>CM055850.1:16826010-18101010 GCA_029490765.1 Euthynnus affinis | reverse complement strand
TTTGGGAACACTCCTCACGTCAGCACAGCCTGCTGCAGCATTCTGGGCTTTCTATTCGTCTCCTCAATAATCTTCCATCCACCCATCCATCTCTTTGTCCGCCTGTTTGTCTCTGTCTGCCCCTGCACTTCTTCACCTATTCCTCTGTGTTCCCCTCTACCTCATGGTCTCCTGAGCCCCCCCCCCCCCCCCCCCCCCCCCCCCCCCCACACACACACACACACACACACACTCCCTCTCTTCCCCTCTTTCAAAATAACAGGTATTGTTTTTAATAAGGCAAAATGAAAACTTGCAAGTCAATTTGTGAAAAGGCTTTATTTTTACAGATGGGGTTTGAGAGGGTGATTTAGAGGGATGACACTGACTTATAGGCTAAGCTTTACAAAGCCATAGGGCCCCTAACAGCAAAAGCCCTGTCACTCATTCTTTTTAACTCAGACTGACAAAAAAAAAAGCCCTGTGTGAGTATCTGATGCTCATATCGGATTAAAAGGTTAGAGTTGAGGTTAGGCCCGTATAACCCAAAGCAGTTATCAAAAATATCCAATGAGTAGCTTTAATACTGCCAAGCTTTGAATGTAAGGGTGTAAAAATAAGCTATAGAAATTTGCACTGAAGATGTATCAGTTAAGAAAAATAAAGTGTAACAGAATTTGAGACAAACAGCTCAGAAAGTACACATTGGAAATGTATTACCACACTATTGTAAACACAACAGACCATGAATCATTGCTCAAAGGTTGAGCGTGGATAGCAAAAGTCTATTATCAGGATAAAGGACCAAAACAGACCCAGCGTTTGATTTGAAAATGGATTCAGGAACTAGAACAGCGTGCTAGCAACAAAACAATACTTCAGAGCATTTTACAAAGAGCTTATTTCCCGTTGCAGTGTTTGCTAGTGTGAACCAAGCTGTCTTTGTTGTCAGTTGTAAACAGAGATTCATTACATATGGATCTGTTGTGATGAAGAGTCTTCATATTTGGACCTTGGGGGCTTGTCATCACTGTATTCATTTTCATTTTTTTTTTTTTTACCATTTCTGCTAAAAGAATACATGAGACAAAATAATGAGCAAAAGAATGCACACATATATTATCAATCATTTGTGATATTAATTTAATACATTTACAGAAAAAAAATATATATCTAATGATCAGGTCTATTTAGTTTTGATGATTGTCTTTTAAATCAGGATAATACATTTATAGAATGTAAGAAAAATAAAAAATGCCTAACTGATCTATTTATCACACAGTAATATAAAGCCTTTTTCATTAAAACTGCAAACACAATATAAATATATAGACAGGTGAGAAATTAAAGCAAAAACCAAAAAAGTGTCTAAAGGTGTTGGGACACCACAAGCCCCAAGAACAGCCATAATGCTATTTTACATTAAAAAAAATTGTCTGAGCTCTACTCCTCTTCCATATGTGTTCAAATGATTTGTGGTGATCCTTCCATTTTTGTATCTCAGCATTTATGGTTTTTGCACCACTGAACTTTAAAATGTGTATTTGTAATTATAGTGAGGGGTAAATGTACAGCAAACCTACCTCAACATCTCTCTCTGTGTAGATGTCAGCAGCCTGTTGCTGCACAGTTTGATCACATCCTGTATTGACATTCTCAGTCAACAGAGGAGGAGTTGTTCATTTTTTAATCTCACGTCTCACAAAATCTCAGGCACAGTTTTCAAACTTATTTTATGATGTGTTATAGATCTAAATGCAGATGTTAGTTCAGTCATTGTTCCTATATTGGAACTGTTGGTAATTGGACAGTTTTTCCTTTTATCAACTGTCATTTTAATACACATCACAGAGCATGACAGGAGGTTATCATACAGTGCAACTGTATGGAAGTATCTGCGCTCTTTATGTTTCTTCACTCATTTGTTCTGGTTTTTGTCTCTTAATTGAACCACTTACATAAAACATAACAATAAAGCTCTGTAGCATTGCTGTTGTTGTTATTGCTCACTGAGATGGTATTTGCACAGGGCCCAGAATTGTATGCATCACCCTTGAGTGAAAGTACCTGTTGATTTCTCATAATAGTCAGATTTTCAAATAGGCAAAAGTCACTGCAAAACCAATAGGGCCTATAGCGTCACAGGACAAGTTTGAAACACCTTTATTAATACTTTGGACACCATTTATATGGGCACCACATTCCTGAAGAGAGTCCCACTGTTATTTTATCTTTAAAGAAGACATCTCATGTTGTAAGTAATTAAAGTATGTCATGGGTTATCTATTACAACCAGAAGCTGGAGCTGAGCTGCAGCAGGAAGTAATTTGGATGTAGACCGGTAGAGCTCGGCTCACTTCTGACAAACTTTGGTCCAATTTAATCTCTGGCTTTAAGCCAGTAACTGTTGGTCTAAAATTATTCAGATAAAACATAATTAAAAACTGACAGATACAGAGGACAATCATCAGCATAGCAGTAGAGCCCAGTGTCTGTCTGCCAGAGGAGAAGAGGAGGTGTCCAAGCAGGTAGCATATAGAGAGAATAAGATTTAACCTAAAATTGAATTCTGGGGTACACCACATATATTGAAAGAGGCGAAGTAAATTAAAGCCACCAACGTTTGCTTTATCTCTGCCTTGACGGGACACTTTCATGCTTCATTGTTGTCCAAATGTGATGTCTATATGCTACCTGAGAAAGAGTGTCAAGCTTGAAATGAGTTGCAACCAGAGCATTTTTTTGTGTTCTTTTTACTTCCTAGTGCCTACATCAGTGCACAAGTTGAGCAGATTAAAACTCTTCACTATTTGACATTCAACAGCTTATGTTCTTTTTACACCCTAATGCCACACCAGAGGGGCATCTGAGTGCACTACCCCTCTGGTGCCCCTTAAAACCCGGTCAGGCCAATTGACCTACAAGTGGTCTCCTGGTCAGCTCAAGTGCTGCTGTTATGTGACATCAGGGCAAAAATTACGCTGGAGAGGTGGCCGCTGTTCAGTTTTCAAATCAGTGATTGGAGACATTTTCTTAATGTTATTGCTACCCAAGTATCATATTTCTCTGTTTACCTCTGCAGAGCTCAGAAATCTAAAATCTCTTTGAGTTTCCTGTTTTTCTCCTACTTTATAGTAGTTTTTTCTAAATTGTTTAATTTGGTTTAACATACACACCTCAGGCTGTCCAGATTTAGGGATTTTTTTGAACATTGCACAATGCATCTATTTGTCCATTCATCCATCTCATTAAATTAATGTATGTCCCTTTCTCTATTGCTTAGTCCAGATTAGTCCACCATTCATTCATCTCCCATCCCTCCAGCTTTTCTGTCTCTCCTCCAACACATTTGCTCTGCCCGTCTATTAAATTATCCCTCCGTCTCTCAGCAGCCCAACTCTCTTTCAGTTCACCCATCCCTCCCTCAGCTCCCGCTCTCTCTTAAAATATTCATTGATGTCTTAAACACTTTTTCTGTCTCTTTGACACACACTACCTATCCTTAACACTTTCAGTGCACTCTTCAACCCTTGTACACTAGATGTCCACACAGTAGCAAGGAGGATTTATTTACATTAATTCACATATAAATGTGCGATTTATAATTTTATCAGAACTTCATGTTTAGAAAAGGCTTTTTATTTTTATGCTTTGTAATATGAAATATTATGTAATACTGTATACTATATGCAATAAAATATGCACACTGAAGCATCACTCCCCAGCTTACAGCCCTATGAAATCATAATATTCTGTCATTTTTATAACAATCAAATGCTACTGAGACACTGATACTATGTTTGATTATGTGATATTTTAAAATTCGTACATTGATGTTTGTGGTGCTGTAATCCCAGTAGAACTTCATCAAAATTGTGCAACAGAGGGATGCAGAAAATCCTGGAAATGGGGATGTATTGCATCTGAAAAATAATGACAAATGAGATCTTGAGAATTCACATTTACAAAAATGCACTTTCCTCTGTCATTCGGTTACCAAAACCTCTTGCTTATCTCATAAAAGTGTTGCTTTTCAACCACACTTTAAATCTGCAAAGCTCACGATCAGTGAGAAAACCTTTTCTTATTGCTGTCTGTGCACTAAAATCCAACCGAACACCATTTACACATGAAGCTATCTTCGTTAGTCATTTTCTCTCATTCCAACCACATAGTTAATATAAAAACAAGTTCCTCTGCAGCTCCTACGTACCCTCTTGACATTAAATCTCACTGAAGTCATCAGTGTTCCAATTAAATTTCAGTCATCCTGCATAATGCTGTCTCCTCCTGCCCATCTCCCTGACCATGGTTCAGTGGTGTAGCCATGCTTTAAGAAGTATTTTTATCCCTCTCATCATATTATATGGCTGGCCAGTCAAATCAAGTCAGATTTATTTATGAAGTACTTGTCACAAAGTGATTTGTCACAAAGTGCTTCAAAGAAAATAAAGGACACACAAACAGATATTAAAACAAGGGCCAATAAAAGACAAAACCAAGAACGGTGAGCACAAGTGTGCCTGTGAGCATTAGCATGTGTATGAGAACATATACATATATGAAAAAGCAAGAAGAGCATTCAGAAGACAAGCCAGACCAACACAGACTGTAAGAAATCAGCCACAGAGACAAGAGTGGCTGGCCATCATGTTGGAAGCTTTTATTACTTAATGGGCGTGTAGTCTGGAGCAAAGTCTGACACAATGTCTGGACTGATGAAAAGGGTGGACTGACATGGAGACCTGCATATTGTGAACAGGAATTACTTCTCACAACTGGATTATAAAACATTATAAGGCAACAGCAACAGACCAGAGAGAGAACAGAGAAGGTGTAGAAGAGATACGGTATCTGCTGATATGAATCTAATTGTCCATTTCAGAATAGTCACACTGCAAGATGAAGATTTATGGATTCATTCTCTCTCAAGCACTTATAAACCGTCACTCACACACTGTACATGTAACCAGTTTGGTCAGATGTACTGGATATCAACAAACGTGCATCACATCAGGTATTTAAACACCACAAAATGGGTTATTTGAAGGGATGGATTATGCGTTAATGGTAAATGGTGCCTCTGAGTAACGATAACATTAAATCAGCTGTAATTGTTATTGAAAAGTCTGTAATGAAAGTTAAAACAAAGGGATCACAAATTTGCTCTTGGCTCTTGAGTTATGGGCACTTAAGCATTTATTTAGATTGGATATGAAGATACTGCTGAATCAGCTCTAGTTTGTCTACAGCGTTGGATTGTCACTGGACTTATAAGCTTATACTGAGTAGTGAGCATAATACAAAATATTCAACAATCAGCCTAATATATTCTTCACATTAACAGACTCTAAATGCATAATCACCCACAGATTATGCACTATCCAAATGCAAACTGTTGTTCTCCAAAAACAAAAGCCTTTATTTTTCACTCCCATTGCTAATTTAGTCTATTTTCAAAATGTCACGTACACACACTCACACCTCTGCACTGTGGCCAGGGGTCACACACGAGTTACTGATTTTCTGTGCAGTACAGTGTTGCTGCAGATTGCAGGAGCGCAACAGTGGTGCAGGTTGCACTGGCTCACACAGTTATGGTGTTTTGGGATCACACACTCCTGTGAACAGCAGCAGTCTTTATTGGTATTTCTCACAACGTCAGAGCAGTGTGAGGAGGAGGAGGAGGAGGAGGGGAAGGAGAAGGGGAAGGAGAAGGGGAGGAGGACACAGGTCAAGAAGTCAAGAAGTAAAGAATATCAGGAAAATTAGAAGTGAGCTGAAACATTCAAATGATGTATCCGTTCTTTATAAAGCAGGAAATTTGGTAATTCTCACAATTTTTCTCAATATATCCAAAAAAAAAGGAAACAATCTCACAGATTGTTCTTATAAAGTCAGCGACTTTATTATAATATCTGTCATAACATGTATCCTCTGCTTCAAATTCCAGTTGATACCTTTTGGTAGAATAAATAAAAAAAATCTAGGGCCCATGAGTAAAAGCTGGACTGCTATAAGCATTCTTTCATGTGTACAGTGTCTTAATGATGAGCAGTGAGTGAAATGTTTTCAGTGCTGAGAGGCACAAACAAATTTCACTAGACCACCATATCATATTATACAGCATAATACACTGCAGCTTAACAACTAACACATCTCAATTTTCATTTTCTCAAGATTCCCTTTTTTTGCATTCCAACCACACTGAAAACAAAATTTGGTATGGTTGAAAAAGTTTGAAGAAAGAAAATTAGAGAGCGATAGAGAGAGGAAAATTGACAAGGCAGGAAAGAGATGTGGGAGGATGGTACAGAGAGGGGGAAAGAGGGAGGGAGGGAGCGCTAATAGAGGGGGGTGAGGGTGTGAAGAAAGCAATCAGGAGAAGTGAGAGAGATGCAAAGATAGAAAACAAGTTGTTACAGATGAGTGTTTTATCAGTTTCTTCTACTGCGATCACAGTTCAAGGGATATGGTTATTACACAGGTGAAGATGAGTATTTAATGCTTCACAGCACAAGGGTCTAAAGTAAAGTACATCCAGAGGTTGTGAGGAAACTGACATGTCTGAGCCATACTCGTGGGGGATGGAAATAAAAAAAGCCTATAATTGGTAATTCTCTGTGGACTGGTTTGGGCAAAGGTTAGAACCAATAAAATGCACCAGACAACTATGTGGAAATCGATTGCTCATGAGACCAAAACTGAGCCTAGAATATTTTTCTTCTGAGTCAAACATAAAGTAAGCAAAGACTAATTTACTAATTCACATACAACACCCCCTATCCTTAGATTCTTGATTCAGATAAGGAAAACTCATCCTGAGAAAACCCCCCTTTAAACATGATAGAAAAATAAAGGAAAGACACAGGCAAATGATAGATGTATACAGAACAGACCAAAAAATCTATATTACATTATGGAAAATCAGGAAGACAATATTATGATGATAAATATTAAATATGAAGAGTGTGGATCCAGGAATATTATTTCCAGGTGCCAGCGAACACATCAGACCTGAGCCATACGACTTCCTCGCACCATGGAGACCTGGGAAGCGGACTGATACACGTACATACAAGAATACAGCTGGTGACAAAAGCACTGAAACGTTTTCTCTGTACAACAGAAATGACAAATGTCTCTTTAGTAACCCAGCGTTTTTCTCATCGGACTGCACTTTGCACATTTTATTCATGCGAAGGTGTTAAACGCACTGACTCACTTTCACCAACAGCAACAAACATTTTCACTCTGCTTGCTGTCCCTTGACTTTTACCTCTGACTGTACTTGTACACATTTTTATACATGACAGCTCTTTTAAATTTCACTCACTGTTCCCTGACATAGCCAGACAGCCAAGAAATGTATAAATGTAAAATGTTTTTGCCCACTGCTGCATGCATTAATGATGGCTGCCATGCAAAATAGATTAGACCTGCAACTTCATTGAGTGGCTGAGGCGGTTCATGGCTCACATGGGTCTGCCTCCCAACCCAGTCCAACTAAATGGAGCCCACTGTCACCCAACCTAAAAGAAGAAAATCAGGCAATTTACAACATTATATCCCTCGTTTTAGTTGCTTTGGTAGGTAGACCCCTCATCAGAAAGTAGAGAACTCAGTGCTGCTGAGTCACTGGGCTGTCATTTAATATCAGACAAATGAGGTGAAATATGCAGCTCTGTATTTTGTATTCTTGATCAATCAGTGTGCAGTACACGCACACACATCTTTCTTGTCCAGGTGAGTCAAGATAAATTGTAGATAATTTCAGCTTCCCAAGGACATGCAACACAGTTGAATGATCCCTTTTAAAATATTTTATTGCACGTAGAAAAAGTCCCTTTTTTAAATGTTCTAAATGAGTCATTAGTCACAGAAGCATCCATTGAGTGTAAGTATTTAAGCATATGCTGTAGCAGCTACATTCAGGATACTATACACATGCATTATGCATTATTTACAGAGTATGTTACAGATTAACACAGAGAACAGCTCGTAAGTCTATTTTTACTATCCCTAAATCCTTTTTTAGTGTGCGTTTACAGCAAAACATTGTAGGGTTTTACAGAGAAGACAGGAAGTCTGATGTGTCATTGTTTTGGTTATTTTCTATTCTTTCTGCAGGACATGTTTGACTTTGAGACTACAAGGCCCTGTCTGTTAGCTTGTCTCCCGTTGTCTCCCAGTGTTTGCCTCTTTTGAATGCTTGTAAGACAACACTGGCCCATATTTGTTTGCTTTGAGTCTTATCTCTGTGTTTCCTTTACGGTCATTTGCTAGAAAAGATGCACTAGTATGCATCATGAATGAATTATCTAAAGAAGACACAGTTTTTAACCACAACAGGATTTGATGGATTGGATGCTGTCATTTTCATTGGGTGCAGATTTGGACTGTAGATACAAAATGATCCCTACAGTATATCCCATAGCTGTTACAAATTCATGGAGAATTTGTTTATATTTTATAATAATCATGTATTATACAGTAGAATAGTCTAACGTCTTCTCTGTAGTCAAAATATCTCTAAGCCCTCTGATATGATTCCGTTTGGGAAAACGTGTTTTGTCAGTGGAGGGTTTCACAAGTAAAGATGTTTTGTTCCAGGCTTGTAATTTGAGAGCTTTTATCTGTACGTGCAAAGAGAGTGCTTTTCTTCAGAGGCTGTTATCGACCTTCTTTGCCCCAAAAGCGTTGTGCTTATTACCCAACTGACAATCAATCTATGGCAAATGGACTCAGTGTACTGCAGCACATATGTACATGCAGGAACCTGCTGTCTCTCATTTTAATTTTTTTTTAAACTCTGTTCATCATATCATCTGCATCTTCACTATCTTTCATTCTCAAGTGTGTGTGTGCCCCTGTGCGTACATGCATGCCTAAGTATTTGCATGCAGACACTGCTTATCTATCTCTGCATCTCTCACACTCTCTCTCTCTTTTCAGTTTGATGCAAAGAAGAAGTTTCATTGGCAAGAATGTGGATGACATATTATTGCCAAAGCCCTACATTACATCATTGAATCAATTTTCCAAAGGAAGATACATTTTAAATACTAAAACAGTCTCTCTCTTTCTTCAAGTGCTGAGACTATTCCCTGCATGTTATGCACTTCAGAGGTGGCTAGGTTATTACAAGCCTGTGACACATTAGTGGAAGTACCACTTATAGGGTTCATTGCCACATTATCTTCCTCTGCTGTGTGTAATCAGTCTGTCATGATCAGTGTATCAACACTGTATGATTTCTTTGTGTCTTTTTCCTCTGTTAGTTATTTGCGAAAGCTTTTTTTGAATGGGCTTGAACTTTTTGCATGCAGCTGTAGGCTCTACTGTGTTTTTATCAACAAATGGAACTAGTGGTGTTTTTAACCATTCCTCCACTGCTTTCAGTCTCCAACTTAGTCAGACTAAATTAGCCCTGACCTTTCCCTGCACTGAAATATGGGTAAGAACAACATGTCACAAGAGTGACAAAATAGGTAATTTGGAGCTTTTGTGCTAGATGGCTGTGTCGAAAACAACTCATGTGTGTCATAGCTCGGATACATTGGACTAAAGTGCATGACTCAGAGACACAGATAAAAGGTTCAGTTCACAGTTCATCTTCATTATAATGCAGACGAGGGGTGAAGTTAGGAGGCAGACAGAGGTCAGTAACAAACAGGCAAAACATCAGGCAAAAAAGAAACAAGCAAAAGGCAGGGTCCAAAAACATGCAGGAGGTCAAAAACAGGCAGGATTTGCTTAAAGACTGGAAAGATACAACTGGTATAGCACAAACGACAATCTGGCAAAGGGCAAATACAAGGCAATGCAAGAAGGAGGGGGAGGAAGAAGAAGAAGAAGAAGAAGAAGAAGAAGAAGAAGAAGAAGAAGAAGGAATGGGGAACAGGTGAGCAGGCGGGTGTGCCCTGGGGTTACCGCAGGGCAGATGGGATTGGCTGAATCTGAAATGACAGGACAGTTAGTGGAGACGGCAAAAGTCAAACAGAAAAATGAATGAATGACTAGATGAAAAGATGAATGAAGTGCGACATATGTGACCGTTCCCTGACCTGCCAGCTCTGCAGTGCAGTTAGGTTTATAGGCAACACAGAAAGAACTGGCTTAATGTAGGAGAAAGATTACCTTTATGGGTTAAAGAAACCAATGTTGGCCGTTGATAGAAGATGTGACACAAATAGCAGACTATGGTGCTGAAGTCATGCAGTTTGTACTCCCATGTTGACAGTCCTTGTTTCATGTCATGAGCTTTTGAACAAACACTGAATGCTATTGTCTCTCTGCAAATAATTATATCCCCCCAAATGATAAAGGATTTCTTTATTCACAAAGCAAGTCTTTAAATTAACATCCATTCTTCTCCTTCCTCTTGATTTTTTTATTTTATCTATTTCCCAGCATAATTATCATTGTGCATGTAGAGGATGACATATCTCCAGCTAATGTTTCTGGAAAATTGCATCAAGCTTCGTCAGCCTCGCAATTCATTGTTCACTTGGGCCTGTGACTTCATTTATGAGGGAAATCCAGGAATAGCCAGAGTAGCCGCTCAATTAGACATCCATGTTGCTGGGAATCCATTTTGCTCTAGATTTATGACCCATGTGAAAGTTCATCCCAGTTTGATGCATGTGATGGATAACATTTACACATCTAAAAATAGCATTTTGCAGTGCACTGCAGTCAACATTTTCCATTCTGCTATGTAAAACTCATGTGTGTCATCATTTTTCTTTGCAGCTGCTTTTGGTGATTTATGCATCGGCCAACCAAAAACCTTCTTCATAACTAGGCAAGAAATGAAAAGATTAAATGTTACTGTACAAAAAGTGGTTAAATATTTCTAATTCTTCTGAGTCAAGGGACGAAAATCCCTGGAAAAACGAGTATACTGTATTACCAAATAAAATGTTAATGTGAATTTTAATGCATTATGCAGCGCTTAAAGTATTATTTTACAAACTGCCACCACTTCAGGCTATCACTGAGCACTCTTTGTTTCTGAAGAAAGTAACTGTGTGTGTATCTATGAGCATGAACTTTTTTTTTTTCCAGAACATGCAACATGCAAAGAACCATTTCGTAAATTACATGCACATACATATTGCATATTTTATATCTGGTTTCTGTGCAATCATGTGTTCATCTGTGTTTGTGTGTCTATGTGTGTGTGTTAGCTGGAGTATACACCTTTGCCTGTGTGCTGCTTTGCTTCTGAATATGCATGTGTGTATGTGTGTGTGTCAGAAGGGAAGGTAGGCCTTCGACAGGGAGTGTGTGTTGCCGTAGAAACATCAGTGGGCATGATAGAGGCAGAGCTCACAGCCACATTGGAGATGATCAACTACTGGACAAAACAAAAACATCCTGGGAGCCTCGTTTACCTTGGTACCAGGCATGCTCAGAGCATGCTTAGGCTTGTCTACACTTACACACAGTCTCATACACACACACACACACGTACATATACACATACAAACGAATAGATTAAACCGAGGTCAACTGCCAGCATCATCGATCACTTGCCTTCTCCTCTCCAGAAAGGTCCTGAACACACCATCACCATTTAAACCGTTTCCCTTTTTTTCTTGAGTTCCAAGCTGATTTTAGCAGAAATAACTTTCATTGTTTCATTTTATGAAATGTCACCTGGCAAAGTGAAAAATGCTTGAGACAATGAAAGGTATTGATCAGTTATTAATAAGATTAATGAGCTCTAATAAGATCTCTCTGTTATGTGATTTACTGTACTAATGTGATGCATGGTGTATGATTTGTTAATTTGCTTACATTGTCAGGTCTCAAGTCTATTTGTGACCTTCCAAGACATTCATAACACCTCAGTAAGACCCCCATCCTCCTGGTTGAGAAACACTAAACTGCTGTAAATAATCACACAAATGAAAAGCCTTTCTCTCAACAGGAATCAAAATTATGACAGTAATTCTGTTGGTACGCTGCTTAAGTAAACACAGCAGGAGATGTGTAGCTTCTGCATAAATTCATACTGATTTGACAAATTAGAGCTGATGCACTGTTTTATTCACAGGGAATTTAAAGTGAAACTCATGCACAGTCACAACACAAAGCAAACCGAGAAGCGACAGAGACAGACAGTGGAGAATGGAGGGATCTTCAAGTTAAGCAACAGGATTTCACTGGCACTCCAGGAGGCTTTGTCGCCTAGCAGTACCTAGAGCTCTTTTGATTGAACAGCTGCCGTATCAATTCAGGGGCCAGTGCAGAGGCTATTTGTAGCTCAGAGGTACCTACGGCAATAAATCTCCTGACACTGATAAAGAGAGAGACACATGTACTCGTACAATACTCATGGACACAAACCTCTCACATTCCACACTACTTTAATCCTGTGTTCTTGTTGGATGAAGCTTTATCTCACATGCATTTGTGTATGCACACATACATATTTTGAAATAGAGAGGCTCCCATCCCTGAGCGACAAGTGCAACTTTTTGTATTCAATCTGAGATGACAGCAGGAAGTCCCTTTCGGGCTGCGATACATGGACATCAATTTCAGGCACTGTGGATTTACATGGGCAGTACCTCCTGCAACACGCTGTGGCAAAATTATTGTCTTTGGGCTATGAGGTACAAATACAATATCAAAATAATGCAAGAGCTTGTAGATGTGACAGAACATTTCTAAATATTTTAGAATTTAGACCAGGTACATGTAGTTGTAGGGCACATGCGCTCATGCGCTGCACAACACAGCGATATAGTGTGTCAGGTCAAAGCCTAATTAGATAAATGTGCTGCAAACAAATTAATCTGACAAGTGCAATTTATTTGCTTTTGCACTTATCAGTCTCACAATTTCAGACCCCTACACAAGACACCAATCAAGCAGTCCAGTTAGTCAATGAATTAATCAATCAGTCAATCAATGAAATGATTATGAGACCAGTAGTCTTGAACCACAGTTGATGACCGTTTTTCTGGTTGTCATATGCTGTAGATTGTAAAGTCCCTTGAGGCAAACGAGTGATTTGTGATATTGGGCTATATAAATAAAACTGAATTGACTTGTAACATACTTTAGATAGATAAAATGTGTACAAGGAAAGGAAAGGAAAGGAAAGGAAAGGAAAGGATGGGACAGGACAGGACAGGACAGGACAGGACAGGACAGGACAGGACAGGACAGGACATCATTTTTTTTTGTAAAAATAATCTTTCAATACTCTTATTCTCCTCAAGCTGTCATAAAACATCTCTCCTCTCACAGATTATCTCTGCCTGAAAACCTTCTCCTGGCAACTCCTAACAGGTTGAGCTCTCCTAAATATCGACTGAGATAGGAGTGTGACCTCCTAAGTTAAAAAATCCGATTAAATGTTTTTACTCCTAGTTCTTAAAAGACGGACCAAAAATGCCTCAAGCTGAGAATTTTTGACCAGTTAGGAGTGATTTCCTACTCTGAGAAGCTTGATAAATACAGCCCCAGGACAGCACAGGATAGAATAGAGTTTGATTTATTATATGATAGGAAGCTCAAATTAAAGGCCTTTGCAAGAAGTCAGCATGTCACCACTCACTATGAACTCATTATGTGGGTTCAAATTTGGCACATTACCTTAATCATATCATCCCCTTTTTTATTTCCCTCTGATATATACTATCTAATGAAGCAGAGGTACAGATATAACCCACAACTCTCCCTCTACACGTCTTTCCTGTTGTCACTTACGTCATTTTAATACAATATCAACAAATAAAGGCAATCAATACAACTGGAAGCTTAGAAGTTAACATTTTGATTAAATGAAAAACAAACACATCACAATAAATACAATTTTGAAAAAAAAAAACAGATGCAGTCTACCATCACTGTGAGGAAAAACTAATGAAGGAGCAGTCCGAAAGGATTCAGTTCATAATTAAATTACTCTGGTGTTTTTCCAGGAATAGAACCTGTGATCTCTCAGTTAGCCAGGGAGACCACTCAGCTAGCTAATGTGAGTACCTTGAAGCCCTGTGGCAAGTATGAATATTTGATCAGCCAGTTGCAGATTTCAATATTTGATTAGCCTGTTGCAGGTGGATTGGATGTGAAACCCGGGGTGCCCATGTTTCATTTATTCTTACATTGTTCAGTTTTTTCTGTAGCTGCCTGTAGGCTTACCATGCAAACTTTTCCTCAACAATTCTTTACCTAAACCTCCAGCAAACACTAAGTAATAAAGTTGGTTTAATCATAACAGATGATTTATTGGGTCTTGTAAGTGTTTTCCCTTTTTTTTTTTTTTTTTGAGTCGGCAGCCTATCTGAATAAATTGTTTAGAATTCATGAGAAGTGCTCCTGAATATTCTAGTCATAGGAGGGAGACACATGCACGTAAATGTCACAGCAACAACATGAAATGGCAGCTGCTCATACATCTTCTGTATCTGCTGCTGTGTAGGTTGTTCCTCCAGAAGCACACACACACATTCACACAAACGCTAACACTACTCTACCTTGATGCTTTTATTGTACACATCAGCAAGAGCGCAGAGTTAAATCTTCCTTCTGTGCAAGTGACAAGCACACACACACACTCACATTGCTGCATGTCTCTACAGTACCTTGTGGTATCATGACCATACATCGTTGTGTCACGGTGACCCACTCTTGATACTCTCACTGTAAGCCCCGACATGGGCAATGGACTGGAACGTCCATGACTCTATAATACAAACATTTCCACTGTCGGGTTGGGGACTTAGGCGTAGTGGGCATTCGACTGAAACCTCCCATACGTGTGACATACACACAGAATACAGACACACACACACACACACAGGGTGCAGTTATAGAATGATGACATTCAGAGTGATTAGGGCCTTTATTTCAAATGGTTGTGTGCTGGAAATCAAATTTATTAATGTTACTGCAGATTTTTAGGGAATATATATCTGAAGAAAATCAGATTATGCTGCCCATTATCCTGAGTTAAAGGTGAATGTGTTAACACTGAGGCCTTAAGTCTCACCTCTGATGCTGAAACACAAGGTATGTTATTCAGTGCAGACAACAAGAGACCTTTTCTTCCCTGCAGCTAATGCACACATGCACACAGACACACACACACACACACACACACACACACACACACACACATGCACGCGTATTAACCTTGATCTACCTTGATCTTTGTGGACATCATTATAGGTTCTCCCTCCATTCCTGTGACAGACAACACACACACACACACACACACACACACACACACACACACACACACATACATACACCGAGCACTACTGCTGCTCTCATTCTCGAGCAATGGACTGGAACTAACATACACATTCCTGCGGCTGTCTCACACACACACACACACACACAGAGGGAGAGAGGCAAAGAGGACACATGCACAAAACCTTGCTGCGATATTTTTTCAACGCACAAGGACCTTACACACACCCACACACACACACACTATGATCTCTGACTCACACAACCATATTATCTCCCTATAGAAATGAATCACATGGAAACCTACATCTATGCAGCTACACTCGGGTGCAAATTATACTGTACTATTGCAGTTCTCTCATCATTCACACCAACACGTGCTACAGTCAGGAGGCATCTGTCTCTGACTGACTTCATAGGTCAACTCTGTGACAACCGCCAGCATCTCCACCGCCCTCCTGGATAGAGTTTGATGAGTTAAATCCAGCTAAGATGACTAGAAGCCACATTACAAATACTCCACTTGTACACCAAGTACTGTATGAAATTAAATATGCAACACACAACTATTTCATAGACTTTCAAGCAAAAAATGTGAACATGTCTTTGCAGCACAGCATGGAAAAAACCTGGATACTTCACTATTTTTTGTTTTTATGGATAAATGTGCAATACTTACAATTTCCAAGACAATAAGCCAGCAGATACTCTTCCAGTTTGTTGCTAATATTTGGTTATTTCCCTTGACAAGTTTTGTTTCGTGTTACAAGTTTCACGTGTTGTTAAAGGTCAGAAGGGAAACCTTTGTTGAGGAGAATCAGTTCTGTTTGAACCAGGATGACTTCAGATGTCTAATTCAAGGCTAATCATAACCAGAAAACAGTCAACGGTTAGTATTAAAATATTTCGTTAGCACAATGACAATTGAATTCACAGGTTTTCATAGGTTGTGTGACAATGACTTACTCTTGGAACCGTTGTATAGTATTATATAGTTTTCATATGTGTTAATCAGAAATTAGAAGAAGAATATCTTCAGAACATTTTAATATTATTCGCAAATGTGAATATGAATACATATTTAAATTTTAATTCTGACCCAAATATTGCCTTATAAAACGGAAAATGAAAAGGATATATTTAAAGATTTCATTTTTACTTTCCAGTTTTCATGAATATTTCAATTGGGTTAACTTCACTCATCCATAAATTAATACCAATAGTTGCTCTTATCTGGTGCCCTCATAAAATATTAATGCATGCAACACGTGTGTCTTAAACCATGTTCATACACTATTGTCAGAGCAGACTCTCCTACTCTTGTACAATTCTGTCCTGTCGAGGACAGTGACACACACACACACATGTGAACTGAAATGCGCACACACACAGTTTTGACAGTACAATGAACCGACAAGTACAGTCAAAGTCACAACCTTTATTTTACTCCTCTGACCAGTACAGGGACCCTCACAGTTACAGACACAGCTCATTTGGTTTAACAGGCAGTGTTCCAAATCCCTCTCAGTTAAATTAGGCATCTTATTCTCCCTTTTGTTCTCAGTTTTTCCTCTCATTTCTGTTTCCTCTCGTCAGCTTTTATCTTGTCTAGGCGCTCATTTCTCTCAAATCCTCTTTCCTCCTACTCTCTTCACTGTCTCTGTTGTCTTCGTTAGTCTGCCTCACATTGTGGTGAAACAAGCTCCACTCTGATCCAAAACTCTACCAGCCAGTGTGTGTGTGTGTGTGTGTGTGTGTGTGTGCATGCGAGTGTGCTTGTGTACATGCACATGTGTGTGGGAGGTGGGAAGAGTGTGAGGGCAATGTTGTGAGAGCGAGTGTCTTTTGAAAATGGAAAGCAAGGGGCACTGAGAGGAAATCTGTGTACGTGACCTCCTTTCCTTGCTGCAAAGCAGAGTGTGCAGGGTGCTTGGATTGGGTGGTCGTTGCAAAGCACTCAGCCGTCCATTGACCGGCAGCCATTGATCTGCAAATTCCAATGACTCACTTGCTGCTCAGTATGCATCCCACATATATATGCATGCAAACGTGACTGCTGTGTGTAAACAAGCGCACATGCAGACACTGAGATGAAGGCCTGTAACTGTAATTATTGATTAATGTAATTACAGTTCACACATTGAATGAGTACAATTGGTCCAAAATATTGAACTGAGTCACTCTTTTGGAGATTGCAGTTAATGCAGATTAGCGACTCTATCCCACATACTAATTGAAAACAAAACAATATTGGAGACTAAGAGTGGAATTAAAATCCATGGCTTTGTTTTTCTAATTTAAATGTTGATGTTGTTTTGTTTTATCTTTCTTTCTATAATACAACAGTACTAGATAACATTTTATTTTCCTACCCAGTGCTTCAGACGTATATGTACACATTTACTCATGCACATGAGTCATGCATGGAAATGTGCGTTCACCTATCGGATCTCACATAATATTGTGAATGAAGAGACGTGTTGCATGTATGCATTCGCATTCATGTCCCTGCTCTACATTTTAAAGGAACATTGAGAATAAAAACTATTCACGTGGTCTCCAAGCTTAACTCTTGAGGAGGAAAAAACTAAAAACTCTTCAAATGGCACTAAATTGAATCGTATCCATTTTTTAATGTCATTTTAAATATGTCAGTCACCATCACAGTGAGTCAGTGACTCTTGTGGAAGATTTGTAAGACACCAAAGAGAACTTGAGGCAGCAATACAAGGCAATCCTCTCTTTGGTGTTTCATTTGGAAACGATCCACGTCACTGTTCAGTCCTAGCCCCTTAATCCATGACTATGGTAATGATTGTATTTTTCATCCGAGTGTATGCCATGGTGATTTGAATTTAAACCCTATGATGAAGACTAAGGCGGAAACACACTCTGGAGTTTTTAACCTTTTTATCCAATTCAGTGAGCAAATCCACAGATTAAAGGCTTTTAAGCTGTCTTCATGAAGACTGCCTTGGGTCACTCAGCATCTGAGTAACTCAGAAAACTTGTTAACTGAAAATAAAGTGTTTAATGTGTCGAAGCCTTTAACCTTCTTTACTTACCACTGAGTGTTTTAGTGTTCTTTTTGTTGATGGAAGGAGGCCCAAAAATCCACTAAATAAGATTTCACAGACTTCATGTTTGTTGATTGAAGTTTCTGGGAGAAGATTAAGCACAGTGAGAACAAAGAGAAAGTGCACCACTCGTAGGAGGATTTCATAACTACAGGTGTTTTATACAATGTTTTCTGAAAGGCCATTATTTTAAGAATCCAAGCCCTCAGGAAACACTGTGGTGGCATCTGGCCACTTCATACTTTTCCAGACAATACTCCCATGCCTCATAAACACATGTTTTATTCATCTCTTTCTATCTCACAGCAAGTTGTCTGCAAACACATACAAGAACAAAGTCTTGTAAATTGGTAAATCTTACAGTCAGGTTGTACTGTCGGGGTCTATCTCTGCTGTGAAGGCTCTCATTATAGATCTGAAAGCAGGAGGTGGACTGCTGAGCAAAGCACTATAGGCCAATGTCACTCCACTTAACATTCATTCTGTGACCCCATTCGATGATTTCAATTTTAGGCAAATTCATGCAGTATATCACAGTGCAAACGCTTCTACTACTACAACACCATGTGGATTCCTTGCATTCACCAAATTAAAGTTATTACCCCTTTAGTTGTGAAATGGGGTGTGTGTCGTGGTGACAGTTTGGAGCGTTCAACTACTGTAGCTACATAATAGTAATGTCAACTCTGATCTAAAGCTATTGGTGTAGACCAGATAAGGAAATGGATAAGTTCTGCAGAGGGCATTAAATGTAAAAGCATCAATAGGAACAATAAATCAATAACTGGATTCATCCTAATCCTCACCTCTACCAAACCCCTGTTTCTATACGTGATGGATTGGTTATTTGAAAAAACAATCCAGAAAGACAGACCTGCTCCCCAAAAAAATAGGGATGCAGTGTGTTGTTTCAAAAGACAATGAAATTTCATTGTTTCAAATTAAAGTTTATGTGGCTCAAAGTTGCATTTGTGAAAAACAGATTTATCCATGATTTTATAGATATACTCCTAAAAACTGAACCTTATTCATCTTTTTTTCACACTCTCCTGTATGTTTTCTCAACTTGAAAATATACAAACTGTTGAGCAATTTATGAATTCCATTAAGTGGAACCAAGGGACATTTCATTAACTATTGAGCAGTGCCTTGTTCGTTCCTAACTGATGGTTTGGAAAATTTAATTCATTAAAGATAATTATGCATCTCAGAATATAAAAGCTCAATTTGGTCTTTTACACAATGTAATTGCTGCTCACCTTTCTGTGTAAAAAAAAACAAGAACTTGTTCACAAAGCATTGTTAATGTCTCTTTCCCATATACATAGAAAATCTATACCATAATGGTTATTGACAGCATACATTACATTGTATATTGATAATATCTTGATCACATGGATCAAGAATACTAATGAACAGAAATGAAAGCAATTAAATGCTGTTTAAAAGGTCAGAGTTGTTTATGAGCTCCTGAGCAGGACTAGGTCTGTAGTCGGCATATTAATCTTGACCATCTTGAATCAACTGACATGAACTCAACTGTACTCCCCTCCCCACTGTTGGCAGGCATATAGTATCTATTGTAAATGTGCAGTAATACATTATAAGGCTAACTGAAGTGAACACAGCACACAAGGACATCAATGTATACAGATCATTGAGGTTTTTAATAATCATCAACACATTTATGTACAAAGCAAGCGATGTCATATTCAAATGACCAAAAAAATGAATCCTAAAATGCATTTTCTTCATTTTTCTGTCATTAAAATAGCTAAAGATTACCTCAGGGAATCAATTCCAACAGTTCAAACACTTTTGGTTCAGAATCAGTATAGTTACAGTCTAACAAAAAAAAAAAAAAAAAAAAAAACCTTCACAGATTTTCTTCCACAGTTTAACAGCCCTGGGCATGGGAGGATGAATCCAGGATTATTTCCCCTCTCCAATGAAAATAAACAGGAGTTATGAGTGGAAGATTTCTTAAAAAGCAGAAAAACCTCATCCCTGCCAGTTTTCCCAAAAGCACCAAGTTCGTCTTTGTTCTTCAGTTATCTAATGGGACAAATGCCTTTAGTGAAGTATGGACCCCTTTTACCCAGACACGGCTCACACAACAGACCTAATGCAGGTCAGGGTGACAAAAAGATATTAAATGTATTAGGGGATTAAATGAAAAAGGCTTGTTGGGTTTCATTATGCATGCATCTTACTACACATCCTGTTATTCATAACAATTTCCCAAATTTATCACCTGAATACAGAGCTGTGATGTGTAAATCTTTCTTCAAAAGAGTAGCATCTGGAGACAACCTGATTGTCTAATACACAAAAACCTTTGACAAAGTCACAACTAGAGGGATACTCAGCTTTCTACATTCAACTCTATTACCACTACAAATAATTTGTCACCCTCCCCGACGCAACAACAGGAATTATGTTCTCCTTGTGTGCCTCTCAAAACAACCCACCAATAGAAATTATGTTTTAATAATGCAAACAGCTAAACTGAAATGCAAAAGCATTTCTAACGTCCATTTAAAATATGCCAGTTGTTTTTAATCATGAATTCAGTCACACAGTGAAATACAAATGTTCTTCTAAACAAGTAATTACCTCCATTAATGGTTTGGGGTTTAGAGGAAACTGCATTTATACCCCTTCTGTTTGTTATCAAGACAAGAATGTGATTCATGTATATAGCTTGAGCTTGGTGGTTCAAGATCCAGTGAACTAAATCTTAGTTGCGGCAAGAAACTGAAAACCAGCCTCAAGTAGTAATGGTCAAGTTCTGATTGGTTCCAACATCTGGAACCTCAAAGAGAGCACCAACCAGCCCTGTTAGATGACAGATGAATAACAGAAACACAGACCTTTCAAACCTCTGCACACTAACCAAATGTCTTCTAGTTTTAAAATGTTATCATAGTCATTCCCAGTAAATACTAACAGTACGCTTTCTGTGCATCTTAAATTCTATTATATATATATATATATATATTATAGTTTCCTGCCAATAACACAACACTGCATGTTCAGACAGTGGTGTTAAAACTGTGGCAGATGAAATGTCAGTTTAAACTCTCGTAATCAGTAAGCATTTTTCCAATTTACAAAAAGATTTAAAAAAAAAAAAAATTAAAAAAAAAATCCAACAAAGCCCAAATGAAAAGGCCAGGTTAGAGGTTTAAAAAAAAAAGAAAAGAAAAAAAAAAAAAAAAGGGGGAAAGGAATTCCCGCCCAGGGCCGTGCTAACTGAATTAGTTATGTTTTTTTTTTTTTTTTAATGGAGTGGATATTTTTTGTCATTCAAACCTTGTTCTCTTTGCAGCCAATATATTCAATTATTCCCTTCCTTCAAAATAATCAGGTCTGGCACCCTGTTTCAGGATTCACAACACGTCTTCTCTTTTGGCCTGCCTTTAGCTCGGCTTTTGAAAGCAAATCACATGTGAGGATCGACCAAAACTTAGTCTGCATTATTTGTTTAAAAAACACAGGGACTAGAGATAACTAAGGGGATACAGCAGAACAAGGAAGCAGTGTCCAATTAACACAATTATTTAAGAAACCATAAAAGTAAAACAAATTTAGAGAAACTAATCTTTTACAAAAACACTTGCGCCACTAGTTTGTTTTTTTCCTCTTCAGTCTTTACAACAGTGGCTGCTTGAATGAGCAGCAACACTGAGGGGTTGATGGTGAAAGTCACTATATACACACACAAACACACACACACACTCACATACACGCACAATGCACACACATACTCGGAGTCACTTTACAGTCATACGACTGTACACACAAGTCAGTGTGTCCAGTTTTCTCAGTGGTTTCACATGTGACAGTCTGCCAGTCTCTCGCTCTCTCTCGCACACAAACAGAAGCAAACTAGGGAGATGAGTGGGGCAGTGGCTGGTTGCCGGTGCTCCTATACTGTAACTGTGAAAACTAGGGTTCTCTTCTTCTTGGTTTATGAGGCTCAGTCACGACATCTGGCTTCCAAAGGGAACTGCAGGAAGGTAGGTCCTCCTGTAAAGCATTCTTTTTACATTTTCCTTCAGTCCTTTGAGGGGAGTGGCTGTATGTAGACAAAAAAAAAGGAAGTTTGTTTTAAAATTTGGTCTAATTAGTTTATATAAATTACAGACATCATCTGCAAATGTCTACAGAGAGAGAGACATTGTGCTTTATGATAATCACATCTTGTATACGTAATAAGCAGAGGAAAACTTGAGTGAGAGGAAAGACTGATGGCATCCTGCTTGTTAACACATAACACAAGGGATGCATTTATCTGAATAGAGAGAAAAAAAGTGCCAGTGGCTGGTGACTGGCTTTAATAATGTAAATAATGAATAGATCTGGCACAAAAACCATCTCTGTCTCAGTATGTACTCTATTTCTGTCTGGTAAGCATGCTAAAGCTTTAAGATACTTCAGAAATGGTTGATGACTGGTGTTAATATGAAGATTAAGAACGACAACTTCCAGCCACTCTAATGCTAAGCTGATATTTAGTTCTCATAATATGCATCTAAACCTAAATTTAACACACTGGATGATTAAGTACAATATTAACATGTAGAACTACCAAGACACAAAATTAATCAGTGTAAGCCTTTATAAAGATGGAAATATAAGTGAAAAACCAGATTGGATTTTTTTTTTTTTTAAAAGAGAAAAAAAACATCACAAACAATTAGTGGGTGGATTGTATTAAAATGGATCATTGATGAAATGACCAAATTACTCATGAATATAAAGATGAGGGGATGAAGGGAAGGAGGAATGAATGACAAACAAATATACTTAATAGAATATAATAGTGGCGGTATTAGGCCAAAATGAAGGACCATTACAGAAAAATAAGAATAGCTCATATGAAAGCATGACATGTTTTTAAATTTATCAACTAGAGATAGGCAGGCATTGGAGGAAAGATAAACACATCATTGATGACGGTGTGGTAGAATAGATGAGTTGATTCCAAAGTGAGATTGCAAATTTAAAAAAAAAAAAAGCTCAAAAAAAGTATAATTGAATTGCTGAAAAAGTAACACAAAATCATCATGTCATGCCAAATGGTTTTAATACTGGTAATTAAAGAAGCCCAGAACCCAAAGTGAAATTAATTCGACACAAATATAAAAGACACAGGCTGTCAAAGAAATGGAAGAATAAAGGTTGGCACTTTTACCGTGAGGGCTTGGCGGTTTTAGCTTTCATCATCTGAGACATGGGGTTTAGCGATGGCCATCTCCTCCTTGCTATTTGCAATCATCTTACATTTCTACAAAAACAGAAAAACACATTAGTTACTTTGAGTTGGCATAGCAACCTCCTCACATACATATCCTCAGCATGAAATACTCATGTCTTCACTCAACATAGTTTCTATCGAACATGTACACATGCTGTACAATCACTCTCAAACATAAACACACATTGACGCAGTCCATTTTCCACCCAATATCCCTATTTACCTCAGTAAGCTCCTTGATGGTATGTATGTTAGCTTGCTGAGTGACCTTCCTCTTTGCTTCCTCAATGTGGTCCAGGTTAAGGGTTGGGGTTGGAGGGGCGAGGCATGGGGGAGGCTTGTTAGTGATGGTAGGAAGTGGAGCCAGGGGTGGCATGGCTGCCAGGGCACCCATGTTGGTCAAGGCAGCTGTCATTGTTGCTGCTGTCATACTCGCCATAGCGGCACTCATGGTGATGTTTGACATGCTGGGCATTCCTGGAATTGTAGGTAACCCCATTGGACCCATGTTGGGCATATTCGGCATGTTGGGCATCCCCATGCCCATTGGGAGGGGTAAAGGTAGAGGAAGGGAGAGGGGGGCAGGAGATGGAGTGGGTAGAGGAAGCTGGAGGATGGCTTTTGGCCGAAGACTCTCGGGAATGGGCACCCCTGCTTTAGCACACATGGCAGCAGCATTAGCCTTGGCTATCTCCAGTAACTGGTCCTTGTCTGAGGAAATGGGATGGCAGAAGAGAGACAGAGGGAGGGGTAGTGCAACAAGAGGGCATAGAGAGGGTAGATGGAGAGGAAAAGAAAGCTAGATTAAGCATAAGAGCAGTGTAAAACAAAACCAAATAATAAAATCATACAAAATTGTCATATGAATGTTCATAAATTACATAACAATTTTAAGTGTTAACTGTCGTACATGTGATTGTCATTAGTTATTCTAAGAATGTTTTACCAAGCTCAGTGAGCCGTGGAGGAGTCTTGCTGGTGCTGCGTCGTGTCCGGGACCCTGAGCGGCGCTGTTTGCGGAGAATGAGAACTGGAGAATGGCTAGGTTCCCGCTTCCATCTGTCCCGTCTGTCGAATGAACGACTACGAAACACTGGGCGTCTCCCTCGACCCCTTGACCTAGACCTGCGCCTACGATCAGAGGAACGAGACCTAGATCGCCTGCTTCTGTCTCCTGACCTGGACCTTTTCCTCCGACCTGTGGAGCGGCTTTTAGATCGCTTATTTCTGTCTGTGGACTTGGACCTCCTCCTCCCTCGGCCATTGGGGGAACGGGATCGTCTCTTGCGGGCTGGAGAACGGGACTTGGATCTGCGTATCCTGGATCTCGACTTGGAGTGTGATCGCTTACGCCGTGTAGTAGAACGGGAGGTACTAGACTTTCGCCGGCGGGCAGGACTCCGAGATTTTGACCGCCGTTTTTTCCTCTCAGATGGAGAAACAGATTCTCTCTTCCTCACTGGAGACTTGGACCTGTGGAGAGGTGAATAATAAAACCGATAAATATTTAAACATTTCTGTTAATAGTTAAAGAACAAGCAGAAGAGCGGGACTGCATAAAAATTTGTGATGGCTTTATTCATTATATTTTAATTACACCTACCAGAGCAGCATGATGCCAGCATTAGGTCTGGCATTTAAAGGAGCAGTGTGTAGAATTTAGTGGCATCTAGCAAAACAGACTTGGCAAAAATGGAATATAATATTCATAGGTGTGTTTTAATTAGTGTATAATCCCGTGAAAATAAGAATTGCTAGAATGAGCCCTTAATATCTAGGTATGGAGTGAGTCCCCTTCCATGGAGGGTGCCATGTTGCACTGCCATGTTTCTACAGTAGTCCAGAACAGACAAACCAAAAACTGAGTTTTGCAGCCACTGCAGGTTCTCCTACATGCTTGGAAGGGGAGGGGTATTCAATTTGTTGCAATTTCCAACCTCACCACTAGATGACACGAAATCCTACACACTGGTGCTTTAAGTTAATTTTATGCAATCTTTAACATTTACTATCTTAAAAAAACATCCTAATTTAAGACCCACAGATTCATGATGCAGGGTGGGTGCATACATATTCATTACAAACCTGGATTGCTTCCTTCTGGATGTGGACTTGGAAGTCGATCGTCGAGGCGATGACGTTGGACGTGAAGCTTTCCGGCGTTCTGTAGGTGAACGTGACTTTGACAGCTGCTTTTTGTGCATTCCTGGAGATGCTGAACCTGAGGAGCTTCTCTGGCGTTTAGATGTTGTTTTAACCAGAGAGGACGAATCCTCTTCTTCTTCGGAGCCTTCTGAACAATCTGACCCATCTGGACCAGTGCCAGGCTCTCTGGAACCAGACCTGGACCTGGAAACATCGCGTTCATTGGATGAGCTGGCACGCTCCCTCTGCTCCTCGTCATGATTGGGAGACAGGGTCTGAGGCTGCTCCTGCAACTTATCTGAGGAATTCCCAGCTTGGGGGCTGGTGGCAGCTGCTGAGGGCACAGGTTTCCATGCACCTGCAGGATACATGTTAAATGGCATCATGCATTTTAGCCCATTTTAAAAAGGGAACATACCACATACATTACTCTAGAAGTATTCACTAATAAGCATTCTGTACTTGTTAAAACAGAACGAGAAGCAAGACTGAATTACAATTCTGATCAGTTTTGGCAGAGTGAGGTGGAGGGCTACTTGACTGACTTATCAATGGATTCAGATGATGAGTTTGGATATATTAGTTTTAACATTTCACATTATTCATTAAATACCAAATTTGAAGTTCCACACAACAGATTCTTGATCAATCTTATTATTCAAGTCAGTTATAATCATTCAGTCATGACAGCAACTTCTGACCTCATATTACCTTAAATAAAAATTATCCCAATGAGCTCTAGGAAGTGACGTATGTAGACTTTAAATTTAGGAATAAGAGAGCACTAATAATAAATCTGGAATTGGTATTTGCAAATACCTTAAATTGAGGTACCAGAATTGTATTGAGGGGGGGAGGGGTGGATCAGTGCATTGCAACTCTTGGTAACTAAGCAGAAATAGCATAGAAATTTCAGGAACAAAATCTATTCGAGTTGTTCTAGTTTGCTTCAAAACAAAGGGATTGAAAAACTGGCCTCACCTGCCATAGCTGAAACTGCTCCACTTTTTCCAGCGGCCTTTGCACCAACTGTCTGCTCTGCCTTCTCCTTGAGAGGAGAGGATGATGTGGATCTGGCTGGGGAGGAGCTATCAGACTGCCCCTCACTTGACTCAGACCTGGACCTGGACTTAGATTTGTTCAAGCCAGCAGAGACAGATTTAGACTTTGACCTTCTGCTGCTTTTCCTGGGAGATCTGGACCTCCTTTTTCCAGGTAGTGGTGAGTGTGACTTTGATCGGTGCCTTCGTGACAACGAGCGGGATTTGGAGCGTTTTCCAGACCTTGGTGGAGACCTGTTTCTCCTGGCAGGGGACACAGAACGCCTTCTGACTGGAGACCTTGATTTGGACCGCCGGCGAGAGGGAGGGGTTCTGGATTTTGTCCGTTTACGTGGGCTCCTGGATCTGGAGCGACGGTTACGCTTAAGAATTACAATAGACCGTGATCTAGTGCGCCTGCTCCTGCGGATTGACCGAGAACGTGAGCGGCGGGATCTAGGGGGTGGCGACCTCCTACGTCGAGACAGAGATCGACTCCTGGAGCGCCTGCCTCCTGCACGCCTTGCCGGTGACCGGGATCGGGAGCGCCGAAGAGGGCGTCTGGATCTGGAGCTGGAGCGACGGGTTCTTGTGACAGACCGTGATCGTGAACGTCTGCCAATTGCACCACCACGTCTAGGTGAGCGGGTCCTGGAGCGCCTTGTGCCTCCACGGGAACGTGACTCTGATCTTCGACTTCTCCTTGGAGACCGAGATAGAGAGGGGGATCTGCGCCCACCACGTTTAGGTGATCTTGAAAGCTTTCTTTTAGGAGAGCGGGAACTCTTCCGTCGCTTTGGAGACACAGACAAGGAGCTTCTTCGGCGTTTAGGAGACTTGGACTTCCTTGGAGACTTTAACACCTTCTTCTTAGGAGTGAGGGAGCGAGAGGTGGACCTGGAACTTGCTCTCTTGGGAGACTTGGGGGACAGGGAGCGGGACTTCCTCCTAGATTTAGGGGACTGAGAGCGAGACACAGAGCGGGAAAGCCGACTTTTTAAAGCCTCTAAAAAGTCAGCTACAACTCCTCTAAGGGGAGTTGTAGACCTCTTTCCCTTTGAGGTTGATCTGGAGTGAGTTCCGGACCGTTCTGACTGCCTACTGGGACTAGGTGATGGTGACCGACTCTGACTTGACCCAGACCTCTTAATGTCTAGGCCCCTGGAAGGGGAAGGAGACCTTGACCTGGATGAATCACGTTCTTTGACCTTTGGCCTTTGGATTGAATTGGCCTGATCTTTCAGGATCGGATCATCTCTTGGGGTAGTACCTTCTTGTTTAGGGATAATGTCAGGGAGATCCTGGGCATGGCTGAACGTACCATCTCCATGAACACCCTCTGTCTTAACCTTAACTGTTGTGGTCTGTGTTCTCTCATCCTGGCCTGTCAAGGACAACCTCATATCTTTTTCTGATCCATTGGTGTTACTGCCCTTTCCTCCAGTTGGGGACACATCCATATCAGTTATGTCCTCTTTCTTCACTCCAAGCAATTCAGGATTCTGTGTGAGGCTGGGAACCCCCTTCTCATCTCCTCGTTTGCTTTTTGGCACCAGTTTGGATACTGGTTCTTGCAGGTCAGGTGCTGCAGCTGGAGAGTATTTGCCATCACCAGTACCTTTACCTCCTTCCCCTTCAGACTCAGAACCTGAAGCTGAGCTGCTTTCAGATGGGGAGGGAGATGGGGACTTCTTTTCCTGCTTTTCGTCTTTCTTCCTCTTCTTTTTCTTCTTCTTGGCAGCGTGTCTTTTGTGTTTTTTGGATTTTGAATCTCCCTCCGTGTCCGTGCGATCTGAGAAGAGAAGTGATTTTTTTCCGATCAGGGTAATTAAGTCGTTTTAAGGTAATATGAATTATGCTTTTGTGTGAGGGTCTCCTACCTGTGATTACATCTCTTTTACCCTCCTCCTTCAGCCCAGTATGGTCTCCAGCTTTTGCAGCTGCTGCCAATCTGGCACTATGAACACAAGGGAAAGTAAAGTAGGCTCACAGAATGAGAATTTTCCTTGTTAATGTCTAAAATGTAAGTTCCCAATATAAACAAAACACAAGTAGGTCACCTTTTCAGTTTGGGTAAGGTACACAATCTAATTTAGCACAAAAATCCCCTCGGAGAAAAAAAAGGAAACTTTTCTTAGGCAACTTCCCAAGATGATACTGTAAGCAATGATTTCAATCCATATTTTGAGACACTGCATCTGTCAAAATGTGGTTTGGTACTTTGTGTCTCTTATACCCCATACTGCACATTACGCCAGTGTTTTCTGTATCATCATGTAAATCAATCATAACATCCATCAGGCAGAAATGAATTTGTAATTGTGTGTGATGTTCAAAAACTCTATCCACAGTCTAAATATGAGATTTACAAGCAAAGTGAACCAAAACATGCTTATCTTTACATATCTTATTTTGTACATAACTTTTAACATGTCATAAAATGTAAAGAAAAATCATTTTGATTTAATACATCTATGAAGACAACAGTACATTTAGTTCACACAAAGTATTTTAATTAAATTTAAGTGCTTCTACCTAGCTCTGGTGGTCCGGACAGGTTTGGGTGGAGGCTCTACATCCGACTCAGCGCCAGATTCTGAGCTGCTGTCTTTTTCACCCTTCCTCCTCCTCCTCTTCTTCTTGCTCTTGTGTTTTCTGTGCTTCTTATTTTTCTTATGGGGCGGCTCATTCCCCTCCTTGGCATTCATGTCATCTTTTTCAGGTGCCTCATCCTCACCTACATAGGGCACCCAGTATTTCAGATTATACAGGTCTAGCAAACCCATAACATGTACAAACCTTTGAGCAAGATATTTCTAAAGTTATCTGATTAGTACTGAATTTTTAAATTTAATTTTACTCGACCTGGTAGCTTTTGATTATCTTATTCATTTTAATGTGCACTGCTCCCAGGAATCTTGTGTAAACTTTTCAAGCTACACAAAGAGTAAACTGATGTATGGCTGAGGGACATTTGGCAGACATTGGTTAGCTTTTCATCTTTTAATGTATTATTAAAATAATGCAGATTTTTCCACATAGATGAGGCAACCATACTGATCTATTTGGGTGACTTTTTCTTCAAAATTGTTTTGGAAAAACATGATGTTACTGGCTGTGTCGCCCAAATGCAACTTCCATGTGTTTTAAGCAGTTTCAAGACAACAATGAATTTTTATGAGAGAGGTGTAAAATAAAATGATGAATCTGAAATCTGGGAGAAAACAGCAGTAAAAGAAATAAAACTGGATAAAAATAGAATGACAGATTTATTTATTTTATTTATTTATCCATCACCCACCTGAGGGTATGTCCACAGCACATTCCATTGTGCTGGTGCCCCTGCTTTCGTTAACGGTCTCTCTTGATGTCACTGGTGTGCTGCTCCCTCACTGAACACTGGAGAGGGAATCAAAGTACTGTTACTTAAGCAATAAAGACAGCACCACCAACAGAAGAATAGATATCATAGCAGTGCTACAAAAAATATAACACCATGTGGATTACAATAACTACCAGTGGTCCACAATAATTCCGCAAGCGCAGTGAGATATATTTATCCAAATATTATGTAGGTATGGGCACTGAGGAGCTTTCTAAAATTGGTACCTGACTGGCCAGAAGCAAAATAGCTCCTGGGCAGCCGTGCTGCTATCAGTATTTCAATGCAATCCACTCATTTAAAATGGTAGACTTTCCCTCAATTTACTATTTGGCTGCAAAATAAGACAGCTTGTCTCTGAACACACATCAACCTCAATGCTTGGATAAACCCACAGTATGTCTCAGCACAAAGGTCAAAAGTTGACCAGATTACCAAGTAGGTAGCTTCACTTTCCTTTTGATAGCACAGTCTGCGAGCACACTTTTCAACACAAGCCCAAGTGGTGCATGTCTACTAAAGCTTGATTTATACTCCCAAGCGGACATGTACACCAAGGACAGCTAGTTGCTCTGTTTATACTACCTTCTGAGGTTCACTTGGAGGATGCGTTTCACAAATGCGCAGTAGATCACTGTCTACAAGAACACAGCATTGTGACCGTGCAGACACGTCAAATCGCACGTACGCAGACGTCTGCACAGAGCCTACGCATACACCCTCTGATGAATCACTTTACATAACACAGACCCTAGTGGACCCTCGCAGACTCTGAAACTAATTTCAGCTTAACAGATCAACTATCTTTAGGTAATAAATAGACTGCAAGCATCTAAATCTGCCAAAGGTAAAGTTACAGCAAAGTGAACCTTAACATCACTGAGATTTAGTCAAATAGCATGGTCCACCTGCACTTAGAGCCCCTTTGACACACATACTGCATCCCTGAAATGTTCAGAAACATTTCCTGCATGGGGTCATGAGTGCAGGTATCAATATTCAAAATACCAGTATGGCTGTGTGAATGAAAGCAGCAACATTGCAGGGACAAACGCTTAAAAGGTTACGTTGGTCTGACAAAAGATGCTTTTACATGGAGCGAGTGCATACACACCACAAGACTCCGCTGATGAAGTATTTGAATCCGCAACTTTTTACATTTGCCTTGCCAAAGCTTTCATGAGTGATCTGTTAACTAACAAGCAATACACGTTCTTTTGTTTGCAAACAAGCTCCTTTTTTCAAGAACGGCCAGAAACTGGACAGTTTCAGAAATAAGGAAGCTCCTCTCAGTCCACGCAGAGCAGTTGGTCCCGTCATTGGCACTTTAGTTAATGGTAAAACTAGCCATCAAAGGTATGGTTGCCTAATGAACATGAAGTTAGCTTCTGATTTGAAAAAGAGTTAGCAAAAGCCATAATGCTGTTTAAAAGCACTTTCAGATTTGTGAATGTTTTATTTTATTAATAAAAATTGAAAAAAAAAAAAAGTTGATTTCACTGCTTTTCCCTCCTTCCAGACAACATCAGAAGAGGTCCGGATTGCACACCACTATACTTAAGACTTATCAAATCTGGACTAGATTAACAAGGAGACTCCAGAGACTCATCACAACAGAGTTTTAGATTTGTGAAACCTTTATTCTATTAACAAAAAGACAAAAAGGCGATTTCACAGATATTTCTAAATCAGACCAGGTCCAGATCAAGAACATCAAATCTCAACAATAATAGTCTAGTCCAGACTTGATAAGTCTAAGTATAGTAGTTTTTGATCTGGACCTGGTTTTAGGTGATCTGGATGGGGGGAAAGCAGTGAGTCTGCCCTTTTTTCTGTTTTCATAACAACAAAGGTTTATAAATCTGAAAGTGGGTTTAAGCAAAGTTAAGGCTCTTTTGCTACGATGTCTGAAGCTCTTTCATGAGCGTAAATGGAGGGAAAAAACAGATAATCAGCCGCTAAATATCATTATTTCTGTTTCCCTTAACCCCGGATCAGAAGCTATGAATACAAAGCTAACTTAAGCGTCGTGGTTGCCAACATGTTGTTTTAGATTTCAAGTAGCTAAATTAGCCCTTATGGGCCTGATACATTATGTCAGTATAAAGTTGCCCAAAAACACAGTTGTTTATACGTAACGTTAGGCTAGTTGACTGCATGGATAAAAGAAAAGGAAAGAGGGGGAAAGTTTTCAGCAGCAGCAGACAGTTCATTCACACGTTAGGTAACGCTATCGGGCCTGCACGGCTACAGCCAGCATTAACATCCATTCACTGATCACTCCAGCTACCATTAGCTGCCCAACGATAGCTTACGTAAATATAGGAAAGGTATTGTGGCTTCCGTTTATTCCCTAAAGAACTAAATCGTTTTGTGCTCGTACCAGTTGGATACCGTATACGTTATAAAACAAACAGGCTGCCAGCACGCCGCGGCCTCAGCGGCAACTAGCAAGAAGGTAGCTACACCAATTAGCTACTTTGCGGTTTCAACAAAGCAAATCCGCTCGTTCACCACAGCTGCCGAGTCTTTAGTATATAATTACCCAGTTTATGATCGGTGGCTGCAGTCCTTGTGTGGAAAATCCCAGGTGGCTGCAATGCTACAGTGTGCGAAACAAAACAACCGTTGAATACGCTAACCGTTAACGTTAGCCAACTAACAGATCCGCCATGATGGAGAAAGGTATCCCAACATGCCATGCTGCGCAGTTTGAATGGCGGCGTCACTGTCTCCTAGGTAACTGCATGCTCCATAGTAGCAACGGATTGTCTAGCATAATTTCATTTAGGCCTATATAATTTGTTTGTGTGTGTGTGTGTGTTTTGTTTTTATACACTACCCTAGTCCTGAGAGAAATTTTTTATCAAGCTTTTTTTTAACCTTTGAAGCCACAGTTTGACCAAAAAAATAGAAATAAAAATTTAAAAAATCAGCTCGCTAAGTCATCTTATCTGTATGTCTTACTGGTTCTAAAGTAGACACATTTTTTGTACTTTTCCTCGAATTAGAGCTTAATATCTAGGCTATACAACGGTGGATATAATGAAGCTAACTTACAGCTCATGATAAAGAAATTGATTTGTAAACAACAGTTTACTATTGTCAAAATACACACGTTTTAACATCAAATATGACGCAATATTTGGTCATTTAATTTGGAGGATTTTTGTTGGGGTAATTCAGTTTCACATATGACATTTCAGCGAAGTTTACATTTAAAGGACAGGTTCACAATTTTTCAAGTCTGTCTTAAAACAGGTGCCCATATGAACACTGAAAGAGGTTTTTCTCGCTGTAATCATTCTTCCTGCTCTGGCGATTAAAAATGTGCTTTAGGTAAGTGATGGGGGATAAACTCCACATCAAGTCTGTCTTAAAACAGGTGCCCATATGAACACTGAAAGAGGTTTTTCTCGCTGTAATCATTCTTCCTGCTCTGGCGATTAAAAATGTGCTTTAGGTAAGTGATGGGGGATAAACTCCACATCATGTCCACACAGTCATTTTGTGCAAAAAATGCATTTAAAAGTTTATCTGACGTTTATATGAAGCTTCAGCAGTCTGAGTTATCCTCACAAACTTCAGTTATCATATCAAGTGGATATCTGCCACATCTACAGTCTTTTTAGTATCAAATTCCCTCTTTGTGTTTCTTCAGACAGTGTTTCCCTGTTGAGCTATGGTGGAAGTAGTAGTAACAAAAAGAGAGACTTTGGTACTAAAAAGCGCTGTCATATTTTTGGAGATGGCATTTTTATTCTGAAGGACCTGGGCCGGAAGTGTAATGGCTGTTGCTAGCCTGTGTCTATCAGTAACGTTACATTAAGTCAAACTCACGGTTATGTGTTTACGTCAAAAGAAGTTTTCATCAGTTAAGAGACATGAAGAAGAGGTTTAACATCAAGCTGGATGATTCTGCCTTCACCAAAGAAAGAACACCGGTCGGTGTTTTTGCTTTAATTAATAAGTACGGCAGATAGGAATTGGCTAATTTAGCTAAATGCTAGTTTTCCAGTTGGTTACGACAGTTTGTGTTTTCAGATTCAAATTTTAAATAGCTTACCAACTCAACAACACAAGGTTTTGGTTAGCTTGCTGTAAATGTGTGATGATTTAAGGATTAATTTTATAAGTCTCGATTCTCAAACTGTAATGTAATGTAATTGCATTCTAGCCGAAGCCCCAGTTTCAGTCTTCATCGACCAAAGCTGCACCTTCGTCAAAGCCTGCTCCTGAGTCAGTGGACCACCAGCCCCTGTCCTATGCAGAATATGTCGTCCAGAGTAAAAGCCATATGCCTGCACCTCCTCAGAGAGAGGGTCCCTCCTCCAAACTGCTTAGGACTGAATGTGATGGAGGTACCAGTCTGAGGCGAAGTGAGTCTGAGTCAGTGCCCACTGCCACAGGAAGATGTGAAACAGGGACTGAGAGAGGATCTGATGGGGTTAAGGAGAGTGAGGAGACAGAGGTGGCTGGCACAGACCACACAGAGGGGAACTGTCAGAGCCTCAGTCTAGGTCCCAAACCTGTGGGGTCTGGGAGTTGTATTATTGTCAGTCCTCGACAGGTATGTAATAGAAACCTATGTGTGTCTGTGTGTGTTTAGGACTGTGGTTTCCTCAAATCATCAAATGTATCTTAAACGTCAACTCTCTGTCCTTGCTTATTTCAATTCAGGGTTGCATTACAGAGCAATTTTATTTTTGGTCCTCCCCATTGAGGCATCAGGCTCTTGGGTTATTTCCCAATTTGTCTGCAATAGTTGAACGGCTTTCAGGCTTGTTAGTCATTTTACATTATGGTAGTTTTCACATTACATATGTTTTTGCTAATTCAGAGGGGAAATCCCATTCTGAAGTTTGTGAGGAGTGTCCCTTGGGAGTTTGGAGATGTTGTACCAGACTACATCTTGGGTCAGATGACTTGTGCGCTCTTCCTCAGGTGGGTGTTTATGCCTCCAGACAGTGTATGTGTGTGTTTGTGTGATCACAGAGAGGTGCTAGCATGTGTACAAAGGGGAGTAAATGGTTTGTGCTTTGTTGAATGCATTTTTTTTCCTGTTGTGAGTGTGTTGTTATACACAAAACATTTTATTAATGAGCACTGTTATTTGTACTGATGTTTTTTGTTTTTTTCATACATTCATATCTTCTTCTGTTTCTTTTGTTTTGCTTTGATGTCGGTTTTGGGCCTGGATTAAAGTCTGAGGTATCACAATCTCAATCCAAATTATATTCATGACCGTCTGAAACAGCTTGGACAGACTTTCACCCTCCGAGTGTTACTGGTTCAAGTAGATGTGGTAAGTAAAAAAATTTTTGATAATGAAATCATTGACTTCACCTTCTTTAACATTTACTATGACATAGTCTAGAATTATTCCAGTAGCACACCCCAGACTCAATATACCACACCTGTGAAGTGCTGCTATTGTGAAAACTTTCTACTTTGAATGTAGACGGGATTTCTAAATTCTGTTAAGAACGTCCCGCTTCACTGATACTCCATTTTCCTATGTTCACTTGGTATTGTCTTAACATTTTTACTTCTACAAGGCCTAAGAAAAACTAGGAGGCCACATGCTCACTCATTTTCATATGCAGTCTAGGGGAACCTTAAAGTTGTTCTTGAAGATGAAAAAACTGATCACAGAAAAGAAAAAGTTCTTCAGGCACTCTTGAAGCAAAACTACTTCTCTAAGACTTTACTATTTGCAACAGATCTACAGTCCCCACTTACATTCATAAAGCTTTAGGAATTAATTAACTTTTTGTTTGTTTTTTATCACAGAAAGATCCTCATCATGCATTGAAGGAGTTGGCTTGCATCTGCATCATGGCTGACTGCACTCTCATTTTGGCTTGGAGGTAAGAGCTGCGACAGATTGCCAAGAAAACAGTTTGTTACTGGAGACAGACATAGGAGTGAACCGAGAAACAGTTTTAAATACATTAACTTTTTGATTTGCAAACAATCCTGGCCTTGCAACCTAAAAATGTGTATTCTGTACATAAAGTCACACATTTCTGTTTTTCAAATAATTACTGATGCGTTCTGTGGGTAGTTGATGTCTTTCACACTATTATCATCTAATTGTAACAATAACATTAGTTGTTCTATTCTACTGGTAGGGTGTCTTTTTAACATCTGGCTTGGGTAAACAGATAGAAAACTGTCTTCCATATTAAGTCTAGCTCATTTCTTTTTTTTTTTCTGTTGATCAATGAGCATCATGCCTGACAAAGAAACAAATGAAATGAAATAAGTAAGATTCCTAATACTCTCTTCATGTTGAATTGACAGTCCAGAGGAGGCAGGCCGTTACCTGGAAACATACAAGTCCTATGAGAAGAAACCAGCAGACCTTCTGAAGGAGCAAGTTGAAAAAGACTACCTGTCAAAGGTTTTGATCACCAACAATACTCCCAGATTCACCCTTTTGTAGTTAAAGATGTGAAAGTCTCTTGTTATTTGGGATTTGATAACTTTAAAGGTTTTTTTTGTGTGTAATTTCGTAAGGATACAGGGCACATAACACGAAAGTCATATAGAGAACATAAACTCCATGTGAAAAAATTCATCTCTGTCCAGGGTTTCTATATTACAAAAATAACTCAACAAACAAAAGCAGCCCATATCCTCCAACCCTTCATATCCTTATACACCTTCTTTGACAGATTTTAAACATTTTCAAAATTAGGAACTGAGTGTGATGCAGTCATATACAAATGTTAAGGTATTAAGGTATTTTTAAGTCTTATCAAACTATTTTTAATTTCTTGAACAATGTAATGCTGAAGGGATTTCTGTTTGGTTTTTAAGGTTACAGACTGTCTGACCACTGTGAAGTCTATAAACAAGACAGATGCCATTACGTTGCTGTCCACTTTCTCGGTGAGTAACCCTGAAAAAAGTAACAGTTTCAGTCCATTAGCTGCTCTCTACAGCAAAAATTCGTCCTCAGATTGATGCGATATTACAATATAATTGGCCAATTTGGGGATGTACTCTGAATTAATTGTCTCATTCTAGTATTAGTTTGATTTAGCGATGTTTCCAGAGGTAATGGCCCAGTGCAGTCAATAAACTGAGATTATTAATTTTTTGCTTTTTTTTTCAGTCTGTAAAAGGAGTCATCAGTGCCTCTAAAGAAGACCTGGTTCTCTGTCCAGGCCTTGGACCACAAAAAGTGAGGGAAAATACATGTTTACCATATGAATATATAGAGTTGGATGGAATATTTGTTGAAGTACGATGTTGACATTTTGTCCTTGCAGGCGAGACGACTCTATGATGTGCTCCACAAACCCTTCTTCAAGTCAAAGAATAAAGACAGCTGAAACTACCGCTGTGTGACTTGCTTCTGAAAGGATGTTGGTGATTGCGTTGAGCAGCATGCAAGCGCACGCAAGAAGAAAGAAATGTACATATTGTTACTGCTGTCAGACTGAGAATAAGCTTGTGTGAGAATTTAAGATGTGAAATCTATTAGAGCTGCACATCATGAGTTATTGTGATACTATTTGTTCATTGCTGAATTCATTTTCTGAATTTGCATTCATTTCTTAATAAATATTTTGTGATATTTTATACTATATAATGTTTCTTATTTGTTGTTTTTTTAGTGTTTATTTAAAAAGTCACTTTAGGGATAAATTGAAAAATGTATCGCACAGAAAATGGAATTTATACATTGAAAGCTTTTTAATCAGTTTGTTTACAGAGAAAGATTGGTACCATCAGTGGTGTAAAGTAACTAAGTATATTTACTGCAGTACAATTTTGAGGTCCTTTTTACTTCTACTCAACTACATTTATTTGACATCTTTAGTTACTTTTCAGATGAAGAGTTGACACAATGGATAATATAACAAGCTCTAAACATACAACACATTGTTAAAGACTACCTAACTGTATATAAAGTAGTTGAAACCAGCTCCACCTCCAGCAGCTACAACAGTAACATGCTGCTCTAACACTGATTCTTCAGTATTAATAATCTAATGATGTCATATAAATTAATATATCAGTCAGAGGGCCCAAGCCCTTATGTACTTTATTTAAGTAGGATTCCTTTCATGCAGGACTTTTACTTGTCATGGAGTATTTTTAAGTTGCTGTATTGGTACTTTTACTACAGTAAAGGAATTGAATACTTCTTCCACTGGGTACCATACTTTAGACCAACACGCTGGTGAGAGTGGATTGATGATCTACTGTATGTACTGGCATATGTACAGAGGAAATGACAATCAGAAATGTCCATTTATCTTTATCTAGCTTAAAAGCCGCGGTGCTGCCTTCAGGTGCTCCTGCGAGATTCCCCCTTTTTCCAAGCTCAGAGTTACGAATTGGGTGTTTTGATGAGAAAATAAGATGTGGGTAAAAAATAATAAAGTGAACACCATGAAATACATTTCTTATGGTGGCAAAAAAGAAGAAAAACAGAGATATGCACGACTTTGCTAGTAAGTTAAACACTGACGAAGATACCGACACGAACTTTTTTTGAAAGTATATTTTTTATTATTATTTTTCATTTCATCAAGCTGAAGATGCTATAAGCAGCATTTCATCATTTCTCCCCAGCCCAGGCCAAAAACAAGCGTAACAACAAAACAAAACAAAACAAAAAATGAAAGCAAAAAATGCTTCAGTTGTATAAAATGAGTCAAAATTATATCTTTGTCAACAGTACGTTAAATTATTGTTTATATATATATAGGCTATATATATCACGACCGAATATCTACACTTTCCGGCATTTTCCATTTTTCATACGATATAAAAGCTGACTAAATCATAGAAAGTTTGTCCACATCTTTTATTTTCCAATAACAACTTCTCCAAGGAAAGAAAATAATCAAGAAATAAATTAATAGCTTGTCTTTACAACACAACAAAATACGAAAGTCTCCAGTAAAGCGTTTATTGTACCTTTATTTTTATAACCAAACACTCTTCTCATAATCTAGATTTTTCCGACAGTACGTGAAGGCACTGTAACCGAAGCTGACGTCAAAACAGGAAGCATTTGATAAAGCCACGCCAGTGATGTTTTTACCGCTCATTTCACAGCGGTAGACAGTTTTTTTTTCTTTACTTACAGACAAACCGGTTGTCTCGTGAAGACGTGTTAATCACCGGAAACAAAACAGAGACAGACATGCAGGCAGAGAAAGAGGATGAGGAGGATTCATCTCCTGAAGAGTACGTTGCTCTGTGTAGTTTCACTGGAAGCGACAGTGACCAGGTTAGAGACCCACACACAGACAGACATAATAACTGTACACGAACCACCTGAAGGGTTAAAAAAAAAAAAGTCACTGGTACTAGTTGTAACTGTGTGGCTTTTGTCCCGCAGCTGACTTTCAGCAGCGGGGAGAGGCTGCTTGTGCATGCAAAGACCTCCTCAGAGTGGTGGTGGGCAGAGCTGCAGGGGGTCAAAGGTTACGTCCCTGCCTGCTACCTGCAGCAGGGTGCAGCTGAGGAGGAGGAGGAGGACGCATCTCTGGAGGACCCATGGCAGGATGAGGAATACTTCGGCAGTTATGGGACACTGGTTAGAAATTTTAAATAATCTACAAGTTGCATATGACTCAGACATCAGACTGTATGTGCAGCCAATTTACAGAATTAACTGGGAAAAAACAGACTGGGAACTGATATTATTAGAGTTTGGTAATCCATCTTAATGAACATTAAAGGATGTGCACAATTTCTCGAGTCTGTCTAAAAACAACAGTCAGGTCCCCAAATAAACATTGAAACATGTTTTTCTTGCCATCATCATTCCTCCTTTTCATACTGACCATTAGAAGATCCCTTTATAATCCCTTCATGCACTTACAATTTAAGTGATAGGGGACGAAATCTACAGGCCTCCTTCTGCTCAAAATGTATTTAAAAGTTTATCTGAAGCTAATATGAAGCTTCAGCCGTCCAAATGAGTTAAATCAAGGAGATATTCCTCAACATTACAATCTTTTTAGTGCCAACGTCCCTCATTTTGTTGCTATACTTCCACCGCAGTTCAACAGAGAAACACAAAGAGGAAATCTGATGCTAAAAAAAAACTATAATGTGGCAGATCTCCACTTGATATGACTAACTCAGACTACTGAAGCCTCATATAACCTTTGAATAAACTTTTAAATGCATTTTTGCACAAACTGACTGTGTGGATACACTGTGGATTTTTGGTCCCCATCACTTATATTGAAAGCTCATTTGAAGGGGATCTCTTAATAGGCAGTATGAACAGGAGAAATAATTACAGTGAGGAAAACCTCTTTCAGAGTTCATATGGACACCTGACTGTTGTTATAAGACAGACTTGAAAAATTGTGAACCTGTCCTTTATCACATTTTCTTTTGTCTAAGTTAGATCATCATTGCAGTTGCTACAAGGTTCTGTTCGTTGGTGGTGCGTTTAAGGAACCTTCCACTTAATTCACAAATCATCAGAGAATTCAAACTCAGAATAGATAATTGCATTTTAAAAAGCTGTTATTCCACAACTGAAGTTCAAACCTTGCTTATCGGTATTTCCTTTAGGGCTTCACTTGTCCAAAGAATCCCTACTGCTTTAGTATAACAAAAAATAAAAATTGTGGTGGATTACTTCTTAAGCAAGTTTTCAAGGAGTCTTTGCAATGTGAATTTCATCCTGAGTTGAAATAAATTGAAAACAATGACTGGCCTGAAGTTAGGAAATTAAACAAAAAACCTATAGTATGCTTTAGAATATGGTTGTTAGTTAACAATTTTGAGTTAATGGGCAACAACTATGGAGGCCCACAGTCTATTTAAGACTAGATTAGTTAACTGGTCATGGTGACAGAAAGAACCGTATGAATAAATGCAACATGCTTTCTTAAGTTTATTTGTGTTTTTGTTGTTGTTGTTGTTGCTGTTGTTGTTACTTCAGTGTGAATGAGCGATAATGTCAATAATTTAATATTTAAAACTTTTGGTCTCAATCAAAAAAATGCCAAACGGTCCACAAACAGTCAGTTGAAACAGTAAAATCAAGACATGTCACATGTCGCATTACTGCAGCAACTATCATCACTAATTTCATTTGATTTTTTTTTATGATACAGAGGCTTCACTTGGAGATGTTGTCAGACAAGAGCCGCACTGAGGCGTACAGACAGGTTGTTCTCAGCAACAGTGCTTCTCTGAGGAGTAAGGTGGTGATGGACCTCGGCTGTGGAACTGGCATCATAAGCCTGTTCTGTGCTCAGCTGGCACAACCCTCAGTGGTAATGCCAACAGCATGGCACAGACTCTCTCTCACACACACAGGGCGCTTATGTTGTGACGTCCACAAAATTAAATTATACTTCTTTCTATTCTATCCAAGTTAAATTTGAGGACTGGATTGAAGTCATCTGTTGGCTTATTGAAATTTGTGCACTGATTTTCTGCAGGAAATGAACTGGATCTTTCCATTCCTGCATCTACCATATGAGCACATAAGCTCACACATAAATAGTGTGTTTTATTGTAAGCTTGGAATTATGCACTTCTGTTGGGGTATCCTCCTGATATATTGAGCATCAACAATTTTGTCATCCCATCTGGTTACTTCCTATTTTTGTAATGTTTAATCCCCAAATATTTTTTAAAATCTCACCACATGAACATAGAGTAGCACTCTAATATCATGAAAATGTGCTTAACTTCAAGCTTGTGGTAAATCTCACAAAATTTCCAGATGAAATAGATTGAAAATATGTCAAATTAAGGTCACAGAATCTCTGTGTAACATACAGAACTAGTTCACCCATAGTTGTGAAGTATGTTGCACATTACTGTACCTCTACTCCCACCTGCTGGACGAGGAGTATTGCTACAAGATATAGCGTCTGCAGAGTGAAAGTTCATCTGTGGTATCGTAGGTGTATGCTGTGGAGGCAAGCTCTATGGCAGAGTACACCAGACAACTGGTGAAGCAGAACGGATTTGAGGAGGTCGTCACGGTGCTACAGGGGCGAGCTGAGGAGATCGAGCTGCCCGAGCAGGTGGACGTCCTGGTGTCTGAGTGGATGGGTAACTGCCTGCTGGTAATAAACACTCTGCCAGTACTGTTTTACTTCTAATAATAATATTAAGCTATAGTGTGTATAGATTTCTTTCTTGGGCCTCTTCAGGTTTGAATATACCATGTCATGAGTCTGTCTCCTTTCCCTCTGGTCTAGTTTGAGTTCATGGTGGAGTCGGTCCTGCTGGCCAGGGATCGCTGGCTGAGGGAAGGTGGCGTGATGTGGCCTTCTTCTGCAGCCCTCACCCTGGTGCCTTGTCAGGCTGACAGCTATTTTGCAGAGAAAATGGCCTTCTGGGAGCGGCCCTATGGCCTTGACTTCACCCCTCTTCAGTAAGGGCCATTAGTCAGCTGCACTCAGTGCACTTTGTCCTGTCTCACTCTCAGGTTTTTGTACTGATTTTCCACAAGTAACGAGGTCGCAATATTGAGAACAATTTTTATTAGAGATTGTTGAGAGATTCAAAATAGATGTGTCTATGATCAATATCACATTGACTGTTAGCACCAAAAATGACCATCAGTCACAATGTCAGAAAAGTTCCTGCACACCAGAAGGTCTTAGTGACAGATGTGTATCATCAAAAACTCCTAACTTGAAAAGAAAACCAAAGAATCCCACACACCATGCATTACTTGAACTCACTTTAATAACCAGATGTTTTGGTCCTTAGACCTTCATTAGACAGAATTCATACAATCAAAAGACAGTAACAAAAGTGACACACTTTTTGAGAATTAACTTTGTAAGTAACGACTCTTCAAACCACAACACTTAATTGCGTGTTGAACACTCGCAAAATTGCATACATACTTCTTTTTTTTAACAAACATTCCTTATTATGTTGTGTTATGTTATTGTAATTATGTTCAGAATAGATCCAGTATGATTGATCCTCCAGTACCTCAGGCAGCAGCCAGTTAGCATCTATGAATTATTGTAAATTGCGCTAGGCTGCCCTGAAGCATAAAAATGGTGTCTGTCTGACCTCAATTAAAAGTTGTTAACAATTGCTAACTGCTATTTAACAAGTATGAAAGGTCATTCTTGACTTTGGAAATAGTAGATTGACCAAAAAAGATCTCATCTCAAGGTTGAGTTGCTAGCTTTTTCTGAAGTTTTCGAACAAATCTCATGATCTTCATCAGCGAAACAATTTTGCTCAGTTGTGAAGTTGTATAGCACAGTCTTTATACTGTGGTATGCAGGTACAAGAAGACCAGAAATTTGCCTCCCAAACTTGCTAAATTATTAAATTCTTAAAACACTGGATGGGAAAGTGATTATATAGTATGTGTACCTCCCAAACCCCTCCTCCCTGGCCCATCAACCATCATTTCCTTTATATGGTCAATTATGTGGTTAACGGAAACTTAAGGAAAACAGAAAATAAGTTCATAAAGGTTAGTAGTAGAACAAGTAGGCAAAATGTCACAAAAAGAGGAAGTCTGTGCAGCTGTGGGGAAGCATTCCCTTCATAGTAAAGATAAAGAAGAGAAGACAGCACATATGCAGGACTAGATATGTGAAGAGTGGTGACATGACAAATCTAAATGAAACATGTTTAACATGCAACGTCTTATTATAAAGAGCACATTTCTAGGCAACAATGATCAATAACAATCAACAATGAACAATCGGTCTGACTAGTCCTCACTAGTCTGACCTAGAAGCCGCTTGGATAAGAGGCGAAACGTTTTCATAAGACAAATCTAAGTCCAGTTGCCTTGGAATCATTGTTGCTGAGAGATAACTATGACCTGGACAAATGAGAATATACACAGACACAAAGAGCACATTGTTTATTGGGTAATCTATATATTTAAGTTTGCAATTGTGGCTGTTAGTAACAACTGTGAGTAAATGCATGAATGCAATTGAAACTTAATATATGCAGGTTCAAAATTATATTCTTTATCAACATTTTTAATCCATTTTAAACTACATTTCATAACATGCAGTTAAAATTACCCCAGCATACACCCACAGGAAACCCATGTTAACATCCTTTGCTTAGTCATCTTGTGTGTGCTTATAATCTATTTGCTCTTCTCCCTCTTGTTGTGTTACATATAATCTGGGGTAGCAAACTAGTTTCCCCACAATGTTGAATTACATTTCATCTCTCCAGGCCTTTGGCACAGCAAGAGTTCTTCACCAAGCCCAAGTTCAGCCACCTCATTGAGCCTGATGACTGCCTCTCCACCCCTAGTGATGTCATCAGCCTGGACATGTATACTCTACAAGTCAAAGATCTGGAGGTGCTGTGTGTGTGTGTGTGTGTTTCAGTATTAAAAAACTGCTCCATCCCAAAAAAGCTGTGTTTTGTGTCTAATGGAATGTGGTTTCATTTCTCAGGAAATTACAGGTCAGTTTCAATTTTGCGTTACAAAATCTGGCTTTTTCCATGGATTCACCGCCTGGTTCACTGTTTACTTTGAGAGTCTGGAAACAGGAAGTGCAACAGTGGAGCTGAACACTGGACCTAACTCTGAGTAAATCATTCTCCAACACTTACCCACTCTGTTGTACATCTATAACGTGAAGAAAGCTGTTTTATTCATTAACAGCAGTGCTCCTGGGCCAATACAGCATTTTTTAAACAGCCAACACATAATTCAAATAATCAAATGAGTAAATGGTTAACAGATAAACATCTTGGACTTTATAACCAATATCTTAGTACATCTCTGTGTGTTAAAGGCTTCAAGTAACACTGTAATACTATTAAATATATCTTTAAAAAGCCTGTTAATGCAGTGCACAGAATTAAGCAGACCCTTTTCTCTCTTCAGGCCGACACATTGGAAGCAGACTCTGTTCATGCTGGACAGGCCAGTCAGTGTGTACGCTGGAGACACCATCAGTGGAAGCGTTCTTCTGCGCAGGAACCCTGTCTGGAGACGCCACATGACTGTTACCCTGCACTGGAAAATTAACAGCAGCACAGAGGAAACAGATAATTGCCAGGCAAACATCCTCTTTTTAACTTTACACACCCTTCATCTGAGTGATTATCTAACTATATCCATTAAACTGGTGGTAGATTGTTTTTTTATTATTATTATTTTATATGGGATAGTGGGTTACATTTTATTCATGCAATGTGACTTTGTTACATACTGTATAACCCACTTAACACGACTTAAGAGTCTTAATTCACTTGTTTTTTTCCCGTCTGTGGCCATAGGTCGGGACAAAAAGTTTCCCCATGTGGAGGTGACGACTTCTAACCATTTCCGTCAGCAGTGGACGTCCACAGAAAACAAGTCTAATACATCATCTCTTGAGTGTAGGGTCAGTGAGGTATCAGCTGTAAGCTGCTGCTGGCCTGGAATGAAATGTGACTTACGTATTATAATGAATGTAGCAGTCAAAGGAGCCTCATCTGGCTGGACATGTAGTCGTACTATTGTGAACCTGATAACTACAGGCCCAGGTGATACAGCACACCATGAACTGTGTCAAGAGGAAGTTAACAAGACGTTATGTGCTCATGAATGAACTATGGAGCAATACTAACCCGGACTTAAAAGAGGTTTTATAGACGGCCTCCTTTATTGTTGAAAGATATTTGTGGTCTCAATGTGCAACAAAAGAAATGGTTAACACTATGTTTTTATGCCCATTTTACTCGCTGTGCAAAGTGTTCTACAATACACATTTCATTTACATTGTCATTTGTACAAGTGCTACACATGCCAGTAGACTTGTATGGATATAAGAAAACAACAGGTCAGCTGTAACTAAGAATGGTTAGCGATATTACATGTTTTTCTATATTCAAAGATTGTAGTGAACAAATGTTACTTACAAATGTTAATTTTCCTTATGTCCTAAAATATCCATTAAAAAACAAAACTTGAGTGATTACAAATAAAATTAATTGTTCACAATAAAATTAATTATTCTAAATAAAATAACTACAATTAGTGAACTCATGTCAACATTCTGTAAGTCATATGAATTTATTTTGGGAGTTATTAAACAACAAATTGTTCTCTATCCCCGTCTGGTTTACTACTGATAGTATATTTTCATTTGCTCTGTTGGTAACAGGTGAGACTTTATTTAAAAGCCAGTGACTCTGACATGTCATGACATTACTGCCCTGCTGAATTTGTTCTCAAGCGCTGTGGCAGAACTTCATTTTTTACTTAAAGACCATTTTTGTCTCGTGGATGCACCCTTATCTATCATGGCTCCGTTTTGCTCTTGGCTTTCGCTCTGGAGCGCGTGTTGACCTCTGAGGATAAAGGTTGGCTGGGTAAGGAGGACTCAGGAGAAGCAGGCCTGGACAGTGGGACGAACAGGGGAGGTTTAACCACTTTGTCCTTAACTTGCTTGTTCTTATCCTTTTTCTGCCTCAAGTGTTTATCACAGTGGTTTACAAACGTATCCAGCTTGACAAAGGTCTTGTTGCATACTTTGCAGTGGTAAGGCCGCTGTCCCTTGTTGAGGTGTATGTGCAGCCTGATGTATGATGACCGTACAAAGGTGCGGCAGCAGACGCCACATTTAAGATCCTCTGGGTTACTTTGTGTCGTCTGGGGCTGGTTGAGAGCTGGTGCAGATGCTGACTTTTCCTTCCCAGAGGATTCCTTGTGAGAAAGCAGAAGCGACAAAGAACGAAAACCCTCACCACACTGCTCACACTTGTACGGCCGCTCCCCTGTGTGTAAGCGAACATGTGCCAGGAGCCCGGCCTTCTGGGTGAACGACTTGTCGCAGTAGGTGCACTTGAAGGGTTTCTCGCCCGTGTGAAGCCGACGGTGAGTCTTCAGATGTGAGGCCCGGCCAAAGGTCTTACCACAGTCTGGACATTTAAACGGCCTGTCCCCGCTGTGGATTGTCTTGTGTGCTACCAGGTGGGAGGACTGATGGAAGTACTTTCCGCAGATGCTACATCTGAACTTCCTCTCCTTGTTGTGGGAAGCCAAGTGAAGGCTCAGGTGGGCTGAGGAGATGAAGGTTTTGGGGCACAGGGAGCAGCTGTGAGGGTCGAGACGGATGCGTCGGTGTGGCCGTCGACCATTGGGGAGGCTGCTGCCCGCCTGGCAGGATGGACATTTGGATGGACTGTCTGTTTTGTGCACACGCTGCTGTTTAGGAGGGGTTGAAGCGTTGGATGAATCAGGGTCAGAGTCAGGTTGCGGTAGGCTGCACCCACAGTCTGAGCAGCGCCCAGTCTGCTGGCCTTTATCACTGGTTTTATCCAGCATGGTGCCATCTACAACCATAATGGGAGAGGAGGAGCTTTGTGACACATCATGGGGACACCTAAAAGCGAGACACGCACACACAGTGTTTGTTACACATTCATAAATACACGTGTCCTATGCTTAGTACCCTGCTAGCATTACTACTATGCAACTAGTCACCGTTTTCTTTCAATTCCTCTTTATGACGCCTCTCTGTGTGTCAGTGCACGATATCAAAGCTCATCTGATTACGTGGGTGGATAGAAATGGCCAGACCGGCAGGCCACAGCCGACATGCAAAACACATCACACGCTAACACGGCAGCCTTTCAGCAGCACCGGGCCGCACTGAACCTTAAAGCAACGAGGTCATTCGAGGATGCAAACAAACGTTTACATACCGTGTTCATGGTTTGACAGAAAACGGGTTAAAACGTGTAATATCTTGCAAGCATCGTATCGCATCACAACGGGTTCACTGTTGGGATCGCGTTTCATTTCCTGCAAGAAGCTACCGTCCGATAAAAAAAGAGGCTGCAGCAGCATCTAGCGAGCGGCGGAGTAACTGTTTTATAATAATCTCAGATAGTGTTGATATGAAAAAGGCAACAAATCCAAAGCATTCAAACTATATTGTTAAATGCATGAATCCTCACTGATAAAACATTATGAGCACAAGTGTGTTTGTGGTAAATATGGCAACGACATGACTGTGTATCTGATGAAGCAGCGAAAATGATCGATTCGTTAATTAGATCGGTTTCGTTTCCTCAGATTCAGCAGGGGAAAACGGTCCTTATTCAGACTTGAGGGAGATGCCTCCTAAAGTTTTGTTTCACCTGAAAGGGCGTTTGATTTCATTGGAAAGCGAAAGAGACAGAGCAGACTGGAAACGACGTGTGATTTTGGGGTTGGACATCAGCAGCCTTTATAAGCAGCTCAACTGCTGAATCAGGCGTCATTAGGTTTTGATTGACCTTTATCACAGCCGGACTGATGCAATCCTTCAACTATGACTGAGGTACTGTGATTTTACTACTTTGTGAATAATTATCTCTATCAACAGTTCCATGTCAAACAGGCATTATGGAAGAAAATAGATGGAAACATTAAAAGAAAAGAAAGCAAATTTACGTTGGTCCTTAATTATCTCTCACAATGTGATATATTTGTGTTATTCTTCTGCATTTATTATCTTTGTATTTATTGTATTTACTGTTTTGCATATATATTCCTGCATGCTTTTCCTGCAGTTATTAATATGTCCATTTCCTGGTTCAACATTATTCAACCCCAAACTATGAACTTAGAGGTGTCACCAGAGCACATGTATTTGTGCAAATCTAAGCTAAGGCTGAACATTTAAGTGTAGAGGTTGTGGAAAAGTTGCATGAAAACATAAAATTATTTTTAAACAACTGTTGATCTTGAAACTGTCGACTCACTCATGCATCACTCATGCACCTGCTTGTATGGCATACTGCTGTACTGTGGACTAAAATTGTGCATGAAACAAACCAGTACACTAGAATAGTTGTAGCCTTACAAAATGTAAGTCTGTAAGTTTCTTGTTTTGTTCAGCAAATCCTGAGTTCCTCTCTGTCTCCTCCCTCCTGCAGAGCTGTACACTCAACAGTTAATTTCATCATTCAGTCCACATCGCTCATTTCCGTGAATGATATGGACTGAATGAATGAGGAAGTCCTTTAAACTGTGTGTCAGAATTAGTTTGTTACTCAAGGACAATATAAAGTTAACACTTCTATGTGCATCAATGAATTCACCCTCATCTCAGAATAAAACTTCCACATGTCCTTCTTTTATAACAATGTGATTCTTTGCACATTGATCAAGCAGCTGTCATGTTATTTGAACAGTTCCTGCACTGAAATATTTATGACACATAATGTGTAATCTCAGTTTAAATTAAAAAAAAAAAATCTATAACAGGCACATACAATAATTAGCTTATATATCACTTACACACAGTGATTGGTTGCACTGATTTAATTTTCTTATCATAGTTTTCATGTTATATTGGAAATGATATTAATATTTCTTAGTGAGCAGGATTGTGGTGCCCCTGCAGACTGCAAACTACTAGTCTTTTAAAGAGTGGTCAAGAGTCAACATCAAGCTCACTCAATACATTGTCAAAGTTCAGCAGAATTTCTCCTATTTTGTTTTTAAAGTAATTAACAACTTATGTACATTTCCAGCTTTGTATACTTTAAGCCATGGAAACAACTATTCAGCTGTACTATTGTATTAATAACTGTCCCTAAACTGGACTTATTTATGCTGCTTTTATCTGTTTTTGACCGATCTGCTTGTTCAGTTGTGTGTACTGGTATTCTCTCCCTTTGTCTCCTGGAAAGCATAGTGAGTACAGTAAGAAACACAAGCAGATCTATAACTCAAGAAACTCAGGGCTTAAATTAATAAATAATAAGTATAAAATAACTTTATTACATTTCTGTCTTGATTAAACCATAAATGTTACATTTATACCATAAAAGGTATAAATGTAACACAAGTGCTAAACATATACACAGAATTTCAGTGATGAAGTTTAAATTGACTACATTTGTCTAAATAGTTGAAATAAAGTCACTGAATGCTGTTGATCCAAGATCCAAACAGCTGTCTAAACATTTACTCCCAGTTTGAACCTTACAATCACACATCTCTAAGCAAAATATGTCTTGTCTGTTTAATCTGTCTTTATCTTTTTAATCTTCAATCATATTTTTCATCATCGGTTGCTTCCTCCTATGTTTTGTCCCTGTCTGAAGCTGAATGCATATATTTATAGCCTATATAAATATATATTAAATGTATTGTATAACCCTAATATACAGTAAGATTCCACCACTTTGTCATCCATTACAAAAAACGTATTGATTCTTTTCCCCCACTCCAACTCAGCTCTGTTACTGCTGCTGTGTTTTAAAGATAAATGTGCACAATCTGCATACACACACATTAATACCTCCACTGGATTAAGACAAAATCTGCCTCCATGACTATAATTGATTTACCTTTGCATGTGTAGTCCAAGTCCGACCATAAATGCCTGAACCATGCTGACCAAAGTAACAGAATAAATACACATGTCAGTAAACAATAAATACATAGAAGAACAGAGAAATATACACAGATTCGAACAAATACAGGACATAATGCTCCCTATATTCTCTTTTTTAGTATATCATATCAATTGCCAACACAGGGTTTAGGAAACATTTACAGTAAACAACAGTGTCTGATTATGTATATTTTCAGCACGGTATACTTTAAGCTATGGAAACCACTATTCAGTTGTACTAATGTATTAATATATGTGCTTAAAGTGGATTTATCTATGCTGCTTTTATCTGTTTTTGACTGATTTACTTGTTTGGTTGTCTACACTGATACTCTAAAATAAAATAATTTAAATTTCAGCAAATCAAATTTAACTGACTTATATCAGTTCAATCAAAAAATAAAGTTGTTTGAATTTAAATAATAGGTTGTTTTAAAGTGTTTAGGCTTTACAGCTTTATTTTAATGTAATATAAGTTTGGTGTAGATAAAATGATGCATTTTGACTCTTTTCCAGCATCCAACCCAGGAAGGATGAGCCAGAAAACAAAGAAAAAAACTCGGTAAGTTGCATCAGTTATGACTGATGACAGGAAGAATTGTTCTTGGGGGCAACAGGCAAGTGTTTGAGTTACTGGCACTGAGAGTGCCTAGATTATTGTTTAAGTTTGGTTGCAACTGCCAGGGGGTAACAAATAGTAGTTGGATAATGGTGTCAAACCCTGATACAAGCTAATGTTGCTCTCTTATTTCAGAGAAAAACACAATTGCAAATTTAACTATAAATTCTGATACAATATTTTTGACCTCTCCAGGAAATATAAATAGTATGTCAGAGAGGATTACTGAGGACATCCACGTCCACTGGTGAATACATAGTTTGGGGAAAAAAACAATTTGTTTGGTGTATGTAACATCAACCACTGGAGGCTATAAACGCTTTTTTTGTCATAGGATCTAAGGATACAGGGTATTGTATTACTGAATGTAAAGTTCCCTGAGGCGAAGTTGTGATCTATGATAATGGACTATACAAATCAAATTGACTTGACATAGGGTTAAATCATCAGAATTAACAATGAAGTTTGGCAATGTTAGTGCAGTGTTCACTGCAATTCAAACTGACAAATGGGCAATGATAATTATCAGGGTTTAATGGAGTCATGCCCTAGTATGCTTCATATTAATAAATTATGTTTTATATATATATGCCTGTCTCATGAACACAACAAAATAAAAAGCATATATAATTAAGTAAATATAATAATTCCACTATTTGTAAATAGTTGCTTAACACTGTAAGATTAAGAATTTATATCCATACCAGTCATGTTTTATAAGTGGACATTGGGTGGAGCAAAAGCCTTTTTTTAATTCCTTGTGAAGGCAAAGTCACATCAAGTGTGACATGCTTGTGAACATCCTGGAACAAGTATATGATATTTATGTAAGAAAGACCAACCAAGTCTTTCATGGCCAACAAGGAAATACTAGGTACTATCTAATTCTATGCACAAGCTGCATTTAAGTAAAATGTACTAGTTGAACATAAATCTGGTCCTTTGATTGGTTGTTCCTACATTTGCCTGTAATAATTTAAATTTTGACTCTAGTTTTCTCACCGTGTAATTCTGCTGTTTTGTTCAGGGCTTCCTTCGGGGCAACAGCACCGCCCTTCATTGACTATCTGAAAGATGTTCTACGTCGATATCCAGATGGTGGACAGATTTTGAAGGTGGGCAAAATGCTTCATTGTAAAATTTATTAATTTATAATAAATACTTTACATAACATTTCACATTTTAGTTGATACATGAATCCTAAAAACAGGTTTTTTTATTACCTCTTAGAAGTTTATTCTGTTTATTTGTTTTTCTTTGAGAGCTACTGTGTCAAAATGCCTTGTCCTGATCAAAATCCTGCTGCTAAATATTCTCTTTATAAATGCAGATACTGGCTTTGTGAAATGATGTGCTTAGTATTTATACATTTTAAAATGTCCCAGTAAGTAATGATGGTGAACCAGCATGCACAATACCAAAACAGCTGAATGGAATTTAGCCTTCGATAATGATCGAAACCTGTGCTTTTCTTGCTGTTACATGTCAAGATGTCATCAGTGAAAATACCTACTGCTGTACCTTCACAAAGAAGAAAATCATGCTTCATTTTAGTCATACATTGGTATTCTCTTGCATTTCACAATACACTGAGTCGCCAGTTTAACCCCATTTATGTCAGTAAAGGTATACAAAATACCAGAAACATAATGCATACATAATGCATAATGTGACTACAAAATGCTGCCTCCAAAATCACCATACAGTTGAATCAACATATCTCTGATGCAAAACTCAACAACAACATAAAGGTAGGATTCATTGCAAAAGCTGTTGTATTGGATTTCATTATATTAACTTCTGTGCGTGTACTGAATAAACTGGTAACGACATGTATATTGTCCACCAATTTATCACTGTAATTTTAGTTTCCAATAGACCTTTCTCACTGTGGATATCTGACTTGTCAAATGCAGGTACAATTTATCACATTAATTATGGCCGCCTTTAATTTGAGCGTGTCACTTCTAAGAAAGTCCAGTTGCTTTAGCTTACTAGTTTGCTGAATGACTGAGAACCTTCACTGATAGAAATAAAAGTACTATAATCTATACAACTATACAACTGACAACTATAATCAATATGTGTAGCTCAGATTTACAGCTTGGCGCAGTGGTACTACTGCAGATGAACATGAGAATCCTGGAGTGTTAGCTTTGGTCTGCAAATAATTAAATATTTTATTTGTCAACAGGAGCTGATTCAAAATGCAGATGATGCTCAAGCCACAGAAGTGGTGTTCATCCATGATGAGAGAAGCTATGGGACTGAGAGCCTTTGGACTGATGAACTGGGAAAATACCAAGGTATGCATGATGTTCAGAGAATATCGATTTTCTAGTGTTGTTATCAGCACCAGTCATTAAATGCATAGTACATCAATAAAAAAACATAAATAGAGCAAATAGAGGGTGGCACAGACAGTGACTCAGTTTTTTTGCCTCTCAGCAAGAAGGTCCAGTGCTTAAATGTCCACTCTGGTCCCTTCTGTTTGGAGTTTCTATGTTCTGCTTTTTTGTGTGAGTTTCCTTAGCATAGAAATATACTTATTTTGTGATCTTGGCAATAACAGACTTTTTTTCCTGGCAACCCACTCGTTAACAACTCACTTGATAGGATGGCATTTGATTCATTTATATGTAGCAGAGGTAAGGCAGTCTGCAAAGCTTATGTTATCGGTTCAATTTTTTTTAACCTTTTATTTGTAAAAAAAATTCAAATTAAGATACATTAAGTGAAGGACAAGGAGACATTAACAAATAAAGAGACAGCAATGAGAAAATAAAGATTAAGAACCATCGGTGACACAGACATGTATAAAGCAAGGTAGGAGAGTAAAAGAGAGTATCATTTGTCAGTCATGTTCTTTAGCACTGGGCTCCATATCTTGGAGAACTTCAGAGTGTTTCCAGAAAGTTCATGTCTCAGCCTTTCCACATGCATGACGCATGAGTTTCAGGATACATCTCTTGGCAATCAACATACCATGAATCAAAGCAATACATATGTTACAATCCAAGTTTTTCAGAATATTGGAGTGTCCTAACAAAGCAGTTTCAGGATCAGGTGTTATAATACAGAGGAAGACCATTGGAAGATGAGAGACAAAAAATTGTGTAGTTTGGAGCAGGTCCAGAAGAGGTGTGAAAGGGTACCTTCTGCTGTGGTGCATTGATTGCATTGCGGGGAGAGGTTAGGGAAGATTTTGTTTAGTCTGGTTTTCGAATAGTATAATCTGTGAACTACTTTGAACTGGATCAGAAAACACAGTAGATCTAGACCCCCACAGTCTCTGGATTTCTGAAGGTGGCTTTTAGAAATCCTATGCGCTTTGTACCCCCCAAACGAATGGTATGATAATGGAGATTTAGGGATAAATACAGGAATGTTTTGGAACAGATACAAAAATCTTGGTAATGAGACCATCTTGACAGTGTTTATACATCCAATCAAGGATATAGGCAGTGTTCTCCATTTTTCTATGTTCTCTCTGAGTTTGTTTAATTTTTCTGTGAAATTCAGTTTGAAAAGGGAGCTTGGTTTTTTGGATATTTTAATGTCCAGGTATTTCACATAGTCAGAAGTTATTTTAAAGTGTGTAGAAGACAGAAAATGTGGGTCCAGATCATTAGTTAAAGATATGAGCTTGCTCTTCTGCCAGTGTTACAAGTTCCATTTGACACAGAGTCTTTCTCAGGAACTGATTGTGTGTCAACAGGCAGTTGACAGTAAATTATCGTCACCAAATTAAACAAAAGACCCTGAGATTACTATAATATTGCTTAAGGGACTTAAGTGTACAGTACTGACATCTTATATCAGAGATAAAGCAGCATCTGACAATTTATGTCAGATGCTGCTTAAATAAATTAAATTGCCTTATGTCTGCTGATTATATGTTCACAATAATCATGTTGGGGGTGGCTGTGGCTCAGGAGGTAGAGTGGGTCATTCTCCAATCAGAAGATTGGCGGTTCAATTCCTGGTAGTGTCTTTGGGCAAGATACTTAACCCCAAATTGCTCCTGATGGCTGTGCCATCAGTGTGTGATTGTGTATGAATGGTTAGCTTTCGTCGGATGGGCAGGTTGGGATCTTGTATGGTACCCATTCAGCGTATGAATGTGATTTGTAATGTAAAAGTGCTTTGAGTGGTCAGATGACTATATACTCAAAGTAAGAAGGCACAGAGAGAACACAGGGGATGAATGAACAATGCATTTACCTAATTTCTTTGGTAAAAGTCTTGTTATTTATTCAGTCAGTCTTTTCTTGTTATTTTTTGCAAAGGTCCTGCTCTCTATGCCTACAACAATGCAGCATTCACTGATGATGACTGGAAAGGAATTCAGACTTCAGGGAGGAGCGTCAAGCGCAATGACCCAAACAAAGTTGGGAGGTTTGGGATTGGCTTCAACTCTGTTTACCACATAACAGGTAAAACTATGCATAGTCACCACACACATATTCCTAAATGCCACAGTACAATTCTTAGTGTTTAGGGAACACAGAATGCATAGTTCAATAATGGGACAAACTGTTTCACTCTTTTCACAGATGTGCCAGGTATCTTTAGTTCAGGGCACCTTGGCTTGATGGACCCCCAAGAAAAAATATTTGGTGAAAGAGAAGGAGGCTTTCAGTGGTCTTTAAAGGATGAAGAAGACCAAGAAACTCTGATGAACTTGCAAGATCAGTTCAAACCCTTTCAAGATATTCTTTCACTTGTAAGCAGACAAGCATGGTCAAAAGTCATCATGGAGAATCAGCACTTTGACGGGACGATTTTCAGATTCCCCTTACGCAATGAGGCATCAGACATTTCAGATAATCTATATGACTCTGATAGGGTTGTTCAGCTTTTTGATAGCTTTATTGCAGATGCAGACTTAAGCCTCCTGTTCCTGAAACATGTGACCACTGTGTCCTTGATACACATTAGCGTAGATGGCTCCGTTAACATCAGACTTGAAGTGAAATCCTCAGTCCCCACAGATGCGATTTTGGAAACAGAAGACAATACAATCACAGAGGGTTCAACAAGATTCAAACTAATAACCCTCAACTCAGAAGACCACAAAGAAACAAGGTGGCTTTTGACTACATGCACCATGAAAGAGGGAAATATGGAAAAAATTGATTCACTTGCAAAAAAATTGAGCTTTTTCCCTCAAGTTGACTTGGCATTCCCTTGTGGTGAGAAGAGAGACTGTAATGAGAGTAGACTGAGCTGCTTTCTCCCCCTCCCAAACAATGAATCCAACAAGACAGGACTCCCAGTTTATGTCAATGCGTACTTTGGTCTCACAGACAACAGAAGATACATCAAGTGGCAAGAGGAAGACCAAAAACATGACGAACATGCTGTGTGGAATGAATTGTTGATGAAGGAGGTGCTCCCACAGGCTTACCTCATGATCATTCAAGATGCTATCAAACTTGCCCAAGAAGGTATTCTTCAAGTCTCTTCTGTGTATGATCTGTGGCCAGATATCGCTCAGTTACAGCACAAAGACAAATGGTATGTCATCGCTCTTGATGTTCTCCATCACTTATTTCGAGAAAACGTGGCTGTCCTCTCTCTTGCCAAAGATGAAAGAAAGTTTATCTCTCCATCTGAAGCTGTGTTCCCCTGTAATGGTCCAATAAGCCCTGACATAATGGCTGCCATTAAAAGGACTCTGATTTCCTGTGGAGAAAATCTTGTCACTTTACCAGGTAGTGTTGCAACAGCTATAAATGAGGCCTATCCACATCTCAAGACCCTAAAACATGTGACTCCAGCTTTCTTCAAGGATGTTCTCCACAGGATCGGCGTGCATAACATCTCTAAAGAAGACAAACTCTGTCTTCTGGAGTATATTTTGAGTGATGGAAAATACCGAGAGCTCAAGGGTCTTCAGCTGCTTCCACTAAGCAATGGCTCTTTCAGATCTTTCACCGACAGAGAGGAGGACACCGCTTTAATTGACAGCAATGAATTTCCAAGGTAGAGTTTTAATTTTTGGCTTCATACTCTACACATAAAAATATCTAACTGCTATAAGTGAGCCCTTTGATGGCACATGAAGCCTAACTAATTGTACATATGTTTATCAACCATAAACATTCATAGTAGATGTTCATTCATTACATTTGCGTAATTTGCTGTACACACACTATTACTGTATACTTGCTATTGACAAAATAGCAAGCAAAATATAGACCAAACCATGTGGTTTATGCTCATTCTGACCCATTAGTCCACTACAGACTATAAGCAACTGTAATGTCCGTTTCATAAATACATGATGACTGGATGGATCATGACATTAATATTTTCTACTGATGTTACTTTTGTAGCTGTGATTACTAAAATGTCAAGTAACTAATGAAACTCACCAAGTAATAAACAAACATTTGGCTAATTCTGAATGTCACCATTGCTTTTATAAACGGGTTTTGCAACAGATGTGGCTCATGTTATTGTTTTACATGGACAATGAACAAACATATCCTCTGTGCAGAACCTTGTTGCCATATTGCAAACACCTCTTCATCCCAGATCATCTCAGTCCAGCCTGCAGTGCCCACCTGAAACAACTGGCTAGACAAAGTAAGAATGACATTTTGAAGAAAACAATGTTCTAAAAGTTATTTGTATCTGTCATCTGCATTTTTTCATACTACATACATATATTTTACAGAACTATTCAAGGTCATCAACATTGATGCAGACCAGGTGAAAGAATATACAAAGAGGTATTTGCCAGAGGACTGGAAGCCAACAAGGACAGGGCTTGTTACCTGGGACATCAGCAATGGTCAGCATCCACCTTTAGACTGGCTCCAAGAATTCTGGAGATTTCTCAACACTCACTTCAAAGAGTTAAGTGGTTTCAATGGAGTGCCATTAATACCAGTCAGCCCCCTGTCTGCCAGTCAGCCTGTATTACTAGCAAGAGTACAACAGAAAACAACCCTCATTTTTCAGAAAAGTAAGCAGATTAGCTTGCCAGAACAAATAGCTCAGTTGGTAAACAAAATTGACGGCACAGTGGTGAGAGGAAATGAGTGGCTCAAACACGAAGACCTAGACTCTTATGTGCTGTGCCCATCTCCAAGGAGTGTCATCAGAGTCCTGATGAATTTAGATTCTCAGCATCTCATCAGTGAACTCCAGAGTGCCTCTCACAGAGCACGAGAAGAACTGAAAGATTATCTCTCTCGTCTGGATTGTCTCTCAGGCAATGAGAAAGATTTACTCTCAAAGTTGCCTCTGTTCCAAACCATGAAAGGATCAAATGTTGCTGCTCAATCAAAACAGGCTGTGCTTTTATGTTCTGGTCTAACCATACCAAAAGAGCTCCCCATGCCTGATTCAGTTGTGCAGTGTGCTACTGAGGCTGATCGCAGACTGTTACAGTTGCTCAAAGTTAATCTCTTGGACACAGTTCAAGCAGCTAATCTCCTCGTTGACAGTGTTGAGAAGGAGGCTTGCAGCAAAGAGGACACTGAGAAAATAATGACCTGGATTTTACAGCATGGTAATATAATCTTCCCTCAAAATCTTCCCTTGAAATGCAGATGTAAGGACTTGAGATTCATTGAAGTGAATGGAGAGCTGAAAAAGATCTCAAGCTTTTTTGATCCAAGAAATCACGCTTTCAAAGTCATTTTTGAGTCAGATCTCTTTCCCCCACCTCTATATGCCCAGACACCACAGATGCTTGAAAGCCTGACAGATCTTGGGTTGCTAAATAAAGAAGTAGATGTGTCACCTGGGCACTTGTTGCATGCTGTCACACAGATTGACAAACTCCATGCTGACTCTCAAACTGAGGCTCTCAAAAGAGCTCAGGTGCTCTTGAAAATGCTGGATGCTAATGATCTACTGTCAAAGTTTTCTCATGAACAGCTCAGTCACCTCAAACTGCTAAATTGGGTCCCTTGTGCTAAACCTGGTTATGACAAAAGACAATGCAAAGACAAATCACAGAGAAGTTGTTTCTTCTGCCCAGATGAAATAAGACACTCTATGTATGAGGACATTGTTGGACATGTAATGCCTCTAGTAGGAAAGGTCAGTGACAGAGTTAGCAACAAACTTGGTCTCAAATGTCTTCCCCCACCTGGAAAAGTGATTGAGAATTTATCAGTCTTGATATCAAAAGCACAGAAAATGGCTGATCCTGACACAAATGTGGATTTCAAAAGGAAGTTGCATAGCATTTACAAACACATGCAAGATCACATCTCTGTATTTGCTACAGTGATGACCATGGACAAACATTGGCTGTGGAGCCACAACCAGTTTGTTGCACCACAGGATCTAGTTCTAGACTACCCACGTGATCTAGATCTGAGCTCTTACATTGGGAAGATTCCAAAAGAATTTTTGCTTTACAAAAAGTTGCTCTGTGAGTTTGGCCTGAGAAAATCGCTTTCAGATCAAGAAATTGTTGACATTCTTCATTCCATCAAGAAAACCATTGATGAAAGACAACAGCCATTGGCAAGTTCCTCTGAGATAAAAGTCTCAATAGAAATTCTTAACTGGCTGTCAAGAGAGAAGAAGATAGTTCAGGATGACCTCCCAGTGCCAGTCATCATAGAGGGTGGCCAGTTTACCCTCAAACCACTGTCAGCAACAGTCTTCTGTGACGTAAGCAGAAAAGGTTTGGAAGAACTTCGGTACAGCCAGGAGGAAATCCATGTCATACATGAGGAAATACCAAGAGCGACAGCTGATTGGCTTAACGTCAGGCTCCTCAGTACCCACATCCTTGATCCAGAGTTAGTGGGAATTGAACAGTGTGGACAATCTGAACCAATAACAATGAGGATTAAAAACATTCTTAAAGAGTATGACGAAGAAAGTGACATCTTCAAAGAGCTCATTCAAAATGCAGAGGATGCTGGAGCAAACACTTGTAAATTCTTGATGGATTTCAGAGTGCACAAAAACACCCCTGAAAGTCTCATTGACCCTGACATGGCACTTTGTCAGGGTCCTTGTCTGTGGGCATTTAATAATGAGCAGTTCACAGCTGAAGATTGGGAAAATATTGTCAGAGTTGGCGCTGCCTCAAAGGAAAACAAGTTAGAAAAAATTGGAAAGTTTGGACTTGGATTCAATACTGTGTATCATGTGACAGATGTCCCATCCATCCTCAGTGGAAACAAGCTTCTCATACTTGATCCAAATGTAACTCACCTTAAGAAGCACATCAAAAACAAAACAAATCCTGGAATTAAACTGGACCTCTCTCATCACCGTCATTTTCGTTGTTTCCCAGGTCAATTCGGACCATATGAACGCATTTTTGATTGTAATTTCACCAAACAAAGTCCTCCTCCACCCTATCAAGGCACTCTGATCAAACTACCTTTCCGAACTGAAGAAGAGGCTTCCAAGTCGGAGATCAGCACAAAGGTGTATCACAACTACAATATTATGACTTTTCAACAGCACTTAACTAACAACTCACAAACTCACCTGCTTTTTTTGAAGAACATTAACACATTATCTCTACAAAAGATCTCAAACAATGCATCAACTCCGCCAAGAGATGAAGAAATGGAGACTGTCTTCACTGTCTCCAAAACCACTGTGAGTAGAATGAAAGTTCCCAATGAAACTTGTGTTTCAAAGCAGAGTCAAGCTGAGAAAGCATTGATGAAACATGATGGAAAATGCAAAGGGATAATTGACTGCTGCACAGTCAATATTGTCCAAATAACCAGTCAGCAATCTGGTGTAACTCAAGTTCAGTCCTGGCTCCTGTACAACTGCTTCGGGACACATCAGTCTTTGAAAATGACCCTTGAGGAAAACAAGCAGGCAAAGTTCTCTTTGCCCATTGGAGGGGTTGCTGTGCCTTTGCTAAATGATCCAGAGACTGGGAAATTGGCCACATTACACTCTGACCTTGTTGGACAAGCATTTTGCTTCCTTCCTCTTTCCATTTCCACAGGTCTCCCAGTCAATGTAAATGGAACATTTGCTGTGACAAGCAACCGAAAAGGTTTGTGGGAGAGTGGAGTGAAACATGAGTGGAACAAAGCTCTTCTTCAGGATCCTGTAGTGACAGCATATGTTAATACACTCTTGGCACTAAAGAAAATGTCTGAAAATGAGCAATTGGGCAGTTACTGTTACCATACCTTTTGGCCTAATAGGGAGAAAGTGAGTGAAACTTTCAAACCTTTAGTTGATGCTTTTTACTCCACCATTGCCCAACACTCTATTGCTCCAGAGCTCTTCAGCAATGGTAAACACTGGTGCTCAATGAACAATGCCATATTTTTGCATGAGAGTATTGAAGAGGATAAAAACATCAGCATGCTTGCAATGCAAGTTTCCCAAGAACACATAAAAACAGCGAATCATGTTGTTCCTCTTCCATTGTGGCTGAGAAATAGCTTCAAACAAGCTGGCCTTGAAAAGGTTTTACAGAACAGAACATGGAACTGGGAGAAGTTTTATCAAGAAGCAGTGTTTAACAACCTTGCTACCATGGACCCTAAGAGTAGAGATACTCTTGTGCTGCATGCCATTGACCTTAATATTAAAGAAATTGACAATCTACTGGTCTCCTATCCATGCATTCCTACAACAGGCGGACAGCTCCAGTATATCAAGAGACTTGTGAATCCTTCAGGAAAAGTGGCCTGTCTTTTTGAACAAGAAGAGGAGCGACTGCTTGGCGGTACCAAAAATGACTTTTGTTCCCCCAAAAGGATTCAACGCTTATTGGAGCTTGGAATGGCAGGTGACAATCTCCCATTGGAAGACATCACAGAGAAAGCAAGCACAATCAACAAAACCTGGAGCACTGACAAAATGAAAGCATATGGGCATCTGAAATGCCTTCTTGAACTTATGAAGAATCACATGTACAACAAAGATTCCCACCACTGGGAACTATTGAGGATGACTGAATTTCTGCCAGCATTCCCCCCCGGCGATACAAAAATGGAAAGACAGGTAACACTTAGAAGACCCACTGATGTTTTTAGTGACAAATGCTCCCTACTTGTCAACATGACACAACCTGTCCTAGATCATTTAAATCTGAAAATACATAACACTGACACACTCCTACAAATTTTGGAGGTTAATGACAGTCCAGGGCCTGAGATGGTTCTTCAGCAGCTGCAAGAAGCACATAAGCAATCTCAATCAACTGACAAATCCATGCTTCACAAAATAGCCTATGAATGCTACAAGTTTCTGGATCAATGGCTTTGTGTTTCAGGGAATTCTGCTTTCATTTCAGAGAGTGCAAATTCATTCCCATTCATTCTCGTTGGTAACGCATTTGTAAATGTGAACTGTGTGGCTGAAAAAGAGCAATTTGAAGCAAAACCCTATCTCCATGTACTTCCACCGCCCTTCATTGGTTTCAGGAATCTCTGGGAAAGTGTAGGTCTTGAAAAAAACTTTACACTCACCCAGTATCTGACTGTGCTCCAGGAATTGCACATTAAACATAGAAATAAGCCCCTGCCAAAGAGTGACCTCGGTATTTGCCTCGCAATTCTGAACAGAGGCATATATTATGCAGAAGAGAAAACAAGTGACTGCCTCATACCCAATAAGCATGGTGTTTTACAACCTGCAAGCAAGCTCTTTTTTAATGACAGCCCATGGATCCCAATCAGTTCAGGCATCACATTATGCCATGAGAATATCCCACGTGTTATGGCCCTCCATTTCGGGATCAAAACAACCAGGCATCATACTCTGCAAAACCATGTAGTTGGGAACATCTCACCATTTGCTTTTCAGTTTGAACAGCAGGAACAACTAACTGTTCGAATCAAAAACATAATTTCAGCCTATCCTTCAAAGAAAGATATCCTTAAAGAGCTTATCCAAAATGCTGATGATGCAGAAGCAACAGAAATTCACTTTGTTTGGGACAAACGACAGCATGGCATTGAAAAAACATTTGGGGAGAAATGGAACAATTTGCAGGGTCCAGCACTGTGTGTGTTCAACAATAAAGTCTTTTCTAAAGCGGACTTTGATGGTATTCAACAGCTGGGAAAAGGAGGAAAGCACAACTCTCAAGGCAAGATAGGAAAATACGGAGTTGGATTCAACTCTGTTTACCATCTGACTGACTGCCCCTCAATCCTAACTGGAGATAAATTACTCTGCATTTCAGATCCCAATCAAAATTACATTGAACATCATTCAGGCAAATCATCTTCTGGAATTGGTTATAAACTAGCTGGCACTTTCAAGGAGATGTATATGGATGTGTACAAATCCTTTCTTCCAGACAAATTTACTCTTGAAAACGGCACCATGTTCAGATTACCTCTAAGGTTGGATACCATGGCAGACAGTTCTAAAATATCCCAACAAGGTGTCACTGAACATGACATGAAAGAACTGTGTTCTGCCCTCTCTGAAGATCCCGAAGGACTAATTCTGTTTCTGAGAAACATCTGCAAAATACAAGTCCATGAAATCAATGAACATTCAGGGAAACTTGAAAGCATCTTCATGGTTGAAAAGACTCTACCACAGACAAGCAAAGAGGAAAAAGATGCTTTTGTAAAGCTTCTACAAAATGCTTTACAATCTGACAAACCAATAACCCCAAGCAAGGCCATTTATGGAACCATAATTTCCACCTCAGATAAAAGACAAAGTAAATGGATCATTGCAGAACAGTTTGGCACATTCAAAAACAGAGATGGAAGAGAAGTAAAACAATCAGACAAACTTCCCCAAGCGGCAATAGCAGCATGTGTGAAGTCAAACATAGCATCCAGCCATAGTCATTTTGATGGAGTAGCCTTTTGTTCACTTCCTCTGCCTGGGAAAACTGGACTGCCAGTGCACATCAATGGCAACTTTGAGGTAGATTCTGCCAGGAGAAGCCTTTGGAGAGAAGATGGCCAAAGTCTGAAATCTGACTGGAATGAATCTTTGAAACAGAAAGTCATAGCTCCACTGTATGCAGATCTCCTTCATTACATCAGCCGCAGCATTGCAGAAAAGAAAGTCTCTCCTGCGCGTGTTGAGTCATCGTACTTGTGTTTTTGGCCAACTGTGTCCAAAGATGTTAGTCAGGAGTGGCATGAAATGATACATGAGGTATACAGATCAATCAAAGAAAAAGGTCTTAATGTGATTCCAGTGTTGAGGAACTCAACACGTGTAATCGCAGACCGAGTAATGAAAGAGTACTCTTTTGACTGGTGTGACGTCAGAGAAACTGAATCAACTAAGGCACCTTACCTGACACACTCATCAGTTGATCAGATTAATTCCATTTTGGAAGACCTTGGAATGAAATTGGTTCCTTTTTCCATGCAAAAGATATGGACTGGTTTCAAAACTGCTGGCATTGAAGTGAAAGATGTGAGTCCTTCAACTGTGCAAACTTTTCTGAGAGCAAAACCCCTCAATGACCCAACACAAACAAATGAGGATTTACCCCTGCCCATAACTGCCACTCTGATCAGAGATCAAAAGCGATGCTCAAAGCTCTTGAATTTCTGCTTAAAGGATCTTGAATCGAAAAAGGTCGCCAAGGAAAATTCCAGTTTTCTTGATGGGCTTCCACTTCTTCTCACAAGAGATAAAGTTTTAAGAGTGTTTAACTCCAAATCTCCAAAGCAGATATCAAGATATGACAGTCTGTTCATTGGCTACGAGGACCAATTTGCAGATTATGAAACCAATGAAGACCAGATGAAAGTTCTACAAACGTTCAACCTTGTCAACAATATGACAGTTCCCTGTGCAGCCAACTATTTGAAACCTGTAATTCGGCGTCTTCTTCAAAACTGTGAAGTCGATCCCCATAGTGGTCTTCATATTCCAAATGAAGCAATGTCAAAGTGGCTGAAATCACTTTGGATGTTCTTAACAAGCCAAATAAAATCTGCTGAAACATCTACTGATGATAAACAAGGTCTGACATTAAGTACTGTGAGGCAGCTCTTCAATGACTGCTGCATTTTACCTGTTGTGTGTCCAAGGTTAAACAACAAACACTTGCTGCAAACAATGAAAGACATGCCAAGCGTGATTCAGTTTGCCTCAGAAAAGGACATATCCTGCATCCTGTTTAAACTTGGTTTTATGAAGCTTGATGGTGCATTCTTCATTGACATGGACCGACAGACACGTTCACTTCTGTACCCTGAACTTATGGAGGTGAATGATAAATGTTCAGTGTTGGACCAAGTTGTCAACATTAACCACTCAGAGTTTTCCCAGCTTTCCACTGATGAGATGAAAGAGCTTCAGAGCTTCCTGCAGTCTGGAGTATTCAAAACCAAAGACATTCAAGGGTATCAAAGGAAGCTCAAATCCTTGCCATTATTTGAAACAATACATGGTGCACGAGTGAAGATTGATGGACCCAAAGGGGTATTTATCCTCAACATGAGTGCACATTCAATGGCTAGATTTCCAGATTTGTTCACCCTGCCTGACAGCAACAGCATTTTTCTCAAATACAATCCTGAGAACAGCAGTGCATCTGAAACACTGAAAATCCAAATCCTGACTGATCTGGAGTATTTCATGAAGTTCATTCTGCCCACTGTACACAATCTCACAGAGAGACAGAAGCTTCATTGCTTCAAACTGTTAGTGTCACTACAACATGATATCAATTATCATCAGCATAAGGACAAAATCATTTCCTCATTGAAGACAGTGAAATTGATCTGCAATTCTCAGGGCACATTGGAGATGGCATCATACTACTTTGATGAGAGTGTTGTGTTGTACAAGGCAATGTTGTCACAAGAAAGATTTGTGCCCGACAGATTTTGGACTGAGGTGTGTGAAGAAAATCTGCAAACAACAACACAAACAAAAGAGTTACTCAGAGAACTTGGAATGAAGCATGTTGTGTCAAAAGATGACATAATAAAATTTGCACACCAGTTAGAAGCAGAAGCAAAAGGTAACAGTCCATTTGAAGAGTTAAAATGTAAATCATCAACACTTTTCAAAGAAGCCTTGACTATTGCAAAAAAAGAGGAAAATTTGCTGGAGACCATAGCCGACATCAAGTTCATTTTTCCTGTGAAAATTAAAAATGAACTGTGCAACTACCACCAACCATTCACCACTGAGAAAACTGCTGTTAAAATCAGAGGGTCTTTGATGGAAAGTGATCCTAAGCATCAAGAATTGATTTGGTCTTCAATGGCAATTATCCATATACCAGTTTATAAGTCAAAGGAACTTCTGAAAAAAATGAAAAATGCAGGCGCTCTTGAACAACCACCTCCACAGTGTGTAACCAGAAACATAAGCAACATCTGTCAGTCATCTTGTGATACTGAGAAGTTGATCCAAACCCGTGCGAATGTGTTTCGAAGTTCTTACGCCTACTTGCAAACAAATGGGTTTGAAAGCCAATCACTGGACAGTCTCCCAGTTGTGCTGGTTGAAAAAGACACAAAACTTGTGAGGACCGATAATACATCTCTTTCCCTGCCCCATGACCTTGAGTTCAGACCATACTTGTACAGAATTCCTCCAAAGGATGTCATGTTTGCAGATTTCTTCAAGAAAATTGGTGTAAAGGAGGAACCTACTGCAGAGCAGTACTGTAATGTTCTGGCAGCAGTTTATGCTGATTCCGGTACTAAACCACAACTAAACCCAAACCAAGAGAAAACTGTTAAACAAGCTGTTAAGCAATTATTTGATTTAATTAAAAATCATGGAAGCCAGTCCCTTGTTGATGTGAAGACTCTATATCTTCCTGCAGTAAATGGCAAATTAAAACCATCATGCACTCTCTATTACAATGACACAACATTTGAGACTAAAAGGTTAGAAGAAGCACTGAAGTATGAATTCCTGTTGCTTCAGAAACTCAGTGAATGTTATCTGGGCAAAGACACTTATGAACATCACCGATTGCTGCAACAGCTGCCTTCGAAATTGCAGCCTAAAATGCTGTCTAAGTTCACTGAGGAGAAAATCGTAGAATCACACATGCAGCTTTGTGAGCTTGGGACTAACTGTGAATTCAGTGGATGGTTTGACCAACATCTGTCCTCAGTAGCATTTCGTCATGGACTAGTCTGTCTTATTAGAGAGCAGTCTCAGGGGAAAATAACACAAGAAGATGCCACTGAAATGTGTGAGAAGACTTTTGGCAGTATTCAGATTGTCTGCTGCAAAAGTTTAAAAACAGAGCTTTGGCTGGACAAACAGCCACTAAACAATACTGCCGCTGAAACGGATGTTTACGCCAAACAAGGGCAAACAGGTTGCACCTTTTACTTAAAACACAATGAGGACACAGCTTTTAAGGTGATAAATGAAGTTAATATGATATTGACAAAGGAGATTAATGCTCTTTTAGGTCACAGAATTGAAGCCAGTCACCTTCCAGTCCTCGGACAACTTCTCATGTGTGACGACTTGCAAGATGTCCAGAAAACTCTGGCTAAGAATGGGATCCATGACAGTGCTGAAACAGAAAGCTTCCTTCTCAATTCACATGCTCCTGGGACAGATATTCCAAGGGAATGGCATGATTCCTTAGACATGAACATCCTCAATAACTTTGAAGAGGGGGAATATGTTGGCTACATGACTAACAACAATTATATTCATGCAGTTATTGTTGAGGAACTGCCTGGGTATTCTGGACAATATTCACGGAGATACAAAATACAAATTGGAGAAGATGAGTCAATTGAAGTCAGTTGTCTGGATCTATATCAGTTTAAATGTGAAAAGAAGTCTGAACCTTCTGCTGAAGCTACTTGCATGGAGCTGGTGCTACTAGCAGGAACTGTGCCAAATTCTTCCCAACCGTCAACTACAAGATCCTCACCAACGTCTATTGAAGAGGCTAAAAGGGAAATTGACAAATGTTTGGTGGAGATCTGGACTCTTTCTGAGGAGGAGAAGCATAAAGCCATCAGACGACTGTATCTTAGATGGCATCCTGACAAAAACCCTGATTGCCAGTCACTCGCCAATGAGGCATTCAAATATTTGCAGAATCGAATTGATGAGCTCAGCAAAGGCAAAGGCAAAAGTAAAACTGGTGGCACGTCCTATCCAGGGGGACAATCAAATTTCAGAGACTTCTACCAGCAATGGAATCAGGAGGCTGGTTATCACAGAAGTGGTCGAGAGCGATTCTTTAGAGGCAACCGTTCCTACAACTTTTGGACCCATCATGGAAATGTCCCAAGGCCGAACAGAGAAGAGGCCCAGCGCTGGTGCAGACAGGCTCGCTGTGATCTAAACGCAGCTTACAAAGACACCGGTGGGGGGAGCACAGAGTGGTGTCTATTCAAAGTCCATCAAGCTGTGGAAAAGTCTCTCAAAGCTGCACAATATAAAAGACATGGTAACCCCAGTAGCAGCTCCATCTCAGCCATTGCTTTAGAGGTTTCCCTCTACAACCCTCAACTGAGAGATCTGCCTCAAATTGTGGACCATCTGAAGATGTTGGGAGTGGATGCCAAAAAGACTCAATATCCCAACTATCATCCATTCCCCCACATTCCAAATGGACAATTCAAAGCAGAAAATGAATTGCAAGCAGTGGAAAAGGCATCTGAGCTTCTCAGTAAAGTAGAAACATATGTGAATTAGGGATTCAAGACAATCATATTGTCAACCTAATATTTTTGTACCTGTTAAAAATGCTAGCCATTATGTGTGTGATACTGAAGCATTAATATAAACAAAACTACTGTATCATTTGCTTAGCAAGACAATCAAAATCAGTGTATGACCATGTTTTGAAAATTCTGAAATGAAAGTTTTTTTGTTTTATTCATGACTCATAACTGAGGGTCAATCTTATCATTGTATAACTTTGTTATGACAACACAAATGTCATTTTTTTGTAGTGTTGTGAGCATGTATAACTTAATACTGAGGCCAATCTTATCACTGTATAACTCGGTTATGAAAATGGAAATATCAAATATTTTTTTGCAATGTTATGAGAATGTATAACTAGTTACCGAAGCTATCTTATGACTATATAACTTTCTTATGAAAATGTAAATATCAAGGATTTATGCAATGTTTTTACAATATTATCACTATGATCTTTTTATAGTTTGTATAAGTACTTAACTGTTAAATTTTCTATATTTACCTACTTTTATAACACCTCACTGAGGATCAATACAACCGCTGTATGACTGTTTATTACTTATTTTTGTTACTTTCATTGCCTCTTACCTTTTGAGAGAGAGAGAGAGAAAGAAATTCAATTAAGTTTAAAACCAATTCCAGTTTAACATTTTTACATATTTTAGTGAGCTTGGAATTACTGTGTTGTTTGTCCTTTTCACAATGATGGGATGCATTCATGACTTCTTGAAAGTGAGTAGTTTGATCAGTGAGGCCATGGACACAACATGAGTGTGTATTTATAATAATTGTGTTATTGATCAACATGACTGTCTTTTCAGTCATTGGAAATAAACCTGAAGTCTCATGGTTAGTTATATATTTCAGAAGGCCTCCTATTTTCTGCACCACCCCTGGTTTTGCACATTTTTATATGTCTTAACTTTATACAAATGTTGAACGGATTGTATCATACTGACCATGAGTTTTCACTCAGTCTGGTTTGCAACCCACCACCACTACATTAAATCTTCAGGCTCTAGACAAAAGTAAAATAAATCTTTCCAAAGTCATATAGGACAATGTGGTCCTTAGTTGCCAACAAAATGGCATATAGTATACACTCCGGCCACTTCATTAGGTACACCCATGCAATCTAATGCAATACAGTACAACAGCTCTGCAATAAATTCTACATGTATGAAGCCTATATATTTTCAGTTTTTGTTGATATTGTCAGAGTGGGGGTCATTCTACTTTATTTTTATCACTGAGGTTATAGTGGGTGGTGGTGGTGTACTGAAGTGCATTATATTGAATGGTGTTCCTGGTATTTTATCCACTCCATTAACATACATGACAGGGCCAAAATATTAGGAATGCTTTTAGCACAGGGGTACCTAATGAAGTGTCTGGTGAGTGTATAATAAAGTTAAAAAAAAGTCCTTTGTTTGCTCATAAATGACTTTGATCTCACTTTTCTTTTTTGTGTATGTAGAAATAGTACAATAATATAGTTCCTGTTGCTCAGATTTCAGAGGACAGCATACATTTAGCTGAACAGATAGGGGTTTCACAAACCTGGGTATATTTGTTAAATTTTAAACTGTTTGCTCTTAAATTAACATATTAAACAGACGTGTTTAACTAACATGTTTTCAGAAGTCCTCCCTTTTTTGGCTAAGCCTCACTGTCCTCTTATCTAACCAAATGGTGCCTGAATTTGAAAAAACTGTGTCACAGTTGTCTGGTACACAATTTTTTTCCTAGGACGGCAAAGTCATGACCCACCCTACTCTGCCTCTGTTTGGTTTACCCTGATATTCTTAACCTAAATCTAACCAATCTCACTCATTGTGCCTAATCCTAACTCTATCCAATGAAGGCAAAGGGTACTAGTCAATCAGGGGCAGAGTAGAGCGGGTCATAAGTTCGCCATCCTTGGGGTCTCTTATTAAAAGCTTATCTATTCCTGCCAGCCAATCTGAACTGAGAATATAAACCTTTATTTTAAAAAAAATCCATGTTTGTGCAGGTTCCAGTCGATAAACAACAATTTAAACAACAGTGTGTAGTTGGGTCACATTTCAGACGTCTATGAGTTGTTAACAGCTCCACCAAATAGTGATTTTTCCCTCTAAACTTCTCACATGGTTTCATTTAAATAAATGTTCAAATGATTCAATATTTCCCCAAAAATCAAAGATCATAGAAAAAGTCCAAAATCTGAAAACAGATTTGTGTATCAGAACTTTGTTTTTTCTTCTTTTCTCTCCCACTAATCATCTCATGACCCCACAGATTTATCTGGTGACCCTTTGGAGGGGTCTAACCCCTAGGCTGAGAACCATTGGGCTGAACTAAACATATATTTATAAAGTAGTTCAAACTATCTCCACCTCCAAGATACCAGTGAAGACAAACATTTCCAGTTAAAAGCACTTTTTTATTCATTAAGAAATCATGTTATGAAAATAATGACAACTAACCGTATATCAGACAAATGTATCTTTCCATATGTTAACAACAAAAGTTTTCTCCGGAGGATGTGACATCTCAGCAGTCACCGTCTTCTCCTTGTGCTCGGAGTGTGCTTTGTCTCACTCTGGCCCGTTCCCACTGTTCATTCATACTATAAAAAATGTTAACAAGGCTTTTCATGTCTTTTCCCCCCATGTCCACACATGAGAATCCATTTCAAATTTTTTGTATGTGAGGGAGAAGCTCACATATTTACCAGATTCAGTCTTTGTGTTATGCTTCCTGCCGTCTCCTCCATCTATTAATAATTTACACAAAACCTGTACATACTTACAGCAGGCTGGAGGCCTGTTTCTGAAGGGATGTGCACATAGGAAAAAAAAGAAGCAACATACAGTGAAGTGAATCTTTACAAAGTCAATGTGATAAGATGGGAGATTGTGGTGTTACAAGCATATTAGACACTTGCCTCATACAGTACATGCAGCTCTACTCTCATTCAACCTTATGGCACTCGAATGAGACTATGACATTCTGTATCAAACCCACCCCTCTATTGTTTCCAGTCTTTTGCTATAAAACACACATTCAACACCATTAACAATGGGGACAGACAATATTAAAAACATTTATGGAGTAAGTGTGTGTTTGTAATGGCTGATGTTAGGATCAAGTATATTCATGTTTGCTAAAAAAGATGAAAGACTTTGGGTGCAATAAGAGCAGGATTTATACCAGACCTAACCTCCTTCTGCATATTCCCTCCCTATCCAACAGCTGATAAACTTCACAAAATTAAGTTAAACAGGAGCTTGGATAGGAACAGGCGTCTGAAAAAACACTTAAGGCTTAATTCATATCATTTGGCACATTGCTTACGGTAAGCAACGATTATATTCCTCGCCATCTCTTGACTTTGAATGATCGGCACTTACTGTCTGCAGTCATTCAAAGCAACATCGTCCACATCACTCATATTGCATTTTGTTCAGATAAAATAAGTACAGTATATTACACATTTTTCGATTTAGAAAAGAACAAGATTGAGTCGAACCACAACATTACTTATAAGCGTTTTGTTACTGATACTACAAACTGAAGCACTAGTGCTGGAATGAGCAAAAAATAACAGACTGCCGCCCCTCCCTCCAACACCATCGCTGAGTCTGCTTCTGTTAAAGCAATAACATGATCTAAACTGAGCTGGAACACAAAAGAAAAAAAAAATCAGGATTCACCTTTAGGGTGCAGCCAAGTTGTTCCCACAGATGTAACGACAAGGTTTGTGGGATAAACTTTATGAATAGCATACGATCTCTAATGCCCCCATGAGGCTCTTTGAACACGAAACATGTTAGAGCTTGATTGAATCAGGGTTTGGGTACTGGCAAACACAACTAACATTCATAATTTTGGAGACTGACAAAGAAAATCATGTTAATTACACAGTGTAATATTATATTTAACTACCTTCTTTACTGCTATGGGGTGTCCTGGTTTTAAAGAGTCAAATCTTCTGTCATACATACAAAACTCACTTCAACAAAACCAAAACGCCCTTAAAAACATTATTTGTTGAGGCAGGAAATCGCAGGGAGACACAGACACGAGGTTTATCTCAATCCTCTCTCCATTTTTCTGAGAAGTTTTCACGTCTCACTGAGCTGCAAGAAGCGGGCAGCTCGCTCTCTTGACTCTGGCTCTGAGCTTCGTATCTACTGTCCTGCCGCTTGATAAGCCACATGGAGGGGTGAACCTCCTGTAGCTGGGTCCTCACATGTTGTAAGCCACGTATATGGGGTCCAGTTGGTCGGCCAAGAATCCGTCTCTCAGGTGCATGCGCTGCTTTTCCCCTCGGGAGTTGATAGGGATGACGCCGGGGTCGACCACCACCACCACACCTACAATGAGGTAGTGCTCCTCCAGGACAACGTTGGTGACCAGGGCCACCAGGTCCAGGGCCTCCTGCTCCGATCCCTCCAGCTCCACCACCACCACCAGCAGGTTGGTCCAAGTGAACACCGCACTGGAGAAATGGGGAGGTGGTGGATGCGTTGAGGGAAAAAAGGTAGATGGACAGAAGAAGAGGAAAAGCAGAAAAGAGGGGATGAGAGAAATGTAGAACAGTTAATAGTCAAAATTCATGTCGCTCAACTATAGTTTGACCTTTCCAATAAATAAACTTCTGACCACATAAAAATGTATTCAAATCAAGTAGTAAACTCACCATTCGGCTATACTCTTGTGAGAACGGATGACAGAGGTCTCGATGTCAATCGGGTGATACCTCATTCCCCTCAGCTCCAGAGTCTCATCAAGAGAGCCCACCACATAGAGGGCGTCATGGCGCTCTGAGACAAATGCACACAAATACACACAGACACAGTGAGTTTATCTGAGAAGTTTATAAAATCAAGATGAAAATTACAGTTAATTCAGAAGGCTGCACCCAGGAGATCACACTACCCCACTGTGTGCATCGCTGCACTGGCTACATGTATCTTTTAGAAGTCCTTTTATTTGTCTATAAAGCCTTACATAACCTAAAGTCTTATATATCAGGGACTGCCTTTCATTTTATGTCCCAACAAGAACTCTCAGATCTTCTTTTCTTTTTCTTAGAAGTTCCTAAAATGTCCCACAAGAAATCTGGTGAGGCTGCTTTCTGTTTTTATGGCTCAAAACTGTGAAACACACCTGCCTTTTGATCTTAGAACAGCAAACTGGTAATTTTAAAAAGAAATTAAAAATCTACCTTTCTATTTGTTTTTTTTTAATTTGGGGTAACTTTACTGGTATCACTGGTTTTATTGTATTGTGATCAAATGTTTTTACTTATTGCTATTGTTCATCTGATCTTGTTTTGTTGAGCACTTTGGGCTACATCTTTGAAAGCTGCTATACAAGTTCTTATAATTATTATTATTAAAAGGAGTTGAGATATAGTTGGAGGGAAATGATGGAAGTAGAAGATATATTTAGGTGGTGGAAAAGTACAAGTTTAATTAGCAGATGATTCTCACCTCCACTGGCATCAGTCAGCTCAGTGCGCCGCAGGAAGCCCAGATAGCCTGTCCTTGCCCAAACAGTCTGAGTGTCGCCAAAGCTGAGCTTAGTGTTGAAGTGGTCAGCATGCAGCGCCTCTTCTCCATAAACAGTGTAGTAGCCTGTGGCATTGTGTGGACTGCTCACCCAGATCTATCACACACACAGAATAATGCAGTCACACTGTGTTTATAGGTTACTGTAGTGAGCCTTTGATCAGATATGAGCCCAATAAACATCAAGATGGACTTTATTATCCCAGAGAGAAATGGGTTTACAGTGTGTGGACAAAAGTTTAAAAAGAAAAAAAAATCCAAGACATAGTCCACATAGGATGAAATCACTCAATTTTTCAGTCAAAATGTGGGCATGCACACAAGGAACCAGGTTACTGGAGGTCTGGCGGCACAGTGTGAGTACAGGCTCTGTAGTGACAGCATAGCATTTCCCTATGATGCAAATGTGTCTGAATTTCACTAATAATCATATGTTCGTATGTGTTCATATGTGGAAATAGACTTTGCCAATTTCAGTTTTAGTCAGACTTTTATTTCAGTGTAATAGTTTTGTATCATCTAGTCTTAAGTCTTATTCATGCACCTGCATACATGTAAAAAGCAGATAAGGAACTCTGAGAAATCTGGCTACTGTAATCTATCACTCCGATTACAGAAACTGAGTTTCTCATTTCTATAAGAAATTAGCTTACAATGTGACTTGTTGACTGAACATAGCTTACCAAGGACACAATTTCACTTAAACTACAAACTAACCTACCACTGCTGCTGTATTTATACAGTTTCTGTTATTTACACCTCCACAATAATCAAACTTTAAGCCAATGTCACTTTTGAAAATGTGATTTTCAGCTCATTTGAAAAGATGATGACATTGTAGCTGTAAAACCCAAACCAGCCTGAACAGACTATTTTGTGGCTATGATAAATAAATATTTTAGAACTGGTTAACACAACTGTTCTCATAATAGGCTTAATGGTATGATGACCGAATAACAATGTTTGTAGCAATTGTACCAGCATACTTTGATGTCAAAATGTCTACCTGCTACAGTGATGGTGAAACAAGCATGCTCTGAAAAACTCATCAGGTGAAGTTGTGACTTACCTCTCCTAGATGGGAGTCTCCCAAGGGTCCTTTAGTCTCTGTGTTGGCAATAATCACCTTCACTCCTGGAAGGATCTACAACAGCAGATAGTCAGAGCAGTTTGAGAAAAGAACCACCCTTTTGCAGCATGACGTCACAGTTGTTAATAGTGATTTAATGCATGTTTACGTGATGCTGTACCTTTCCTGACTCCATCAGTGGCAAGCTGTGTGGTGACCCCCTCTCTACCAGGCGAACCCTAAAGAAGATGCAAAAAAAAAAAAAAAAAGAAAAGAAAAAAGAAGAGAAAATGACAGTTTTGGAGGTTTTTTTCTACATACTGTATATAAACAAAAAAACCCAAAACATTGAGTTTACAAAGTTCAAAAATGTAAGTTTGTAAGGAAATGAAAAGGAAGACATATAATTAAAAAAACAAAAACAAACAGGAGAGAATGGCAACAGTAATTTCATATGTTTAGAAACGTTTGCACTGGTGTCTTAGACATCTTCACTTTAGCACTCAAAGACAACTCTTGTAGTGACAGTGCTGCGGTGGCGCCCCCTACCGATCATGTCGTAGAGCTCTCATGTCCACGTAAACGGTGGTGGGGTCTGGTCCAGCTGTGCCCTGCAGAAAAACAAGCAGAGTGTGACATGAGTCAATAATGTAACTTTTAAAGCCCTGACATTCATACATGCCTGAGTGGAGGGGGAGGTGGAAGCTGCTTATGATACAACTGTTGACAAAGCAGGGGGGAGCAGCCAGAAGTCAACCAGCCAGGCTACAAAAGTTAGGACTCTGGCAAAACTCAACCATGTCACCACAGACAGTTTAAGTAACTGTTCTAATGCTGTCAAGTGTAAGAGTCAAGCTACAGAGCCTTATCAGAGGCCTACGAGAAATGATAAATTAACTGTAGCTTATTTCCTTCAATTGTTTATCTTCTGTAACTAAAAAGGCACATAAATGTCAGAAACTTCTAACTGAGCATCATTTGTTTTGATTGAATGTCCATAACTCTGCCATGCAGCCGAAATCTAATTGAACCATTTCTCAAGTGTTGACTCTAGTCATCAGATATTGATTCTTTCTGCTTTGGGATTTGTCATCATTACTGCCATAAGACAAGTCACAACACATTATGTTTTCCATCACTCCTTTGCCAGAGTTTAGCCAGAGCACAAGCTAGCAATGAGTCGCTGTATGGCCATCTGCAAGGTCAAAGCCAAAACATACAGAGAGGGCTAATTCAACATAATGAGCTGGGGGACACCAGCACGTTGAGCCAAGCAGAGGTTTCAGCAACAGAGCGTTTTTTTTTTCTTTTTTTTGGAAAACCTCACCAAGACTCAATCCAGAAATTAGCCTTTGCCATCGAAACCAAAGCCAACAGAGTGATTAGCCTAATTAAGAGTGCATCAATATCTACTGTCAAACATTTCCTTCAATGAACCTTGAATGAACAAGTTTGCTCAACCGATACAGCTGAAGAGTCAAAACTGTGTGCAGTATTTGTTACTGATGAGTTGAAAAGTGAGATATCATCAATTTGAAGGGGAATAGACAAATTAAAAACAACAACTTCTCTTAGTGAATGATTTCTGGTGTGAAAGAAAAGGTGATAAAAATGATTTAACTAAGTAATTACTGTTATTTTGTCTATTAAAACTAACACTAACTAACTAGGTGTGGTAAATAAAAGTTAAATATTGGAACTATCAAAAATCTAACAAAAAACATCCTCATACTAATTATTAATACATAAACAACTCTACTTCAATGTAAATGTTTGTACCACATTCAACGCATAAAGGATTAACACACTTCAAATTATACATTTTTCCTAACAATTCATGCGGCTCGTTCATGGTATGATGTAAAGTGGTGCGCCATAAAGCAATGGTCGAGAGCCAGCCGCTACAGATAAGAAAAATGAATTGTAGCAAGGTGGGGTTGAAGCTTGTCATAGAAAAAGGAAACAAAGAGAAAAATCAGTAAAAAAAATAAGCATGTTTCAACATTATGCAGGATAAACAACAAACACACACGCACGAATACACATGAACACACAGACCCAGCGGCAGCCCAATGAGCAAACAGCCACTCTTATCCTACAGTACCTGCTCAGCCAGTTTCCCTAACCTGTTGGGCTGACGGGGACAGATAAATAAAGATATATACATGTATATATTTATATATGTGGACACACATGCACACACAACGAACAAGCAAGTAAAAAAATCACCAGTGACTGAAGAAACAATTAAAACAGAATATCAAAGGGCCACAGGAGAAAAAAAAACAGTCAGACTGAGAAGCTGTGAAACCAGAAACCCCCAAAAATCTAATTAAAACTATCAGAAAGGGTTCAACTCAGAGCATGCTATTTATGCAATAGTTCAAAAAACATCAATGGAGCCCCAACAACTGACAAAAGTCAAGTATAAAGTAAAAAATATTAAAGATGACATGAATGAATAGCTGTCATGAACTGAGTCATTACAATCTTTCATTTGATTAAATTAAATTATTTACAAAAACAAGTCAATGAGGGATGACTGAAATCAGTGAACCCAGTGATGTAGGTGGGTGCATGAGTGGTTTGAAAATGGTGATTAGAGAACAGAGGTAGTTACAACTATCGTTTTTAAATAATTAAAAACAGTGTAGAATAAAATTTTATATTTTTTATACTTTTCTCTTAAACTCCAATTAGTTGGTAAACAAAGAGAAAAGTTTTGTACTTTACCTTTGCCTCCAAATAGTAGATAAAAAGTTTTTGACTGTTTTATTTATGCTTAGAGGTTTTAGCATCTGTTACAGGAGTTTACATATATAGAGAATTTTTTTATCAACTGATTGGAGGTTAAGGAAAAAAATAAAGCTTCATATTTCTTACGTAACATACTTACTTATTGCTGATACATGTATTCAGTTATAAATCTGTACTTCCTTTTGTCAGTTTCAGGACTCCATACAACAACCAATATTTTCCTGTAACTGACCAGTTATCAAACATCTCCACTCATCTCCTCACTTCTTCCACAGTTAATATATTTTAGTGAATCAGCTGGCCGAGCAGCATACAGCAAAGGATTTCCCATTACACTTTAAGTGTTGCCAATCCTATATTTTCAGTTTCTTGGATGTTTATCTGACTGTCATGTACTCTATACCTCTCTCCACCCCTCCTCCTCCTTCTAATGATGGACGCTTACCTGCAAACAGATCGCCACATTAACCCTGCAGCCGAAGGTGGTGCTCACGGCACGTGGTGAAAGCCCCAAGTCCTTGAAAATCTTTGAGAAGGACTGAGTTAGTGATATGCGAGGCCTCTCCTCTGCAACCACCATGCATGTGCGAACACAAGACAGGTTCACATTTCGCAACTGTAGATGGGGGAAAAAAAGGAGAGTTGGATCAGGTGAGCATACTGAAAAGACTGCAATTACAGTAATAATGTCAAATTCTTTCTCAATTTGAAGAGAGGATTGTGGAAACTGCATATAAACTTGGAGCTAATGAGAAAAATTTAATGGTAACATTAATAGAACTGTATTATGAGCTTTTTAATAGATAGACTCATTAAACCACAGACATGATTTGTAAAAGATGTCAAGTGCTGGAAGAAATCAGCACATAGATAAGGAGAAGTGAACTGTGTCACCCCTGAGTATCCCTGACTTTGTTTCCATAATCATTGCTGTGGCAACAGCACCACAGGGAAAAAATGAGTCATTGAAGAGAGCTCCTTAAGAAGAAAATGCTGCAGTTGGTTGTTTCCCATGAGACACCAGATGACTGAAGAGACAAACTGACCCGTAGTGCTTCTGTCTGTGAACCCAGGCCCTTGGTGCACATCTCCATGACTGAGTAAGAGCAGAAGGTAACGCGCACTTTGTACTGGCTGACCGCCGCCAGCCACAGAGACGCATTGCTCTCCAGCTCCAGAGGGGGAACAAGGATCGACTGATGGCCCGAGTACACACTGAAACCAGAAGCATACGGAGAGGCTGAGTGGGAAGACACAAAAAAGACCTCTAAAAGCAAATAACTCAATGTTTGTCCCAGACCCTATCAAAGGTTCTTTAATCCCAATAATATTATTTCTGATTTTAGAGTCGCTGGTTCACCTGCACAGGCACCAGAGAGCGAAGCCCAGGCCACAGTAGGGGTCCAGGCAGATGGCGATCTGCCGAGAAGGGTAGAGCTCACACTGCAGTTTGATGGAGCGACACAAGGCACTGGTGGCAGCGTGAGACATCTAAAAGAGATGACAAGACACGAAATGATGCATCAAAACTGACTCCTGGAGTGAAATTCAACATAAATATAACTCCTTGAGCTTTTAAGGATCCATCGTTTCACTCGTAGACTCAGCAGCAGAAGGTCACCCAGAAATACACAAACATCTGTTTTGTATTTTGCTAGCTTGTAATTACAGTAACCATATTGTTGTTTCATTCATGATCTCTACTATAAAATATTAAGAACTATAAACTTTCTTCAGAAATATGGATGAAATGTGGTCTGGTAGCAACCCATCATGACTTGTTAAGTAGTGAAGTGACCCATGTGTATCTACTGTCCTCATCACATCTCTCTCAACATACTTTGACCCCTGCTAGGATGCCTGTTGTGGACACACTGAAGTCCAGGTAAGCTAACATCTCAGGGGTCGGAGGCTTGTACATCTGGGGACTCTTCTTCCTGGGGAGGTCATCTGGAGGACAAACAGAGGAGTAGATGGATGAGAGACATGGAAATCAAAGCCCATGTCCTTCCTTTATTTAAAAATCTACTTAGTGATGTCAACATGGGAACAAAACTGAAGACCTCAGTGTGTTTTTGAGTGTGTGCTCATCGTTCACCTGTGTCCAGCACCATGGGCCAGCTCTTGATGTCCACAGCAGCAGCAGCCTCTTTGGATTTCAGCAGCTTCATTATTGCTTGAGTGGTCAGGATACACACCGACTTACTGACCTTTAACACACAGATGCTATTACAACACAGAATATTACATTTCTTTAACCGTTCACACTGAAAGAAAAACATGACTCAGAAGCTGCAGAGCTGACTTTCTATAAAATAAACTGTGGTTAAAGGGATTTAATTAGCATTTAGATGCAGGTCAGGCGATTCTGTGTTACCTCAACAATCATCTTGACAGTGGGCAGGGTGGTTGCCAGGTTCTGTGGGTGCGGGGGTCTGACAGTAACTGGGACACAGCCGGCATACAGGCAGCCGTAGAAGGTGGCAATCAGGTCGATTCCTGCACAAGAATATTTATAATTTACACCGTTTTGTATTTTATATATTATGGCTGATGAAATGATTGAACCTTAGAATATCTTGATGTGTAAGATTAACAGACAGAACTGAAAACTGAAGACGGAGACACTGAAGGAACAGATGTTTACCTGGTGGGTAGACGAGCGCTACATGGTCTCCTGTGTTGAGGCGTCCCATAAGTGCCGCAGCAACACGCTCTGCTCGCTTGTGCAGTTGAAGACAGGAAGCTGTACTTGCTACGGTGCCCTGAAGAGCAAAAGATAAGAACACGTTAGATTCATCTTCATCTCTATCTTAATTAAACAGATGTATAAACAACAAGTTCAAGGATAATGGGTAGTCTTCATCATCCTACATCTGATATGACGAAATATGAGATGATGAGATTTTGATTTTTAATTGAAGAGGATTTTACCATATCGCCCACCCTTAAATGAGACTAAGTTTAACAGATGCTGAACAGAAAGACATTACCTTAGCATTGAGAACAAGAAACAGAGGATGGTCCGGAGTGGCCTGAGCTCTCCACTGCAGCACATCCTGTATGTAGAGGAACTATAAAAGAGAGACAGAAACACAAGTTTAACTAGAGGAGTGAAAGTAACACACAGCAAAGTCTTACACACACTGACACAATAGTGACACCATGCACATGTAGAATTAATGGACTATGGTGGAACAAGATGGGGCTTTTTTTGTAAATGAATGACAGATATTATGGGTTACAGATTAAGTGAAGTTGATGAAAGTAATGAATGATTGAGGAGTCAGCAGTTCACTCCATCAGCTGTATATATTCAGATTCCACCTATGAATCCTTACCCGTGTCTGCAACATGTATGTGTGAGTGATGAGTGGGTGAAATGAGGATGAATCTCTACCTTACGTGCCTGGTCATTGTCCTCTAGTTGGGCCACATCTCTCCCACAGGCCTGTGCTATCCTCTTGCCTGCCACCAGGTTGCCAACTATCATAGAAGCAGGTCCGACCTCTGTCCAGCACAACCACAGTCATTTATTCATCAACAACACTGATATCATCATATTAATAAAAACAGCGATCAAAAGAAGAAATTGACTCTTTTTTTCATGCTGCATCCATGCAGAGACATGTGATTCTCTACCTGGCTGTTTTTGTCTCGGCTTGGGCAGATTTGTGACACACGTGTGAGGGCACATGAGGACGTTGCAGGGATGCAAGGCGCCCTCGAGGAAGCGCTGTTTTGTCTCAGATATATGAATGCCACCCAGGGGAGCCTTGGGAAGTGTGTTGGCAGGCACCAGAGCCAAGCAGTATACCCCGACCTGGTGGATGCTGTCAATGGCCTGGAAACGACAGAAAAGAACCAGAGTTCAACAAAAGTGTTGAATAAATCAGAGGAATTTAGTTTAATTGTGAGTTTTAAAAAAAAAAAAATCAATGTGAGCTTTGTGTTTTTTTTTATGTTTTAGTTTTAGTAAGCAATGTTTTCACCTGCAATAAAAATGCATGTATAGATTAAAAGATAAATCAAATCTAGTAAAAAAAACCCATCAAAATCATTTTTTCATCTTTGAGTGAGACTTAAAAAGGACAATAACAGTAGTTATGTAATTTCTTGCCCACTTTAACTTCAAAATTATGAATATTTCACTTTCCTAGTGACAATTTTCTAAAGCATACAACAAGGCTTTTAACTGAAATGATGTCCTCCAGCTGTTTAGAAATGCAATTTCAAGTAACTGTTTTGAAAACACACTTTTCCTGATGCTTTGAAAAATGCTTCCCCAATCATACAAAAATTAAGCTGCTAAAAAGCTCTTCCGTGTTTGCTTTTTGTTTGTCTTGTGGGTTTGATGAGGACAGTGATGCGCTTTGATGTTCTATTATTGTCTTATTACTTTCTCTCCCCTAAAGCTGAGACACTATTTATACAAAGTGCCACAAGTCACTTATTTTTATCTGATTTGGATGTAACACCAGAGCACACTTTAAAATCAAATGTGCCAACATAACAAAACATGTGTCATAGTCTTGATGCTCTCTGACTGTACTGTATGTGCTGCTTATAAATACAATGCTCTTTGGCTGTCTGTCGCTTAACTGATACCAGAATGTCCTTGAATATGTCAATAAGGGTAAGTTTCAAATCAGCTCTCAACAGTTAGCATGTAACAATAATAACTTTGAAAAGCACACCAGTTGTGATAAATTAGTTTGAAAGCTCTGCAAGTTGCTTTTATGTGGAACTGAAACCAATTGTTTCCTGGAAGGTAGGAGTAATATTAATAATAATATACTGTATATGAATTGCACATTTACTAAAATAAAACATACAAATCCACAGATATATTCCTTTAATTAGATGTCACTGATCATAAGTTGTGAATAAAGACAGAGTACAGTCAGCACCTGAAGGACACGGCTCATCCACTGGAAGCTGTCTTCCTCAGAGGCGTCTGGTCTCTGCTCTGCCACAACAACAATCCTCTCATCATGCAGCACCGACACAGAAAACACAGCTATCCTGGAACACACAACATAAAAGAACACTGTTACAGATGGAGCACACAGTTCTCAGATAAGACAGTGTGTAGATATGACAGTCTGCAGATATGTGAAGAAGAATAAAGTTTAATTCTGAATGTTTTTTTTTTCTTTTACCTTCCTCTGTACACAAACTTCATGGGCTCCACTGCCAGTGCCGTGGCAACAACGTCGTCAGCATTGTGTCTCCGCCCACTGACCACCATCAGCCCGTCCATCTTCCCAACAACAAACACAAGGCTGTCCTGTTGGGAAATGCAAAATACACACTATTAGATGGACAGATTGTGACATTTACCCAAGCGTAAAACGTCAGGGCTGAAAAATGAAGCCCAACGTGAAGTGCCAAAAACTGCAGTTCCTCGAATGGCCATTTGAGGCTTTTTTTTTTCAGTCTATGCATTTACCTTCTCTAAAGTAGAGTGTGCGTCCATACAACATGAAGATTCAAATGTTAAGTAAAAGCACACAAGTAGGGAAAATTAATGTTTCTAGGCTTCAAAAGGTTTAATTACAGCTTTCACATTTTTAATCAGCCTCTTTATGTCCTTAAGCTGCCACATCACAAACTTGGCTTTCTGCTCAGGAATAAAATCACCACCATTTCTGGAACGATGCATATATTTCAGACACACTGACTAATTACCGAGCAAAGCCCCCGCTCATTCACTCATTGGCCGGCCCTGGATCAATGAGACAGATGTCATTTCAGGTTGGCTGGATAAAATACGATTCTTTACTTCATTGATTTTAAACTGTACAAACACCACAGTTGTTCTTCTAAACTGTTTACTAAAGGCAGTTTCTGAATAAATAGACCTCTCTGTTGACAGTTTGCATTGGGACAATAGTATTTTCTGCTGAAGAAGTCTGTGGATTATCTTAAATCTGTGGGGCATTGTTTGTGGAAAGACACACAGCTGTTGAATTACCCATAAACATATGTGAGAAAATCAGTTTTTGTGATTTAGGTCAGCCGACCCGTTAAACAAAAGTACGTTAGCAGATGTATTTTAGTAGCTTGTGAACAGCTGTAACATATCACAACGGGAATGTTGGGAAGAATTGAGGCATTTAATGACTCAGCTGTAAGACAGACAGAACTGTAAGTTACAAGACTGATTAATGAGGTGGAACTTACTGGTCCCACAAAGCCCAGCAGTGAGGTCCTGCTGAAGGGTCTGTCACTGATGGGAAGCCCAGACGATGTTACTGGGATGGTCTGCAACAAGACAGAACAATGTTAAAAACACACGTGCATGTATGAAGTACAAAGAGTTTAACATTTTCTCTACTTTGAATAACATTGCATGCGATAATGAAGTACATGTAAGCTTCTGCAGCCTGCATTCATTTAGCAAGAACTGCAGTCTAATGAGTGAGCTTAAAGACAGATGATGACTGGAATAAAGCACTTTAAAGATAGAAGTGCAGTAACTGCAGTATTTTAAACAACATGATTTTGGAAACTTATTTTAAGGTAACAATCAAATGATTTCTTACATCCTTGAGAAAAAAAGGTTTAAATTTTGTGCTTTCAAAGAATGACTTCATCCTTCATTCCGTCAAAAAATGTAATGTCACTCAGATAAAAGCAACTTGCTCTTCCTTTTTCCTAGACATTTTTTATTTTAACAAGATTTTCACTCAGCAAACATTATAAATTAACAGGAGGTATAGAAGGTACACAGAAATGACTGTTATTACAAAAAGAGACAGAGAGATGATAGTACACTAGAACACTTCCAGACATAAAACACTAACCTCAAAAATGTTCTTGGTCATGCCTGGGAGGCCGTAATAAGCTACACCAGTGCAACCTGAGCTCACGCAGATCTCTCCAACCTCGTCTGTCTGACAGAGATAGGGTGTCCCCTCCACCCGCACCACACAAACTACAGCTGGAAATGCACAGTGACAGGAGATTTCAACATCAGAACAATTAAATATTATCATTATTATTATTATTATTACTATTATTGGAATTTTGTTTCTCTTTTCAGCCAGATCACAAAAATCTGATCAGATCATCCCTTCTTCTGTGCCGCAAGTACAAATATTTCACCTTTTAGCTTTATGATTAGCATTTTACTCATGAACATCAGCAAAATGTTAACCGATGGCCGGAACAGTGTACCGTACCTCCAGGCATGACCTGTCCCACATCCTGCACTGTGAGGACAGAGAGTTTCTCCTCTGTGTCCACACGAATCACACTATGGCTCAGTCCACCCATAGATAGAACCGCCTTCCCTGGAGGAGGAACGCCCATTTCTGGAGGTCTGCAGGACACAGACATTACAAAAATTATACTTATAGTACTACTGAACAGAATAAAGACATGTGGACCACTTTGAGGAACAAATTATGAGAAAGACTTACAGTTAAATATATTCAACAACAGTGCTTTGTTTCATGACAAACATAACATAGTTTCACAATTTCTATGGCTGTGGTTCTTTTTGTTCTTTAATAGCAAAAATGGCCATCCACTGCCTTAGTACAGTCTTTATCACAGCAGTACTGACAACTGAGAGGAGACAGATATGGTTTGTAAGTGAATCTGTGAGACTATGTGACTCCATTACAACATTTCTAGACTTGCATATTTCTCAAAACAAATGGCATTACTTGTTTTAAAAAATAGTGCTAGTTTGTCGATTTGAAGCATGTGTTTTTATTCTATTGATCATAATAATCCTTCTCCATTACTAAGCTCCATGATCAACAGAAAGCTGCAAAACTGTTCAATCCATCTCCGTGTTAAAGAAGCACCAAATCTCCCTCATCTCCCTGCAGGATCCAGCTGATGTTGCAAGCGCAGTGTGACATAACAGCACAGTAACGCAAAGCGGTGGCAGGCAGGTTGCTTTGTTTCAAAAGGGTGCAGTAACGGCAGCTGACCTGCGGATGGCGACAGTCATGGCTTCTGAAGAGCTGGCACATGGACAGATCACCTCAGGTCGTAGCCCACGTGCCTGGAACACGTTGAGGAAGGCATCGCAGGAGGATATCGACCCTGTAGTAACACACACACACACACACACACACACACACACACACACACACCAATACACAGGACACAAGCACACATACAGAGCCAATCAGCAACAAACACAAATAAATGATCATCTTTGGTAGCCTGAGAGTTTTAATCATGTTGTGCTTATGATATTTTATTAAGTGAGAGTATGTTGGTGGACTCACATGGGTTAGCGCCATCGGCTACGATCAGCATGCGCAGTGAGCTCAGGCTGATGTCTCTCTGGTCTCTTTGGGCCAGCAGAGACCAGTGCATGTCCCTCGACTTCACCACTGCTACCCGTGCTGTGCAGACACAGCGGACACACAAACACAAAACAGACATGTTACACGCAGTCAACAAGACAGGCTCACAAAAGAAACATCCAATCAACACCTCTGTTGTCCAGCTTGACAGCCAATCACAGATCACAAAGCCTGACAGCAAATAGCAGCACAGACTGACTCAGTTGCCAACAGGTGACTCAGCAGAGCTCAAACCAGACAGGAGCTGAATTTTATTCAGCACATCAGGTCTCCTGTCCTCGACCTCCACCGGGCTAATACAGCTGAGCCAGAAATCAATGAGTCCGACAAACTATTGCTTTAATCCATCCATCCGTCAAATGTGCAGTGAGAATCAAAACTGTAACGAGAAACAGTCTTTTCTGGCCGTCACTCTGGTCTAATGCAGCCTCGCTGATGTAGCAAAAAGTGGCACAATTTAGTTGCAGTTAGGTGGTTTGACCCTGCAATGAATCGGCTTTCATATGATTGAGATGCAGCGGACAGAGTAACAGTGAAAAGTGACAAAAGTCAAGGATCGAGCATCCCTCACCTTTGTATGTGTGAACCTTCTGTATCCAGGAAAGGGGGTTGACTTTCATCAGGGAGTAAGGAATGCTGATCACGTGCATCCGATTCATGACGCTCTGTCATGAGAACAGACAAGCATCAGATAAGCACCAAAATGTCACACAAGTGTGTTACGACTACATGATGTCACTGTAAACAAGCTGCGAGTTATGAAAAGATTTTATCACTTACTGCGAAGAGCATAAAAGAAGTGTGTGTCTGTGATATGGAAGTGTCATTTCAAGAACAGCAGGTCATATATGATCTGTATGCAAATTCTGTAGCATGTTTGCTGCCAGTTAATAAAAACTGGGTTACCCAAGTGTTAGAAAAAGAAGTTTGAATTTCTTTTATAGCTTTGAAAGTCTTGAGTTATGAGACACGATGTTTCTGCCCATCAGGACTTTGTTAGCTTGAATTAATTTACATACTGATTAAGCCCTCAGAGGAAAAAAAGTCAGTCAAATAAATGTGACTTTTTATTCAGAGTATAGATCTCTTTCTATTCTATTTCTAATTATAAAACCATCCTATTAGCTTTTCCAGTGGGGGGATGGGAGGGGTTAAGACCACTCACAGTGAGAACACCATGCCATAATCCTGCTTCTCTCTTGAAGTCCAGGACGTTGGTGATGGTCTCAGCTGCAAATCAAAAAGGAGATATTACCAAGGTTAGATGAGATTTTTTAATGTAACGTTCCTGTGCTTGACACCCGCAATCACATAACATCCTACGACTTTTAACAGCACACAATTTTCATAATAAAGAGTAAATCCTGACCATAGAAGTATTGGATTGAGAGGAGTAACAAACTAAGTTTCAGAAGCAGAGCTGGAGTGTCTCTAGAGGCTGCTGGTGCAGTTAGAAGTTATTTAGAGCGAAACTGGGACACTGGAGGAGAGGAGGTGCCTTTCTTTTTAAGCAGACCTGACCCAGGTCTGATGCAAAGAAACACAAGCAGCTGAACAGCTACATTTATTAAACTAGACTGTAATTACACTCTAATAGGATCGGTGAGTAACGTGGCAGAGAAAGTCAATAATATTATAGATTATAAAACTGGTTTATTTGATGAACATGCTGCGTTGTTATCTAACCTGAAGTATAAATAAAAAAAAGTCAACAGAGCAATTCCAAAAAGGGTCTCTTTCTCTTTCTCTCTCTCTTTTAGCACCTGCACTTCACTGTTGCTCTCAAATGTCACTATGATATATTCTCAACACCAACTGATTGCTTCTCCCCATGACAGAGGAAACAAACACTGCAAAATGGGTACTTGAGAAGTTAATGCAGAGTGTCCTGCTCACCCTCAGTGTAGCCACAGGCCTGTGTGAGGGCGTGACAGTGAGCCAGCATGGCTGAATGGGACACTGTGATCCCCATGGTGCTTCCCTCCTTGCTGGTTTTATACTGGATGTAAACAAACACACCGCACAGTATTTGAACAGGGTTAGGGTACATAAATGAGATATAACTACATGAAACAGAAGAGAGCCTAATAATTTTGTTGTTAAAATATTTGTAAAGTGTAAATATATATATGTATATACATATATATGTTTGTTTTATTGTTAACGTCATCATTCTACATTCTTCAGTCAAACTTACTTCTATGTAGGCGATGTCATTACTGGCTTCCCGTATTGGAGGATGCCAGTCTTTTGGAGGCTTCACAACATGTTTTCCATCTGTCACAAACCACAGCAACCGTGGCCAGCCTGCAGGGACAGATAAGAAATCAGTTAGAACCAAGTCAAACTATATAGACAGATAGCCAAAATGAAAATAGAACAGGCTGTACCTTTGAAAGTGGCTACCTCCCCCGTTTGTGCTTTGGGCAGGCCTTTCTGACAAGCATCAGTGGTCAGTGCCAACGTGACGCCACAGCTGCCCAACAGAAAGCCAATCTGTTGACTTCCTGCATCCTGGAGGACCAGTGAGGATGAAAAAATATGAAGCTCATACTGGCAAACTTTGGCAGACAGTTCTGTCACACAACAATCAACTGTTAACAATAAAATTCAAAATATAAAGACTTTGAGAAAAGACGCTGTGAGGGAAGGCAGGAATTGTAACAGGGAGAGAGAGAAGGACGATAAAGAAGAAGAAACCTCAGAGCACTGTAGATCAAAGCAGCAGCAGGTAAGAAAGCAGAGTGACGGCTAATCATTATTAAAAACTGTGCTGCTGAGCATCAAAGCCTGATCATCGCATGAATAAAACCCAAGATCTGACACGCACTCACTCATATTTGATTGGCTGTGCAAATTAGTTTACAGCTACACTCATGCTGAGCAAAACATACTGTGCAGGAAAGCAAAAAAAAAAAAAAGGGAGATATGGGGTGGAAGGAAGGAAAGTGGAAGGAAGAATAAGAGTGAAAGAGAGAGAGAGAGAGAGAGGGAGAGAACGACAGAAGAGAGAGAGCAGAAGAAAAATGAGCTGACGAGTTAGTGTCTGAGTCTCGAGAACAGTTGGCCTGTGATCTAACATTTTGACTGGAATTATACATAATTTCACCTCACTCAAATCTTATTAATTACAGCACAGCGTCTGCCAACAGCTTGCTTGATAAAGAGCAATCAAGAACCAGCATTAATATTCAACCTGTGTAACTAATGTGGATGAATTTGGTTTAGTTTGAGCTGATGGATGTGCTGGAGACTCTAATACATCAAAATGCACTGTAATTAGAACATTTAAGAGATAAAGCTGCTGCTGCAGATATAGTCATGCAATGAATGACAACTAGATTACTTCTAGAAACTAGATGTTCTTGGGTACTAATAGATATTCAAGGATATTGGAATAAATCCTGAACATCAACATTGAAACAGTTCTTGTCTCCCCTTCGATCATCTAGAGGTTAAATGTCCAGTAGGGGTCACTCCTGCTCTTCACCCGTCTTGCAGAACAGCAGAAAATGTCATAAAGTCATAAAGCATTCCCTGGTGATTGTATTTTGCAGTTGTCTTTACCTTTCTGGTTAGCGGCACTTCAATAGGCACAGGCACCAGCTCTGCCAGGAGACAGCCGTAGAAGGCCACCATGAACATCACTGGGTCATTGTTGGGGAACACAAGTGCAACCTATAAATGTATCAAAGACACCACAGCTGTCACAGTCGGTATGTCATTGATTATTTGCTTTAAAGACTGTTTGAAGTAAAGATAGGGAGAACAAGGGGTAGCATGGACAAGATCTCACACCAAACATCTGATTCTCCTCATAGGAGTGCCATCAAGATTTGAGGAAGGCTCATTTGGTACTACAGCTCTAAACTTTGCATTATTTACTGTTGGTTATTTCTAATACTAGTGATGAGGAAACAGAGATTATTGTACTGTTACATTTGCTGAATGCTGTTTCAGGAGCATCGATCAATTCCCTAAAATGCAACAAGGAATCAAACTTGCAACTGACTGCCACTGAACACACAGGGTTATCTCATGACTTACTCTATCTCCAGGCATAAGCAAAGGCTCATTCCTGGTGCTCAGCTTGTTAAGAAGAGTGTAGGCCAGTTTCTGACTGCGGGTCCATAGTTTACCTAAAGAGGTGAACACACAAATATCACACATATTCAAGCAAGTATTTCATATGATTTACAAACACAAAAAACACTGACAGTAGGTTACAAAATAACGCAAAATATGCAGAGACAAACATAGACACGAGGTGATACTGTTTTACCCATTTCCATCATTCATTCTGGGCCAGTCCTACTCTGGTTGACACCTACCGTAGGTGAGTGTGTAAACGGGTTTGCCAGCATTGTCAAGTGCCGTCAGACAGGGGCTTTTGGGGTGCGTGGTGCCCCACCGTTGTAAGGCTGCTGGCAAAGAGGGAGGCCAGTTGGTGACCACGCCGAGAGGCTCTCCTTCCAGGGGACTCATCTGCTGGCCTTCTGGCTTTGGCTGGTTGGGATCTGGTTGCTGGACTAAATACAGAGGGATGAGAATGGGACATCAGTCTGAGGATGGGCAATATTGTCCATCAAAGCATAACTAGCTCCTGGCAATGCTGATACTCCCCAAGCTCCAATCTATTTAATAAAGTAGCTTTGTGCATCTCTTTTTGAGTGATTAACACAGAAATGGTGAATTTGTGAATTATACAGCTATCTTAAAGGAAGGCTCAGGAGTAAAGGGAGTTAGGATTGCAAGACAATGAGATGGGGAGTGATAGAGGATTAAAGGTGAGTTGTATTCTGTCCTTATCAGTCTTAGTGTTCCTGAGAAACTCGGCCTTGTCTGTCTCAAGGGAGCTACTGCTTATTGAAAGGCACAGGTCTCTCTCTTCATCCACCCTAGTCACACTCTAATTTGACTTCCATCTCTCTATCAATATTCTCTCTCCGCGCACTTCCTTCTTCAACTGTAACTCTCTGACAAGTGGCATTCAGAATTTTTTAACTGAGCTGGCTACATGAATCTCCGCCAAATAAAACACCTCTATTGGGAACAGATAGTGTTCGGTCTGCTCCCATTTCAGCACTGTGTGTTTTTCTGCTCGCACCACGTAGACCGCTAAGGCTTGCTGTGCCACAGACTCTTTGCCAAAGTCAGGGAGGCTTTACAATTACCTGCTGATATATTACTATTCTGTCTGTTTTTTTCATTTGCACAGTGTTTATTCAGCCTGGCAGAGTACCACCCCAAAACCCACGATGGTTGGAATGGAGGAAACGCTTTGACAGGGCTGGTCCACCGTGTGTTTCTGTACCCAGTCCCCCCCCCCCAACCACTCCCTTAGCCCATCTGGTGGTCTCTGCTCCACATAGAGATAAAACAATAATCAACAATCTAAAAGTGTACCTTGACTGTTTACTTGTGAGGCGTGGTGAGGTCAGGGTGACAATTTAACGCTGCAACAAGAATTCGATAAATAACCAATACTAAAGCTTGAAACCTCAAAAATCCGACAGGAAATCTAAAAATTCCAGCGTCCGTCACACTCAAAAGAGCAGGCGTGTTCGTGTCAAATTCAGTCTCTGATCGGTATGCTGATCACACCACAGAAAAAGGACACTTTTTGTCATGATTTATTGATTTAATAGATGCTTAGTTTCTAAGTAACTAAGTAAGGAATGTAGTTACTTTTAGGCCAGCTTACCATCCAAAAGCTCCTCAAAGTCGTCAACAAAGAACTCTCGCAATGGCGGCCGCTTTGGTCTTTTCAGAGTGTTGAGCAGCTGCTGGATTTTGGAGGAGACACGACTGTTTACCGGAACACCTACACAATGAGATTGAAGGGGATAAAAAAAAGGGTAGGATAGAAATAAACATGGCAAGACAAAGATATGGAGTGAAATACAGACAGGTAGAGGAATAATATGGGAGTGGAAATAGATGTAATGGAAAAGGTGTGAGGGGATACAAGTTGAGAAAGCCAGATGGAGAGGTTGATGAGACGATGAGGGGAGGACAGATGAGAAAAGAAAAGAGAAAAAGGTCAGTAAAACATTCTAATGGGACGTAGAGGACAACCAACTGTCACTCACACTGTGGCAAGACAACAAAACAGCGGCCCTCAAGGTCCTCTATAGTCACCTGGAGGTCAAAAGTTAGTCTTTTAATCAGCAAACTCTTGAATCACTGACGAACCTTACAGGCTAAATAAATCAGAAAACGAGGAGCCTCCTGCTGCCTAGCAACAAAGATGTCCCCTCTGCAGCAAGTGATTCATGAGGTGTCTCAAAAGATAGCTGTTTCACATATGCTCTGCTCCAAATTCATAACTGTGGGAGGCAAACATAAAAGGAAACCAACACCTATACCTGAGCCAAGTCAAAACATATGAAAATCAACTCACATGTAAAATTAGACTTTGAACTGAGCTGAACTTTGCTCAAGAAAGTCGAACCAAAATATTCAAAAAACCATAATCGCAGAGACACGGACCTTTGCAAAGACAAAAGAATATAAATAAAGGAGAGAAACAAGAGAAACAACAGACTTTGAGTGAGAGAAGGGGGGATATGTCCAGTCAGATTTTCTTCAAATTTCAAAAATGGATATTTTCAGACTATAATCGGACATCATTTCCTCCCTATGAATTCAAACTTAGTTTGGGGGGGGGGGGGGCTGTGTCAGACATTCCAGACAGCCACAGGAGATGAAGGCCACAGCTGCACACAGCTTGCCTGATGTATCTTTCTATAATAAACCTGACTCACACAGACTCTGCCTCCTCGTGTAAAGACAGATGTACTGGGAGTGGACGTGTGGGTTTCAGTGCAGCACCTGATGGGCCAATTACCCTGACACACAGGACAACATCTGAGAGGCCCCGAACCCCCACCCACTCAATAGCCTTGATCATTAATAACACAGCATGTCTGGATTCACTTGTGATGATGACTATAATTAACATATTCATTATTTATCCATCCGCAGTATTATATTGCTGAAGCATGCTCTGTTTTTTTGTTGTTGTTCTTTTTTTTTTGGGGGGGGGGGTCATAATAATATTATATTATATTATATTATATTATATTATATTATATTATATTATATTATATTATATTATATTATATTATATTATATTATATTATATTATATTATATTATATTATATTATATTATACAGTCTTACTGGATGTCTTAATTTGTTTTCAGCTGACAGACTACACCATGACTTCACATCAACCATCTTTTTTTTTGGGGGGGGGGGGCACTATGAGATGTTGCCCCATCCAACTATGTGTCGATATCAAAATGGCACAGAAAAAAAAAAGAAATGTCACAACCTCAAATGAACAGTAGAAAGGCCTTTACACACTATTTGCTTCAACATGATCAATTCAGGCAGCTTGTAGGTTAGACATAGCTTGAAGATGCTATAAATACTAAAGCCTGTGCAAGATACTCAACTACATGAACACACACACTCACACACTCACACACACACACACACAGAGGAATCTAATGACTGACTTCACACTAGCTTTGCATATGTTTTTTGGAAAACACACACACACGGTTTGGACAAACGCTAGACCTGACAGTGGAGGTGAAGGCAGGAACACGAACAAACACACAAGTGCACAAGCAGCAGAGTGCACATGTAGCATACTGCCATAGAGATGAAGGAACAGTTATAAATACCATCCATTAAACTGAGGGATCCTTCACCTCTCCACTCATAGCCTAGAGGAGAGACACATCAGGAATGAATGAACACAATCCTGCTAACTGTGTGTGTGTGTATGAATGAGTGATTTAGAAATCTACCAATACCCTGAAGTTAAGTAAGAGAGGGCTTTTTTAAGGATGTTTTGCTGTTTTCTGTTACTTTAGGTAACAGAAAAGGTAACACCTCTGCCCGGTACCACCGGGCAGAGGTGAAAACAACAGTGTTAACATCTCTTAAAATTCTGTCCATGTGATAACTCCCTTTTCCTTTCATGTGCCCGCTAGGTGGGCTGCCTTTGTATTTATTAAGCAGTGAAAACCCAGACAACATTGATATTCTTAATGACAGTGGATGAATGGCAGTGAAGTAAAGTGTTGAGACTGTGCTCCAGTTTTCAGGCTGCTACCTTGTTAACACAAAAATTCAAAGCAGCTCTGATGTTGAATGAATGAGGATGGAAGGGTGACAGGAACATACTGTTCTTGTGGATTGGTCAACCTTGTTGTCATCTGTGGCAACTCTGCATTCAATTAACTTATACTGTACAAATCATTTTCATTTTCTCTAAACGGTATCTCTGGTAATGTCTGATGAATTGATATTTTATGCACAGTAAATACACCATCCTCGTGGTGCTATTGTGAATATCTGCAATGGGGCGCACACTAGACTGCACTGTTTGAATGATGAATGATGTTTGGGTTTGAAGGCTGTTCATTTTATGCACTGATTCACTAACAACACGGTGAGAACTGACAAAGGACTCAGCTCCAATAACTTGGTTTGCAGCTCATGATTGTGAAACAGTGTTGTAAACAATTGTAAATTTCTGTTTATCCCGAAAAACAGACAGGTCATTTATGTGGGGTTTGTTTTATATCAGTTAATGACATACAAAACATTAAAATAGAGACATGGTGGTTTGGGAGTTTTTCCAGGGGCAGTGGAGAGGTGCAGTGTTACCATGGCAACACAAGAGGGTCAGTCAGCAGCTTGTGCCAGTCTGACAGGCAGACTGACTAAGGAGAAGACAGAGGGACAGACAGCAGGGGAGAGAGGAAAATGGGAGGTGACTGTGTTTCTGTGTGTGTGTGTGTGCGTGCGTGCGTGCAGGAAACTCACCATCTGCAGTCTCCATGACGCTGGTTTGGTGGTTTTGGCCACGGGAGACGCCTCGCACCGAGGCCACCTGGGGCCGCTCCGCATGAAGCAAGGAGCGCTCCGACAGCCCCGTCACGTCGGGGGGAGCTGTGTGGTTATCTGTGGTGGGTGGGGTGTCGGGGTGGGGGTGGGGGGTTAAAAGGTCAAACGCCAGGCCTACTCAGGGCTATTGCCACAAAATAAAAATCTACTTTAAGTGTTAGCAAATCTGACATAGACTCAGGCTAAAAAAGCCTTTTTGTCATCTGTAAGTGAAGTGAGTGTATTCTTTTTACAAGGATTTAACATTTAACCTCCATTTTAACTACCTGCTGTGATGAATGAATGATACATTCCCATAAGCGAGTCAACATGGGACAAGAGACCTTTGTAATATGATTAACAGGCAACTCTGAGGACATTATGACAGCCTCCATTTGTGTGCCCAACTTTACAATGAAGTTACATAATTTAACCAATAGAAGAATCTTTCACCCAGATCAATAACCTTAGAGGGAAACACCAAAACAGCTGGCCACATGGGCAAACCCTTTTATATGACTTAAAGGCATCTAATAAAATCAAACTTAATGACACAAGTGCTGTTTAGGTGTGTTGGGAGGTGGGATTTAAAATGTAAATTTGTGACACAGTTGTTGTTGGAACCAAAGAAATTGTTGTAAATCATGTGTAAATTTTCCCAAGAACTGCACCCTGGAGGATCCTCTCCCACACACCTAATAGCTTATATATGATGCACATATAACTTGTACATAGCACAAGCGTATGATTTTTGAAATGCCTTTGGTGATGTTTGTTTGGTCAATACTATCCCCACTACATAAAAATGTTGCCTATGTATGATGTCCTACTTGTCTGAAGTGAACGACAGATACAGGATCTGAGGGGCCAAGGAAGAGCGTTATATAGGAGATTTATTTACAGCTCCATCTATTCAGCACCAGTCACTGCTGCTACTTTATGACAGCAACCTTGAGGGGAGACTGGCTGGACAGAAATCAGACAGCTCCATCCTAATAGGATATGGTTCTGCCAGCAACACATACAGACACACATGAACACAAACACACACACACACAGGCAAGACACCATCTCACTTTAATGCTGCTTCTTGAGAGACGGATGCCGATAAATCCACTGAATCTTATTAACTGGCTTGTGACACTCGCATGGCAACGTGGAATGAGTAGCTTTGACGTGAAGTGGCTATGAGCCCTTTCACATGACTGAATGACAGTGAGATGGCAGACAGAGACGGCTAATTAGAGAGACGTGAATTAAAACTCTGTAGCTTGTTCTCTTTGTTTTGCCTCATCAAGTGCGTCTGTGTATCTGGAGGGAGATAAGGCCTCGGCAGAAGCAGTTATGTAGGACACTGCTGTCTGTCTGTGATTGAGCTACGTATAGTTGAAGAAAAACCAGTCTGAGCAACATAATACAGGTTCAGATGACAAAAAAAATCTGATTGGCTAGCAATAATAGAATGTCCAAAACTTCTGCTGAAATCAGCAAATGTAAGATAATGGAAAAATTAAAAAGATCCGTCTGCAGACTCTCTGTACAGTACGTGTATACATGGAGAGACTAATTTAAAACCACACTTTGCAGGGGTTTCTGCAGGCCTGTTAAAGCCTGTATGTAAATATAATTCAAACTTCTTCCACCAGCACATGATAATTTAAAACATCTAATACTGTTTTCCTTCTTGGTATGAAACTATTATCTCATTGTGGCTTTATAATACCTACCTTCTACACCTAACACCCGCACTAGACACATCTTTACATTTCTTCACAGGAGCAAAACTCTGTCCAAACGTATTCTCTGGGCTAACTGGATGCGTCGATTAAAAAGGAAAATTGATTTGTGATAGCTTGTGAGACTGAGTGTGTGTCACTGACCTAGGTGGGTGTGTGCCATAAGGTCGGCCAGTGCAGTAGCTGCGGCGTTGGCGTTGAGGGCCGCGTGGGCAGTGCTGTTGGTGGTGGTGACAGATCTCCCTCCCGGGTGGGATGAGGTGGATGACGCGGAGGATGAGGTGGACGAACCCTGGATGACACGGTTAAACCAGTGCTCAACGGCTGGGTGGCCGTGGCCCTGGTAGGGCGTGGAGGTGGCCAGACGTCCCTGCCGGCGCAGCGAGCCCTCGTCTTCCGACGCTGAGGAGGTGTCTGTGTTTGACAGGTCAAGACAGGGCAGCGTCATAACAGTGGACAACAACATGGGGCTGTCTAAAGTGCCACCAGGATAAAAATAAAAACAATGGTAGACTTCTGCTGGACTTAGATGATATGCTGATGATACATTATTCTACTTATACATACTGAAGAGAGTACATATAAGCCAGTGGGATGGCCAGATGACTTTGATGGAGATGATGATGAAGCTGTTAGGCTGAGGGAGGATTTTTTTATGTCTTATGTGGCTTCCAGACCAACAAACAGGCACAGAGGCAAAAAGCCCCACTGCAACTGTATGTGTACTATATATGAATAATAAAGTGAGATAGACTTTGACAGCAGACAGACCAGAGTTTGTTTCATATTTGTAGACAAGGAGAGGAGCGAGAATAAATTAGGTACTGTGGGAAAACAAGAGGTTGGACGTTATGTGTTTCTATCCACTAGAGGTAGACGGAAAATTCAATACAGGGAATAGAACTAACAAAGGCAGCTTTTGAAGATAAATAACTTATGGTATAAACTTAGTTATATGTCTATAATGGGTATGGCTAGAAAACAATGTTAAATCACAGTCCTAAACATTGTTTAAAGACAAAATAGAGATAAAAATGTGAGCTTCTTCTAACATGTCCGTGCATTTACATATTGCCTAACAGATACTGGTATCCCTGCTTTGACAGCACTGCTGTAAAAATGCACCCATGCAGTGCTTTCATACTTAGGAAAAATACATACATAATACATAAAGAAACTGAAATGTTCACACCATACTTCATATCTAAAGCTGGTGTAAAAGAAAACCTTACTGGTTGTAACGTATGCTCAAGTTATTATGCCTTGGACTTAAAAACCCAGCCACTGATGATTTTACCGTCTCTCCCTTGAGGCAACAGTGAGCAGTTGGTCACAGCAAAAAATAGCCTAAAACAGGAACAACTTCAAAGCAAGGTAAAGATCATTCAAAATTAACACATTCCACTTCATCTGCCAAGCTCCCAGAAACGTTTGTTCTTTCAACAGGATCATTGAAGTTGCACAAGACCAGGCCAGTTTGAGATTTGCATTCTGCAAAAGAGCAGAGCGCAATGAAAGAGCTGAAAGGACTTAGGCATCACCCATTTGAGAAAGTGAAATACTAGTTATAAACAACAGCTGTTTTCCAGAATCACCGAGGTAGGTCACACTCTACGCCGTTATTAGGACAAAACTCAAACACATGTCTCAAAATATTACACTTAAGTCTCTGGGAATACTGTACTGAATGAAAGCCTTAATAACATGGGAAACCAAAGCAATTCCACTGAGATAATGAGAGAGAGACATTTAGAAAACAAAGATTAAGACTGTGTGTGTGTGAGTGTGTGTGTGTGTGTGTTGTGTGTGTGATCAGCACATGCCTGGTGGATGTTCTCTAAACTAATAAGCCTTCTTGTGATTAATCTGCCGACTAATCGTTCACAGTATGTACTTACAAGTTAACACCACCAATTGGAATCACCATTACCTTGCTAAAGCTTTCTCATGGCCTTGCAGAGAGTGTCAGAGGAAGGCTGGAGGACGGTTTGATTATAACAAGCTCAGATTTAATGTCTCTACCACCAGCAGACTCATGGGGGTTATCTCGCATTTATGATTCTGTTTGTTATTCCTCTGCCTCTCTCCGATATCTCTCTCTATCTCAGTAACCTTGACACACTTGCACAGAGGGAGAAAAAAGGACTAGAGAAAAAATACAAAGTCGAAATAGAAAGGTGGAAAGAATGAAAAAGGAATTGGAAGAGAATAATATATTTTCGTAAAGGATAAACAAGAATAGATAGTTAAGAGTGAATCAGAGAAAGACAGTCAGTGATTGAAAATTTGGAGGTAGGGATGTATATAAAAGTGAGAACACCCAAGAAGAGACAGTTGCTCTTGTGTACAATAAAATATAATACTGCATTCAAGCACTCACTCACTTTTTTCTATAGAAAATGTAATCAATCATATTGGCTGAAACAGCATCATGCTACTGGCTGGTACCTGACAGTGACAATGATGAAACTATGAAATATCTCATATAGGAACATCCACCTTCAATCTACCCTTCTTCTATGTATTATAAATGGTACAATACTTTTATTGAATAGAAAAGAGTCTACTAATACATTAAAAATAAATTAGAGAGGAACTGGATGTCAACCATTGATGAACTGTTTTTGCATACATGTATTTGATCTATCTATAAGTCTTATTGCTGTGTGCAATGACTACTGTATGTTTATGTTGTTTCAGTGAGCTTTCTTCTATCCAGTCAGGCCACACTGGGTTGAAAGACAGGTCCGAAAGTATAAAAATCCGATTTCTCTCACATTACTGTTGGTTCTTGAGAATCAGACATGGAATAGTCAGACATGAGGTGTTTGTGCTTGTAAGCCAGCCACTGCAAAAAAGCACGATAAGAGATTGAGAAGGAGATGGATGAAAGTTAATTCACACGTGTTGTCCACAGAATATCTTTAAGGCGCTTGATAAACATTTGCTGATGTAATCTCATGAAGATAGCCACTTACAAATCTCAGACAACACAACTGCACCACTGTGTGCGCACCTTGAAGAAGCAGCACAGCCCCAGATGATCTCATATGCACAATACGGTATATAATTTGTGGATCTGTCAGTTATACGTACACCTTATCCCAGTAGATCACTTACAGCAGAGTGACTAAAAAAAAAACACAAAGAGACCCCCTCCGTCTCCTGTTCAAACCCCAGTGTCTGAGCTCTTAATCCGGTTACTCGCTTCACCACTGTGTCCTGCCTCTTTACCCAAGACATGAGGCTCTAAAGGCCCCCCACCAATTAACTCTTCAACACCAGCGATAAAGCCACTGCAGTGTCTGACTGCCGAGTTTTCTGTGTTCAAATCTTCCACAGCTACCTTACTGACTGTCTGAGGATGAAATACTTCCCTGCGTAAAATTCTTGCAGAATGCAGTAAACTGGAGCAAATTTGAATGAACTGGCCCACACAATACAAACTGTTATAAAAGCAGTCGGGAAGGTCGACATTTTGAGATTATGTTAAAAATCTGATTATCGCATCCATTATGCAACACATGTGGGAAGGGCTGCCTGGGAACACGCCGGTGAGAACTGAAGCCTTTATAGTCACAAAGAATAGACACATTCATCAAAATGCACATTTTTTTCCAGTAGCAAATGCTTGGCAAAATCATCTTGGATCACTGGACACAACAGAGCGTTAGCATCCTACACTCCAGTGCTCATGGGAACACATGTAAACATCCCAGTGTGAGCACAGGCCTAAGCTGTGTGTGCACAGATATGTACTGATGTAAACAGTGTGTACGTGCTTCCGAGCTTGTCTGTACATGCCTGCGGACACAGGATAAGCTCTGGCCTGGCTGAAGAGTGGGTTCATATGAACAGAGGTCTCACCTGGTGGGGTGCATGCCTCAACAGAGGACTGAACTAGCACAGATCGTCTCTTGGAGGGCATGGGCATCTTCCTCTCTTTGTACTTTGCCAAAGCTGCTTGGACGGCTTCTGTGTGCAGATCTGAGGGGAAAATAAAAACACAGTTTAGCTACAGCATTAAAAAAGGGCACCAGACATTTAAAACTCAATATAGACACATGATTACCAGATCTGAAGCGTTCATCCCTGGTGTTGGCAGCCCGAGACTTGTTGTGTTTGGAACCTGGGAGTGCAGCTTGGGACGAGGCCTGGATCCGGTTGTCAATTTGCAGAGAAGGATCTACACCTGCAGAGACAGAAGACCAGAGCAGTGAGAAAACAGTTAATAGATCCTTCCTTTCCTTTAAAGCTCAAAAGCAGAAATATTTGAAGCTTATTAAATCCTATCAATACATATGGTGAACTCTTTGCAGAATGTGCCTTGGACAAAGAGCAATGCTACTGAATATTGCTCGACCAGATCAAGTATCCACAGGCTTAATGGTAATCCCTACTTAGGCTGCTTTCTTCTAATACAGTAGCTTTGAGTTGAGAAAGTATTCACTTTAATTAATCCAGCCTCTCTCACAGCTTTCCAGTTGCCTTCCAGCTTTCCAAGGGAAGCAAATGCAAATTACACAGCTGTAACAGAAAGGAGGTGATTAAGCACCATGAATGTCAAACAGACAACATCTTCTAACTAGAACGTTCTAAAATTATCAAACCCTCTAAGTCGTCATCCTCACACCGCTCCGCTCTGCATGACGTAGGCAGTGATTCATCCTTTAGCTTATGCAGTTATCATTTCATCTTCATTAAGAAACTCGTGGTTAGCATCAGAGGGGAAACCCAAGACTGATGCCTGGAGGAAGGTCGCAGTTCGAGCTCTGTTAAGAGTCTTGCTACAACCGGCCTCGCTTCTTCTTCTTCTTATGCTCTCATACTGATGTATTTGAAGGATGTATGAGCTTTTACCTCGTGGCACAAAGACTAAATCTGACCAAAAGGAACGCATGAATCAGAGGTTTGATCCAGATAAAACCTCTTGACTCATTAATTACTGTCAGGAAGTCCTCATTACTATATAATGTTCCGCACATTGAAGCTCTACTGTATAACGAAGGACAATATCACACACACAATAGAACAGGAAGCTGTCAAAGCGCAGCATCAGGCCTATAACTCAGCAATACATCTAACAGATATATTTTCCTGACAGTGGGACAAAGAGGAGTATAAACTTATAAAGGATTCCTCTGTAGTTCTGTAGCTCAGATTTGATAGACTATACAAACTAGTGCCACTTTTCCACTACCTCCTGCTGGTTTCTGTCTGTTGCTGAAAAATTGTTTTTTATTCCATTTAATCCAATGAAATCTGCTAACTAGGCTCATATGCTGAATATGCAGTAACAAAGACAACTGTGATTTCTCACCTGAGAACACAGCCAACTGTTTTCAATAGAAGGCACACAGTGGCGCCAGTAGCACCACTTAAAAAGACATTTACTCCTGAGTATGAGTATCATTAAGATGCTTTCATTGATGTTTTGATATTGTTTTTTTATTGTTAGATGAAGAGAAGTGATCTGAATGGCTACAAAGACACTCATTTACACAAAGAAAGTATCATTTTTGGCATTTCAGTGATATTACAACATATTCACTGTGGTCCAGCAATATTAATGCACTCCAACCAAATGTTTGGGTAGCTGTAATTGACCCTGTGATTGACATAATTCTGTATATGGATAAAGTAGCTTATAAAAAGGAAGAATTACAAGGTTATTATTGCATCATGCAGCAACAAAGTGTGATAAATACACTGGAGTATAGCTGATTAAGCGGCCTACTATGAACAGAGACTTAATCAAACTAACAGTGACTTGACTGAATTAAAGTAAACAAATGTGACTGGAACTAATAGTCATATTGTGGTGTGATGGAAGGTCTACAAATCAACAAATGGGTGGCAAAATGAACATTACAGCTGAAAGGCATCTGTGACCAGACTGTGGACAAGTTTGAGGTTGTTCTGATGTTGCAATCTCTGCTGACCCGTGACCCAAGAACCACACAGAGTGTCTACCCTTGATAGAAAACCCATTAGAAAACAGCCTTTTTTCCTTCAGCGCCACATTCAGCCAACTAGATCCAACACCAAGCTGGCTGGCCAGTCAGCCGGCGAGCCAGCCATCAGCCCGCCCAGCTTTTCAGTGGCAGCTTAGTGGGGATCAGTGAGCTCCACGCTGTCAGCAACTCTCAGACAGCAGCAGCAGCGCGCACACACTGCAGTGCTGAGCAACATTCACACACGCTTCAACTAAATCTACAAAATAACACCAGTTCCAAATATTACACAAGGCCCAACGCAGCCTGAGGACATTTCGGGACACATAAGGCATGGGACACACGCCACATCCTCTGAGCATGGATAGACACATCAATACGTGCAGGTCTCTTACATCATGCAGACAGCCCAGTCAGTCACACAACGGCCTTTTCCCCAGCACCCAGAGGAAACAGGTCTATAGAACAAGCCAGGAAACCAGACCCCGTTGCTGGGCAGAAGACACTTCCCAGACACACCGGACTGAGCCAATCAGAGGCGTGCTGCGCAACAGCAGATGTTTTTATTGGCTCACAGCGAACTCTGATGAATTTTTAGCACCTGTCTGATGCAAAAACTTAATGGTGTGGTGGCTGATGACACACGTGCAGTGTGTGTGTCTCGCTTCCTAGAGAGCAAATAAGCTTGGCTAATGTATCAAGATACAGATGTACACTGGAGTCACACAGATTATTTTTGCTTTGAATGAAATTTCACATATGCCTCATGTAAATGAAAGAATAGCAAATTCAGTTTGAAAGAGACTGCATTCATAAACAGCAAATGAGAAACTAGAAGTCTAAAAAAAAAAAAAAAAAAAAAGGACCATCACTTAAGATAAAACTGGCAAACACAACCACCTGTATTCTCACTGAGGAGGTACAAAAATTGGATGCTGATGAACATACATTTACACGGCATCAGTTCTGTGTTAAGTATCCTGTCTTACAGTAAGTCCACACCAAAATGAGTCATTTACTCTCAAAGCTCACAGCAAGGCTCAAAACGCCAACATATAAACATAAGAAATTAATCTGCTCTCTAACAATCTGGCTTTGTACACCTACTTTATTGCAGTTGGCACATGTGCTGTGACAGTGAAATACAAGGCAGTAAAACAGCTTATGAAATTTTGTATGGAGCTCAGAAGCCTACAGTCTATTGGTCTCCTATTTCAACCCTGCAGCTGTTAAACCATAACCCAGTGATTCATCCTGCTGGATGGATGTATTAAATCCCAATACATCCATTCATCCTGCTATAAGCATGTGCTCTATCTGAAGAATCCCACCCTGCCCAAAGCCCATCCATTTCTGCTCTAGATCTATCACTTCCCCTCCCTAAGTGTTAGGATCCAGACTGAATGGATCTAACAATGAATCACAAAATAAACACATTACTCCATGATAACAAGGAGGGAGAGGGACAGTGAAAGAAAGGCAAGGATGGAGGAGATGATACGCCCAAGCTAAATAACAGGCCTGCTAACTCCAGTGGAAATCCTTGAGTGAGCGGCCCACACCAGACTAGTTTCCACTGAGACTTGGCGTTCTGAGAGCAGGCCAAACCAAAGACTGCTACGGACCCCGGAGAGAGGACAGAGAAGCATGAAGCATACAGACAGCGACTCCTTGCTAGGATTGACCACAAACCACTTCGACCCTTGTCTGCCCGATGCGGCTGCGACTGACTGCACGACTGGGGCTAAAAATACACTGAATAGATATAGAAATGCATGTAGCTTCCTACACAGTCGCAGTCACAGACAGATAATACAAACTGCCACGGAAATATACAGCTGGGGAACTTCACACCTCCCTGTTTTTCAAAGTTAATACCTCTCTTCTCAAACACCCACTGCCTAACACAGGATGACAGGAACAAACAAGCACATACTAGCAATTAAAAAAAAAACATTGCTGAATATAATTAGTATTCTGTAAGACAAGGAAACTTACCTGAAAAATAAAACAACTTCATATCAAGAGATTAGAATTTGTATTATGAGAGCAGCACACAAACAAAAAGACTTTGTGATCCAAACCTTCATCATTTAGTCCTCCATCATGTCTTCCTCCCTCTGGTTAGCATGATATATGGCTTATACAGGGCTATAACATTAATAACACAGGTGACCACAGGTAAAGTCAAGGCCCGAAGAATCAAGGACACGTCAGCACCGACCTATCTCTCAAGTAGTTTTTTTTGCAACATCCATCATGACAACTTTATGACCACACAATGTTCCAATGTTAACTCCATTTCAACTTCTGCAGATAACTTCCAAACTTGTTTCGGCCATGCTTTTAAATCATTTTGTTACATTTTGGCATTTCAAATTTCTTCGGCAGATTTGTAAGCTGCAGTCAAACTCGTTTTAATGACAAATGGAAAATAGGTTATATATAAATAGATCCGCCACTATAATCATAATTAAATACACATTTTTTTTCTTTTTCTGTTTGCTCCTGCAAGGGCACTATGCTAACTGCTATGCTAACAAACAGCTCCTGCCAAGTTAAATCCAGGTCTGGACAGTAAATTTTCTGCAGGCCTGTGTGCCTTACCTTGTATCTGTGGGATGTACGGTGCCAACAGCTTGCCTCTTTTCTTCTCATAGCCCTTCTGAGTGATGTCCCCTGTACAGAGACAGAGACAGAGAAATACAGAGGAATAGACAGACAGAGAGAGAAAAGAGGGGGTGGGGGGGCAGAGGGATGAGTCATTAGATTAGCTGTGCTCTGGTGTGTGTGTGTGTGTGTGTGTGTGTGTGTGTGTGCATGCACAAGTGCCTCAGGATCACATTGCCAGGCTGGTTACACTGGCACCACGGGGCACCAGAGGAGGGTTGTGGTAGCAGATGACCAGCCCTCACCCGCTGGATGTCTCTCTTAAAACATACACACACACACACACATATACATACACATATAGGAAGTGACATTACAATTCACATATTGTTCATCCACACCAGCATAAAAAGCACACTTGATCGATATGATAGCGTGGAGAATTTCCATTGAATACTTGGATGACAACATCGGCTGAGCGAGGGGCATTTAAAAGATCATTTGTCTGGTGCGTCTGGAACATTTTTCCTCCCAGCGTCTTCACCAGAAATAAAAATACTGCTGATGTCAGCATAAACTGAATCCGCCTCAGTTGTCTCCCCACACATAATTAAAAAGCGGTCTGTTAAATAAGGTCTTGCTGCATTTTAATTTAATAGCCTTGTTTGAAAGGAATATCACTGCACAGGCTTGGAATCTAACTAAAGAAAGAGAAAGAAGTAGGAGAGACAGAGACAAAGATGCAAACAGATGGACAAAGAGAGAGAGGGTGAAGGTAGAGGAGGGCTGAGTAGTATTACACTTCTGAGGATGCAGTGAGACGAAGTGGACGAAGATATAGACTAGACTACGGAAGAATTACTGTATGTCAGTTGCTCAAATGGTGATGAAAACTGACAAAGGCACTAAAACATGACCCCAGCACTTCCTCTGAATTAGCTGGTAGTATTTCTGGTAATCAAAGACAATAAGATCACACTGTTAGGTCCATATCATGACAATAAAAACAAGCCTATAAGTCTACAGCTATGCTAGTGGTTCTGCAAGCTAAAGGCTCTAGCATGTGGATGTTTAGCAGGTATAATGTTGACCATATTTGTTTAGCTTATTAGCATACAAACATTTGGTAATTAGCACTAAACACAAAGTATAGCTGAGGCTGATGGGAATGTTATTAAGTTTGCAGGTATTTGGTCATAAAGCCTACAGTAAGCACCGGACTGGAATAATTGAGATATTTAAATAAGGAGCTAAAAAGTCAACGGGATGGTAGCACTGGAGAAAGACAAAAGATCAGCCAAGTTGTTTCAATGCATTCTCTGGGGATATTGAATATCTGATGTCAATTTCATGGCAATCTATCTAATAATTGTGAAGATCGTTCACTCTGAACCACAAATGTTAACCTCTAAGTGGAGCTAGAAAAAAAAAAAGTCAAGGGTTCACCAAAGTCAGTGGCATCCTGAATATGTGCACAAGTTTTCATAGCAATCCATCTGACAGTTTAAAGATATTTCAGTCTGAACCACAGCAGCGGACCGACTGACAAACTGACAGACAGAGGCATGACACTAACATGGCTAAAACAGCAGAAAAGTGTGTTATGAATCATGTGACACAAGTAGTGTTCCCTACATCACAATTTGGCAGCACATTTCTGGTGTTCACTCCTGCTCTAATCTGATCTTGGTAGCTGCAGTTTATCAATTTTAAAAATCCAGAAATACTTAGCAAAACACTGTATCTTTGCGGTGTGACATAAAAGCCTATTAAAACCGATCTCTTCACTAAATGACACTGTCACCAAAATGTCAAAAATGAAGCTCATTCATATCCACATGGGACGTTTTCAAAAGACAGAGAAGTAGGTCACTGAATTTAGAGTGTTTTGGCTGCTTGTGGTTATTAGGCGTCGCTGTGTTTCTGCATGTCAGACGCTGTTGTGGGCCAGGATGTGGCTGATGGGGTTGAAGCTGGATCTTTTGCAGACAAAAGACATATTGATTCACTCACAGAGGGCTGACTGACAACACCTCTAACGCAAACCATGACAATGTACACAATACAGTTTATGACCTCTCTAACAAGCTCTATCCCACTCTAACAATCCTCAAAAAAAGGTAAACAAAGCTGTGGAAAAAGTGGAGTCTTTTTGGAAAATATGCCACTCAAATAGCTGGCTGCAAGGAGCGTCAAAGTCAAACAGCCACTTAACGTGACAAATTCATTGTTTTGGCAGGAAATGCTCTCAAACGTCAACGTGAGATCTAGGTTGGTCAGATTTTCCAGTGGATGTCATCACTTGAGGTCAATAAACAGGGATCACATTGTGTCTTTTATGTTAATCTCCACAGGCTCTCAGCGGGGGTCGTTAGGGTGTAGGTCAAGTAAAAAAGTTCAATAGAGTTGTCTGAACAGAACAAATTGATCAAATTTCTCCCCTTTGTGATCACAATTCTTTATCCTACCTTGGGGAATGCTTGCTTCATATTGAAGTGATTAACCTTTATTCATTCACAAAAGGTTTTACTGGCCACATAAAATCTTATTGATACATTTTAAAGTTTAGTTAAATTGGTTAAACACTGATTTTCTTCATTTTTTTTAAAAAATTTTTTTACACAAAAAAAACCCTACATAATTATCGGCTCTTTTAGCACTCTTGAACACAACAGTATAACAGTGTGAAGGCAGGTGTTGTTGGTCACACTGCTTGCCGCGCTGCCTGCTGGTCCTGAGTCACCAGTAACAGTTGAATGCCTGCACTGTTAAATGTCCAGGAGAGCTGGAGGCTAGCAACAATACAGCGCTGTCCACAGTCCGGGCTGGCTGACCTGACACTGACTCTTTCTGGTGATAAGTGTCTCTTTTTGTGTGTGTGTGTGTGTACACATCAGTATATGTCTGCGTGCATGCCATCGTGTCTGAGTGTGCGCACCACAGCAGCCAACTAGCCTGACAACCACACAATAGAGGGCTATTCTCTGCGGCGGCTCCGAATTCTGGCTAGTGCCTCAGTGGCCAAGCAGCCCCAAGCACACACTGATCCATCAAGTTATGTCTCAGTGAAGCTAATCTTTTGATCTGAGAACAAACAGCTTAGTCATTAAATATGGAGGAATGGACTAAACCATTCAATGGTAAACAATGATCCTTACCCAGAGTCTCAAAGCAAAACAAAAATAGTCTGAGGCACCGAAGCATCACAATATATACTTACACATATGTCTGCGTTTTTATGTATTCGTAGAAACACACTCCATTTCCCATCTCAAGTTGAGCTTTGAGTGCCTCCATAAAAGAAAAAATGGGAGGATTCAAAGGTCAATATGTGGCCTGCTGCCTGGGGAATAAGGGGCGGGGGTGAGAACGGGGAGTGGGATGCAAGAGAAAACAGAAATGGAAGGATAGCTTGAGCGAGGCTTAACACCTATGCCAAATTACGCAATCACAAGGGACAAGTGTAGCTTACAGTGTGTCTACAGCAGAGAGAGAAAACCTTTATTTGACCTGCTTCACTCCCCTGTACTCACTACAGGCTTTGCTGTGTAATTGAGCTATGAAAAAAAAAAGGTAAATCTCCAAACAAACAAATGGGAGGAGAAGTGGTGAAGGAGAGGGAGTGGGGGGTAGAGCAATTAAAAACTGAGAACAAATGTGTCAAAGTGGGAGATGAACGGAAACACGAGAGGGAGAGAGAAAAGGGGGGGGGGAGGTATTTCTCATGTCATGATGGTTTAAGACTCATCATCATCATCAGGGGCTCAGCTGGAAGAAGTTTTTCCTCTCGTCAGCCCACATCCACCTTCGCCGAGACCACGCTCCTTTGTTCCCTTCATCCCTCCACTCTAACCTCTTCACCTTCATCTCAACCCTTTGAGGGCTCACACTGCCTGCACACACTGAACTTTTCAGTCATCTCCTGACCTCTAAAGACTCTCACTTTTCAAATAAATAAAAAAAAAATTTTTTAAAAAAAAGGAAAGAGAGGGATATCATGTCCACATTTTTTGGGGGAGTATAAATGTTAGACTAGTTTTCATTCCTCTGAAGTAACACGATGAGATTTCCCAGAGACCAAAGGCATTTTTGTTCTGGCACATCATCCAAGGTTGTTACCGTAAACATTCCTCTCACCCGGCCCTGAATCCAATTTTCGAAATAAGGATGGTCAATCTTGTGACACTCTAAACAGTGACAGCAACAGAGCCGCTGTCCTTTTCTTTGTCTTATTGACTATAATTGACTGACGGCTATTGAGTATAATTGACTGATGGCTATTGAGTAGAGCCGGATCCTCCAATGAAAATTACCTTGCATCTTCCCAGACGGAGCTCTTCAATCAGGAAGAAAATACTGAAACACAGCACATTCTTCTACAAGCCAGCGCAAAACATGTTACGGATAGATAACGAAGATAACGAATGAAGATGGGATGAGACTGGCTTTACTCAGGGTCTTAGCTTAATAAGACTAGTAAAAAATAAATTGGCAGCAAGACACGATCACACTCATTTCCTCTCGTGTTTTAGAAGTAGAAAGACAAGATGGGGATGTCAACTCTTGCTCTCAAGTATCTCCCTGGCCTGGGTATCACACACACACACACACACACACACACACACACACAAGCAGCAGAAACAGTGGCAGCGAAGGCTTAAAAATTACACAGCAATAGTCGCAATGTTTAAAATCCTGCATCTGTGTTCTCCTCTCCTGCTGGCTGCCTATTAAAGACAGATCCCACGCCGTGTGTGTGTGTGTGTTTGAATACGTGTGTGTGTGTGTGTGTGTTCATGTGGAGCGGTGAAGGCAGATTGTCTATGTGCCTGCCTGGCTATGAGTCTATCACATAACCAACATTAGTGCTGGGTGACAAATTAATATCATAATATATATATGCAACTTTATTGTTTTATACTCTCATATTGAAATATCATGGTTTGCAGTTGTCATGTCTTAATCAAGTAAAATTGTACCTACATTTCTAACAGTGTGGGCTGAAACAATTTGTTTATTGATTGATTAGTCGATTGACATAAAAATTAATAGTCAACAGCTTTGGTAATCATTTAATTGTTTCATTTAGGAAGAAAAAAATGCTTGAATATCTTCAGGTCTTTGAGTGTTTGCCATTCAAGTTATTTGAATAAGTCGTCTTGAGCTCTGGTTAATTGTAACCGACATTTATCTCAATTTTCTGTCATGTTTAAGCCTCAAGGATTGACTGATAAATCAAAAGATCAATTAATCGATTATGTAAATAATGGTTATTAGACGTTAATAAGAACATTAATAATTTGATGATGCTGTGATACTAGTTTTATCCATATAGCCCTCGGATAACAGTGAAAAATCATTTACCCTGAAATAAAACCAGTCATGTCTGTGCCATTCTCCTCTCCTCCTAAGTGACAGACACACAGAGATGTAGCCCCACCCACCCTTAATGTCAGTTCCTGTGCCAGGCTGACCCACGATGTGCCAACACTGTTGCCGAGCCAGCAACCAAGCAGTCTGCTCTTCAGCCACAGAAAACCACAGCTTAATATTTAAACAGGGCAGCGTTTGCTCTTTAGTCTTGTGTTGTTGATTCCAACATAAGCAGATGTGTCCAGCTGTCACATAGCAATAGCTGTCCAGCATATAAAATGTTGGTTTTTACACATGTGGATTAAGCTTTATTTTAGACTGGTGCAGAAATGTTGTAATTTTTCCAATGTATACTTGCAGTGGCTAGTTTTTTTTTTTTTGAGGACCAGGAGTGACCAATTATAGGTTTGCATGGTCGACACTCTGCATTATTCCTCTCATTCTGAACATCCAGCGCAGATGAAATGCAATATACATGTGCTACTCACAACTTTACTTGTATTGTGTCTAACAGATGCAGAAAACAAACCTGTTACTTTTGAGAAAAATAAGCAGGGATATAAATAAGTAAAGAGGCAAAAAGGGAGAGACATGGAGAAAGCTTCAGCTCCACACCACAGACTCAACCACATGTCTAGCTTATTATGCTGTCTACATGACAAAAAAACACTGACCAAGCAGCATAAAAAGTATATTAACAGTATAGTGCGCAGTGACCACGACAGACCTCTTTTCCAATTGTTTTAACAGACACATGCAGAATCACTCACATGCAGAAGCCAGAGGAGCAAGCAGAGCAGCGATGATGCGTCTCCAGCACACACACAGAGAGAGAGAGGGATGCTCGGATGGATGGATGGATGGAGGGAGGGACAGCAGAAGAAGAGGCCAGCGGCAGAATAAACAGGCAGTCGGGTCAGCAGAGGCTAACCAGCTAACAGGCTAACAGACTAGAACTCTAGAAGTCCTGCTGTCATAAGTCAGGCACTTCAACATCCTTTGTTTCCTCTCATGGTGAGAGCAAGAGAGTGAACGAACCCCATCTCGCTTCCCATCCCTTCCCATCACTCCCCTCCCTCTCTCAAATGCAGCGCACCCGACTCCCCCCCCTCTTCAATTGACTGCCCCTGCCACCCCCTCCCTCCCTCACTCTCTCTCTCTCTCTCTCTCTCTCTCTCTCTCTCTCTCTCTCTCTCTCTCTCACTCTTTCCATCCTTCTATCCCTCCCTCCCTCCCTCTCCTCCCAGCTAAGGTCTCCACACAAAGCCGAGCTAGGCTCCAGGATTAGGGTGTCAAAGCAGACCCCTGCCCCCCACCTTCCCACGTACCAATCACACACACACACACACACACACACACTGTACAAAACTATGAACAGGCTTCGTTAGCCTGTTCATAGTCTTGTTTCACAGTCAAGAGGAAGTTTGTACCATATGCTGCCAGATCAAACCCACTTGAAAACATACCCATACTCTTTTAGCTCTAGTGGCTATAATGCTAAAGTAATTTACATCTTCACATTGCTTTGTGAAAAATGTGGCTTATATTGTAGAGTGAGGGTGAAGCTACGTTTGGGTAAGATTAGGCTTATCGTGATGAGGAGACCTTTGATGTGGAGGAAAACACTGCCCTGTGTTTAGTGTGGTTGGAGATAGAGTACTATAGAAGTCCCAGCTGGCTTATCACCCCTAAATAAGTAAATGTGTGTGTGTGTGTGTGTGTGTGTGTGTGTGTGTGTGTGGGTGCATTCGCATTTCATTTCAGAAATTAGAGACCTATTCACCCTATGGCAGTAAATTTCAATGAATAGCTGCATATAATTGGGCTCAATAATTGCTTGCTAGCACACACTAATGGACCTGTACAAACAATCCGCCAAACGCTCACATATAATAGATTGTCTCCTCTGTGTCTTTTTTAATACTCTAATGTTTATTGGGTTTTCAGCTCTGGATACAACAGCATGAGCACACATTAAATTTAACACTGACCAAATACTACAAAAATAGTTCTCTAGTTCAACTCTGACGCGCACATACGTTCCCTTTCCCAGTTATTCTATATCCTAGCAGTTAAGTAACGGCATCATGTTTCATGTAAATAATCCATAAAAATTGTTCCTTTAACTTTTAGCAGGTAGGTCAACTTTGATTGAATAGATATCCTGGACAATATCGAATCATTGCACTTTCCCGGGACGATCAGCTTTACAACAACTAGTTATAGTTTTTTGCGGGCTATAAGCAAAGTTTTTGCCAGATATCTATCTCTTCTCTGTACTACCTCCTCAATGTTCCCTAGGTACATCCCAGCACAGTTGTTTGGAATGGTATATCCCATAATGGGATATCCTGTTTCTATACACTGAGATGAGCAATATGTCACCTTGGACCAGTGAGTCAGTCACCCTCTATATGTTGGTATAAGCCTGTACATGATCACAGTGTTAAACAGCATATGACCTGAGTGATAAAAAAAAACATCTGTACAATGTAAATAAGGGCTACATTATGAACCTTATAATTGGAGCTAAGAGGATTGATCGATTAACTGGTCGATCGAAAAGAAATTAACTGACAACTACTTTGATAATTGAAATATTGCAAATATGAAGATTTTTATATTATATATATTTTTATATTTGAATTTTGTACTATCGGCTGTATAGAAGTATTAATTTGAATATGTGATCTTGGGCTCAGCAAAATGTCCCTTTTTTCAAACATTTTCTAGACAAAATTAAATAATCTACAGATTACTCAATAATGTAAATAATGTTTGCATCCCACTTTATAATGATCATTTTTTGATTCAGCTGAAATAAATGTATAAATATGTCTTGCCTGATGTTCAAGACTGTAGTTTGGACTGGTATACAGCATTGTTCTTCTTTATTGTCCCTGGACATCTCCAGATGACAGATTTAAATTCACAAAGGTTTACAGCTTATGGTAGTGTTTCACATTCTTTGAGGGTTTCCATTCTTTTGATCACTTTGTGTGCATTTCTATCCTGGTTTGATTACAGGTCGAACGACTTCAAGTCATATACTGAATGTAGCTCTGATGAACAAAGCAGTACAGTACTGCACCTTTCAATCAAGCCAAGAGATATCATCTAACCTCAAGGCTATAACTAACATGTGACTACAGATTTATTCCTTTGTACAGCTTGAGTCATAGTGAATGACATGAATGCACAGTGTAGGATCATTTATGTGACACACATCCTACTGGAAGGTTAAAGACAGTCAGGGACGGGAGGAAAATGGTAAGTGTTGCAGAAAAGAGGAGTTGATTGAAGATGACAAGGAGCTTGACACTAAGAGCCAGCTGGAGGAACGGAGGGGGGCGGGGCCAACGGGAGGAGGCTTTAGGAAGAATTTAGAGACAGAAGGGGGTGGGAGAGGAGAGCAAAGAGAGAGGAGGAAAAAAAGGAAGGAATAAAGGAGGATATGATTAAAAGGTAATGACTTCCTTTTCCTTTCACTAGACACATAGACACATGCTAAGACACACACACACACACGAATCTCCCCGAGCCTAAAGCGCTGGGGCGTCTTTCAGTCTCCATCCATCAGCGGTTCAAATCGCACCGTCGCATCGCTTTTAATTAAGTAGTGCAAACGAATTAGGAGACTGAACGAACCCTCCATTACCACTTTGCTAATACATAACCTACTCATCACATATGCACACTCACACATACACACACGCACACACACACACACACACACACACACACAGCCCAAAAATCCGCCTCCATCCCCCAGGCTCTGTATGGCTGGTGAGCAGACAGACAGCGTGAATAATAAGACATTAGATGCAGCGCTGCCTTACACAGAGGGCCCTGCAGCTGTGCACTGATTTGGGGAGCAGACGAGAGGGGGGCCATAATTAACAGTCACAAATAAACATTGATACTGTATGCACATACATCAAAAGGAACACATACATACACACACACACACACACACACACACACACGTACACACGTGTGATGCTTGCACCAGTTTTCACAAAGACACAGATGCAGATCAACTCAAGAGCAAATAGTGAAGCCAGCGTGCACACATGAACACACAAACCTCACACACGCTGGTCTCTGGTTGTGTGAGATGTGAAAGTATGCGCGATTGAACTGGTGTGTGTCTTTGTGAGGATCAAGACCTCGACTGAGAGCGATGATATTTTTGGAAGATAAGGATATTGTGGCCAGTCCTTACTTCTTCAAAAGGGCTGTTCAAGGGTGAAGTTTGACTTTAGGTTAAGATTAGGGCAAGATTTGAGCCTGAGCATTAGGATAACGGTCCAGAGACTGCTGTGTGTCAATGAGGGTCCTCACAGATATCTAAATACAAATATGTGTGAGTGTATGTGTGCGAGAGTGTGAGAGCGTTGGATCTGGCTGCAGTCCAAACGTATTCATCTCAGTTCCATTCAGACACATGATATGCTGGCCCGACTGAGCTGCACAGTAAGTGCGCGATGTGCTGCTATTCTGGCTCTCAGCCAGAGTTTCATGATGTGCAAGCATGCGTCTCACCTACACAGATGGCAGCAAAAACCGTCATATCCAACATCATGCAGTGCAACTGCACATATGGTTCACTAACACCACCCTGAACAATGACAATGAAGAGCCAGTGCAATAAGTCTAATCTGTAATCCTGTTGACCTCATCAGATATATATATATGTTTGTTTTACTATTTAAACCTGCTGGAAAGAAGTTCCAGAGCCCAGATGAGCAATGGTTGATTAGCTGTGTGCTGGACAAAATAACCTCATAATAAATGATGAAATAAAATAAACAACCATTACTTATATTATTGTGGCTACACCTCTAGGCTATTTATAAAATGTACATAAAGATAAATGGCAACAGTCTATGCAAGAACTGTGTAGTAGAAAATTATTATTTCACACCAGAGTCGCTCATTATCTGTGAGTGCTTTCATGTTCCCTGTGTGTGTCTCTATGTGTGTGATTTGTAGAGCGAGACATCTGTGTGACAGGCGTGACCGGTGTGGGAGCCTCAGAGTAAAGACTCTGCCATGAAACATGAGAATCTGTCTGCAACCAACAAACACCACTCTCTCTCTACTTCAGCTATACTGATGGACTAACTACTATATTTACATGTTTCGCTCAGGAGCGCCAACCTGACTGTACTGCCCTGCCAGTTCATTTCTTTATTGGTATGCCTATCAATCAGTTCTGCCTGTGGTGACAGCAACTGGATCACCCTTGAGCCACAGAATACCGTGTGTTACTGTCAATTGGCCAATGTATCTGACTTGATGACTTACTTAGAGAGTTAACAGCTTTGCACAAAAAGGTAGAACAGTATCTAACTAACTGCCAGTGTAAAGGTCAGTACCAAACTGAAGCTCCATCCAACTTGTCATCATTAAAAAAAAAAAATGCTTCTTGTGTGTGTGGTCGAGTTCTCACAGAAAACGACGGATATTCAGCAGTTGACCCCAACTGATAAATGACATGATTAGGAGACTGAAACTAGACCATGAACTAGCTTGTTATGTTCCTCATTGTAAGCAGTTTTAGGAAGGAAGAAATCAAGTCAAGCAAATGCAAAAAAAAGTTTCAGTAATAGCCTCCATTCAGTGCATCACAGCTCTATTCTCAAACTTAACAATCTAATTTGTCTCCATTCAAAAAAAGTCTAAAACACAGAATGGTCTACCCTGAAGGAAAATCTGCTGCCATTGTTCAGATGCTATTCAACTTAGCCACACAAGCTGGATGTAGTCCGACTGCTTTGTGTTCCTCAGGTAACCTGTTAAATAACCTGAAACTAATGTTTTTGGGGTTTTTTTTTTACAGGCTGTGGTTCTGATAATAATTAGTGTGAAAATGACCTTTGTTTGCTGAATTTCGCCTTTTTGATATAAAATCCAGTATGACATGTAAAAGATGAGTATTAAACCATACAGAAACAGTGACAACAGTTACAAAAAGCCTACAGCCACAATACAGAACTTATGCTATTGACTGTAGCTTCCACCTACTTAGCAGCATCTACTGTACCTTCATGCGGAGACACCCTGAGTCCCTGGTGTTTGAGATACGAGTGGGATGGTGTCCCATCTGAAGCTCCCAGCTCTGTGGGTTCTGCTCACATCTCTGGACGGCCTCAGAGGATGTGGAGAGATTTATTGTCTTCTTCTTTGCCTAGTCATTACCATATGAATGACCATGTTTTCACCAGCCTGACACAGGCTTAGCCATTAAGCTCTTTGCATATACACACATATATACAAACACCTTCGTTATAGTGAGGCATAGCGGGGTGGGAGAGAGCAGGGTGTTTTTGCATGAACGCACAAAACAGCTAAACATCTACACATGGGCACCGTGGCAATCCAATTAAAAGGGTGTACACACAGATACACTCAGTGGTATGAGAGATGCAGGCTATCGCCCCCGACTGTGTGTTTGTGTATCTATACGTCGAGGGCCAGAGCTAACTAGTGCTACTCTAACAAGCCATACCGCAAAGTCTTTTGTTCCTTGCCTGTGATTCATGACCAGGTCTTGGAGGGGAGCCCAGCATCAGTGTGGGATTACATGAAAATGAGTGTGTGTGTGTCTGTGTTTAACCTTTTCTTCAGAGAAACATACCGTAGGCACATTAGTTCTTGTCATCACTGCTGATGTGAAATCGTATGTTTTCAGATATATATATGTATATATATATATATATATATATATATATATATATATATATATATATATATTTTTTTTTTTTTTTTTTTTTTTTTTTTTACAGGAGAGCAGACCAGGGTGATAAGGAGAGGAACCTTTTTCAGGCCCTACTTTTGATTATTGATCATTTTGTGTAGTTTGTTTTTTTTATTCCTTAGTCTACAAAGCATCTGAAAATTGTGAAAGATCTGTCACAGTTTCCAACAACCCAAGGTAACCTCTTCGAGCAGCTTGTTTTTTCCGATAACAGAGATATTCAATTTACAATGACGTGAAACAGGGAAAAGCAGCAAATCCTCATATTTGAGAAGTTGGCAGCAGAGAATGGTTTACATTTTTTCTTGATGACTGACTTACAGGAAAAGGGGTTTAGGTTTGTCCAAAGGTAACAAAATCCACCTACCAGCACTTCTAAAGCTTCTGTTTAGATGATAACAATGAAAACAATGTAGCTTGTTTGTTTAATCTGCACAAAAACCAAAGTGTAACAATGATAAAACACAGTTTTATGCAGGGTAATGTGCCAGACTATTTCTTGGTTATGACCAGTAACTTCTTGGAGTCTCTGCTGGTTGCCGGGCAACTGGTAATTGGCAAACTTTTCCTTAGAGCAATTATTCAATTACCAAAATTGGCACAGACTAATTTTCTGTTGATCAATTAACTGACAAGTCGTTTCAGCTCTACTGGGAAGGCAGCCTTCTGTTTTTATTCTACTTATCTATTTATGACGTGGAATTTGAGGAGGATGCTTTATCAACTAATCATTCCAGTATTATCGGAGATGCACGGTTTCTTATACTCTCCTCCATTCATATTCACTCACTGTGAATAGTGAGTGGATGTGTCTTTTCCAACATACTCAAACAGTACAAACAGTACAACAGGCTGATCTCCCCAGGTGCTGGAAAGGATGCCTCACCTCTTCTCCACCACCATCTGTTCCTCTCGTTCCATTTCCCTTCCTCTTTACATCACAACCCCACCGTTTTAACATCCCAAAGTATACAGGCAGGGTATCACAAACACAACACTACTCCTTTTAGCTCTGCAGGCATCATCATGTTCGTTTTTATATCCGAGCATGCAAACTTTTCTATTGTAAATGTCTTAGGCTGAAGCTGTTAAGCAAAGGAAAGATGATGATCAGCAAAGACAGGAGAGGTTTTGTGTAATGAACGGTAGCAACAAACTGAGAGCAAAAACGTAAGATTGTCCTGGGGGTTTAAAATCCTGCTAACCTGGTGATTAACAACAAAAAGTGAAGTAACCTTGAGTCTACATGGAAAGTGGAGTCATATGTGAATCCAACCTGAACATCAAACCTTTTTTTCCTCGGTTTCCCTACAAACTTTTCATGACCTGGAAGTTTCCATAATTTTCCAACTACCGCAACATCTACACGAGCATATCCACAAAGTTTTCATCACTTCACAGCAAATTAACACCTTTGGTGTTGTTTTTTTCCCTTCTTCCTCCTCTTCCATGGCAGCATTTTTTCCTCTTCCTCCCTTCACCTCTCAACGCCCGCCACCCCCGCCAACCCCCACCACCCCCACTGACCTTTTCCTTTTTTTTCTGGCTCTGCTTAATTTTTTATACATCAATCCCTGCAGATTGTATGCTAGTGTAGAGTCAGGATAAAAAAAGTAATAGAGGAATAAAGTAAATTAACTTTGACAAGCAATTTTTAATTGAAAGAGCTGCAGCTATCTTTGAAAACCAAGCTACATAACTCTTAAAATCTTTTGTTACTGCACATGCTCTTATGGCGAGATGTGTCTGTGTGAATGTGAGGATGTGGACATACTGTACTTACACACTTTCTAGCTCATGTGTCCATGTGATTGCTAATCTATAATTCAACAGCATGGCACTTTCTCTTTCTCTGCCACACAACCCGGCTGAACTGTACTCCTCTGGGTGCACCCAAGCAATTAAGTAGAGCAGTGATAGCGCTCTCAAGGCTGGACTTAAGCCTTTTAAATTTTAACACAGCTCAACACTGACCCGGCCCCTGTTAACAAGGCCTGGACTGGCTGGAACATCTGGTTGCCCTCAGACAAGATATTTATTACTAGAGGAGAGGTGAGGAACAAAAAAAAAGCTGTAAATACAATTTATCAGAAGCTAGTGGAGTCAAATTTGGTAGCAACAGGTGATGTTTAACAATTTACATTGTACTGCTGTGAATTATATCCTAGTTCAGACATGGCATACTAATTTTTTGGATGATCACTTAGAAATATTCATACTTTAGAATACAAGGAAAGTGTGTGTGTGTCTGTGAGAAAGAGAGAGCTCATTAAAATGTCGGTCTCATCTCAGATCCACCCCCTCACCACACACACACACACACACACACACACACACACACACACACACACACACACACACACACACACTTACTAGACTGGTTATCCTGCTGTGATAAACCCACTAAAACAGTATAAACACTTAAACACACAAACACAGACACACATATATATCAACAACAAACAAAGATTTAAACTCACATATATAAAGGACACATGAATTCAGTCACTTACACATACAGATACAGACACAGACACACACACACACACAGTGAGCAGTACATTAACAAGAGCAGAGGCAGTACAAGGAGACAGTCCAGCTGGAGCACATGTGCAGAGCTCCTGTTCTAATGAGTCCATTAGCCAGTAGCACAGCAACCGCAACTGCTACCACACAGACACACACACACACACACACACACACACACACACACACACACACACACACCACAAATAAAATATAAACATATGCAAAACGTACACAATTTTAAACACATTCATGTCATACATATTCACAAAAAAAGAAAAAAAAGGCATCCTCTGCCCCTGAGGCAGTATCAGACCCCCCATCAACACATTCATTTTTGCTGTGTGATAAACTGATACTCAGCATAACTGGATAACGGTGACAATAGTGTTTCTGTCGAACAAGCTTATCGTGTTACATGATAGAATCTTGCTCGTCCCCCACCGGAGTGCAGGCTGAAGGTTTAATAATAACAACAGTGGGCTTTTGTCTAATCTGTCCAACAGAGGGTGCTAGAGCAATATGTAGCCTGAAGGTTCCCACACCATCCTGTCTTCTCGCCTTGTGCTTCATCTCATCTCGTCTGGTCCCTTTCACTCTCTCCTTCTCCTCTCCCCTCTTCCTCCTACGTTCGCCTCTTGACACACTGCACAAGGCTCTTTACAGATCCGTCTAGATAAGAGTTTCTAAATGTTTGTGTGTGTGTCGATATTTTGTCATCCAAAGTCACTAAGTGGTACGTTTTTGTCTGTCCGACCACGTGCATGGAAAGTACAGTGAGAATCCCTTTTCAATTACTGGAGTATTGCCATGAAAACTCTCATTGATAGCACCCCATTATACCATAATTTCTGACTATTAACAGCATAATTCCACTATGGCCTGAGGCGACTGAGGGCTCTGTAATGAGTGTGGGTGACATACTCTATTTGAGGACCAGCAGCTCGCAGACAGAAGCCGACATCTCATATATGGGTTGACAGGTTGAGCCATATCCACTTGTAGCTAAACCTTTGCCTCAACATGTGCGTGTGTGCGTGTGTTGAAGGTAGCAGCACGCGTGATCACATCTATCACAGCGGTTTTGTGTGTGTGCGTTTCCTAATGAGTGTGCTCTTAATGAGGCTCAGCTCTGTACTCAGCTCTCTTAACAAAGGCCAAGCCATAAAAAAAAAACAATCACTTTACTTCAGCGGCACAAGCAAAGAGCAACACTTGCAAAAGAAAAAAAAAAAAGGCTCTTGACTTATGCAGCCAAGTGGAAGCCATCATCTTTCCATATGGATTAAGTGTGTTTATAGCTGGGCTGTGAGTGCTGAAGTGATAATCTCTATTATATTAAAAGATATAATCTATGAATCTCTGTGTAATCTACTGCAGGCGTCCCTAAGAGCATACACCTCTGTCTAAGCTCCAATCATCGAAATTTGTTACTGCAATAAGGTAACAAGTTTTATTTGGATCTAGATCAAAAACACAACACTCCAGGGAAACAAGTACCTGATGTTTTCATTCAAGTGTAATAGTACTTTAAAGAAATGTTACAAAATAAAGTGTTAAGAAAAAATCCTGTATCTGTGCCAAAATCGCAAATTAATAATTTCTTTCTTGAATGATGATCTGATTGTTCATCAAATTTTATTAAACCTGTTCCCTAGTTTATTAGCTTTGTTTTGTTTTAATATCCTGCTAATTAACCGAGAAACAGGCGAATAAACTGGACTAATAAACAGAGGCCATAAATGTCTCAGCATTGGAAATATGCCAATATTCATTGATTGTTATTGCAATTGTAGTTTTGTGTATTTAGATTCCTGTCATTCTCTGAACACTGGCTGTACTCCACATGTACACACAAATATCCATATATGGAGTATACCTGAGCCCAGCATTGAAAACAGCATTAACCAACATGGCACCACTTTGGAACAGAGGAGCAGCTACTGATCTCAAATGAGCCGTGTCCCTTTTTTTTTTTTTTTTTTTTTGGCACAGCTAAAGTGCTGAGAATGCAGGCGGGGGGGGGGGGGGGGGGGAAGTTGGGAAGATGGAAGATGAGTGACAGATGTCTGCTCTTTTACTGTACCCGCGTGAGAGCGATGTGATGCCAGCCAGAATATGACCTCTGCCTCAAAGGCATTTACAATGCTGATGTAACTGCTGCGCAGCTCCCTTCAGGCTGAACTAATCTGTACAACACACTGGACGCTTACCTTCCACCCTCTGACTGAAGGTCATCGCCGTCTGAATGGGGACAAGCGCGTACGGACGTGTCGACCTCCATTATGTGAGAATGTCTCTGTTTGTTATGTGTGTTTGTTTGTGTGTTTCATGTAGCGCTATCTCTGCTTCACTGTATTGTCTTAAAAGAAGTAGAGCAGGGTGCAATGCGCTGCCATGACCTCACCTGACAGGAGCAGGAAGCCCGAAGCCACAACATTCACCAACAGCACCAACCGTAACGGGCAACTTGACAAAAAGATACCAACTTCATGGAAACAGTGCGCTACTATCTTAAAAGAACAGTACAACAGATAAACAAGTTCATAGGTTGCTCTCTATTTTTAGCTTTACTTTAAAAAAAAAAAGGAATTGAATTCAAAGTACATTTGTGAAATGTGGGCTATTTAAGCTTTAAAAAACTGTGCCTTTTCTTCTATTTTTCCTTAGTGCTTGTACTCATGTGTAGCATGACAGAGCGGAGGAAGAAGCAGAGCAGGAAATTTGATGATGAAAGCACGTCATTGTAAAGGCTGATGGGTTAAACCTGCTATACAATCCCGTCTGAAGGGAGATATTATGTGGCACAGTACAATGATCAGCGGCAGTTAGACTAGAAGCCATACAGTGCCTCTCACTGTTGCCTGTCTTGTATATATTTTGTCCTTTGACAACTGGTTTTATGGTGTTTCCTGGAAAACGGGAAGCTCCTCTAAAAATAGTTGCGTAGACGGAGACTACAAAACAGACAAAAAAAGAAAGCTTAGTCATTTTAGATTATAGCCTCTCTGAAGCAAAGCTTATTTCCTTCGTCCTCTCTGTGTCTCTCGGCCTAATGAGGCCTCGTATACAGTGCATTTCACTGTTTGTCCATACATTCCTCCAAGTATGACATAATTCTTTATATAGGCCTTTACTTTTTCCACACTCTCTTTCCCAGATAAGGTGCAAAGTATTTCCATGGTGCTCTGGATTCTCCCCCGAGGGTACCTGGCCTTGGCATGAACCCCGCCTGCCAGCCCGCCTGGGTGAGTAACTGCTGCGAGGGGTGGGTAGGTGGGTGGATGGGGGAGAGGCGGGGTAGGGGGGGGATAAGGGGGGGGACATGTCTTTGAAGTGTTTGGACTGGTGGGATTCATTGGATGAAAGATGGAGGGTGAGGAAAAAAAATTAGGAGGGCAAGAGCAGGAAAGGGAAGAGGTGCTGAAAGATAAGACGGACAGACAGAGAGAGAGAGACAACAGCGAAAGATATTGATTGGACAATGGAGAGAAGAGAAAGAATACAAATAAAGGAAGAGAAGGATTGAGTAGGTATACAGGAAAAAGAAGAGGAGGGGGTGTGGTGGGGGTGGGGGTGGGGTGGGGTACTTTGAAGTTATGAGGGGAGCAAAGATCTGCCTCCCTAGAGTAACACCAAGGGAAGGTTGGGGCCTGCAATCGTAAAGTGGGGATTGGGTTGAAGGAAAGAGACGATGAATCATGATGGGTCAAATAGGAGCTAAAGTGAAGTTATAATAATTTTGTTTACTTCTTTTGACTGTCAAATGACATGAAACACAGCCAGAGCTTCAAACACTGAGCACTGAGCGTCTTCACTGCCATTCAGCTGTTTAACTATCTGCATTTCTCTTTGCTGTTTTTTTTTTTCCTAGTTTGGTAGCATGTGATTCTCTCTCTATCTGATTCGTCCGGGCCAACAGTGGTGATTTAAAAGCAAGGCTTCCAGCACCTGCAGCACTAGTACCCAGCTGTCCGACATTGTCTGTCCCAGGCAAAGGTCACCATGGTGACAGCAGCAGCTCTCTCTCCTGGGTCGTCTCACACGGGGAGTAAATGCACTGAAAAAGACTGATTGTCCCTGTTTTTCGCTGACAGAATGAGACCAAATTAACAGAAACCACAGAAAACAAACACCGTTTCTTCTTTGCATGCTGTAAATGTACTCCGTTCTGCTTCATTTCATTTAACTCCAAAACAAACAAATTTGTCCTAAAAAAGAAAAAAAAAGGAAGAGAACCAGACCTCAGTTCTTGAGAAACATGAGAAATCTGTGCATTTGCTGTAAGTGAAATAGGATGTGCTTCATCCTCTTAGAAAATAAACGGACGCAGGTCGAGTGCTGACAGACGGGGTGATGGAAAATGACAGAGATGAGAAAGGGAGCAGGGAAAGAAAGTGCGGTTTATAGGACGGAGAGATCACTTTATCTTTCCTTCACACTCCCTGGCCTCCCTTACAGTTGCCAGTTACTTCCTGCTCTATTGTGTAGAATGTTGGCGGTACGTACAGGAAACGGGCTCTTTGTTTCCTTTCTCCTTCCTGTTAAGAGAGGAATGTGTGTGGATACTGAACGGGAGGGACAACATATGCTGTGTTTGTGAGTTACCAGGAAGGAGCTCCTGGCGGAGACCTTTAGACTTGGAAGCACACACACACACACACACACACCCACACACACACACACACACACACACACACAGGCAGAGTTTAAGGCAGCACTTCAAACGGAGAGAGAGCAAGAAGCCAACGGACGCACAGATGGGGGTGATATCTGATACTTAATATACAGACATTTAACTCAGGCACAAATGCAGACAGCCACATGCAAAACATTAAATCTCATCTGATTAGACACCTGATCCTGGCTGATGAATTGATCAATTTTACAACTCATCAGGGAACTGAATATAAATCATCAATGGCAGGCTCTCAGCTACAACATATGTCATGTCAGCCAACTCTATTTACCACTCTATATTGATTCACGCCTACACAATGGCCTCTGCAAATGTGGAGCCTCTTTTTGGCTTGAAATATCCCATCCATCCTCCACTTAATCTACCCTGCATTGGCCGATAGCCAAGAGGAGAAGGGAAATTTATCACAACGCTCCATCAAAAAGATTAAAAGCTAAGTATACGGCCCCAAATCTTTCAATGTGTTATTACTACACAGTAACAGCACGCTATGAGGCTCGGCTCAGAGAGGAAGCCTACTTCTTTCTTCACTGAGGGTAAATGAGGTTACCAGTAGATCCCGTGTTAATACGCCATGAACCTCTCTCACCAGCCTGACACATATGCACGCCATCAGTTATAAGTTTTCAAATTTCCTTCTTGAATCAAGCAAGCTGAGGATGTTCCTCGATGGAAAACACTCAGCCCGGCTTCGGTGTCTGGAATCAATTGTTTTAAAAATATCTGTTCGATTTCTCAATCACTCGCTATACATATGCGGTGGATTCACACGCCGGATCAGCATAGTGAGAACTTGTACCTTTATTGATAATATGCTTTGTTTGATGCATTATCTTATTTGTGCTCTATTGTATTCATTCTTTTACAGTACATCCCATTTTTTACTGCTGCAATGACCCACTTTAAACACACGGACCCGTTGGGGCAAAGTTCATTTCAGTTTAAGGGGATATATGGTGCCCTCTCAGCTACAAAGAGGCGTTTATTACATATCAACAGTCTTTTTGTTTTGCGCTGATGCGTCACATTAAAATTTGCATCTCATTTTTATGACACGACTTCTGCAGTTGTTTTTTGAATGTAAGAAAATAGAGCAGAGCGAAAGAGGGCAAGGTCCACATGCTGCTGCTCCGAGCACCCAGAGAAACTAGTTCCACTGGACAGACAGGTTGGGGAGGAGAGAGACAGAGGGGAGAGGGACGGCGAGGGAAAGGAGGAGAAGGGAGGCGGGCACTAGAGCAGCTTTCGGAAAGATTGATTTAGGGAGAGCAGAGTAACGATAGCTCGGCATCGTCCAATCAGACCCTTGTTTCACAAGGCTGGCAGAGCACGACAAGAGTGAGTGTTTGTCTGCGTGGTAAATTCTTTGAGGGAAGAAATTAAAAAAAAAAAAAAAAAGAAATGAAAGAGAAAGAAGGAGCTGTGAGGCAGCAAAAAGAAACCTGCAGCGTTGCTCTGCACTGTCAGATTGTCACTGTGAGTTCAAGGATCTGTCACATCTCTGAGTAGTAATAAGAATATCGGGGGACAATGAGGGAGAAGCGATAAGTTTTTAACTATGAACTTTCAGGCCAGATGGCGTCTCTCTGTGTCAATTCTCTCCGTCTATCTTTATGTCTCCTTCCTCCAGCCTGCACTTCAAGGACTTTGAACAATAGGTTAGTTTTAATCTGATTTAATGGATTCTCGAAAGAAAAGACGGGAAAGAAAAAAAAGAAAAGAGCTGTTATGCTGTTCCTTTTTCTTTCTTTCTTTTTTTTAATCAAACAGGAATCTGTGTCTCTTTCTTAAAATCTGGACAACACTCCATACTTGATGATGTTTCTTTCTTCACCAAACAAAGCTCAATCTAAGGCACATTTAAATGACACGTGTCTCACCCAGCTGAACTACCCATCACCAGAAGGGGTAATTACTGCCACCCATCCACCCGTGCGTCCGTCCTCACACTGAAACCTGATGGTTTGACACACATCCAGCCAGGTCACGTCTTCCCTCAAAGCAAATAGTTCAAGAAAGTAAAACAAACAAGAAGAAAAGAAGGCTTTGGCTCAGTGCTGGAGTCACTTTAAAACACACACTTATCCCCATTGTGTCCACTTCAATGATTCTGTGTAGTGTAGTATTGCAAACAACATGCACACACACCATGTAAGCCAAGAGTATTTCTACATGCATGTTTCTTTCCAGAACAAACACTGAGCTGGAGGTGGTGTTTAGGTCATCGTATGCGCCTGCTTTTTTGACCTGAGGCAGAACACGAGGATGATGAGGATCTGTAGATTAGACTACAGAGGAGACAGCTGGGCCCTTGACTTCTTGCCATCTCAACCGTTCATGGAAGTTTAATGGAGTGAGATAATAATGGCTACTAATCAGAGGGGGGCTATGGGAGGTCAGCTGACCCTGATTGACTCCAGATCAACACAAGAAGAGAAGAAGAAGAAAAAAAAAAAAAAACACATGTGTGACCTGGAAAACACAGCATATAAATCTTTGTGTAAAAACAATAGCATGCCGGGAAGTAATTGAATCGAGTCAAATGAGCAGCTGAATCGCTAATTCTAGATGACAATGAAAATGAGTTAAAAAAAAAAAGAGAGAGAGAGATATAAAAACACAGACAGTGGTAGTTGTACAGTATCTGTCAGCTCTTTGATGATACAGGAGTCTTTTCCCACGGGGGCAATCCCCTCCGACAAGACTGACGTGGAAAACAAACACTTCTATTGCCTTCCTTCCCTCCCTCCCTCTCCCTGTAAGCTTATTTTAACCCTCCATTACCCCTTTTCCTTCTCTCTTTCATTGCCTGTCTTTCTTCCTTCCTTTTCATGTCACCTGATCTCTGTGTTTAAATGGTGAGAAAAAGCAAAGTTATATCCAGACAAGTGTTTTTTTTTGTTTTTTTTTTTTAAAGCTGCTGTCTGTCCTTTTATGTTCTGACTAACTTGAAAAAAAAAATCATTTAGTTTACATTTTGTAAACTAAAGGAGGATTCACTTACTTGACTCCATTTCATGTAATATTTTTGAGATTTTTAGACTGTTTGTTAGACATACTGGACAGTTTTAAAAATACTCATTTTGATTCTGGCAACTGATTTGATTATTTGAAAAAATAATCAAATTGAAAGTGAAAACAATCGCTAGACAAAGGCCTTCTAAGAGATCTGAAGTCAGCTCACATAAACTCTTTAAATGAGGGCATTATAATTAACCCTAAAATTATAGGCCTGTTTCATTTACTTCATAATTTCTTGCACATCTGGCATCATTATTAATATCAACTACTGCAGCCATTCTAAATATATGCTTTCTAAACTCAAATTTCACCATAATTATTAACTGTATAAACTAAAAAACACAGTTAAACTGTTCAGTCGTGGTTTCGAAATCTATAGTGTCTGTGAATGGACGTTGCAGGGAGTGGGAGCTAATCAGCCGTTGCTAAAAAGAGGAAATCCTCCAATTTCCCAGCTGCCACCTGCCACTCCACCTGACACCTGCTCCACTGACTCACACTTAGACACACACACACACACACTATAGTAAATGCCTTCGCAAATGTATAGTAAGCTCATGGTGGGAAGAGTAAACAAACGGTTAATACACTTGTACTGTATACACACTTCAACTTACATGTCTATCAGCACATGTTATTTACTGGCCAACACCTTCATATAACAAGGAGACAAAGAAGCCCAATGTGGGATGAAAAACTACAAAGAAATTGATGGTTCATGACTCAGGACCACACACACACACACACACACACACACACACAGACACAGACACAGACACAGACACGCACAAGCAACAGTAATTATACAGATTTACGAACAGTCTCACAGAGCTCATTCATTCAAAGAGAAACATGGAATAACTAAACGATAAACATACTTTTATAGAGAAGCTATGTTAAGCTTTTGTGTAAACTAGGGCTACAAATGATTATTTTCATTATTGATTGATCAGTGGTTTGGTGTATAAAATGTCAGAGAGATCCATTGTAATTTCCTAAAACTCCCGGTGATGTCATCAAATTGCTTGTTTTGTCTGACCAACAGTCCGAACCCCAAAGATATTCAGTTATTATCACATAAGACGAAGAAAAGCAGCTCTCTTTTATCTTTCTTATTTTTTCTTTTTCTTTTTTTCCCCTCCCTCTGTGCTGCAGTAACTGACCCTCTGTGCTGCAGTAACTGAGCGGGGACTACAGGCTTCTTTATGTACAGCCGTCTAGCTGGTGTCTACCCATAGTCTGCATGTGAGGCGTTTCGGGGAGATCTGTAAATTGCAGCTACAGTAAAATAACCTGGTTTATATTCTCCCCCTCTAAACTGCATGAGTCTCTGCATGTGTACATCAGTCACACACCACACCACCCACCACCACAAGTAAATTCTCAGCCTGTGGGAAACACTGCAGTCTAATCGCTTGTAATGGTTAGTAAAATAGCTACGCCTTATAAAGTTGTGCCCAATATATTGTCTCTGTTTTAAAAAAAAAAAAAAAAAAAAAACATCTAACAGAGTCTCTAACAGATATGGAACACAACTCTTTTAACTAAGAGGACAATCCCTCTCCTCCCCCAGGCCACATCTGCACAAACCTCCACTCTTAATGACAGACTGCATTAACACGCATACATCCATTCTCTCTCTCTCACACACATACACACATATAAGAGTCTCTAATCCTTTGTTTCACGCTCAAATTCCTTTCAAAAACACATCCTGCACTGATCCTAATGTACACCAGTGACTCACAAACCGTTTCCTTTTTTCTATAAGCACACATACATATACAGTATATGTGTGTGTCTGTTTCTGTGTGAATACGGTGCTTGAGCAGTGTGTGTGTGTGTGTGTGTGTGTTGTTTTTTCAAACCCCCGCCAAGCAGCTGTCCGTTCACTCCAGATATCAATGTGGATTGTGTTTGTTTTTGTGAACTGGCGAACTCGACTGTGTGTTTGTCCTGGAGTCCTCATATCTCCGCTCACGGCAGAGAGTCAAACCAGCTAAGTGAGTTTAAAGTCATCCGCTGTCGAATCGGCGCTCGCTCCCAAACGAGGCCTCCGACAACACACCGTCATTGTTTTATATTTAAAAAAAAAAAAAAAAAAAAGCGCCTATGTTGCAAACACGCAATGCTTCCACATGCATATGCAAACAGATTCACGCAGACACATGCAAATACAAACATCAATGCACCGACACATGGGCAGGTTCGCTCTTTTGTTCCCACATGGCATGCGTTCAGTAAATATCATACACACACACACACACACACACACACACACACACACACACACCTACGCTATGAAGACAAATTTGACTTACAATAGCGTAATCCTAATTCCTCATCCACCCAGATTCTCATGATATACCGACATAACCTAAATAACGCGCGGCTTACATCGCTAAAACCTGAGTTGTTGCCACTCAGCTGGTATTATCTCCTCCCCAGCACACTGTCCAGGTCTAATGAGTGACAACGGTTAACACAGATCCATTGTGCCGGAAGGATTAGTAATGTAAACATGTGCTCTCTGATTCAGGACACGGTCTAGTAGCTTCACTGACAGACTTGATCATTTCATCTGTCTCGGCTGTTTAACAAGGTGTGGTGTTATAGTAAGAAGAAAAAAAAAAAGAGAGGACCTACATTTGCCAAAACTCCCTATTGTGCAACAGCTACATACTAGTACATTTGGGTCCAGACGACTAGCACTACTCCCCAGTAGTCTATAAACACGAATGCTGACTCAGGTCATGAGAGTGTGCTACGTGCTGACCAAGTGAAACCCAAGGGCTGAGATAAAGGAGGAGGCATTGCAATAAATCATCAGCTAAACATTTTCTCTGATGTGGCGGCAGCTCTTTGGATAATTTCCTTAAAAGGACCAATGGACTGACGGGTGCAGTGATACAGTCGGTCTGCTGCGAGTATAGAAAAACTGTAGCGCCTTTCATCAACTACAACAGGAAATTTGAGTTGAATGGGACTGGACAGAGAGCAGGGAGGACAGGAGGCAGGAAGAAGGAGGGGTGTGTAAGGAGGTGGAAGTTAAAAGAGTTGACACGGAGGAGAAGTTAGTGTGAAATGAACTATGAAAAGGGATGAAGGAAGATGTACAGACACACTGGCAAGAGACAACAAACACAATGCAGAGAGATACAAAAGGAAGGAGAGAGGAGTAAATGTGTGCCTGCATATTAGAGCTGCAACAATTAGAAGAGGAAATTAACTGTTTTGCCATTCAATTAATCATTTTGACAGTGAAAAATAAAAAAGAGAGCTCAAATTCTTTAGACAATTTGGGTGTCATCTTACCACCATTGATAATGAAAATGATCATTAGCTGCATATGTGCATGTAGGTCTCCAACAGTAAACGATACACAGAAGTCACGGCCAGGTCATCACTATCAGCTAAGAGAGTAAACACTCACAGCTTTAAAAAAAAAAAAAAAAAAAAAAAACGTGAATACCAGACAGACACTAAACAAGTAACTGTCACTGACAACACTCTTGTTTACATCACAGAACGCAGACAGTGATGTGCTGTTCATCAACGGAAACTTGAGATTAAAAAAAAAAAAACACCTACATGATCAGAAACCTGAGTGCAAACAGATTCTGCACATTTGTTTCATCAGGTCTCCTTAATGTTTCGAAGAAGTAGAAGTTGTGTTTGCACATGAGGTGCTCTGCTGTTTTGTTCTGGCCTTGTAAATTGGATTTCCCTCAAGATGAAAAATTGAATAATAGTTTCTGATCTCAGAGGGTCTGATACAATCTACACACACACACATAAAGATTTTTTTTTCTCTCAACAAATTACTGTGACCATTTATGGTGAGAAAGGTTCCACACACACACACACACACAAAAAAAAAGGCACTACATCATTGGATAGTTTTACAAATCAGTCATCTGGCTGCCATACCATTTGGTGTTACGCTGCTAGGCAGGATGCTAGCTGAGGTCAGAGATATGTTAGATGACATCAGGGTAAAAGCAGGCTGGAGATCTGCCATGTTAAACTGCACACAATGGAGGAGGAAAACTAGGTTTACTGCTCATCTCTCTCCCTATTTCTCACTGCATCCTTTCTCTCCTTCTCTCTCTCTTCTTGTGTTTCTTTGCCTTTCCATCTGTCTTCACGTCTATCCTGTACCTCTTTCTCAGATGAGCTCTTAAAAAAAAAAAAATTAGGGTCTGTGTTGCCTGTAGCCTGGAGGGAGTTTCGTTTCATTGTCTCATCTTTCACAATTCCAACCTCAACCTCCTCAAGCAAGAAGTGAGAAAATGGAAACTGTCTTTTGTTTAGGCTAGGCTATATGACTCATGATTAACCATAGGACAGATATAAGAGGAGACTTTAAGAGGCTGTATACTATCATTGTAGTCCACTCTCGCTTTCTCAAGTGGAGGATACAGTAATACAGTTTTATGCTCTTGATCCTAATGAAACCACTGTTCCATTAATCTCTCCCACTAGAATTCAATAAAATTAATCCCGAGCAGGTTCTCTCCCTTTCTCCATTTCAGCCTCAGACACACACTGACAAACCACATACTACACAACTGATGTCATGAAGCCAGGCTGCCTGCCAGGTGTGACCTCATTGACCTTTGCTTAATTTGGTGGCACTGAAATGCTGCTACGGCTCATCAGCAGCTACCGTAACCTTTAGCTAACCAGCTATGAAGCCATATTGGAAATGAACTTTTTCATCCATCAGCACTTCTGTGTGCCATTAACTTTTGTGTAACGTTTGTCTTGTTTAATTGTAATAAATTAATATTTATTCACTTATGTTTATCTGTATTTAATTATCTCTCCCTCACACAAACACACGTGTCCTGGCCTAAGATTTAAGACAACATCCGTTTGGTACAGATCCCCACAAAAATCACGCCATAATCATTTTAAATATGTTCTTCAATGAAAATGAGAATAATGATGCGTCTCCTATTGTGTAGAATGCATACAATTTAATGCCACATTGTTGTTAATATAGACTGTCAGATTAGGCTAGAAGCGCTCCGTCTTTCTTCTTCTGATGAAATTTGCTGCAGACTAGATGCAGCAAAGGTGTATTGCTGCCCTCCACAACTCATTTGGAGAACAGCTCCATTACATGCCACCAGCCACTGTGGCTGTTACATTGAGAAAATTCACTAGCCACTTCACAAATTCACCAGTATTTGGCCAGTGGCTGGTGCTAATTTCCATCCCTTTATGAAGGGACTCAGACTAATGTGGCTTCCAGCTTGGAGGTGTAATTGTGTGGGTGAGGCATAAAAGGTCAACCTCTGGCCGCCGCCTCTTTTGAAGCTGATGGCCCCTGACTGAGGCTAAAAAGCCCTGCAGCTATGTGTGTGGACAGAGCCGGCAAGCTATAAAGTGAACATCTGAAGCTGACCTGGCCAGCTATGACAGAGAAAATTAATTTCAGCTTCATTTGAGTCACTGCTTTGGCATCACGATTCAACACATTTTTACAGAGAATGTAAGGAATGCCTCACAATTCCATTTTCAGTTTTGATAACTTGTTACAAAAGTATATCTGAGACATCAGTTTTTGAACATGCCATAAATTTCAAGTCAAGTCAAATTTATTTATGAAGCACAAAACAACAGTTGACCTAATTGATATACAATCAAAATAGCAAAAGCCATAAAATAACAAAAATAAAAACAAAAAGACCAGTTTAACAGACAAAAAGACAAAGAAAGGCAACTCTCAGTTAACAGCCAAGGAATAAAAATACATTTTAATATGAGATTTAAAAACAGGCAGTGAAAGGGCCAGCCTCACATATAGAGGCAACTCGTTCCAGAGTTCGGAGGCTACGACTGCAAAGGCACATTCTCCCCTGTGAGTTGTGTGGTTGTAAAAGGTCAGAGAGATGCTGTAGCTAGCCCATTTAATGATTTGTAGGCAAACAATAAAATCAATCCTAAAATGTACAGAGAGCCAATGGGGGAAATGTGCTCTCATTTGCGTGTTCCTGCAGATGAGCTGCAGCATTCTGGACCGACTGCCAGCGTGAGAGGGAGACTTGGCTAACACCAACGTAAAGAGCAGTAGTCAAGTCGGGATGAGATAAAAGCAAGTATAACCCTTTCAAAATCATTAAATGATAAAAAAAGGACTTTGCCTTAGATAAGAGCCTCAGCTGGAAAAAGCGAGATTTGATCACTGAGTTTAAATTTTTAATTTAAACTCACTGTCCATTATCACATCCAGATTTTTTACAGTGGGTTTTAACATGGTTCCAGCCAACCCAGGTCCATGTGATGGGCCTCACAGGCACCACTTGGTCCAAATATAAGGGCTTCAGTTTTACTGTCATTAAAGTTAAAAAAAAATACTACCATCCAAGCGTTGATGTCCTTGAGACAGTCCAGCAATGGTTTTAAAGAGTTTGCATCTTTCTGTTTGGGAGGCAGGTAAATTTGAGTGTCGTCTGCATAACAGTGGAACGAGATGCCATATTTTCTTAGAATGGACTCTAAGGGGATCATGTAAAGGGAAAATAGGATTGGCCCGAGAATAGAACCCTGAGGGACTCCACAAGGGAGAGGCACTCAGGACAATACAGAGTCACCAAGGCTGAAAGAAAAACTCCTGTCAGACAAGTAAGACCTGAACTACTCCAGAGCAGTACCTTTAATGCCAGCACAATGCTCCAGGCGAGTCCTCGGAGTCAATAGCTAATAAAAGATTGTCGAAAACTTTTAAAAAGATTCAGATTCAGTGCTGTGAAGGGCTTAAAAAAATAAGACTGGAACACCTGAGTTTAATTATATTGTTTAGTTTTCCACATAAATAATGTAATTGTCCCATTGAAACATAAGTCACTACTCAAAATTGCACACTTAAATAAAGCATTGTTTTTATTTGTTATATCAAACTTAAATTATGATGAAGTCATCTTTAATGCATAAGCTGAAAATAAAGAAACAAAACTGGCAAAGTAAACTGTTGTAAAATGTTCTTTTCTCAATCCTGCACCAAAAGCAATGAAATTTAGTATGTGTGTGTGTGTATGTGTGTGGAAACACACGTGCTCATCAGTGCATGACCCCTTTAATATCCAAGTTTCACAAAAGGAACAGGGTCCAGCATCCAGTAGTCAGAAATACCAGCACGACAGAGAGCCAAGGTTTGATCGCTCAGCTGATGACTGACACTTCCTCCTGCAGTCTGCCTGATAACACTGTTTACACAAGTTAACTCACAGCAAACTCCTCATCCAAGGAGACTATACTGCTTCACCAACCGTTCGAACGGGTGAAAACAGAATCTGTGAAAGATTCAGTCACAGCAGAGCCTGGGTTAATTCCAGCGCAATATGTCAAAGTGGAGCAGTGCTGAATTTAAAGGCATAGCTCCGATTTTCTAAAGTGGGGTTGTATGAGGTACTTATCCATAGTCAGTGTATTACAGGGATGCACAATATTGGATTTTTTGCTGATATTCAATATGCTGATATTTTCCAACTTATTTTGGCCAACTGCTGTTACCGATATGTGCACATACTTTTTCCACCTGGCAGAGGAGATCAAGAAAGACAATATATGAAGGAAGAACTTAGGAAGACTGGAGTTCAGGAGCTCAGCATTAATACTTTAATGAACCTGCCAAGTGGATTGAGCAGTTTTCTTCGACTTTATTAGACAGACAGTATTAATGGGTAGGATTTAATCTCTGATCCATACTTCGGAGCAGCAGGTGATGGTAATGCACCTAATACACTGGTTGCCAACCTCTATTATAAACCAAAAAGAAGGAGAAGAAGTTTGTTCTGTGCATTGTATTACACCACAGCAGCACTTTCTCATGACCCATACAGCTATCTGAGGCATAATACAGTTTGCTTAAGCGTAGGAATACAGAAGTTCTACCGTTGAGAAAATGTAGTGCCAAAAGAGAGGGCTGTCTGACGGCAAGAAAAATATTTTAATATATAGCGTATGCACGCACACTGATATTGATTTTTTTTTAAGTGGGTCTACATTTAGGTGGCTAAAATATGTTTTGCTCCTGTATTTTGTCCACAGCAGTGCATGCCAAGACATTGCTTAGCTTCTGTGCCTGTTCTCCTGTCTGCTTACTGCAGGTAATACACCGACTATGGATAACGACCTCATATAACCCCACTTCAGAAAATCCAACCTATCCCTTTAAGGGTGGACCGGGTTTATTATTAATGTGCTTTACTTACGTGCCCCTAGAAAACAACAAATTCAAAAGGTGGAATTTCATTTGGGAAAGAAAGTCATGAGTGTGCATAGCAAGCATTTTACACATCTTGTTGACATCAGATATTTGTGTTTTGCAAGCATGAAAGAACACCACTATTTTACCAATGAATCGAAACCGTCTTTCAGAGATTTTTTTGACCCTTCTCAGTGCATGCCAAGACATTCGTGCAATGCTTTCAGTCTGTTCCTGCTGTGGATGAGGGTTGTAGGTTGTGCCCTCCAAAGGCAAGTACATAGGGGCATTCTTGCCAGTGTATATCACATCAATTATCCTCTATAAATGTCTGGCCCTTGAACTCTTTAATACCTACCATAAGCACTGAGATCTGTGTCATCCACCCATTTGTATCTTTAAGTAATACATCTTAACTTGGATTCTTACATTTAAACCCCAGAAGTATATCTGAGGGATCCAGAAGTGCAAAAAGGGGTGAAAAAAAATTGCTTCCTCTACCCATTACCAGCAAACATCCTTTAATGTCTTAACCTTTCCTCGACTACTCAAGGATGAGTAAGCAACGCCATCATTATAAAAAGAGACATCCATACACTAACCCATCAGCTAATCAGAGGGGCCTTGCTACATACTGAAGGACAATAAGGACAGGAGTAAAGTGATTCTTTGGAGGATGGTGTTAACCTCACCACTCCCTGAAGCAGGCAAGCTGCCCAGTTCCTGGGGAGAGAGAGAGAGAGAGAGAGAGACAGAGAGACAGAGAGAGAGGGAGGAAATGTGTGACTGACTGAGGCACTTGCTGACCCGTGACTGTGCTCTGCTTGCTAACGCAAAACACATTCCAATCTGCAATCACAGGACACACATCATCCACTTTCACATTCGCCTGAGCAGGCACATATATGTTCACATAGACATGCATGGACTCCAAATAGCTCACAAGCAACATGGGTTGGGCAGGCCCAGGGAAAAGGAACAGCTTCTTACGAGAAATCATGCTTGTTCCTGCTCAGGATGCTTGGCTGCTCAGTCACACATCCTAGCACTGGGATAAAGCCTCTGCTGAAGGCCTTATCTGGGGACAGGAAGCGCACAAAAGGGCTGAATGGCCAGAGAATCAGTGAGAGTGGAGAGATTCGGAGGTCCCCTGTGACCTAAGGCCTCATTACATGTAGTAAAGTGCTGTGCAGCGGGACCTGGCTGTACTTGGCTTATCATTTTGCCTAGTGTAAATTGTTAAATTGTGGTTTAACTACAGTGTGGTGGGTGGCATCTACACTTTTCTGAAGCTGCATTCATATTGTATCCTCTGTAAATACACCACACTGGTCCATCTATACATGCATTCATTATCTATGTCCTTGGTCCAGTGCAGGGGCTTGTACAGTAACTGTCTCCACAGAAACCTTTGCAATACTCACACTTAAAAAAGGCAGAGTACCAGTGTAACATTCAAGTCCTCTTATGACAGTGTCAAAAGAAACTACAGGACCCTCTCGTCTGTGACTATGTGCAAACACCTGCTGGCTGAGGTAATTTAACCATCCAGCAGAGAGATTTTTTTTTCTTTACAGCCCGATCATTTTACACCGAGATGATTTCTAGCTTCTCGGCATTGCTTTGAGACCATCTCTCTCATCCTCTTTCATTGGTACAGACTGTACCTGAGCTGAGAGTGAGACACTGATACGCCGATCCCATAGCTGACATAGCCTGAAGGTCTGTTCTGTAAAGAAATACTCCTCTTCAACAACACTGATACACAATGCATAGTAATCGATGAAATCATTTAGGCTATTTGGCCATTTTGGAGGCTGTTGTTAAATTGTGCTGCATTATGCTAAGAGGCGTTTATAGTATTTTGTCTGTCCCATTTGTATCAATGAGAGTATATATGAAATACTTTTCAGTAATGTTCTTTTTTTTTTCTCCTTTTTGGAAACAAGTAATTAAAAGTATTGTAGAGTGGTTGCATAGGCCATTGTCAGGATCTCCTCAGCTGTGCTTGTTAGGAGACTGTTCTCTCCTACCACTGCCAGGGTTTATCTAAACAAAAATTTGGACTTGCACTGGCAGGCTTTATTGTGGCCTCAAGGATTGTTTTCCACCCTTGGAAGAAACAGACAACACCAGATTTTGCTGAATGGTAAAACTGGTGACAGACATTGCCTTGTCTTAGTCTCTTGCAAGGACTAGTAATTACCAAGGGATGTTTAATGAAGTTTTTTGAAGAAGAAGAAAAACGTGCTAACCCATTTATTTGGTTTGATACATACATGGTACCCCCATCATTACAATTCAACAGCAATGAAAACTACAGCCTCTAAATGACCATAAAGGTGAACCAACACCTCTCTAAAACCTTCATGAATGTAGGATTTATTACCATTGGACTACATTGCTTTTAACTAGGTGTACTTAATGAGCTCAGTGAGTGTTGGTATATAGTGTCACACAGCTGCGTCCATCTGATGCGGTAGTACCCAAGACCATGCTCGAGCACCCTGCAGCACAATAACCATAGGATGACTATCTAAAAATATAAAGAATTGTCCAAACCTTCATTACTTTTTCTTCCATTGCTCAACCATCCATTTTCTGTCACTCAGCAGCTCTTGTTATCCTCCTCCTGTTATTCTTTTACTTCCACCTATCTGCTTCATCCTCCCAATCGCTGCCTGGCATCACTCTTTTTTTTTTTCCATCCTCTCGCTTCGCTTCCCCACCCTCAAGCTCCTCAATCAATATCCTCCCTGCTAAAACCTCAAGCATTATTATCAGTGGTCAAACCCCCCTCCCTGCCCCCCAGTGAGCTGCTCAGTAAGAAATCTGACAGGCAGACAGAGAAGAATGGGCACAAAAAAAAATAGAGCAGGTTTAAGGTGAGGTTAGCCTCAAAGAGTGATACTGTATGAGGAAGATTTGACCACAGGCAGCTCCAGGAAATCTGTGCTGAAATAACATGAGGCGATGTTCCTCAGAGAGACAGAACATGTCCTGCAGCTAAGCCATAAACCTTCACACTGACAAACATACTTCTCAATGCCTTGGAGTGTACCGTCAGAGAAATAAGCTTGTATACTTTGCAGGTAAACACTCCTTTGAATTTATGGTAGATAATAGATGTTGTATCATGCAAACAAACAAACAGAATAGTGGTAAACGCAGCTCATGTCTGTCAAACAGACAACAGCCTGAGGTTCATTTCACCAGCTTCCTGGTGAAGGTTTTCTGCCAGCCATGGGTGCGTGCTTCTCCATAAATGGGGAGAGCAGCTGAATAATATGCCTGTTCTAAAATGTCTCAAAGCCCTCCCAGGCCTTTCCCAGCCCCACATTCCACATACGCCCACAATTCAAAGTCAGGCAGCCTTCAGACCAGGCAGCGGCAGGGCTGCTCACTGTTCTCCCAGGACATGTGGAAGATAAGACGGAGTCAGCTGTGGTGGTATTGTTCATAGGGTTCTTGCTCACTAACACTAGCCAGCTGATACTGTCTGCCAACACCACTGCAGGCTAATCGGCCTCTATTAGCTAATGTGGTGAAGCTTTGGCCTCAATAGGGAAATTAAAGAGTTTCAAGCGAGCCCCTTGAGAATTCATTATGTGAAGTTGCATATAAACAGATCTGAGACAAACATTTGCAAATAATTTTAAGCATTCGTTTCAACCTGCTTGGAGCAGGAGATAGTTGAGGAAAACTATGTATCAGTACTTAATGAGAGCCAGAAAACAAAGCTATTTCAAAGTCAATTAACTAATACTTTAGTGTGACTGATACCCCGACACTGAACTGTTCATGCTGCAAACTACACATACTAAACAGATTCAACCCTCATTCTTGAGGATCTAGCTAACGGTTTCTCATGAACTCACTTCAGGAATGCGCGATAGGAAATGAAAATCAACTTCTGTAACATATTGTTTTAAAATAAACATGTACAAAAATGCAATTAATAAATACCACTCCATTACACCAGACAAAATATCCATTATTTATGGAACCAGAGTGAGGATTGCTATGGGTGGGGTTTTACTTGTGAGCCGATACTTTAAAAACAAGTGGAGCTGAAGACAAAAACAAACTCTTGTAAGTCTTGTAATAGCATTTTTTACTGAGCAAGGCATTCAGCACTCTAGTCCCTCCACCACACACACACACACACACAAAAAGAACAAGATTAAATGGTCAGTTCCAGGGAGAGACAGAAAGGCCGGCCAGCACAGGGTCTGCTTTTGCACTTAGCCACAGCCTAACTCAACAAACAGGCTTTGACACGAGGGAAGGAGTATCGGTGTCTATCTATGTGCACACACATACATGTGTAAAGCCTGCCGACGGCAAAGCATACAAAGAGGAGCAGAGTCAGGGGTCCCAGATGATTGTCTAGGCAGACAGAGGCGGTAGCACATGTTCTACAGTCAGCGGCCAATTCCTTTTGCCCTAAAGAGAAAGTACAGATTGATGGCAGATATGCTGAATCTCTGCATTAGCCTATCATCCGTCTTCTGTGACCTGCAGGGGATGCGGCACTCATCCTGATGGGGCATCAGTAAGAGCGGGTCAGGGGTCAAGTCCTTGAGGAGGACCCTGCTGAGGTCTGTAGACAGTTCATCTTTACAGCTCCTCAAGAGGGTGAAAGGGTAGTGATACGCCTCCACAACAGACACTAAATGCGTGACATACATTCATCAGTTTATTGACTTTTATTAGCTCTTTGAAAGTCAGCTTAAGGGTGAATGAAAACAAAAAGATCAAAAACAAAAAATGTGAAAGACCTGCCTTTTATTTTTAGTACTGTATGCACCACCATAAAAAAGCCAGAAAATAGTGCTTTTAAAAATATATATCTATATATTTCCAGTAGTCAGGAGTGACAGCCCTGCTGTTATCATGACGACCCATAAAGAATGTATCCCTACTATCTGCAAGGAAAGATCAATGCAACTACTGAAAGCACAGTGATTGCAAATCCCTTTTTCAAAAATGCTACATGATATGCACACAAGCACTTTTTTTTTGCTGCAGACATTGTGAGTGTTTCAGCTGAGTGAAGACACCATATATGGATCCAGTTTTTCTTAGCATTAGTTTCACCATTGTTAGAGCTCAATCCTGAGGTATTTACTGCATCGGGTTAAATGATCAAAAGTAGGTCATTAAAAGGAGACTTTCAAATAGAAATACTCCAGCTGTTACTATGTAAGTGAGAATTTAAATCCAACTTCATTCATCCCACTCCTCCTTTTTTTTTCCTCCCCCCTCCCACCTCCCTCCTCCTTCTGCTGAACTTTAGGACACATTCATGTAAATACAACTTTCTTTATGGATTTGACTTGGAATGACTGACTTTAAACTCAGAAAAGCGGATCAAACTGCAGGTTCAAAGTGGACTTGAAAGACATGTCATCTTTAAAAAGAAACAGACTGGTTACCCACTGACTTATTCATTTTTATTTTTTTTCTCCAAATATTTTCAACAGCTTATCTTGGGTCATTGAAAGAAAACCTTTGTTGTGTAAATGCTTTACATTCTAGTCTAGCATTGAACTCCTCTTCCTCTTACTACTCTTCTCTCTCTCTCTGCATTAAATAAAGTCACCTGGTCATTAGAGTGCTGTGATTTAACATCCTGATAGCTAAATATAGTCATGGTCTGACCATGACAACAGCAAAATTCAATTCAGCTTGTCCCATCAAATTAGATAACAAGGAAGGAACAAGGAAGCATTTCAGATCATACAGCTTACTCACTTACATACACCCACTGCACACTTGCCAATTAAACCAAGAATTGAAAGGAAGAGAGGAGCAGTAGTAAGCCTCAGGACAAAGTTTACACTCCAGTGTGTCATCAGGGGCATGACATACTAGAAGAGGCCGCCAGCAGCTATATGCCACTTGTTGGCATTTCAGGCTTCACTGTTTCTGTCTCTGCATGATGCAGAGGAAGGAGAATCATGAACTAACAAATTCAACATCTTCATTGTTGAATATAGTGGAGAGGAGGTCTGCACACAATTACTTTCATTATCAATTGATCTGTTGATTATTTTCCTCAATTATGTGTCGTTTTGTCCGACCGAAAGCTGAAAATCAAGAGAATCAATTTACTATAACATAAAGATATAAAAAGCAGCACATTCTCACATTTTCACTTTAAAAATTACTTAAACTATGAAATTGATTATCGAAATTGTTGATGACTAGTTTTCTGTCAACAAACTAATTCATTAATGAATTAGCTTTAATTAATCGACTTATTGGAGCAGCTCTAGCTGACAGACTCAACAGTTTAGAGCATGACAACCAGTTAAGAAACTTTAAAACAAAGATTTGCTTACTGCAGAATTTTAACTTAATACAAATGTAGTAACATGCACATTGTTTGTGTTAAATTACTTTTTACTTGCGTTGCTTTTATATTCTGTCTTGATGGCTTTTATGCTCCATGTTACTTTGAATTGCCTTGTTGTTGGAATGTTCTATACAAATAAACTTGCCTTGCCTTATGCAAGGGCTAGAAAATAGAGAATCCACACTACTATTACATTATTGATGTGAAAATGTGAAAATTATCACCCTTTTTCCAGCCACAACATAGAATAATTACTGGTTGGGTTGCCTAGCACACACACACACACACACACACACACACACACACACACACACACACACACACACACACACACACACACACACACACACACACACACAGGTACACATTCATGCAGAACACACAAAATGATTTAGACTCAAACACACAGACAAATATAAAAACACACAGATACAGAAGAACAGAGGAGTAGAAAATGACAGGTTTGTGTAAGGTGGGGGTCTTATACTTGGTCTAATGACTTTCTGAGAGAAAGAAGGCAAAGGAGACGGTGGAGGAGGGATGTAAGGAATGAACAGCAGACGTCTGACATTCAACAAGTGAACTCCAACTGTCATCATGGGACGAGTCACGTACACGTTAGGGGACCGCAACCACGATCATCCACCGCTGACTGTGGCGGCCTGTGACCTCTGTGTCAAGAATGTCGAGAGTAAGAACTCTGAGACGTGACATGTGTGCGTGCGTATGTGTGTGTGTGTGCGTGTGTTATATTAGATTACAGGTCAGCTCAAAGCTGTATCTGTGTCATTGTTCCTCCCCGGGCGCCCGAGATTCCACAAGTAACAGTCTGTAGAAAGGTCATTCAAAATCTCAAGGGTGGGATGATAAACAGCAAAGTGACTCCAGTGACAAAAAAAATGTATATTTCATTGACGTGTTCAAAAAGACACAGTTCATAACAGATTATCAGTGTTGTACCAGATTTTAGATGCTCCACGTCACCTTTGCCGCATGGTTATGACCTCAACAAATGGACAAATGTGTATCAAAGAAATAAATTAAAAAAAAAACAGGCTGCTGGCTCTTGTAGGCTAATGTTAGGTTCAGTTCTTCACCTGCTGTCAAGAGAAAAAAAACCCATGACAGTACCTCACTCCTCTCTGAACCGCTTATCAGTAAAAACATCTGTGTTAGTAGAAGTGCCAGAGAAAACATCACGGTGATTACTTTAAACTTTGAACATGCACACTACGAGAAACCACGTTCATACATCATTACTGAGGAATGGAGATTAGATGCAATCTCTTTCCTGCCTATAAAAGAGGGCACTGAAAGCATGACACATTTAAAAACAGTAGAAAAGATACAGTTTTAGTCATCTGTTCATGGTTACATAGAGGAATACAATAAGAAGTAAGGCTGCTCAGAAGACAAGGGGAATAACATTGACTTGCTCAGTAAAACCGTATCCAAATGTAAAACTGTATCCAAACATTGAGAGGAGACACAAAACAGTCGAGAGAGGTTGTTCGCTTGTTTTATCACTCAACCAAATATTGTGTTGTTTCAAAGCTGAGGTGCTTTGCATGTTGGACAAAGAAAGTGTATATTCTGTTCAATAAAATCCATTGAACATGCAATCAGACAGGTGGTGAATTTACAACTTTCTAATTTGTATGGATAACAGTAGATGGTTGTTATACGCTACAAAAGCAGATGTAGAAAGGATTTCTCCATTGTTTTAAACTGACAACTGACAAAAGAAAACATCTATATCTCCTCACATCAGCATTAAAAGGATGATTAGGTTATTATTACAACTGTAATACAGTTTTTCATTGTTTCAATCAGTTATGATAACATGAGACCTGTGAACGCAACACTTCAACAACAAAGTCTGACAGGAAACAGGACGGGTCAGATAATCAGACGGATTGTAAACAAGCCAACAGTTAAGCCAGATTCTCAAAACTACTTTATTTGGAGGTAAAAAAAAAAAAAAAAAAAAAAAAAAAAAAAAAAAAAGTCAGTCATGGTCTCTTTTTGCACAGAAGAACTATGCATGTTTAACCAGTAAGCAAGTCTGTAAACTGTGATAGATGTTTAATGACAGTGTGAGTGATTACATTACAATTCTCCAAGATTTCTCATGTGAATTTGTTTACTACCTGCTGTGTTTTTGCCCCGTCCAACTTTTTAAAAACATTTTTTTAAACCAAAGACATTTCTTTCATCCAAGGGACTTGGTGTAGATCCACTAACTACTAAATGCAGCGCCAAGGATGGAGTCAGAAAAGACAACAGTCCCATAAAAAACTAGATGTTCAACTAGAACATGTATTTGGATGATTTATTTCTTTCAGAAATTAGCCAGTAATTGTTACTCTATATGTTTAAGAGACACTACAGTTGTCAGTTATGCCTTAGGAACTTAAAATGTAGTCCTGACTTGCCCTCGCTTTGCTTCCCTCATTTCTTTCTGGTTATACAGCTACACATTGAATAACATGCAAGTCTCCGGAGAGAAAAAGCAGCGGAGCTCACCTCAAAAAGTCTGCTTGCTCAGAGCACACAGGCTGAAAACACATTTTCTGGTATGTGAGGCAAGTCTGCCAAGTTAAGTTCTATATCTAAAAAAAGGCTGGCTTTCACCCCACAATTAAAAAAAAAAAAAAAAAAGAGAGAGAAACTCTCTCAGTTCTACTCCATTCTTTCCCTCCCATACTCTTCTGGGACACCTAAGGGAATGAGGTAAGGGTGAGCGAGGAAACTTGGCCTTGTTCTTTTACAAAGCTGGGACAGCCTGCTATCCTGCTATACTATCTGCCTGTTTGTTGTGTGTAGCGTTGTGCCCTCCAGCAGTGGTGGGGATTTGGAAACCCCTCTCCTCACGGTTAAGTTGATAGATCAGAGCACATTCCAGACATTTTCGGCCTGTTTGTTTTCCACCAGGAAGGCTCACAATGCAGCCTGCTGCTGCTACAAAAGGTACTGTTTGTCTTTGATCTGCACATCACACCTGAGTAGGCCAAGACATTGATTGAATGAAACAAAAAGTTGTTTACATTTTTCAGACATCTCTTTGGTCTCACTGCTAGTTTTTTTTCATCTTCAAAAAAGTAAAAAAAAAAAAAAAAAAAAGTCTATACTTTATCTAGCGGTGTTACACTAGCGTACAAGGCAATTTAATTGGAGATTCTTCTTGGCAACACAGAATAAAAAACAACACTATTCCTCACAAAAAGATGACAATATAAGTAAAGCAGCAGCACAGTATTAGCTTGAGCACTGTTACCCATCTGGGTTTCTCAAAAAGTTTCTCTTCGTAGTGCTTCTTCCATATCATCACTGAGTACTGCTTGACAGCCAGCTGCTGATAGGGCTAAGTTCAGCGGTGCTTGACTCCACACGGTCCTAACATACTGTGCAGGTTGACCTCTGCCAGCTGCTGACTAGAGAAGGTCAAGAGAGGCTATTAGGTGTTGATAGCACCGACCAGTGTATAATCATGTCACCTCTCTGGGATGAATTATGATCAAACATTTTAATTAAACTGCTTATTGAACTGGGATCCCAAACAGCACTATATAGTAATCACCACTCTCGGACAAGATCCAGCAGATGATTTGCTAGACCAGGGGTACTCAAATATTGTCTTACAGCTCCACTTAATACATTTCCACTGCATCAAAAGGTCCAGTAAGGGCACATTACACGATGATATTGATGATATAATTCTTAAACTTGAGCATAAAAAGTGCGATGGCCAGGCAGAGACACTGGTGTAAGTGTTCATTCGCTGCAGTCATTGCATTATTATTCTGCTGGAGTCTTGATATCACAACATCAACTGATTCAGTTTTGTGGTTCTTCCCGTCATGTTTTTGCGATAGTTTTGTTCAAAACAGGCATGTTTGGTATTGTGGTAGTGTTTTGCTCTCCCACTCTTCATTACGACCACTGTTTCATTCCAAATCAAGTACAATGGTTTCATACTTCCCTCAGGCAAAACTAACGCAAATTACTCAGTCAGTTCAGTCAGCCTTCGATGTGTGTTTTTCCACAGTCAAACTTTCACTGTCAATTTTGTTCCCTGTTCGGATTAAATTGCTACCTCTTGAGTATGTATGTAGACGATCAGAAGCTTTGGTGATGCCTCTTCAGTCGTTTTCGCATTTGCAGCCTTTATCATTAACCCAACCACTTTTCTCCACTGAAGGGTCACTGGTGATTAAGGAGCCAGTACAGCAAAGGCAGTACAAACAGTTCAAGTTCAAGAAGTTGTGATGTTAACATTTAGGTGCCAGCATTTATTATTTTGTGAATAGAAATATCACAATAACACTGTAGGCAAACACAGCACCAGATCTGACACATATGACACTCTTTTTCTTACTATATTTCACATTGAATCAATCAGGAGATGATGTGTCAATACAGTATTGTAGCTGTACAGAAGCTCCTGCCTTTACTGAAAGAGTCAAGGCAACTTGCTCCATGAATACTACATCATTTATGCGTGAAAGGGTAAATGAGTACGTTGTCAGAATTGCTCCAGGGTCCAACACAAATGCCAGCCCAATTGCCCAGAGCCAGTAAAAGTTTATGCAGAGCAAGGTGATTGGCCCACTGACTGGCCAATCAGAGTTATGGGTATACAGTTTAGGATGAGGGGAGGACATTTCTCTTTGTTTGATAACGTTAAAAGTAAAGTTATGCTTTGGTGTTGGCTTCCCAACTCATTTTTTTTTAAAAAGAGAGAGAAAGTGCGGGAGAGAGCAGCAGTGGTTAAGCAAGTAGAGGGAGCAGCGGTAGCAAGAACAAAGCAGTGAACGAGAGAAATAAAATGTCTTATTGTTTCACGGCAGTTACGTTCTAAAGCACAAACAAATAACCTTCAAACACTAAACAGATTATTTAAGACAGATGCTCTTAGTTCCTGTTTCATTTTCCTCATCTGCATTTCTCGTTTTTATTCATATATTACAGTTCAGCTCCATGTCTGTAGTGGACAGGTGGCTCGCGGTAGCAAACAGAAGGAGCTTGACCTCAACATGCTCATACAAACAAATGCCATTATGTTCTTTCTCTCACTGTTCTATCCTTAACAAATACACTTCTGCAGATCGCTCAGCGTCGCTCAGTTTTTGACACAAGAGTTTATTATCAATCAAGGTTATCCATACTCACTGAAATGTTATCATCATCAATTCTCTTCTCTTCCCCCTTTGTATTCCATAATCTCTGGCTTAACACATTTACTGATCTAATATGTGCCTGATTTTATATTTAGCATTTTTTTGGAATACATCAACATTACATATCCATAACTGAAGGAAAACAACCAAATCTAAAGGGAACTTCACTGTTGTATGTATTATGTATACAATGAATAAATCACCACAACTATAGGAAAAAAAAAGTGTTATTTTCATTTTTTGGCTTCCATGCCAGTGAAAATATACAAGAGGCCAGTAAAACTCTGATCTACTGGCCAAGTGGGCCAGTGGAAAAGAAAATGTTACGCTGGACACTTGATCTGATGATCGTGTATTGTGTTTCTGCCTGTAGAAATCAAATATTAAGAGAGTGAAAATAAGAGGAAAACAAGATGTAGTGGGAGAACAAATGATGAATTTTCATTTTCAGTACAGGCAGCAGTTGTTTTCACCTTGAGTATAACGGCTCTTTGCATAACTCAGTGACCTCAGCCCAGCAGCAGCCCTCTATCCTCTGCAAGCAATTCACTCTGCACCTTGAAAACACTGCAATACAAACAATGGAAACAAAGAGAAGAAGAAGAAGGGGAAAAAAATGGAAAAAATGCTCTATTTTTGCAAGCGTAATTCAGAACATTCAGTGAGAACTCAGCTATCTGAAGTGTACTCTGCGTGTGATTTTCACTGTTACTGCGATATTGGACCAGAGAGAGAGAGGCCAGATTGAGGTGTGGTGCTGGCTCATGCAAAGCCTCTGTCTACACCAGATGGTCACAGGAGGGGTAAAGAATCAAAGATACACACAGGTAAGGAAAATGGACAGGCAGAGAGTTCACACCAGATAGATGAACAAAAGCTTTTGGTGGGCAGCAGAGTGAAGTGCAAGGGGTACAGTGATTTTAATAATGTGTCTTTGAAGTGGGGCATGCGGCTTGTTTGGTCAGCAGATCTCCCTGGCACCAGTGCCCGCTGCGCCGCCCTGCTGTCTGCACCGCTGCACTTGTCGTCTCTCTCTCTCTCTCTCTCTCTCTCTCTCGCAGCAAGAGCACATACAGTGTTACCACAAGCACCAAAGGCACAGTAGCTAACGCCGATGACAACAATGAGTTACTTATTAAGTTGTGCAAAGTAGCATGTATACCTTTTAATCAACCTTTTAATTTGTTGTGTTACCAGACACACCTTCTGGCAAACCACACAGCTCTGTGTTGTCACTGTGGCAGGATGGAGAGAGGATGGTGGCCTGGCTGGAAGCTGGCACCATCTTTCTACTGTTGTTTTGGAAAAGAGGGCCAAGTCACTGTGGGACTTCTTGGTTGCGTACAGTAATCTGATTTACTGTAGAAAATATAAATGAACACATCATCAGGATACAACAGAATAATACAGAGAAGCTTATAAAAAGGAGGCAATCATGTTTCCAGTTCAATGTAAGGATACAGAATGCACAACCACCTTGTTTCACTACTGACTCCAGTAGACAACTGCTGTGCTTTTGCTGTGTTTACATTTTATTCACTGTGATAGAGAGCAATGTTTGTGGTGAGCAGAAGGTTTGCGGTGAAGATGGCTTTGTTAGATGTGTGTTCTTGAATAAGGAGAAGATAACTGAGCCTTTCTTCTGTTCCTGATGCTTGTCTTCGCTATCGACATGCTCATCAGAAAACTTGAAGGGGAAAAACACACGCATCGCATGCTGACCACAGTCATGAGGAGCTTGATAGGAGCTTTAAACTAAATGTAGCTTGCAGTAATATTGAACTGGCAATTCTACTCAACGCAACAAAATGTGCGTAATTCTCTCTGTTCATTTATTTTTCATATACTGTACATTCATGAACCACTCTGAGAGGTTGTTAGCTACCCATTAAGCCAGCATAAATTTTCAGTGGCAGCACTTTTTACATCGAGTGTGTTTTTGCTGTAACTGTTGATGACTGAAAAATGAAGGCAGCTCAGCCTGTGTTTCTGTGAAATCCAAATAAGACTGGGACAAACGAAGCAGACTTTTGAAAATAAATATTATTTATAGCTTCTTGACTTGGACAGCTAACATGGGTTTATGTCTGACCAGAGTTATAACATCAGTTACACATCACTGCATGTTGATCGACCTCCACTGGTAACACTCACTGCCACTAGTTTTGTTCTTTCTTACACGGGATTTGTGCCATCATCTGTAACCACAGCAACAGCATTAGGCCTATATGAAACGCTGCTGAAATAACACCAATAACAGGGTGTCACTTCATGGTTAAATCAAATGAAAGAGAATGAAATGTCTTGCTGGCATATTTGCAACTTGCATGCATGCGTGCAGAGAGGGGAAAAACGTTGGTGCATCTCAAGTTTCAGAACAAACTCAAATGCTTGTGAGCCGAAAGCTGTGCAAAGTAGCAGAGAATCTGGGGGGGAAAAATGTTATTTCAACAGTGTTGTTGTTCATTTAAATGATTGTTCACTGACAGAAACTCAAACACTTACTATTCTGATAATCAACAGATCCTTTGTTGGCATGTGCCATTTTTTTTTACATTTTAAAAAGCAGCATTATTAGTTAGTTAAAAAAAAATACATCAATTAAATATTCCCCTGTTGCAGTCATAATGACAACAAATATTAAAAACCTAAATGAGCAATTCTAACATTATGAGTCTCAGGGAGACCAAAAACAGGGTACTGACAGGAATCTTTAGACTCATTCACACTTAAACAAAGGAAGAGAAGATACATTTCTAACAATTACATCCCCACACTGCAGTTCATTAAATATTCATGCCTCCTATAAAGACAGAGACAGGATGCTGGCTGAAGAGTACTGTAAAGAAAACAAACAGGCAACAGACTTACAGTAGAGAGGAACACAGTGGAAATCGCCAGGACAATAACTGGCACTCTGGATATTTGTTGGATTAAAATGAAACACAACACTGTGATTTGCACTTTATAAATGGAAACAAAGCAAATAGACACAGAAAACCAAAACAAGTGGACTGACAAGACGGACGTGAACTCACTTCCATGTGCACAGACTCGCATACGAGCGCAACACAAGAATCTGAAGCTCTGTGCTCTGAGGCACACCCTTGAAATATGTATGACCCTCCACGTTCTATCCACCGCTATGGCAGGGACACAGCATAGTTCCCTCTTTATCTCCCAAATGGACTTAGGAGCAGCGAGTTCGCTCCGAGGCTCAACATTCTTCTCTCTTGGATCCTATTACAGGACTAACCAGCAGCCACATGTACAAAGTCCCTTCAGTAATAATCACCCTAAATCCTACATGTTCTCAAACTTCTCAATGTAGCATGCGTTTCAACAGTACATTCATCAAATGTTTGGTTTTGCTTAACAATAGGCTGAACTCACTGGTTGAGCCTCGTGGAAGTTCTTTCTTCATGAGTTGGTGGTGGAAGCAAGCGGCCACAGAAAAGGAATGAGTCAAGACCAACGAGTAGTCTTTTCCCGCATCGAGTGGTCTTTCCTTGACTAATATTGAGGGCCAACTCACTGGGGTTTCCTGTACACTCATACTTTCCAAAAAGAGGCTTTGTAAAACAGCTGTCTACCAATGACCAATAGTTATTGGACGGTGCTTCTGTTGCAAGAAAATCAAAGAAACATTTTAAGGCCTTTCCTTTTTTTTTTTTTTTTTTTACCGACAACGTCCATGCGTTTTGGGAAATTGGGACTATAGAATTAGTGTAATGGTAGAAGGAATCAGTTCTCCATATTGTAGTAGGGGGTTTTAACAAGTTTGGATTTGCTGATGCTACAAGTCCTGTAGCCGTAAAACTCTTGGACACCTTGTAAGGCAAGAACGATCAGCAGCAAGCCAGGTCAAGCTTGAAGCCTCAGGTCGATACTTTTTTTAAAAAAATCCAACCTATCCTTTTAAAGTGTGCCTGCACTAGCAGATAAAATGAGACTGACAATTCTTAGGGAAACAGTTTTATGTAAATATCGCTTCTGTTATCTGTCACTGCGTGTGTGATTTTGTCCAGTCTGATGAGGTACAGCACGGTTCAACAATAATGTTTCCTTGATTGCTCAATGCAAGTAAAACGCATCTTGCAACTCTTTTGCTCGATTGGGCAAATGGTAAAGAAACAAAAACAACAATGTTTCAATAATTTTCTTTGATCATCGTTGTATAATAAATTATGTTCTCGTTCTCTGGCACACAGCATAGCCCTCTCGCCTCGCACGCATCGGAGAATATAAGCATGCGCCGTTGGCCAATCAAGAGTTGAGTAGGCTAATAGTGTTATGCGTGAAACAAACATCCCTCAGGAATATGTGAGCACTGTCAAATAGAGGACTCAATGGAGCATTTTTCACCCCATAAATACTCTCGAGAATGAGAAACATTAGAGGGAAATCAGGATGCTTGGAGTGGAAGAAATTAGTATAAAAAATGTATTTGCCATAGGGTTAAGGAGTCTATTCCATTATTTGAAAGAAACTCGTCTGATCAAAGACTTTACTGTTCAGTGAAATATAGGGGATGGGTCATACCAGTTTCGATATGCAAGAATGTTTGTTGCTTCGCATCTGTGACACTCTGTGTCCTTGTTCTGTTTCAATTACTGAAATAAAAATTAAGCTTGACAATTAAGTTTAGTCTTCGTTGTTATTTGATAACTACTAATAAATACAAACTGACTTTGGGCAAGTGGAAAAAAAACAAAAAACATTAACGTTGAACCCTGTAGAATAGAACGATTGTGAGATGCTTGTCTTTGTGGTCACACAGAAGGGATTTTCCATGGTATTTTGTGGCGGTTGTATGAAGTCTCAAAGTCGCAGAGGACTAGCTTTTGAATGTTATCGACATGTGAAACTGAGGTTTGACAACAGCCACTTACTACTTTTTCTGACTCATTTTGTTCTTGTTTTCTCACTCTTTCTCTCTCTCTCTCTCACACACACACACAAACACACACACATTCGATTTGTCTTTGTTTCTGACCTCTCTGCCTGCACACTCTTAATTAACTGCATGGCGTAATGCAGTCTCGACCATTGCAGTTTGTGGAGAAATTAAGAGAGGGCTTGTTTTGATGCAGCAGTTGAGCTGCCTGATCATGCAAATGCAGCAGAATAACAATGAGATTCAAATTATGATTAAACAACAATTAACTGCGCTGCCCTACTTCAAAGCTCGTGTGAACTTTCAACTATTTGAGAAAAATGATGTCGAGTCACTGTGTGGTTGCATCTATTAAACAGCCATAAGATACACACCACTGATCATTACACCATAAAGTCTCTGTCAGTGCCAGAGGTTGGCGAGCATGTGTAAGTTTAATCATCACCATCATTACTACAGTCACCACATGATAGCACTCTGCCCAGTCGCTACAGGGCTACACTAACTAAAGTTTCACCTTATCTAAGCGATTAGATAAGGTGAAATATGAATGATATCCATGAGGAAATTGGGTCATTGCAGCAGCAGATACCAGGACATGTATACGGACAAGAACAAATGAAAACAGTGCCTATCTTTAATCTGACCAGATAATCTGACATTAACAATTAACATTGTCATTATGTATTTGCAGAAAAATTTCAAAACATAGTAGCTATGTTTTTTGCTGTTGGATATTCTTCCAAATACCTAAAACCTGCTACAACCGGTTTTTCTCAATGAATACGAACATCCATAAACAAGTCGGGCAGCGTTTAAAACTCAGAACTTAAAACGTTCCTCTGTAAACGTTTGCCGAATGGGAGCAGGCAGAACAAGCACAATGACCAACCAGGGGTTTGGCAGTTTCCCAGCAAACACCAGTACTGGACTAAAAATGACTTTGTAATCAGAGGGTTTAGAGAGCAAACAGAGGAGGAGGGAAGAAAACCAGGGAATGATAGAGTGAGCCTATGAATTACTCAGCAGACACGTCTCTCCCCCTTCTTCTCCTCCCTGCAGAAGATAATGGGGATCATCCGTCTTCTTGCCCTCCTTTACGCCCCATCTTCTGACCACTCGTCTGCATCCAGGTCAGCTGAGAAATAACACAGGTCCTTTCCGATAACTATGATGTGCAGAATTTGATGGAAAGAGATTTCAGTTTGCCAGCGTTATTGGGAAAAGCCGGAGTGGCATGAGAAATTTCTTTTCGTACTGTTTTGTCTATGCTCTTGGAAAAAGGTGATGTCACGTACTTCCACGTTCGCTCCCAAGTCCACAAAATCTGAGTCGAAATCTGTTGAAAACTGTTTGCTTCTGCTTCTGAACTTTTTACTTTGATTGTTGCTCTTGTAGTCATAAATATTCAATATTAGAGAGAAATAGTTGAGATTCGAAACCAAGTTTTCAGGGTCTCTGCAATCTGGAACAGCTCTATCAGCTACTAGGAGTTTGTTTTCCACATGAGACAGGCCCCAAGTCTACACAGAGGATATGACGAGCCGCAGATAAAGACACAATCAAAGACAGAACAAGGACAGTAGATTTAAGTAAGACTAAACATTTTAGGACACATGGTCACTAAATACAACAGAGCAAAGGAAATTGAAAGTAAATGCCTCTCTAGAGAACCTGCAATTTATCATAACTGCAATAAGAGTGCACAGATTGTTTATTTCACACATCAGCAGGCCTAAACTGCCGATGCTGGATTATATAGCTGAGCTGCTGGATTGTCTCAGACTCATGTTATTCCGATGCCTGCTGCTGCTAAACTGCTTAGGAAAACATACATGACACATTTATTCCACTTCATGAATAAAACAGCATTTCCACTCACGCATACTAAAAAACTGAGGTGTATCTCTCTCTCTCGCTCCGTGGGGCAAAGACATGTCTAATGTTAAATCCTCATCGACAAGGATAGGAAACCTGCAGGATTTTCAGGCTCTCATCTCCTTCCAATAAAGCGAGTCGTCTATTCTATCCCGAGACAGGATGCAAGGAGGAGGCTAACGAAGGGCATCATTATGAGGTGAGGAGTTCACAGCAGCGTGCAGGAATAGGATTTGAGAGTGAAAAAAAAAAAAAAAAAAAGATGTAAATTTCTCTTTAACTGTAAGAGAGTGACACTCTCTTCTTTGATCATATGGAAAACAGAGGAAATATGGAGGTGGGGGGACTCATGGAGAGAGGCAGAGAAAGAGAGACGACAGCTAGAAGAAAAGGCTGTAAAGAGAAGCAGAAAGCAAAGGAGTCAGAGAGATATTGCTATCAGAGCTCCAACATGGCAGGATGTGACATGTGGAGAGCAGGAAGAGGAAACTGGACAGATATAGATTGGTTTGGTAGCCACTACTGAAAACATGTCTATCCCATTAGGGGCCTCTGTGGCAGTTAATGTGCTTATCAAAGCGTGCACCTTGGGTCTATTCCTAACCCTAGTACGGTGCCACTGCACACAGCTAACATGGAGCACCGATGGAAAGACGGCTCAGTGCAGAATCTAACCTGGGTCGGTGAGATTTCTATTATTTTGAAATCACTTATTGGCTTGTGGAGTTTCCTCCAGAAGTTGGTGACACACACTGGGGTCAAATCCCAAATCTAATAAGGAATAATAATGAATTTCATTCATTAGTATGCCTTTACCTCAGCTAAGCTAATTTTACCACGTGACAACTGCTCAAATAAAACAATGAGTCTCATTGAACTATCGAAAAACAAAAGAAAAGCTTTGTGAAAAAACAAACACCCTCTTCATTGTGAATGAGTGAAGGATTTCAACTCAAGAAGGAGGATGACTGCAGCTTTATTTACTACTGTGCTGAATCTGAAGTCCCTCTAAGCATCAAATAGACAGATCGTGCAGGTTTCAATTGTCAAGTGGCACAAATATGGACAATTCCTCGAAAAACAAAGATCCAGAGAAGCTAAACTCTGTTGAGTGGACTTTCATATTGTATTTACATACTTTTTAGCACATTCAGTTACATATTCGTTACATCCAGATTGGTGACAATTGTCCTTTATACCAAATAGCACGTGAGTAGGCAGCATAATAAACCATGTCACTGAAGAAACATTGCTCTTTTATTGCACAGGACTTTGCACAGGTAGATGCTGTCGTTAAGGTAAGTAGACAGTAAGGAAGTCATTTTATATAGAATAAACCTCTTACTGAACAAGTATAGCAAGTATAACAGTAAGTTACATTAGGTAAGCTTTAGGTTGACTTTGGCCATTAAAAACATGTGGCTCTGTCAAAAAGGAACATTTTGAACGTTATAAATTTAAGATTAGTCATCATGTTCAAAGGCTCCCTTTGCAATAAAGTTTAAAAAGAATAAGTGGAGGGTTAAACAGTGGATAAGGGCAACTTGGATTTAAACACATGTGCAGCTACTACATACACATGTACGGATTAGCAATATCAGCCAAATTGTGCATCTACAGCTTAACTTAAAAAAAAACCTGAACCTTTGTTAGGCAGTAGAAGGGGATTCTTCACAGTTTCAGCTTTTGCTAATGATCCTCCAATTTCATGGCTCAATAAGAGAGAAGTGTAATAGCTTCTAAGTCTGATGGCTTCTCGATACTCCGTAGAGGCAACCAGTTACAACTCTTTACTGGAGTGAATGCTTTTTCCAGTCAGAATCCATTAAACAGCTGGCTTCTGGTTTGCAAGACGAGAGCAGCCATTTGTATTAATACTCATATACCATATATTGAAGTTAATGAAAAAGATACTGGGGATTGATTTAAGGTCTTAACTTCCCTTTTTATGAACTTCAAAAAGGGATTGACCCTTTGGTTATGAAAAAACAGAGGTACATAGCAGCAGCATGGGTGTGTCAGCTCAGCTGTTGACGTTGAGGCAGATAGCCATCTAATCAAATATGGTATTTGGAGTCTCGGTGAGTGGGATGTTAAAACTTCAGGATAATACAACAGCCTGCCTTCTTTAAACATCAAACTACATGATAACCAGTCATGTCTAGTGTAGTTTAGAGAGTCCCTGTGGTGCAGTAGCTTATTAGTCATGATGAGGAGAAAACTATAACAAGAAGTTCAGCTGTGAATGACTGATACTCGGTGATGCTGGCATGTTTGTTTTTTTTTTCTTTTTTAAACATGAACCATTAAAGCCAAGATAAAGGGCGGTGGTTCTTATAGCTGTCATACACATGATGAACCATGTTTAAAGCACCCCTCCAGGACAAACAGCCTGCTGTAGGGACAAACGGAGCGGTAGTTTTGCATTGCGTTGTCAACTTACCCTCGGAGAGCTCCAGCTCCAGCTCCGCCAGCTTCTCCCGGACCTCCGCCGGCAGAGTCATAGCGACAGCCGGCGTGGGCTCCAACATCATCGTTAACAACCCGGTTGAGGTTCTCTCTGCCATTACGATCCAGTAAAAAGAAAAAAAAGCGCAAATGGGTCCACTAGGTTGTCGATCAGAAGGACAATACAACCAAACACGAAAAAAATAAAAGATAACAACCCCTCCTCACTTCGCTTCGGCTAAGGGGGGCCAAATAGGGTGTTGGTGCTTCTCGCTGCAACGGCGTACAGATGTGTGAGAAATCTCTTCAACCGTCATGACACGGCTAGCTCCGAGGCTAGCAGACACACCTGGCTGTGTGTGTCCATGTAATGTGGTAGGGCAGGCCCCTGCCACTGTCTCCGTGCCTGCTGTCTGTCCCACGGCACTGACTGTGTCCTGAATGACGGCGGCTGCTTCACTTTAACTGTGGAGGGAACTCATTCAACTCATCGCTCGCTTCCCACGGCGCAGTCGCCATTGCATCATAGCAACAGCAGCTCTGGCCGTGCGCGCTCACGAGGGCCCCCACTCCTGTGTGTTTGTGCACGCGCTTGTGTGCCGCACGCTGATGTTGCACACATTTATATATGTATATAAAACTTGTCCGCCTCCTGCTGTCACAACCACAGTGCTGCACGACACTGCCTGTGACTGTTGTTTGAACTGGGAAACACTGCTGTGCTTTTGAGATATTTATTTACTTATTCAGCCATGTTTTTATGTATTTTGCTTTTGGTATGGTGAAGTTTTACATCAAAAGCTCAACTTAATTTTGGTATGGTTTAAAAATGTATGTTAGGAAGATTGTGTAGGATAGTAGGCTATAGAAATTGGCTTATGTCACAGGCAAATGGCACGCCAGAAGCAAAAAGATCTTACCGCTGTGGGCAGATAGTACATAAAACTCCCAGTAAAAATACTACTGCTAAAATAAAGCATGTTAGATTTGAGGTAAGCTTAAAGATCCCCTCTGTACATGTATTAAGGCATGAAAAAATACTCTGCTTGGAACAATAATGTGTGTCTGATATTTTTTCTGCACACAAAGAAAAGTTAATTACTAATTGAAATTCTTAAACTAACTGCTGGGCTCAAGATATGGTATACTTCACTGTAAAGTCCATTCTCAGTGTATGTGTACTGGAGACTTCAGGTTTCCACGTTACACTTTTTAAGTTGTATATTTGACCACGATTGGCTCCAAACTAGTTGTGATGTCACAAATCCTGCTCTTAAACCCACCTCTTAAAACTGGGTTTTCATCGAGCACAGATAAACTTTCCTTCTTCAACAGATGAATGTAGTAGTTTGGCGCTGGCGCCAAACTCTGCAAATACATCATTCTCTAAAATGACGCTCAAACATCAAACTGTTGGACAACCAATAAGAAAAACTAGAAAATGCATTTCATACGGAAAATATGTGTAAATGCTGACAGCTGAATTAAATTGCAAAGCATCTCCGAAAACGCAGAAATCTGCAGCACAAAAACAAACAAAAACAAACTTTCAGCGCCACCTACAGATGAAATTGTATCAAATGCTATAAACTTGTTCAGCATCCCCACCTGTACTGTTTTGCAGAATTTGGTTACTATAGAATATTGCGTTAAAGAAATATGGCAATTAATAAGTAGAAGGATGGTATTTTACTAATGACCACAAGGTGAAGCTATTGGTGCCATGATTCAGTATGTTGTGCGTATTGTTATGGAGAACTTGTGTACCAAGTTTCATTTTACTAAAGACAACAGAATTGTAGAAATGTCATGTTATAGTATTACAGTAGTGCCCCCTGTGGGTAGAATTGTATCAAAGGTTACACACTTGTGCAGTGTGGCTGTATGTACAATATTCCCATATTTGGTTCTAATCGAGTTTAGCATTGAAGAGTTATGGTCAAGTGCATCAGGCCACGCCTCAAAAAAGTTTGAAAACCAATCACAGACAGTAACAGTAAGTGATACCAAAAACAAACTTGTAAGTTTTGTTTTTGTTTTTAGTTTTTAAGTTTTAGTTTTGTTTTTGTTTTTGTTTTTTGTTTTTTGTTTTATAAGTACCAAGTCTGGTGAAAATTAGATGAAATATGTGTCACCAGACACAAAATGAGTTTTCCAAAAAATCCAAAATAGTGGAAATAACCATCTTTTTTCATATTTTAATGCATTAAGCATTTCTACATGTTGCAGCTTATAAAGCCATAAAATATGAATACTTAAGCATTTTTTTTGTTTTTGAGATATCAACTTTCAAAGATTCCTCTCATAGACTTTCCATGATATTTTTCAATATTTTAAAAATGTATATAAAATACCCAGAAAATGCTAGAAAGAAGAAACGTCATAGCATAAATGTCCTTAAAGAGCTGAACATTTTGATATTTGAATTGTTTATGTAGCTGAAAGTATGCAGAAGTAGTTAGAAATTGAAAAAAACATTGTGAACAAATATGAAGCATTACAGTAAGCATACAGTATTACAGTACAATGCACAGTGTTGGATTACATATCTGTTCTGTCTACAAAATGTTTGAAGACATGGTCATTCTCCCAACATTTGGCTGCATCCTTTGACCAGCCACAGCCACTGTAAGGCCATGATTGAGAACATGAACCACAATTGTGGTCCTTATTTTATCGGGAACATGAATATGTCTTTGGCCTCACTTCCTCTGTTTTGCCTCCCTACCGTTCTCCATGCAACCTTACTCCTCTTCTTCCTGGCTATTGACTGTTCATTTTTTGTTGTTCTTCCATTGTCAGAAATTGTAACACTGTGTTGTGCACTGTCTATATATGCTTGCCAATTATAAGTTCCTTGTAATGCATCTCTGAGCTATTTTAGAGAACTAGTTGATCATTTGTTGATCTAACACTGCACACATTCCCCTTCATAAGTGAAAGTCAAGATTCAGTTTAGAGCAGTTCATCAATTCAGGACACATTTACAAAATAGAAATAGAAATGTGTAGAAATATATGTATAGATTGTGACAACTGGTTCAACCATTTTGCATGTGATGACTTATGCAATGAACTAATGCCTAGATGTTTTGGGGGGCAAGACTATTCAACAGAGAACGAGTATAATATATTCTGATCAACATGACATAAGCAATTGATAACATAGGAAACAGCAGACAATTGTACATCATCATTTGCAATTTGTTTAAAAGGATGAGATGATGTGCACATGTGACTAGGTGATGTGTAACATTATTAAATGCAGCCAAACTGTTTTTGTAATATGCATGTCATGTTTTGTTTTTTTTTCATTCATGGGGCAATGACCACAAATTTCTGAAACTTGCCCGTAGTTTGGTTGGGTTGTGGTTTGATACCCTGATAACCTGAAGAGGCAGGTAAACAGAGATGAAGAAGAGGGTTCAACAAAGCACAGAACGAATGAGAGCAGATCTTCTCAGGGTCATAATTGTAGGTTTGATCCTGCCTACTGAAGCTCAGTTACAATCATAACTCTATTTTGTAAAGTGTGGACAAATACCTAGATGTTTAGGAAATTATTCTATTCATATTGGTTGTGGCTTTACAAATGGTGGAGTGATACTACTGACACTGCACATAATGTCATACATATCATTTTATTGGTCATTGTATAGATACAGTATATTTTCACTTCATCGTACTGTAGCAAACATAAATAGTACAATAACAGATATATTTAAAAGGAAACAAATCCAAGGCAAACATAAAAGTCTAAAGATATTGACATGAAATAGCTTCAAATTACTTGAGGTACAAATTGTTTGGCCATATTGTTTTAAAATGTAAAAAAAAAAAAAAAGAGCTGCTCTTTGTTAAATTTACACTCAAATCTTTTTTTTTTTCAGTAGAAAAATGTAATAATGTAGCATTAATTATTATTTTGGAAATTGACATGTCATATATGCTAATATTAATATAAAAAGTTATGTTTATTTACATGTCACTTTTCAAAAAGTATTTACAAAATTCTTTAGAAAAAAGACAAAAATTACAACTATAATTCAGAGTGAAAAATTATGAATTAAAAATTAAATAGATAGATAGGTAGTGTTTATAATAGTCTTCATCATCATAAATTATTTTCATATTTCAGCACAGGTTTAAAAAACAGTAATACTGACAATGGAGACTTTACAAGCATAGACTATATGTCTACATACCTGTTTTAGCTGCACAGTATATGGCAAGACAAAAGGCTATTCACAGTAATGCTTTACAAGACAAATTACATACATTATAATTTAAGTGTAAAATAAAAGGTTTTAATTATGCTTTTTTTGCCCTAAAATATTTTCATCTTGTACTGTTTTTAAATACTTATTGTTACTGGTTTTTCTGCTTGTGCGCATATCGCTTGTATCTTTTATGAAATCATTCAAATGTATAAATTACAAAAACATTTAGTGACAATATCCAAATATTACATAATTACACTTCATAAAACAAGCACTTGCATACAGCGCCTTCATCTGTGAAAATAAATGTGTTTTGAGTTTATACAACCAGTAGGTGTCATAGTAGACACAGTTAAAAAAAAGGTTCTTCTCTGGCAAGGAGTATGCTATGTATACATCTCATTGACTGTATTGAGGGTTTGGTGAGAGTGATGGTAATAAATCCTCTATTGTAAGTAAAGTTCTTTCCTTAGAGTGTGTTTCAGATCGATGTGGTATTCCTCTCCTGGATTCCTGCTGTTATGATCATAGATAGCCCCATTCACCTCGGTGTGAACATTAAAAAGAGATGTTTTCCTGTCAGAGCACAAACAATAGTTTAGTCCTGCACGTAAAAAAAAATCACATGGAAACTGTACGATTCTAACTAGAAAATGAATTTAGCTTAAAAAATGTTGCTTTTGATTGTTTGCCTGTACCTCCTCTGGCCTTTGTGTAAGGCATCTGTCAGAGCCTTCAGGTAATAGGAGCGATGATATCCTTGTTGGAGGTGATGTTCATCTGTCCAGCAGTGACTCCAGAACACGTCTGCGTCTGTAGGGACTGAATTACACCCATCTGTCTCCAGATCCTCATCCCGATGCTCCATCCTGGCAGGGGGCTGGAACTCGGGGACACTGTACCTCTGGATGAAGAAGAGTTTGGGTTTGCCAGCCAGCATGGGGCACACATCCGCAGTGAAAAGACATCTGACCGCATCAAGATGTAGACCTGCGCCGTATGAGTTTGTAGCCAGGAGATGACTGGCTGTGCCGCGGCTAATGATGCAGCAGACGAAACCGTCACCACCATGGTTTTCTCTCTGTCTAAAAATCCCTTTCAGAGTTGAAAGAGTATCATCCACACTCAGCAATTTGTGGTGGATCACATTGAAGTGAAGGGTCTTAAATGTACTTTCCAGCATCTCTGAGGGAGTAAAGAAAGATGAAACCATGCATATAAGTTTTACCCTGATGAAAAGTCACTAAATAAAACATTATCAAACCAGGGCTGCTACTGACGTGAGTAAAGTGGCTTAAAATGGCTTGTTTTGCCCAACCAACAGTCCAAAACCTCAAAGATATCAAGTTTACTACTGAATGAGACAAAGAACAGTTTCAAATCCTCAAAAATGAGAGGCTGGAACCAGGGAATGTTTATATTTTTTCCTTGACAAATGACTAAAATGATAAAGCAACTATGAAAAAATCTGCAGATTAATTTTCTGTCAGACGACTCGTCAATTAATCAACTGGTTGTTTCAGCTCTGATGCAAATCAAACATCATTTTTCAGTGGTATACTCTGACTGTAGGTAAAAAGAGTTTTGTGTCTCACCTCCATCATTACCAACACAATCTATGATAACACATACTCCTCTGGGATTGTTGTTAAATTTGTACCCATCTGGTGGACTCTGCAACACAAAAGGAGCAAGAAGAGACATTTTGTTCATGCACTTAAATTGCTGCTGAAAAACACAGCAAAGAAAGTTATCAGCACAAACTTTACCTGATAGCTGTGCTGTCTGTATACAGGCATCGGTATGCTTTCTGTAGCTGAAATGAAAGTGATGATAAGAATGTCAACACTAAAATGAAATTCACTGATAGAACAGGGGTTTTCCAACTCTACTGGGTACACATAACATTGCCAATAGCAGTTCCCTTATCCTGAAATGGGTATTCTGACATTTCTCTAGTAAGCAAATTGGTCTTTATAATTTGTTAATGTCTTACCAATGCGAAGGGACTGTCCCAGTCTTGTTTGTTGTGGAGAATGGGAGCGATTTGTGGTGGGGGACGGAAACTAAAGAGCAGATGTTTTTCAGATGTATTAATTTCATGAGACAAAAAAAAAAAAAAAGAAGCATGATCTTTTATACACTGTCTTACTTACAGGATCTCTGTGCCTTTGCTGTTGACACGAGCATTGTTCTGATGTTACAGCTGTGAAAGGTGTAAATAGAGAGAAATACAAGTAAATATAAGTAATAATTTCAGTTACTTTGTATACTGTTTGTGTTATTTGTTCATAAAAGTATAGGTTAGTTAATTAGCTGACTGTACTTTTTAAACATGCATGCTCTAGGATCAATGTAGATGTGACTTTACAGTGCTTAGTGGGGATCAAATCATATGTTTCCTGTGCCTGGTACTCTACTTTATTCTTCATTATTAGTTAACATCTTTACATTTTACTTGTCTGAAGAATGTATAAAACGTCACACTTCAAATTCCTTTTACTGTATGTATGAATGCTACAAATAGCTAGCCACCCTCACACATCAGTTTCATTTCACATTTTGTCAAGGGGCATTTTCTTGCAGTGATTCATCAACTCTGTGCACATTTGAGTCATTCAGCATTAAAAGGCGAAAGGGAAATACACTCACCTGATGTTTTGTACATGTTCACTTTTTTGGCAAGGTCAACCCTGCCAATATTTCTTAAACATTCCTCTACAAAGTCCACCCGTTCTGACGAAACTTTGTCCAGCCTCTCTAGTTCCATAATTACGTCCAGGAAATTCTGTGAGACAAGAGAGGGGGTTTCTTTTCAGAATTTAAAATAATCTTGTGTGGTATGCAAGTTTTGACCTTTTTTGAAGGGGTCAAATCACTACACAAAAACTCCCCACCCACAGTGGAAGCAGTATTCAGTCATTCTTTCACCTTTGCCTTGTCCATCCTCTCTCGGGGTACAATGCTACCTAACAAGAATTTCACGCTGTCCAGATCTTCACTGGCCATATCCTCACTTATATGAGCCATCAGTACCCTGCAGTGAGGAAGACAATGATCATTCAAAAATAGCCACACATATGTTAACTTGTCTTGTTAGAAATATTTAGTATTCATCAGACATTCCAAAGCTTATCTCACCTGAATCTTGGCAGAACCTCCCTGTACTTCAGATTCCTCTCCACCTCATCTCTGCTGCTGCTGAACACCTTCCTCAGAATATCAAAACGCTTGAGCCGTAGTAGGAGCTCTGCCAGAAACAGGCTAGCGTTCTCACAGCTCATCGCTTTAGACCTCAACATTTCCTTCAGACAAGCAACGCTGTCGTCTGTGTCCAAGTTTCCACACAAATAGAGGAGCATGCTGCGTTCACCACTGCTCAGAGACTCGGCTATTAGATTAATATCCCGAAGCAGATGTCTGTCTTGAAGAGCCATGGATGCCAGGAAGACGATGACCTAATGATGATTAACAAATAAGGAACTTTGACGGTGCACCGGTATGCCAACAAACCGGATCAGACTAAATATTGCGTTAAATTTGAGTTCCGTATGCTAAACTGCAGCTAAACTATCATGAAACGACGTACGTAGGCCTAAAAGAAAAACAAAGGATCAAGGAGTCTACCTCTTAGCGTCGAAAGTTGAGCACAGAAGCGGATGATCTGAAGAGAGATTGAGATTCAAAATAGAGATGACACCACTTCTGGAGGAAGTTACTGTCAATCATAAAGTATTTGAAAGGTTTTCGGTATTTTTAGAGGAGGTGGTTTGCATGGTTCGCAAGTGAAAGTGAAACTAAGTAGTGATGTAATGAAATAGGCGTTTCCATGAGCACACATACACACAAAAACTCGTACACGCACATACACACGCATTTAAAAATACAGACTCGATGGTTTATTAGAAAGTAAGAAACCCCGGAGCCTTTAAAAATGAATTAACGACATGTATAACTGCTTTATTACCAAATAGAAAGAATAAATACCAACCAGGGTTTTTTTCACAACCTGGCGCTTAATATGTTTGTCTTATTATACTATAACGTATTTTTAAAAGCATTATTACATTATTTATTAACCTTAAACCATTTAACCATTAACAAAACTTAGACCTTTAGACCTTAAAACTTTACACCTTATCATACAACTTCTAGTAGTTGATCATGCATTCCTGAAGAAATAGAAACAGATTTAAAGAGCAAGGCAACAATATATACAGCATAACAGTATACAAAATAATAATAATTTTAAAAATATGTACATGTAGATAAATAAAAATTAATATACTTAAAGCAAACTATCTTTACATTCCAGCAGTCAATATATTAGATTTCAATTAGATAAACAGGATACAAACAATGCAAAAGGGGATGAGTGCAAGGAGTGCTGAGATAAATATTAAATGGTAAAAAAAGACATGTTACTTTATATACATTTAGTAGTTGGTTATGTTCAGTATATGCAGCCTGTTCAAATATACAGTGTTGACTGTTATGCACTGCAGATTTTGTATTTTAGACTAAAATAAGAATATGTAGGTGCAGTGGGTATTATAGTGTTACAAGTTTATTGCACAGTGATTGAATTAACTGTTCATAAGATGATCCTTGTGGTGGAAAACACAATTAAATAAATAAATAAAAAGCACAAAGTCTTGGTCAAAACACTAGAAACTGCGACATAGCTTGATAAAGTTTTGCAGTGAAAATATTGGTAGGTTTACAAAAACATAATCCAACTCATCCTGCTTTACTGTTCCTATCTCCAACAAAAACAAACTTACCAGGATCTGCCTCCAGAATCATCCCCTCCCAACCTCCCAGACACGAACGACAGAACCATCACATGCTTTGTGCTCACAATAGTGAATGACGGTGATCACCCCCTCAAACCACACTTCACATTACTGCCTTCAGGCCATAGATACAGGACGCTGAAATGGAGAGGAGCTTGTTTGGCAGAAGTTGTCCTTTCTGCCATAGCAACACTAAACAAACTGCCTTACTGACCTAGTATAGAGCCTAACTTATCTGTATATGTGTGTGATACATATATATGTGTTGGGATACAGGCAGGGAATGAATGTTATGTGTATGTATATCTGTATGAGGTGTGGTTATCTGTTTCTGTGTGTATGTCTAGCAAAGACTAGACACACACACTAGCCCTTATTATAAAGTTAACACTTTATAATAAGGGCACAAATAATATACTTATGCAATGATCAGCTAAAGTATAAGTCATGATGATTTCATGCAAGCTGATCGTGTCCTTCTAGTGTTACTAGCTTGTAAATGTGGTATAAATAGCATCAGGTCATGCAGCAACATGTAGATGATTACATCTGACTAATATTTTGCTGGGAGAAAATAGTAGCTTCATAGAAGTTGATTAATTAATTGTATGGTATAAAATCCCTTCACTGTAACTGTGATTCAGCTAATATACTGGTATATCAATAAATATATGAATTAACATTCAGATGAGATTTTGGGTATCATAATATTGTGATATGGCATAAATGTTGTCTTTCCCTGGTTTGAAAGGCTGCATTATAGCAAAATGGTGTCATTTTCTGAACTTATAAAACTGTTTTAGCTGTTATATTGTATTAATTGCCTTTACCCACTTAGTAATATCCACACTACTGATGATTATTTATCAAAAGTCCCACTGTGTCAATATTTATAGTAAATATTGTGATATTTGATTTTCTACATATCAACCAGCCCTAAGTTAAGCATCATTTAAGTCAGTAGTTCTCAAACTTTTTCATGTCAAGGATCCCTAATCTGACACAAATTGGACCACAGACCTCCATTTGAGAAGATAGATTTTGTCTGATAAGAATTTCACTTTTAGATGTTTTAAGTGTATGAAACCCATGACCAAAATAGTCATACATTCTGTCATTATGTTACTAATGGATGAAATTATAGTGGAAATAAATTTGAGAGGACCTTTGAGAACCACAGACTTAAGTACATGAGTTTAACCCTTATTATATCTATATATAATGTACAGCTCTTCTCCTGATGATGAGTTTTCCGACAGCCGTGAATGTGTCAGTCCTGCTCCCCCTGCAGGTCGTCCCAGCTTTCTGCTCTTTCTGTTTGGCAAAGCGCACTTGAGTTCCGCTCGGTCTGACCAATCGTGTGTCGCTGTGGCTCATCAGCACCATTGCAGTGTGGAGAGATCATCCGGAGGTGCCGCCGCTCGTAGAAACAGGGATCATTTGGAGGAAAGATACTCGACCTGGGTGACCGCTCCCGGGCAAACACCAACCCCGTGCTTCCCCGACACAGTCACGGCTTGACATTGCCACAACAAGCTTCACTCCAGGTGAGTATTTAGTTATTTGATAGCTGACAAAAACCACTCCGGATTTTCCAGGTAGTCGCAGTCAAGGGCTGCTGCTGACTTTCATCAGCACTGTGGTGTGTTGATGGACACCCGCGGTGAGGAGGCTCATAACGTCCAGTGCTAAAGTGTGTTTTGGTTGAGGGGGGATAACACATCATATGCTCAGGCGTTTGAAGCCGAGGCAGCCAGTCGCTTCGGCCTGGTCACGACGGAGGATGAGGATGTCCACCACCACCACCACCACCACTACCATCAAGCAGCAGCTGCCATGCAAGCCGAGCTAAGGTAGCTAACGTTGCTGGAGTGTGGGCTCAAGCTTTCGTGGCAGTGCTGTAACATACGTCAGCTAGCAGTCAACTATAACCGTCCAGATAACACGGCGAGTTAGCTTGCTACAGCGGCAGGTAACCTAAAACGACAGGTTTAACTTAGGATGTGTTGCGGCTCAGCGTTAGCCGCACACATATCGTCTTGTAATATAACGTTATATATATGTATAACATTACAGTTTTTTTCCAATGGGGCACTTTACAGTTGAGCTCTACCTATGTTCATCTAAGTAACGGTTAAGTAACGCTGGTTTTGGTGTGGAGAAGTTAAATAATCACCGTCATGTAACGTTACAGCAGTAGAGCTGAAGTCTTTGCTATATTCATCATCTGACCTTAGTGGCCAGTTTGTAACTCATGTTTTTTGGCTGACTGAGTTAGTAGTCAGTTGTCATATTATCATGTCTGTGAGCATCAGTGCCGTGGTGCTTAAATATGAACACTACATATATATACACACACGTTTTGTTTGGTATGAGCAAATAACTTGTGCAATAGTTGCCTCAGTCCACATAGGCGAGAGTGCAAAGTGCATGGTCAGTTTAAGAGCTTCAGTGTGGCTTATTAATTCAATTAAATTTTTATTTGTTTAGCGCCGTCTCTTACAAAAGCAGTTCAAAGTGCAAAAAATGTGCCTGTAAACAGAAACATCCATGCAGACATACATGGACTGTATATGCACTCATACAAACATACTGTACTAATATGGTATGTTAATTTAAGTAAATGCTTAACTGAAAAGGAAGGTCTTTAAAAGAACACAGTGTTGGAGCAAGTCTAAGATCAGCAGGCAGACGGTTCTTTTCTTCAGGTGCATAAATGCTGGATGCCATCTGACTAAACTTTGAAAATGTTCTAGGCACATGGAGGAGATTTTCACCTTGTGACCTGAGAGATCTGCTGGGATTGTAATCAGACAGCATGTCTGAAATGCACTGTGGAGCCAGACTATTAAGATTAAGATTTCTTTATTGTCATTTGTCAGGACTCACATTGGTACGTTGAAATGAAATTGATCCTCTGGCATGTGACCCATCCTATATACACACACACACACACACACACACACACACACACACAGTAGGTGCAGTGGGCAGCCACACTACCCCAGGACCAACTCCAGTTCTTTTTGCCAGTGCCTTGGTCAGGGACACTGACATGAGTATTAACTCCTAACATACATGTTGTTACGCTAACATACAGGTGGTGGGAGGAGACCGGCAGGAAACCCACACAATCATGAGGAGAACATGCAAACTCCTCACAGAAAGGGCCCGGGGCAGCAGGGGTTTGAACGCAGGTTCAGTGCTAACCACTGAGCCGCGCTGCTGAATTAATTAAGAGCCAGATTAATTAAGTGCTTTGTAAACCTAGAAGAGGATTTTTAAGCTTTTCACTCAGGTGCATTTCAGCCGTGTAGCTGTTCTTAAATATGAATCAAAATTAACTATACTTGTCTTGACAAGTTGCACAAAGTTACCAGCAAACAACTCTCTTTACAACAACAACGACATCATTCATTCATTTACCTTAGCTCTACTTAGCCAGCTTTTTAGAGCTAAGGGCAGCTTGCAGGTTTGCCTCTGCTAAGTTGCTTTCTAGTCGATCATTTATTGTTGACAAGCTGCTGTTTTTAATGCGAACATCCGTGAATAAAATGTCACTTTGGGGTGATATTGGTCATGAAAAATAAGCCAACCCTCAAATAACGGCATCATGGGCAAAGATGTAGAGCTGAAGATCCAGATAATTCCATGCCATCTGCTGCTCATCCTCAATCATCATCATCCCCCTCTCTCTTCCTCCTCCTCCTCCCTTGCTCTATCTCTGCCACCATGTGTTTTGGGACTAGGCTATCATCAGCGCTGCGGTCTATTTTAGACAGAAACTCCATTTACCCACTTAATCTGTGTCTCTGTCTCCAGGAGCTGAGTTTCTTCTATTGCTCAGTGTAAAGAAAAGGAAAAAAAAAAGAAAAAAAGAATGGCAGCATATTCAGTCGAGTTAAGTGATGAGGAGGAGGCTCTAAAAATGTATAGAACCATATTGTGGAGTTCACTTATCGATTAGTATACTGCAGTCTTATGGTCATGTGCTGGATAAAACGCTTAAGCTTAGATTGGCTGGAAGCTGAGGTCATCTCTTGTGAACTTTGTGCCAGTGTATGAGCTGATTAATAATAAACAATATTGTTGTTTGTTGGTCACACGTCTGCTGCAGTTGTGAGATTACTGAGACAGCCATAAACCAAAACAAATCTAACTCTATTGGGCTCTAGAGTATGTTGCCTCCCTCCCACCTATGGTGATGCACACGCCTAAGGGATCAAAGCTGTAATTAGCATGCCATGGATTAGCAGTGGGGACTATTTTCCACTGTACTCGCCCCCACAGAGCTAGTGGATCACACGGGCAGCCAACCCCCTTGTCCTTCCCCTTCTACCAATGGAGAAAATGTGAATTGCCGTGTTTGTTGTTGTCTCTTCAAGGCCAAACAAACAAGAGACCCCCACAGTTCTGCCTTTGGATAGTTTTGTACATGTACACAGCATTTCTTAAATTGATTGTGTATTTTTTTTGCCTCTCCTTTGTTTGCTGTCATTCAGCATCTAAATTGCTTCTTGATGTAATTATAAGTCGCCAGTGGAGTCATTCTAGCCGCGTTGCGTGCAGATAGTCTCGAGGAAATCAGTTGGATATGTTGTTGGCATGCAGAGAGAGCTGTGGTGCTGCTGACTCACTGCACTGCCAGGTATGAGGTCTGTCTGTGTGTTGGCTGGTACCATGATGTACAGTATGTCCCCATCCAACAACCCCACTCCACCCCCTCCACCCCCGCCCCCCTGTGCTCAGCACCTTGTCTCTCAGTCAGGCAAACAAGAGTTCATACTGCTTCTCTCGGGGGCTCCAAAGAGGTGGAGTAACATAATGTCAGCGTGTACTCTCCTGTTTGTAAATGAATCAATGCTTTCAAAGCTGATTGCACAACAAGGTTTGGGAAGTGTGCAATAGGGTATATTGCCCAAGCTAATGATGGTATTATCGCACAGGCAATTCTGCGATATGCATTATACAGCAGGGAGGAGACTTATGTTTCATATCAATATCCCTCTTAACATGGCAAAAAAATTGTTAAAACATCAGGAGTCAGTCTGTGCAAATTAAGTCTAGCAAAAAACGTATATCTAATATATATAACATATATGACATTTTATAGCAACAGACATGAATGAATCACTATGTACAGTCTCAGACAGCGATGTGGAATGAGGGGAAGAGCTGCTAATGAGTAATTAATACATTCATTATTGATCAGTGTCTAGTAAATAGTCAAAAGTGCCCATCACAGCTTCCCAGAGTCCAAGGTGATATCTTCAAATTGCTTCGCATTACAAAACCCAAAGTATTCAATTTACAAACAGCAAATCCTCACATTTCAGAAGCTGGAGCTTGTGAATGTTTTAACTTTTTTTTTCTTGATAAATGACCAACCGGAGTGTCCCTCAGGAAATTGTTGAGGTGGAACACCACTCACATCTTCTGGCATCTTGTCAGATAATCATTTTAGATGACATCCAAAATAATATCCACACTTACAAGATACACGACAGGATATGTATCTTTCTCTAAAGTTTGGTGTTTTATATTGATTTTTAAGGTCTTAGCAGAGGTGGTCCTTGTTCTGTTTGTACCACATTACATATGTTGATAAGTTGCAGCTTGACCAGATAGTGTAATCTGACATCCTCTCATGCAACTGCAACTCTTAAACAGAAGGAAAAGACACTTCCTGCGGTTGACCTGAACACAACTGTCAGTTTCAGTATGTATGTGCATTTGGAGACACAAGCTCTTTATTTTACAGCTTAATATCACAGTATGATCAGTGTGTTTAAGCCAACATAATAGGTCATCATTCTGTCAGAGCCACAGTTCTCTGCTGGGCTTTACCTTCCTGTCGGTCAGCTGTCCGCTCTCTTGCTCAGCTTGCTGGTCACGACTCAGCGCCTGTCTGAAGTTGAACAGACGCCAAAGCTCGGTTGATTCCAGGAGCCTTTGAATTATAGCCAGTTATTTGTTGTTGTGATATGATGGAAAATATGTGGAAGGAAAGTGGAGGCTTTTGCTGAAGGAAGCCATGAGAGATGTGTACTGCAGAGTGAGACATCTGTAGGGCCGGTTATCGTTTGAACATTATCTATTCTGGTTCTGTTTATTGATTCCCGTTCTTATTGATTTCCAGATTCAATTCCAATATAGTAAAAGAAAAAAAGAGGTCAAATATTTAGATAACAAAAATCGATCCTGTTGCTTTTAAGTGTTTACTTTGACTTTTATTATCATCATTAAAATAAGTATTTTTTTTTAACTGAACATTCACAAAGTAAATACATACAATAAAAATATATGATCCACAATCTGTACAGACATCTTCTTGCAGGTGCTGTGGTATTTGACACTCCTCAGTTTTCTCTTTGGTCATCTTTTTCTTTATTTTCAAAGACAACAGTGTGTCACAGCTTGATACCCCTGGCTCTACTGGAGGTGCTAGCAAGGTGCTAGCGCTGGCTGATGACACACTGGAGCTAGGAGACTGCAAGACATCAAACACTGAACATTCTTTTAGATCCAAGTCGTGCTGCCTTAAATGTTGGTCAAATTTGATACGCAACCTGACTTACAATTAATTAGCTTCCCACATACACTTTGCCTCGTTGTTTTCTTTAATAAAGTGAAGCCACACTTTTGTGTGTATACTGCAGTCCATCTTTCACTACTATTTGGACATCAACCATGTGTGCCTGTATCTAAACAAATCGACACACTGTTGTGTTGATGCATGATGTAAACAGTATGGGTGTAATGGTTTTTGTATTCATCCCAAACCATTCAGTACTTTCCTCCGTATGATATGCTCCCTGTCCCAAACAATTATTGTCAAAATAGTTTAATAATCCACTTAGAACATTTTGGCATTGCACCACTTAGCTGTAGCATGCGACTAGCATGCTCATGGATGTACGCTTGCCAGCTTAGCCAAGTTATCCTTGTTACCTATGTTCATGCAGTGTCGCTGTTGTCATTATTATTAAAATCTGCACTATTATCCTTGTATTTAAACAATACCACTTCTCCCCTTGCCCTCTCTGTGACGGTTGACTTTTCACTCTGCCTTTGAGTGAAGTTGTTCGGATCAACTAAATACATTTGATATCTGACTTGGTTGGGCAGCATGTTGTAAGACCAGTTTTTAGCGACCATAAATCAGCATAAAACAGCTGTCAGCAGGGGTCCTGACTCCTTGCAGGAAACAGAAGTGTTGCTTTTTCTTTTACACTGCAGCACAACTAAACTATGTCAGTAATAGTTTTGGCCAAAGAGCCATTATTGGATGGTTATATTTTTCAAAATAAAGGGCCACAATATTTCTTTCTTCCATTCTTTTTTTTTCCCTGCTGTACTGAAACCTTTTCGGTTCCCAACCCTAAGCACCTGTTAACAAATGTGTTCCCTTCCATTTATTGAGCTTTGGCATTGTTTGTTAGTTTGCTTTGGAATAAGAGGAAGGAGGATTTGAAAAAGTACGCAACCTTGCTGATCAAATTTAGTCAATGTCAAATGCCTAAATGCAGCAGTGTGCAGCGCACAATTCATTTTTTTTTTTTTGAAGTGTCTAGGCCCTAAAAAACTTGAGTGTTTGAGTGTCTCATTGGCAAGGAAAAATCTGGCCAGGGCTTGATGGCTAATGCTTATTAACTTGGCCACAGTTGCTGGCTAGCAGTAATTTCTTAGTGTCTGCTGCAGTGCAATGGAAGGAGCCAAAACGTATCCCACATTATTGTTGTTTTTCATACAGTACTGTAGGAAACTGTTTGATCTAATAACTGTTATGAGTCTCTGGGATGGGAGAAAGTTGAGAGGCCAAGCTCTCTGGCTTGTTTTTTTTTTTTGGTATTAAGCAGTTTTGCAGGCCTCCTGACATCTGAGGTGACAGTGTAGACATGGACTCCCTCTCTTATGTGTTCCCTTTAGTTGATCCTTTGGTCATCCAGGCTGTGCTCTTAGGCCTTTAGGCTGTCCATTGGTCTTGGCATGTCACGCAAGCTCAAGGTGGCCCATTGTTAGAAGTCTGCTGAGCAGCTTATTCAGTGCAGCATTTTCCTCTTTTTCTCTAGAGTAAAGTTAAATGTTTAACTGTTCCCCCACACCATGCACACAGTGTCAGCACTGCTAAATACTGTGGGATTTATAGTCATGTGTCTCGAACTTTCAGTGAACTTGTGACTGCTCAAGCTTTCATAAAAACAAAACCCTCCATCTTATTGGTCTTGCTTTACACTGGTTATTAGGTACACCTGCACAATATAATACAACACAATGCAATAGCCCTGCTGTAAATCCCACCTTTGTGAAGCTTGTAATGTTCATTTTTTGCTGACACTGTGTCAGAGAAGTGTTGATTAACCTTGATTAACCTTTGAGGATGTGGCTGGTTGTGGTGTTACATTGGACAGCATTATGATAGGTATTTGTACTGTTTTGTTTACCTCTACTTACATACTGTATATGAGGGAATATTATATTGAAGTCCAACTAAAATTGATTTTTTTTGTCTGCTACAGGTTACACATCTTAAAAGAAACCAAAAGGAGGAATTTATAGTTAATGGTTAGTTTGGTTTGGTTGGTGCAGTTCATGATGGCGCCTGCTAGTTTTGCATTAATTTGACAAAATACTATCAGTTATCCATCTCAGTAGATGAAGTCCTTACTTTGATACAGCCAGTCAAATCTTTGCATTAAACATTAACAGAGCAGAGCAGACGGTCACACTGAGCCTGATAGCATCCTGCTACACAACACAAGAGCCACAGACTCTGAACAACAACCCACATTAGCTTTCCTGCTGAAGTCTCCTTCTTAACATACGTCTTGCATTGCACAAGCCACCAAACAAACTGGAGAAGAGTGCACCGCTAATGTCAGTTTTCAGGCGAGATAGCTAATTAGCGTCTGAGCTGCAGCACATTAGACAGCATGTAAACATACTCAGTGTTTCCCCTATATTCTAATAATGAGCACTGCTGCTAAGATTTCACACGATCATTAATATCAATGGACTACTAATGATTTTTACTTGCACACTGTGCGAGCACGATAACACCCTATGTTACCGTGAAATTGTTTTGAGTCACCCCCCCTCTTCTCATTCTTCAAAGGATAAAGGTACTGTTATAAGAGTAGCGTAGCTGCTTTAAGAAAGAGGGCTGTGCTAAATGTGTGTGCATGGGGAGTGTGTGGTTGAGCGAGCGGCAGAAAAGTGACAGCGAATGCGAGTGGAGCAGATGAAAAGGTTAGCAGTAAGTTGTCAATCTGGCAGTAAATGTACATTACAGGCTGCTGTGTGTCAGTTAATAAATGCTGCAGCTCCTCAAGACCCAGACAAGTCTCGTCTGGTGTTAGCTTGACCTGACCAGGCTCACTTAAGGTCGACTGACCTTTTAAGGTGGAACAGCTATTCTCATTTTAGTGTCAATCTCAGCCGCTCCAAAACACAGAAATGTCTGGATGTGGAGTCTCTTCGGACTCAGCAGACAGCCTAAGGGAAACTTATGGAAAACGCTGCTAGATGCAGGTGTAGTGGTCCTTACTCTTAATCTCCTCTGCTAACAACACAGTGTCTGCCCATGGGTTGTAGTTTCAGCGCAAGTTTGTTTACTTTGTCTCTTGTTCCCTACAGTGTAACCCCGGCACTCTGGCAGCCTGCCAACTGCTGTCAGTCAAACAGGCACCAACACGCCCTTTCAGCCAGACAAAAAGGAGTATTTCTGATATTTCCCCAGAGACCCTTTTTCTTCCTTTTTAATAATACAAAACTATTAACAATACATATAAAAAACCTTTTGTCCAAATTTCAGCTGGACTTTAATAACATCTTTCAATATAATCTACTGTAATAAAACACCACCACGAATCACAGCTGAGAAAATAACACAAATTGAATCAAGACAGTGTCAAAAATTGAACATTATAACCTTCATGAAGACAGGATTTATTGCAGCACAGTTGTATTGAATTGCATTAGATTGCCCAAGTGTAACCAATAAGTATTTCTATGTTCACGGGAACATTTGTGCTGTGTGTAATATTGACACAAGTGCACTAGTTTGGAAAAGGCACTATAGTATAATGTACAGCATTATTTTTCTTTTTGTAAGGAAAGCCTTGACTTGTGAAGACACTACAGCCATGAAACTGAAAATTATAGAACACAATAAACAAGAACTCTTCTCAGAATCATTCTGGATAAGAACAAAAACTAAATCCTTGAAATCTTAACAAATGCCATAAGCAGTTTTAAGGCAGCTTGATCCCAGTGCTAATATGTATAATGGAAGTTACTGTGGGGCATGATGGAGGGCCTCAATACAGCCAGTGTGCATGGATGTGTTATACACACAAAATTTGCATTGAAAGCATTTTTGTTTCTCAGTTCGTGCAGGAGTAGAGAAGAAGGAGGCCGGATGCTGTTTGCATTCACCTGTGCTGTTTGTGTGTTGTGGCTCACGCTGTCTAATTGGTGGAACCCTGTGTTTGTATGTGTGTTGAGGGGGCGGGGTGGAGGGGGGTTGTGTGTGTGTGTGTGTGTGTGTGTGTGTGTGTGTGTGTGTGTGTGTGTGTGTGTGTGCGCGCGCGCTTAGTTGCAACACGGGCCCATCCCAACACGTCTGGCCTTGCAGCTGCAGCAGAGCTAATTTTAGCCCAGGATGTGCGTACGCCTCAGTTCCCCTAGCCTGGCCTATGAGAGATGAGAGGAGGATGAGGCAGAAAGAGTAGACAATTTTTCACTCATTCTTTGCAGACTCTCTGCATCTACCTCTCTTTCTGTCTTTTCTTCTGTATTGAGCCCCCCCCCCCCTTTTTTTTTCTTCTTTTTTTTAGCCCTTCACTCTTTGTGAACCCTGTTGTATGTATTCTGTGTGCTCAAAGAATTGAGGCTTTTTTGTGTCTCTGTCCATGTGTCCTCGGGGCAGCACTATTGATTCACACAGGAACATATCGACTCTGGTCACTGTTGCCTGTCTGACGATGACCTTTACTCACCAAAAAAAATCCTATACGTCGGATGATGTTTGGCTGAGGTGCATGTGTACCTGTCTGCCTCCCTATCTCTCTGTAACTGTACATCGTCATCTTTCAATACAGACAACCCGGCAATAGAGGTCATTTTCCAGTGCTGTATTTGCTATTAATAAACCCCATTCTATTCCTGAGCAGACAGTCTACTCCACTGGTAAGTGGCTGGTTCTTATTACGATTGAGAGAGGCACAAGGATGGAGATTACAGCGGACTGGTTCACTGTGGTCAGGTATTAGAGTTAATCCCTCTACCTAGGGAAAGTGTCTGTAAAGTGTGTGTGTGTGTATGTTCCATGAAGAATGGCCCACAAAACGCACATGCACCAAAGTGGATAAGTAAAATTCCCCCGTGACTCTGTAAAATGTGATAGAGGGAATATTCAGCAAGGTTGAGGAAACAAAATGTGTGCACGCACGTGTGTGTTTTAGTGCTTACTCATGCGTTTGGGCTTTGTTCCGTGTTTATGTGCAAATCAGCAGCCTGAAACAAAACTCGCAGTGGTCGTGAAGCTGCCTTTTTTTTTTTTTAAAAAAAAAAAGATCCTCTAAACTCAACTCGATTCAATCTAAGTGGAAAGTACGTCATATTTAAAGCTCCAAAGATGTGTGTGCAGATTATGAAAACAGTAATGAAGCAGAGGAGAGACGTCTTTTAGCAAGAGAGTTGTAATGGTGTGCGTCCACTCTGCTGAAATATCCTTAAGCAAGATTTAATCTCTCCTGGTCTGTATCTGACCCTGTGATCTCCCTCCCTCCCTCTCGATGCGGTTAAACGAAGAAGAAATGAACCTAAAGTGATTAATACATTTTCATACTATCGTGGTTGGATATTTAGTTCGTCACATTGAGCAGAACTTGAAGGAAGAAGGACGGAGTCAGAAGTGGCGCAAACAGAACAGGCCACGGAGCTTGCTCAAGCTCAATAATTCATGGCTGATTGAGCTAAGCTGACCTTGAAAAATCCCCAGTGTTGGACTGTTGAAACCTGGCACTCTTCATTTAGGGCAGAGAGTAGAAGTTGAGATGGACAGATACAAACACACACATAAATAAAATTTCTATTCTCCCTTTTGGTAGTGAAACATTTGCTTTGGATTTCATCACGCTCTTTATTTGACTTAGATTTTTATTTTTGTAGGATCTTTTTAATGTGAGAAAGGAAACGTATAACTGCAGGTCATAGTAGTAGAAGCTTCCACAGTTGTTTGTGAGGGGGAAAAAAATAAACACCAGAAGACAGAAAAGGCAAATGATTAACTTCACCCCATGCCTCTGTGAAGTTACAGGGACTGAAATCAGATTAGTTTTTGACTCCCCTCACTCCTTTTGCTGCCAAAACCTCTCACTAATCACACTCACAGTTTGCCAGAATCCGGTCTGATAATTTAACTCATAAATCATTGTGTGTGGATTTCAGTTTTTATCACAAGTGTCTGGTTCATGTGGAGTTCCCCAGTGGCATCGGTACCTCAACAAACAAATCACGAAAATGCAAAGCGTTTTTCAGCGGCGGAGCAGATGACAGGAACCATAGGTGTGATCACACCGCTTGTTTGGAACAGTCGATCTTGTGCTCAACTTTTTTTTTTTTTTTGGAACGTTTCTTTATACGTCATGCACAAGTTGTCACATCTTCTGACTAATGTTACTCCATTGCACAGATTCATGTTTGAAACTCATATGGTGAAAGTTTCAGATGCACTTATAGTCGACTCTGCCGGGAAATACAATGATTGTTAACAAGATTCGTGAAGAATAAGTGTTGACTGTGTCAGATATTTCAGTAGCGTTCCTGCTCAGCAGTGATTCAGTCAGCAGGTAGTTTCCACCGGGGATCCTAACAGAGATAGACCAACTCTGTAAATCTTTTAGGTCTGTCTGCTCCTCCTTGCTTTGGGTGCAGCTGTGGTAAAGAGTGGTCTCTGTACTTTGCCAAGCTGGAACCTTGGGTTTGTTTACACCGGTTTAATGAGTCACTTAGATTCTTGTATGATTCATCTGTAATGAATGATGAGTATTGTTGGATGATTGAAGGGACCTTCCATTCAGTACTCATTTAGAATTAGCCTTCACTTACTAGTTGGTGTATTTTTGGCTAAAGCTGCATGGTTTTGTGCGGCACATTGTCACTTTTTTTTTAAATTTTATTTTATTTTTTTTAATTTTTTTTTTTACCTGTTGAAAATCCTTTAGTCACCAGTTTTACTTGAGCCACCCACATAGTTAAATCTACAGTTAAGCTCCAACTAACGAGGTTTGTTTATGCGGACGTTAAGGTAAATACACACAGACAGAACAGCAATGTTGGGATTAGCATACAAGCGCTGTCTGTCATGGAGCTGACTTAATTAGCATGCTTGTAGTGTTTGTTGAAGGAGTTGCACAGCATGTCGATTAGCGTGCTGCAGCTGTTGATAGTCCTGTGTGTCCCGGCAGCTGGCAGAGGAGAGGACTGGCTGGGGACGGTGCGTGCATGAGAGCAGAGTCACGGCACAACACACACACACACACTGTTAACCTTATGTTGTTTTGGATTTTAGCACTGACTTGACTGATTGTATGAATTGATTTTTTTTTAATTTTCCATCTTAGCTAAGACATACAGCACTTTTTCAGACATGAGACTACTAAGGTTCAAGGTTCCTTTATGAAAACAATCTGAGTCAGTGTGGAGAGTGAGCAGCTCTTTCCCCTCCTTCATAAGTGCAGTTAGAACAACATAACACGTAGCACGTAGTATCTATTTGACTGGGCTGCTCACTGGCCCTTTTCTTAGTTGTATTAATAAGTTAAAAAAAAACCCAAATGAGGTAGTGCTTCCTGGATCTGACAGCACCGTGATACAAAACAGCTGCTCTTGATGCAGATACAGTTCCACAAAAAAGGGAGTGAATTACCCCAAAAAGTCAAGGCACACAGTTTACAAAAAAGATTATGCTATGATGCTTTTTTGGAGAATTCATGCTCCCTCCCTTTTTTTTTGTAAATATGTATTAGTCAGTGTTTGTATGAAATGCTGCCATTTTAGCCACTTAACTAGTTTATCACATCATTCTTTATGAATGTTGTGTGGAGAAATGGAAACATGCGCAGCTTAATGGAGTGATTGTTTACATCGTTTAATTTCTTGCCCTGTTATATACGTGTTTAAAATCAAATTGAACACATTAAAAATACTAAACACGTTTCCACACTTGTTTAACGGTCAATATTAATCACCTTGACAGTATTTGACATGCTAGAAAGCTAGATTTATTTTTAGCCATACTAAAGCCCCTCTCAGGATGAATAACTCTGATGATGCTATATTCATGAATGCTTTATTAGTTCTGAGGTAAAATCGTGATGATACAGGACTACTAGATGCTTTAATATTTATGACAATTGTTATTTTAGAGGGGAAAGCCTTGCTATTGCCTCACAGCCAATTCATAGAGAAACATATTGTATGTTAGCTCCTCTGTCATGAAACTAAATACACACAATACATTTGTTGGCTGTGTTACAACATTTTTCACAGTTTAGTGCACAAGGTTCATTGTAATTTGGAGTTTGAAGTGCTGTAAACAGGATGGGTTGGCACTCTTCTATTCCCTTGTGAGCCCCGCCACAGGACAATGAGCAGGTCCTGCATAGAGGAAGAGCGGCTCTCGAAGGAAAGGTTGCTTATTGTCATCCGCCAGGCCTCATTAGGTGTATGACATATTTAGCCAACAGTGACGGCTGGATGGAGAGAACTGTTGTCACTAGACACGCAAATACTGGGATGAGATGGGTGCAGAGTGAGGAGGAATTTCACTATAGTACCAAAGTATATGATAAATATGATTTGTTCTTATAGTAGATGATTATTTTGAGCTGCATTTGAATAATGGGGTCACTCTACCCCATATACTAAGAGGCAAAAGCCCTTTTTTTGGTAAGATTGAAATTGTTTAATTGGACTGAACTGAAGACGATGTATGTTCTTTTTGTTATAGTGCCTTAATTTTATTTTATACCATATAATTTGTGGTATAAATAGTTTCACTTGTTTGGTTTTCTTTTAGAGGTCCTCAAAGAGACTTTATGCCCTTAAACACTTCCTGTTTTCTCTGTTCTTTATTGTTACAGAGCACGAGTGAGCAACAGTCTTATTGAAGATATCAAATTATTACATGGTTATGTAATCTAATACTTAGCATATATATGTATATATTTAGCATAATATTTAGTTTGTGTGTTTGTGTGTTATTTATTCATTTTTCCTTTTCCTTTGCTATCTGCCGCTGTTGGCTTTGATGAGTCATACGGATTGAGTACACTCTATCTGGCACAGGCAAATACTTTCTTTATGGCTTTCAATAGACAGAGAGTGCATACACATCATTCCAGACAGACGGATGGCAATTTCCCTGACTCTTTGTGATGAATTGCTAATGCAAGAGTCCTTCAGATAAACACAAGGCTGTGTTCAAAATGCTTAACATTACACGGAGCGCTCGGTGATGCAGCCCTGTCTGCTTCTCAGGGACAAGCAGCAGTGCAGAGCGGCCTCTCCTCGGCGTCTTGAATCGTTCTGCCAAATACAGTAAATACTATGGGTGTGGATCCAGCAAGTTGGCCGGTTGACTGTTGCTATGCAACAAAAGGAAAATTGAAACTTGACTCCTTGTGCCATACCTCAAAATAACCTTCAAAACAAAATGTTTGCCTAAAAAAAATGCATAATTTCCACTATAAAAGAAAATACGTTATTTATACTCTGAATGGATGTTCAAGCCTTTTTATTAAGTTTTCTGTGCATTCTAGCAGTATTTTTAGTGGAGGGCTGTGTTGTTGTAGCAACCATCTGTTGGTTTCTAAGTCAGCTGCTTTGTACATTGTCTTCCCTGTTTTTTTGCTACGTTGCTGCCAACAGAATTTCCCTTTTCAACAAAGATTGATTCAAAACCAGTTTATGAAACACTGTTTGAAGTTTATTTGTCTTTTTTTTCAAAGTGTTTTTTCTTTTTTTTTTTTTAGAGCCAGTCTGGAAAGAAAAACAACCTTTTTTTTTTTTTTTGCAAACGTTCTCTGTATCCACGTCATACAGTGTTATGTATTCTGTTTGCCTTGAATCATTAGCAGCTGGCAGATTTAAAAAATAGAATAGTAACTCAAACAGCTCCAAGGATGCTGCAGCACAGGACATCCTTTCGTTAAAATGCTCCCGGCACTTTTTATTGATGGAGACCTGTGGATGACCTCTGGAAAAATCCCTTACTTCATCGGTTTGCTGCACACACAGTCACCTCAAATCTCCTTTCGAAATGAGCCTCACCTCTTAAGACTGAAGTGAATCATGAAATCTCTAGTCCCAAGTCGTGTTCTGGGTTTTCTCTTTGATGGTCATACTTTTTTTTTTGTCGGACTGGCATGCTGGACACGTAAAGATGTTTAACTGGCCCTCAGATAAATATGAACACAAGTCTCCACCAGCTGTATGAATCCAGTCTAATGCTTGTTTAACGCAGATGATCATTTCTCCTGTGATGATCTAATTGATGATATTTTTTTTTTCCCCTTGTTGTCGCAGGTGACCCTCAGTGATTGACAGATGTGTGACACTGTGGAGAACCATTTGCCTCTCCCAGTGGAGATCTGAGTTCTGGGACACTGAGGTAAGAAGAGAACCTGCCTTTAAAACTGCCTCATATTTTATGTTTAATTGATGCTTATGATCATCAGAGATAATTGCTGAATTTATTTTCTGCCTCGAAGCTGCATAAATGAATTCCTCATAATATTATATGTACATATTGTTGTATCTAATTAGATTTTGTCATCAATTTATTTTCTTTTTTTTGTTGTTTTTATCTGACAAGAGAAAAAGAAAAATATGTAGAAGAGAACAACTTTATTATAAATCTGGTTGATTAGAGCTGAATATAAATGAGTGAAGGTGATCCCAAAGAGCAGGAGGGACCAGAGCAACAGTTTAACAAGCAGTCTCAGCCATCAAAAGTCCGTGTGCTCAGTTTATTAATCCAGTCTCTTAGTTTATTAATCTGTTTGCACAAATTTCCACATCAATATTTTTTTGGTGAGAGGTGCTGTGTCATGCAAATAAACAAACAGCAATATGAGCTGTCACTTAAAGCACAACGATGCTACTGCCAGATGGACGATAACAACAAATTGACATCTTTTCATGTTTCAGATCTTACATTCATTGATTTTTAGTTGTAGAGGTTACCTCCCACTTACAGCACCTTCCTGTTTAATATACATCTGACAGCAATATATGTTCTTCCAAAAATGGACATTTCTTGTTGGTGAATATTTTTTTTTTTGTGAAAGTCACTTGACTACAGTTCCCATGGTAACTGATAATCCTGCCCTGCCGTTGGAGAATTTCACTTCACCGAGTCTTTGACAGTTTGACAAGCCAGAGGAAACGAATGAGTCAGCCTTTCACGAAGAGCTGAACAAGCTTACTAAATGGAACCTTTCACTTCACACACTGAGATTTAAGAAGTGCGCTCTCACACAAAGAGATTTGACTCATTCAGATCGTCATCTGCTCGGAGAAGTGAGCATGATCTCTGTCTCCTTCCAGCCCTCTCGAAGACATTTTCAGGCTTAACGGCGCTATTCGTGTGTCGTTTTATGTTGGATTTGTTTCAAACGGTAGCTTCTAAATACTGCTGTGACATACTGAAGGGAATCTAAACTGTTACAAGGTGTAGTAGGTAGTCCAAGTAAGTAAATCTTTCCTCTGGATGAAGGGGGTGTGTTGAATTTATGTTCAGTCTTTAATTAGATTTTTACAAGACAGGGCAAAGATGAGGATGAGAGGCCAAGAAGCTGCCAGTAGGCTTCAATAAAGTAAAACTCCAGTCTTTGTTTACTTGACTGATGTGCAACATTTTCAAAAATGGCTGTTTGTTTTTTTTTGTGAGTGTTACATAAGTAGGATAATAGAAAAAGATAATTTCACATAATTTAATTACATTTTACTACATTTTATTTGGAGCTTTAATCTTTTCAGTACAACATGCGAAACTGGTATCATTTCAGGCCTTGAATACAGTTTTCATGATGTTACTTGTGAGTGATTTGCATAATTAACTACCATACATTTTGTTTGTAAGCAAATAGGTTTGAATTTTGCATTTTTTTATAAACTGCAAGAAACTTATAGAAGGAGAAATGTAAATACAGAAATGCCCTCAGAGTTTGTGCAAATTTTCTGGCTTGTCATGATTTGGGTGTACCAAATAAGATTAAACATGGGTGTGTCAACTTTACGGTTTACTGTGGGAGTGAGCTTTAGGACTGTGCACATGCACACAGTTTTGCAGTGTTCGGAGCTCACAAAGAAGAACAGTGTGTGAAGTCTGCGTATGCATATTTACAAATTTGTGCATACATGTCTTTCTAGTCTTGAATCTCAACAGATTTATGTGTCTTAACTCCTTCACTCTCTTGAATAAGTGTCTACTTAATCTCTACAGTTTGGATTTATAGTTATAGTGTCAGAAAGTTAACCGCCGACCCAGATACAGCTGCAACGAGTTTATTTACAACACTCAACTGTCACATGTCACCTGCTGTGGGAACACATTTTTGTGCCAAACACGAGGCAGGGTGAGGAGTGAATTGGTCAGACTTGTGACATAAACGTGATCACTACTTACAATTACAGTGTGAAGACATAAGTGGTGATGAAATGTTGTTGCAAACCTCTGGGTTAGAGTCTCTGTCTACCATTTGTCTAGACTGTGGCATCTATGCAGTAAACAAAAATACCAGTACCAATACCACCACACCACTATGTGTTCCTGTCATTAACTATCATGGCATACTGTTATGGTATGTATGTGATCTTTGTTATAGTCCCGTAATCCACAGCAGCTGATCTGAACTGAGTATTTGATGAACAGAATCAGTGTGTTGCTGCAGAAGAACACCTTACATTCAGCCAATAGCTTGTGGTCGCCTGAAGGGTTAAGTGGGATCTTCACACTTTGAAATAAGTTAGTCCTAATCCTTAATCCCATCAAGTCGAGACCACAGCAGATTTATGAGCCGAAGGGACTCATAAGGCTTCAGTTCTATTGGGACTGAACACAGATGACTGAAATAAAAAATTAAACTCATGTCTTGAAAAACACACTTGTAAAGCTGTTTTACAGTGACAGCATGGCTCATGAATGACAAGGTTGTTGACAATGACACAAACTACAATCATTTTCTAAAGTAATTAATCAGATTAGACTTGGAGCATGTTGAGGATGCACTGCATGGTATGTTCTTTGTTGGCTTCTGGTGAAAGGTTCCAGTTGGACTAATTAGTGTGTAATAGTGGATGTTACAGTCTTAAATAGCAACTTCTTGGTGGTATATTCTAGCTCTGGTTTGGTTGCTTTAGCATTAAGCTTATTTACTTCCTTTAATATTTTGGGGACTTTGCCGCTCGGTCACAGATAACGTTTACAGAGTTCACTGTGGCCTGCATTTAAAATGATTTGGTTTCAGTTTCATTGCAGAGAGCTGGTTCTCGTTGTTATGCATATATACTTCTTTCTTCTTTCCTAAAGGTTAACAAAGATAGCTCAATCATGACAGTCTTAAGTGACAGTTGTTGTCAACATTATGCCAGATATTCGACATTTATGGTGACATTTATGGTGACCTCTACACTTAACTACAAAGCACATTGTCTATCTCATTTTGGAACATTGGAACACTGAGTCCTATGCAACTGCACTGGGTGTCAGTATACTTTCTATGTAATGAAGTCTGAAGGAGAAATAGCTTATCATTTTGGGCAGTTTGCTGCAGTTCATTTTAGCTGCTGAATAGAGAAAACCAGTCCACAGATAACAGTGTTATGCTGTTTGAAGAAACTATACCAACCATCTTGTTATCTCATCTCTTTTGATGTGTCATGAATATGAGAAATATGTATTTACTTAAGGGAAATCTGATCTCTAGCTTCCTGTCATTGCAAAGAATGAAAGTATTAGAGCACTCAGTTTTTAGTTCATTTTTAATTTAAACTGGCCATGTATTGAGTTTTTTTCCACGCTTAGTTTTCACAAGATTTCATAAGGAAAATATTGGTGTCGAGGAACAAAAGAGATGTAAGGTTGTGCCACTTAAGATTTGAATTGTCAAGGGATGACCACAAGGATTCCCGTTGTGGTGGTTTGTATTTATGTCTTCACTTATCCAAGGTGACGGGTGAGGTCACTCAGGTGGTTGCTTATGTAACAGTGTGGCCATCGTAGCGTCTACACTCAAAGGGCATTAAAGGGTTTAAAGGTTTTTTTTTAAACACATTTTGTATCCTATTTACTACATTTGATGTACAATTAATATCACAACATACTAGAGTTTAAATTTTTAATCGCTGCTCTTCAGGCAGGAATTGCAGAAACTTGAAATGGACAATCTGTCACATTTATTTGCCTTTATTTGTTGTCAAAATGATTTGATTATAATGCAGTTATAAGTACAGATCAATTTTTAAAAATTGACTGGGCCAGTGTGTTTGTGGGCCGCTGTGATATCTGAGAGTCAGTTGCCAAACAGTATTAAAAATTTGTTAAAATTTGAGCCTTGTAAGATACCCTCCAGACATGTTTCAAGACATATCAAAATGCTCTGGGCTTAATAGTAATTTGTGTCCGATATGGTTTTTCCTCAAAAAAGTTTCATTACTTAGTTAGAAATTATTAGAATTACATCAAATCCTTCTCTGTCATTGAAAATTTCAGACTCTCTGCACATACTGTACATCACTCTGCAGTGTGAAGCTCAAACAAGAAGTTGACAACATTATGTTGTGGAGGACTGTTTCACCAGTCTCAAATACTGGATGTACAGCTTTTGTCTTCCAAGGAATTCACATCAAGTTATGAAATGTTAAACATCTACACATATTCACTCCATAAAACAGAGTTAGTTGTTAAAAACATATGTCACCTTCAACACCAGCATATGGACTCGCCACCCTGAAAGACCTTTCACCCTTTTTTTTTCCCAGATCAAACTCTGCATGGTCCCATGTTAACAATGGTAAATGGATTGTATTGTCTTCCGACCACTCAAAGCACTTTACAATATAGGTCAACATTCACCCATCCACACACACACACCAACTGACTGTTCAGTTTCAAGTATATGCAGATAAATTTTCACTCTATAGTGAACTGAAGATGCCTGTATAGCAGGGAACATGCATTCTGAAAAATGGAAAAAAAAATCTTAGGCTTTCTCTGGCAATAATGTGAAGTACATACTTTGACATAAAAGGGCCAACACTTGGAAGAAGAATGTTGAATGTTATTGTCCTTGATCATGTCATTGCAAGCACAGATGGGTGAATAAGCACAGACTGCTCTCTCCTACTTTCTCCTTTCTAATTCTGCCCCCATCTATGCCCCCCTCCCATGTCTTAAATCTCTCTCTCTCTCTGTCCACCAGGCAGCTGAGGGGGGGGTCTCTGAGGAAGATGCTGGGTTCAGAGCGCGGTGTTGTCGAAGAATGGCTCTCAGAATTCAAGGTAACGTCCTCTGCTCTCAATCATGACTCATGTTTACAGAATGTTCTCCTGGAGGTTATCTCTAGGAGCCCTTTTGTCCAAAGAAACCACACACTGTGGGTGTAAGAATGTGATGAAAGAGTGTTGAGCAGGCAGGTGTGTTCATGTCAACTCATTTTAGTTCTTTTAGGTTACATTTAGTGAATGCAAGCAGAGATCATTTTAGGACGGTTGATACTCGGGGGTCAGCTCTACATTGTCAGAATCAGATCTACTTTAATCACTGTAAGCTGTTTGTACTTTATCCAGTTCAAAGTTAACACCTAAACTGTCCCCTTTTGCACTGTCACAGGTGACACTGCAGTGATTTAACCCATGAAACATGTCTCACATTTATAGTATCAGACTCTCCATCATACTTTTGCTGACACTTGGTTTTGCTTGCATGTGTGTAATGTGCATGAAGGTTTTACATGCAGCCATTCAGATCACACAAACCCTAACGTCTTCACACTGTTTCCCCATGTCTGTTATATAACCGTCTCTCAACTGTTAAAAGTTGATGAAACTGACTCAAAAATAGTAATGTAGAGCCAAGTAACTGATATTCAAACATGGTGAAATGACAATAAGAAATGGTTTCCTTCTATACTTATTGTGTTATATCTGCATTTAGTGCCTGAATGTGGAACAAAACCAAGTTGGCTCGAACATTCGGCTGCATAAGCAAAGCTTGATGTGTCTATTCCAATATAAATTCAAGATTGGCTGTAGTTTGATAGAGTACTTTTTTCTCAGTACAATGACTTCTAGTTCCAGGTGAAACTCAGTAGCATGATGTTTGTTTGATGCTCCCTGAGAGCTACATGTTGGCATCAGCAAGACTTCCTGTTAGATGTACTACATTTCACTTAAAACATAAGGCTGGTGATTTTCTACATTTTTCTTACTGTCAACAAATCTCATATGTGGAGCCAAACCCACTATGAGCCCAGTGCAACAGTGTGGCTCACTGATGTACGTTTAATAGCTTTTGGACAACAACGGAGGTCTGAGGCACAGAGGAATACGATATAGCCTATCGGACTTTGGATACGCACACAGTATTTATAAGTAGGATGAGTTCATTGTTGGTTTAGCTCTGCACATGAGATTTGTTGACAATAAGATAAGATTAGTCTTTACACAGTCTCTCCTTATACACACAATATGTCAGTATACATGTACAATCACATCACAGTTAACAAGCAGTATCGCACACAGATCCGTATACACCAGAACATACACACCAAGATATTACACAGATTCCCTACACCAAGATATTTCACATTCCCCCAATAAAAGCCATATTGTTTCACTGATCTGATCAGGTTTTAGAGTTGTGATTTGAACAGACAGATTAAACCGTGTTGTGATGCCATAACAAATAAAAGATTCAGTGGCTTCCCTGTAGAACAATAACATAATGCTTTTATCCACTCCATGGACCCTGAGCCTTGGCAGAAAATGCAGATGCTGACTGATTGGTGAACAAACATACTCCACTTGATGAGCCCTTTATAGATGAGACTCAACGTAAATGTCTAAGTACTTGAATGTTGTTACCTGCTCAACTCTCTTCCTGTTGATTAGAACTGGGCTGTGATTACCAACAGACTTGGGAGAATAGACCATTTCTTTAGTTAAGTTACAATAAGAAAATATAGAAATGTCAGCCATATCCTTAAAGCTAAAGCAACAACATACATGTTAAACAAATGAAAGCTGAATAAGTGAGTACCCACTAATTCCTTCTCTTTGGCTGTTGGGTGGAAGAAGAGAACATAAATTTTAAGAGACGGAAAGGAGGAAGAATAATGCACAGTGAGAGAAATAGATTGGTATGACTCATAGTGTGAGTGGTACAAACCAGGCACATTGTGTTCTGTCATCAAAGTGACCATACTGAAGCCGAGGGTATTTCTGCCTTCTGTCATTTGTGGACAAATGCACAATCTTGACCATTTGAAGAATTTCACCCAAGGATATTCTGAGCCTGTCATCACACCATGATGTTCAGTGCCTTCAAAGAGTTATTTTGTGATTTCTTATTCGTGAGCGTACCCATTTCTACTTAACCTGCCTGATTAAATTACCCTGCGAGTGATTTCTTCACATTTCCAAGAATGCTTTTGACACCGCCTAAGTCTTTTCACTGAGGACATGTTGACATGTCAGCAGCACAGTAAATTATCATATTTAGCTGCTTCTGTTTCAGGATCCAGATGTTGTGTTGCTTCACTGTCACACTGCCATGACTTACTGGGACACTTGAATAGAACAGAGTCATCGTTAATCATAACACCTGTGGTTTTCCTGCAACGACAAGTCAAAATGTCTGCTGTCAAAAAGGCCTATGGGTGTGAACTACATGTAGGTTTTTAATAGACTCGCACCACTCAGTCAAGAGGAAACATCTACTCTACGTCATTGCATGAAGGTCTATTTCAGTGGCTGCTGAGAAATTGATGCATCTTCCTCTTCTTAGATGGATTTATGTCTGAATCGTTGTTAAACGTAAACACCGAAAGACACCCACACAGATGTTTTCAGTCACCTAGACTGATTAGACGTCTCGTCAGGTGGAAGCTATTTTAGGAATTATGGCATGTACAATACTATCAGTCAACAAAAGCTGCAGAGTGGGAGAGGATGTCAATGAAACCTAGTTTCAGTGCACACCCACAAAGTCTTGAGAAGAGATCTAATCAGGCAATGTAAGTGACAACACCTGTGTGGGTGAACTGTTGGTGTGTAGGGGCTTTAAATTGTCAAGCTGCGGTCAGACCAAAATTTACTTGTGTGGTGTGAGAAAAAGCAGGAGGAGGCAGAAATTATTGTGGTATGGGTTGTAAACATTAAATGTGGGAGCTAGCATGTTTAGCAGACTTAACAACAACAGTCCACAAAGTTATAAATTCTAACATTTTACTGTCATGAACCTCTGCCACCGGCCTCATACTCATTGCAGACAAGCAGCATTGCAGGGTAGAAACCAACAATATTTCTTGAATGAGAGTTCAGTCCTACCCTCTCTCTCTCAAACTGGCTGGACAATGGAGAGCCTTGTGATTAAAATAAAATAAAAACAAACCAGTAAACATCAGTAGCTACTTGTACTTCTGAAGGTTTTTTTTTTTTTTTTTTTTAATATATGTACGAAAACAATGACTATTTAGAGGGATGCAATGGAAAATGACAGACAGTTCTTCTGTGTCATACCTCTAGCCTTGTGAATAAATGTAGCAATTGTGCGTCATCACTCAGCAAACTTCTCTTTCTTCTTACTCCAGTCCTTACCAGAAACCCACATCCCCAGCTACGCAGGCAGCCTTCATCTGAAGAAGTCCCTGGTGCCGGCACTCTACAGAGTCATCCAGGATCCCAACAATGAGGTGAAACACAGAGGGCACACAAACAGACACACATACACACACGCAGTCTCCCAAGTAGGGCTATATTTAGCTCAAGGTAATGTGTTGCTTGTGACTCACGTGATGTAGTCTCTCAGTTGGCAGTGAGCAAGAAAATGACACACAACCGTGTCTGCGGGGTACATGTGCACACAATTAAACAAGCCCACTGTGCTCTGGGAGGGTGTGATGGACGGGCACAGTGGCAGTGCCAGCTACATCACCTGTGAGATAACACACAGTGTTCCCTATACACACACACACACACACACACACACACCAGTCTGACAGACTAGAACATCTGCTGCCCACACTGTTAAAGCTACACGCATAATCAAAGATGCAAACATTCATACTTTGCATTTTAACGCACTTCCTACTGCTCTGTTACTAAATAATCCTGCAAAATGAATGATTAAAGTATTGATTGAAAGTATCATGTGACTGCATCACATGACTGACGGCCAGCAGCTCCTTACATCTTTGAAAATGTTGGAGCAAATTTCCAAACGGGCATTATTTGTATAAACTGAGCTCATATCAGGAATATTAGCGATTACTTTTTCACCTGAACGAATATTAAAACTTAATAAAGTGACATATTAACAGCTTTTAGCCTGACTCAACATCTCTGCAGCATGAAGGGATGCAATGCATTTTGGGGCAGTTTATTTCCAGTAAGCTCACATGCCACGTACACTACACAGACATTCTTATGTTCATTCATTTCTCATGTACACCAAATCCACATGCTGAATGCACTACATACTCAATTTCACATCATACTTAGTATTAATAGCACATTAGTATGCGATTCTGAACAAAGCCTTAGTCACAAAGTGTACTGCCACGCGAGCACCTCATGTGTTTCCTATACTAGCAGGGCAAAAGCTCAGTATTTTCTCTTTAAAGGACCTAATGACACAATCTTTGAGCAAAGGCCTGAGGCACTCAATGACACGGGACTTTAATTTCACTCTAATGACACAGTCGGTGCCTCCATTTCTCTTCACCCCCCACCCTTTCCACTTCCTCTTTCATGGTCGAATTTGGGTGTCAAGCAACCAGGGATCTAAATTCCATTAGTGTTGTCAATCTGGCTGCACAGTCCCCAGTGGTCCGAAAGAGAGATTGTGTGTGTGTGTGTGTGTGTGTGTGTATGAGAGAAATAGAGAGAGAGAGAGTTTCAAAGTGTGCATGGCTGTTGCGTGTTTGGGTGTTTTTTTGCTGCCTTGCCAAGTTCATTAATGAGTTGCGGCTTATTTCAGGGTCAGCCACAGTACAACACACACACACACAAGTGCTGTTTGGGCATTCAATTCGCTGACCCCTGGACAGTATAAACACATCGGCTCAGCTGGCTCCCCTGAGACTTCATCTGCCCAGACTTTCATTGTAGTGGTTTATCCCCTCTGCTCCTACACACCTCCCACTATTGACCGGCAGTAAAACTTTCCCTCCATCTGTCCATCCCACTGGGTTATGGTCAAGATGACATTCATTTACGTTTTGAAATAAGAACAGAGAAGCTTAGATTCTGTCTCGATGTAATGCTGAATGAAGGATTTTTTTCAGGTGGTTATCATATCTTCTCCCCATCCTGTACCACAGACATATGTTCATGTTAATTTGATGGCAAATCACTCCATTTCTCAGAAGTTTCAAGTTTTTCTTAATCATTACCAGATTTGTTTTTGTTTTTTTAAAAAATGTACAAATAATTTAAAGAAAGTTTTGCAAGATGCTCAGTATTTGCAGGACTGTCACCAGTCAATATATAAATAAATTCGATCCCTCAAACACTAAATACAGAGAACTGTGCAATTATTTCTAGTTCCATATCCAATTTAGATTCCAGCCTTATTAGACTGATCCCTCAGCTGTACTCTATATCTCTGTATACTTGTTGGGTCTCAGACTTTGTACTGATTTGCATGTCCTTATGTTCCTCCCTCCAATCCAGCTGTTGGAGCCTGTGTGCCACCAGCTGTTTGAGCTGTATCGGAGTTCTGAAGACCGCCTGCGACGCTTCACCCTGCAGTTCCTGCCTGAGCTGGTGTGGGTATATCTGCGTGTCACGGCCAGCAGGGATCGCCAGAGCAATGGCTGCATCGAGGCCCTCCTCCTGGGCATCTATAACCTGGTGGGTGTCAACCCACCAAGGTGTGGTGGTGGTGAGAGACGAGGCGAAGGCGTGACCCTTATGCAGCTTTGGCACTGCAGTTTCTAAACATTGCTATGATGCGTACTTTTTTGTGCAATTTTGCATCCCCATTTTAAAGTATCCAAGTTGATGCAAAGTAGTGTAGTTTGGAGTGTCCTCCCCTCTAGTCCTAATGGATAATTGTCCTTCACATGGATTATTGGTGCAGGTGGGGGTCACAGTGGGTTATTTCCAGGTAAATTGGCTTTTTAAGAACCCCACAGACCCCTGACAGAGAATCACAATGTTATTACTCTTATTATGGCTGTCATTGCCCAGGAGAGATGCCACAGTGTCCAGTTATCAGCAGTTGAGCTTAATTCTTCAAAAACAACTGACAATTGGCTTACCAGGATGGAGTGTCTGTTTTATTGAACACAAAAGGCCTTGTTTTGTCCCCAACTCTCAACTCAAAACTCATTTCACTTAATTAGGTGTGTTGATATGGAATAATATAGAAAGATATGATATGTTTAGAGGGAAGGCAACAGCCCTATATGAAACATCTCAGATGAAATGTGTTTTTACAACCATGAAGTTTGCTATGAACAGATCTCTTCTGTTTCAAACTGTTAATGTGGGAAAGACCAAAATGTAGATATGCAAATTATTGGTTATCTTTTATAACCTAATACAGGTAGAGCATTAGTTAGGTCCGTTGACATGAAAGACGATCCACAGGCAAAACCCCCGGTCAATGGATAGATCCAGGATAGATTGCATCACCAGGAAACACCTTCGGGGAAATGGGCTAAGAGCTAGAGATATCAATAGAAAGAGCTCTATGTCAAGGTATATTCATGCATTATTTATCCCTCTGTGTCTGTACCATTCTACATACATATACTCACATACACACACACTCACACACACACATACACTGTACATACGCTAAGACCTTTCTTTCTTACGGTGCTTGACGTCTGAGCTCTGATAAACAGCTTTGCTCTCAGCAGTTCCATCAGATATACAGAGATATACTGCTAGCCTGTGAAGGGCAGGACAAGAGAGGTCCAACAGTATGCTGAATGTCAGGAAGGATAGGAGATAAAAGGGGTAAAGCCTGTTGGGTGCCACGTTCCAAAACCTAGATTATGGATGCTTGGATAAATGCTTATAAATGCTTGGGTTGATGGATAAACTGATGTTTCCTGTTTTCTTCGCATTCATTAACTTGCAAAGGCTCCAATCATCTAGAAAATTCCAGTGGACATTCATCTCACCAATTTGATCAGCACTCCTGGCGGGGGGAAAAAAAACAGTTGCTTTTAAAATGCAGTTATCTATATTTTATGATGTAACGAAAGCTCTCCCCACCTTCCATACAGATAAAACTCAGCATACACATATATATTACCATGTGCATTGCCTGCTGCGTTCACATGCAGTAGAAACAATTGCTTTGATAACACTTTCACAGCTCTTGAATCCTCCTCAGCTGTGTGTAATTTGTTTACAGCGTAAAGTAGGAATCACAAACGCTTTACTGCGGAATGAAAACTGCTCAACGCTGCGTCTCTGTGAATGCATTTGATTATCATTTCCACTGTGATTGTGTCTGCTGGAGATAATCAGGCATGTCTTTTAGAAATAGCATCATTTTACGGGTCTATTAATCTTTGTTCTGCATTTCATTTATTTACTGGCAGTGATGTTTAATCTGTCAAAGTCGATATTGGACATTTACCAGCTCTCAATATGAATGAGCCTCCTGCTTCAAACCGCTAAAAAACAAACAAAACAATGCTTCATTCCCTCAGTGACATGGCTTTTCTGTGTCTTTCTCCCTTTTTGTTTGGTTTTGCAGGAAATCGTGGACAAAGACGGCAACAGCAAGCTCCTCTCCTTCACAATCCCATCTCTGTCCAAACCATCGATATATCATGAGGTGGGGCTCCTCTCTGTCCTGTGTTTCCATGACGTTGAGATTTTTCACCACACCTGTCCTCTTTCAGGATATTCTACTCTTTTCTTTCACTTCGTGTTTCTTTGCCTCCTTCCCTCTGGGTATTGGGTCAGGAGAGAGGCTTATTGAAGTGGCCATTTGGAAGATTGTACCTCCTGAGAGTCATTAACTTCACCTCCAGGGTGTATCCGTCTATACCATTTCTCTAATTCCAATGGTAATGTAGGAAAAACTTATCCAGGATAAATCCTGTACAGTTTCCACTTGTACTCTTTTCTCTATTAATCTTTTCCCTCTTTAATTCTCTTAAAGGCAGTTTAGTTTTTAGTCTCTGTCATGCTGGGTTTGTTCAATCCCCCACCATCATACCTGACTGCTAAAACACAGCATAGTATTGACTATTGTGTTGAGCTGGAATTCATTAGCAAAATGTTTAAAAGGACATGCTGACCTAGGACCATTTACCTAATTTTCTTTTTCTCCCCAAGGCAAAGGATGTAAAGTGTATTTTCATACAGTATGACAGCCCTCTGTGTGTCCGTGTGTGTGTGTGTGTGTTGGTGAGTGTTGATGAGACTACAGTGTGTGGCGTGTGCTGAAGGCGATTTATCGCTGTAATTACAAGCTTGAGAGGCTCTTCCCTCCATGCTGAGAGAATGAAGAAAGCATGGAGGATAGAAGGGAGAGAGGAGAGGAGGGAAGGGGGTGTGCATGAATCACAAGCTACCTCGGCTGTAGTACAGCTCAGCACATCACGTGGCATTATCCCCAGGCTTCCAGCATTAGCATACACTCCAGTCTCTCTTTTTGAATTAATCCATCCTCCCCTTCTTCTTCTCTGCTCTGAGTCATTACTCAGACTATTTGGGACGGGCTATCAATTCAATTTAGGGGTGACTTTTGCTCTGCACACCATCAGAGTGAAGTGGCCTTGTAGATATAATCTCACTTGCACGTATATTAAGATTCCACCTGTGCCTCTTCCTCTTTCTATTGTACTCAAGGATGAAAGAAAATATATTCTTCATTATTATTACTATTTATGTTATTGTTAATAACCAAGTTTGTACACTGCACGTGCCTGTTGCTAATACTGCTAATAGAATCACAAATAATGCAAAAAATCTACAGAAGCACAAGGTAGCAAGTTTTAAAATAAAGTCTAGAGTTGCACCAGTGTACGTGGTGAGATAACAGTAGATCGACTTAGTAAGTAGATAACGGCCAAAACAAAAGCCACATATATGTTGTTTGATGTTTAAACTTGGCTCTTTTTACTCAAAGGCTCAAGTTTCAGTTTATAAAAGTGTATCTTCTGCTTTAAAACTGGTCAGTAAAGGTTTGCAGAAAGAAACGTACTGAAACACAAGTTATGTAGTTAAAAGTTAGGCGATATAGAGGATAAATGGAACATCGTAACAGATCAGATCGGCAGAAGACGTTTCATTTGTGCAGTGATTTTTCCCAAATTTTAGAAACGGATGTATAAGGCGAACAGAAAGAAGTTGTTTTTTTTGTCAGTAGTCCAGTCAAATATGAGTTTGGCGGAGATCCAGCAGTAATATCATTCCGCTATAATAAAATCTGAACACTAATCATCTGAGTACAGCAGAGGCACCACTTTGCCAATCGACAACTTGAACAGCCCAGCAGCTCGTTTGGAGTTCATATTTAGACCTGCTGCAAATGCAACTTATTTATCTTTTCTCTGTGCAGTGCTGTTAGGCTTTTAAGATTTTATCCAAGTATTTTTGGCTATGATTTTGTTAATTAACTTATTGATCCTCATAATTATGTCTGTTTTTATTGGATTGTTCCCTCTGTTAAAGCACTTCGGTCAACATTTGTTTTTTAATGTGCTCTACAGTATAATTAAATTGAGGATTTATTTTACTAGCTTATTAGAAGCAGAGACACCTACATCACTAAAAGTCAACATGGTAAGAAATAGTTGGACTAACTGTGCTTTTCTGCTGTGTATGTGTTTGTGTAGCCTTCGAGCCTGGGGTCCATGGCATTGACAGAGGGGGCTCTGTGTCAACATGACCTGATCAGAGTGGTGTACAGCGGCCTCCATCCTCAGAGAGAGACCTTCACTGCTCAGAACAGGTGCGGCTCATGTGAGAGACGCAGTACAGACGTCACAAAAGAGATTAAATTGCAGCAGTTACAAAACATTGTGCTGTCCAGTGTACTGAATGAGCGGCCGGGAGGAGAAACCTTTGTTGCTTTTTGGATACAGAGAAGCTCTGTAGCCTGTTCTGCCTCAGCAAACATGTCTGGCACCACCAGGTTGAATCCAGTTTCTGCTCTGTGGATGTCATCATTCCCTCTTATTTATTCTTTTTTGACAAACAAAGTTTCTTTTCCCTTGCATCTCACCCTTCTCTGTAAGATGACAAAGACCTTTTAAGATGATCAGACCATAACCCTCAACCCTCATTCATCTTTCTCTGCCCAGACTCAGCAAGCCTGAAAGCTTTTTTGGCTCTCACATATTCTCTGCTGCTGTGGATGAATGATAATCTCAGTATAGTAATGAAGCGAGCTGGGATCCTGCCAGAAAATGGTTCTCTAAAGCACTGAAATGAGTTGCACTTTGTACATGTATTTATTTTCAGTGACACATGCGCAGAGACAGTTAAACATCAAAACTATCAGAGCCGATAATGTATGGGCAGAACAGATTGTGTGTTTTACAGAGCAGTGTGCCTCTTGGCTATGAGGAACATGGAGCTTCATAAATATACTCAGCGGATTTCAGCAGGGCCAGGCCTTCTAACTTATCTGGAAATCCATTTGTTGTGGCTCAGATAATGTTTGTAAGAAGAAAGCCCAAAGCCCCAGAGAGCTGCACTCACAAATAACCTCAATTTAAATGGAATATTTGTTTTGAATAACATCTCTGGTCTTGCCGTTTATCTACCTCTATCTACATGTATATCTATCTGTACTGTATATCTACAGCAGGTGGATTCTTGTAAACTCCATGTGATCTGTTGACTTTTAAAGTGCAAATGACACGTGAGCTAGTAATTGTCACAAACAGAAATAGTACATATCCTCTATATATATATATATATATATATATATATGAATGTACTATTTATATATATATATATATATATATAACAAATGCACAGTTTTACACCTAATTAATAATTGAATCATCCATATTTAATAGGTTAAATATATCAGTCATATTCTTTTTATAAATTTTACTTTATTTTTTGTCGTTAGATATATTTCTGGGGGTGTTTAATGACTAATATTTTGAGTTATCTGCAAGTCTTGAAAAGTCTTTAAAAACATTGAATTCAGCTTTCTGTAAAAAGGCTTAAAAGATATTCACAAGTCTTAAATTTCATTTACATATCATCTTAAATATTTTTCTGACCTGTCATAGAAAGTAACAATAGTTATTTTGGATGTGATTGTGGGCTGTAAACTAAAATTGGGATTGTTTCCTCAGTGGATTGTGCTGCAAAAAGCTGTTTCAGTCAGACCTGTATTGAAACTACTGCTAGCTACAGTAGCTAGGAAGTTTTTCCACTCATAATGGACAATTGTTAAATATAGCAGAAACCTAAATAAGTTCATTACTTTGCAATCAGTAAATCCAGCCATCAGTTTTCTGCTAGTTATCTCGATCCAGGTCACCTTAATTGATTTTGTTAACAGGAATTGTTATTATACAGTTGAAAAAAATATGACATAAATGTCAATAAATTCATGTAGCTGTAGGCCGTATTGTCCCTACTAATTTTCCGTCATCCCTTGACCGCTAAGACCTTGAAAAAGGTATTAAACTGCATTATATGTCATGTTTAAAAGGTCTATAAAAGTCTGAAATTTAATTTGGTGAACACTGCAGAAAACTGTAGAGAGATGGGACATGAGGGGACTGACGAGCAGCAGAGCGGCCTGATGGGACTTAAGCTGGGAATGTTGTAATTAGTCACCCCTAGGCCACCAGGGCAGCACCAATTACATTTTTTAAGAGAATTATTGCCAGATATTGTACCAATAAAGTGACGATAAATTGTGCACCCCTAGCACCAAGTATAAGATGTAAGGCTGATTACTGCAGTATATGAAGCTGTGCATCTACATACAGTACAGAAGTTTACAAGAACAAAGCTGCTTAGGCAAGCAGTTTACTAGGCAGACTATTTAACAGTTCATAGAGTTAATAAAATTGCTTGAGAAACTCCAAGTAATCATCTTCAGTAAAGAAATAATTGGTTAGAATGTGCAACTTACGGACAAGTTGAGGTTTAGTTGAAATCGAAAAAAACGTACTGCATAACATCAATACTTTATTAATGGGTCTGTATTATTGTGCTTGTTCCTGACTGTTTGTGGTTTTTGTGATTGCAGGTTCGAAGTGCTGTGTTTCCTCATGCTCTGCTACAACTCTGCTGTGGTCTACATGCCCCTCTCCTCCTATCAGTCAGTCTGCAGAATGAGCTCACGGTGAGAAAAACAATTTTTCTTTCAACCACAGTTTTGTCCTTTTCTGCACCAATTTAGCGACCACCCTCCCCTATTCTACCTAGGATTAAATCACCTCTGCCCTGTAGCCATGCACTGACCTCAATAATAGAAGCCCCTTTTTGCAGCAGGATTTGACAAGTATGGTTTCATTAGAGCTCTGGTGGTCTGTGATCATCGAGTTGAAAGCACCACTGTTGGATACCCGTCTGAGTCTGTCTGTCTTGGAGATACAGAGATGCCCTGGAGTTAGGAGAAAGGATCAATGTGGAATTCACAATATGAAGGTCTGTGCCGCAGCCGCCGCCCCAATGATTGTTCCACCGCAGCATGCAGACCATTCAGGATATGAAGACTTCCCTACTGAGAGCGAGCAGACAGACAACGCCTGAAGCCAAGCTCAGTCTAGACAAGACGGCAAACTGTGACTGTGAAGTTTACAGAGCGCCAAAACAATGCTCACTCTTTGAGTTTATCTTCACTATGTAGACCCTGATTCCCCCGTCGTCTAACCTTGCCTGATCTCTGCGACGAGTGTAAAGTAGTTAAAATGTTGCTGTCCTTCCTCGCTGTTTGATGTTTGTTTAGTTTACTCAGGAAGTGACTGATGTTCCTTTTAGTTGCTCTTCCCCTCTGGGCTCATCTAATCTGTGCTGCAGCAGTCGGAGGGAATTTACTAATGTGACTGCTTGTGTGTGTTTGTGTGTGTGTGCATGTGTATATGTTCCCTCCTCAGGTTGTGTGTATGTGGCTTCCCCCGGCAGCAGCAGAAGCTTTGGAGGGAGCCGTGCAACCGAGTGCTGCTGGACCCCGAGTTCATGGTGCAGATGCTGACTGCAGTTTATCACGCCATGTATGTATCTTCAGGTGTCCTTCTTTCCATTTCTCACTCTCGCTCATGTTGTACACTTATTGTAATCAGTGAAAAACACCTGTTAGTGAGGATACAGAGTGAAGGATAGCAGGTAATTTGGAGATGCCCTCATGTTTGTTCCTCACATTGACAGATAGTATCATGACGTTCCCTCATGAGCTAGCCAACACAATATTTCTCATTTTTGTTTTATCTGCCTCTCCGGGACGTCGCTAATGAGGGCAGTCTCTATTCTTGTTCGCTGGGATCTACTGCAGAAAATCTCCTAACGGCATATGCTACCAAGGACAGAAGCTCCACACTGTACAGACTGATTACATCAGCAGTGCATTGTGGGAGCAGGTGATTTCATCCCTTATGAGGACAGTCGTTGCAAAGCTGATTACAGCTCCTTGATGATAGCTCGTCCTCAGAGATGGATCCCCTGATACGCTAGTGACCAAAATCACCAAGTAGAGTGGGAGAGAATGAGTACGCACTCTTGCCTCTTCGCCCCCCAAGAGGGTACACAGCAGCAATCATGAGATTGGAGCAGTCCGGGCCGCTGGGGACAAAAAACAGACAGTGTGTGTATGTGTATGTGTGAGAGAGAGAATAATAGTCGTTTTTTTTTTAGTAATCCCCACAATCAGTCACCCCAATGCCAGCCCCAAGCTCTCACGTTCACCCTTGGTCCGAGCAGGCGCACATGAACATGAAGCTCCACACATGCAGAGGGACCTTGGCACTCGCCGAGGACACTCTGGGATTTAGGTTAATATGTCCCCTAATGCTTCAGCGACGTAATGCCACATGAAGAGAGAGAGAGAGAGAGAGAGAGAGAGAGAGAGAGAGAGAGAGAGAGGGAGAGATGTGCAGGGATATGAGGACAAATATATAGATGCATGCCCAGTTTTTTTTGTTGTTTCTTGTCAGGTTTGAAATTTATTATGGAGTGATTTTTTTTTTTTTTTCCAGCCCTCACAACATCAGAGAGTCCATTTCACCTGCCCATTCATCCCATTCTTTTTATCTTGAGTCTAAAGGGAGCCCCACGCATTTGTCCCCAGCTGTGTGGTTTTTTTTTTGTTTGTTTTTTTTGCATGTGCAGGACCAGATCAAAGAGAATTCAGCTGCGCTGCCCTCTTTTATTTTTTATTTATATATTTATTTTAAATTACATGTACACTTTATTTATTTATTTATTGTTGCGATTCTTTTCATCCCTTTTGGGGTCGTGGCATCATCATCTTCTGCAAAGCTAATGACAACTCTCATTCTTATTTAGGAGCCGGATGATTAATCCAAGCATCTACTGATAACAGCACTCACAAATTTCCTGTTTTTGCTCCTATCAGTGTGTTCAGTATGAGTCTTCTGCAATTTTCAAAGAGCCGTGCCCTAAATTACCACAACACAACAGTGGTCATCCGGTCTATACTTACGCCTTGTCTCACTTTCGTTCCACATCTTGATTCAAAACAAAGCAGCATGCAATGATGAGTGCTAATGCTTTAATGCACTAGTTTAAAAGCCAATTTAAAACATGATCTCAGAAGATCTTAGAGTACAGACTGTCATCTTAAAAAGTTATATTTTTGCACGTTTTAATCATTTATTAATTTAATGAGGCTGAGGTAATTATCATAACATTGTTTTATGGTCATATCATTATTAGTTTGCATTATTTGAATGTAATTAGTGTTAATATGAGATTACTTATTTTGCATATTATATCGACATATTGACATGACTCAAAATACCACACTTAATCATTTCATTATCACCAAATTGGTAATATGTTTTTATATTTGTTGTGAAAAGAAAAACTGACTACATGTCCTCTAACTACACCGAGAGTCATATAAAGTTTTTCCTAATGCAATTTTTAGTGTGATATTTCTTTGTTTTTCGTTAACACTATACCTGAAGTAATTAATGTCATTTTCTACTTTCAGGAAAACAGGTTGGACAGTCAATGGTTCTAAAGAAGTATGATCAGTCAGACAGATCAGATATGTGACCAACATCTCCCTCCCTCGTTTACTGTAGCCACAGGCATTACTAAATAACTGAAAATAGTTCAGCGGATATGACTCAGACATCAAGGCATCTTGTCAGACACTCCTGTTTACTCAGTAAGGCTCACAACATGACGTAATTAAATGCTGGTGTGTGTGTGTGTGTGTGTGTGTGTGTGTGTGTTCGTTCTTTTTTTGTTTTGTGATGTGTTGTGTAGATACAATGGAGAGTGGGAGATGGGGCGGGAAGCTCTCGAGGACATTCTGTACAGAGCCCAGCTGGAGCTTTACTCCCAGCCTCTTCTGGTGAGACCAAAAGCATTGTTTGGATGGACTTAAACAATGAGAGATTAGTCCAACCTGTGTGTAACTGTGGATGTCAAGTCAAATAAAAACAGTAGTAAAATCATCCTGCCTTATTTTTCTCAAATAAGCACATGCAATTGCCACATTTTTTTAAAAATCAATCATCATAGCCATGTCAGGGATCTTGTACAACATCCCCGCTTTAGTCGTTTATCTGCATAGTGATCTTCATCTGTGCATGTGTCACCCTCAGTTGGGGAACGCCATGAAGAACTCGCTGCCAGAGAGCGCTCCCAATGAACCGCAGGGGCGCAAGGTGCTCCAGGTGGAGGTGACACCCACCATTAGCCGCATCTCCATCTCAGCCATAACCACCGCCTCCATACGACGGCACCGCTGGAAGAGAGAGGGTAAGGGTGCAGCCGTGGGAACAACAGGAGACCATGCAGGACAATGCCGCGGTGCAGGAGAGATCTGAGTAGATGTGACAGCAGCACAGTAGATTCATTAAAGTACTTTTTTTTTTGTCATCCTTGTTATTAATTTAGCACTCGAGGGTAGGTTGGATAAGAAAGTTATGCAAGGAAGGGGACCAGCGATCAGCTATGATTTAAGTTATGAACTTTACAAGCTGTTACTTTTTTTTTTTTTTTTTTTAAATCTGTGAAAGGCAACAAGAAGGAACTATTTGGTGAGAGAACTACTTTTCTGGTGTTTGTCCTTAACAGTGACAAGGAAATCTGTTTTCTGTCCAAATGGTGTTTCATGTCAGTTACTGTATGTAATTGTGTTCATATAGTCTCACACTCACTGCTCCTTATTGCTCTTTCTTTGCTCGTCTTGTCTATTTAAGTGTGTGCTGTGCTTTGTATCACCAGTTAAATTGGTGCAATGAAACCTTGTGGTTTCCCAGTTTAAAAGAAACTCACTACAAAATGGTGCCTTACTCACTAGATGGGCGATAAATGGGGCAGTTCATTTTTAAAATGCCATTGCGTTCCCCTTTTCCTGTATTTTATGATCTACAAATCAATTTGCAGACAACTGTTAGGCCTGCTGTACCCATGATGAGGCCCAAGTCGGTTCAGACTTGATGGCACTAAAGAAACACGTCTCCCCGTCTGTGTTGTTGACTCCCAGATTGTTTTGACTTCTCAACCGAAGCAGAGTTGAGCATCACCGTCAATCCTCCTAGCCTCGCCCAACAACAACAACAACATCACCACCACCACCACACTCCCTGGGACCCAACAACCAAAGAGGAGAGAGGAGGGCGGCCTCACAGCCACCACAGCAGCAGCAGCAGCATCATTCCCCCCATCACACTTGAGGGTAGGGGACAGGGGCGGACACTCAGAGCAGAGAGGGTCTCAGGAGGAGGTGCCACTTCGATCTGTATCCTCCCAACCCTCCTCCTCCCCCTCCTCTTCCTCCTCCTACCCCTCCTCAACTTGAGGGGGTTTCACTCTGCCGTTCCCATTTTGGCTGCCTCTTCACTTCCCCAGAGTATACTAACTCATCCAGTCTATAAGACCCTCAGCCAACAACCCCTCTACTACCAGACCACTGCTGTTTTTCGTGTCATCCAAAAGTGGAAGAGTCGCCTATTCTGGGTTTGAAGGAAGTGCGGCTAGTGGCCATTTTGCATGGGCCTGTCATCATGTCATATCCTCTCTCTTTCCTCATCGTGCCTACTCCAGCGTACTTTAGACTGCTGCCCTTGTCACTCACTGAGCATGATCAGTGCCCAGCCTTCAGCTTGACCTTTTGAGGAAGCCGGCTTCCTCAATTCTACAGAGCTAGAAATTGAATTTATTGATTTATTTTTTCTGTAGTTATAACAGGAAAAATACATCAGTTTTACTAAACTGGCAGAGCACCTGACATCTTGTTTCAGTGCTGCCCCTCGCTGTGGCATTTTTGGGTCACTCAGGCCAGCAGCACCCATCTGCTGCCTCCATTCTGCAGGGAGAGGCCTTCCATTTTGTTTTTTTCAGTCCGGCAGCTTTGTTGTTGTTTACTGTTAATTTTGTGTTCTGCCATGATACGTATTTTTCCTCAGCTCAGTGAGTGGGAACGAGCCCTTCATCATGCATGCGCACGCTACAACAAGCTTCTCAAATTACTGCCAAAACATGAAACTCTGAAAGCTAACATTTCAAATGACAAGGCCAAGTGAGCAGACTTATCCAAACAAACAAATTAACAAATCCAATACTTTGCACAGCAGAGGCGATTCCACTGCCAGGACTTATCATACAGCCCATTTTGTCTTGTTGAATGTGTCATCATTTCCATATGCGGTTGCTCCATATTTTGAAACCTTGAAACATCATTCAGACTGAAGTTCAGCTCATTCCCTAGCTGACAGTCAATGTTTGTCAGAGTGCCATCCCCTTCTCTTTGCACTATCTTTCACTGAACTCTGTTCAACTGTAGTGAAAGAATCCTTAAAGTCGTTTAAGTAGATAGAAATCTTCCACCCAGTTAGTCAGACCAGTCATTGACGGTATTACAACTAACTGATTCTGAACACGCTGTACATCATTTAATTTGGGGCTGCATTGCAGTGACATGATGGTTTTGCATGTTTTGGCCCATTAACTACTTTTTTTTTTTTTAAACTGGTTTCATTCCTTCTTCGAAACCATTGTTTTGTCTTTTTTTGTTTGTGACTCAAAACTTGCTTGAGATAGCTATTTAATCATAGCAAACATTTAAGCTTTATTTTTATTTGTATGAAGCATACATTATCATCACAGTCTTAAAAACTCTCCCTCTTGGTGTGTCCAAGGACGCTTGGAAAGTGGCACAGTCTGTTCTGTGGTGGTACATGTTTACAATCTAAGAAATCACAGGGTCGTTATTTAAATATACTGGATTATTTGTTTCAAACACATTTCAGGCTCTGCAGGCTGAACTGACTGGAAATCAATGGCAAGCATTTGAACGTATTGCCTAAGAAAACATAAGTAAATTGTAGTCAAAAGGCAAAAACATGCAAAGCCACTTTACAGTCCTTTAACTGCAGCCTTGTTTGTAAAGCTTAGACTTCAGAACTTCTAGTTCTTCATTTGAGATTGGGTTGGCATGTGACAGCTCGCACACTGGCCCTTTTTGCCTTTTGGGCTGTCAGCTCTAACTGGAGTGCTATTGATCTGACGAGGTTTACGGACTCGCCTCAGTACTCTCCACAGATTGGCAGGCTCGTCTCAACTGGCCAAACCATGTGACCGCTGGGCCAATGCTGGAGGAGAAACGAGGGATGGGGCGAGCATGTGTCTTCTCCTTATGTTATGTGCATGTCAGTCCAGACCTTTTTTTTTCTGCTCAGTTCCTCCATTTTTTTTTCTAGTGCTGCCTGTTGGTTCCCTGTTGTCCAATTTTGCTTGTCCGAACGGTGCATGATGGAGATGGACGGCTGGTCCTCCCTCTCTTCTTTTAACAGGCTCTACCTTGCATATGTCAATAACATTCTTCTTTTTCTAACTCAATTTATCATGTTTTTCCCTTTCAGCTTTCAAAGAATGAGGTCATAAACGGATTATAAAATGTTAGATTAATTTGTGTTGATGCCTGTTTATCAAATATTCATCAGAAATTCTTTAATTTTTAATACACAGTATATTGAATATAATATTTTTGTTAAATAAGCTCTGCTCTCCTATCAGGAAGGTTATTGAGCTCACACTTTCCTACAATAACAGGTAGTCAGATTGTAGTCGATCTGAGTTACATCAGATGATTCGAAGCTCAAGGTCACTGTGTACTATATTGAATTGTACGCTTGTTTGGTGCATAATGAGTGAGCTAATGAAGTCACATCCTCTGAGTGTGAGTATTAGTGCTGGCCAAGTAGAAGGCAGCTAATTTGCTCTCCTAATTTATGCAATATTTATAAACACTACAACATTATTATTATTATTATTATAATCATTGCTCAGATTAATCATAGTTTATCACAGGGCTGTTGACATGAACCAGCAGCTAAGATTCTGCTATTTCTCCAGATTATTGTTAAAATCTGTCTAGATTCCTAATGTTGGTACTTTACTATTAATAGTTGTTGGCTTACAGTAGTTAAGAAGATGTTTGCAACTGCCTGTCCAGATCTTGTCTGTCAAATTTTGTAAAAACAATGCATTTAATAGAATTAGGTTTTTAAGCACTTTTCACATTGCCATAATGCTTACATGTGAACAATCACCTCAGTCATTGTCTGACCTTGCTCACGTTTCTGTTTGTCTATCATGCTTTATTTTTGTGTATGTCTGTTCGCGCTCATTCTCTAGATGCTGACGGCATGAGCGGCGGGGAGGATTCCTTCAACGTTAATGACCCAGACGAGGGCTTCTCCTCTGGGGCATCAAACAGCAGCCAGCCCAGCGGCACTAAGGCAGGTGGCAGCGTGGGTCAGAGGGGAGGCAGCCTGAACAGCAGCAGCAGCAGTAGTATCAAGAAAGCCATCACAGCCCGGCTGTCTCGGGATAAGGAGAAGGAGAAGGAGAGGGAGCGGGAGCGAGAGAGGGAGAGAGAGAGAGAGAGGGGGGCGGAAAAACAGGCCGAGTTGTCGTTGGCAGATCACCAGGCTGTTGTGAGGAGGCATCACCAGAGGCAGCAGTCACCTCCAGCCAGCATCAACTTGGATGCCATCCAGCTGAGCCCCATAAAGAAGCACCTGAGCTTCCCTGTCGGGCCCACGCTGGTACGGACTGGCAGCACCTCCTCCAGCAAGTCCTTTGACTGCATGAATTTCAACCTGAACGGAGGCGGGGAGGACCGGGAGGAGGTGGCGGCGGGCGGCTCAGACAAGGAAGGGGTGCTTGCAGCAGGTGGCTCCCACCGCCACTCCACTATTAGCTTGCAGGAGGAGCATCTCATCAGGCCAGAGGATGCCCGGGACCTCCTGTCCCCTGGAGCTCCTCTGACCAAGCAGTCCCGCTCCCCCAGCTTCAACATGCAGATCATATCACAGGTCTAACATGCAGTGCAGGGCATGGTAGACACACACACACACACGCACACACACACACACACACACACACACACACGAAATACGTATTCATAATACACATCCTCATGCAGTTTTTTCTCTGCAACTCTTTACAGCCCTACTGCAACAACTTCTGTCTACCTATCTGTGTTTGAGAGTGTGTGTATGTGTGTGTTTTGTATGTGTGTTTGCGAGTGCAAGCACACATCTTCAGATCTCAAAGAGTTGTGTCTCCACCCCTTTTAACATCCATTCAAACTTTATCTCAACCTGTATTCGTTGCTGGCTGTTACTGAGAATGCAACAAGTGAAAAGCAGTAAAACACGACTGCTCACTGCTGTAACTACAGTTGAGTGTAAAAGAGTCCAGCATGTCACTGCATCCTCCCTTCTGACCAAGCTGAGCATTCCACAGAGAGACTCACCTCAAAAGGTGGAAACATGGAGAGAAAACTCGTAAGAATGCCACGCTAGCTGTAGGGGGGTATATGACATTTCAGAATTTTTGAGTTCTTGACTGAATCAGTCAAAAATGAATCAGCAATAACACTTACCGTTGCTCATGTGGAGAAGAGTGGGGATTATTTCTCTTTCTCCTCATTCCTTCCCTCTCATTCCCGGGCTCACGTGCAATCGTTCTTGCTGATTATCTTCCTTTTTAATTACTGTTTTTAATCAGGCATAAATGGTTTTATGGATAACATTTCTTAAAATGTTTTTTTTTTTTTTTTAAATCACAATCCAAAGAAGGTAGCAAGTTTTTTCTTCACTTTTTGACAATGGTTTTTGCAGAAATGAGTCAGGCCCAAGTGTTTCCTGCGTTTTCAGCCCATGACGTTTATTTTATTCTGTTGTAATATTCTCATTTGATCTGTTAAATCAAACTTTTAAGATTGTTGTAAAACCAAACTAGAATGTGGGAAGGGGTTGTCTCGCCCCTAGCTTTTAACTGGACAAATCTGAAGGAAAATCACAACTGTGCAGCTGCAAGAGGATATAATTCATCTTGTGACTTGATTTAAAATCTAAAAGCTGAATCTTGTGTAAAAACTGCATTAATATGTTGTAGATAGTGCAGGTTTGTGTCTGAAGCTTAAGGCAGTTGGATTGTTATTGAATGGTTCAAACCATTTAATGGGTCCTTCCATCTGAAAGCACTTGTTGGTGTGTTTGTCAGTCTGTGTTGAGGCCGTGGCTCGTGTGAGGTGTCATTTCTAAGCTGGTGAATTACTGCCCTCTGGAGGCACGTACAAGTCACTGCGCACCAGAAGGCACCATGATGACCGCCTCGTGTTTTGTGCTCTGATTGGATGCTCATGAAACATTTTGTTCTACCTCATTGTGTGTTCACCTGCCACTCAGACACCTCCCAATCAGACGCAGGATTCAAAGACCCCTCATTACGTTTGAAACTGGAGGGCTTGAACAGTTGGGGGGATTATTTAGTGGAGACCGAAATGGTCTCACACTGCAACTGTAATGACACTGTAAAATCTGTGTGTGTTCATGTGAGGAGTTGTGACTGAATATCTCGGCCTTGCATTTCAGTTCAATCACATCATGCACAAAAATCTAGCTGCAAACCAGGAACACGACTGTCTTTGTCTTCAGGTTATTTTTCTTTTTGTATATCAAACAACCACATTGGAATTAATCAGATTATTTTAATTCCCTAGAAATGTCCTGCTTATCTTTTTATGTAATGATTTTTGAAGTGCAATTTTTTTTTTTTTATCCTCATGTGCATGGAGTTGGATCTCTTCTGCTGTTAAATGCCTGCATCTGCACACAGTGCTAGCTAGCCTTCTGTAGTGCTCCCTGCCCAGGCTGAGTGATTTGAACATCGTGTGCTTGTCTGCATGTTTAGTGCCCCTGCAAAGCACTGCTGTTTCAGATGCGTGAAACGGCCAAGCGAGCCAAACCCAAGTCTTGTCCTTGTCTTTGCCAGATGTGCCAATACACATCCTCTCCTTAAGGAAATTCTTTGTTTTTGCTTGGGTGTCTTAAGTTTAAAAAGAAGTTTGCCTATTTTTCTGTTTACTAGTCTAATTTTGTAGTCAAGGGACTAAAAGGGATGTTTTTGGACGTATGGCTCAACATGCCCTTAGATGCAGCTTCACCTTTTTTCTTTTTTTTTTTGCTATGAATTTCTTTTCACTCATCACAGGTGTGCACAACAAACCACACTGTAGTTTCACAATCATTATTAAGCTTTGCTGTTCACATGTAAAAGCAGTATATTATGCGTCTGTGTAGATGTCAGCTGTTGTATTGCATTTCCATGTCTTGCTCACGTGTGTGTTTTAAAAACAAGGATGAATGATTAATGTATATAAAACAGTTCAAGTCTGCAGTGAAAACCCTCACACACTCATGCTCCTGCTGTGCTGGAATCCTTCACCAACTGCTGCTCCTGGTTCCGAGTGTGCACTTTAGCCTTAAACATTTCAGGCTCTCTGGCCTCATGTGCTCCTCCTCCTCCTGCTGGACTGAACTGTGGAAGAAGAAGAGAGAGAGAGGAGCGCGGCTACAGTTCACACTCTCACCTGGTCTGTCTGCCGTCATCCCTGTGCTGTGTGGCTCACGACGAGCCGTGTTCCCATTTGCTGTATTTTGCTGTGAGTTGAGTGGCACCTTTTTGCTGTTTTAAAACTGGTGACGTGTTCATGTCATTAATATGAGTGCCCCTGACCAAGATTACCAGCAGCCATGTTGGTACTGTATGTTGACTTAGAGTAATGGATAGACAAATATCCCTCAGTGTCTGGTGTTATTTGCATGTGATCAGGGTGGGAAATGAACACCAGCCACCAAATGTCAATACAGTCTGGCTGTGGCTGGTAATTTTTATCTGCCATCCATTTTGGCAGGTTTATAAGTCTAGAAATGCTCATAAGGTCCAATTACATTTCAAAAAAAAAAAATATATATATATATATATATATATATATATTGCAGATGGTGTCAAATTAAATTTGTACTTGGTCAGCCACTGTGGCTGGTGGACAAAGTTCATTTCCTGCCCTGCATGTGATAACTGTGGGCTTAGTTTTCATACAGTATAATGCACTTTAATCCATCCACCTCTCTCCTCAAGATAGTTATTGAAATGATATATATAGATGTGCAGATGTGTATACACTCAATGCAGGGTTTTAGTCTCTTTTAAAGAAGTACTTCTATGTGATGTCACATCCAACACAATGCTATTTTTGTTAAGTCTAAGGGTACAGCTATTTATTATTTTTTTCTTTTCAAAGCCAAAAAGTTGCGGGGGTCTGGAAGGTCTCAGGAGTTTATCAAAAAGCCACATTTTAAAAATGGCAGCACCAAAATTTCTGTTCTTGAGGTCAGAATTGATTCTATGCAACATTTTTCCCCCTTTTTTTTTTCCAAGTATACGGGCTTTCATTAATCCTTGTCGGGTGGGATGGGCAGATGCATTTAAGCTGATTCTTTAGTCCTCAACAGTGTCCCCATTTGATGATTCTGTTTATACACCCTGTTGTGGTGCTACAGAGCGAAGGACCTCATGTGGGTGAAATGAGAGGACCATCCCTGTTGTGCATTTGTCATCTGACTGCCCTCACAGAGAGAAAGCCACACCTGGACTGTTGGTGCATGTCGAGCCCTTCTGTCAGTTTGCTGCTCTGTGGCTCAAAGAGATTGGTGTATGAAATACAGATTATCAATGATGAATCTAGTCTCAATGCTTCAGGGGAAGCTGCTGGAGATGTGATAACACTGTACTATTGATGTTGTATAAATGGAGAGAAAGACTTATTTTAAATCTTGTAAATAAAAAATGTACAAAAGTGAAAGCAAGATAAATATAAAAAAAAAACTGAAGACAAGTCTGAGATGTAGAGAAATTAATCTGTATATTGTTGAATAAATATTGTGACGTAAGGGAATTGAGTGTCTTGTCTGCTTTGTATGTGGAAGTGTTTCAATATGAGACTGTTCATTGTCACTCATTACAACAAAAGGGTCCTTGACCAATTATGGGTGTGCCCAAATACATTATGGGTAGGATATTTGTTTAATATATAAAATATTTTTTAAAAAAATGATTTTTCAGGAAGTAGGGAAAAAAAGAGTCAAATACCAGCGTGCAGATCGGTTACATTGCTATCTCAGTCTCTCTCCTTTGCTCCACTATGATGTTTATCAGCAGGTCTCAACAAGTGGAGTCACAACCACCTGCTGCATGACGCACATTTCCTAATATGGACATCACTCCCGCAGTTGGGGGTCTTCCCCAGAGATAAAGCTGAAGTTCACCCAAGGGACTCTCCATAACCTGTTGTTCCCCTTCTCCTTTCTACAAAGTTAGCTTGTAAAACAAAGAGACAATAAATGAAAAGTTCAAAACAGTAATCACCTTTGAGGTTCTTCCCAAGATGTTACACACTGCTGTCTCAGTGTTATGGGTTTATAAATAGGTAGAGGTCTGTCTGCAATGAGACAATGAATGAATATATATATATATATATATGTGTGTGTGTGTGTATGTATGAAGAAGGATCAAAATTGTGTATTTTTGTCAAAACATGGCACCTATGTTACCCGTAGCATAATTTGGCCTGTAACAGTTTATCCTTGAGCCACTCTTAAGCTGAGGTGGTAAACTAACTTCTCTCCAACTTTCTATTTTTATCTATTTAATTTCACACTCCAAGATTTTCTTACATTTTTTAACTCTAATCTTCATCTCTGACAAGTGACATTACTTGAGGCAATTTGCAACTCCCTCTGGAGCCTAAGAAAGGCTTTTCTCAACGTTTCACATATGCAGCAGTCCTCCCTTGGAACTGTAAACAGACTTTGATGTGCAAAATTGGAGGAGTCCCCTTTATAATAAATATGCACACTTAATATCTCAGTTATCAAAGTGCAGTTTAGTTCTATAAATGTGGCTAATAATTACTGTTTACAGTGCAGTCACAAGAAAAATAAAACAGCACAATTAAAAACAGCTGAACAAAAGTATGATTTTTTTTGTTATGCACGTTCATAAAGCTGTTCCTCAGTGGGACCTTATAGCAGCTGATGATTCAATGATGTTAAAGTTCCTCTCCACTCAAAAACGTGTTTTGTTTATTTTTCCTTCACTTGGATGGTTGAGTTTCAATGTGCAGTTAACTAACTAAAAGCCTATTTGCATGCTGAAGGGTGAAAAGTTTCTCTGTGTTCACCTTAAACCATGTCTGGAGGGGTCTTAAAGGTTTATTTCACATGACGCTATTACATGTTTTAATCAAACACATTTTTTATTCTACAGCTTTCTTTACATTTCTTAGGCAGAGTCATTCATTTCTTCTAATTATAAAAGCTGTTACAATCCAAGGCATCTATTGCATTAAGGTTTGCAGAGATACCTGCAGCCCCCTTACAACCCATTCTAAGGTTTTGACAAGAACTTTAATCAGTGGTGATGTGCTGACATCTAGTGGTAATAATTCACCACAACAATCAGTATTCAGCAGGTAATTTGATAGCTGAACATGAAAGGATTATTGCTTCCTAACAGGGATTCATATCCAATATGTTTCTAAAGTGATTCGCTACATCATCAGCAATCTATTAACTGTGCTCTAGTCGATAAAGTTTAGGGAAAAAAATAAAGCTGAAAAGTCTTTTATTTCAATTAAGTCTTTTATTTCAATTATTTCTAGTCACTGTTGCCTATTATTTCACATTAAAGCTGTAAAAACATTCTTTTCATAATGTCCAAGCATTCATGATATTTCTGATTAATAATGGTCCTGTCAGCTTGTATCATATTTGTAAAAAACGTTCAAGAAACAGTAAAACATTTTACATGATTCATAATAAGTCAATTCTTCTAATAATGAATATTAAGCTTCATCTTAACACTTCATGATGTCTAAACATACAACCTTCATTAGTTCAACTTTCTTAAACTATCTACTGAAATAAAGTTTAATTCTATAGTGACGGAATTAAAGTTAGACAACACTTATGTGATAAGATTACTTTCAAGAAACATATTTAAATATAAGTTAACTAAACTCTTACTTCATAATATGAAAGCATTCAATGTGCGTATTCTTTAACAATAAAAGAACACTTTGAACTCAAATCCTTCAAATATTATCTTTACATTCCTATCATTTTAGAAACTTCATTCTTTCAACACAACTTCTTGTCTAATTTAAACACTAGAATATGATTGTCAGTGAGTTTAATGGATCACAAGTTAAACACTTAAAATACAAATACATGGTTATCAAACATTCATTAGCTCTTCGCATAGGGGAATTTAACTCTTGTCAATAGAAGACAGCATTGTTAACTGTAGGTTAATAAAACTCCTGTATCTCTTTAGTAGATAGTTACACAGGTCTTATTATTGTTGTGGAGGGAAGAGGAGTGAACCAGGAAAGATGCAGACACAGGTGTCAGATGGGGAAGATCTCGTTTATTTTCACACACACGGCTCTCAGCAACGTAGACACAGAGAATTCCAACTTCATCGAACGTGACATGCCTTTTTATACCCAAACCAGGCTATATGTGTGTATTGCATGATATCGTATGTCGGCTAGATTTCCTGTTTTTCCCAATTCTTGGCACACAGCTATTCTAAGGAAAGCTGGGACATCACCCAATACTTCACTCTCTTGGACTTTAACCAATGTGGATAGGCACTTCTGCACCGTGTGTGTATATGTGCAACACATGCACAGGCAGTTCCTGTTATTTTGGTAAGCTGACGCATATCTGCACTTGATATGTTCCAAAGCTTGTACCCACTTCAACCATGACCACCACACCTCATGACCTGGTACTTAGCCAGGTCACGCAATTCCCATACCCTGATCTAACTCCTACATTATTTATACCATTCTTATTGTATTTACATGGGGGGGCTTTATATTGTGGGGCGGCTGTGGCTCAAGAGGCAGAGCGGGTCGTTCTCTAATCGGAAGATTGGCGGTTCGATTCCTGGCTCTTCCTGTCCACATGTCGATGTGTCCTTGGGCAAGACACTTAACCCCAAATTGCTCCTGATGGCTGTGCCATCAGAGTGTGAATGTGTATGAATGGTTAGTTTCCTCTGATGGGCAGGTTGGACCTGTACCCATTCAGCGTGTGAATGTGATTTGTAATGTAAAAAGCGCTTTGAGTAGTCAGAAGACTAGAAAAGCGCTATACAAGTACAGTCCATTTTCATGACAAATAACATGCTATAAGTTGCATAATGATCAGACATTTAATTTACATGAATTTCAGGTATGTGCTGATTTGCGGGGAGGCTTCACAAAGTCCTCAGGAATGTGGGTTAGTTTATGGCGTGATGGTGTTGATAAGATTCCTTCACTGATCAAACCGCCACTTAGGGTCACAAAGGTCAGTGCTGCAGGCCGAGGGAATGCTCTTACAAGTCTTTCGCTTATTTTCCTTAAGAACCAGAGATTAGCCAACCCAGGCTTCTCTTCGCATTTCAGATAAACAGGAAGGGTCTAATTTGGTGGCAAAATTGGGGCGCTTGGGTTTTCTTCCCTTCCAATTAGTATTTGAACATATGTGCCACTAAAATATATATATATATATATATATACATATATATATATATATATATATATATTGAGTTGCAAGGGGCGGAGGTTAGTATTGTTTTGTGAGGGTGGAGCCATTCAGCAGGGCAATATAAAAAGGCAATTACAGCCTCTCTGTCCAGTTGAGATCATGAAGGATTTATTCCAACTGCAGAATGGCGACTGAATCAACTGGTTAGTGTGGACTTTAAATATATGCTATTGCAGGTATAGGTCTTCAATTAGGCACCACATTTGTTGGAGTTGATAGTTTCCTGCTTGTTCCAAAGGCATCTATGGAGGGAGTAGAGATAATGTCAGCAAGATAAAGGTAGATGTCAGAATACCAAGCTCCCAAGCTCTGTAGTTTAGCTGACAAGATACACACTCTACCATGTGTCTCCTCAGACTTCTTTCTGAAGAAGAAAGCACAGAGTACTTTCTCCTAAAAGAGGGTCACAACTGATATTGTGACAATTTTTTTCTCCTTCAGAAATGCTGCCTAAGCATGAGATTAAGGTTCACCCGGAACAAATGATTGAGCAGGTGCCGCAGAACACAGTTGGAGTAAGTCAAGTGCGTTGTTTCATTGAAAAGGTGAGTCAGTGTTTGTCTGTCACATTTTCTCTTGTGATCAAACAATTTCCAGTTTTCATTTATATAGCATAGGTTAGCTATAGAAAATAATTATTCTTCTAACAATGCTGTAATGTGAATACATGAAAGCAAATTTAAAAAAAAAACACATATATTCAAAATACAAAGGTTTACTTCTCCAGATATTTGTAAGTACTGGTGGAGAACATATAGGCAGGTGTACTGAAGAGGCATATCGATAAATTTATTTTGTGAGAAAGATATTACCTGTGTTTCATTAAGAGTTGAAGAAATCCACATCAAGTCTCTGATACTTTCAGAAGATGTATTCAAATTATGTACTTCAGTAAAAGTATTAATACACAAACACACATGTATTATTAACAAAATGTACTTCAAATATCGAACCTGTTGGTGTTGTATTAATTTATTATTGAATCATTATTGTTGATGTATTAGCTTGTAAGCAGGAAATACTCAGGTAAAGTGCCTCAAAATTGCACTTGAGTACAGCACCCGGAATAAATCTGTAATTAATCCTCTCTCAGTGATGTAGTTATTTATTGATCCAGAGATAGGTGTTTGGCTACTTTTTGTCCTGGAAGTGGGAGGTTTGCTTTCAGCAGCCTGCTTAGCTTTAGCTCAGCTCTGACATCACTGATGCAGTGCTGCGTGCTAGCCAGCTCCCACAACACTGACTGCAAAAGACTCCTGTCATGCTCTCCTAATACATTCTCTGGCAATCAGCACAGCCAGTCCCTCTAAGCACCTTTCTTTTTCACCTTCTTTCCAGCACAACACCTTTGCTTCCTGGATCAGAGACAATATCCACAAGAGGGAATGTGTCTTCTTTGAAAAAGGTGACAGGTAGGCTGAGCTGCTCTGTACTGTGTACTGTGTACTCTGTACAATTTGACTGAAAGTCTGACCTTGTAGTTCCTGCTGCAGTATGTCATCTGCTCTCTGATTTGTTGATACAAGAGCAGGCATCACCCTCAGCTGCTGTGAGGACAGTTACATGTTAATGGCATCCATTAGTTGTTTCCTCCTTTCCTACTGAGAAATTACATTTGCATCAATACTGTTTAGTTTAACTGCCTTGTTTAATTTTAAATAATTAAGTATTCACATGTATTTCTTCACTAGAGAGGATATCTGCAATTGTGGCTACTCAAAGAGTGATCATGTGGATGAAGCCATTAAACCAGAAGACTTCACAGGCGAGTCGTGGAACAAACACAGACATTTCCGTGAAGTGCCTAGTGATGCTTTCGGAGACATCAGCTTTGGTGGATTGGGACAAAAGACTGGCAAGGTGAAACAATCCTTTTAATTGTTCATTTAAAATTATAATAATAATTATAATTAATGTATCTTACATTAACTTGAGTGCATGTAAACATGTGCCCTGCATGTCTTTATACTTACCTTCACATCTGTGTTTGTATTTGGGCCATTCTACTGAATTGGTGCCTTTCCCATCCCAAGGATATTACATGACATTACATTATCTGTATAATACATATATTCTTTGTCCTAATTGCAATTTGAAGATACACTTTAATTAAAACTACTTAGAATGCTGAAAAAATAGGATTTTAGCCTGTCCCCACTCTCTAACACTATACTTTACTATGAAATGTAATGATTAGAATCCTTCAGAAACTTTTTTTTTCGTATTATTGTTTGACTCTATTTCCAATTTAAACATAACATACAGTTTCACATCAGAAAATTCATATAATATGTTAGATAAAATATAGATTTTCACTCAGTCCTGTTACCCTGACAAATTCCTCCTTCTAAAAATTTAGGACACTCCAAAAGTCACATTATCAAGTTTCTTAAGTTCTTTCACTCTATTTTCTGTATTTTTGATCATATTGTAAGTATGACTGAGAATGTAAATCTCAACATTCAGTACTGTTACATAAATCATTTCTCAGATGTTATTATGTTGGGTTTTTTAAGACAGTTTTTGAAGGTGCTAAGTGTTATTGCTATTAGCAGTGATGCCATGTTGCTACATTTCATGTATTTGCTAGTGCTATGCTAAAAAGTCAGTCCTGTTACTTTCAGTCCTGTTACTCATATGAAGAATTTCTCATTTAGAAACAGTATACAAGAGAAATAAAATGGCCTGATATTTACCATTACGCATTTTGAATAGTTAAACATGTGTGTTGTCAAATATAGTGCTGAAAAAAGATACAGAATGAAGTTCAATTTTTAAGTTATAACATAAAAATGGCACTAATTCAGCGGAATGACCCATTTATTTTCATTCTCAGTATGCTCGAGTATCCACTGATACCAGTCCTGAGGTCTTGTACCAGTTACTGACTGAACAATGGAAACTTGCCCCTCCCAACCTGCTGATCTCAGTGACCGGAGGAGCCAAGAACTTCTATGTGAAGAAGTTCTCTATGAAGTCTCGTCTCAAGAATATGTTCCAAAGAGGTCTTATCAAAGCAGCTGAGACAACAGGTCAGCCAGCAGACACACAGAGAGAGATTAGTGTGTGTGAAATATCAAATTGTATACTAATGATTAGGCAGAGAATCTGTGACAGCATGAGTTTTATGAGTGCATTTTTATTTATTGAGTCTCTGTGTGTCCCTGCAACCACCACATCTTAGAGCCCATCTGTTTTTATGACCTCCATTCAGATTCATGTAAAGGTTTTATGATATATGGTTAAATATAATATACAAAGAGCAAAGGTTCAAAGGTTCCTTCTTTCAGAACTTGTGCTATTTGAGGGGTGGTGTCCTCATTTTGCTTATTAAGCTTTCTATGTCCTATTTTATACCACATGATAATTCTGAATTGTAATAACTGAACTTTAAGTAGTGTGTTCACATTGGTGTGACTAAGTGCGCTCATAGTTGACAGCTATCATACTAAGCTAATCACAGCTAGAGGTGTACAAACAAATCTTTAACGCTGAATCTTCAAACTGAACTGACTGCACTGAATCACCCTTGTCATTGAATGAATGAGTAGCTTTTAGCTCACTGGTGACCGAAAGTAATGCCAGTAATATCTCAGCCGTGATACACAGTATGTTACAACCTTGTTTAAAGGTCGGTTGCCAGAGATTATGAACTGTTTTGTATCAGTAAAGTGATCTGTAACTTCTGTCTCTATTTACAGCTAGAAAAACTCTTAGCAAATTGTAGATGGTGGTGAGGCAGCTCCAGAAACAAACAAAGTTTTAAATCTTTGGAAAACATTTTGCTCTCTCTTTGATGGGATTAATTAGAAGTAATTTTCCTAAATCACAGTTTGATAATCACAGTTTGGCATTTGTCTGTGTCATTTCCATGTCCAGATACTTTTACTTTTGGTCTAAAGTTGTGTCTTTGGTTTGAGCTATAGAGAGCTATTCCATTTAAGAGAAATCTTAGTCCTAGTACAATAAAGTTTTAGCTATTAGTGTGCTTCTAACTTTGTGCCAAAAGTTAGGGAAACCCCTGGCCTTTCCCATTAAACACTTGTGGCTGAATGGGAGGAAATGTCTTCAGGATCCAGAGTCTCTTCCTGGAAGATTGATATCACTTCAGCCAGCAGCGATTTACCTTAGATTTGAATAAAAAAGAAGTGTAAAAATTACATGTTGTGGCTTTACAGGGGATTCAACAAACAAGGTATAACATGTTCATTTGAAGGGCTTTAACCCTCAGAAAGAAAGTGGATAAGAATATTTCCCAAAATCATGAACTATTCTTTTACCTATTCCTTCAGTGCCCATGGTTTTGGAATGCGACATTGAGATCTAATTTGTGTGCCATCTCAAATGAAATCTCTCATATTTCTGGCCATATGATATATTTGGGACACATATTGCTTTCTATGCAGGTGCCTGGATTATCACTGGCGGTACCCATTCAGGTGTGATGAAGCATGTAGGGAAGGCTGTGAGGGATTCCACCCTGAGCAGCAACTCCATGCAGGGCCAGATCGTGGCTATCGGAGTGGCAACATGGGGAATCATTCACAACAGGAAGGCTTTGGTGCATCCAGAGGTACAAAACAATACATTTACCCATTTGGCTTTTCCTCTTTCTTGTGGCCACACACAGCCTTCTTCTACCTTTTTCTCTCCTCCTTCTCAGGGTTGTTTCCCAGCCCATTACTCGATGGACATCACTGGCCAGGGACAACTGTCCTGCCTCGACAACAACCACACACATTTCCTGCTGGTGGATGACGGGACCCATGGACAATACGGGGTGGAGATTGAACTGCGAAGGAAGCTGGAGAAATACATCTCCAGAAAGCATCTTGGAAACAAAGGTTGAGCTTATGCAGCAAGCCATTACAGCTATCAACTCATATCTGATTCTGTTTTATCAGTCCAGTTTGTAACATAGATTTTTTATTGTCTGACCTCTAGAGAACGGTGGGACCATCCCTGTTGTGTGCGTAGTTTTGGCCGGGGGACCAGGCACTCTGGATGTGAGTCATCAGTTTCCTGCCTCCTTCTCTGTCTCTGTCAATTCAATTCAATTCAAAGGGGCTCTATTGGCATACATTTACACTGCCAAAGCAAGTGTGAAATAAAAACAAAAAATGTACGTACTATGGGTAAAGATCTACTAGAGTAAAGAAATGTGTAAACAGAATGTGTCACATTGCAACATTGAGGTCAACAGTGAGTAAAATATGTATATAAATAAGAACAGGTAAAATTAACTAAAGATTATAAACAAGAATTGTGAATTTACTGTTAGAAAATATAAATATAAATAAGTGAGAACTGTATAAACACTGCAACATTTTTTTTTAGAAATGTATTTAAAGATATCTGTATAGTAAGTACAGTAAGAATATCTATATACAGAGATCAGCAAAGTCCAAATGGTCAGTGCATGAATGCACAGGTGTCTGTCTGTCTCTGTATGTCTTATGTCTTATTTCTCCTCTCAGACCATCTATAACGCCATGCTGAATGGTACACCATGTGTGATCTTGGAGGGTTCGGGGAGGATGGCAGATGTGATCGCCCAGGCAGCGGCACAGCCGGCAACCCGGGTCACTATCAACCTCATCCACCAGTTGTTAAAGAAGTCGTTCAGCCAACAGTACGAAAACCTTGACGACCTCAAGATAATAAAATGGACCAAACAGGTAGCTGAACGTACTGAACTGCCACAAATGATGCTTGACACAAAGTTTGATGTGAAACATGTTGTGTCTGTTTTTCGTGCCAGATTCAGGACATCATCAGGATGTCTCACTTGCTGATTGTATTCAGAGCAAGCAAGGACAATCGAGGGGAAGTGGATGTAGCCGTTCTTCAAGCACTCCTTAAAGGTGGGGATATGGTTTCCACATATGCTCAATAACTAACTGGACTTACTGTAGACTGCAGCACATGAACACAGAAAGGCTTAATGCCAAGCTTTAAAAGGTATTATGTTGCATGTCAGATTGGACTGTGATAACAAATGTGCCAAGAGTAACATATTGTTGCAGATATTTTATATTTTCAACTTAACTATCTATATTATATTTTCAACTTAACTTACAGAAAAACATTGATAGTTACACTTGATATATTTATATAAAAAATATACAAAACCCATTCTGCCTCATGCTGGTCTTGAGAACGATTGATCAAACCCATGAAGCTTAATGGATATTATTATAAGAGTATACTAAGCCAAAGTCAACAGAACATACAGAAAATATGTGCACAATACTGAACAATCAATCATTAAGAACAAAGCAACAAACTTGGTTCAGTTTCATCTTTTTAAATGTGAGAGTTTGCTGCTTTTCTCTGTTTTACAGAGCTGTAAACTAAATATTTTTTGGTTTTGAACTGTTGGTCAAATAAAAAAAAGCAATTTTAAGATGTCATCTTACACTGTGAGATATTATTAGAATTTTCTGGCAATTTAAGGACAAAATGGTTAAATGGTTGATCAAAAAATTGAATAGGCAGTCTGTAGATTTGATGTAAACAGAATTGGTTGTGGGTGTCACAAAAATGTTGTAAAATATAAATTCTCCACTCAGCTTCGAAGACCAATGAGTCACTGGCCTGGAAGAGGCAGCTGGAACTGGCTATAGCCTGGAACCGAGTGGACATAGCTGAGACTGAGATCTTCACTGAGGAAAGTCAGTGGGAGGTGAGTCTGCCGATTATACAACACCAACACCAGCAGCAATCCACCACAGATGTGGGATTGACATATAAAGGCCATCGTCTGAACTTGACTCTGTGTTGTAACCCTTCTCGTCATTATTATTAAGATATGATAAACAAGTGTAACAAACTGACTGAAAAACATGAAAACAGTGACCCCATAAAGTGCTGAGCTAACAGGACAAGACCATCTAGGAGAGGTGGCAAACTACAATTGACATATTTTAATCTCACATTATCAACATCCACATAAATGTTGTGGAATGAAATAGTCTCTAAAAATAACTAATCAATAGAAATTATTAATAAGAAATAATAATTATGGGGCACCACCCTGGGTTTAGGGAAAAAGATTTATCATAATTATTATTATCTCCTCTCTTATCTCAAATTCAGTCTCAGAATTTACTAAGCTATCAATTTGGAACTTTGATTAATAATTAACCTAATAACTATAAACAAAATCACTATATCAATAGCTAGTTAAGGTTGAAGGATTTTGAAGTTCTTTGCAGAGCAGAGGTTTGCAAAATTCACTCTTATGAAGCATTAAACAGACAGCATGTATATCCAAAAGCATTTATTTAAAAAGGTAAAAGAACAAAACACACAATATATAATCTAACTAAATGTAAGAATCAGCAGTACCCAAATGCACGACAACTGAGACAATAGAGTCGTAGGCAAAGTTCTCTTTACTTAATAGTTCAGTCGAAAACCAGAGAATCAGACAAACTCCCTTTGTTTCTTAAAGTCTTGAAACATGTGGTTGGCCGGTGAGACCCAACATCCCCTCTTTGGTCTCAGGATTACACTTCATGTGTGATCCTGGGAGCACAAACATACACCTTATAGTCCATAGGTGAAAGAGTTAATTTGTCAGTTTATTCAGTTTGTAACATTTGGGTAGTTATTAACTGGGCAGTGGTCAACACTGTCTATCTTAGCTGTCTATCTTACAAACCAAAATCATGATAAACAACAATGGCCTAAATACATAACCTGTGTTTCTCATTATTCTTCGGGGTTAGTGAGAACAGGAATGTTAGTGATGTTGAGGAATCCCTTTGTTTCTTAGAGTCTTGAAACATGGTGGTGAGACCCAACACAACCAAAAAGAACATCATATGTGACAAGCAAGTGCAGTCATGTTCTTTATGTTGAGGTTTTCAAGCAAAGTCATTCAAAAGAAAGTGAGGAGTAAGTAACCTGTTGAAATACAGAATATAATTGTGTTGTTGCATAATTTACTATTTCCCCATGAAGATGTAACAATGCATGCAAGACAACTACAGAAATTGTATGTATGTATTATATATTATGTTTCATGTAAACATGTTATTTATTGCAGTCCTTTTTAAACAATACAAACATACCATCACAGGCTGTTTAAACAATTGTCCTGTGAGCTTGTATCATAAAAGATATGAAGGGCAGAGGACAAAAGTGTCATGAAATCTAAAATGTATCATGAAAGACTGCCCTACTTCCCATACTGCTATACCAAAACTGCAAATAACCTCAAAATCCAGCGATTCCACACCAAATTAGAGAAATGTGCTACAATAAAAAATGCTGTTACAACTAGCAGCAGTCAGATAATATTCTAGGATGTGTTTTGATGTGTTTTATTCCCATCTTCTAGTCCAGTGACCTCCACTGGGCCATGTCCTCCGCCCTGGTTGGCAACAAACCTGAGTTTGTGAGTCTACTGCTGGAGAATGGTGTGAATCTGAGGGATTTCCTGCAGGACGAGAAAATTCTGTGTTACCTCTACAATAAGCTGCCCAACTGCTTTTTTCTCCACAAGCTAGTCAAGCGGGTCGATAGTTCTCGCAGCAGCATGAAGCAAGGGTTTGGCAACATGGCTGCAGTGCAAAGTGAAAGCATCTCTATGACTCATGTGTCAGATGAGGTGCGCCACCTGCTGGGCAGTTTCACCCAGCACCTCTACCCTCCCTCCACCACGACAAATGACTTCAACGTGTCCATGGAGGATATATCAGCGTCAGTGAGTCTGTTTACTTATTATTTCTTTTAAACACTGAATGGCAACCAAGCTGCAGGAAACCCTAACCCTAACCCTTGGTTTTATAAATAACCACTCAGCAAATCAGGGACATGTTATTTAAGACACCGAGGTTGTCTCCTTGGTGTTTTTTGCGGAATTTTATGGATTTTATTAAATTGTGATGATTTACATTATATAATTCAAAAACACACATTTTTTGAGTATATTCTGGATTTATTCCAGTATTTTTTAAATAACAGAATAGTTTTAGGACACAAATAAATACATATATAAATAATTCAATATTTTCCAAACAATTTTATTCTGCACAGAGTGTAGAAAGTGTTAAGACCTTCATACTGAGAAATAAAATGTACAGAAACTGAAAAACCCAAATTGGTGTCTAGTCAAAATTTTATGAAGGGGAGATGAATTAGACACATAACATCAGAGTTTCCCTTCACCAAAACATGCAATTAATTCAACATACATTGCTTTCCTTCACTTTTACTCTAGGCTGAGGCAAAGAGGGATGCAGGCAGAGACCTTTTTCTTTGGGCTGTCGTCCAGAACAATAAGGAGATAGCTGAAATTGCCTGGGAGCAGGTGATAAAAACACTTACACCTTATGCAGACAATTTTTTCGTTGTGTGTATATCAGCTTGTCTCTATCTGTATTTATAATTACACAGTGTACAGACTGTATATCCGCTGCTCTGGCAGCCAGTAAGATCCTGAAGAAAATGGCTGATGAAGGAAGAGATGCAGATGAGACAGAGGACATGCAAGCGCTCGCCAGTCACTATGAGAAACATGCCATTGGTATAATAACACAGACATAATGATTGGTTTTACTGATGAAAAGATAATTCAAGGTTAGCATTTGTCTTCATTGTGTGTGTGTGTGTGTGTGTGTGTGTGTGTGTGTGTGTGTGTGTGTGTGTGTGTGTGTGTATGTATGTGTGTGTGTGTGTGTGTGTTTGTATGTATGTGTGTGTGTGTGTCATAGGTGTGTTCAACAAGTGTTATAACAGTGATAAAGAGCGAGCTCTGAAGTTATTGGTTCGTGTGTCACCATCTTGGGGCAGGACAACATGCCTGAGGCTGGCACTGGAGGCTGACGATAAGAGCTTTGTAGCTCTGTCAGGTGTTCAGGTAGAGAAAATGTCTGCTTTGTCTTTAGGGTTTGAATGGTTAATGAATCTTGAGACTTTCAACAACATCCACTTCACACAAAGACATGAAATGTTGAGTACAAAACTTTTTGGTGTAGAAAAAGCTATCATAGGTGGAAACCAATGATTCTTTACAGAGCAAGATTATAGTGTTATTCTAGTGTTACACTATAAATACTGAATATGCTGAGAATCATAGTATTTATATCCAATTACACAAATATGGATACATTTGGCAAATGATCAGTGAATTTTATACACTTTCATTCCTCTGTACAAATATGACAGTATATTGGTATTTAATCTCAGCAGTATTAATTGTTGTAGATACAGTATTACTGCTAACAGAGTGCTAACATGTATGTCTTCCAGGCTCTTCTGACTCAGATCTGGTGTGGTGAGCTTTCAGTGGACAACCCTGTTTGGAGAGTCCTAATCTGCATGATCTTCTTCCCTCTTATCTATACTCGCTTTCTGACTTTCAGGTGAGTCCTGTCTGTGCTGGTTGACACTGCTGTGACAAGAAGAATGTACTTTTTGGAAACTTTCCTAGAATTAAAGGAATAGTTCAACCTTTTGAATGCTTATTCATTTTCTTTAGATGATCAGTACCCTCTCATGTCTGTATAGTGAATTTGCCAGCAGCATATTACAGTAGCTCAGCTTAGCACAAAGACTGGAAACAGAGTAGAAGCAATATTTCTTAGCAGGGCTCAGCATATCATCCCCTGTAAAATCACAAAGTGTAATTTCCAGCTACATATTATGTAACGGACAGTAATAAGAGTGGTATTGATTTTCTTTCTTTGTTTTTTTTTAAGATATGTTTTTGGGCATTTTTTTTCTTTTATTTGACAGTTAACAGTGGAGAAGCAGACAGGAAACAGGGGGAGAGAGGGGTACAATATGCAGCAATTGTCAACAGGCAGATTCAAATCAGAGACATTACAGTTATGTGGTATGTGCTGTAACCATTTGCGCTCTGGTATTGGTATTAACTCTCACCAAGAAAATGAATAAGCATCCACCAAGGATTAAATTACAAGAATATCATAAGAGCTTACACATTAAATTGAATGCCAATTGACAGAATGTCTCAGCTTTAAAAGAATTCAGACATTAACTTTGTATTTATTTCCCAAAGAAAGAGTGGGACCACATACAGAGCTACAAAAAGGCCAAATATGTTGTTGTGCTGGTGTGTGAGACACAAAACTGAAAAAATTGTTGATTGAAAATACAACAGAGAGAACAAGTCATTACTATAAATGCCAAACAAAGACAACAATTTTTTGTTGAATAAAGTGGGACAGCAGTGAGAAGCTGTTGTTTCTCTCTACAAGTCCACTAACAACTCAACTTCATTGATTCAGTACATCTGTTACACAGTCTCAACAAAAGTCTGCATGGTGTGACTTGGTCTGCCTACTTTGTACATCGCTTGTTTCTAAAGCTGATGGATAATACCTTATATTACAGCCTGCATTTTACAGTGTAATTTCCTGTCACTTACCATATACTTTCCTGGAGCTTACAGTGGAACTTCCTTGTATGAATCCATACATGTAAAATACTTACTACTAGTTCTTACTAGTACTTAAATGTAGATTAAGTGGAAGAAAACATGACAACAAGAAACATGGCAGTAGGGATTTAAAGTGTAACTTCCCAACATTTACCTTTACATTTACTTCCTGGAACTTCAGTACATCAGTACATATGTTTGTGTGCCATGAATGTTTTTGCCCTTTTCTCATGGCAGTTATGACAATCATTTTTTTATGCATGTGTGTTTGGCAGGCAAGCTTCACCCACTTTCCACAGATTTATTATGCTTATATCTTCTACTTCATTGTATTCATTTGAATAAGAACAAGCCAAGAAATGGGTCTATACTTCTTAAATTACGTCCTAGCAGGCATGTTGGTCCAGCACTGCAGCAGCTCAGGAACAGGCAAACTTAACTCTCTCAAGTGCACAGCTATGGAAGGATTGTATTGTCATCTGAGGATGAAAAAATAACAATGAAGTAATGTAATAATATACATAGTATATCTTTAATTACACAATAATAAGGTACACATGTAGTTAATGATTTTATTCTTTAATTACACAGAAACCACAATGTATGTGCTGTTCTCCACAATGTATGGGCTGGATTATGTTCTCCCCTCTTAGCCCCATACTTAGCTGTTTGGTTCTCTTACCTTTCATATCACAAACTAACAACATGCAACATGTCATTAACAACACACCAGACCAACATTTTAAACGACAATGAGAAAACATTATTGAACATGATTAAATAGAATATGTTTCATTCATAATGTCTTATTTAGATAAACTACTATTATACGATATAAATATTCGAAATAAATTGTACTATATAAAACTTAAACAAAATATATTATCTCTTACCTAATCTATTATTTTAACTTAAGCAACCAGGATCTACAAATTTTCATGACAGTCAATGTGTGTGTATTTATAAAATCATTAATTTTAGTAAAAAAAAAAACCCAACAAGAACTAAGCACAAAACTATGTTTAAAGTGTAAATGTACCAAACAAACAAACAACAAAAACAATTTCCAGGAAGTTACAAGGTAAATGTTGGGAAGTTACTCTTTAAATCTCCAATTATTACTCCCATGTTTCTTGTTGTCGTGTTTTCTTCCACTGAACCTACATTTAAGTACCAGTAATAACCATTAAGTATATTATATGTACGGATTCATACAAGGAAGTTACACCGTAAGCTCCAGGAAATTACATGGTAAGTGACAGGAAGTTACACCATAAACACAGGCTGTAAAATAAAGTGTTACTGATATGGTCAAATTGTTTTTATTGTACCCTTTAATCACAAGAATAAACTAATCATATCATGTCATAAAGGAGTTTCTCCTCCTTCATCTTTCAAAGAAACTGGAGGTGTTCCCTATTATTTATATGACAATGTATCATACAGGTCTGAGGCTGTTCTGCACAGTCAACTTACTTTCCATATACAGGAAATAATTTAGAGTATTTCTATTACTGTGTAATATAAAAGTAATCATTCATTATGGATTTATAAAACTGATGTAATGTAGCAGTGGTTTATCTGAAGTTTTAGCATCCCATCTATGTCCCTGTGCCTCAGAAAACACTTGTGCACACAGTTATTTGTAGACACTACCTGGTGGCAGCAAGATCTCTTTTACTGTTTTCTTTGACAACCAGAAATGATTCATGTTTATAATTCATAATGAAGCTGCAAGTGGCTTGGATTTTTTTTAAAAATCCCATTTACAATCACGTATACATTTGTTTTAAGGGTTTTTGATGAGGGTTTTACATATGTGAACATATTTGTGCTACCACTTGTACCACATCTGTAGTATGTTCAAAAGTGTTTCTTACTGATTTATCAATAAATCTCCACAGACATGACAAGCTCATCCTGAGGGAAAATGAGAGGAGGGAGGAATTGAAGACAGTGAAGAAGGTGACAGGAAGTACAGTTCAAATAAAGCCTCATGGCCGGTGAGTAGACATTTAATACATGGCCAACTACTTGCCTTGATTCCATCTGACTGTGTGACCACTTCAGAGTGTATAGACACATTAACTCCAGCTTGGAGGTGTAACTAGCAGGTTAATTAGCTTTAAATGAGAAAAAAACAGAAATGTTTTCTCAAGTGTCTCAAATGTCACTTGTGGAAAACCTCAGCTTGTCTCTTGAACCCTCTGTAATCTTTCTGTCTACAGTGATCCCACCAGCCTGCAGGACCAGAAGCCTCTGGACAAATGGTTCAAACTGGTGTGCCTGTACACCTCTCCGCAAGTCAAGTTTTACTGGAATATAGTGTCCTACTTTGCCTTCCTCTTCCTGTTCGCTGTAGTGCTCATGATTGACTTCCAGGACACGCCGTCTGCTGCGGAGGTGCTGCTCTACATCTGGCTGTTCTCTCTGGTGTGCGAGGAGGTCAGACAGGTGAGAGACTGCTGGGACACACACACACACACACACACACACAGACGTATACAAGCACCTGCTTTGACATCACTGATTTTTTCAAAATGATGCCCCCCCCACAACTGCTGGGACACACACACACACACACACACACACACACACACACGTATACAAGCACCTGCTTTGACATCACAGATTTTTTCAAAATGTCCCCCCCTCCACAATTGGCATGAACAAGTTCCATGTAGATGCCAGCATTGTGTTTCGTTCTTTTTCATTTGATCAAATATTGCTAGTGTTATTCTTTTCAGAGCAAATGTGAATACTATGGAGTATGCTTCACTCCTATCAATTTGTCTTTTCCATCTCAGCTCTTTCATGATCCTGATGGCTCTGGATTTCGGAAGAAAGCCAGGATATACATCAACGATCTGTGGAATATTTTAGATGTTCTGTCCATCATCCTCTTTATTATCGGCCTTGGATTTAGGTAAGTTTCCTTCCTCCCAGACAAACACTTTAGGGCACTGAAGTGCCTCATGCCTGCTACATTATCATTGAATGATAATACATATTTCTATTTCAGGCTGACGACTGAGCTGTTCTATGCGGGTAAAATCCTCCTCTGCATCGACTTTGTAGTCTTCTGCCTCCGTCTCATGGCGATCTTCACCATCAGTCGAACTCTGGGACCAAAGATCATCATAGTCAAAAGAATGGTGAGAGGATGCACACAAGGGTTACATACAAACATAATGAATACTGGCCTGATGTAATGTAGGAGTAACTGTAGAATACAAAATGCTATGAACACCTTTTAATCCAAAACACTGGGCCTCCATCTGGTGATGAGATGAGATGTACTGTTTATGTTAAATGAAAGAGCCAAATTTTGCAGTTGATCTCTTTGTCACCAGACTGGATTTCAGCCAGTCAAACCATTAAAGATGTGATGTGTGTTTAACCACAACAGGGCGTCTTTTTCAATACTGAATCTTGCCCTTACAAAGTTTATAGATGTGATGATTTTGGCAGTGTATACATGGTTAAATGCAACTTTATGAAGTATTAAAATGTAAAATTTTAATAAAATGGCTATGACTAAATGCTTAACTAAGTTCCTGATGACTGAAAAAGAAATATCTAAAAATTGTTGATTGACAGAAAATGAAACCAATATTTTGATAGTTTTGATAATTGATTTGAGTCGTTTTTAAGAAAAAATGCAACAATTGTCTGGTTCCAACATCTTAAATGTATATATTATTTATTTAGTCCTCTGTGATAGTAAATGGATTATCTTTGGATTGTGGACTGTTTGCCAGGATAAAATAAGACATTTTAGGATGCATCTGTTGCTTTGGAATACAGTCATTGACATTTTTCATAATTTTCTATAATTTAATACACCAAACAACAAATCAATGAATCGAGAATATAATCAACAGATTAATCAATAATGAAAATAATCATTAGTTGCAGCCCTACTTTTAACTTAAAAGGATACATTTGTAGAGAACTGGATAAAATGGATCACCATCCTTCAGACCAGACTTTGTGCAGACATGCATCAGGAATCACATTACGGTGTTTTCTGTTTTTCCTTTTCATGTTCATATGGTGTTTATGTTTGTTTATGTATGTTTATGGGGATTCTCTTTAAAACTATGAAAAGAGAATTACAAAAAATCCCTCACCTGAAAATAAAGTCTCTACAATTCTACTCTAAGTTCAGCACATGACACTTTTTGTCCATTTTTTCAGTGTTTCTAGCTTGTAATCAATGTTTTCTCTGTCATCCAGATAATGGATATGTTTTTCTTCATGTTCATGCTGAGTATCTGGGTGGTGGCGTACGGTGTGGCCAAACAAGGAATCCTCATCCACAATGACAATCGGCTTGACTGGATCGTCCGGGGGGCTGTTTACGAGCCGTACCTGATCATATTTGGGAATTTTCCCACAAATATTGATTGTGAGTGGAGAAGGAACATAGTATTAACTTTCTTAGTAGTTGGTACACTGTGACACATTTCCCTTACAGGACACTTCACCCTTTTAGTTTTTAAGAGGCTCAGACTTGACTGTCTCTAACCTCTTTGCCGTCTGCAGATGCTGCTTTTGACATAAACTCTTGCAGCATGGATGGCATCGATCCTCTGAAGCCCAAGTGTCCAGTGCTGAACGAAAACCGAACACCGGCCTTCCCCCAGTGGCTCACCATCATCATGCTTTGTGTTTACTTGCTCTTTGCCAACCTACTGCTGCTCAACCTGCTCATAGCTATCTTCAAGTGAGTTCTTCTCAACATCACCCTGTCTTAAATCAATCATAATTTCAGTGGTGTGAGATTTTCTCTCCAACCTGCTGTTAGTTTAATAAAGACATATATAAAAGTGATGCAATACCAATGTCTCTTTTTGTGTTCCTGCGTAGCTTTACGTTCCAGGAAGTGCAAGACAATACAGACACAATATGGAAGTTCCAAAGATATGAGCTAATTAAGGAGTACCACAGCCGCCCTGCTGCCCCTCCTCCTTTTATCATCTTCAGCCATCTTTACTTCTTCATCAGGAACGTGGTGCTGTGCAGGCCCCCCATCAAATACAAAGAGTTCAGTAAGTATTGTATTATTCATTTCTGCCTGTTGTGAAATGATACAGATTCTAGACCAATGTGCATGAATGACACAGATTACTGTTTTTTTAGTGAAGTCCTTGCAGAAAAAAAATGCCTTGTTCCTAGACCTGCTTTGATGAAGCCAACATTTTTTACTCTTTTTTATTTGAGAGCTTTTACATGATTGTTTTTAGGCATGCTAGCAGTGTGACTCTAGGGTGGCAATGTCAGTCTGTCAGTTGTTAGACCACCTCCATGTACCTCTACCAGCAGATACAGACACTTTTCTCCAGAAGCTGTTGCCCTAAATACATAGCTGAACTGTGCTGTTTTAAAACTGGACTTAACATTTCACATCCCTCGCTTAATCCCTATCCTTGTCACTTTCATATATTTCATCAAACTGGATTTAACATTGTACATTGCATTCAAAAGCCATTGTTACGTAATTTATTGTTACTAAATTATTATCATGAATTTATAGTATTTTATTATTGTGAAATGTCTCAACAACTATTGGATGGATTGCCATGAAATTTGATAGAGACATATTATCACTTTTGTTGTCATCATCTGGTCTAAATTTTCATTGGTAAAGGTTTCAGTGGTGTTTGATGGTAAACATTATTCCTGCTTGGGAGTTGCATGTTATCATTGACATTGTGAGCATGTTATTATGCAAATGCTAGCATTTAGCTCCAAGCAGCACTTCTGCCTTAGTATAGCCTCACAGCGCTGCCAACATGGCTGAAGAGTATTTGTCCCTTTTCTATATATATGTAATTTTGGTCGTCTCTGGTGTGAGATACGAGTGTCCTTGTTGATCTTCCTCCGGTTGTCCACTGACTCCTGGTTGATGACCTCGACCCCTTTGTAGTTGATGTTGTGAAGGGGGTTTAGTCTGGTGTTTGTGTTCACTGTTCATTCAGTGTCTTCTCCAAAGTTCTTGTCATTTTGCCAGTGCAGTGATCCCCACAGTTGTACGTGAAGTCATATAAGGACAGGTCCTGCCTTCACAATGTACCAGCAGAGATCTTGATATTGTGGTGTCTTTTCTGGTTTATTGGATCTTGGTGTTTCTTTTTGCACATGTGTATGTACAATATTAGCTAGAAAGGCATGTAACAATTGTTATTGTCTTTGTATTTTTCAGAGGATGAGCTTCCTCAGGGAGAGGAAAATAAGCTGTTGTCCTGGGAGGCTTTGATGAAGAACAAATACCTGCTGTCCACAAAGCAGGAGCAGAGACAGAGCATGGAGCAATGTATCCTGGACACAGCCCAAAGGTAAACTAATACAGGAATATACAGTAGCCCAGTGTAGATGCATATCAATCCTTTAAAGGCAGTGGTGTCTACATCCCTTGTCCACACAGCGGTGAAACTATCCTGTATGTTACTACTAAAAGCAACAAATACATTTTTCATTCTCTTTAACCATTAATCATCCTCTGAGATCTCAGATTTATCTTGTAGTTCACTTGAATCCAACAAATTTGGTTGGAATCAAACTTTAAAGCAGCACCAATCAATAATTCTATGTTAATAATAGGCCCAATTATTGTGTTATTATGTGATAAGGATTGTTGTTTGCAAATCCACAGATAATTATCACCCAACCCTGAGGTTTCCCTCAGCTCTGCAGAGCCTTTAAGCATCTTGCAGCTCATTGTTTTGGTTTTACAGCTCACTACTGCACTGTCTTTGTTTAGTCTCATTTCTCATCAGCTTCATTTCCAGCTTCACAAACTCACTATACACTACCTGCTCCAAATGGCAGACAGACAAAGTTAGTGACTAGCTGGTGAACATAGTAGAGCATTTTGCAGCTTAACAGTAAGTTATTTCCCTGAGGAGTTGTTGGAGACCAAAAACAGAGTAATGGACTTCAAATTTGTTACGTGGAAAAAACACAACTCCAGTCTCATATCTGTCTGATAAATATGAAACAAACTGCAGCTAAATATAAACTGAATCAGGGGACAGTTAGATTAGATTATCATAAAGACAGAAAAAAGGTAATTTTGTTACTTTTAGACAGAGCAAGGCTATCTGTTTCCCTTGTTTCAGTCTATATGCTAAAATAAGCTAACCAGCTGCAACTCATGCAAAAAGTGACTAAGCATGTTTCCCAAAATGTCGCACTATTGGTATAATGCAGGAAGATAGTTTTAGTTTTTGAGGTTTGATCAGGCCAAATCCTACTTTCACCAAACACAGTGAGTATATAACATTATACAGTCTGGGAGTGATATTCCACAAATACCAGACACACATACTGTGTTTGTTTGTTTCCCGAGGGTCTCCACCATTACTGATCGCCTGGAGAAGCTGGAGGGGATGAGCTCTGCTGCCATGATGAAAAGACTGGCCCGACTAGAGGAGCAGGTTGTGACCTGACTTGTAATTATCACTAATGTTGCACCTTTGTCTGTCACATTTCACATAATATAGAAAAGAGATACATTTCTAGGTGCACCCATTTGTGTTCATTGAATTCTATGTTCAGATGTCCCCTGTGAAAAAAACTTCATCTTTAGCATTGTATAAGCAGTCATCAAAAGTATTTGTTTTATTTTGTCTCTTCAGGTTGGCCAGTCTACCAAAAACCAGCAGTGGATTATGGACAGTCTGAAATCTCAGGGTTGTACAGCAAAAGAAACACAATCAAAGAGTGAGCTACCAAATTTTTCATCTTTTATTCATGTTAATTTGGATATTTCTATCATAATTTTGCCAATATGTGACATGGCAAATTTCCTGTCACTTTTTCTTGTTTCATGCAGCATCAACTAAAACAGACAGTGAGTCCCCTAAAACTGAAAAAGAGGACGGCTTCCATGTGAATGCCCGTCAGTTGCACTACCCAAACAGCAAACTTAAACGCTTCCCTGTACCCGATGAGATGGTGCCATGGGAGGTATTTAGCATAAATTTCCATCATGAAATCATCAACTGCTGTTACTTACTGCATAAAATTAATATTGGATCCAGTTTGTTTTAACGTCGTCTTTTTTTAGGTTACGTTCAGCTTATACAAGCCAACTTGTTATACCCCAGAGGACAGTGCCGACCATTTGGATGGGTATGTTTTGACATATGAATCCTATTTATTTGCAGCTAAGATGACTCATAACGAGGGATTTTGTCAAGATAATAAAACATTTTCCAGTTAAAATAAAGATTTATACAACTGATCTTGAATCAAATAGTGGATAGATAATGGTCCTGAGTAACCCATGAATTCCTGCTCGAATAACTTACAAGCCTCCGTCTATCTCCTTAACTCTCATATTTCATTTATTCTTTCTCTTCACAGATCAGAATCAGAACCCTTAGATAATTACAGGTATGATACTTGATAAGATGCACAAGGCATCAAATAGCACTTACAATAAACTTACAAGCATGTCTTGATGTCTCAATATGTATCCAATTTCTCATCTGTCACTAGAAACCCAGCAGGGAGGACAGGCATCAGGGGACGAGGTGCACTCAGCAGCCTGGGTCCAAATCTACATGTAGACCTTGTGCTCACACGGTAAGTTGTGTCCTTACAGTGCTAAGAAGAAAGTTGTCTTCACTACCACATGTTTGCAATGCATGATCTAAGAATTTCTAACTTGTTTTACTAGCTGGCGTGACAAAGAGCGATCTATTTTGGAGTTTCTGGCAGTTAGAGACGATCACCAACAAACCTTGGCTTTACCTGGTGTGAGTCCTGTTGTTTCGTTGACTTCAGGTGGTTTACTTGTTTGAGCTGTTCAAACTGCAGCTTACTTGTCATTTTTGAAACCCTCAGGGACCTGTCGAATCTGCTCATCACCTGCCAGTGACTCTTGAGAGAACCGTGGGGAAGAAACTGTTTGAAAAATTAAATGAAAAATTATCGGAGGGAAAAAAGGTAGGTCTGTTCAACACTCTGTTTTGACTTCAAGAATAGAGCTTTAATAACCCCAAGGAGCAATATGGGTTATCACAGAATAAAAATAACTGAAAACCACAAAAAATATAATATGTCCCCTTTAAGAAACCAACAGGTCAGCAAGAGGTTGGGCACCATGAGTCTTGAACTTTGAGCAGGGCACAGTTGGTGACCTGAGAGGCCTAGTGAACCTATATTAGATCTGGGAATCACGAATGATCTTGAGGTTTCTGGAAACCAGCTTTGGTTTAGTAGCCAGGAAATTTCCAAGTGCTTATATTAAATTTAAAAAATCTGATTGGGTGCTCCAGTTTTGTTGTGATTCAACTTCATGCAACATCGAGGCACTGATCTCCTTAAGACAAATATGTAAACTAGCCAAATTTGAAAGTGCCCTTGGTTATTACATAAAGCATAGCACTGATAAGAGACAGCCAAAATGACAAAAAATGTCTCCTAAAGAGAGAATAAAATGTCCCAGGATCGATCCATGAGGAACTCCTCAGTGTAGGAGGAGCACGGTCAGATACTTCATCTACAATACAAAGAACTCACAATTAGAAGAAAGAAGAAGAAGAAAAGCATTCAAGTGCTGTCCCAGACATCCCAACCTACTTGTGAGGAAGTTCATTTCCCTGCTATGAGTATGTGCTGGACTTGTTTACGCAGATCCCGCTGCAGGTGATCAATCAGAATCACGCAGATGTCTTGAATTTGTATGGATTGTTTGTCACCATCACAACCACAATTGTTGTACAACAGTCTGTAAATGAACATAATATATCAGAATAAACATGTCAGATATCCATAAGAAAATATAACAGGCTAATGAAGAAATGATAAACTATATTACTTTCTGAATGTTTAAATTTCCACTATACAAGACAATACAACAGGCAAACAGCTGATAAATAGTGCAACACCGACATCTATTGGCCAGTAGTAGACATGCACAAGATCAATCAGGGGGCTTAACGAGCTGCTAAACTGCACAGGTTGTGCATGCCTGTTAATTAACAAGCGGACCTACAAGTGGTGTTCAGTCCGCTATTCTATCGGTAATATAGTAAATATTGCACAACACAATCCAAATATGAAGCCCTGTAATGAGAGTGTTGCTGCTAAATAGGGACTTTTTGGACACCACTTCCTCAGACAATTAGATACAAAATGCAATTTTCGCCTCAATCTGACTGCGCCAAGATGGCATTTGTTTCATCTTGTTTCATCACATTAAACTCATTGTGTTGAGAGTGTTGTGAGTCCGATATGAATGGCCTGAGCTCTTTTAAATGTACATCAATGATTTCATGGCACGTTTTCACAATTACTCCCAATTGATTTTTGTTTTTCAGATTGCCGAAATAACAGATAAATGTTTAAACTGATTCATTAAAAGCAGCACTTTCAGCAGAGACTTGTCAACATTGAAATGTCTAAGCCTCCTTAAAGAAGATGTTTGCCTTTTTAAGAAATAAAATCGTTGTAGTAGTCTGCTGAACTGAAGTCACCTTCTCTTTTAATGATGAAGAGCAAGAGAAAATCTCCACAAACCACAAATCACTAAACATTGTAGAAAAAGACTAATCACTGACAAAATCTTCTACCTTTAAATATTTGCATTTGGTTGAGATGCTTATCAACTTAAACTGACTGATCCACCCTGCCTTTGCCTCAATTCTTCAGACTGAATTATTGTTTATCAACTAAATGAATTAGATGATTAATAATGAATTAACTCTGGTGTGATGACATTGTTGATTCTGACTTGCAGTTGATCTTTTTTGGTGTTTTAGGTGTTTGAGGGTTATGTAGACGACAGCAGGAACACAGATAACGCCTGGGTGGAAACCACTGTCCTAAACCTTCACCTGGACAGAACAAGCGAGGTTATGGATGTTATGGCAGAAATCGAAAATGTGGTGAGAACATTTTTATTTCATTATTTTAAAATATGTAAGCATCCAGTATTTTACACATTCACAGGGAGCTTTTATCCATTAGCTTTAAATTAGAACAGCAAATGTATTCTGTGTGAAGTAAAGAGAAGTAAATTCTTGTGTCTTGCTTTTCCTCTGCATTTGGGTGATATTCATGGATGAAATTCAGGTCATGATTCCTCCTACAGTGGATATATATGTAATTGTTTGTTTTTATGGTGTCTTTCTTCGTAGGTGTCATGCTGTCATGACTGTCTTCAGTGGCAGGAAGTGAGCAGAAAAACAAGACTAAGCTCAAACCAAAGAGACTCTTTGCAGCATGTCGCTAAGCTGCACAACAGGAAGTTTTGATCTTCAAACTGCTGTAGCTGCCTGTCATCCAAAGGTTTCCTTCTACCTGTTAATGTGGCCTTTTGTCAAAGTAGACGTAGATTTATTCTGTTGCAACAAAGCACAGAATTAAAAGCAGGACTTAAGACTTGGACCTAAAGACAAAATATATGCATCCATATGTACACTGAAATAAATACCTCAGCGATTGAAAGTACATTTACTCATGTACTGTCCAATTTTTAGGGTTTTTTCTTTAGTATTTCCATCTTATGCTTCTTTAAACTTCTACATCACCACGTTTCAGAGGGAAATATTGTACTTTTTACTCAACCACATTTTGACTACTCTATAGACACCAATTTGTATTTTTTCACTAAAAACATAGAAATACAAATCTATCTTATAAAAAAATGTGCATTGTTATAGATGAAAATGATTAAAATGCAGCTTATAAGGTAATGCATCAATAATAATAAAAATAATGATAATGTAATAATATAATGTACAGTACATAACAATATAAATCTTTGAAAGGGAACTTACTGGCCAATGAGTACTTTTACTTTTCATAGTTTAAGTACATTTTGTTGCTACTATTTATGTACTTGTATTTAAGTAACATTTTGAATTTGGGACTTACTGTTTTTTTTTAGTTTATATTTTACTAAAGGATCTGAATACTTCTTCTACCACTGAAAAACATTCAGTCTGTTTCCTTGTATGTTAAGATGTTAATTATGTTACAGTTTGTTTTATGTGTGATCTTTATTAACTAGCTGCAATTTACTTTAAGTACATTTTGTTGCTAATACTTCTACGCTTATACATAAGTAACATTTTGAATGTGGGATTTGTACTTGTTTGTTTTGTCTTTTTTTTAGTTTATATTTTATATTTTACTATCACTACTTTAACAAAAGGATCTGAGTACTTTTTCCACTGAAAAACATCATCTGTCAGTTTCTTTGTATGTTAAGATGTTAATTTATGTTACAGTTTGTGTCATCAGTAATCTTTATTCTTTACATAATCAAATGCACTATTAAATAATCAATTACAAATTGAATAGTATTGGCTGTTTTTAGTGTCTTATTGAAAACAATGTGTTCTGTCACTTTTTTCTGCAGAGGAAGTTAAAGGACCAGTGTGTAAAATTTAGTGGCATCTAGCAGAACAGACTTGGCAGAAATGGAATATAATGTTCATAAGTATTTTTAAATTAGTGTATAATCACCTGAAAATAAGAACTGTGTTTTCATTACCTTAGAATGAGACCTTTATATCTACATAGGAAATGGATCCTCTTCCACAGAGCCTGCCATGCCGCTCCACCATGTTTCTACAGTAGCCCAGAACAGACAAACAAAACGCTGGCTCTGCAATCTGCAACCTCACTGTTAGGGGTGTGCCCAAATACAAATACATTATTTGGCAAAGCACAAATACTGGGGATTTTTTTAGGAATATTTGTTTCATACAAATGTTTTAAAAATTATTTGTTTTTGGGAAGAAACAAAAAACATAAAAAAAACAATCAAATATCAGCACGCAGGACAGTTACATCACTATGTCCTTTGCTCTGCTGTTAAGCCTATGAGTAGGTCTCAGCGAGGGGAGTCACATCCACCTGCTGCATGATGAACATTTCCTTATTTGGATATCCCTCAGTGTCTGGTGGTATTTGCATGTGATCAAGGCTGGAATTGAACACCAGCCAACAAATGTCAATACAATCTGGCTGTTGCTGGTCATTTTTATCTGCCATACATTTTGGCAGGTTTATACGCCTAGAAATGCTCATGAGGTCCAATTACATTTCAACAAAAAATATTGTAGATAGCTAAAATGTCAAATTAAATTTGTACATGGTCAGCCACTGTGGCTGGTGGACAAAGTTCATTTCTTGCCCTGCATGTGATAACTGTGGGCTTAGTTTTCATACAGTATAATGCACTTTAATCATATAAAAGTAATGTGTTACTAGGCAAAGTAACTTTTGGGGCTAACTAATGCAGCTCTGTAAGGTCACAGTAAGGTCAGATGATGTTGTGTTTGTGTTGTATGTGCATTTGTCTATCCTCTGCAGTTGTCCACTATTTTCACACAAGACAAAATTAATGAGTAACAAGCCCATTTGAATTTCAGTAATTGTAATTGATGTTATTTAATTTGAAAAAGTTATTAGTTACATTTCTAGTTACTGCCAAAAGTAGTTGAATACCTTAATTAATTTTATTATCAACATTGGATTTGACAACGAGGGAAAAGGAGTAGATGTAATTTTTTCAAACTAGGAAATTTAAATTTATTTGTGTAAAGACATGTCAAACATAAATGATTTTTCAAAGCAGAGCATTTTAAACCATGTCTGGAGGGGTCTTAAAGGAATATCCCACAAGATGTTATTAAATGTTTTAATCAAACACATTTTGATTCAACAGCTTTCATTACATTTCTCACACAGACCCATTCATTTCTTCTCATTAAAAAAGCTATTACTGTTTGCTACAATCCAAGTCAAATAACAATTTATTGCAGTAAGGTTTAAAAGTGGAGCAAATACATACAAAGATATCCTTAGTCCCCCCACCTCCTCTAATAAACTGTTCCAATGTTGTGGCAAGAACTGTAATCAGTGATGGTGTGCTGACATCTAGTGGTGGTAATTCCCAACAACAATCAGTATTCAGGAGGTAAATTGATTGCTGAACATGACAGGATTATTGCTTCCTCACAGCAATTTGTATCCTTGTATATATGTTCCTTTCTAGTGTGCCAGTTGATTGCCACACATTCATTTCCCTCAAGTATCTCACAGACAATCAACTCTCTGACCTCCACAGCACCTGGTGGACCCAGCCTCTGACCCCTTTAACTAGTTACACATACACCAACATTTACTGTGGTGCTAGCAGCACAATTATTAAAATCAAAGACCACAGAGTTGCTTTTCTCAAAAGTGACAGAGCTTTACCAAGGGCCAGTATTACCAAGAGGACACTATTTTTATACTTTTATCATAAACTCCATACAGTAGACGCATAAATCATTGTTTCACACCCATCAACATCTTATCTGAAAGTCTGCAATGTCTTTATATTTTATAACAACAACTACAGGAAATAACACATCATGAATTTTTTTTGGTAATTGAATGAGGGCGATTCTGATGTTATTAATATTATTATTATTATTATTTTTAACATTTTTTCTTTTTTCTCCTCTGTATAGTTTGTTATGGAAACAGTGTTGAATCTGAGACTGTCAGAGTGCAGCTGAGGTTAATGGGAACGTTATGGGTTTTGCAAATATATGGTCATTAATGAAACTACTAGGAGAATCACAGTTTTGACCAGATAATGGTGCTAGATGAAAAGTCAGGAGATATTTTCATGAATGTATGTACCAACTATCAAAGCAATCCTTTCACTTGATGTGAAGATATTCAAATGAAGAGCTAAAAAGTTAACCTGATGGTGGTGCTAAACACAAAGTCAGAGATTCACCAAAATCATTGGAGCACCTCATCTGACAACCATGAATATTTGCACTGAATTTTGTGCCTCTCCATCAAGTACAGAAGATGTTAAGATGTATCACACTAAAGTGAAAACTTTGACTTTGAGGAAAAGTGAGAGGATCACCAAAGTTGTTAAAATATATCATCTAGGGACTTTGAGTATCTGCTGAAAATTTCACAGTAAGTCATCTCATAGTTGTTGAGAAAAAGTTTGTTGGCTTCACCAAAGTCAGTAAGGTTCATCCTCTGAGGATCATGAATATTTGTACAAAATAATTACAATCCATCTGATAATCTATCTATCTATCTATCTATCTATCTATCTATCTATCTATCTATCTATCTATCTATCTATCTATCTATCTATCTATCTATCTATCTATCTATCTATCTGTCTGTCTATCTATCTATCTATCTATCTATCTATCTACTACACTAAAACAAACCAATACAAAAAGAGAGGGAAAAATTATAAAAAAAAAAAATGATCATAGCAGTCACACACAGATATTATTTGAAACAGACAGGTAGATTTAAATCACTCTAACGCAATTACACATCAGCTGACAAGAATGCTCCATTCAGTAACAAGATCCCTAGTTGAATACTCTCGAGGTGTCACCTGGCAACAAGTGCTGTAACGCCTGGAGAAGGACATGAAACGTTGCACTTCCTCACACCTGAAAGTGTGTGTTGTTCAAGTCAGACACCAGAAACGACTTCATGTTGTTGCTGTCATTTATCCAAGTAAAAGGAGGCTCTGAAGGCAGCAGGAAGGGTATGTAGATTTATTTTTAAGTAATGTTTGCAAAATTGGAGAGCTTGAGTTTTCTTCCCTTTCATTTGGGATCTGTATGTCATAATCTCAGACAATTGAATCAAACTGGGGAGTCGCTGTTTGAAGGTCAAAGGTAAATATATATATATATATATATATATATATATATATATATATATATCCTCAAACTCCCAGGCCTCTGGTAGAGGACCCGAGCTTGAGGAAGACACACCACCACCCCCCACGGGGAGGGTGAGAGGGAGATTTTTATATATATATATATACACACATATATTGGTTTGGTGGTAATGCGATGCTGGGATTATCTTTTCTAGCAGAGGCAGTAGATTGCAGGAGTTGCGAGGGGATGAGATTAATATCGTTTTGTGAGGGTGGAGCCATTCAGCAGGGCAATATAAAAAGGCAATTACAGCCTCTCTGTCCAGTTGAGATCATGAAGGATTTATTCCAACTGCAGAATGGCGACTGAATCAACTGGTTAGTGTGGACTTTAAATATATGCTATTGCAGGTATAGGTCTTCAATTAGGCACCACATTTGTTGGAGTTGATAGTTTCCTGCTTATTCCAAAGGCATCTATGGAGGGAGTAGAGATAGTGTCAGCAAGATAAAGGCAGATGTCAGAATACCAAGCTCCCAAGCTCTGTAGTTTTTTACACTGTAGCTGACGAGATACACATTCTACCATGTACATAGAGTACTTTCTCCTAAAAGAGGGTCACAACTGATATTGTGACAATTTTGTTTCTCTTTCAGAAATGCTGCCTAAGCCTGAGATTAAAGTTCACCCGGAACAAATGATTGAGCAGGTGCAGCAGAACACAGTTGGAGTAAGTCAAGTGCGTTGTTTTATTGAAAAGGTGAGTCAGTGTTTGTCTGTCACATTTTCTGTTGTGATCAAACAATTTCCAGTTTTCATTTGTATAGCATAGTTTAGCTATAGAAAATAATTATTCTTCTAACAATGCTGTAATGTGAATACATGAAAGCAAATTTAAAAAAACACACATATATTCAAAATACAAAGGTTTACTTCTCCAGATATTTGTAAGTACTGGTGGAGAACATATAGGCAGGTGTACTGAAGAGGCATATCGATACATTTATTGTGTGAGAAAGATATTACCTGTGTTTCATTAAGAGTTGAAGAAATCCACATCAAGTCTCCAATGCTCTCTGAAGGTGTATTCAAATTACTTACTTCAGTAAAAGTATTAATACACACAAACAAGTATTAGCAACATATTGTATCAAAAGTAAAAGTATTCATGCGGGATGACCCCTGTCAGTGTTGTATTAATTAATTATTGAATCATTATTGTTGATAAATTAACTTGTAAGCCATAATGCCTTTAATGTCGTAGTTGGTCCAGGTCAAATAATAAATAATAATAATAATACATGGTAGAAGAAGTGTAAAACAAATGGAAATACTTGAGTGAATATACTTTATTTCTTTCTACCAATCAATCAATAATTTACAAACTGCACCACATTTTTTAAACAGTGGATCTTTCATAGTCCTGATTTGGAATAAATCTGTAATTAATCCTCTCTCAGTAGTTATTTATTGATCCAGAGATAGGCGCCTGGCTACTTTTTGTCCTGTAAGTGAGAGATTTGCTTTCAGCAGCCTGCTGAGCTTTAGCTCAGCTCTGACATCACTGATGCAGTGCTGCGTGCTAGCCAGCTCCCACAACACTGACTGCAAAAGCCACTCTCTCTGTCATGCTGCCTGCGAACAACTGGAGGTAGATCTGTGCACCATAGCCCCGATGTTGCAACGAGGATGTGGAAGGCTGAGCTGGAGTCACAGCTGATTCATTCTCTGGCAATCAGCATAGCCAGTCCCTCTAAGCACCTTTCTTTTTCACCCTCTTTCCAGCGCTGCATCTTTACCTCCTGGATCAGGGACAACATCCAGAAGAGGGAATGTTTCTTCTTTGAAAAAGGTGACAGGTAGGCTGAGCTGCTCTGTGCTGTGTTTGTTTGAAAGTCTGACCTTGTAGTTACTGCAGCAGTATGTCATCTGCTCTCTGATTTGTTGATACAAGAGGAGGCATCGCCCTCAGCTGCTGTGAGGGCAGTTACATGTTAATGGCATCCATTAGTTGTTTCCAGTAGTTTCTACTTTCCTCAAACTGTCAATCTACTAAGTAATTACATTAACAATAATACTGTTTAGTTTAACTGCCTTGTTTAATCTTGAATAATAAAGTATTCACATGTATTTCTTCACTAGAGAGGATATCTGCAATTGTGGCTACTCAAAGAGTGATCATGTGGATGAAGCCATTAAACCAGAAGACTTCACAGGCGAGTCGTGGAACAAACACAGACATTTCCGTGAAGTGCCCAGTGATGCTTTCGGAGACATCAGCTTTGGTGGATTGGGACAAAAGACTGGCAAGGTGAAACAATCCTTTTAATTGTTAATTTAAAATAATAATAATAATAATTAATGTATCTTACATTAACTTGAATGCATGTAAATGTGTGCCCTACATATCTTCACATCTGTGTTTGTATTTGGGCCATTCTGCTGATTAGACGCCATTCCCATCCCAAGGATATTACATGCATAAATATACATGAAAAGTATCTGTATAATACATACATTCTCAAGCAAAGTGTCCTGCACTTTATCTGAATTGCAATTTTAAGATACATCATGTAAATCCTTATTAAAAACTACCTAGAATGCTGAAAAAATAGGATTTTAGCCTGTCCCCACTCTTTAACACTATACTTCACCATGAAATGTAATGATTAGAGTCCTTTGGTAATCTTATTTTTTGTATTATTGTTTGACTCTATTTCCAATTTAAACATAAAATACAATTTCTCTTCAGAAAATTCATAATATGTTAGATAAAATATGATTTTAGTGGTGTCCCAAGGTTCAGTCCTGTCACCCTGACAAATTCTTACCTTTAAAAATTTGGGACACCTCAAAAGTCAGGAAGTAGCATCATTAAAGGTCTTTCACTCTATTTTCTATGTATTTGATTATATTAGTATGACCGAGAATGTAAATCTCAATATTCAGTCCAGTTACCTGAATTATTTCTTAGATTGTTGTACTGTTGTTTTTTTTAAAGATGGTTTTGGTAAACCAATTGAAAATGCAGAGTGTTCTCATACTATTCAAATTGATGCCACGTGGCTGTATTTTCAAGTATTTGCTACCATTACAATTTTGAATAGTTAAACATGTGTGTTGTCAAATATAGCACTGAAAAAAGACACAACATGTAAATGGCAGCGATTCGGCGGAATGACCCATTTATGTTCATTCTCAGTATGCACGAGTGTCCACAGAAACCAGGCCTGACGTCTTGTACCAGTTACTGACTGAACAGTGGAAACTTTCCCCTCCCAACCTGCTGATCTCAGTGACCGGAGGAGCCAAGAACTTCTATCTGAAGGCCCATCTCAAGAACGCGTTCCACAGAGGTCTTATCAAAGTGGCCCAGACAACAGGTAGGTCAGCCAGCAGACACACAGAGAGAGATTAGTGCATGCGAAATATCAAATTGTATACCAATGATTAGCCAAAGACTCTATGACAGTGTTTTATGAGTACATTTTTATTTAGGGAGTCTCTGTGTGTCCCTGCAACCGTCACATCTTGGACCTCATCTGTTTTTATGACCTCCATTCAGACAAGTTTTTATGATATGTGGTTAAATATAATGTACAAAGAGCACTGCCTCAAAGGTTCCTTCTTTCAGAACTTGTGCTATTTGAAGTACAGTGTCCTCATTATGCTTATTAAGCTTTCTATGCCCCATTTTATAATTATGAATTAAAATAACTGAATTTTAAGTAGTGTGTTCACATTTGTGTGGCTACGTATGCTCAAAGTTGACAGCTATCATACAAAGCTACTCACAGCTAGAGGTGTACGAACAAATATTTAACACTGAATCTTCAAACTGAACTGACTGCACTGAATCACCATTGTCACTGAATGAATGAGTAGCTTTTAGCTCACTGATGACTGAACGTAATGCTGTTGTCTCAGCCGTGATACACAGTATGTTACTTCCTCATTTAAAGCTCATTAAAAGACTGCAAAGCAAACAAACAAAAAACAGTCAGTGACGACAACCTGTTTTGTATCAGTAATCTGTAACTTCTACTTCTACTTGCAGCTAGAAAAACTCTTAGCAAATTGTAGATGGTGAGGCAGCTCCAGAAATGAAGTATTAAATCTTTGGAAAATATTTTGCTTTCTCTTGGATGGGTTTAATTTAAGGTAGCTTTCCTACAGTTTTCACAGTTTGATTGGCATTTGTCTGCACATGCCCTTTGTCATTTCCTGTAGGCACAAGAGATGATTATTTACATTGCATGAAAAATGCAAAAACAGTACACTATAAATATTAGTATACAGTATACTGTGCAGTAGTACTCATTGTAAAGTATGTGTTCCATGTCCAGACACTTTCACTTTTGGTCTGAAGTTATGTCTTTGGTTTGAGCTATAGCTCTTTGTTCCATTTAAGAGAAATCTTGAAAGTTGGGAAACCCTTGACCTTTCCCATCAAACACCTTATGGCTGAATGGGAGCAAATTGCTCCAGGATCCAAAGTCTCTTCCTGGAAGAGTGTGGGCTGTTATTAAATTATAATAAAGGAGTGGTTGTTTATTCACTTGAGAGTTAGAGGAGAAGATTGATATCACTTTGTCTATTAAATATGACGCTACAGCCAGCAACAGTTCACGTTAGCTTAGCATAGAAAGAACTGTAAAAATGACAAGTTGTCGTTTTACATGGGATTAAACAAATAAGATGTAATATGTTCATTTCTGGCCGTATGATATATTTGGGACACATATTGTGTTCTATGCAGGTGCCTGGATTATCACTGGCGGTACCCATGCAGGTGTGATGAAGCATGTAGGGCAGGCTGTGAGGGATCACGCCCTGAGCAGCAGCTCCATGCAGGGCCAGATCGTGGCTATCGGAGTGGCAACATGGGGAATCATTCACAACAGGAAGACTTTGGTGAATCCAGAGGTATAAAACAATACATTTACCCACTTGGCTTTTCTTCTTTCTTGTGGCCACACACAGCCTTCTTCTACCTTTTTCTCTCCTCCTTCTCAGGGTTGTTTCCCAGCCCATTACTCGATGGATATCACTGGCCAGAGACAACTGTCCTGCCTCGACAACAACCACACACATTTCCTGCTGGTGGATGACGGGACCCATGGACAATACGGGGTGGAGATTGAACTGCGAAGCCATCTGGAGAAATACATCTCCAGAAAGCATCTTGGAAACAAAGGTTGAGCTTATGCAGCAAGCCATTACAGATATCATCTCATATCTGATTCTGTTTTATCAGTCCAGTTTGTAACATAGATTTTTTTATTGTCTGACCTCTAGAGAACGGTGGGACCATCCCTCTTGTGTGCGTAGTTTTGGACGGAGGACCAGGCACTCTGGATGTGAGTCATCAGTTTCCTGCCTCCTTCTCTGTCTCTGTCAATTCAATTCAATTCAAAGGGGCTCTATTGGCATACATTTACACTGTCAAAGCAAGTGTGAAAAAAAAAAAAAACGTACATACTATAAGTTAAGATCTACAAGAGTAAAGAAATGTTTGAACAGAATGTCACATTACAACATTGTTGATAAAATATAGAAAAATGTAGACATTGGAGGTAAAAAATATACATACATGAATGGTGAATAAAGTTGGGGATGAACACCAACTCAACTGGATTGAGATCTGGTGACTGCGAAGGTCATAGCATATAATTCACATCATTTTCATACTCATCAAACCATTCGGTGACCCCTCGTACCATATGGATGGGGGCATTGTCATCCTGGAAGAGACCACTCCCATTAGGATAGAAATATTTCATCATAGGATAAAGGTGATGACTCAGAGCAACTTCATATTAATTTGGCATGACCCTTCCCTCTAAGGGGACAAGTGGATCCAAACCATGCCAGCAAAATGCCCATCAAAGCATAACAGAGCCATCAGATCCCCTCACTGTAGGGGTCAAACATTCAGGCCTGTACTGGTTTTTCCTTTGATTTGTCACCTGTTTGTATGTTTCTCCTCTTAGACCATCTATAACGCCATGCTGAATGGTACACCATGTGTTATCTTGGAGGGCTCAGGGAGGATAGCAGATGTAATCGCCCAGGCAGCGGGACTGCTGGTGAAACAGGTCACTATCGACCTCATCCAGCAGCTTTTAAAGAAGTTCTTCGGCCAAGATTACGAAAAGTTCGACGACCTTGAGATAATAAAATGGACTAAACAGGTAGCTGAACGCACTGAACCACGACAACTGAGGCTTGACACAAAGTTTGATGTGAGACATGCTGTGTCTGTTTTCTGTGGCAGATTCAGGACATCATCAGAAACTCTGACTTGTTGACAGTATTCAAAGTAAGCGAGGACAATCGAGGGGAAGTGGATGTAGCCATTCTTCAAGCACTCTTTAAAGGTGGGGATATGGTTTCCACACAGATGCTCAATAACTGACTGTACTGCGCTGCAGTCTACAGAAAGACTTAGTGTCAAGCTTTAACAGGTATTATGTTGCATGTCAGACTGGACTGTGGTACTGTAACTCAACTGCTTTGCACATAGAGTAGTTTCATCACTGAGCTCCATCAATATTAATAAAATGATTTCTAGGGAGTTGTCCTGCTCAGGACGATATTTGTTTGTTAGTAAAGCCTGGCGACTAATCTAATCATTTTATGGTGTCTAGCATTGTTAAGCCTCTGACTTTATGTTATGTCATGTTGCAGCAATTATTTTATTATTATTAGGAAATCTTATATGAAGAATCATTAAAGTCAATCATTAAGCACCAAATAACAAACTTTATTTAGTCCCAGCTTTTTAAATGTGAGGGTTTGCTGCTTTTCTCTGTAATACAGAGCTGTAAACTCAATATTTTCTTAACTGTCGGTCAGACAAAACAAAACAATTTTAAGATGTCAACTTGAGCTGTGAGATATAGTTATTAGCATTTTTCTCAATTTTCTGGCAATTCAAGGACAAAATGTTGGTTGATCGAATATTTGAGCTCTGCAGCAGTTGGATCGTTTATTTGATGTAAATTGGTTATGGGTGTCACAGAAATGTTATACAATATAAATTCTCCACTCAGCTTCGAAGACCAATGAGTCACTGGCCTGGAAGAGACAGCTGGAACTGGCTATAGCCTGGAACCGAGTGGACATAGCTGAGACTGAGATCTTCACTGAGGAAAGTCAGTGGGAGGTGAGTCTGCTGATTATACACCAACACAGGATTGACATATAAAGGCCATCGTCTGAACCTAACGCTGTGTTGTAACCCTTCTCATCATTATTATTAAGATATGATAAACAAGTATAACAGACTGACTGAAAAACATGAAAAGTGACCCTACAAAGTGCTGACCTGACAGGACAAGACCATCTAGGAGAGGTGATCCTCATAAATATTGTAGAGTGAATTACTCTCTAAAAAAAACTCTTGTTCCAAATGTGACACACATTAAAGATATACAATAACTGTAAACTGTAAACTGTAAACCTTTGTGCCACCAAAAAGAACATTGTATCTGACAGAAATGAAAGCAGAAGCAGACAAACATCGTACAAACTTGTCAAAACAAAAACGTAATTATGTTGTTGCATAATATACTATTTCCATATGGACTATATTTGTAACACAAGACATGCAAAGCATCTACAGAATACTCATGTACTTTCATGTCAACATCTTGTTTATTGCAGTCCTCAAAAAATTTAAACAATACAAACCATCACAGGCTGTTTAAACAATGGTCCTCTTAGTCTTGTATCATAAAAGACTTCCCTATTTCCCATACTGCTATATCAAAACCTCAAATAACCTCAAAATCCAGCTATTCCACATCAAATGAGAGAAGTATATTGCTTTGAAAAAAATGCTGTTACAACTAGCAGCAGTCAGATAATGGTCTAGGATGTGTTTTGATGTGTTTTGTTCCCATCTTGTAGTCCATTGACCTCCACTGGGCCATGTCCTCCGCCCTGGTCGGCAACAAGCCTGAGTTTGTGAGTCTACTCCTGGAGAATGGTGTGAATCTGAGGGATTTCCTGCAGGGCGAGAACATTCTGTGTGACCTCTACAAACAGCTGCCACGTTGCTTTTTTCTGCACAAGCTGGTCAAGCGGGTTGACAATTCTTGCAGCAGCATGAAGCAAGAGTTTGGCAAGAGGGTTCAAGCTCAGGCAGTGCAAAGTGAAAGCATCTCTATGACTCACGTGTCTGATGAGGTGCGCCACCTGCTGGGCAGTTTCACCCAGCACCTCTACCCTCCCTCCACCATGACAAATGACTTCAATGTGGTGGATATATCAGCATCAGTGAGTCTGTTTATCCACAATTATTTCTCTTAAACACTGAATGGCAACCAAGCTGCGGGAAACACACATTATGACTGAATGAATGTGGTGTAACAACCCAACCCTTGGTTTTTATAAATAACTGCTCAGCAAATCAGGGATATGTTATTTAAGACACTGAGGTTGTGTTCTTGGTGTTTTTTGTGAAATTTTATGGATTTTATTAAATTGTGATGATTTACATTATATAATTCAAAAACACACATTTTTTGAGTATATTCTGGATTTATTCCAGTATTTTTTAAATAACAGAATAGTTTTAGGACACAAATAAATACATATATAAATAATTCAATATTTTCCAAACAATTTTATTCTGCACAGAGTGTAGAAAGTGTTAAGACCTTCATACTGAGAAATAAAATGTACAGAAACTGAAAAATCCAAATTGGTGTCTAGTCAAAATTTTATGAAGGGGAGATGAATTACACTCATGACGTCAGAGTTTCTAAAATCCTGGCTATAGCCCTGCACCAAAACATGCAATTAATTCAACATACATTGCTTTCCTTCACTTTTACTCTAGGCTGAGGCAAAGAGGGATGCAGGCAGAGACCTTTTTCTTTGGGCTGTCGTCCAGAACAATAAGGAGATAGCTGAAATTGCCTGGGAGCAGGTGATAAAAACACTTACACCTTATGCAGACAATTTTTTCGTTGTGTGTATATCAGCTTGTCTCTATCTGTATTTATAATTACACAGTGTACAGACTGTATATCCGCTGCTCTGGCAGCCAGTAAGATCCTGAAGAAAATGGCTGATGAAGGAAGAGATGCAGATGAGACAGAGGACATGCAAGCGCTCGCCAGTCACTATGAGAAACATGCCATTGGTATAATAACACAGACATAATGATTGGTTTTACTGATGAAAAGATAATTCAAGGTTAGCATTTGTCTTCATTGTATGTGTGTGTGTGTGTGTGTGTGTGTGTGTGTGTGTGTGTGTGTGTGTGTGTGTGTGTGTATGTATGTGTGTGTGTGTGTCATAGGTGTGTTCAACAAGTGTTATAACAGTGACGAAGAGCGAGCTCAGAAGTTATTGATTCGTGTGTCACCATCTTGGGGCAGGACAACATGCCTGAGGCTGGCACTGGAGGCTGACGATAAGAGCTTTGTAGCTCTGTCAGGTGTTCAGGTAGAGAAAACGTCTGCTTTGTCTTTAGGGTTTGAATGGTTAATGAATCTTGAGACTTTCAACAACATCCACTTCACACAAAGACACGAAATGCTGAGTACAAAACTTTTTAGTGTAGAAAAAGCTATCATAGGTGGAAATCAATGATTCTTTACAGAGCAAGATTATAGTCTGTTACACTATAAATACTGAATATATTGAGAATCATTGTATTTATATCCAAAAACACAAATATGGTTAATCTGTGCAAATGATCAGTGAATTTAACTTGATGAATGAGACTTTATACACTTTCATTCCTCTGTACAAATATGACAATATATTGGTATTTAATCTCAGCAGTATTAATTGCTGCAGATACAGTATGACTGCTAACAGAGTGCTAACATGTATGTCTTCCAGGCTCTTCTGACTCAGATCTGGTGTGGTGAGCTTTCAGTGGACAACCCTGTTTGGAGAGTCCTAATCTGCATGATCTTCTTCCCTCTTATCTACACTAGCTTTCTGACTTTCAAGTGAGTCCTGTCTGTGCAGGCTGACATTGCTGTGACAAAAAGAATGTGCTTTTTGGAAACTTTCCCAGAATTAAAGAATAGTTCAACCCTACTCATTCATTTTCTTTAGATGATCAGTACCCTCTCATGTCTGTACAGTGAGTTTGCCAGCAGCCTGATACAGTAGCTCAGCTTAGTACAAAGACTGGAAACAGGACAGAAGCAGTATTTCTTTACCTGGCTCGGCACGTCATCCCCATAGACTGTATAAAAATATGGACATAGTTACATTGACGTTGCCTGTTGGTTTCTGAAGAGCGAGTTTGAAGCTCAAAGTGAGCCACTCTGGCCATTGCCATCTTGGCAGTGCGTGATGCTGCCTAACTCCCAGCAAATCAAAAATGGGCAAAAAGGCAGCCCGAATACCTGAAACAAGCCACCTAGTGGCTAGTGGACCTGGCACTCAAAGCAGCCATGTGCTTCATTATGCATAACTTTACGGTGTAATAAAATTTAAACACATGAGTTATAAAAACATTCCCCGTACAGTTGTCATGAAAGGGTAAATTAGCTATAGAGATCAAAACCGTGTGAACATATGTGTACATATTTGTGCTACCACTTGTACTACATCCGTAGTATATTCAAAAGTATTTCTTACTGATTTATCAATAAATATCCACAGACGTGACGAGCTCATCCAGAAGAAAACTGAGAAGAGGGAAGAGTCGAAGACAGTGGAGAAGGTGACAGGAAGTACAGTTCGAATAAAGCCTCATGGCCAGTGAGTAGACATTTAATACATGGCTAACTACTTGCCTTGATTCTGTCTGACTGTGTGACCACTTCAGAGTGTATAGACACATTAACTCTAACTTGGAGGTGTAAGCAAGTAGATTAGCTGAAAACAAGGAAAAAAACAGGAAATGTTTTCTCAAATGTCTCTTGTGGAAAAAAAACAGTTCACCATGCAAACCTCAGCTTGTCACTTGAACCCTCTGTGACCTTTCTGTCCACAGTGACCCCACCAGGCTGGAGGACCCGAAGCCTCTGGACAAATGGTTCAAACTGGTGTGCCTGTACACCTCTCCGCAGGTTAAGTTTTACTGGAATATAGTGTCCTACTTTGCCTTCCTCTTCCTCTTTGCTGTGGTGCTCATGATTGACTTCCAGGACACGCCGTCTGCTGCGGAGGTGCTGCTCTACATCTGGCTGTTCTCTCTGGTGTGTGAGGAGGTCAGACAGGTGAGAGACTGCTGGGATACACACACACACACACACACACACACACACACACACACACACACACACAAACTATGGGGCCCAGGTGGTGATCCAGTGGGACAGCCCCACTGAGGGTGTGGGTTGGGTTGTGTGGGCCCCACCCGGCCCACTGTGGGCCCTATAGTGCAGGGTCCACATGTGCCCCTCATTTCACAGTAACAGGGCCCACAGTGGGTTGCCCCTGCATGGCTCATTTTCAGTACGTATCCCACTTGAAACCCTCATGGTGGCCCCAAAGATCAAAACTGCTTTGGGCCCCACATAAACTATCCCACAGGGGGATCAGTGTGGGCATTCTGTAGGCAAGTCCAACAGTGGGCCCACAGAAAGCCCACAGAGGGGCTCCAAAGGGTGAAACTGCTGTGGGCCCCCCATATGCTTACCCACATGGGGTTCACATGGGATTAGTGTGGGTTTGCCCCACTCACACTTTCCCACAGTAAACCCACACATACCCGCAGGGGGCCTGCGTGGACATGTTTGCTGGGAATAGGCCAGGACACAATAGGATGGGACCGGTCCCGGCCTAATGTTGGCCCTATGGTAACGGGGCCCACAGTGGGTCCCAAAGGGGTACCAGACCCATGTTTGCTAGGATTAGGGTGAGAAAAACAATCAAAAGGCCTTCAGCAGATTAAAAAAAACTTTTTACAAGCAGTGACAGGAACTATAGCCAATCAATTCTCTTCAAATGAAGTGACAAAAACCAATATGTTTCATACCACATATACAGATTTAAATTTATATTCCAGTCATTTTGGTTAACTGCCAGCATTGTGTCTCATTCTTTTTTCCATAAAGGTATGATAAAGGTCATTGGTTTTCATCTGATTTGATCAAATGTTACTAGTGTTGTTCTTTTCAGAGCAAATGTGAAGTATTTGACCCTGCCCAAGGGATATGCTATAGAGTATGCTTCACTCCTAGAAATATTTGTCTCTGCATCATTATCAATTTTTCTTTTACATCTCAGCTCTTTCATGATCCTGATGGCTCTGGATTTCGGAAGAAAGCCAGGATATACATCAACGATCTGTGGAATATTTTAGATGTTCTGTCCATCATCCTCTTTATTATCGGCCTTGGATTTAGGTAAGTTTCCTTCCTCCCAGACAAACACTTTAGGGCACTGAAGTGCCTCATGCCTGCTACATTATCATTGAATGATAATACATATTTCTATTTCAGGCTGACGACTGAGCTGTTCTATGCGGGTAAAATCCTCCTCTGCATCGACTTTGTAGTCTTCTGCCTCCGTCTCATGGCGATCTTCACCATCAGTCGAACTCTGGGACCAAAGATCATCATAGTCAAAAGAATGGTGAGAGGATGCACACAAGGGTTACATACAAACATAATGAATACTGGCCTGATGTAATGTAGGAGTAACTGCAGAATACAAAATGCTATGAACACCTTTTAATCCAAAACACTGGGCCTCCATCTGGTGTCTGCAGATGAGACGTGCTGTTTATGTTAAATAAAAGGTGTTTTTGAACCAAGTTTTGCAGTTGATCTCTCTGCCACCATACTGGCTTTCAGCCAGTCAAACCATTGAGATGTGATGTGTGTTTAATCAGAACAGGACAACTTTTTCAATACTGAATCTTGCCCTTGCAATGTCAATTTTTTTTTTTACAGATGTGTGTGCTTTTTGCAGTGTATATATGCAAATGCAACTTTATTAAGTATTCAATGTAAAATTTTGATAAAATAACTTAATATCCCTAACTAAGTACCTGATGGCTGAAATATCTAAATACCTGGTGTTCGACAGAAAATGAATCTAATACTTTGACTATTATGATAATCGTTTTAAGTCATTTTTTAAGAAAAAATGCAAAAATTCTCTGGTTCCAACATCTTAAATGTGAATATTGTCTGGTCTCTTTAGTTTAGGAATAAAACAAGACATTTTAGGTTGCATCTGTTGCTTTTGGATAGAGTCATTGTCATTTTCCACCATTTTCTACCATTTTATAGACCAAACAACTTATCGATTAATCAATTCTACTATAAGTTCAGCACATGACACTTTTTATCCATTTTTTCAGTGTTTCTAGCTTGTAATCAATGTTTTCTCTGTCATCCAGATGATGGATATGTTTTTCTTCATGTTCATGCTGAGTATCTGGGTGGTGGCGTACGGTGTGGCCAAACAAGGAATCCTCATCCACAATGACAATCGGCTGGACTGGATCGTCCGGGGGGCTGTTTATGAGCCGTACCTGATCATATTTGGGAATTTTCCCACAAATATTGATTGTGAGTGGAGAAGGAACATAGTATTAACTTTCTTAGTAATTGGTACACTGTGACACATTTCCCTTACAGGACACTTCACCCTTTTAGTTTTTAAGAGGCTCAGACTTGATTGTCTCTAATCTCTTTGCCGTCTGCAGATGCTGCTTTTGACATAAACTCTTGCAGCATGGATGGCATCGATCCTCTGAAGCCCAAGTGTCCAGTGCTGAACGAAAACCGAACACCGGCCTTCCCCCAGTGGCTCACCATCATCATGCTTTGTGTTTACTTGCTCTTTGCCAACATACTGCTGCTCAACCTGCTCATAGCTATCTTCAAGTGAGTTCTTCTCAACATCACCCTGTCTTAAATCAATCATAATTTCAGTGGTGTGAGATTTTCTCTCCAACCTGCTGTTAGTTTAATAAAGACATATATAAAAGTGATGCAATACCAATGTCTCTTTTTGTGTTCCTGCGTAGCTTTACGTTCCAGGAAGTGCAAGACAATACAGACACAATATGGAAGTTCCAAAGATATGAGCTAATTAAGGAGTACCACAGCCGCCCTGCTGCCCCTCCTCCTTTTATCATCTTCAGCCATCTTTACTTCTTCATCAGGAACGTGGTACTGTGCAGGCCCCCCATCAAATACAAAGAGTTCAGTAAGTATTGTATTATTCATTTCTGCCTGTTGTGAAATGATACAGATTCTAGACCAATGTGCACGAATGACACAGATTACTGTTTTTTTAGTGAAGTCCTTGCAGAAAAAAATGCCTTGTTCCTAGACCTGCTTTGATGAAGCCAGCATGCTAGCAGTGTGTCAGTTGTTAGATCACCTCCATGTACCTCCATCAGAAGATACACAGCAGAGACACTTTTCTCCAGACACTGTTGCCCTAAATACATAGCTGAACTGTTATAAATTTGAACTTAACATTTCACATCCCTCACTTAATCCCTGTCCTTGTCACTTTCATATGTTTCATCAAACTGGGTTTGACATTGTACATTGCATTCAAAAGCCACTGTTAAGTAGTTTAATTATTTATCGCACATGTCAAATTTAATTTTTGCTCTTGCAACCTTCATATATTTCATACACTTCATTTCTTTGCTCGTTGCACAGTCCATATATCCGTGGTTCTTATTTCCTTTGAATATTTCATTTACATTTTTATATCCCATTTTAAAACTATTACTATTTCATTCTGTAAATAGATTTTTTTTCTGATTTTGTCCAGATTAAAATATCTCAACAACTATTCGATGGTTTGCTATGCAATTTTGCGAAGGTGTTCAAGGTTCCTAGAGGATGAATCTGACTGGCTTTAGTGACTCTCCCCATAGCACAACCACACGATTCAAATTGGTGTTTTTTGTGAAATGCCTCTATAATTGTTGGATGGATTGCCATGAAATTCATGTCCCCCTCAGGATGAATTATTATCACTTTTGTTTTCATCATCTGGTCTAAATTTTCAGTGTTAAAAGTTTCAGTAGTGTTTAATGGTAAACACTTTTCTTGCTTAGTAGCAGGATGTTATCATCGTCATTGTGAGTATGTTATTATGCAAATGCTAGCATTTAGTTAAAAGCAGTACTTTGTCTATGTACAGTCTCACAGAGCTGCTAACATGGCTGCGGAGTATTAGTTGTGTTGCCTTGAGGTTTTCTGTATTTGTCCTTTTTGTATATCATCTCTGGCATTAGATGCAGGTATCCTTCTTGAAGCACTGACTCCTGGTTGATGACCTCGATCCCTTCGTAGTTGATGTTGTGAATGAGTTTTAGTCTGGTGTTTGTGTTCACTGTTCATTCAGTGTCTTCTCCGGAGTTCTTGCCAGTTCCCCACAGTTGCATGTGAAATCATATAAGGCCTTCACGATGCACCAGCAGAGATCTTGATATTTAATCGTGGTGTCTTTTGTGCTTTATTAAATCCCAATTTTTCTGTTCTGGAAGTTGGTGTTTCTTTTTGCACATGTGTATGTACAGTAATAGCTAGATGACTCAAACGCATGTAACAATCGTTATTGTCCTGTTTTTCAGAGGATGAGCTTCCTCAGATAGAAGAAGAGGAGCTGTTGTCCTGGGAGGCCTTGATGAAGGACAAATACATGCTGTCCACAAAGCAGGAACAGAACCAGAGCATGGATCGACGTATCCTAGAAACAGCCCAAAGGTAAACTAATACAGGAATATACAGTAGCCCAGTATAGATTTGAACAGTCCTTTAAAGACAGTGGTGCCTATATCCGTTGTCCACACGGCAGTGAAACGATCCTGTATATTACTATTAAAAAGCAATAAATACATTTTTAATTCTCTTCTATCTCATTAATCAGCTTGTGAGCCCTCAGATTTATCTTGCAGCCCACTTGGGGGCTAAGCCCTCAGTGGAAACAGTTCCAATGAATTTGGTTGGAATTAAACCAGCACTAATCAATATTTTTATATTAATAAATTGTCCAGTTATTATGTATAATTTGATATGGTTTGTTGTTTGTAGTGACAAACCCACAGATAATTATCACCCAACCCTGAGGTTTCCCTCAGCTTTGCAGAACCTTTTCGCGTCTTTCAGCTTTTGTTCAGTCTCACTGCTCTCATTAACTTCATTTCCAGTTGGCAGCTGTTTTCTATGGAAATGCTCTGACAAACTTACTGTACACTACCTACTCACTACCAAATGGAGCATCTAACAGTTTAACAGCCAGATATTTCCCTGAGGAGTTGTTTGGGACCAAAAGCAGAGTTAAAAGAAGTATAAGTATTGGACTTAAAATTTGTCACATGAACAAAAATACAACTCCAGTCATATCTCTCTGATAAATATGAAACTAGAGTCAGGGGACAGTTAGATTAGCTTACCATGGGGACAGGAAAGAAGAATTTTGTTATCTTTGGACAGTGGTTTCCCCCGTTTCAGTCTTCATGCTAAAATAAGCTAACCAGCTGAAATTCATGCAAAAAGTGAATAACCATGTTTCCCAAAATGTTGCACTATTGCTATAATGAAGTAAGATAGGTTTTTAAAGGTTTGATGAGGCCAAATCCTACTTTCACCAAACACAGTGAGTATATAACATTATACAGTCTGGGAGTGATATTCTACAAATACCAGACACATATACTGTGCTTGTTTGTTTCCCGAGGGTCTCCACCATTACTGATCAGCTGGAGAGGGAAGAGGGGATGAACTCTCCCGCCGTGATGAAAAGACTGGCCCGACTAGAGGAGCAGGTTGTGACCTGATTTGTGATTATCAGTAATGTTGCACCTTTGTCTGTCACATTTCACATGATGCAGAAAAGAGATACATTTCTAGGTGCACCCATTTGTGTTCATTGAATTCTATGTTCAGATGTCCCCTGTGAAAACATCTTTAGCATTGTATAAGAAGTCAAAAAAGTATTTCACCCAGTTTTCTTTTGTCTCATTGGGTTGGCCAGTCTACCAAAATCCTGCAGTGGATTATGGACAGTCTGAAATCTCAGGGTTGTGCAGCAAAAGAAATACAAGCAACGAGTGAGCTACCAAATTCTTCATCCTTTATTTATATTAATTTGCATATTTCTATCATAATTTTGCCAATATGTGACATGGCAAATTTCTGTCACTTTTTCTTGTTTCATGCAGCATCAACTAAAACAGACAGTGAGTCCCCTAAAACTGAAAAAGAGGACGGCTTCCATGTGAATGCCCGTCAGTTGCACTACCCAAACAGCAAACTTAAACGCTTCCCTGTACCCGATGAGATGGTGCCATGGGAGGTATTTAGCATAAATTTCCATCATGAAATCATCAACTGCTGTTACTTACTGCATAAAATTAATATTGGATCCAGTTTGTTTTAACGTCGTCTTTTTTTAGGTTAAGTTCAGCTTATACAAGCCAACTTGTTATACCCCAGAGGACAGTGCCGACCATTTGGATGGGTATGTTTTGACATATAAATCCTATTTATTTGCAGTTAAGATGACTCATAACGAGGGATTTTGTCAAGATAATAAAACATTTTCCAGTTAAAATAAAGATTTATACAACTGATCTTGAATCAAATAGTGGATAGATAATGGTCCTGAGTAACCCATGAATTCCTGCTCGAATAACTTACAAGCCTCCGTCTATCTCCTTAACTCTCATATTTCATTTATTCTTTCTCTTCACAGATCAGAATCAGAACCCTTAGATAATTACAGGTATGATACTTGATAAGATGCACAAGGCGTCAAATAGCACTTACAAGCATGTCTTGATGTCTCAATATGTATCCAATTTCTCATCTGTCACTAGAAACCCAGCAGGGAGGACAGGCATCAGGGGACGAGGTGCACTCAGCAGCCTGGGTCCAAATCTACATGTAGACCTTGTGCTCACACGGTAAGTTGTGTCCTTACAGTGCTAAGAAGAAAGTTGTCTTCACTACCACATGTTTGCAATGCATGATCTAAGAATGTCTAACTTGTTTTACTAGCTGGCGAGACAAAGAGCGATCTATTTTGGAGTTTCTGGCAGTTAGAGACGATCACCAACAAACCTTGGCTTTACCTGGTGTGAGTCCTGTTGTTTCGTTGACTTCAGGTGGTTTACTTGTTTGAGCTGTTCAAATCTGCAGCTTACTTGTCATTTTTGAAACCCTCAGGGACCTGTCGAATCTGCTCATCACCTGCCAGTGACTCTTGAGAGAACCGTGGGGAAGAAACTGTTTGAAAAATTAAATGAAAAATTATCGGCGGGAAAAAAGGTAGGTCTGTTCAACACTTGTTGTGCCTTTAAAGAATAGAGCTTTAATAACCCCAAGGAGCAATATGGGTTATCACAGTATAAAAATAACTGAAAACCACAAGAAGCATAATACGCCCCCTTTAAGAAACCAACAGGTCAGCAAGACCTTGGTCACCACGAGTCTTGAACTTTGAGCAGGGCACAGTTGATGACCTGAGGGGCCTAATAGACCTATGTTAGATCTGGGAATCACAAATGACCTCGAGGTTTCTGAAGACCAGCTTTGGTTTAGTAGCCAGGAAACTTCCAAGTGCTTATATAAGACAGGTCCCATGATTGATCCATGAGGAACTCCTCAGTGTCAGATATATAGTATATGCAGTATTCATAATAGAGGATTAAAGCGCCTTGTGGAACCAATCAGCTGGAAGACACAAAAAAAAAAAAAGTTGAAGCCTGGGCTTCAGTTTGAAAGTCTTATAGAGCAGAATGCATGAATTTAGGCAGTAGCAACAATGGGATCATAAAATGTAGTTTTAATAGGTTTCATTGGGACATAAAAGGTCCCCAACATGCTGAAAGTTGTCTCTACACAGTATATTATAGACTTAATATAGGATCCATGGTTGAATTTCCAAAATTGGACAAAAAATGCACAGCACAGTGTATATATATATATATATATATATATATATATATATATATATATATATATATATATATATATATATATATATATATATATATATATATATATGACAGATACCTTTAAATATTTGCATTTGGTTGAGACCCTTATCAGCTTAAAATAACTGATCCACCTTGCCTCTGCCTTAAATTTTCAAATTGAATAACTGTTTAAACGAATTTGATGATTAATAATGAATTGACTCTAGTGTTACTGTGTTTTAGGTGTTTGAGGGTTATGTGGACGACAGCAGGAACACAGATAACGCCTGGATGAAAATCACTGTCCTAAACCTTCACCTGGACAGAACAAGCGAGGTTATGGCAGAAATCAACAATGCTGTAAGAATGTTTTTATTTTATTAATTATCATTATTATTATTTTAAAATATGTAGAGCATCCAGTATTTTACACATTTACAGTACAGAAAGCTTTTATCCATTAGCTTTAAATTAGAACAGCAAATGTATGAAGGGAATTAAATTGTTGTGTCGTGATACTTTTCCTCTGCATTTGGGTGATATTCATGGATGAAATTCAGGTCATGATTCCTCCTACAGTGGATATATATATAATCATTTGTTTTTATGGCATCTTTCTTCATAGGTGGCGCGCAGTCATGACTGTCTTCAGTGGCAGGAAGTGAGCAGAAAAACAAGCCTAAGCTCAAACCAAAGACATTCTTTGCAGCATGTCGCTAAGCTGCACAAAAGGAAGTTTTGATCTTCAAGCTGCTGTAGCTGCCTGTCATCCAAAGGTTTCCTTCCGCCTGTTAATGTGGCCTTTTGTCAAAGTGGACATAGATTCATTGTGCTGCAATGAAGCACAGAATTAAAAGCAAGACTTGAGACTTGGAACTAAAGCCAAAATGTATGCTGCTTGATATTATTTTTCATAAACTGTATGTTTAGCCTATACACTGTGCTGTACACTTCATACACATGGAAACATCTATATGTACACTGAAATAAATACCTCAGTGGTGGAAAGTACATTTACTCACATACTGTCCAATTATTAGGTTTTAGGTTAAGTTTAGCTTGCACTTTACTATTTACATCTTACAGTCCTTTAAACATCTACATCACATTTCAGAGGTAAATATTGTACTTCTTACTCCACCACATTTTGGTTACTTTACAGATTAACTTTTTTTTCACACAAAACATAGAAATACAAATCATTATAAAAAAATGTGCATTGTTATAGATGAAATTTATTAGTTGTTCAATTTAACCCAATTTTAAAATGCAGCTTATAAGGTAATGCATCAATAATAATAAAATTAATGATAATGACAATGCAATAATATAATGTACAGTACATAATAATATAAATCTTTTAAGGGGAACTTCCTGGCCAATGAGTACTTTTACTTTTGATAGCTTCAGCACACTTTGTTGCTACTATTTCTGTACTTGTACTTAAGTAACATTTTGAATTTGGGACTTGTACTTTTTTTTGTTTTAGTTTATATTTTACTATCACTACTTTTACTAACAGGATCGGAGTAATTCTTCTCCCACTGAAAAACATCATCTGTGAGTTTCTTTGTTTGTTAAGATGTTAATTTATGTTCCAGTTTATTTCATGTGCGGTCTTTATTCTTTACATAATCAAATGCACTATTAAACAATCAATTAAAAATTGAATAGTAGTGGCTGTTTTTGGTGTGGTGTCTTACTTAAAACAATGTGTTCTGTCACTTTTTTCTGCAGAGGACGTTAAAGGACCAATGCGTAGAATTTAGTGGCATCTAGCAGAACAGACTTGGCAGAAATGGGATATAACGTTCATAAGCATTTTTGAATTAGTGTATAATCACCTGAAAATAAGAACTGTGTTTTCGTCACCTTAGAATGAGCCCTTTATATCTACATGGGGAACGGATCCTCTTCCACAGAGCCTGCCATGTTGCTCCACCATGTTTCTACAGTAGCCCAGAACAGACAAACAAAACACTGGCTCTAGAGCATTTTTTGTGGCCACCTAGGTTCTCCTAAATGCTTGGAAGGGGAGAGGGAGCAGGGATATTCAGTTGTTTGCAATCTGCAACCTCACTGCTAGATGCCACTAAATCCTACACACTGGTCTGTTAAAGGACTCGACGATTTTTCAAGTCAGGTGTCCAAATAAACACTGAAACAGGTGTTGTAATCATTCACACTGGCCATTGTAAGATCCCTTCCCATAATGCACTTAAAGTCCAGTCCTCTTTCTGTGCAAAAATGTATTTAAAAGTATCTGAAGCTAATATGAAGCTTCAGCCATCCAAAAGAGTCAAATCAAGTATATATATTTCAACATTACAGTCTTTTTAGTGCCAAAGTCCCTCTTTTTGTTACTATACTTCCACCACAGCTCAACAGGGAAACACACAGAGGGAATTTGATGCTAAAAGGACTATAAATGTGGCAGATATCCACGTAATATGATTAATTCAGACTGCTGGTGCCTCATATAAGCTTCAGACCAACTTTTTAATGCTTTTTTGCACAAAATGACTGTGTGGTTTTGGCCCTCATCACTTACATTTGAAGGGAATCTTTAGTAGCCAGAATGAGCAGGAGGAATGATTACAGCGAGGAAAACCTCTTTCAGTGTTCATATGTACACCTGACTGTTGTTTTAAGACAGACTTGAAAAACTGTGAATCCGTCCTATCACGCTGGGAACTCATGTCCCATGCATATTCAGTTTAATCTGTTTCCCAACACCTGTCGGTCATGCAGCTTTTGCATTAGTTTCAGAGCAGCTTCAGAGCGCTCATTGGTTCAGGAGGAGGTGGCCAGACAGAGAAGTATCGGTTTCACACCCTCCTCATTCCCCTGCTGTTTCTCTTCCTTCACAAAAAATCAATTGTTCCTCTGCCAAAAAGATGATATGCCATGTGAGTGAAACCGCACAGAGCGATGACTTTTAAGCAACGAGTTCCTTTCACAGTTTGAAGAGGAAAAATGAGTAAGGACGTGTCACTCTGCAGGGAGTATACTGCTTTACAGTAAAATGTCCAGTTTACTCAGGCATCCATGTCTTTGTTATTATTATTCGTCCTTTAAGTTCCCGGCGGCTCAGTGCCATTGAGGAGAAAATGGGAGCTATTTTTATCCACAGCGTCACAGAGGAGAGAAACTAAGAGCTCCCACTCTGCTCCTTTTTCTTGATTCCACGAACAGCGTCTCAAAGCGCAGCGCACTAGCGAGTCCATCAGTGAATCACTGCTGTGTCCCATTATTGTGGACCTAACTTTGTACAATGAAGATTTACATCCAATGCTGTTGAATTAAATATTTTGTGATGATTGTGGTCGCGTGCATGAACAAGATTTGGCAAAATCATTTTCACCAAATGCAAAAGAGCAAATTTGTTCTGGTTTTGTGAGATTTGTTGACAAATTATCTTGAAGACAGTAAACAAATGAAGTATGAAATGGTCATTAGGGCAACAAAGATCATTTTTCATTTTAGCATGCATGCTGGCATTTTAAGGTGAGTATAGTCCATTTTGTCATTTGTAATCACAGTGAAGTGTAAGTGATTATTATGATGAGTGTTTATAGTGATGGGAAGCATGGAAATAATACACCAAGACTTAGACTAGAGAGACTTTAAGCCATGAGCGAGGCTGGGTTACCAACCAGGCAATCAAGCTTCTTCCCCTCAAAACCAAATGTTCACTGCAGGTCAATAGGTTTTTGGTAATTTGATTAATTGCAGTTTTATTTAAGATATTGCACCATCAAAGCACAATATCAATATCATGCCTCCTGCATTATTATCTAATAGGACTCTAATAGGCCTTTTTTCACAGAAAACATTTTGACTTATCATAGCAGGGAAAGCACAAGTGTTGCTAATCACATTAACAATGGCTCTGATCTATCTCTGAAACTGAAGCAGCTAAATGGAATTCAGCCATAAGTAATTTGATCAATTACAGATGTCTGTGATACTTGAACATGTCCAAATGTCCTCTGTGGAAAAAGGGCCTATGTTGGGGGCCAGACTTGTCGGGCCCTGTCTCAAAATATAATTTTGAGAAGTTAATTATTTCAATTGATATTATGCTTAAACGTGATGCATATTCCTAAATAAAGGTGTATTTCATATTATGAAAAAAAAATACATAAAGAGGAGCCAGCTGTTTATAAGATCAAACCTAGCCAAGTTATAATGTAAAAGTTAACTTAATGCAGATTTATGCATTTCTAAATTAAAATCGGTTGCACCACAGGTGGAACTGTTGCACTTAGACCGAAGAGTAAACAAAGTAATATGGAAAATGGTCGACATATCTGACACTTACTAATGTTATTGCCAATTACAATAGACTAATTTACTAAACTTAACTTAGACATTTCCCTCTCACTAATAATTCTAAAAGACACATATTTCTGCAGGTATAAATAAAACTAAATCACACATACATTCACAAAGGATTGTGTTTATCTTATCTTTTGGCCCCTAAAACAAAACAAAAAAAAACCTAAAAGTTTTAGAAGTTATATTACAGCTTGTGATGCTACAGTGACTTCCTGTTTACATAGTTAGTTGCTTCTTATTGGACAGCACTTAAGATGTTTTCTAGCAACCAGATTTACACATTACTAAAGTGTTTAATGGACATGTTTTTGTTTGTTTTAATGGTGCAACCTGATTTAGTAAATCAGGTTGAGTTAGTAAGAATAAGCAAGCACAAACTTAGTAATAGATTTACGAACAGCTGGTGAGACTGCTTTGTTTGTTTATTGTATGTGTGGCTGATAATGTTCTATTCTGCTGTGTGCACACAATTTTTCAAGTCTGTCTTAAAACAACAGTCAGCTTCTATGAGGCTTCAGCAGTCTGAGTTAATCATATCAAGTGGATATCTGACACATTTACAGTCTTTTTAGCATAAAATCCCCTCTTTATATTTCCTCAGACAGTTTTTCCCTGTTGAGCTACAGCGGAAGTATAGCAACAAAAAGAGGGACTTTGGCACTAAAAATACTCTAATATCGAAAGATTTGTGCTTGATTTGACCCATTTGGATGGCTGAAGCTTCATATTAGCTTCAGATAAACTTTTGAATACATTTTTGCACTGAAGGAAGCTTGTGGATTTTGTCCCCATCATTGACATTATAAGTGCATTATGAAGGCGATCTTCTAATGAACAGGAGGAATTATTATGGCAAGAGAAATCTATTTCAATACCATGTTCATTTGGGCATCTGACTATTGTTTTCCTGTAGGACAGATTTGAAAAATTGTGAACCTGTTCTTTAATGATACAAACTGATTTAGTAACTCCATATTGAAACTGGCTAATAAGAACTAGGAAGGACTTTATGCACAAACATAGTGGTGGTTTTATGAACAGCTGGTTGCGACCCAGTCCTGAGTAGACATAACATATCAGCTGCCATTATTTCAGCAGAGTGCACTGGTTTGTTTAGTGTACGTGTCTGATGATGACACCAAATAATGAAGCAGCCGTATTATTCTGCTGTGTTAAAGGAACTTAAAGGGAATTTAAAGTAAAAGGGAACTTTAAGTAAAGTGGGAACACATAAATGCACAAACAATGGGAGTATATAGGATCTTAGTTAAGATATTACAGCTCCCATGAGTCTCTGACACAGGTGCACTGTCAAAGCTGGATGGAAAATGTAGTTGAATGCTTACACATTAATCATTCAGATGTCTCTTTTAAAGATAGATAGACAGACAGATAGACAGATAGATAGATAGATAGATAGATAGATAGATAGATAGATAGATAGATAGATAGATAGATAGATAGATAGATAGATAGATAGATACGTTATTAATTTCAAAGGGAAATGAAAGATTATAATGATTGATAATCATTAAAGTTTTAGATCGGTCAGTCTGGCTTGGCTCTATATCCTGATGGTCCACTTAGTGGTTTGCTCAGAGTCATAAACAAAGTCTGTCTACTGTGCATTTTGCAGCTCTTTCAAATAACTTCTTGAAAAAATGCTTTATAATTGTTGTGTTGGTAATACTGTACTGCTGCTATAACAGATGTTTTACTTTGTCCTACTGATAATTTGCCTTTTTGTCTTCTTGCTTCGCCCAAAAGAAGACTTATAATAAACTAAAGTAATAAACTATTGGGGTGTTCTAAAAAGTAAATCAATTGTTTGATTGTCACAGTCACTATAGTCATCGGTCCTGCAAATATAATATAAAGTATATACATTATAGATATTATTTATATAAATGATGCGCAAACGGTTACCTCCTGTCACGTTTTATTTTTACATACACTGTGGGTCGGTAAGAGGGCGGTACTTCTGCCCTGCGCTGATTTTTTTTTTTCAGGTTTTTCAGCTGGGACAGATTCATTCTTGTACAATAGACGATCTTTGGTGGCGCTGGAGTCTACAGGTGCACGGCGGAAGTGACGTCGGCTGCTCGCTCACAAGACTCACTGGATTGGACAGTAAATAGACGGACCGAGAGAGAGAGAGCAGTCGGACATCTCTGAGGCACTCAACGGCGCTAAACGGTAATAATCCTCATTTTTATGACATTTATCGAAAGATAAGAGCTTAATAGTGGAGATTAAAACCCTCACATTGGCAAAGTTTGACCAGAAACGATCGTGTTTGGTTGTGGGATGAAGCTAAATGTGCAGACTGAGGCAGCTGTCAATGAGCTGCGGTCCGGAGACATTATTACCATCAGACCATAAGACTGTTTATAGAAACTGTTTAGACTGTTTATGAATGAAGTTTTCTGTTAGAAATCATCTGCTGTTGCAAACCCTGCATTAACAAAGCAAAGCTGTGCCACTAGTTTTAACCAGGAGGAGTCTAACAACTGATATAATAAACGTTTTACTTCTTATTCGCCTTTCATTATATAACCGTGTGGACAGTGTTGTTGAGGAGCTGCTGGACTGTTGGAGCTACTTAAAGACGCTTTTTTCCTGGTCTGTTTTAACCAGGAGGAGGAGGAAATTATAGGCTGCTCTCCGTTGTCGCAGGACAGGAGGCTAAATTATAGTGGGTAGTGAAGAAATGTTTGTTTTTCAGTCAGATTGTACTTTTGTCAAGTATTTTGACTACGTGGCTCAAATGCAATGAAAGGTTGGTTCAGTAATTATTTCATCTGGATGTTATGTAGTGAACTGAGTTGTCAGTTTATTACTGTGCATTTCGATTTTTGTTTAAAGTGCTTTAGATTCAACTTTATGGTAATTTTGGAGTCTATAGTTTGTGGCGCTGTTTAATTAAATTGCTTTATACTGGGGTTGAGGTGTTTCTAGTATATTGTCCATCCCAAAAAATATCAATGAGAATAGAGTGTTAGAAAAACCTCTCAGTATAATGCAATACAATTGAGGAGCTAAAACCAAATCAGAAATGGGACAAAGTCATTGATCTGCAAGTCATAAGTAAATCATGAGTCATGAGTGTAATCTTAAATTTTTATATTTTGTCATTTTGTCATTGAGAAATCTGCATTTTATTGTCTGTTTGTTTTTTTTAAAAAAAACAAATAGGCTAATTATCATTAGAGTAAGAAACAACTGGAAATAGACAAGTGTATAAGAAATAAGCTACCATGAACAACAAGAAAGTAGTGCAACAATCAACAGAGTAAGTCCTGAACATTATGCACACTGCACCAAATTTAATGCAATGTACATTTTTTGCAAAATAGTAACAGCTAATATACTGAAATATTAAATGTGTTTTTACATTGAAAAAACCTTTCAAGTCAGCATGTTGTATGCCTTGTTATATTACTCTTTTAATGCAGAACTCAACCTAATGATTATTTTCTTTAGCGATTAATCTGTCGATTATTTTCTTGATGAATCGAGTAGTTATTTAGTACATAAAATGTCAGAAATTTTTTTTTTTTTTTTAATTTTTAGGGTTTAGGGAGGGTATCAAGTCATTCCAAGTCAAAAGGCATAACTGCAAGTGAGGTCATCAGTTGCAAGTGTTTTTTGTTTGGTGAGTTAAAACCTCCATATTTATGACACTTATTACATAAACTACTAAACAGCCTCCTAAATGAACATGGAAACATTACAACCTCCATGAAGGTAGGATTTATTGCAGGGCTGTACCTAATAAGTTGTCAAGAGTATCTGTTCAGGTTCAGATGTGACGTGCAGTGATGATGAGTCTCAGTGCCTCCTGTCAGATGTGGGACTGATAATATCTCACCTGCCTGCTCTCTGCGAGCAGCATAGCAGCTCTCAGAGGCCATCTGACACAAATCAGAGATGATCATTCATCTGCTTTTCACCAAGACGTGATGTCACAACAGTTTTATGTTTCGGCTGCTTTTCATTTCTGTCGCAACATACTTTGACAGTCATTCAGCGTTACACGTGTGACTGGTGGATGCTGTGTGCTGTCACGGCTGCAGCGTTGCATTCCAGCCTCATTGTGCTGAGTGGGGCATTTCCAGTTAAGTGTCCACGTGTGTCACTAATGGCTTTGCCTCTCTTGTAACTCCTGCTGGTCCATGGTGCATTTACAGCTCACTCTCTGCAGCAATCAGGCAAATGTAGTCCCCCACCAGCAGTGTGTTGAAGTCTACACCTCTCAGGTGTTCTTTGTGTTCTTAACTATGGCACAAAGACACCTAACACCAGGTTTACAGCAAACCTGAGCATCTACACATGTGGGGGAGTTTGACCTTTTAAAAGCAGTGCTATCATCATGTACACACAAAAGCTCTTGTACAAGGAGTGTATTGACATTAAACCCACCAACAATGAATCCAAATACTGTTGTTCGTCTCACTGGGTTGCTGATTCTTCATCGGATCAGAAACTACAACATCCACTTTAGTTCTTTAGAGACATGACAAAGAAATCCTGTAATTTCTGTGGCCATTTCTTAAAGGATAAAGTCCTGTATGTGGAGCTGAATTAATATATTTATTGATTATGTGACCAAATGCAACATTTCACAATCATTGCAGTTTTTTTAATCAAACAAAAATGGCAAATCCTGTAGTTCCATACTTTGGAAGGTATGATAATTTGCATATTTTCTGTATTTTCTATGTTTTAAATGTAATATCTTGACTTGAAGAAATCACCAAAGACTCTCAGAACATGTGATTTTTCACTATTTTTAACTTAAATTTTTATCATTTTCTTATTAAATACCATGAAAAGCAAACCGAGCAGTCCAAAACCAACAAGGATTTGATCTTTGATCTTACCAAATGTTGCCTGTGCAGCCAAAGTCTGATATATATCAGTATCTCAGAGTATATATCAGTGAGTCATACTGTTGCACTGTAGTTTATTTTGAGTCAGTACACTGTCCTGATGCTGTAAATACTCAGTAACGCACCAAATGTGTATTTATCCATGGCTGAAAATAGTCCCCCACAAACGCGCCATTTGCCTCTCTTTGAGTTGCCAAACTTGGGATCTTGATATCTGTTGTTGTTGTTGATTATTGAAAGTTAATTCTTAAAATAGGAACAGTGGTTGACCAAACAATCTAATCGCAATGCCAAGAGTACCCACACACTAAATCAAATTTTAGTGTGCCGTGCTCCTTGCATTGCAGTTTAATTGATTCTGTATCCAGCACCTACAGTTTACCACTAAGGTTTTGTCAGTGCACACGACTGAACAATCTCACCCCAAAGTCCATAGTAGCTATCCTGAAGCTTTCAGTAGTTGCAACTTTCTCAGGAGATGAAGTTTACCCAGCTGTCATGGAATTGAAGATGTTCAAACATAATTTTTCATCCATGTCAGCTTGATATATAGGCAAGAAGGCGGTGAGTACACATCGCGAGGTTCATTATCTCACCAGGTCAGTGTGGTGGACCTGGAGGCTCTGTCTTCAGGGCTGACAGAGTAGCAGCAGCCTCAGGTTAAAGTAGCGGTGGTGGCGTATGCATTCACATAAAGGAAACATGGTGCTTGGACTCTGTCATGGCTGATACCCACTGCTTTGCAGCCCCTTATACCTACCACACAAGTTTACGTGCAATATTGCTGCTGCAGTTTGTCACTCCGGAAAAGTGGCCACAAAAGAACTTTGTGCTGCTATTAGAAAACCTGGATGGGGTCTTTATTTTTGCTGGGGACAATCACTCCACTTTAAGATCTGTACATCCAAAGTTTCATCGGAATTTGTCCTCTATCAAATCAGAAGCCCTGGATGAACAGAGTTTGCCTCCTCCTCAAAGCAAGAGATGCAGCCTTCAGGTCTTGAGACCAGGAGGTTTACAGCTCAGCCTGGGCTAACCTGATGAGGGGAATCTCGCAGGCTAAACATAGTTACAAACAGCAGATTGAAGAGCACTTCAACTCCTCTGACCCCCAGTGCGTGTGGCAAGGCCCGCAACCAGCTCTACCTCCCCAATGAGCTCAGCTACTTCTGCACTTGCCTTGACAGGAGAAATAAGGGGGCCATCCGCAAAGCAGATCTACCACCCGATGAGCAGCCTCTCACACTCTCCAACTCAGATGTTTGCTCCACCCTGAACAAGGTGAATACAGGGAAGGCAACTGGCCCTGATGGAATACCTGACCACATGCTTAGAGCCTGTGCCGAGCAGCTGGCTGCAGTCTTTACGGACATTTTCGATCTGTCCCTGGCCCAGGCAGTTGTGCCCACAAGTTTCAAGGCTGCCTCCATCGTGGCAGTGCCAAAGCACTCCACTGCTGCGGCCCTGAATAACTTCCAGACTGTCACACTCACCCCCATCATTGCCAAGTGCTTCGAGAGACTGGATCTTTCACACTTGAAATCCTGTCTGCCTGCTACACTGGACCCACACCAGTTTGCCTACCACCACAACAGGTCAACAGAGGATGCCATCTCCATGGCACTCCACTCTGCCCTGAGCCACCTGGACAATCACGTCAGAATGCTGTTCATTGACTTCAGTTCAGCATTTAACACTGTGTTTTCCTCCAAGCTGATCTCCAGGCTTACTCAGCTTGGTATCAGCGCATCCCTTTGCAGCTGGACTCTGGACTTTCCAACCAACAGTTCCCAGTTAAGTTGGACAACATCTTCCTCTCAGCTAACACCCTGAATACCGGTGTGCCACAAGGCTGTGTACTGAGCCTTCTTCTCTACTCCCTGTTCACCAGTGAGTGCGTTCCTGTCTATGGCTCAAACCCAAATTTGCAGATGACACCATGGTGGTAAGTCTGATCAGAAGTGACAATGTGGACTTCAAGGGGGCTGGGAGCCATGCACACACCGCCATCTACATCAACAGAGCATGTGTCAAGCTTCAAGTTCCTTGGCATCCACATCTCCGATGATCTCACCTGGTCCCTAAACTCCTCCATCCTGGTCAAAATGATGCAACAGCACCTTTACTTCCTATGGAGCCTAAAGAAAGCTGCTGGACCACTGAGAACATATTCACAAACTACATCTCAGTGTGGTCTGGCAACTGCTCTGCATTAGACAACACCCAACGCATGTGAAAACGTAACCACCATCGAGAACGTTTATCACAGGCGCCGCCTGGGCAGGGTGAGAAGCATCATCAAGGATGCCTGTCATCCTAACCATGGACTTTTCACCCTCCTCCCATCCGGCAGGCGTTACAGGAGCCTCCCTTCCCTCACGAGTAGGCTCAGGAAGAGCTTCTTCCGTGAGGCTGTGACCCTGCTGAACTCCACAACACCACTCTAATAGCATCATTGCACTCATTACTGCACTGTTTACAGTACTTAAATGAACATGCAATTTGCACCATTCATATTCTGTGAGGTCTGATCCCCTAGTTCAAATAATGTTATTACACATAAGTTGTTTATACTCTGCATACTTAAGCGAATGTACATATACTGTTCAAACTGCACATACAACCTATTCTTTAACTCTGTCCAGTTCTCCTCTGTATATACATATAAATATTTACATATATAATCTATATATATTGTGACTCTTCACTGCCCATCACTGTACATATTGGAAGATATAGCATTAAATATGGTGTAGCACTTACTTTCCTGCACTCGTCTGTAAAAAATACACTATTTTTGCACTTCTGATTGCATGCTTACTGCATTTCATTGGCTTTGTACCCATTTTCTGCACAATGACAATATAGTAGAATCTAATCTAATATATTAATGTATTTTTTTATGTATTTTTAAAGATTTATACCTTAAGTATAAATTAACAGGAGGAGCTGGAAAGTATTGAAAGCCGTTAACAAATTGTTGTTTTTTGCTTTTTTGAGGGAATTTTGTCAAAATGAGAAAAACAGAATGACACCAGCCTCATCCTCTTGATGCTGTTGCATGGCCACACAATGTTTATCCAGGTGTCAAGAGTACCTACACATCTGAGTTACCGAGTCCCCAGTTGAGCAGAGTATCAGCAGAGACATATGAAGGGAGGGCGGTCCTGATGCTGGCGTAGAGACAGGAAGCTGTATTTATGTAATTGACATGTGTAGCAACAGCAGCAGTGTGGCCCTGCAGCTGGTCTGATCTCTCTAATCCAGCCCCGGAGACTCGGCTTGTTTGTTTTGGGTCACATTTATATGGCGGTGGCTCCAGTGTCATGTCATATCAGGCTTAAAGAATAAGCTTATAACTGTGTTTCATGAGATGAAACGTAAAGTTTTTTTTGGCAAAAAAAGACTTTTGTCTGATTTTAAAGGTTACGATGTATGTTTGAGTGAGTGATTTCAGGTTTTAGATTTTCATTTTAAACTAGTCTTAAAGCTCCCACACACCAGTGATTCACCCCTACAAGTGTTGTTGGTTATTTTTGGTGATTAGACTTCTCTATGTGGGCGTGTGCAGGCTGTTTATTTCATTTACCTCCATCATTTACCTCCCTCACTCTCCTGTTGGCTTTGATGCCATTACAAAGGCAGGACTAATCACCTGTGTGGGTGTTCAGGACCTTTAATTATCCATTTTCATTTTTCTTTAGTTGTGTCAGTTGGTAAAATTATCTCAACTAATAGACATTTTTCACAGCTGACATTTTGACTTGTCATAATAGGGGAAAAAAACAGGCGTTATTAATAACACTAACAAACTGTTTAGTTAAGGTGTCCCAGCAAGCCAGCATGCACAATACCAGGACCCTGAAACCAAAGCAGTTTTCCTACCTTGCCATGTCAAAATGTTTTATGTTAAAATGGCCTATTAATACATTTTTACACATAACAAAACACAATTCCTGTTTGAAACTGTGATGATCATTTTTCAAAAAATCCTAGCATTTTATTTACTGAAGTGTTAGTTGCAGCCCTACACCCAACTAGGCCTGGGCAACAGAAATTATATTGATATTGTGATATGAGACTAGATATTATCTTAGATTGTGGATATCGTATTATTGTGATATGGTGAAAATGTTCCTGGTTTTGAAGGCTGCATTACAGTTAAGTGATGAAATTATTATTTGCTTTTCCCCACTTAGTCATTATATCCACATTACTGATATTACTTATGATTACTTATATATGTAATCTCATTGTGTAAATATTTTGTGAAAGCACCAGTAGTCATCCCTACAATATTATCGCAATATTGATATTGAGGTATTTTGGTTAAAAATATTGTGACATTTGATTTTGTCCATATTGTTGAGCCCTAGACCCAACACAGCAAAGCTATTTGTAACATAAAAATTTTTGGAGTCAAAACTTATTGTCTTTGTCACTGAAAAAATAAGTTTCAAGCATTCTTGGTTTACATTAGTGGACGTTTAACAGCTGCTAAAAATAGACCTTGCATAGGTTTATGTGCTGAATGATCACATCGCGTGCAGCGCAGCAGTTCAAGTGCAGTTAAGTGGAAAAATTCCAAACAACAAATGTTGGGCTGAAGGAGGGATATGAACATGAACGTCTTGCTCCCTCTCTCTCTCTCTCTGTCTCTCTCTCTCTCTACATCCTCTTACCCGCTCGCCCTCTCTCTTCCCCTTCTCCCCTCTCCTCCCTCAGGCCTTCTCCTCCTTCCCTTCCTTCTGACTGACATTTCTGTAATGACACTGTCTGAGCTCCACAGGCCCTGCCTCCATGCCATCCTTAGCTTACTATGCGCCACACGCAGGGCCAGCTTGTCACACTGAGAGTCTGCCTGGCACGCCTCACATCTATATCAGACCACTAAATGCCAATAATGACAACTCAGCTTGATTAAGAAAGTAAGCATCTTCCGTCTTCCGGGCCCCTCTGCTCTGTTGGCTCTCCTGCAGATAGAGTTGCCCTTTGCCAAGGGTTTATTGGACACAATCCCAGATGCTCTGCTGGTCAGCCTGTTTAAGGATTGGGATTCTGTTGAGAAGTGGGTTAAGCCCCACATCTCTTTATATTTGGGCAGGGGTATTACAGTTGTGAGGGGGTTAGCTTAACTCGGCATTGTTGAACCCTGAGTGTGTCTGGGCTTTGCTGCTAATATTATGCAGGCTTTACTCACTGGAGCAGTAGTGGGTGAAGCTGGCAGAGTGGTCTGCAGCTGCACAATGATACTAAAATAAAATTATAAGTGGATCTGCATTGTTTACTTTTTTAATGTTGCATTACCACCTTAAAACTGATTCTGGTATTATAATCATAAGCACATTTTACATGATGTGGTTATTTTTCTCTACAAGCGTCTACAGTGTTTGGTAGTGTGTGTGCATATAAGCATGTACTGTATTCACGCAAGTGCACATGGCTTTAAATGTACTGCTCTCTTGTGATGTGTCTGCTAGCTGAGCTTCTATAATTACCACAGCCTGCAGCGCCTCATGGGGAGCATATTAACACACACGAGTGGAGGAGCGAGAACCAGAGCACATGCACAAGTCATACAGGCTGCTTGAGTGTGTTTGCATTATCACTGACATCTGATGTGTGCGTCTGTAGAATAATACATGAATAACAGGGATGCACAGTTGATCATGCTTGTCTAATGTAGAAATAGGGAAGATTTTCTAAATCAATCACAATGTTTGAATGTGCAGCGTACACCATGCAACCAAAACAAATGATGAGTCAAACCATAATATAGAGCATCTTTTGAATAAATTAAAATGAAACTACATGCCAAATGTGAGAAAATATTTTTTTTCTAACAAGTCTGAGAGTAAAAACATTTTATTTCTGTAATCATGATTAAGAATATTATAACAAAATAATTGAGATTTCATTTTTTCACATAATCGTGGAGCTGTAGTGTACAGTCCATACTTTATATACTGTTGGTAATCTTCCCCACAGTGTCCTCTTGTCTTAGTCCAGCTGTGACCTCACGTATCCGTCTAACCTCTCACCCCAGTGAGCAGCAGGCAGCAGCAGCAGCAAGATACACCCCCAGCTACACAGCTGTAATTTCAGGCAAACCACCACTGCCTGCTGCCCCACTGCAGCCCCACACCCTCCTCTATTGTTCGACCAGGGATGTGGAATTAGGAGGTGAAGTGTGTGTGGACATGACATGCCAGCGTGCGTTCATTTCCTCCCACTTCTCTAATTCCCTTTAGTGAAATGATAAGAAATAAAGAGGCTGGAGAGCCTTCATAACATCTCATGTTATCTAAGGCTTGCTGCTGTGTTCTGCCTTATAGCTCCGCACGCAATCCCATAAATCATGCTTGGGATTACCAGGTACATACAGTTGGTAAGGAGAACAGCACAGGCTGGCTTCCTGTATGCTGCACCTCATCTGTTTGCTCCTGCAGTCCACTCTGAACTAATGATAACGAGGGATCTGCGATAGGTGGATTGTTATGGTGCGGACAGAATCCTCTGGGAGTGTTGAGCAGTCATTGTTATGTAATTTCCTTTCAGCGTGGGTGGCTGTGGGTTTGTTGGTGGGCTCAGCGTGGTAATCTCACAAGCATTATCTGTCGCTCAGAATCAGAGGATGTTGTGTGCAGGACTCACTCATCCATGCCTGCCTTTTGTAAAACCTACCAATCAGCCAGGCCGGCCTTTTTTTATCCATCGATCATAGCCAAACAGGTTTGTCCTCATGCATGGAGTCTTTTCTCATTAGTTTAGGTATTTTCCCTGACTAATCTGACTCCTTCCTCCAATCACTTCATTTTATCCAACCGCCAACCAGCTGACTGTGGGCCGCGTGACTTATAGGATTGCAGTTGGTACCAAAACAGTATGGAGGTTTGGTGAGAGTGTTTAGACTGCTTATAATGCCTTTTCACACTACCTAACCACAGGGATTTGTGCAATAAAAATATAAATATAAGTAATTTGAAGTTTTTCAAGGAAAGGAGACATCTTGTACACCAGCTAAACTAAACTAAAACTCAGCTATTCCACCCTACAAAAGCTAGAGCATAGTAACTACAGAAAAGATTTTAAGTTTTCAGACAAGCCAGCAAATTTTAGGTCTTTTACACCCTAAAACAAGTTGCCATAGACCAAACATAAAACCTAAATACTGCACTTTTATATTTGAAGTCTTCAGCAAATGTGAAGGCAAATCAACAAAAGTGTTCCTTCTGCTTGCTATCTACCAATTATTAATAATCACTCAATATCATAATTTAACCTACTATATCATTTATATATTTAAATATGTGAATTATCATAAAATTATGTGGCTAAGTTAGGCTAGTTATATTTTAGCCAGTTTAGTTTAGCTGGCATTAATTATTCTTTTATTTCTGCCTTATTTATGTAGGCTAACAAACTAATTTGATCAAAATGTATATTTTTCAAGTACAGGAAACACTTAGGTAAAAATAGAATTAAATTTAGCTGTAGCTAACTTGATTGGCTTTAGCAAGTGTTAGGTGTCTAGTTAACTGGTTTATTTATTAACTTCACTCTGGTTTCCTTGAAATTCTATATTTCTATAAAATGACAAATGTCAAAATGGCAGATAACCTTTTTGACCAGATATGTGGTTACTGAAAGAAACATTCTCTGCATTTTAGCTTTGTGTAGTGGAGTAGTACACCATATAATAGATAGATAGATTTGATCTGTGAGATATGATGATATATATTGTGTGACAATGTCTGTCGTTTCATATTATGCTCTATTGTTTATTTAGTTGTGTTGCAAATCGCACTCTTTGCGGCAGTATTTTTCGTATGTTTCAGTATTTGCACTAGGGGTGGCCTGATGTTGACGATGGCCAACAGTCCTTGACCACTGAGCCTCTACCATCATAACATCACGATTTACATCTGCATATCTGTGCTGTGTATGCTGCCCACACAGTGCAGCAGACGAGAGAGTGAACCGGGTGAAATACTCGAGTTGACAACAGCTACACTTGTTACGTTACTGTAAGTGCAATAAAAGCTTTGCGAGTAAAAAGCCAATAAAAGTAATTCATTAATGAAGTAATAATGACGTAAAAGATGGACAGACGGACCAGAAAACTGTACTTTGCAAACTATGCAATTTAATTGAATTTACAGAAAATGTCCTTCACCATGATAAGTATCGTTATCTGGATATAAAATGAACTGTCCAGGGATATACAGAACCACAGCACCATTGCAGTTCTTGAACTCATCATTGCTATAGATGAGTGACAGTTCAATGTTCAGCTTGCTCTTGTTCAGCAGTGAGTAAGCCTCCATGGTGGTGTTCAGTGCTACTTCAGGGAACTGGCTGTCATACTGTTGCAGTTTAGCAGTGATCAAATGCTTGGTGAAGGAGGACCACTGTTTTGCACAACCCAAGATAGTGTCACAAACCTAAAAGATGAATGTACTAATTTAATACAATACAGAGATGAATATAAGTCAACATTACAATATATCAATCAATATCAATATCATCTTACTATGATATATAAAAACTATACTAAAACTACTATACTATACCCTTTTATCAATGTATGTGTTTATTTGATAGGGACAATACAAATGAACATAGAGCCACTATAAAACTAGACTATTATATTATATAAGACCTACTTTAAGGCGTGTTGCCCACTTTTCTGCACAATACAGCACTACTACGATTAAAAACATTATAAAAGACCACCATCACACATTTAGCTTCTATCACCTCTGTAGCCCAGTGTGCGGTGTTTCTGCTGCTGAGATACACCTCCGCTATATGTTCTCCACAGAGGGAGGGAGGGAATCTCTGAACAGAAGAGTGAAGTTAAGCTTTAGTTGCCGGGTAAAATAATTGTACATAATGAAGTTGTTCAAGCATCATAGACATTAACATAATATCAATAATATTAAACAGCACCTATTCATTTACTTGATCTTTTGCACGTTGTCTGTGAACTGCTGTATGATTCCCTTGACAAAGACTGAGTCGATGGTCTGCTACTGGAGCTGGCTGTAGAGATCCACATGAGACCTGATGTGATGGAACAGTTCCAGGAAGAAGCTAAAATTATCATCCTCTAGTAGCCTCACAAACCCTCCAGACTCTCGCATAGTGGTAGGATCAAACTTGCCTGAGTCCCTGATGGTTTCAAAACACTGGAAGAGGTGGTCTTGTGGGAGCTCCATCTTACTGTGCTGGGAGTCTGTGTGCCACCACTCTATCAAGCATGCTGGTTCTCTTGGGAGATTTTGGGAAAAAAAGCCAGAGAATCCAGCCAGTTCTTGAGATGTGAGATGTTAGCATGTCTGCACGATGGGGTTAAGTTGGTGAGCACAGCAGTGCATTCACATACACATCTTGCTCACTGCCACCTGTGGCTCCCCTCATGACATTTGCCTGGAAATGAGCTTGCTCTTCTGGTCAAAAGTGATGTGGCGATGGAATCTGCTGTGGCACTCTGGAGAGGTATAAACTCAAAAAACCTCTGTTGCATATCATGGGCTTTGTCAGTGTCGCAGATCACAAACACCAGTTGACACTGGAGTGTAAATGTCCATTGTTTCATCAGCCTGGATGGAGACAAAGTCAGCATTCCTGATTTCTTCAATGATCCATCCATCCATTTTCTTTTCCCACTTGTCCTCTAGAGGGTCGGAGAGGAGCTGGAGCTAAACTCAGCTGACATTGGTCAGCTACACCCTGGACAGGTCACCAGCCAATCACAGGGCTAACATATAGTATGGAGACAGATAACCATTCACACTCATATTCACACCTACAGGCAATTTAGTGTCCATTTAACCTAATCTAACATTAAACCGAATGTTTTTGGTCTTTGGGAGAAAGCTGCAGCACCGGGTGAGAACCCGTGCTGGAACGGGGAGAATGTGCAAACTCCACATAGAAAGGCCCCAGCCCCATGGTGGGTTCGAACCCAAAACCCTCTTGCTGTGAGGCAACATGTTAACCACTGCTCTTCTTCAGTGTTGCACTCTCTCAAAATTGAAAGCAATACAGTCAAGGAGTTCAGTCTGCAGATGCTCTTGTAGAACTAAATCTAGTGATGCTACAAAATCCACCAATCCTTTAAAATCACCAGGATTTTCTGAGCTTTCACTTTCATCGTGAGCATTCAGGGCTAGCTCATAGGCACCACAGAATTTGACACAGTCTATTATTTTAGACAGGAGTTGCCTGTTTTTGTCAACCTCCTCATTATGGATCCCTATCCTGTGACCTTCATGTTAACTTTCCCAAACATGGCTGGTTGCATTGCACCCTTGTGGACCCTTTTTTTTCTGATATCCTGTCTGAATACATGTGGGCTCTGATCCTGTCGTTTGAAAAAGGAGGCAGGGAAACCAAAATAAATCATTGGTGTCACTTCATGCAGTTAGCCAAGCCAAGTTCTTACTAAACCAGCTCTTTGAAAACGGCCGAGTATTGGATTTGGATTGTTGTCTAATTATGATGTCGCGCTGATCGGGTTCACGCTCTTTGACTCTGAGCTTCTCTTGCAATGTTTGTCTCTCAAAAGGCGTTATTTTTAGTGATTTAACTGAATTTTCTGTCTCCGTTCTAGCTATTTTATGTCTGATGCACCATAAGCCACTCACTCTCTGCTGCCACCCAATGGTTGGTTGTGTATAAATCAGCAGCAATCAGATAAATACTGTTGGGACATAGGTGCCATGCCCCCACCAAGCCCCTATCTCTTGCATTGAAGAGGAGCAAACTGCGCATATACAACTTATAATGAGAGTCAATGGACAAATTCTTCAACCCCAGACCAGAAATATGTGAACTTTCAGTAACTTCAGATGACGTAGAACACTTTTAGTGTGGGCTGAGGGTAAAGTGTGGGCACTTAACCTGAGTATTGCAATTTTGTGAGACTTTTCCCTACCATTAATTTGAAGGCAATTTTGTATTTTCATCTACAGTATCAAAACAATACTTTTTTGATACCTTAATTTGTGAGATATATTAATGTTTTCTCCACAAATCCATTTTTTATTTCACAAAAGATTGTGATTTGATATCTTCCCCCACCACTACTTTTACCATCATTTCATTGGAAGTCTTATTCATTTGTCAGTAATCATAGATGTGTGTGTGTGTGTGTGGGCCAGTGTCTCTGTACCTGGCCACTGCATGTGATGGCAGATGGAAAGGTAAACCACTGTAAGCTGCAATGGTGGTTTTTCTCTTATTTATGCGGGGGACACAGTAGCTGTCAGTGCTGCTGTTCCGCTGCTGGTGAAATAGTAATGAGTGTGTATAACGGAGCTGAGCCAGTGTGGTTTACAGCTCTGTTGCACTTGTAGGCGAGGCCAGGGCACATGGAGCACTACTGACTAGCTGTACATGGTGTCTGTGTGCCGGTGATGGAGACAGAACAGGGAGGCTCTGGCCACCGCCAGGATAAACCTAATTCAGAGACTGAGGTTGGACTCTTTTTATATCTTTGGTTTGGAAATGTTTAAAGAAGCAGCCTGGAAAATATTTTACCATCGAAGTCATGTAAACCCTCTAAGAACTTAGAAGGAAGGGAAGTATAAGGGTTCATTATCATATCTGGTTATATCTATAGTTCAGTTGACAGTCCATTTAGGGAATTCGAATAAGCTAATGTTAAAAATAATTGTTTGGATTCAAAACTTTAATGAAAAACATTTCATATAATTCATTTTAACATTTAAACCAACTTAAATACTGTATAATGTGAGCCCACCTTCAAAATATTGTGTCCATTAGAACCATAACAATTAGTCCATTTATGGATTAGTTGATGGACAAAAAATGTATTAAATCTATTACATTTTGATAATTAATTATTGAGCAATGTTTCTGGAATTGTCTGGTTTCAGCTTCTTTGCTGCTTTTCTCTGTTTTAATAATATTGTTAATTTAATTTTTCTGGGACTGTTGGTTGGACAAAAAAAGACATTTGAAGATGTCACATTGGGCGCTGAGTTGTTATGGGCAATTTTGGACCATTTTTTGACATTTCATTAAATTTATCCATTTAATGCTTAATCAAGAAAATAAACATTAGATTAAGCAAAAATGTCAATAATCTTTTGTATGTAATTCAGTTTTGGTACACATTTTGGAGCAATTTTTGTCTTTCCTGACTTATAAATATTGTGGTAAACTTGACTTCATACAATAGATTCTGATAAAATGACTAATAAGTCTTCATTTGCTAGCTGTCTGCCTGTGTTATTTAGGTATGATTTTATATCACAAAATTCTGACTGGCTAGTGATTTTCAAGGCCTCTGTGGCATTGACCTTCTCACTGAAAATTCACAGTTTGGAGGAAACTGTGGCACAGCATCACCTCCAGTCATTCCAACAAAAGTAAATATGGCAGATGGTCAACTCAGCAGAGGTGTGTGAGGCCCTTTAGAGGTTTTTGTTTTCTCCTGACCATAAAAGAACTGTTTTGTGATAATGGATGATAGCATAATGAACTTTGTTGTTATTTTGTAATTTGTCTCATCATTTTTTCCAGTTTCCATCTGGAGTGATGGTCCCTATATGAACATAATTGTGTAAAAGGCCATCTACTTTACCCCCCTATGCTAATGATTAGGAATGTCAAAGGTTAACCAACAGTAGTTTAATTTGTTACATCAGGAGGCGGAGGTAGTTATTATCAAGCTGATGTTTGTCCAAGTGCTCATTTTTCTGATGAGTTTGTTTTTATTTAGTTGTTTGATGATATAAAAATTGGGGTGTGACATCATGATTGATAGCTATGACAGCAGCTCTCAAACCTCCGTCAAGCGGCAGGACAGCTGAGGGGGCGTGTCCCGCGGGCCATCACCCGCTGCCTGACTCGCAAACTCTGGCTCCAAATGACGTCAAACAAGCAAGATGGCAGCTCCTATGGAGATGTGTCATCCATATTTATATACAGACACTGCATTTGATTATATGAGACAATCTTCAAAAATCAACTCTGGATTGATGAGTTTAATGTATTTCTGTAATCAATATTTGGTAAAAGCTGACACAAGGGTAGTTCTATCTTAAACAATACTGGGAAGCCTCTTCAGCTTTAGACTAAATGGCTGAATGTGAAACAACAATTACAAAACTGTGAAAATACTTTTAACAGGTAGATTTATGATGTTATGTCACTGTTAATATTAGAACAGTTGAATTATTTGGGCATTTATTGCATTCATATGTCTTGTATGATAGAAAAACATTAATTGCTGCTGTCAAAAACCTTGAGTGGCTTTGACAGGTCCTCATTTGTATTTAAAAATACTTGGTTGCAGGTGTTTCTGACTTGTTTTCGTATTGCAAAATGGCTTGGCTTGTCTTCCACATGAGCACACAGGCTTGTGATCTGCTGACCTTTGGAATTTGGGGCTATAGCGCAGAGCTCGATGTTCTAGCTAAGCAAACAAGTCAGGTGTTTGAATTCAATGCTCCTCTAGATATCTGATGTCTGTCTCTCCTTTGCTCTTTGTCAATATTTAACAAGAACTCTGTTTTTGGGAATTCCCCTGCTGTGTTTTTGTGTATTCTGTGTAACATGGCAGGAATAACGCAAGAATCGTCTCCTCTTCATGGCCAGAAGGAAGCTTGACGTTGTGTTAATTTTTTGTGTGCACCACAAAGGTGTAGCTGTAACTGATCAGCCGGTACACACACCAGTCCCTAATGTCAGTCCCATTAGAACCAGCATCCGCGGCCATCTGCACCGTGACTCATTAGACTGTCATTTCACGCCGTTTATGGGCTGTGTTTGGACGCCTGCGCTTCAGCCTCACCCCGGGATATCAGACCTCCTCCTCTGGCAGTGTCCCCTGCGGGGTGTGGCTTGAGGACAGAGATTGGAGAATGCTGCTCCTATATCCCAACCCCCCACTCTCCATGCATCATTACATTCCTGCTCCCCCACCCCTCAACATCATCTTCCCCAGAGGTCTGGGCCTGTAACGAGAGGATAGGGTGGAGCATCTGTTCCTTGAGCCACTCCTTTTATCCACTGGCCCTCCCTCTCAATCACTCTCTTTTCAGACCCTCTCTGGTCTGAATCTCTGCTGTTAACACTCTCACACACACTCACACAAACACACATATATACTACAGACAGACAGACCATCTGAGTTGTGCCCCCTCTCTTCTGCAATCTTTTGATTATCTGGTGACTCAACCCTTCAATCACTTTCTTAATGTCACCCTGAAAATGTTGCACCCCTGCTGGCGTCCTGTTTGTTTATTTCTGTCTTCAATTTATTATCTTCATTCATGCCAGTTAACCCCTTTCCCTGCTTTGTGTGTGTGTGTATGCAGGTGAAAAGCAAGACCATCAACTGAATCTGAGCCCACCGCACACTTGTCACACCTCTGAGATGCTCAGAAACCACCTGACAGGTCAGTACATGTGCACACACTGATGCAAAAAAACATGCACACAAATACAGTCACATGTCCAAGGAGAATAGCTGAATAAAGCTATGTTACTTCAGCACATTAAAGAGGCATGGTGAGAGACATTAAATGACCTTTTGGGGAGAGAAAAGAACGGTTCCTCTGACATGCTTGCTCTGACCTTTTGATTTCTTTCTTACCATTCAGCCCTTCAGCTCTGAAGATAGAACTTTCTCATTAGTCCTGAGTATGGACTCCTGTCAGGTAGTTTGAATTAAGATTTTAGGGGCCAAATTACTTAATTTGACTGATCGTAGTAGAAACATCCAAGACCAGAAGGCTATCAGTGTGCAGTAGAATACTTATTAGAGCTGTGCAGCTGTGCAGAGCATTTACACCCTGTGGAGAAAATGTATGTAGGTGAAGTGATTTAATGACTAGAATCACATTTGCAGTTTGGAGCATGAGCAGGTCTGAACTTTTTGTCTTTGTGTGTGCGTGTGTTTGTAGCATGGTCATGTATGTCTTTAAGAAGCTGGATGTAACCATGGATAACTCCTGGAGGAGGAAACACCATCCAAAAGGTTTTTTTTTTCCCAACCTGGCAACCCAGAAGTTATTCTTTTTAATGGCTTGTAGCTGATATATAAAGCATTATTTAATAATTTATTGACTATTGATAAAGCTGTTAGTTACAGCTTAAAACCCCTTTATAAAGAGTGCATTATTATGCTCTCAGTTTACTTAAACATCATCTGTTTATGTTTATGTAACTTCTTTACCCATTTGGAAACAGCAGCCACATTTGACATCGAGGATACAGATGATTCATTTAGTGCTGCTTCTGTTTCTTAGTATGTTTATACACCGTTTTAAAGAAAGCATGAGCTGATATTGTCTTCAAGTCTACGTGCACATAGACTTGTTTTGTCAGAAATTAAAATAGCTCTTGCCAAGGAGGATACAGTGCGCTGTTGTATGTGGGATGCTGATACAATTGGCATAGAGAGAACTGATTACTGATTTGGTCCAAAGGGATTTTCTCTCTGTGCAGAAACAGTCTGCCCTACTTACAGAGACGCCACCGCAGCCTAACCTGCTGTTCCCAGCTGGTGCTGCTTTGAAATACACCCCCCCCTTCCCTCCCTCTTTCCCCCTGCTCCTCCTCCTTCCCCTCTTCTTTTTGCTCCTCCTCTCTGAGTCTGTGCAGAAGCCCCCCCCCCCCCAGTATATGAGCCTCGTCTTCTCTGCGTCAGACAGGTCCATTCATGAAAAGTGTGACGTGAGCGGGTCTTCAGCGACCCTGTGACGCTGCCTCCCACCCACTCACAGCCCAGGTGCTGCGGGAGTCAGAGGAATGTCTGTCATTCTCCAGCCTCTCTCCCTGCTTTTTGTGATGTTTTTCTCCGTCCTGACTGTCAGTTCAGCCTTTCTCCCCTGGGTTTTTTTTCACATCCCTGGCTCGGAGCGGAGAGAGGACCATGAATCTGAGCTCTGTCTGCTGTGAGTAATCTGCTGATGCTGTGTCTTTGCATTACATCTGAGTGGAGGCGGTGTGATGTGGAGGTTGCTCTCCTGCTTGTGTATGATTTGTCTCCAGTCTTTTCGAAAGTTTGCATCCTTTATCATACATGCGAGACATCCCTGCGTGTGTTTGTGTGTGTGTTTGCGCTGTCTGTATGTGGACCAGCTGTCTGTTTGTTCAGTTAGCAGCACTGCAGGAGTGTGTCGAGCGGTCGTGCGTTGGTGCGTGCAGGAGCTATTTTAGGCTCAGTGGTGATGCTGCTGCTGCTGCTTTTTGATGCAGTATTTCTCGGTGCCCTCTGAAGGACAGGTTGTGATGTAGGTGAAGGTATAGACCAGCAAAACCTGCCCTCCGCCTCCTGATATAACAAATTAAACGAACACACCTTCTGAGGTGTGATAACGCTGTTGGTCAGAGCTGACACACTTTTTCTGGGACACATGTGTACATACACACATAACTCTCCCAATTCCTTTCTCTCATTTTGTTTTAGTTAAGTCTGCCTCTCTCTTTGTGCCTGCAACTTCATACATCTCTTTATTTACTCGGCTTGGCAGCAGGAGAGATCTGTGTGTGCCCACCTCTGTCCTCTGCTACTAAGCATGTTTATGTAACTGCACAGGATGAGTAGCCGGCAGCCGGGCTTTAGAGGAGAGGAGGAGGAGGAGGAGGAGGAGGAAGAGAGAGATCCATCCATCCATCCTCCACAGAGCATTTAAATTAATGGCTGCATATTCATATCCATGAGGAGTTTGCCATTTGGATTTTTTGTGAGTGTCTGACTTCAGCTGCTTGGGGTACAGAATTTAATATTTAAACGTAGATTAGCTACATGTTGCTTTTTTTTTAAGAGCAAGCAGGGATAGTATAAACCCATGAGCTAACAGAAACACTAATGTGTATTGATTTCCTTGCTGTGGCTGAGTCTGTCTTCAGACATGTAGTACAACTCATACTCGTTTTTTTTTTTTTGCTCAATAGCTTTGTGCATTTTCATATTTGCAGCCATTAAAATGGTGTCAGTCACAGCCAGTCTCCTGCAATATGAGTGTTTGTCTGTTGTGTCACTTTTTGTGTGTCTGTCTCTCTCCTCGGCCCTTGTTGTTGGCGGGTCAGGCAGGCTGTCCCTATTAAAAGAGCACAAGGGGGATTGTTGTGGCAGCAGCTGCTCTGGTGTGCAGTGTGTAGCTTTGAGTGTGTGTGTGTGTGTGCTGCTGTCTCCTGGCCGTGCAGGGCAGACAGGCCCAGTTCACATGGAGCCGGCTCCTCTTGTGTCCTTTGTTGTCGCTCTGGGAGTCTTTCCCATTGGAGCGTGGTCGGTACAGTATCATGCCGCAAGCAGCCACAACAGCAGCAGCAGCAGCAGCAGCAGAATAGCAGTTTCTCTCTGTCTTCTTTGTCTGTCTCTCATTCATTTATCTCTGCTCTCACTCTTTTCTGTTTCCAGCTTCAAAAATGCCTCCATATTTCCCTCTTTCATGGCCCTTTTCTGTCTCTCTAATCTACTTTTCACCAAACCATGCTCTCTTTCCACTGTCTACTTGGCCCCTCCGTCCCTCTCTGTCTGTTTGCATTCATCATCTATCCGGATGGATCTGGTTAGCATTCATAAATAGAACTCCGTAAAGCTTTATCGTTAAGAATTACTGGGAACAAAGAATCGACTTGACTGAAAGGAGATTTTCAGAGCAGAGTATGCATGATAGTTACAGATTTCAGTCTTGTAGGAGGCTGTGTGTCCTGGTTACAGTGCAGGCTGCAGCCTCACTGAGAGGCTGGAAGAGCGAAGCTGGAGGGAGACTGTGTGACGTGTCGATGGCACACACTCTTAGTTATTTATTTTCTCCGGTTCTGACTGGTACCAGCTGAGGCTATTTGAGGCACAAATTATGTTTGTGTGTTTGGGGTTCTAATGATTCACAGCCACATTAACCCTTAATCTGAATTTTAAATATACTCTTAAAGAATGCTGAACTGGTTCCCCTCAAGGCAGCGTCCTTTCCCCTCTACTCCTCTCCCTGTATACCTCCGGTCACCAGTCAGTCAAGCTACTGAAGTTTGCAGACGACTCATTGGGCTCATCTCTGATGGGGACGAGTCCTCCACAGGTGGTAGATTGACCATCTGATATTCTGGTGTAGCCAAAACAACGTGTAGCTCAATGCTCTGAAGACAGTGAAGATGGTTGTGGGCCCCCAGCTGTCCCCATATCACCTTGTGTGACCCCCCCCCCCCCAGTTGACACTGTGGAGCTCTTCTGCTTCCTAGGAACCATCAACCAGGGCCTAAAGTGGGAGCAGAACATCAGAAACCTTACCCAGAAGGCACAGCAGAGGATGTACTTCCTGTAGCAGCTGAAGAAGTTCAACCTGCCAAAGCCAATGATGGTGCACTTCTACACCGCCATCACTGAGTCCATACTCACCTCCTCCGTCACCATCTGCTACACTGCTGCCACTGCCAAGGATAAGGGCAGACTGCAGCATATCATTCACTCTGCCGAGAGGGTGATTGGCTGCAACCTGCTGTCCCTCCAGGACCTGCATGCCTCCGGGACACTGAAGCAAACAAGAAACATCATGGCCAATCCCTCCCACCCCCAAACTTTTTCGAATACTTCCCCGAGGCAAGAGGCTGAGGTTCATCTTGACCAAAACAAGAACAGTTTCTTCCTGTCTGCAGCTGGCCTCATCAACGAGACCCTGGACCTCCACATGCGTGGACTCTATCCCATTCATAGTCACTACACATCATATTTATGTGAAATCTATATCTTATTTTCTGTGAAGTCATCACATTTTTTTCTCTTACCTTCTGTGTTTTTTGATTGTTATGCACCACTACACCAAGACAAATTCCTTGTATGTGAAAACTAGTCTCTAGTCAGCTAGGATCAATTTGGTGTGTTTTGGTTTGCTGAACTCACTGGCAGACATTCAGTGTTTTGGACTTCAAAATGCTCACACTCTCACTCTCCCTCATCAGTCAACTCTCTCTGGCAGTTTCACTCATCCTCTCCCTGAGAAATCCAGCTCTCACAACAAACCAGGCATATTCCACCATGATCGCACCTGGCATTTTCCCCGGGGCTTTGACCTTGTTCCTATTTGCCCAGCAACACCCGTCAAACCCCAAGCAGGCAGGTAGGCGGGCAGGGATTACTGCTCTGTGGCCTGCTACCCCCTCCAGCCACCACCAGGTATTTAAGTCAGCCCAGGTGAGTCACCAGAGGGAGTCAGAATATGAAGAAAGAGGGATTATAGCAAAATGTCAGCCATGTGAGAGCAGATGCCTGAACACTGTGCCAGAATCTGTTTATTTTCCCCTTTTTTCACCGCTGGGCCTGCACCAGCAGATTATTACTTTCACCCACCTACAGCAGGCTGTCCAATCCACTCTGTCAGGGCTCATGGCCATGGCAGCGAGGGAAAGCTGATTTAGACATCGGCCCACATCCCGACAATCAAATCAGGACTGGGCTGCTTTCATATTTCTGAGGTTTCTCTATTTGATGTTCATATTGCTAAATATGTTACCATTTTGCCGGCTGCACCAAACAGAAAACAAATACGAGCAGTATGTTTCCAGATTTCTGTTTCATAACATTGTTTACTGACATGATGACATGAAAGTCCAGAGTCTGCGTTAACTAGGGAAACAGAGTACAGATACCAGAGTGCAACTGTTCAACTCTCACTCAGATTAACAGACGGTCGGATGTGTGGTTCAGAACAGAGTAACTTTGACCATAGATGTCATAGTCTGATCTATTGATAAGACTATTGTGTTCATCCAGGTTATTTTTATTTTAATACTTTGGTTTTACTTTCCTTTATTGGGTTCTTGTAGCTGCTTTTGCCATCCATTTTAAGTCAAGAGAGATGGAAACAGTCCACAACACGTATTTATCTTTCCTCCCAGCAGTGAGCTCATGAGGATGTGCTGACCAATATCTATGAAAGGGCTTCAGCTCACTCTTCTATAGTCATATATCTCTGTACGCCTTTGGTTTCTAATTATAATAAAAGACAATAAGACAATAGTCAGATTTAAAAAAAAACAAAAACATTCTGGACAGGCGTTAAGTAGTTGGTAGTTTCTGAGGTGATTTGTGCCCCTCTTCTTTTGAAGTAAAAGCTTCGTTGCTTCAAAAATTATTTTTGATGAAAGCAAGATACTATTTTAGAAGAGCGACCCACTCCTTGCTTTAAAAGAAGTGAACAACAACAACAACATGGCTGTTGTTATTTAAAACAACACTATTCCCTCTGTATCTGACTGGCTTAGTGGATCACACAGCAACCTCCAGGTCTTTTTGGCCTCTCCAAACCTGAGAGTTGAATGAGAGCAAGTGTGACTGGTAGCAGAAGGTCAGGATGGATGCTGTGTTGACATGGTAACGTGTGAATGATGAGGTGGAATAGGGAGCTAAATTGGCTCTTTGTTGGTGGTGCAGCTGTCACCTAAAGGAAGGTTCCCCCTGTGGGGCCCAGCAGGGCTTCCCTTAATGAGGAGCAGAGTGACGGAGACACAGATGACGCTGCTGCTGCTGATGCTGTGATTGTTAGTGTGAGAATGAATGCAAAGTGCATGTCTGTATATGTTAATAGCCTGTCTTTTGCTACATTGATATGTTACAGGAAGTCCAGCTGCTAATGATAGTATGTTGAAACACAATCGAAACAACCATATTGGCGTTTGCTGAGTGGCACAAAAAAAACTGCCCTCCCTAGTGGATTGCTGGGAGTAGTGGGATTATTGGATCCTGCCAGACACGCCCCAGGCATGTGTTTGTGTCTGTGTGTGTGTGTGTGTGTGTGTGTGTGTGTGTGCGCGTGTGCGCATGCGTGTGTGTGTGAGCGAGCACATGTGTTCTCTGAATCTGATCCCCTTGTGCCACCAGCTGCTGTGAACACACACACAAACACACGGGCACACACAGTAACAACACCAGTGAGATCTCTCTGCCAAAGTTGCTCCAAATCTATCTATATATATATATATATATATATATATATATATATATATATATATATATACTTTGTGTATATATATATATATATATATATATATATATATATATATATATATATATATATATATATATATATATATATATATATATATATATACTTTGTGTATATATATATATATATATATATATATATATATATATATATATATATATATACTTTGTGTATATATATATATATATATATATATATATATATATATATATATATATATATATATATACTTTGTATATATATATATATATATATATATATATATACTTTGTGTATATATATATATATATACTTTGTGTATATATATATATATATATATATACTTTGTGTATATATATATATATATATATATATACTTTGTGTATATATATATATATATATATACTTTGTGTATATATATATATATATATATATATACTTTGTGTATATATATATATACCAAAAATGTACATACCATAATGCGTTATACTATTGGTCGTTGACATTAGTTTGTACAAATGAAAGGAAGTGTGTAAAGGATGTATGGAGGGGAAGACTGAATAGGGTCTGTGTTTGTACAAGCTTGTCTCTGGAGCTCTGTAGGGATTAAAGGATCAGCCCCTGATAATTTCTCTCTCTCTCTCTCTCTCTCTCTCTCTCCCCCTCTTGCTGTTTCTCTATCTTTCTTCATTTTATCCATTCTGCTGAATATCTGCATTGTGTCCTTCTCTGGAGTGATATGCACCTCATGCAAATATGTAACATTTTCTTTTTCTTTTTTTTTTTAAACATCAGAGTCAGTGTGTGCTTTTGCCCAGCCACGGTCGCTTTCGGAAAGTCCAGTAAATAAATGACTGTAAATGAAACCCTTTCCCGATTAGGTGCAGACATTATTGATGGGATTCTATGCCCATAGAGATCTCCCATTAGAGATTAATGGGAGAGGTCTGTTTCCTATTCTTGGTGTCAGATATAGATGCATAGACTTTGTCCAGATTCAGCCTGTTAGCACAGGAAAGAGACTGGCTGGACCAAGTGCAAATGGGTGGAAATGACAGCAGTTGAAAGGCATCAGATTTTCTTGTAGCCATTATTCAGGCAAGATAATTGTGGCATTTGAGTCAGGTTATAGGGATTACTGTATGCGCAGGCCTGTGTCTTGATGTGCGTGTTTCTCTACAGTCGACCACATCCACCCTCTGCGTCCCACGTCAGAAGCCCAGCTCTGAGAATCGTCCGTGGGGTGGAATTACAGCACGGGCCTCTACTCACACAGCTCGATTGTCTGAGCTGTGGAAGGGACGGATTTATTGGATACCTGAGAGAGCATTCTCTCCTTCCCCTGCACTCTCAGCAACCTGCTTAGAGACAGGCCTGCATTATAGATGAGCTTCTGGCAGCCACTACACTCTCACAGCACTCAGGTTACCCCCCCAGTAGATACACACAGATACAGTACATGCACTCGCACAAACATGTAAGCAGCATTGATGTGGACCAGCGGTTCAGGACTCATAGCAAGTAATTGTGAACATCTCTTCAGTTTGAGGCCTGTCAAGAACCTTAACCGCTCTCTTTTACTTCCTTCTTTTCTGTTTTTACAAGTGTCCAGAAATGGAAAAATGCCAAATAGCAAATGCATGATTAAACACAAACATTGGAGACTGGAATCCAGGCTTGATGTAGCCTCAGCAGCAAAGTTGTATGCTATAGAGGGCTTGATTGTACTTTGACCTTTGCCAAGTGGAAGAGCTGTGCATTCATGCCAATGTTCCCTGCAGAGGGCAACATAAACTAAATGTGTGTTTCAGTTGAACTTCTTGACTGTCCTCAACCCTTAAGGAACCTTCCACGTAACACAGAGCCAACTCACTACTCTGCCTCTCTGTCTCCTCCCTCCTGGACTTTGATCTTCTGTTCCCGGCTGTACACACTGTACAGCCTCTCTTTCTCTCTTTCTCTCTGTCCCTCACTGTCTGTTTTATACTGCCCCCTCAAACTTGATTGGATTTCTAAGGCCATGATGTCCTCAGTGGCTTTAAAGTGTCATTTAGGCAGCAATTGATTCACTGCTTTGTGCAGATTGGTAAACGAGCACAGTTGGACTGTGGATAAATGGCCATCTGTTTGTCACTGAGTAAACACAGTGTATGCTACAGTTGTAACAAATTAAAGCCCCCACGTTCAAGATTTCTGACCTTGGCAACTCCCTGTGGTGACGTTGAAAAAGACTGTGTGGCAAGACAGCGTTGCATGTCGTTACAACACTCCCCACGCATCTGATACAGGGACAGGGAGATGAAGGGAAGAGAGCAACACATACTGTAGACAGGGATTGTCTCTTTTTTTCTACCAAGAAAACATTTAAGTCATCAGAATAATTTGATTATCATGCAAGATATTATACATAGTGTCTTTAACTGACATACTGTAGGTAGGTTGTACAGTTCATCAGTTTTATCTGTGACATAACGCATAGCATTTATGTTTAAAATTTTTCTTTTTGAGGCACATAGTTTGGCATTATAATATACAAATGGAGAAGTAATGAGCATCAGAACAAGAAGGGCTAAACTTTATTCAAAAAGCAGTTACCCCAGTTTGCTAAGTCACACACAACAGACTGTCTCCCTCTGCCAGTTTCCTGTCATCTCTACTGTTGTGATAAGAAAGACATAAAGACACAATTATTTTAGGGACTTTTTATTCCTTAATTCAAAAACTGAAAGTAGAGAAATCACATGAAAAAAGAGGAGAAAGAGATTGGGATTTACAAGTAACAAAAATCCCCAGCCAGATGTGAACTAGGGGTCGTTGTGATGATCAAAATCAAGAGACAGACTAACATGCTTCATCCAATTTGTGGTTAGTAAGAAAAACATAGAACAATGCCAGTCTTATCCCTTTTAAATATTGATGCATTTTTTGTGTTGTTATTCAGCTGATATCATATTTTTTGGCCTCAGGCTTTGGTAGAAAATCAAAAAAGAAGTGGTGACAACTAACAACTTCTTGCTTTGATTTTAAAAGAGATCCTCTCTTTCTATTCTCTCTAATGTTCTTTGTCATCGTACTTGTACCTAGTCAGCTTCTTGAGATTTGTACTACAGAGTCACTGTCCTCTAATGCTTGATTGTCTTGCCTTGCATTTAAGTCGCTTTGGATAAAAGCGTCTGCTAAATGACAAAATGACATAATGTAAATGTAAACTGGGTTTGGGCAATGGGGTTTGTCTACCATCAGAGAGTTTACCAAAGCGTTTATACCTAGGTATGTTGCAAATCAATCAACAGCTCTGATTTATGTTAGGAAGGTTGTGTCCCTTCCTTGACCCTGTTCAGCACTGTTTCGTTTAACACTAACAGACAGTTAAAGATGCTATAGATTTTCTCCTGGTGGGTCAGTGAGTGTAGAAAAGCAGAAAGCATGTTAGCTGCGTGGCTGGCCTGTGTTGACGGCTATGGCCGGCCCTGCTGTTTAAGCACTGAGAATGGTTTGTATGTGCCAGATGTTTTGCTCTTAGCTGTCGTAATACACAGCAAGGGTTTTAATCCCTGCTATTCTGTTACTACTTCACAGTGAACATAGTAAAGCCCTGGTCATGTGTGTGTGTGATCGGTTTAGTCTAACTGTTTCCCAGAAATTTCCCAGAATTGCATTATTTGTATCTACTCTGCAGTGTCTTTCATTCAGCAACTCCATCTCTCGTGCACTGATTTAAAGCCTATTTGATATTCCTGACCTCCTCCACCGTGCTGTGTTTACACTCAATAGTTAAAAATAATCATCATTAATGTAAGCTCTTCCAATCCCAGATCTATGAGAGGAAATGAGAGGATTGCTTTTCTCTCTGTGGAGGTTATGAGGGCCCATGGCAACAGCTCTGATTGTGTCTGTGCTGTATTACTTGTATCTGTTTTTTTTTTCTATTTGCTCTATAGTTTAGTTAACATGTTTCTCTTTCTTGTTTTTTATCTATCTCCCATCTCTACAGGTAATTCTCAACATTCAGACAAGCCAGTGCGTTAGGACACGCCCCACTCATCATCACTCGGCAGCCCATGCACATGCATGACACCATGGGTAGCTCCCCCGAGGTGCTCTCGTGGACTTCCTGCCCTAGTCTGTTGGTGGGCAAGCTGAAGGAGGAGCTCAAACTTACTGTGGTTGGGGACGCCATGAAGAAATCAAATGCACCCAACTCCCAACCCCAGCCTCCTCAGACCCCTCCCTCTAATTTACCCCCTCAGATTATCACAGACCTGGCCCCACCGACACACCTGCCCGTTCCCCTGCAGACACTGCAGACGCCCGGCCAGGATGAGGACTCAGTGCTGGGGGGTTTAAGTCCCCCAAACACAGCCTTGAGCGTGGACTCGACGCGGAGTGAAGGCGGGCATTTTGACAACAGTGTGCTCCAGCTGCAAGAGCAAGACCATGAGGAAGCCGGGTCACCGGCGTCCTGTGAGCACGGCGGATGTGGCAGTGGAATGGAAGAGCAGATGGGAGAAGGGGACTGTCCTATGGACCACAATGGAGAGGGTAGACAAAGCCACCCACATCACCCTGATGACATCAAGCTGCACTTCCACAGAGCAGGACCTGGGTCCGGTGGCTTCCTAGAGGGGCTGTTTGGCTGTCTTCGTCCAGTCTGGAACATCATAGGAAAGACGTACTCGACAGAATACAAGCTACAACAGCAAGGTTAGCGCTTCTCTTTCTGCATGGCATCTTTTAGACAACTGAGTGCACCATGTATACTCCAGATGTCCCTTTAAGGCTTCCAAGAAACAAACTTCAGAACTCCTTCCTATTTCTCCTAGTGTATTCTAAAACTGTAATTGAATAGCCACCGCTGGCTTCACCATATTGCTGTTCTGGGTGAAGCGGTACTGCTGTCAGTTTGAATTGAGGTCATGGTGAAGGTAGATTCACCTTGCTGCAGGGCTGCCTGTACAAACCGGACACACAGGCTTCAGGATGCGAGTGTGGTCAGACAGAACTGGGCTGGGTACTGTGTCAGCTAATGTTCAAAATTAGTGTGCTAGAGATTTCAGCATCATAGCTTCTTCGCTATGCTGGTTTCAAAACCACATAACAAGGATAGAACAACATATAACTCACTGTTTCAGTATCTAAGACAGTTACAGCATTTTCACACAAGGCCGTAGGTTTGCTTTTGCTCTGTACGACTAAATAATACAAGATGTAGTGCTAAATATGTGTTTTTGTATTTCTGAGATACAACAATTTCTCTTCTTAAAGAGCAAACCTGACAGCACAACTAGAGTAGACAGACAAAAACAATACTAAAGGTCAAAATCTGTCTTATACACTTAAAAAAAGAACAGCTTGTATAGATGCAGTATTGATAAAATGTAATTTATCTGTTTCCAGACATGTGGGAGGTTCCTTTTGAGGAAATTTCTGAGCTGCAGTGGCTGGGTAGCGGTGCACAAGGAGCTGTCTTCTTGGGCAAATTTCGTTCCGAGGAGGTGGCTATCAAGAAGGTGCGTGAGCAGAAGGAAACGGACATTAAACACCTGCGAAAGCTCAAGCATCCCAATATCATCAGCTTCAAGTAAGTCAACAACTATTTAACCTGCTTTTTACCTGGTGTTGCACCTTAACTTGTTTTTTTAAGAGATGCTGCTCTATAAATTAGTTTGTTGTGTTTTTTAGGGGCGTGTGCACACAGGCACCTTGTTACTGCATCATCATGGAGTACTGCGCCCAGGGCCAGCTCTATGAGGTGCTGAGGGCAGGGCGGAAGGTGACCCCCAGGCTACTGGTGGACTGGGCCTCAGGCATCGCCAGTGGCATGAACTATCTACACCTCCACAAGATCATCCACAGAGATCTCAAATCTCCGAAGTGAGTCACCTCTTTTGCTGGTATTGTCAGACGAAAATATAATTTGGGGAGTAATTTTGGAGTGATAAAGGATTTTTTTTTACTTTATTTAATCAGGTATTCTCACCTGAGATTGGATCTCTTTTTCAAGCGAGACCTGAGAATAAGAAACATTCATAGTCAGCTACGCACAACATCGGTATATAGAAACAACACAACTAAGGCTACACAGACGCAATCAAAAGGAATGAATAAAAACAGTTATATGAGTCATAGTTATAGAGTCATAGTCAGATTATAAAGTTTTAAAATCTCAGAGGGGGATGAAATTCTCTAGTTTGAGGGCAGTTTGCAGTTAATTCCATTTGAAAGGTGTATAGCACCTGAGACCAGTTCTGCCAAGTTTAGTTTTTAGAGATATCTGAGGTTAAATAGTTACTGCATCATGTGCTGCAGTTACAAGACACAAAATTTCTTCAATTGTTTTTTCGTACCTTTTAAATTCTCATCATTGTTACAATTTTCACCTTTTACTACTATGAAATTCAACAAGCTTTATATCACCTAAAACACCCCTGAAGCCAGGTTACAATAGAATACAATTAAATAAAAGGACAATACTTCTGTATGTGAAGCAGCAAAGTTGTTAGTCCCTCCTGATGTACAGGAAAGGTTTTTCACTGTTATGCAGCAGCTCATGGGGGCAGTGGTCACGTTCTTATAGCTGATCTGTAAAGCTCATGAACAGCTCAGCAGCCTTGTTCGAGATTTCTTAGCCCTCAGCAGCAACAACAATCCAGCCTTTCAACTCTGAATAGTCTGACATTAACTCAAATACCATTCTCAGAATTAGTAAAAGCTAGTCGACTTCATATCAGGCGGACAAGACTCTGTGTCTTAACTCATCCTGCTCATCCTGTCTTGTCCTCAGCACACTATAGCCCTGTTTCTCTAATCAATATCATCATGCTGCAGCACTGCCAAACACTGTATTAGTCAGCAGAATGATAGGAGGCTGAATGTACTGGAAAGGTCAGTCTCATTTACTTAATGGGGTGATTCAGATGCAGAAATGTGCTTCTGTAACAGTGGAGGGTTTTAGTCTTGAAAACTGATGTTGAATAGTATAAAATGAAACGTATTCTCCTTTAAAAAAAAAAAACAGAATGTCACAGGAAAAACTTTGCATCTGTCTAAATGTTTTAACATGGGTCGTTTTGTCATGGATTAATATCGGCCTGACACTGCTTGGCTTTAATACGAAAGGGTAAACATGAGTTTCTATAATGACTACACCATTACTACACAGTTGACAAAGAATTATTACAGGATTAGTTATTTTTAGCTCTTAATAATATAGTCTGACCGACTCAGTCTCACAAATAACTAAGTAAGATTGTAATGTGTAGGTTGTTGCAACATTTCAACCACATTTTTGCCATATTTTGTGTAATTCTACAGTTCATGTGAAACACAAGGTTTGCATGGTGCAATATTTTACGAAAGATTATTGCTAATATGTAAATAATGTGTGTTTTCTTTTATAGCGTTTTGGTCACCCACAACGACTCTGTGAAAATCTCTGACTTTGGAACCTCCAAAGAGCTCAGTGACAAAAGTACAAAGATGTCATTCGCTGGTACGGTGGCCTGGATGGCGCCAGAGGTGATAAGAAATGAACCTGTGTCCGAAAAAGTAGACATCTGGTGAGTGATTAAATGCCACAAATTTAAAATGACATTATTTTAAATCGCCTGTTGATGTTGCTGTACTGATGCTTGTCTATCTTTACTTGTGTGCTGCAGGTCATTTGGAGTTGTGTTATGGGAGCTGCTGACTGGAGAGATTCCCTACAAAGATGTGGACTCCTCTGCCATCATCTGGGGTGTTGGCAGCAACAGTCTTCACCTTCCTGTCCCCTCCACCTGCCCAGATGGTTTCAAAATCCTCATGAAACAAACATGGTGAGTATGGATCATATATTAAGTGCAGTAACACATTCTACACTGCATCTGATCCTGATCCTGTTAATTTGGTTGAGTGCTTTTGACAAATGCTATACACAGAATCGCTCGAAAGTGCATGTTCTCGTTTAATCACATCTCCTCTCTCTGATGTTCATCGATGCCAGGCAAGGCAAGCCTAGGAATAGACCATCTTTTCGTCAGATCCTCCTACACCTCGACATTGCCTCTGCTGATGTTCTAGGAGCTCCTCAGGAGACGTACTTCAAGTCTCAGGTCTGTACTACAACTGAAAAACACAAGCAAATCATCTTTACTTCTTATAAGTCACAGGATTCAATACAGTTGTTTTCTCAAGATATGTTTGTACACATACTCTAAGCTGTAGCGTTCATAGCAGTGTGAATTGTCACCATTTTTGACTTTGTCTATTCATATTACAGGCTGAATGGAGGGAGGAAGTGAAGAAACATTTTGAGAAGATCAAAAGCGAAGGCACTTGTATTCACAGACTTGATGAAGAGCTGATCAGACGCAGGCGGGATGAACTCAGGTGTGTGAACAGAGAGAGGCATTCAGAGGAACATAAGACAATAGTAAACATGTTGCCCACCTGTGAACGATTGCTCACACTTTCTGCCAGTCAGGGACAAGTGAACAAATGCTGTAGCACCACCATTTGGGTAATCTGTACAAATTCAAAAAACTTCAGAATAGCTCGATGAGATGCAGTGTACCATTAAAATGCTGATAGACTAACAGACAGACCATCTGTTTCATTCTTTATTTATCTGTTAATTATACTGTGATATTAATTATTCATAATATGGTGTGATGTTGATTTGCAAGTGCAGGCGTTGTTTGAACATTTGTCTGCAATCTCAAACACTTCTCAGGCACGCACTGGACATCCGGGAGCACTATGAGAGGAAACTGGAGAGAGCCAATAACCTCTACATGGAGCTGAGTGCCATCATGCTGCAGCTGGAGGTCCGGGAGAAGGAACTAATGAAGTATGTAAATAAGCTATTTATCACAGCAGTGATAAATAACCCTAAGCTAACCCTAATCATAACCCTCTGCTTTACTACTATCCTGCTGCATTCCTCATCATCAGGCTTCACTGGTTGTCAGTTTATCATAATTTCCTCCTTTTAAAAAGCAGTAACCAAATATTTAAAACTATTATATTGGCAAAACAACTGACAGTTTGATCATGTTTGAAATACTGCTATAGAAGAAAAACTTTTGGGTCAGCATTTCTAGAACAATACTGCATTTTTTTTGACTGAAATCATAATGAATTCTCAGAAACATTGTTAATATTTCAGCCTCAGTTTCTCAGGCATTTGTTTTTGTTTTGGTATGACATGAATAAATAAAAGTCTCTGTGAGTTTCCCCTCTCTTGATTTGTAGCCATTTTCTTGACCTATTTTTCCACTCGTTAGGATTTCTGTCTCTTCTGAATGATTGATTTTTGTGTGTTTCTCAAAAAAAACAAAAAATATACATCTATTGTCACTGTATTGAAAGTAGGATAATCTATACTGAGCTCACTGATTTGTACAGTTCATTTGGATTCTGTCGTCTGTCTTGTAAAATCATATCATTCTACAGTTTGAGTAACAACAGCTCTGAATGCACTTCACTATCATATAACTCCAAACTTATTCTGTCATCCCTGTAGGAGAGAGCAGGCAGTGGAGAAGAAATATCCGGGGACCTACAAGCGCCACCTGGTCAGACCCATCGTCAGGTCCAACGCTGTGGAGAAGCTCATCAAGAAGAAAGGAAGCATTTCCCACAAAGCTGGGTTACCTCCCACCAAAAGGTTTGACCCTTGGCAAATTGAACAGCTTACCATAGACGAAAAGACAATTAATAATGCCCTGTTGTAACATTTATCCATTAAATGCGTGATAAGTATCAGTAAAGTAAGTAATTTGAATCCTTATATGTTCATAAGAAGTGTTGCTAGAAGACATTATTTAGCTTCGAGAGTATCAAATTAACTCAAATGCCTGTTAAAATTCTTAATTCTGATATTTCCCCTCCAGGCCAGACTTGCTTCGTTCTGATGGCATCCCCAGCATTGACCCTCTCCCCTCCCCCTCGCCACTATCTGCCAGTCCAAAGGTCTCCACGCCACCTGGCAAGGCCCGCTACAGAAGCAAGCCACGTCACCGCCGCGCCAACAGTAAAGGGAGCCACAGCGAGTTCCCCGGGGTGCTGAAACCTGCTGCAGGGGCACTAGAAGACACCCAGTCGCTCCAAGAGCAGCCCTACCACCATCTACACCACCACCACCACCACCATCACCCACCAACCGAGGGGCCCTTCCTCCCCTTGAAGGGCCGCGAAGAGGCTGTCGTCAACTGTGCCAACAACCTGCGCTACTTTGGCCCCGCCGCCGCCCTCCGTAGCCCTCAGACTGACCACCTGCAGCGCCGTGTTTCAGGCTCCAGCCCTGACCTCATTTCCACCACAGTGGATGCAGACACACGTCAACGGACTTCATCCACCAGCTCCAATCCCATCCCAGGTGCAGGCGCCGGTTCTTTGTGTCCCTGCTGCCAGGCTCACCCTTTCCCTGGATGCCTACACTGTCAGGAGACCCCTCCTGCATCCAACCACCCAGAGTTGCCCCACTACTCACTGCTCAGCACCCAAGAAAGCACCCATTCTTCTTTAGGGGCTCCCAGCAAAGATCCAGCTTCAGACAGTGAGGCCACAAACAAGGCCGAGTCTCAGGAGCCGGAGGCATCCCAACACACACACACCCTCCCCACTGCACTGCCTCGCACTCTCAGACCTCTCAGGAAGGTAAGTAGCTGGAGCCTTGCATCAGTCGAGCTGTGATAAAGTGTGTATTTGTGTGAAGGAAATGGGGGAAAATGATGGATTAAAAGCTGTAATTGCGTCTCTTACAGGGTGGAGATGAGTCATCTGAAGAGGAAGAGGGGGAGGTGGACAGTGAAGTGGAGTTTCCAAGGAGACAAAGGTAAAATGCTCATTTACATGCAACCTTTACCATCATAGTGTTGAAACACTGTTACATCATGTGGTGCAAATAAGGAAAATTGCAGAGCATTCACCACACCAAAATAACCATTATAGTTTGTAATATTGGCATGTCTCACACACAGTAAGCCAGGTATGAATCAGTCTTACAGGTAGCTACTTGATCGCAGCAGCCTCACATCAACAAACTTTTCTACATCCATCGCTCCCTCACAGACCTCATCGCTGTATGAGCAGCTTCCAGTCTTACTCCACCTTCAGCTCAGAGAACTTGTCTGTTTCTGATGGAGAAGAGGGAAACACCAGCGACCACTCCCACAGCGGGCCTCTGGAGAGGATGAGCGCCAGCCAGGAGGAGCACCTCGACGAGCTGCTGTCACACACACCAGACATCCCTATCGACATCTCCACCCAGTCAGATGGTCTGTCTGACAAGGAGTGCGCTGTCCGCAGGGTCAAGACCCAGATCTCCCTGGGCAAACTGTGCTCCGACGAACACAGCTATGAGGTTAGTACTTTGTCATCATGTGACTTCTATATTTTTGGAGGACCTTGGTTGCATGTCTCTCTCTCCTGACATTTTCCTGTCTGCCTCTCAACTGTAGACTATCAATTACACGAACAAATGCCCAAAAATAATCTTTAAAAAAATCATGTTTGAATAATAAAAATGATATTTTACAGCAGTTGCCTGACACTGTATCTGTGCTACTGTTTCACCATCTTCTGCGTCTCATTTCTCTTTCAGAATCCGCTACAGTTTGGGGACTCAGACTGCGATTCATCAGAAGCAGAGTGCTCTGATGCCACCATTAGAAACAAAAAAGTCGGGGCTCCTTCTTCGTGGTGAATCCAACCGCAGGACTCTGTTCCGTTTTTGCCTGGAGGCCATCGTGTCCCACTCTGCCCTGCAGAAAATACAGCAATAAAGAGGACAACAAAGCTCCCTTATAGCAAAGCCCCCTGCAATCTCTCCCAGAAACTCCCCCTTGCCCTTCCCCTCCTAAACCTCCCCTCATCTCTAGCACAGCATCCAGGCAACCCATGGCAGGGATTCCCTTTTGAATGATAATGTACAGTAGATAGTGTAACATTCATAATTTATTTTTGTCTGAGTTTTGAAGGAAAATTCAGGACATCTGTAAATTCTCTGATCCAAACAGAACAGAGAGAGAGAGAGAGAAAAAAAGACTAATAAAAGACACATTTTGAAACTGAGCATGGGAGAACTGTGTGTTAGGGAGAGACTGCGACTGGACGAAGATGCAGTTGATGATGATAAGTGTGAGGCTGACAGCGAGCAGTGAGGAGTCACATCACTGCAGTTTTTGGCCTCTCAGGTGACTGACCCAGACTTTGAGCATCACTACAAGCCTTTATCTGGCTGCGGTCACTCTCTGCATCTTATTGATTTAGACCGAAAACCCCAACAAACAAGCACTCTCTCTTACTACAGTACGACCAACCTGCTTTATCATGAGTGCAGAGCCCTGTTACCCCGCCTCCCCCACCCACCTCTATCCCGTCCCCACCATGGCGGCTGGGGAACTGGGAGCTCATGAAAACAGTGTGAACACCAGCATGAACAACCTGCCTCGCAACCGGACTCCCTCCCCCAACACTACCACACGTGTCTAGTCATCAGGACCCTCACTGAACTGTCCTCGCATGCCTGTGCAGTCTGCAAAATGCAACAGCTGCCAGAAGACTGCATGAAGTGGACAAGCAAGCAGAGTAAACAGAGATGAAGACTCAACTGACAGCTAAGGGAAAAAAAATAAAAAAAGAGACTCTTTCTCTGTGATCCAGCTCGTCCTTCTCCTCAAGACGTCATTGTCATCATCAATCAGATGTCGTGACCAGAGGTGTTGAGGGAGTTATCAGTGTGTGTGTGTATGTGTGTACACAAGGCCCCTTCCTCTCCATTAGACATTACAGTTTCAAGTCTCATCTCAGGATTGTTTGCGGACTGTGAGAAACAGGACTGGACCAATTATTGTATGTTGGAATGTTCTTTGAGTGGCACATATTATGGACCGTGCAGGAATATTTAAAGGTCTTATGGATAGCCTTGATGTTCAACCCTTTATTGCTGTAACGAACATTAATGTTACGTAGAGATGTAGACCCTTTTTGTTGCGCTCCAGCTGCAGTATCCCGTTTCTTAAAGTCATTCGGTGCAGCATTTCATGTACCATTTTCTAGCAGGGTAATTCATACTGTCCATGTGTGGCGTGGAACTGTGTAGATGTCCAAAAGTGTGTCCAGTGCAAAACAGCAATAATATAGGTTGGGTGAGAAGAGGTTGCTCGCTCAGGATCCGGAGCGTCTAGCTGGCTAGACACAACATAGTGACTGGTGGCTAGTGGAGAGCAACAAGTCCAACAGCTTATAGATCCTATATTCTGAAATTGTCCCATTTTTGTGAACTCACCTTTCCAGAGTTTGATGCTCAGGTTTTGTGTTGCTGATTGAGAATGGGAGCAATATATCATCAGCCACTTGATGGCGACAGTTACAATGACTTACATTACCTTGTGTTATGTAAATGTCCTGGCTCCACTCCTTTTTTTCTACCCAACACAGACCATCCAAATCCTAGATGCCCAGCAATATTACTTTTTTTTTTGTCTCGTTTTCTTTGAAAAGGGGATACTGCATCTGTGAGAGCTTTCTTTTTATCCCTGTCTGAGTGTTTGTCATTCACCTTAATGATTTTGCGGTTGAAAAATAGCGAGCCAGGGTTAACGATAATGATGTCAAGATGTCAGCTAAAGTGTACACAGACGGCTGAGATTCTTAAATACGGAATATAAGCCAGAGACAAGGCCACAGAGCATTAAGCTGCTCTTGGTTTTCAACAACCTCATCTCAGTGTTAGTTGCTCCTGTATATAAACATCTGTAAATGTAATGTGACCTGTTTTTTTTTCCTCTCTCTTTAATGTATCGCACAGCTCTGACAGAGCTTCGGGCTTCTGTCACCGACGACCAGCCAACTGGTTAAAAATGAGTAGGAAATTCTTTAAAGTGTATTACATCAGTATTGAACACTGCAGGAGGTTGTGAGTCATATAAACCCAGTATCACAAGGTGAATCTAAAACTGTACTGATGGATAATTACCTTTTGCTTGAAAGCTTTGGAAAGGCTTGGTACTGAAAAACAGCTGCTGCCTTTCCTTGAGCCTCCTTCAACCTTCTTCACTCTGTTTACGTTTGTGTGAAATAACCTATAGTGTATTGTAATGACTAGGTAATCCGATCAAGCTGTTAACATTGTCTTTCTGGCATATATGCTGTGAAGTATGATTGTTGTAAAGTTTTTAATTTAATTTTGATTCTTTTTGTTTTTTCTTTGTAGCTGGCCTACATGATTATTGAATTAATTTATTATGAATGACTGGTAAGGTGTAGTGTTCTTTTTAATTTCAGGCAGCTTTAGATTTTGATCTATGATTTCTCCTGAAAAGTATTATTTAAAGGAAGCACAATGAATTGGTATGGGAAGAGGACAGTATTTGTGTGGTAGAACAAAAGCATCGTCATATCTTTGACCCTGCAGGGGACCGTTGATCAATTAGATCGCCATTGTAGATGAAGTATGGATTTAGCAGACTTCACATCATTACATAGCAACATCCGGTATTCTGATAGTTTTCTTATCTCGACATAATCACTTTTGTTTCAAACATAAGCCAGTCAGAGGACTTTAACCACAGGGTTAATGAGACCATAAGCCAGAAGGCATGTGTGATGCAGATTTCTCTACTTCTGCAATGACCCCTTCCTCTCATTTTTAATCAAAGAAACCTCCCACTTACTTACATCTGAATTTCTGTGAAATTGTCTCTAACTGTGGACATCATGTTGCCTCATCCCATGTATCGAACATCTGTTTCTTTGTTACTCTTATTTCCAACCCCCCCCCCCCCCCCCCTTCCTGTTGTTGAATGGCATTACGATCAACCAATCCTGTCAGTTCCCTGTATTATCCAGTGTACAGTACAGTGGGTATCTGGGAGAATAAAATCCGAGCAAGCAAGTGCATGGAATAAATGCTGATGTACTGTACCCAACACCTTATGGTCTGTCTCTTTTGTGACCAAGATTATTGCTTATTTTTTATCAACTCTGTCTATAATTTATATTTATTGATAGATTAATCGATTAGATATAATAGATTTAGTGTTTTTTATCATTAGAATCTTGCATTTAAGATTAGTTATTCATAATAACTACTGTACTTGTGGTCTTGTTTTGTTTATGATATATAAACATAATATGTTCAGGGCCATATCCAGGATTTTAGGAGTACTGAGGTCATACATATGTTTTTTCCACTAGGAAATTTAATTAGCTTGTTATAAATTCATAAGAAATTACATCTACTCCTTCTCACTGCGTAGATTCTGGAGAAATTCAGAATCATTTAGGGGTGAGCACAGAGAAACTGTCCCTCCTCAGACAATTAATGTGAAAACAGCCTTCTAGTGTCATATTCTGCACAGCTGAAGCTCCAACATCCAGGAAATAGTGAGCAAAAACATTTTCAGTGGAAGGCAACTTCTCTGTCTCCAGAGAATATTAGCCCTAAAAACATGATGTATGACCTCTTTGTTAATAAATCTTCCTCTTGTCATTAAAATACACAATTTCCCAGAAACATACTGGTAGCTATGGCCCTGACATAAACATTAATAATACATTAAACACATACTGTACACTTGATTTTAACGTACAATTTAGGGATCAAAATTGTAATACTTTTAAGCAAAACCTGGCAGCTGACAATACTGTTAACTGTTGTCAGCATATATGCACTATATAGTATGCATATATCTATTTTACTGAGAACATTATGGCACAAAATGTTCTACCTTATCGTAAAATAAGCTAGCCAGAGGTCACATTATGTTGTTAAACATAAACTAAAGAAGGAAATGAAAGTAGCCCTAAACAATGTCAACTATAGGTTTTTAAAAGACAAGTTCACAATTTTTCAGGTCTGTCTTAAAACAGGTGCCTAAATGAACATTGAAACATGTTTTCCTTGCCATAATCATTCCTCCTGTTCATACTGGCCATTAGAAGATTCCTTCATAATATACTTACAATGTAGTAATGGGGCCAAAATTCACAGTTCTACTTCTGTGTAAAAATGTATTTAAAAGTTTGTCTGAAGCTCATATGAAGCTTCAGCTGGCCAAATAGTTAGATCAAGTTGATATCTTTCAACTTTACAGTCTGGTTGTACAGGTTGTACAGGATGTCACATACAAAGAAATGCAAAATATATTCTAAGTGAGGAGAGCTGCCACAGCTTAAATTTTAAATTGAAGAGAATGAAATGAAATGTACAAAATATTGACCAGGACTGTAAATGTGGCAGATATCTACTTGATATGACTAACTCAAATGGCTGAAGCCTCATATAAGCTTCAAATCAACTTTTAAATGCATTTTTGTATAAAATAGCTGTGATTGCAGTGAGGAAAAAGCTCTTACTGTGTTTATATGGGCTCCTGACTGTTATTTTAAGACAGACTTGAAAAATTGTGAATCTGTCCTTTAAGGTAAATGAATTAAATAAACTGCATTGTTTTCCTTACATCTGATACGTTATGTTTATATCCATATGTCTGCAATTCTGCCTAGAACTCTTCCAGCTCCACATAGATAACTTCTAGATTTATAACTTAAATATGGAAAGGAAAATTACTTAAGTATAAATAAATGAAGAAATACAGAATAAAATAAATATAAAAATACAAGAAATAGCCTACGTAAAAGTTGATGGATGGAAATGTAGGGAAAAAATCAAGACATTAATTTAATTATGTCCAACATTTATTTGTTTATTTATTTATTTATTTATTATAGTCATTTTTTGTCCTCCACAATTGGCGGGTTTCTTCCTTCTGGTACGACTAGCTCAATAAAACCTGTTGCAATTAATCCTCCGTGTTGTACGTGCGGTTGCTGAGTTTTCCTCTTTGTGACCTCAGGGTTTGACGAGCGGGCGGGGTTTGTTTTAAAACAAGTACTAAAGCAGAGACAGGAAGTCGCCGGACGGTGCGGGACTATAGAACAAACACCCTTCTACTCACGGAGCTCTTCTCTGGACGGGGGAGGAGTCAAACCCCGGGGAAGAGTCTCTGTAGGCGGGCTGAGGGTTCATCCTGCTGCCAACGAGGAAACGACCTCTGGATCAAACTGGAGTTACGAAACAAGCCACTTTTTTCGGCTTGTTAACGGACAGTTTTTACATTTTTTCCAAGTTTATTCGTTGCTAGGTGACGGGGTCAAAATGTCCTCGATGGACCTGGAGAAGCTGAAGATGACGGGGGCTGGTCGGGCCATTGCAGTGCTGACCAGCGGTGGAGATGCACAAGGTGACTCAAAAACACCCTCAAAGTTGACTTTATAATGCAGTTAGTAGCCTTTAAGTACGTATCTAGATATTAAGATACGTTTCTGCAATAAATGTTTAAAAACGCAGGTAATAACAACAGTTTGAACTGAAAACTGACTGACAGTCTCATCTAAATGTCAGCTGGACAGCTGTGTAACCTTCGGAAATGAGGGTCACACATGATACTTTTCTGGTACATTTTTTGGTGCAGTATATAACTCCTCCACACCAGGCTCTACAACTCAAAAGAAAAAACAAACAAACATAAAAGCAAACTATCACAAAAAGGTTGTGTGTAGGCTGTATGCATTTAAAAAATACATTAAAATATGTGTCTGGACTGTGATTACAGTCTCCAAAGAGCAGGTGGTACCTTTGCCCAGCAAGAGATAATTTAGTAATTTCCAGCAGACTGTTTGATTTCGTCATGCAGGGCGATGGTGCAACAGCTTGTGTGAAATGCAATGGTGGAAGAAGTATTCAAGTCTTTTACTGTAGTAAAACTACCAGCACAGCAATGTAAAAATACTCCATTACAAGTAAAAGTCCTGCATGCATCATCAGATTATTAATACTGAAGCATCAGTGTTAGAGCAGCATGTAGCTGCTGGAGTTTCAACTACTTTATATACACAGTTAGCTAGTTTTGGGCCCCTCCAAAGGGTCACTAGATAAATCTGAGGGGTCGTGAGATGATTAATTGGAGAGGAAAGAAGAAAAAACAAAATTCACAAATCTTCAGTTTTTGGACTTTTTCTCTAATCTTTGATTTTTGGTGAAATATTGGATCATTTAAACATTTATAGAAATTATGTCATGTGAGAAGTTTAGAGGGAAAAATCACTATTTGTTGGAGTTGTTAACAACTGACATTTGAAATGTGACCCTCACTACACACTGCTTTTTATAAGACGTCAAAAGCCAAAAAGGTTGGAAACCACTGGTTTCATCTTTAACAATGTGTTGTATTTTAAAGGCTTTTTATATTATGTCAAATCATCTGAAAAATAACTAAAGCTGTCAAATAAATGTAGTGGAGTAGAAAGTACAATATTTCCCTCTGAAATGTTGCAGAGTGGAAATATAAAGTAGCATCAAATGGAAATACTCAAGTAAAGTACAAGTACTTCAAAATTGTACTGAAGTACAATACTTGAGTAAATGTATTTAGTTACTTTCCACCGCTGGTGAAATTATATGAGAATCAGACCTATAGAGATAAACAAGTAGTTGATTGACAGAAAATTAATCTGCTACTGTTTTGATAATCAATTAATCGTTAATTTTTCAAGTAAGTATGAGCTCTAAGAAATAATAATGTGACGTTTTATAGACAAAATGATTAATTGAGAAAGTAATTGTCAGATTAATTAATAATGAAAATAATCGTTCATTGCAGTGTTAGGATTATATGATTTTCTCTGTTTGATATCATTCAAACTGAATATCTTTGAGATTTGGACTGTTGGTCAGACAAAACATTTGAAGACATCACCTTGACCTCTGGGATTTTTTTTTTCATTTCCTGACATTTTATTGACTGAATGAATCAATAATGAAAATAATCATTAGTTGCAGCCATACAGGCCAGAATCTAATCTATATGTGTTCACTTGTCCTTGGTTCAGGGATGAATGCTGCTGTGCGAGCGGTGACCCGAATGGGCATCTATGTGGGGGCCAAGGTCTACCTTATTTATGAGGTAAACAAGCTGCTTCATCCAGTTTATATTGAACATATACACTGAATATTTGGTGTTTAACCTTGTTTGATTGAGGTCAGCCCATGTAAGAGTTGGAATTGCATTTGGATGTGTGGATGCATGCTGATTTTTAACATTTTCACAATCTGGAAATGATTTAGGGCTACCAGGGCCTGGTGGATGGAGGCGATAACATCAAACTGGCACACTGGCACAGTGTGACCAATATCATCCAACTGGTAGGTTATAAAATGATGTAATCTCTCTCTGTTGATAGCACTGATAAAGATAGCTTTAATCAGCCTTTTTGTTACAGCAGATATGTTGACGGGTCATGGCAGCAAAAGCGCAGGTGTTACTAATCACATTAACAATGGCTCTGTTCTATTCAAGCGTTCCAGTAAGTCATGACAGTGAGTCAGCATGCACAATACCAGGACCCTGAAGCTGAAGTCAGCCATCATTACTGTTATTGATTACACCTGTCATGTGTTACATCAAAATCTTCTGTGAAAAAGGCTTATAGTGTCCCTGAAAGATGTTGGCATTGTAATAACTGTGTTATGATTTAGAGTTTTTATTGTTTCTAACTGCTCTTAAACCTTTATCTCTCTTTCTTTTCTATGGTTTTAATAGGAGTTTTATTATTTCATCCATCTACTCTCATCTCTTCTCTCCCTGCCTGTCTAAAAAAGGTTATAACCTGGTAAGGGGCCTTGCTGCATGTGCTTTGATAGTCACCATTAAGCCATTAGGTGTTAAACAAGCAGCAAGTCGCACTAATCATGAGAAAAGTATAACAATCACACTGCCCATTTGGCATTAATTGTCTTGAATAAATGCAGCAAGTGTGTGGAAGGGCATGTGCTACTCTTTCTGAAGCAAACTGGTTGTTTTTTATTGTTGTGTTTAACCTACATCAAAGTATTGTGTATCCAGAGATGTTCAGATTCTTTATTAATGATAGTTTCCAACCTTTTTTTGCTTATGAACCCCTTTATACAAAGCTGTATCTCTTGCAGGGTTCAAGTCTATGCATTTTGAGCAGTTCAATCAAAGTGATTTCCCCCTCTCAGACTGTTTCATTTGAATAATCTTTAAAGAAAAGTCTTAGAAGTAAACCTAATTTTCTGTAGCAGACTATCTTTTTTAATTATTTGCTCATAGGGCTGGTTGATATGGCCAAAAAATATGATATATTCTTTTTTCAAGCTTGGGGTCTATTTTAATTCATTTTTGTTTGCCTGCAAAATGCAGGATTATAACATCATATTTTTTAGACAGTTGTGCGAAAATAATAAAAGCACCTGCACCATCATTATGCATAAAAAACAGGTTAACCCACACAGGTTTCAGATAAGCAGAGCATATTAATAATCCGTTTCAGCACAGATGGAGCAGAAAAGTCAGCTCACTAATGAATCTGCTGCTTTTTTTGTCTGTGTTTCATGACAACACATCAGCCTGATCTCTGCAGACTGCTCTCAGTGTTAGCTACCCGGCAGGCAGGGACAAACTGAATAAAGTAGAATCTGGAAACTGTTCAGTCGACTCCCAGCACTTCAGCTTTCATAAACAGAGATAATGCCTTGTCAACACACACAATTCAAGAGCACAGATCCGTGTGCAGAGTCAATTTCACACTCTCCTTCTCGGAAAAAAAACTTTGCTTCGCACCTTGAGTCAATGACAGTCCCATAAACTGTTTCAGGTGCATGTAGTGTAACTATTCATGTCACAGTTAACAGGACTGTTGTGTCTCAAAACCAGCCATCTTTGTTACTAAACTGACTAAACTTTTTGTGTATATTGTAATAACTTTGATTTTCCTGATTTAGACATTTCATATGTCACTGTAGCTGAGAACGATTGTAGTTCACAAAAATTTGCCTCAAGGGAGAACTTGCTCTGTTTCCCAATATCTGAAACTTCCAACTCAGATAACTAATCTATCTAATATTAACATCATGATGATTTAGTGTGAGTTTTTTAATGATTACAACCTCCTGTTTGTCTTGAATTGGATTCTGATTTGTTATATGTTATATGCCGCAGGGTGGGACTGTGATCGGTAGCGCTCGATGCAAGGCCTTCACAACCCGTGAGGGCAGGCTGTCCGCCGCCTTTAACCTGGTGAAAAGAGGCATCACCAACCTGTGTGTGTGTGGTGGAGACGGCAGCCTTACTGGAGCCAACATCTTCCGCAGCGAGTGGAGCGGTTTGCTGGCCGAGCTTGTACAGAAAGGTAAGGTGCCCTTAAGAAAGTGTTGTCAACCCATCCTCGTCATTTTCTATTAAACCAGATGTGGATTGAAACTCCATTTGGATTTATCTTTGTAGTTCAGCTCCTTAACATCCATAAGTTCACATGGGTGAATATATAAGCAAAGAAGGAATAAGTCTATAGTTCACCAAGTCTTCATTTAAATTTCTGTTTTCTTGTACAGCATTTATTTAGCTTTGTTTGGTGTGTATTGCAATATTTTCTACAATATTGTGCCACTTTCAGGAAGGATCACAGACACTCTGGCAAAGCAGCATAGCCACCTTAACATCGTGGGGCTTGTGGGCTCTATAGACAACGACTTTTGCGGCACTGACATGACCATTGGAGCAGATTCTGCGCTGCACCGCATCATGGAGATAATTGATGCCATCATGACCACTGCAATCAGGTCAGACACTGTATGATATTGAGCATTAAGGCAGTCGGTGTTTCATCACAGCTATTATCACAGATGAAAGTAATATTTGTTTGTTCAGTAATTCTTATTAAATTATAGAATAAGTAAGTAAGTAGGAAGTATAAAGGGAGTACTGGAGATAGAAAGGAAGGCAAACATCCAAAAATTACAACTCTATTCTATTCAAGTCTGCTGGCGTGATTTTTATGATCTTGTCCAGACTTGCTCCTTTGCAAAGTCAACATACCGCTGCGCTATACCAGACTATCTGAAAATGCTGGTTATATGCTGACATACTTCCTGGAAAAAGCTTATACACTTGTTTTAATATAACTGTGGTGTACCTCCTGCAGCCACCAGCGTACCTTTGTTCTGGAGGTCATGGGCCGCCACTGTGGGTGAGTAACACTTACTGGCCTATTTTTCTCTCCCTTGTACACTTCCACTGTATTAAACATAAATTATTGTTATATTACTCCAGGTATCTGGCACTGGTGTCAGCTCTGGCATCTGGTGCAGAATGGCTCTTTATTCCAGAGGCCCCTCCTCAGGAAGGCTGGGAGGACCGTATGTGCGCCCGTCTAGAGGGAGTAAGACTAATCCAGACTATGTTATCTCCAGGCTGTTAAATAACAGGAGCACACCTGTTTTGTAGCTCAGTAGGAGAAATATAGAAATGCATTTGTGTATTTAAGGAACAGAAGAGGCTGAATTGACTCTCTTCAGATACTTTTAAAGTATTTTTGTGCTTACTGACTTATTTGCTAATATCTGTTTATTTCCAGAGTCGCGTTAAGGGGTCCAGACTCAACATTATAATTGTTGCAGAAGGAGCTATTGACATGAATGGAAAGCCAATCTCTTCGAATTACATAAAAGATGTAAGTTTAAGGATTTAAGGACTGGGGATGAGGCCTGTCCATCTACCAATAGGTAGTTTGTGTGGATGTTGAAATATAATTCAAATGTTTGACAGCTATAAACTGGTAATAGGTTGATCAATTCAGTGTTTAAATGTCTGTAGTCAAGGAATAATACACCTCTGCTCCAGCATCAACAGTGAATGTATCAATCATGCCCATGTAGTGATCATTATGTATCATGTATTATGGTACATTGCTTCACTGATTATTTGTCTTACGAGGCACATATGAAGGATAGATTATTGTTTGTTGGTAAAATGTCCAAGAGAAATTTCGTCTTAATTATTTGTGCAAGTCTTTACTGTGTATGTCCGCTAAGTGACAAACTCATAATATGCTGAAATGCTCCCATGTGTCTCTGAAGCTGGTGGTAAAGAGGCTTGGTTATGATACCAGAGTGACCGTGCTTGGCCACGTTCAGCGAGGAGGAACTCCCTCAGCGTTTGACAGAATACTGGTGAGTTGGACGTATATGTACTCATGTTATACCTATTTCAGCAACAATCACTAACTGCATTTTGTCATGAAAATAATATGTGGTGCTTCTAGATATTAACTGCATCAACCATGGAAATATATCATGAAAAAGATCCCTGTCATGGCCTGTGATAGTTAAAATCTTTTTCTTTTTTTTACTGTTTGTGTAAAGCATCTTTGAATATCTTGAAAAACGCTCTATGAATACAATTTACTGTATTATTGGAAGAAGAATGTGTATGGAGTTGGGGGTGATATTTCCCAAGTCCAAGTTGCATTCATGTATCCTCTGTTTGTGTTTGTGTGGCTCTCTTTGTATCTGTGCTTAACTTGTGTCTTCAGAGCAGTAAGTTGGGTGTGGAGGCAGTGGTTGCCCTGATGGAGGCGTCTCCGGAAACCCCGGCCTGTGTCATCGGCCTGTCGGGTAACCAGCCTGTCCGTCTGCCCCTCATGGAGTGTGTGGAGATGGTGAGTCACTCTCTGCTCTTCTTTCATTGATTGATTCATGAACATGCTCATAAACAGTGGAGGGTTTGCTCTGTTTATTTGCCGCACCATTGTTGTGACATAACATAACCTCCTCTGGGTACCACCTCCTGGTTATCATCTCCTAGAAACCTCGCTGGTAAAAAGGAGTCAAGCTGTTTCAGGCTGCTCTGAAAGAGTCTTTAGGCCGGCTTAACTTCCAGTTTGTTGTATTGTTATCAGAAAGCAGGTAGAGATCCAGTTACATGTGTCCTTTTCTTCATCAGGTGTTTAAGTTGAGGATTCAGGCTTTGATTGGCTTGTAGTAACCTGAGTTTAATGCCAAATGAAGTTAATCTGACTACACTCAAATCTTCAGCTGCGTTTACTTTAAAAATAAAATACTGTACGTGGAAATTCAAGACTTCATGTTACAAATAAAAAAAGACAAACTAACTTTGTTTCAGTAAAAGATTAAATGTGCATTTACTTGGTTGAAAAATAAATTCAGAGACTGTTTTCCAAGTTTGGACACAACAGGCAGAGTTTTGGATGTGTTTCAAACATTTTCTCGCTGAATAATGAATATACGGTTTCTTTGTTTCAGGGACTTTTATGTTGTTTGACTTCGACTCGAGATGGCAAATGACTTTCTTACACTGAGGAATTAAGTTTTGAGTTTTAATTGTAAAATTCACACTTCAGAGTCTGACTAGGTCTGATTTCATGTCACCTTGTGTCATATATTGTAAAACAATTTAGAAGTATGCATTCATATAATAAGTCAATAAGTTAACCTTCAAATTAGCACTTCATGACATGTAGACATCCATCTACACTGAAATAAATAACATTACATAACTTGCATAATGATTAGACATTTAATTTATGTGAAACTCAGATTTGGCTCAGATTTGCAGGGAGATTCCAGGAATGTCAGTTAGAGTTTATGACTCTGGTCTGGTAAGATAAGAGGCTCAAAAGAGGGGAGTTTTCTGTCCATGTTTACTGAGTTGTTGTCCTTTTTCCTCGTTCAAAAGACCCAGGAGATTGAGATCATTTATTCTTTTAGTTCAAGCCACGATGCAGTCATTGGTCAGAAATGGTTTCTCAGGGGGTCTGTTAAAACATTTTGTCACTGTTTAAGTTTTGGGGTAATGTCCTGCTAACAAACAGCCACTTGGCCAAGAGGTCAGGCCAGAGGTGAGGGATCATCCATGTCTCTAAGTTTGAAATTAAAGAAAGGCTGTTTTACCCATGAATCATCCAAGATGTCCCCCACCATCATTTGCAGACTAAGTTGGTGCAGACAGCCATGAATGAGAAGAGGTTTGATGAGGCAGTCAAACTGCGTGGAGGGTGAGAGTAAAGATGTATTCATGTATATTAAATACTTATAGTATATAAATTATATTTAATTATGCAAAACTGTTGATGTACAGTCTGTCAACTCATTTTTGTATGTTTTTCTTTGCAAGAGAAAAAATGAAACCGGAGCTAAAATTAATTATTTTCCTGCAGGAGTTTTGAGAACAACTGGAACATCTACAAGCTTCTTTCCCTCGAGAAGCCCGCTCAGACTCCGGTGAGTCTCACAGTAACACAAACACATACGGGCACACACAAGTTGTGTTAGCAAATATCACATACATACCGGAATACAAAGGTGCTCAAAAGTGCTTAGTTAGGTCTTGACTTGTCTTCCCTCAGAGCAACTTCTCTTTAGCTATTCTGAATGTGGGAGCTCCAGCTGCAGGCATGAATGCAGCAGTGAGGTCTGCTGTGAGATTAGCGCGCGCTCACGGACACAAGGTCTACGCTGTCAATGATGGCTTTCAAGGGCTCGGCGATGGAGCGGTGAGGCCTTCTTCTAGATTTCAGCAACAAGTAACCAGAATGAAACTATGAAAAACTGACACCTGTCTATTTGCAGGTGTCTGAGATGGAATGGCACACTGTGGCGGGATGGACGGGCCAAGGAGGCTCGCTGCTGGGGACAAAACGGTGAGCAACAGGACCGTTTCATTTCAATAATATCAATGGATTTAACTAATCTTTAAGTCCCCCTCCACTCAAAAATGTGTTTCTTTTTCATGTTCCTTCAGTTGAATGTTTGAGCTTCACTGTGCAGAATGACGTATGTGATGAGTTTGACATTAGAAGTTTTTGCATTCATCTGCTGATGGGGGAAGGTTTCTCTGTGCTCATCTTAAATCCAAGATAAAGGCGTGCTGGTGCAAGCATGATTTGTGACAACTAGTCTGTAGCCAATTTGGTAGCCCAGTATACAGCTTATTCAACCTCCAGTGTAAATACCACTGAGCATGGACTTAACAGTGAAGAAGGAGACATCTTTAATTCAGCAGTTCAACTTGTATATTCATAGATTTGGGATTTTTCAATGAGGGAAAAGGAGTAGATGTCATTTTAAGGATTTTATTTATTATTTAAAGCTTTTTTATTCTACTGAGTTCAAGTCAGTCTCCAAAAACTTTGGTTCCTTCTCTTCCCATAATGCAGCTTGTCTTTTGTTAGACCCTCCTTGCCTAGTAAGGGTGGGTTTATGGTCAATCAGAACTAGTTCATACAATGTCTTGTCTGACCATGTTGGAAATTAGAAGTCAGCCATCCTAGAGAAATGAGAGACATGATATTGTGTAAAGACAGGGATAACACGTCCACACAGCTGACCGATCACAGCATGAAGTGAAAAATCTCAGATTGTTGGTTTTGGAAAATTATGGAAATGGCACACAGCTCCCCATAATCCGAAAGGTGAGAAGGGAGGGTGTTTCTGAAGATATTCACTTCTGATGGAGTATACTGTCACTTAAAAGCCCACATCCATTGTAAACAATATATAGTATGCAACCCTCAGCTGAGACACCAAGGATATGGTTTTAGAAATTTTCTCATACTTTACATTACACAACTGTTCTCACACGCTGTCTAGGTCTCTCTGTGACCAGTACATTGACATATAAAATTGGCAGACTTCTCCTTTTTAGTGATTTTCAAATCTGTTTCATGTCCTTTTTCAGAACCCTTCCAAGCAAATGCATGGAGAAGATTGTAGGCACGATCAACAAGTTGAACATCTCCGCTCTGCTTGTAATTGGAGGGTTTGAGGTAGAGTGGAACCTTTAATTCCTTAATTCCTAGTGTCAATGTTACATCAGAGTGGTCTTCATTTTACCTCTGCGTGACTTTCAAAGGCATATGAAGGCGTGCTGCAGCTGTTTGAAGCCCGGAGTCGCTATGATGAGCTTTGCATCCCCATGTGTGTCATCCCCGCTACCATCAGCAACAACGTCCCTGGAACTGACTTCAGCCTGGGAGCAGACACCGCTGTCAATGCTGCCATGGAGGTAACACTGAGCAGATGGCACATTTACAGTGTGACTTTGATGTTTCAGGATTAAGATAAATAGAGACCAAACCACGTCAGAAAACATCACATCTTATTACGGGCTGCTGTGTCACCGAGGTAGACTTTGAACTCTGCATGCTTGCTCAAAACAGAGGTGACCGTGAGCATTATCTGTTTGCCCTGAGAAGAAGGTGATGGAGGCAGTCGGCACCTTTTCACACTGCAATTTCAATTTCCTCCTCAGGGTTGCGACAAGATTAAGCAGTCTGCCACTGGGACCAAGAGACGTGTGTTTGTGGTGGAAACTATGGGTGGGTTCTGTGGCTATCTGGCATCAAGCACTGGTATAGCTGTGGGTGCTGATGCAGCCTACATCTTTGAAGACCCCGTCAACATCCATGACCTGAGGGTAAGACCAACAAATTGAAAAAAATATACTGCTGTTTGTTGTCTTTTCTTTCTCGTGTCCTGCAGGTTAATCTTTAATTATCTGGCCTTTTCACAGACCAATGTGGAACATTTAAAAGAAAAAATGAAGAAGGACATCCAGCGTGGTCTAGTACTGAGGTACATTCATTCAGACACACAGAGAATTTCACACACCAGTTGTAGCAGCTATTAGAAAAAAAGTGTTATATCTGTGCATCTTGTTTCATCGCTGGGTGTGAATCTAAATATTTAGCAAAACAAATTCAAATGGACATCCTCTTCTATATACAGTACCACTCAAACATTTGGACACACCTGTTCATTCACCATTCACAGGGTTTTCTTTATTTTTTACTAGTTTTAAACATTGTAGAACAATACTTAAGACATCAAAACTATTAAAATAACATATGGAATCATGTGGCAATCAAAAAAGTGTTAAAACAAACCAAAATATCTGCCATATTTCATATTCCTTAAAGTAGCCACTGTTTTGTCTTGATGACAACTGTGCATACTATTGGCAGTATCTTAACCAGCTTCATGAGGTAGCCGTAGAAAACCATTCCAGGTGAGTATGGCATAAAGCTGGCTGAGAGAATAGTGTGCAAAGCTTTCATCAAGGTAAAAGGTGGTGTACCTCCTACAGATGGTAATGGCTACTTTGAGGAATCTAAAATATGAAAGATATTTTGGTTTGTTTAACACTTTGTTATAGTTTTGATGTGTTCAGTTATTGTTCAACAATGTAGAAAATGGTAAAAATAGAGAAACACCCTTGAAACTTTTGACTGGTATTGTATATGGAACATATGATGTTGTGTATATATGAAATACTGTCAAATTTGTTTTTTTTTTCTTTATTTATCGCATTCTTTGTCATAACAGGAACGAAAAATGCCACCAACACTACACTACAGATTTCATCCACAAGCTGTATTCCTCAGAGGGGAAGGGCATTTTTGACTGTAGAGTCAATGTGTTGGGACACCTACAGCAGGTATGAACCAACCATCCACTGTGTCAAATCAGTTTAGCAACAGTCGATAGCGAGTGACTAAACACAGAGAGGTGACCGAGTCTTGCAACATGCTGGGATTTATATTCAGTGTGTTTTCTTGCTGTAGGGAGGGGCTCCTTCACCCTTTGATAGAAATTTCGGCACAAAGTTGGGTGTGAAGGCTATCCAGTGGATTTCTGAGAGACTGACTGAAAACTTCCGCCAAGGTAGAGTTATCAAGTCATAGCTGACACTGAGAAATTGCTCAGAAATTGATATCAAGCAGCCATGTAACGATTTTGCTGTTTTCCCTCTATTAGGACGGGTGTTTGCCAACTCACCAGACACAGCATGTGTGCTTGGCCTCAACAGGAAGGTCATCTCATTCATCCCTGTCACTGAACTGAAGGCTGTGACTGATTTTGAGTAAGCTGTGCATAAATACCAACTCACTTTTTTTCTTTTTCTTTTTTATCCAATACCGTTATTACTCAGTCTCAACAATGTGTGAAAATATATATTGTCTTTTTATAGGCACCGGATGTCCAAAGTCCAGTGGTGGTTTGACCTGCGGCAGATTCTGAAAATGTTGGCCAAGTACCAAACCAGCTTCTGTGAATATGTCCCAGGAGAGATTGAACATGTGACTCGTCACTCCCTCAGCATTGACTCGGGCTTCTAGGCTCTCTTCTCTAAACTGCATATTCTGCACTTTTAAACCTTTATTTGTCCATCCTTTATGTTTCTACACACTTTCAAAATATTTTAAATCGTTTACAGGACTGAAGACTCTTAAAGCCAGCATTGCTCTCAGCCTGTTGTCACAGTCTCAGTAGCTGTATTGTAAAATGTAAAGATGTACTGCAAGTATTCATGTATTGAATGAGGCATTCAATACACAGATTTTTACTATTTCTTGTGCCAAAGTGCAAGCAAACCTTAGTATAGAGTCAAATCACTGCCATGGAAAGACAATAACAAGTATAAAGAAGCAACCATTCAATTGATTTACTATTGAAATATATTATGTAAAGCAGATTGTATGTGGTGTGTAATTAATGGTTTACTCACAGAGTCACATACATAGAAGACCTATAAAGAGATTTTTGCCTTTAACTGAACATGAGCCTAAAGTAGAATAATGTTGTATATCAGTGTTGTAACTTGTTAACTTCTTATTAGCTACAAGTGAGAACTTCTAAATTTTGGAGCCCCTGAATTTTATGCAATGTTTAATAAAAGTTGGGGTGCTCCAGTGGTTGACTGAGATAATCTTCTGACACTTTAACTCCACTGATATCAGAGTGTTAATGTGAGGATTTTCTATTTTTTAAACACCCTGCATCTGTCAATAATTAATGCAGAATGAATAGTAATTCACTATATATATATATTATATAGTCACTTTATATATATCAATATGCAGTTACTTGCGCTATTTGACAAAGTTCACATCTAATGTACTTACAATAGGGAAATCTTTAAGGGAATATATACATTTGTTTATTATTTTTAGACCAATGCTATAGCTTCAATAAAACATATTCAACAATGATATTGTTAGAAATGTGTTCTTACTATTGTGAATAAATGGTGAAATGTGATTAAGATACACAGACAAATGAATAGCCACCACTTAACAGAACTAAAAAATGCATTTGGAAAAATCTGGCAAATTTCACTTAGACTTATAGATCTGGTGAAGTAGATGTTTTGTAATGAAGTTAAACCATGAAATCTAAACTTAAGTTCAACTTGAGAACAGCTAAAAAACACTAAATACTGAATTTTGAGATGTTTCCCTTAAAGCTCTCAGAAGTTGAATGAAAATGGAAACTCATCCCTGGTGTTTTCTCTGTTGGTGGTCTGAGGGCTCTTGGAGGTAAAAGTAAACTGGAAGCCTTCACTTTGCTCTGGCTGGTCAAACAGGAAGTCAGGACCTGCAAAGTTGCATACATACCTGTAGTTCAAAGCAGGTAACACACATCACAAAAATGTGGATTTGATTTGATATTTACCGCTTGATTTTGACTCTGTCATTTTCTGAAAAGAGATAACAGAGTTTGGTGTTTTTGTTTTAGTTCATACTGAATGAAAAAGTTGTGCTAGAGGAAAAAAGGCAGTACCTTCTCGCTGAAAAAAGAGCTGGTGAACGGGAAAGATGAGTCCTGCAAAGAAACTTCCAGGTGAGTCCAACACTAAGAGTCAGTGATTTCTGTCACATCACTTTTATTTTGCTCACTCCTCACCTCATCCTGTGGCGAGCCCATATCAAACCCAAATCCAGAGAAGCCCGGCGTGCTTGGACCAGAGTTTAGAGCGAACAGGAAAGCTGGTGATTTGATATCGGAGGTCCCTTGATGTGGGGAACTACCAGGGCTAATACTGAAGTCAACACATTGAAACATACATTAGTTCTTAATGGCAGGTTTGACTGATTCACAGTGACTGACAACTCGGATAAAACCGTACTTAAATGGGAATGTTGAGGTTGAAGGCACAGTTTTCCCTGTTGCAGGAGAGGACTGAATTTCTTGAGATGATGACTGAGAAAAAGCAGTGAGTCCCTCATTGTCCTCTTCGCTTGGCGCCTGCTCTTCCTCTACAGCTACTCTTTCTTCCATCTCTTCCTCTACTGCTTCCTGTACCTCTGATACAGCGGACAGCTTTTCCTATGCAGGAAACACCTTGAGTATAACTTATGCAACAGAAGTTGGGAACCTCTAAAAACGGCATTGTAGACCATAATTACAAATTACAAGAATAAACTGCAACATCTCTTAACACTGCCGTTATATATCTTATCTTGGTAGAAAGTAGTTTTCACTGTATCCTCAGCAACCTAAAATTGTTTCTGAAAGAGACATTGATATAACTCAACAATGCTGTGAGAGCTACTAATGAAAGTTCACCATCTCAGTGGTGGAGATCTCAAAACTTAACCAGATTAAACTGAAACTAAAGTATTTGTAAGACTCGAAACTAGACACCAGCATGAGTAATAAGAGGGAAATGGTTTTTGGTAAATTTGGAAAACTGGTGCTTTTTAGGCTCAGTCTGAATGTAGTTGACAAGACCTGTTTTCCTGGTCCAGTTTCCTGCTCCTGCTCCTCAGCTTGCATCTCATCTGACCAACTTTGCTCTAAAGAAATAAATATTTGCTCATGGTTTTGATGGAACATAAACATCCAAACACAAAAAAACACTGAATCTAGTGAGCAAAGTGTTTAAAATTAACTGAAATGCATATAAGTTTTCCTTCTACTCACCATCCAGCTGTTGATATGACCACATGAATTGCTTATTGCTTGCTTTTTCTGGGGAAACACTGCAGGTAGAGACATCCTGGGTCTTGTTTTCATCATGAACTTCTTCAGCATTTGCCTCTACAGCTGTTTTATCACCATTCTGCCAAATCTGTTCAAGTTTATGACAGTGGCTGTTTATAACAGGACCATCTGTATTTCATGATTACGAGAATTACAGCATCTTTTAAATGCCATTAACTTTGACTGATTGTACCCCAGTACCTTAGTCTGGTTGAGATGCAGAGAGGAGATGTCAATGGAAGAGTCATTGTCATCCTCCGTCTGAGGATCTAAATCTTCCTCTGGTTCTGTTATGGGCTGCTGACCAGAAACACTAAAAGTAAAAATGGACTCAATCAGAGAAAAATTTAGCTTTTCTGGAGGCGACGTGTCATTATTCTTTTTTATCTACAAGATTCACTAACCGATACCTGTCTGCGAGTGTCTCAGTGGAAGAAGAAGTGATTCGTGGACCTGGTCAGACAGAGATTCAATTAACTGTGAAAGAGCTGTAAAACATTTCAGCTCTACCAGAGAAAGTTATGACGATGTAAAAGGTTTATTACCAGTGAGATTTTTCAGTTCCATCTGTTTCATTGTTATCTGATCATCGCAAGCCTTGATCCTAAGCTCGATCTCCTCTTTCTCAGCCTGCAGTGTGAGGAGTTTTTGAGCAAGAGGATTTTGGCAATAATGATCTTTTTGGGACTGGAATATATTCCTGTAGCTTGAAATCCTCTCTTCGTAGATTTCCCTTGTTGGGTTACAGATGAAGAATAATGCAGCTTTGTTTATTATTGTACACAATAAAATATCAATCATAATTTAACACCAAAACCAACTGAACCCACATGTCTTGGTTGTAGCTGGCTTTTGCATTCTCCAGTTCTGCTTTCAGTGTGTGCTCATACTGAAGAAGCAGGCTGTTAGTCACCTTCATGCTAAAGTTACATGAACAACAAGCAGTAATCTGTGAATATCCACACTAAATGCACTGTTAATGTTTTTACTCAGTCATCTTTTTATTTTTATAGTGTCATACCTTTTTGCATTAGCTTTATTGTGTTTGCCAGTGCTCTGCTTTGCCCTGATTTCCTCCTCAAGTTTCTTGATGCTTGTGTGGACTTTTTCAATGTAAGACCTTCTCTCTGCAATGTCAGCTCTGCAAACTGGTGACAAATATATACACTTGAGGTGCACCATTTAGCACAACTAAATTCTATGGTAACATATTAGAGGACATAATCACTGTTGGATAGATTCACAATTATTTTTAATGTTTTAAAACAACAGTCAGGTACCCAAATGAACTGAAAGAGGTTTTCCTCGCTGTAATCATTCCTCCTGTTCATACTGGCTATTAAAAATGCACGTTCAATGTAAGTGATGGGGGCAAATGTCCACAGTGTCCATGCGGTCATGTTGTGCAAAAAAGTATTTGAAAGTTGATCTGCAGCTTATATGAGGCTTCAGCAGTCTGAGTTAGTCATATCAAGTGGATATCTGTCTTTTAAGCATCAAATTCCCTCTTTGTATTTCCCTGTCGAGCTGTGGTGGAAGCAAGAATGTTGAAAGATTTCTAAGTTACTTGATTTGACTAATTTGGATGACTGAAGCTTGAGCTAAACTTTTAAATAGATTTTCGCATAGAAGAAGGCTTGTGGATTTTGGCACCTGACTATTGTTTTAAGACAGACTTGAAAAAACCTGAACCTATCCTTGTCTAATGTCTAATTTTATATAACTACTAAGCTAGGTTAAGAAGAATAACTGTTATAACTGACATAATTACCTGTAATTTGTTGGTTGATTTCATTCTTCTTTTGGGAAAGCTCACGAGTTTGAAGAACTGTAAAATACCAAAGAAAACAAAAAAGCAAAGCATAACAGTTATTAAAAAATTAAATGAATAAATAAACAGCTAATTTAAGCAGCTAAAAGTTAGCATTATCTTGCAAACCAAGCAAACATGGAATGACAAGAAAACTACAACTATTTACTTAAAATAAACCATAAAACTGAACTTACCAAGCTGAAAAAGGAAGCTGTCGATATTACTAAGTGAAAACTGGTCGTTCATTTTTACACCAGCCTAATGTTAATTACATTAAATCGAGCTTAGACTTCTCAGTCCCCTCACTGTCAAGGTGCTGTTGTCATACCAACGGTTTAGACGTTACCACTGAAGGACAGTAAGCTTTTATCAACTCGGTTATAGGTGGAGGACATTTTTGTTATTTTTAACTCAGAGATATTTGCTCTAGTTTAACCTTTAAATTTCAGGTTGCACTTGCCACACTTTGAAAATACTTATTTGAGACATATTTCAGTAGCATTCATCGAGCTAACAGTTCAGAAATGTTCAGGTTCAGACTGCTAACAGTAGCTGATGCACTGGTGTCTAAATGGTAACCCTAGACTTGCGAGCCGCTTCTTAGTGTTCTCGTCTCGCTGTTTTATGATGCGACACTGTGGTTAAGGTATGGTTTGGTTCAGGCACAAAAGCCATTTGGTTTAGGTTAGAGAAAGACCATTGTTTTGGTCTAAATAATCACACCCATGCTTGAAACGTGGTGACGGTTAAAGTTACTGTTCCTCTACAAATCTCGCGAGAGAGCAAATATAGGGTTACCAAGTAGACACGACCCTGACTGCACTTTTTGCACATTGGGCAAAATGTTTTATGGTAGCCATGGTAACAATAAGGTTACAATAATAATAATAATAATAAGTATTGTTGTTATTTACTTAATCAACAGCGAACCATGTCGCGCTATAGCGTTATATAAATAGTGCAATGACATAACAGTTATGTAATTTGTGTTCATATCATCAGAGATGTGCTCATATTTTATCAATTTTAAAATAATATCTACTTTAATAATACAAGTCTTAAGAATTAAAAAACAACAACAATTCTTCTATGTGTAGGTTTGTGTTTTCTCTGTGACAGATGTGCTTACGTCATGACGGCAGCGTTGGAGGGGCGGGTTTAGTGCTATTCTGGAAATCATTTTGCGTAGCGCATCTGTATGGGTCAAAACACCGCGCTGTGATGTGCGAGGCTGCTGCAATGCAACTGTGTACCAGACAAATGTGCTGATTTATATTCACACGGTGTAATTTATCTACTCGGTGCTGTTCCAGCCTATCCAAGGTAAGACTGGATTTCTATTGCAGTTTTAGTAACAGTACATGTTGTTCGCCGGCTGCCAGACAAAAGAGAGGACATGGGTGGGATTTAAATGGGAGGGGATCAGCTGTCTGAAGAATGGGGGGCATTGTCGATTTCAACGCCTCTTATCAAATGATGCATTCTTTTGGAAAATCACCACAATGTAGATTTTCTTGTATGTTTTCGCAATAGAAATATGCTGATTGTGTTCAAACACTGAGCTCGCAGCGCATCCACCGAGTGTCGGCTCACTCGCATGGAAAGCAGAGGCGACCCCAACCCCCCTATTTGATCAAATGTATCAAGCTTTGTTTGTCATTTAATTAGTGAGATTTGTCCACTGCCTGTTGAGATGCCTCATACAATTTCATGTCATGATAATGTGACAATTAGTGCATTTTAACAGTCAACACCAGCACATACACAAACAGGCTACTATGCAGAATCTAGGCCAGAATCACTGTAGAAGATTAAATTATTGTGACTTTAAAATGCAAACCTGCTTTTTCTAATGTTTTTCTGTCCACCCCCTCCTCTCTCTGTATGTGTGTGTATGCTTTTATCACATGGCAGAAATCCTGTTTGGATTCAAAAAACACAATGAGTGGAAACAGTTTATTGTGCTCAGGATTTCACTATTAGTCCATATATAACCCATCAAAAAGTAGCAGAGAGACAGAGAGTTTATTTGGTCAGGCGAGAGAATGGCCCAGGTAGAGGAGCCTCAAGCTGAAGGAGAGGGAAGCCCCCAGATGGTCTCCTTAAGATCAGACATATCAGGGAACCACGTCGACGATGGAGAAGTGGGACCCTCCATCAGGAGGAAGAGGAGGAAGAAGAAAGACCCACGTCCAGAGTCCATAATTGTCTACCGCTCTGAAACGGAGAGGGCGCCGGGAGAGGAGCAGGGTGGTGAGGAGGGTGCAGAGAGGAACGCTGAGGAGGGAGCTAAATTCCTCTGCACACCCACAGGCGAAGGTGAGAGGAGGGTCAGATTCTTTTAAAATCATGAAGCCACATGTGAGTTATTATTTCTGAAGTATACATGAGTAAAAATAACAGGCGCACCATGCAATTCTCACCATGAAATCCACTACACATGACAAAAATAAAGGAATATAGTGAGGTATTGTTATCAGTATGGGTATCGTCAGATGAAATACTTTTAAAGGGAAAATAAACAAGAATATATTTTTCTTAACTGTATTTCTATGTGAAGCTTGTTTCTTTTTGAGCTGCTGTCCTATTACAAAAAGTCTCCATGGTCTCCCTGTGATTAGTAGTATACCACCAAAAGTACTTAACCACCAAAAAAACCCCAGGAGAAACAAGAAAGGGGAGCCTACTTCTGTTGTCACCTGGTTAAATGTCTTATGTCATATTATCTCTTAACAGGTGGAGGCTGGAACCTTCCTCCAGACAGCCGCTATGTGACTCTGACAGGCACCATCACCCGGGGCAAGAAGAAAGGTCAGGTGGTGGACATACACGTCACTTTGACAGAGAAGGAAATCAGAGACCTGGCCAGGTCAAAGGAACGTCTTGATGCAGAGTGTGAGGCAGGGGAGGGCTATAAGCGTCCCTGTGGCTTCGGTGTGTGCCAGGGACCCCACGTTGTCCTGTGGAGCATCTCCTGTTTCCCTGTGGTTTTCCTCCTCTCCTTTATCACCTCCTTCTACTACGGCACACTAACCTGGTACAATGTCTTCCTGGTTTACAATGAGGAACGGACGTTCTGGCACAAGATTACAATATGCCCCTTCCTCATCATCTTCTACCCCATGCTCATCATGCCCATGGCACTGTCTCTAGCACTGTACTCAGCTGTGGTGCAGGTGTCATGGGCCTTTAGTGAGTGGTGGCAGGCAGTGAGAGACCTGGAGAAAGGCTTCTGTGGCTGGGCCTGTGGGAAGCTGGGTCTGGAGGACTGTTCCCCCTACAGCATAGTGGAGCTGCTTGATTCTGATACAGTTTCTGGCACTCTGCAGAGCAAAGCCCCCAGCGAACTCGCCCAGACATCGTCGGTGTGAAATAGGGTGACACTGAGGTCTATTGATGCGGGCCTTCAGTCAAAGGAGTGGTGGCATGACAAACAAATGCAAGAAAGTTCAAGTCATGTCACAGGAGAATATTTTAAAGCTGCATCACTGTACATTTTTCTGAAAATGACAACTTGTCAAACACTGCCTGAACTGTCCGTGAAATGCTGAACTATTACTACAAACATTGTAAACCATTGTTGGATTCAAATTCTGTCTCTGCACATGGGAGTGGTGAAGTTGGGTTATTTTTTTGTAACTTACAGGTTTTTATGGTCATCACAGCTCCCTTCAGACCACTAAATGACCATTGATAATTATTGGACTGCACTCAACTCCCTCTCAAACACCTTTTGATACATACAGACCTTGATTCCTAAGGTGTAGATAAAGTAATAGTGGACACTGATAACACACATTACTGGAGTTTCACTTAATTTGTAAATATCTGTAACTAAATGTGATCACTGATCATCTGAAGTAGCGTTCTTTTCAAAGGAAACACTGTCTTGTGTATGAAGTCATCACAATCACCCAGTTAAGTTATACAAAGCCTACACAAAGGGTTCACCTCATATTTTCCCCATTAAAGGGGGTTAATGCTTATGCAAACAAGTTTTTGTATTTGTTATTCATTTGTGTAATGAACAAGTGTCAAAAAGCCAATAAAACATGAAAGCTTCCAAGGAGAGGTGAATACTTTTTGTAGGCACTGTATTTGAGCCGAGACTGGATTACCAGCTGCCCCATGGTGCCAGACACACGAGAGATGACCTTTTTTAAACTATGTGTCAATTAATTTGTGGAAATGTATGTAAATTGCCAATTTTATTGGGAACTAAGCTCAATATCAACTGAAACAAAAGGCACCTTTAGGTCGGTATTGCCCTGTGGAGAAGCTCTGTGTCAACATCAGGTTTTTAAATACCTTTATTATTCCAGATAATATTGAGCTTACATGGTGGATATTCATAAATAGATTTGTGTTTCATCAAATCACCACAAATAAACTGAAGCACAGAAAATGTAGGTGCTATAAGAATCCCAGCATTAAAGTACTTGTCGGTTTCTGGGCCTTTGCGGTAAATACAAGCCGCCATGTGTAGTCTACTGTGTGCACTGTACTTGATGGGTACTTGGAGGCAACCATTGAGAGGAAGGGTGTGCTGCCCACAGCTCTTTTTTTTGCCCATATGGCCCCATGAGCAGGTTAATCCAGCCATGATTTAAGCCATAGTCAGTGCAAGCTGACAAATGTCATGTTCTCATTTGTTTATGGCACTATCAGCACAAATGTCTTTGATATTAACTACACATATTCACAATCTTGGTGCACACAGGAATAAAATGAAGTTTTCTGTAATTTTCCACCTGAAAATTTCTGTTACATTTCCCGTACAGTCATATGTTTAATGTTGATTTAATTTATTTTTAATATTTAAGTCTGCATCTGAAATTGTTGTAGCTAGGCGTTTTATACTCTGGCACTTTGAAGTAAATGTATTACAAACAGCTGTTATTAACTGCTTGAAATACATAGCTGATATGCTTGATGAGGTTTACAGATTAGATGGTTTAAATAAATATTTGGTGATTGAAATATTTATGGCCGGGTAAAGTAATTCCGTTATATTTTCATAAAGGCATGGCTCTGTGGTTGTGAATTATGTCTGTATAGGACATTTTCTTGCATTCCACATTACATGTTGTGAACCTACAGTAAATACAGGCAAAGTAAAGGAATACACAAATGAAATAAAGTGTACACCATTACATGGCAATTATGTGATCATTTTTAAATCTATATAGAAGTGATTTTGTTCTGTGTTGTTATACAGCAATGCACCAAAGGTCACATCCCTGCATGGTGCACAGATGCAGATGGCTCTCTTGAGTACTTCTGGGTGCATTGAGATCTGATTATTGGCACCCTGGTGTGTCACTGGGATGATTACTAAAGAAAATCCATATGCCCATATGCAAGGTCAGCAGTGTGTGCTGGAGAAAAGCACTGTCATGATCAGCACATATTCACCAACTGTTTTACTGTCTATTTTTTTGTTAAGACAAGGTAAAAAAAAACAAACACAAAACAAACAAACAAAACACAGGACATAGTCTCTGGGTCAAAGCCACACTTTTCTGATTTAAAAGATATAACAAACAAATGAAAACTAAAAACTCATGGTCGATATTTTATAGGCTAATTCCAATATGTTTACCTTTTAACATAATCAAATGTGACTACTTTTAATCCAAATCAAATACTGAGTGAAGTTTATTGAAATATAGCACTTTTCCAAACAAAGTTATAAAGTGCTTAACAGTAAAAAAAACAACAATACAAGGTAATTAGAATAAGCAGATTCAGAAAATAAAATGGACTGTTACATGAAATATGAACAGTCAGAATCATCATTCATATGTTACAAATACAAAGAATTTAAACCGGGTTTAGTTGCTCTCTCTGTACATGGTTATGTGCAGTATATACAGCCTGCTCAATGAAATGTATTGCACATTTATTATTTTAAACCAAATAAATATGTATAATTTGTAGGTACAGCGAATGAGTTAACTGTTCATAAATTATGACATCCAATTAATTAAACATTAAACGGATTGGTGGAGGAGGGTGGTGGGGGTCTTGGACCATTTATTCTTTTAATTTTCTATTTTTAATTTAACCCCATTATTTCTGAAATCCTGGCTACAGACATGAGATGGAGTCTATTTGCTCTCTGGTACACTGAGCCACATGAGGGCGTTTGACCTACATTTGATATGCTTTTCATTGCACTGACTCGTCTCAGACTCATTGACCACCACAGAAAACACCAGAATCTAGAGACATATAGTTCCCGTGTGTCTCAGTGAATATGCATATGGTAATTAATTTGAACGAGCACGTACAGTAAGATATCAGCGAAACGTTTGCGGAACGATTCTCTCTGTAAGTGAAACAGGAACTTCTTGTGGGCCGTTCACGCGTCAGTTTCTCATCGGAACAATAACAGAGTGACGCAGAGTCTGTGAAAGAGGGAAAAAAGAGGATGGCGCGAGCCAAAGTAAGTTACTTTCCTTCACATTGATGAAAATAAACGGATTATAACTTTGTATAATTTTGTGCGCGAACATCTGTATTTTAAACAGGCGGGTTTTAACCGCTACCGGCGGTTTGTTTTTCACGGAGCTTCAGATGTTGAACATGTTGTGACTGCTGGTCAGTCATTTTCAAGCTAATTCATGAACTGAAAAACCTAACAAACATGGGGAAGAAGAATTTCAGTTGACGGCAACTTTTGAGTTTTTATTTTACAATGAAACACTGAGTTACTAAAAAAATTAACTGTTGCATTTATTTATTATTACACTTACTCATTGTAATCTGATCTCCAGTCTTATTGCTATTTCTGTCTAATTGCTGCGGATCTAGCTGCTCAGTATTAAAAAGTGTCAATAAATTAGTACTCCAGTATGACAGAGGATATCGCAGAATATCATAATCTTGTGAATCCAAGTTCACAGTGGCATTTTTTTCTTATTGGCCTCTGAACCTGGTACAGTGACATGAAATGGTAGTAGTTATTGCTTTTTCTGTCTATTTTCTGTAGTTCTACCTGCTCAATATTAAAAGGTATCTAGAAGCCAATACTCCAATAGCTCTCTACTGAATGTGTACAAAAGTCAACTCCGTGTATGCCCAGTTGTAATAGATTGAGAACAAATGGCCGTAACACACAGCCTTATCAAAATGCCTTCTTCTTCTGTGGTCACGACTTGTCAACCCTAATGTGTTTATTTATTTAATGTTTATTTGTATAGGGACAAGTATATAGCATAAACTTATGCTACATACTCTGCAGATTGCACAATGTTAGACACATTCAGATGGCTCTCTCTGGATATAAGATGTCATTATCACTGACACCAGATTATTTTTTAAATGCATTAGCTTTAACCTTATTGTTTAAAACAATTTTCTTCCTTCCTTACATGTCAAATTATGCACTGATATGCTTTTATCAGATCCTTTTTATGATATGGTGCATAAATTACTCCATGATCACCTTGGATTTTATTCACTGACCAGTGGTCTGTATATTGCAGCTTTGTTGGACTCATAAATAAAATCAAAATCAGTTTAAACAAAGATCAAAGATGAAGACAGTTGACTGGAAATCACTCTAAATACAGCTCAGTATCGATGTCTCTTATATGCACCCATTCATATTTGGAAAATTCATGTTTTCTGTGTTCATGATGTCCTCTGAAAACAACGATGATGATGGTTATGAAAATGATTGGTGGTATTGATACTGTCAATACCATCAATCATGTGGTATATCGTAAAAAGGTATAGCAGCACATCTCTGCCACATCCCACAGCATTTAGAGCCTAAGCTAGTTTGCAATGCCTGTACCTAGATGGGCTTTTAAAATACATAAAACGCAACAGTCAAATACATATGAAACTGTACAAAAGTCAACAATACATATACACACATTACAACATGAAATTCAACAACAAAGCACATACAAAGCAGCACAGGTCACAAAGTTTCATAAAACAACAAGCATCTGATCACTCATGACTACATGACTGATCCCTCTTTTAAATGTTCCCAATCATGATTCATCGTTGAAAGAGTGTCGACCTGAAATAAAACCTGACATGTTTGTTTTCTGTAGTCGGCATTGGTGCTGTGCATGGATGTGGGGTTCTCCATGTCCAACTCTGCCCCGGGGGAAGAACCTCCCTTTGAACTTGCCAAAAAAGTCATTCAGAAGTTTGTCCAGCGCCAGGTAAAACTTCTACACATTTATGAAACAAAGCACAAACAAAACTACTCTCATGAGAGTGTTGTTATCTTCAACATGCACTGAAAACGCCTTCTGTCGATCATCTGACAGGTTTTTTCAGAGACTAAGGATGAATTGGCTCTGGTTCTATTTGGCACCGACTCCACCAAGAACTCACTGGACAAGGATGGCCAGTACCAGAACATCACCGTACATCGCCACCTAATGATGGCTGATTTTGAGCTTCTGGAGGAAATCGAGAATCGGATCCATCCGGAAAGCCAGCAGGCAGATTGTATCCTTTTTCTACATACTATTGGTATTAAGGGTACAAAGAATCAGTTGAGTCAATAAACATTTTTCGCTGCACATTCGGACTAATCATAGAAAGAAAAGCACAGCTGTAATTAATAATATTAACTAGGCTCCATTTCAGTGCTCGAGTGAGCTATACATAGTGGGAAAGTCCAACTCCTGCTGCTCCTACATGATGACTGAGAATCAATTAAATCCTTAACTGTTATTCAACAGGGCTGGATGCTCTTGTTGTCTGCATGGATCTCCTTCAGACAGAAACAAAGTAAGGAGTTTCCTTTTTTTACTCACAATTCTTACTGTTCATGCATGTTGATGTTCATTTTCCTGAATGGATTTCTGTTTTTTTTTTTTTTTTTAATATGTGACTTACACTGTGTTTCTGTTTCTTTTTAGGGGGAAAAAGTACGATCGTCTGAACATCGTCCTCCTGACTGACCTCAACACTCAGGCCAGCCCAGAGCACCTTGACGTCATTATTGAAAACCTGAAACAAGCTGACATCACATTGCAGTTATTGTAAGGTTCAGACACCATATGCTATTTTAATTCAAACATGATGCACTGTCAAAATCTGGCTATTTGCGGGAAGTAGTTTATTTTACAGTACATAATCCATTAGTGGAAAGTACAGGACACAGGGGTAGAAAGATGGGTATGACATGTGGAACAGGTGGAATATGTGGTTTTCCATCTTAAACAACAGGCTACTAGGGGACTAATAATTGATCATTTCAAAGTAATTGATTAATGTATTGCTTTGAAATAACTTGCTTCACACATTTGATTTGATTTGAACTCAAACATGTGTGTTTACCATGTACTATATTAAACATGCAGAATGGAACTTTTACATATATCTGGCATGTTCAAGCCCTTGCCAAATGAGTTCACACAATGCTAATCAAGCCTATCACCGTCAGATAAATATCTCCGTATACAGAGTTTTTAAATCTCATGTTTGGCATGACATTCCTGCGCTGGCCATTTGTCCATAAATTGTGCAGCTCTTCTAGACTTTTCAAATGTTATAGGATCGAATGGATCAAATTCTGAAACACAAAACAATTTATCCACTGTTTACAGCCACAACAGTAGCTTATGGCCAGTGGTGTACTGCCTATCAGGCATACTGTTTTGGGGCAAATCCCAGCGGGCCGGTGGACCATCAGAAAATTATGATTTGGGCTAGTGGGCCGTCAAAACATGTCTTTACCAGCCTCTCTGTGCGCCTGTCATGCATGCTGCTTGCCTGTGTCAGGTAATCACAGCTGAGCGGCTCCCTTTGCTCTCACTGCCAGGAGGGGGAGACAAAAGTCTTGCACTCCAGCTTTTACCATCAACCATTTTATTTGAATGTCCACAAAAATGAATGGGAAAATATAATGAAGCAAAAAATTGTGTCCATACACAACTTGATACTAACAATCTCACAATGTGTCACATTTAATAGGTGCAAAAATGATCATTGTGAGACTCTACAGCTGACAGTAATAATGACGAAAAATTATGATGATTAAATGTATTAAATTTCAATTTACTGCTCACTCTAGATTAAGTTACTAACTGTCCATCATATAGGGAGTAGTGAATAAGTGAATGATTTTGGACCCAGCCACACACACTCTTTTCTTGATTCGTGTAATGATCACTTATTAGAGGTCACACTGGATTAAAAGTATTTTCTGTTCAAAAATTTTATGTTAAATGGATCAGTTGTAAAATTCATTTATTGTAGTTTCATTGCATTTTAGTCATATATATCCTTCATCTCACAATTTCTTGTACTTACTCTGAACTTTCTGAATTTCCAGTTTGCCTTTCCCTGCGGAGGACGATGAGGAGGGTGGTGGAGATGCAGACAGAGGAGGTCCTAGTCACCCAGGTACAGGCAAAGGTCTATCCAGGGAACAGAGGAGTAGCCTGGACATGGTGAAACACATCATGCTAAGCCTGGATGAAGAGGACGGCCTCGATCAAATTTACACCTTCAGGTTGGAGAGCTTTTGTCAAACACTGGATGTTTCTTACTTCATTCTTTCTTGTTTATGTGTCATTTCTTTCTAAATCACTTCTGGATTGAAAAGTATGTAACACTCTTATTGGATGATATGATACGACTTGGTTTTCCATGTGCTTGACTCCTGTTATAGGAATGCCATTGAGCAGCTATGTATGTTCAAGCGTATCGAGAGGAGACCCGTGGCCTGGCCCTGTCAGCTAACCATCGGCAGCTCTCTCTCCATCCGTATTGTTGGATACAAAGCTGTAAGTTGACTGTGAAGTGCACTGGATGAATATATACTACATATGCTTGTTACACACCTTTGTTGAATAGTGATGAGTTCTGTCATGTCTGAATAATGGACCACTTGTACACATGTGATCATTTCGCTTATCAGTTATTCAGTCTGGTAGAAGACGTTTGTCATGTTTTTTGTTTACATTATCTAGTACACACCAGTAAATCTTTTTACCTGAACTTATTGCATTGTAGTGTTGCAATTATTGCTGAAGAACATGCAGTTACTGCATGTGATTTCAAAATATTCTGTCCTTCAGTTTGCTTCACCTTGCTCTCTCTAAAAACACGAATGATTGTTCATCAATAATTGTCAAATAACGTCTCGCCAGTGGAGCCAAGGTTTTCTCATCTAGAAATACAACAATTTATGTCCTCCAGGTGACTGAAGAGAGACTGAAGAAAATGTGGGTTACAGTTGATGCTCAAACCAACAAAAGAGACGACGTGAAGAGAGAGACTGTCTACTGTCTAGACGATGACAATGAGACGGAGGTGCAGAGGGATGACACCATTCAAGGTGAGAGAGTTATTTGAAGTCAGATTCCTTAAAGATGTTGTGCTTATTACTTAAAGGGGGCATGTCATGTACATTTACAAGTCTATGTTTTTAATCTGGGGCTCTATTGGAATATCTTTGCATGATTTCCAGTTTTAAAGAACTCCTTATTTGTCTTATGCTGACCCTTTATGCAGCCCCTTAGTTCAGCCCCCTCCTGAAAAGTCCACTCTGTTCTGATTGGCCAGCTCTCAGAAGCTGTCTCTCGACAGACACCCACAAGCTGTGGAGGTTATGTCAACAAACCATGAAACAAACAGTAGTAGTAGGATTTCTCTACTTTTTCTCTTTCTTTACTTGATATGTCAACTCCTCAAATACATCTCTACATGTTTGAGCCAAAATCAAATCTTGCAGGGAGCATTTCTACACACACTGACCTCAAGTTTCGGAACTCTGACCATGTTTAACATAAATATCTGACATCACTACTGTATATAAATAACAGAAATCCAGTTGTTAAAAACAACCAAGAAAATCAGACTCCAAATTCCATTCAATATTTAACAACATTAAACCTGCAATGCAGAACTTTTTCATATAAATGAATGTCTGTTACATTCAAGCCTTTGCCAAACAAGTTCACACAATGCTGATGAAGCCTGTCACTGGCAGATAAATCTCTCTGTATACTGGAGTTTTTCAATCTGGTGTTGGGTTTGGCGTGTCTGCACTGGCTGGAGGAATGCATGAATGTGGTCTCTTGCCGACTGAACCATCTAACTTCTGGTTGGCTCTCTGCTGACTTGAAGGGGGATAAAATAATTTAATTGTGCAGTTCTTCTAGACTCTACATGTTATCTGACCTAATGGATCAAATTCTGATAGTGAAACGAGTCATTTCGCAGGGGTTGTGTGATGTTCAAAACAATTTATCCACCGTTTTACAGCCACAACAGTAATGACAAAATAGGCTATGGTGAAGCGTGTGTCAGCTGTTTTTTTTATTTTAATTACGCTCACTGCCAGAAGGGGGAGATGAAAGTCCCACACACACCACCTTTAAAGTCCAATTATTTTCTGTTCACAGGTTTTCGCTACGGAAGTGACATTGTTCCCTTCTCCAAAGTGGATCAAGAGCAGATGAAATACAAGCATGATGGGAAGTGCTTTGCTGTTCTGGGCTTTACCAAACAGAACCTGGTATTGTACTTGTTATGACAGTGTGATTATACACATGAAAAATGATGTAACTGAACTCATTTCTTTTTTTCTGTTTGTCAATTCTTACGTTCTTTTTACTGCCTGTCTGCAGGTTCATCGCCATCAGTTCATGGGAAATCAGGTCATCAAGATGTTCGCTCCCAAGGATGATGAGGTGAGAACGGAGAAGGCTAGAGCAAATCTGGTGACGATATGTTGATACTGACATGTTTCTGTCTGTTTCTATTGGTCTGTCTGATCAGCATGCGGGGGTGGCGCTGTCTGCTCTCATCCGGGCGCTGGATGAACTCAAAATGGTGGCCATTGTACGTTATGCCTATGACCGGCGCTGCAACCCTCAAGTAGGAGCAGCTTTCCCTTGCATCAAGCAGGACTATGAGGTGGGATCATGGACTTCTAAACATGCTGTTTTGAAGTATATTCACTCAATCTGTATCAAATGGCACAGAGCTAATGGTCCGTCTCTTGCTTGTCATAGTGTCTCATGTACATCCAGCTGCCCTTCATGGAAGACCTCAGACAGTTTACGTTTCCTTCTCTTGAAAACAATAAGAAGTTCACCCCCTCAGGTACTGTTTCTGCACATTATGCTGGTTTAAAGCAGTAACACTGATGGTATTACCTAAAGTTGGTGTTTCACCCACGGATCATCCTCACACAAAATGTTAAGACCAGTCCTACACATATTGGAAAGTGCACGCATGGGCATGTCTGAACTGTAGCTGATGTTACCTTACTGGTTTACATGTGGCATAGGTTCAGAATTGCTGGTCTGATACTGCTGGCACCACAGCTCTACAAAGGAATAGTTTGACCTTTTTGGTAATCCGCTTGTTTGCTTTCTTGCCGAAAGTTAAATGAGAGTATTGATACTTCTCTGTATGGTTAATGTATAGTCGGAGTCAGAGCCAGTTAGCTCAAGTTAGTATAAATACTGGAAACATGAAATGCGGCTCTGTCCAAAGGTAACTAAATCTGCCTAAAACTCACTCATTACCATGTTATGTTATCTTGTTTGTTTAATCTGTACAATAAACAGTATAAAAATGATATTTTGCCATTTTACAGTGGTTTCTGTGCTTGTCTGCTTCTCAGCCAGGCAACTAGTGGAGACTCTGGGAGGTTGTTTTTTTTTGTTTTGTTTTGTTTTTGTTTTTTTTTTGCTTGGCCTAAACAAGTCACAGATAACATGTTAATTAGTCATCTTTGGAGGGCTGATTTTGTTACCTTCAGACAGAACCAGGCTAGCTGTTTCCCCCTGATTACAGGCTGTGCTAACTACATATTTAATGTACATAGTGGTAATGATCTCATCTAACTCCAAAGAAGAAAGTAAATAAGCAGAAAATGATTATCTTTTGCCTTTTAGAGAGAAATAAGTCAGAAGAATTCAGTGTGAGATTTAGGAATTTACATTTGCTTGTCATGTGACTCCTCTAGATACCCAGCTGTCTGCTGTTGACTCTCTCATTGACTCCATGATGTTGGTAGAAGACGAGGATGGGGAACAAAAGGACATTTTCGAGGTCCACCATATTCCCAACCCTGCGTTCCAGAGGCACTTCCAGGTACTGCACACCAATTAGTTCTCAGTTGAGGCAGTCAGAAAAGTTTTAGAGGAGAGGGCAGTGGCATTTAACATCAGAAGCAAAAGATTTTATCTATCTAGACTTGAATAGACCTTCACCTTCACTAGAGGGTTCTGATATTCAACCAGGATTACTCCTTCCTCAGTCACTGTCTCTCTCATCTGCTCTATCCCACCTCTCTTTCAGTGCCTGCACCATCGGGCAGTAAACCCCGGCACCCCTCTTCCCCCCATGGAAGAATGGCTGAAGGCTGCCCTCGAGCGCCCTGAGGTCATTAGTGAACGTTGCCACGCTCCACTAGAGGAGACGAAGAAGAAGTTTCCTCTCACACAAGTGGAGAAGAAAAAGAAACCAAAGACTAGTGCTCAGATTTTTGGCAAAGAGTAAGTTTGAATTTAGTATGGACAAGGAATCATGTCCAAAATATTTTTGTAGAAGTCTGTAAACACTTTGAACTCTCATGCCCAGACAAAATGTTTTTAACTCCCAGTACGGTATGTGACTGTGACAAAGTTTAAATACTTACTCTGTATTCTACCGAAACTGTTTTCCATTTACAGCTCAGAGGAGCCAGATGCCAAGAAGCTAAAAGGAGATGAAGAAGAGGAGGAGTATAACCTGGCTAACATTGCTGAAGGCTCTGTAACATCGGTGAGAAACTGACAGAACTTTAAATAGTAAACCTAGACAGATATCCACTTACTATAAAAATAAATAGTAAGTAAATCATTAGTCATTAAAACAAAGTAAGTCATTAAAACTCATTTTTCAATGACTCCACAGATTCCATGTTTACAAACTATTTTTTTGTTTTGGCAGGTTGGTTAGGACATTTACATTGTGCTTGACACAAGTCATTTTTTCAAAAATTGTTTACAGACAAATTGTTTCATTTATAATTTCCTATATCACAATTCCAGTGGGTCAGAAGTTTGAAAGTTGACTGTGCCTTTTAAACAGCTTGGAAAAGTCCAGAAAATGATATCATAGCTTTAGAAGCTTTTGAGTCAATTAGAGGTACACCTGTGGATGTATTTTAAGGCCTATCTTCAAACTCAGTGCTTCTTTGCTTGATATCATGAGAAAATCAAAAGAAATCAGCCAAGACCTCAGAAATAAATTTTGGACCTCTACAAGTCCAGTTCATTAATTGGGAGCAATTTCCAAACGCCTGAAGGTACCATGTTCATCTGTACAAACAATTGTATACAAGTGTAAACACCAAGGGACCACGAAGCTGTCATGACACATGACACAAGAAGGAGAAGCCTTCTGTCTCCTAAGGATGAACATACTTTGGTGTGAAAAGTGCGAATCAATCTCAGAATGACAGCAAAGGACCTTGTGAAGATACTGTAGGAAACAGGTACAAAGTTTCTATATCCACAGTAAAACAAACCCTATATTGACATCATCTGAAAGACCACTCGGCAAGGAAGCTACTGCTCCAAAACTGCTATAAAAAAAGTCAGACTACTAACCATTGCTATGTTTGAAGGAAAAAGAGAGAGGCTTGCAATCTGAAGAACACTATCTCAACCATGAAGCACGGAGGTGGCAGCATCATGTCATGTTCATAAAATCGATGGCATCACGAGGGAACGACAATTATGTGGATATAACGAAGCAACATCTCAAGACATCAGCCAATAAGTTCAAGCTTAGTTGCAAATCTGTCTTCCTAATGGACAGTGACCCCAAGCATACTTGGTTGTTGCAAAATGGCTTAAGGATAACAAAGTTGAGGTATTGGAGTGGCCATCACAAAGTGACTTCAATCCAACAGAAAATTTGTGGACAGAACTGAAGAGGCGTGTGTAAGCAAGGAGGCCTACAAACCTGACTCAGTTGCACCAGTTCTATCGGGAGAAATGGACCAAAATGGATTGTGAGAAACTTGTGGGAGGCTACTTGAAACATTTGACCAAAGTTGAACCCAATTTAAAGGCCATGCTGCCAAATACTAACTATGTGTATGTAAACTTCTGACCCACTGGGAATGTAATGAAATAAACTGATCTTACTGACCTAAGATAGGGAATGTTTACTGCAATTAAATGGCACTGTCGGGAATTGTGCAAAAGTGAGTTTTAATGTGTTTGGCTAAGGTGAATGTAAACTTCCAACTTCAACTGTATTATCCATCTGACCCTGCTTCTCAGCAGAGTTTATGAGTACAAGAAATCAAAAATCATTTAATAAATTTAAATACTCTGTATGGAAGTGGCGCACTTGAACATTTCAATTCCTTACTCATTTTAAACACTTCTCCAGGTGGGAAGCGTGAACCCAGCCCGAGACTTCCGCACTCTGGTCAAGCAGAAGAATCTTCCATTTGGCGAGGGTGAGATCCAGTTTTTCTATCTTTTCTCAAACTATCAAACTGGCCTGATAAACATTTCTGATAATCTTATAAATCATCATGATTTATGTTCAGCTCTAGTAAGTGTGCTTATCTCTTTTGTTTGGTTATGGTGACCCCAATGTTCTCCACAGTTTGCCAGCAACTGACTCACAGGATAGAGCAGTTGCTTAGCAACAAGGACACACCTTACTACATGAAAAGCATCACCTGTATCCAGGCTTTCAGAGAGCAGTCTGTGAAGGTAAATCAACATTTGGGAAATGTGAGTCTGTTAGACAACCTTGAGATATCCGAGTGCACAGTTTTTGCTGTGCTATGGAGATTATGAGTCAACTTGAGAAGATTACAATGAGTGTTTAATTTTCTCACGACTTTAACAAAGGCCAGTATGTGCTTACGTACATGCATGTTGATGTTTTTAGTAGATGCATAAGTGTTTCATGTCTTTCATAATACAGCTGGGGAATGCTGATCTGTACAACAGCTACCTCCAGTCCCTGAAAAGAAGCATCCCAAACAGAGGGCTAGAAGTCTTCTGGGACCTGCTTGTTCAAGGTATGATAAGCCTCTTTACTGGGGGCAGCAGGATTTTTCCCACTTCATTTCCTCACTTGAGATGAGATGAAACTTCCACACAATGTTTTTGAGTGCAAAATAGTAAGAGTAAATAAGACACAAATGGGAGTTGATGCAACTGTGGCCTGAGCAAGTCTCTGCTGAAAGAGTTAATTCATTCTTTGCTGTTTGTCTGACAGATGCCATATCTCTGATCAGCAAGGATGAGGTTGAAGGAAGCACCGTATCCAAAAATGAAGCTAATCAGGTGAATTAAAGTTCACAAGTCTGTCTTAAAACAACAGTCAGGGTGCCCATATGAACCTTAAAAGAGGTTTTCCTCGCTGCAATCATTCCTCCTGCCAGTAACCAGTATATTAGTATTATAATCATGCTGGGTTTACTGTTACAGGCTTACTGGGAGATAATACAGTCTCCATTTTGATTGTAAAGTCCTTATGCTACCACGTCAATGAAATTCTTTATCCTAGTGACATGTTCCTCCTTGTTGCACACTATCAACCCCAGAATCTCGTCATCCTGATTCTTTTTAAACACATCACCAACCTCAATGACATTCACCACCACATTGTTATATTTGCAAAGATACTTCAGCAGATCCTCATCGTTGCACAGATCAAAGACAAAATCCACAGTGTGTCTACACTTAAGATGCAAAAATGCATCATAAAGTGTATCTGAAGCTTATATTAGGCTTCAGTACTCTGAGATGGTCATATCAAGTGGATATCTGCCACATTTTTAGCATCAAATTCCCTTGTTGTGTTTCCCTGGACAGTGTTTCCTTGTTGAGCTGCAGTGGAAGTATGGTAACAAAAAGAGGGAATTTGCCACTAAAAAGATGGTGTAATGTTAAAAGATATCTACTTGATTTGACTAATTGAGATGGCTGAATCAGCTTCACATTTTTGCATAGGGAGGACTGTGGATTTTGGCCGCCATCATAAATGTATTATGAAAGGTTCATCTTTTCCTTCTTAGTCAGTATTACCAGGAGGAGACTGTTTTTTTAAGACAAACTTGAAACAATTGTGAAAATTTCCTTTAAAGGAATAAGCACACCCACATGAATTTAAAAAGATCCTGAGACGGTCTTGATTACTGACTGAAGCCTATTTGTCCTCAGTTTCTGTTGGCTGAGGAGAAGAAAGAGGAGGCAGCTGCACCAACAAGTGAAGATACTGGAGATGTTGATGACTTGGTAAGTTTTTGGAGTGATTTTTTTGAGAAAATCATTTTTGTTGAGGTTCTGTGAGAGCCCTTTTCAGGTTTTAAATAGTGCCTCAAAATTGCATTAAAGCCATTTCATGTATATTTGCAGGATGTACCTCTGTGTTAGTGTCTGGCCTAAATCTCTGATATAAATGCTCCAGTCTGACATTTTTCTTTTTTTTTTTTCTTTTCATGTACAGCTGGACATGATGTAAGAAAGGAGGCAATGAATGTGTCTGCAGCGGACATACAGGGAATTGAGAAGAATGCAATTATTCAGTCCGGCCAGAGCAAACCAGTTCAGCCGTCCTTTTCTGCCTCCCACTTGGAGACCCCTGATACTAACTGTCATGTCATTGTAACTGACACAACTGTTGATATTGAGTAACTGCATGTATACTGCACAGAATGGGACCAACACCCTAATGACTTATTTTCTTTAGAAAAACTGGTTCAAGTACTACATGTTGAAGGCTTTCGATGTGTTCAGTCTTGAATGTCTTATCGCCATAGTAATTTGTAGTAATGTTTGATCCAGTGAGTGCTTTAAATCTAAAGTTTTATGTGCACAAAATATCTTTGAGACTTTACAGAAGACAGCACCACAGTGTCCAACAAACTGCGGGTTTATTATCTTTAATCAGTAAAGCTTAATGGCTGATGAATGCTCGACTTGTTTTTGTGTTCTTGTGACAGATATTAAAGATGAATACAGTTGGCAGTGATGTAATTTGCAAATTGCACAGTACATAGCAGAATTATAGTTTTTAAATGTTACATTATCAGCAGTAGCACCAATGTGGTCTCTCTTTAACATACCCACCGGATGAAACGGTCAAAAAAACGGGACTGAGACAGATCAGACAAGTCTTCTACTTTGAAGATAGCATCCTGGTCATTCATGGCCAGCTTCTTTAAAACGTCTTGATCAACATCACTTCCTGTGGCTATCACAGTGGAGACGATCTGTGCCCTGCGCATGGCACTTAGCGACTCTTCCAGGTTGCGGATGTCGGTGATGCCGTCTGTGATGAAAACAAATGAAATCTCTGCATCACGTTTTTTCTCGCGAACATTTCTTTTTTCCACGATGTTATTGATGGTGTGGATAATGGCGGGCGCCACACTGGAGGATGAATCTAGATAAGTCAGGCCAGCTAAACCGTCAGCGATGATCTGACGGTTGTGTGTGAGACGGAAGGCCTCATGGTGCTCTCCCTCCCTGCCGTACTCTATCAGAGCCAAGCGGGCTCGCATTTCATCTGTCTTGCTGCTGGCCAATACCAGACGGTCTGCCACCTTCTGCAAAAAATCATGGACATGACGGAAGTTTTCTGTCCCAAGGCGCTCTGAGCCATCGAGTAGAAATACCAAATCCACTGGCCGCTGCACACACGGGGCCACATCAGGTTCTGTAATAAGAAGCAACAAATCACTCACTGAGCTGCACCCAATTACAACATTGAACAAATGATCTAGTCATGAGTAAAACCCACCATTTTTACAGGGGAGATCAGGGCACACAGTCACTGGGTCTGGAATAGAAATCAATTGAACGCAGGTTAGAAAAGTGGACAGAAGGACCAGTATGATCATCTTGATGGGTGTACTCTTAGAGGCTTACCAGGACAGAGCTTAGTCTCCATTTCGTATACAAAGTCCTCTGCCACCAAGTCAGCGTACTTCCTCATCTTATCGACACGACCCGTTTGATGGCATGTTATCGACCTCAGGGTCTCACTATTGTAATCTTTATCAAACATATCACCAACCCCAATGGCATTCACCACCACATTGTCATTGTTATTGCAAAGGGACGTGAGCAGCATATCATTATCTTTCGGATCATAGCGGCCATCTGTAACCACCACCACAGACACGTTGGCTCGGGCTCTGTTTCTGTCCCTGATGAGGGTATGGTAGGTGAAGTTAAGAGCTGACGGTGTGAAAGTGCCCCCAGCAATCCACTGTAGATTGGCCACTGCTGTTTTGAAGGCAGATATGGAGTTTATTGTTGGGTCATCAAGACGTACGGCCTCAAAGGTGTGACTGAATTGCACAACTCCAAATCTTGTGCCTGGAAGAGACAAATATGTCAGGCAGCGCATTTACAGATTGCAAATTCAACAATAAAATGGTATGGTGGGAATTATTCTTGTCAACAAATCCCACAACAAGACCAAACCCAACAAAGAATTAGGTTGTCTCCAAATAAATTGCCAATCTGTAAAAACAGGTCACAAACATATTTTCACATACCATTTTTTGGGGGGTTTGTCTTTTTGCTTTTTTTTTTTTTTTTTTTAAATCAGAAAAGGTTATTTTAGACTTTTTTTAGCCATGGATTAATACATTTAGAGATTTAGTAGTATTTATAACAGCAGGATCATGGTGTATACTGAATGGGATTGACCCAAAATAAACTACATGTTTCTTTGTAATCAAGGAGCATGTCACAAAGTGCACAGTGGGACAAATTTATATGTTCAATAGTTCAGGCTATCAGTCTTTGGCTACACAGTCACCACTTCTTATTAGGAGCAATTTATTGTTGGTTTTAGTCTTCGTGAAATTTGCTGATGCTAAGAAAATTTTGCCAGCTTTACCCTTTAAATATTTCTGATACATGCGTTTCAAAACACTTTTCTGATGTTTGGTTTTGTGTTAAACGTCAGTCTGAATCAGAATTGACAGTGTTTAGAGTAGCAATAATAACTGTCAACATGTCTGATGACTGAAAATACACATTCATACTTTGTCTTTACTTTACAGTGTTAATGAAGAGCTCAAAGTAAACAAGGTCCTGTCCAAATACTTTTGGATCTAACAGAGCATCCAATGGTGGACAAAATGATTCATTCTTTGGAAATGGTCAAGCTTTTATGTCGACCTCTACTTCTTGTCACTTGAAACTATGTCTGCAAAAGGATTTACAGGGAGGTCTGCACTGTGGTTTTGCTGGACTCTACCGGTGAGTGATGCAGGGTCACTGGCCATAGTTCCCAGTCTGTTGACGGTGTTGATAACAAAGTTCTTTTCCAGGGTGAAGTTTGTCAGCCCAACGCTCTCTGAGCTATCAATTACAAATATAATGTCCACAGCTCCACAGCGCTTCTCACAGTCTAAGACAAAGACAAGAACAGGATCATCATGTTGAAAATACCAACAATAAATCTGTGTTTGTTTCATCCTTGTATATACGGTTTCTTACCACAACAACCGCACGTCTCCCTGATGTAATTCATGACATCACAGTCCTGCAGTGACATTTATGCAGGTTAGTGGTAATACAACAAATTAAATAAAGACAGTATCATGTTTGTTAACTGTAAGGCTGGTAAAGTTACTCACACTGAGCCCAGGATCGCCCTCTGGTCCAGGGCCTCCCTGCACATACACACAGCACAAGCACAGAGTAATGCAACTGGATCTAGAATTTGCAAGCATGGTCAAATCATTATTTGAATGGTTAAGCTGCTGCTTACATGAGGTCCAGGGTCTCCTCTTGGCCCTCTCTCTCCTGGCTCGCCCGGCTGACCTGGATCCCCCTGAGCAGAAAACATTTTTCAGCGGAAGTGCCTCATTTTTCTGAATAATATTGCATTTCTTTGGAAGTGCACAACATAATTTTTCTGCCAGTTTTCTTAGGGACTAGACTCTACTTAGGAAATAGACCCAAAGGAAAGTGTTCATATCGAGGTCTGTGCATAATCCTGAGTACCTGAGACGTTGTTTTTGGAAAGTTATGTTGCTATTGAGCACCAAATTCCATTCACTCCTATTGTATTATGATGGTAGCAGGAATCTCAGCTATCTCAAAATATAATGTAGGCCATCTGCATGACTAGAAACTACAATAGGTAAGCAACAGAATATTTTTGTCATAGATTGAGTGAACCAACCTTTACTCCTATTCCTCCTGGTTCACCAGGGTCTCCTTTGGCACCACATTCACCTCTGCCCCCCCTGAGCCCTCTTCCGCCTTTTTCACCTCTGTCTCCCTGGGAAAAAGCAGAGTTACTTCAGACTAAAGTTAAAGACATGCAAGAATTTTTTGAGGTAAACAGGAAACCATACAGTGGGCCCTCTCGATCCAGAATAGTTGAATCCTGGCCTTCCTCTGTCACCCTTTAGAAGAAAAAAATTGACAGTGATGATCAAATGTTGCAGTATTTTACATGATACCATCTTTTTTGCTGAAAGTGATGATCAGAAAAGTTGAACTCTTGGCTCACCTTTACTCCTTTAGGCCCCGAGTCTCCTCTTGGTCCAGGATCTCCAGGATTCCCCATGGAGCCCTGCGACCACAAAAGAGGATATTCAATGAAAATAGTATCATCTACTGCACATTAACCACTGATATTTCAGTAAAAATCACCACAAATCAAGATCTCTATTATGATGTGTTACAATCTTGTGGTGTGTAATTTTAAGTAAATGTTGCACTATAAATAAACTTAAGTTGAATGGTATAAGCAACATACAGGTGCTCCAGAGCTTCCTGGTTCTCCTGGCTGACCCCTTGGTCCTGGTAGTCCATGGTCGCCCTGTAAGAGAGAAGAAGTATCACAGAGAAAAATATTCATATTGGTCATTACTTTCATTCCAGTCCACATACATAGTGTTACTCAGATCGATTTGACTTTGGCAAAACATAGTACTTCTCTTTCTTTTACAATGCAATTTCTCAGAAAAATGTCTTCTTATAATAAGAGACTTATCTCATGCTATTTTGGCAAGACAACCAGACTTGCTGAGTTCCTAAGAAGCAGCTGATTCATCCTGCCAAAATCCACCCACAGCTTGTTCCCCTCACCTTGGCGCCCTTGAGTCCGTTTTCCCCAGGTGGGCCTCTGTTTCCAGGTGACCCTCGTTCTCCCTTAAAATAAATGAATGTGTCAGGATTTGCACCAGACCATTAATCATAACTTAATGTATACAAAACACAACAATAACTGAGAGTTGATTATTCTGTTCCAGGGAAATATGTGAGAGGCATATTAGTTGAGACTTTATTGTCTCTGCGGGGGGATCAGCATTACACGTAACACACTTGAAGTACAACACAACAGAACACACCAACGACAGGCAATACAACATGTAAACAAGACATATAGTTCCCTCAGCGGATCACCCTATTTAGGGCTGCCAAAGGGTACCTGCACCCAGAGGGCAGTATAGTGAAATGGTGATTGAATGAGTGTGTGGTGTCCTGTGCTATTGTATTTGTGATGGCCTGATAATTGAGCTCTTGATCTTTCTCTGTGGGAGTAAAGCCTAGTGGAGGAGATTTAAACTCATGGGACAAATCTCCCTCGTTCCGTTGAAATCTCATATTTGTTCAGTGGAGTCTACTGTGATTTGTCACTAAGTGGTTAGTTGGCTCTCAGATCACAGAAGTTCTTTCCCTCATGTTCTTCTCCTTTTGTTTTTTTTAACACACTAAGTTAAGCCGTATTTGAGAGAAAATTCTGTAGAATTGTATTTTCTGCAACTTTGCCAGGTTTTTTTAAGAGCAGATGTTCTCAGCAAAAACGAACTTCCTCCAAAAACAAAACTACAAAGATAACAATGACATTCAGATTACATTAAAAAACATCAAAGTGATCTAAGCTCATTTATCTGAGTGATGAACTCACCTTCTCTCCTTTTTTCCCATCAGGTCCTTGTGCTCCCTTTGATCCAGGGTCTCCTCTCCTTCCCTGTTAACATTTATTGATAGTTTATAACAAACTAAAGCAAATTTTTGAAAAGAAAGTAATTTAGTTGATAAAGTGTTTGAAATACCTCTTCACCCTTTGGTCCAGGCAAGCCTCTAATCCCCTGAAAGATTATTTCAGAGTCACCTTCAGTTAATTAACTGACAGTATGAGAGAAGGAATTATGAAGGAAATAAGAAATAATTTGTACCGGATTTCCCTTTTTTCCTGGTGACCCTGGATTTCCAGGATTTCCTTTTTCACCCTAAGGAACAGATATTTATGTCAAGGATTCAGTTTTTTAGGTAAAAGGAATTTTAAATTTTCAAAAGACATTTTCTGTTGCGATTTAATTTAAAGGTTACCTTTATTCCTTTTTCACCATCAGGGCCTAGTGGACCAGATTTCCCAGGGAGGCCAATGTCACCCTAAACAACAAACAGACAAAATAATAATAATAACTTTATTTGTATAGCACCTCTCATACAAGAAATGCAGCTCAAAGTGCTTTACAACAAAAGAAAATTACATATACCAGGTGCTTCGCATGAAAAGGACATAAAACGAATATAATAGCATGTAAAGATGGAAAATAAAGATGGAAAATAAAACCCACTTGATAACATTAATTAAAATAAGATAAAATAAAGTGTAAATACAATATATAGAATCTATACTTCAGTGGTGATAATTTGACTTAATAAGTGAAAGCTCAAAGTATTTCACCATGTGTACACAACCTGTAAATCAGTGCTTAGGTCTCCGAAGCCATAAGCAAACAGAACCTCCCTTTTCCCAATGGACACAGATTCACCACTGGTGAAAAAACCCCACAACCCCCGCCAAAAACCATAGATGACATCAGTTAATGTAGATTTAACATGACCTTAAATCTTTAACATGACATGTAACCACTAGCAAGGTACCAGAAAATAAACTTCAATGGATTAAAAAAAAAAAAAGCTTTACTATTCTTAGGCTCTCACCATTAGTAGACATAAACGTCTGACCTGAAGGTACAGAGCTCCTGGGAAAAGGCCAACGTTTTTGATTGATAAAACATAATTTTAGTGCAGAGAACATTGATAAAAAATTGCAGATATATTTGGCATTTCCGACAGCTGACTTGTGTCTCCCACTCAGCAAAGAACCAGTCAACAGAGATGTAAACATGGCCACAAAGCCATAAACACTGTTAGTTACATCTAAACAACATCTGATATTGCTAATATACAGATTAGCTAACCGAGCAATACACTCTTGGGTTAGATACTTCTAATGCAGCATTTGAGCTGATGCTAATGTTAGCATGGTAACCTGCTTGCTAGAAATGTTGGTCCTAATGTCAAAGTACAGCTGAGGCTAAAAGGAATTTAGAGTGCTTGTGTCAGTGAAGCACAATCATGGTCTCCAAGTTACTTCTTTAACCTTTCACCTTTCCTCCTCAGCACAACTTTGACACCAACTAGTCCCACAAACTTTCATATGGAGACTCAACTGTTCAGCTTCTTAAGGACATCTTGTAGTAGATGGGACTTTAGGATCCAGGAGATCTAGTGGATTACTGGATGATATGTTAGGAAGTAGGAACAGAGTGTGACAGTGGGAGGTGTTTGGGTGAGCCAAGCTTGAACTATTGAGTGACATTTCCCTCCCATCAACCTCATTTTTAACTGACAGGCACACTGCAGTAGCGGTTCCAAAAGGCACTCAATGTTTTCATGTCGATTGCACGAATATGTAGATTTAAGAGTTGTTAGTTTTGTATGCCTTATCTTTCATCTATCTTGTACTGCTGCATCAATCTCATCCACACTTGCTGCCATTTTCTGGCCCGAACACATGGAGACTACATTCCTGTTCATCCCCATTCAGTCTGTTGCTCTTCAAACGGGAAAAGAGCCATCAATTAGCACAACAACTTTTTAAATTTTATTATGGCAAACTTTTGTGTTAGTTGACAAAGATGCTCCTGACAAAAGTATTGCTCAATTAACGGAGGATGGTTTATTCTGCACAACTTTCTGCACACACCAGGTGTCTCACTAGCCATACATCCCCAGATAAACTGTTTTCCTGGCAGATAATGTTGCTCAGCTGCTCTAACAGCCAAGCTACACGTGGAGCTGGTTGATCAGGGTCGTCAAGGCTCTGTGATATGCACTGAAGCACCATCTTTCAACTAAAGCTACTGTACTTAAATCAATATTCTCTTTAACTATATTCAATATTGAATTTTGTGTGAATCCTTCAATCAGCTGTAGATATTTTCACTCTGGACCAAAGTACTTGATTGACAGACTGTCTTTAGAGCACTAGAGTGGTTAATCAAAGTGAGCTGAATGTTTCAGTTTCTATTCATTTTGTCTCTTTACAGTAAAATGGGAATAATTAAGAGATCCTTGGCTTGATTTAATACAGACCTTTTCACCTTTCTCGCCTTGTGTCCCAGGTTTACCAACGTCTCCAGGGTAGCCATCTGGTCCCTTTTAGAGATGAAAATATAATTTTGGTAGTTCAGTAACTTTTTTTAAAACAACAAGGATGATGAATTATAAAATTCACCAGCCAGATTCATTATTTCACCTAAAAGATATGATTAAAGATGATAGTAACCAAATAACTACTTACCTTGTCACCCAGATCACCTTTGCAACCAGGAGCACCAATTCGGCCCATTTTACCCTGAAGATTTCACAGAGGATATCATATCAGCATATTTAACATACAGGAGTCATGGTATATATTTTACTTCGTCGTAGGAAGGCTCACCTTTTGTCCGTCAGTTCCATTCCTGCCACTTGCTCCTCTCACACCCTGAGTGTTTGGAGGTCAGTGAAGGCAGAAAATTAACTACAGTATGTAAACCTTGACTATATGTACAGTGTAAAATGTAGTATGATATAAAGAAAAAACATGTATGTAAGCATGATATTACCCTTGCTCCACTTGCTCCAATGTCACCCTGTTGAAGTAAAACAGATCCATGAATCCAAACAGTGCTTCATTCAATCTGACAGATCAACAGAAAAGAAGGAACATAAAGATTTCAACCTCACCTTGTCACCTTTCAAACCAGTCTCTCCCTATATCAGAGCACAAGAGGAAATATTATTGAAATGAAAAAGGAAAACCTGGATAACCATGTAGCACACACAATCATGAGTCAGCAAACCTTTGGGCCAGGTACTCCGATTGGACCTTCAATGCCAGAATCACCCTGTAAAATAAAAAGTGATATTCAACATTTAAAGTGGTGATACAGTATTTTTGGGGACTCAAGTGTAATCATGATGTTTGGTTGTTAATTTCCTGTAGACACAATCTACCTACCCGTTTCCCCTTTTCTCCTTTTGTACCAGGAGTACCACTGTCTCCTTTCCTACCCTATAAATAAAAAGAAATATTGATTTTTTTTTTTTTTAAATTTAAACCTTTGGTACAAGCAGAAACATACATCATTTATTTATTTTTGTTTTGATTTTGTTTTTTCATACTTACTTTTAGACCTGGAAACCCTTTTGGTCCAGGCAGTCCAGGAATGCTAAAGCATTTTAGTTCATGACACTACAAGACCGGTTAGGAAAACAAAACAATTTTAAATATGGTAATACATAGAAACAAAGTAAACAAGAGATTTGGTGCAATGACACATATCTGTATGCATTCTAATTGCAAGGTTGAAAAAGGTTTTCTTACCTTTACATAGGCTTGATATTTCTGTAAAGAAAGGACTGAAGTAAGTGGAAAGTAAATCTACGTAAACAGCAAACAAATATATAAGAATATAAGCATTCAAAGCAAGGAAATGTGTCAGATCACCATGGTTTTTATGATACGATCAATTGTTTGCTCAGTGTCTCGATCTACGGTGTCCACAGCTGTATAGTTATGACGGTACACGGAAATAGGAGAGCTGGCTATCTCCCTCATCCCTAAATCGTCTATGTGCCTGGATGCTGCCACTGAGAACAGATGGATCCCCTTGTCCCGGGCCTCCTCTGCCGTCTTCTTGATCCCCCCACATGGGTTGGCTGTCACATGGCCATCAGTGATGACTACAGAGAAGTTGACAGCCGGCTTCTCAGTGTAGTGGTGGGTCATTTGGTATGTCATGTTACTGATAGCACAGTCGGTGTGGGTGCCTTTGCCGGAGTATCTGATCCATTTGACATTCCTGTTGAAGGTCTCCTTGGTTGTGAACGAGCTGAATTCCTTTTGTGTCTCGGAGAAGTTCAGGCCTCCTATGGTCCATTTGAACCGGACCTGGCCCTGGTACACCTCATTGTCCTGCAGCTTGTCAGCAAATCTCCTGGTGAAATCCTTGATCTTTTCCACCACTATTCCAGGTGGGGGCTCCTGCAAGGCGATGCTCTCTGAGGTGTCAATGACGAAATACAGCTTGATGGGGCAGTCTTTTATCTCAGCTGGAGGAGAGGACATTGACAAAAATAAATATTCAAACCAGAAATTCTACAGAAAATACAAATGTAATAAATGAAAAGGCCTCTATTCTTCTCAGGCAACTCCAACAATAACATACAGTGCTGCTGGTCACAAAACAATTTCTAAAGAGGAGATAATGTACAACTGGAAGACATACAACACCATTATTACCCTCCCCAAGAGTGGTCAAACAACAAAGATTACACCAAATGCAAGGTGTTTAATAGTCCAGGAGGCCACAAGGGACACCAGGGTAATGTCTAGGAAACTAAAGACCTTTCTTGCAGTGACTACAGTCAATGTTCATGAGTCCATGACTGGTGATCAGGCAGAGAAATAAAGCCATCTGTAACAGAAAGAGTCCACCATCAGGAGAACATTGAACATCAATGGTGTGCATGGCAGAGGTGCAAGGAAAAAAGCCACTTCTCTCTGAAAACAAGATTGCTGCATCTATGTGTGGCTGTATGTAGTGGCTCTCCATGCCACTGTTTGGCACTGTTTCTATGGCGCTGTTGCTGAGCGGCACCCTGGGCACCTATAAAGGCAGGTGCCCCGCTACACCTCCTCCTCTTCCCCCCCTTCCCCAGATGATCTGGGTGTGTGGTGGTTGCAGCCTGATGTAGCGGACTGCTTTCACCTTAAGGTAATGTGCTCTGCCCGTATACTTTCTTCCACTCAGGTATACAATCGGTGCTGTGTGTGCACTGGAAATTCTGGTGTTTGTGTGTATGTGCAGCTGTCTCTTCTGTTGTGGAAGGACTGGTTGGCCCGCTCAAGGCCCGGCATGGTTGCTTCGTGTCCTCTGAGTTGGCATTGCCTTCCCTTTCTTTAACCACTGTGTGTGTGGCTCTCAGCTAGCTGACATGTTGATTGCTCCCTTGCAGCTGTTATAAAAATTAGGATTATACTGTGATTAGATGTCCTAGAATGATACTGAGTGTGTGTCCCTTTTCTTTTGGCATGTCATGATGAAGGTTTCTGTTTTGTTGTGTAGCTTGCATAGACAGTAACACCAGCTAAGACTAAGGGTGGGAGGCCAGAATACATATGTTAGAGGAAGTCAGAAATGGTCAAGAGACAGGTCAGGAGGGTGTCATCTTGATTTGAAGTATCTTAAGCTGGCCATAAATTGGGAGACTGAGATAATGTGCACTGCTTTCCATGGAATGTGTCTGGAAACATCAGAAGAAAGCTGAAACGCCCAGTTGTAAGGTATATAAACTAACTGTGAATGCTCCACGAGGAGCCTTTTCTCTGTAATTGCACTTGTGTGTTGCATTGGAAAACGTTCCTTCGTGTACAAGAAAATATATTCAACTTAAACTTTGATTCTTCGGATCTGGTCTCCATCATTTAAAGCTCATTAAGAAGAAATTCTTATGACAGCAGTCACGAAACTCTGCATACATCTTCTCCCTCATATTGTCGGGAGGCTGTGCCGGTGCCCACTGGTAGGTAGCATGAATGCAACTCACCTTTGAAATAGTTAATCATTCAAAGATTTGTTAGTAAATATAATGTGTGCCTTTTTGGGGTACGAAACTGTGTGGGATTGTTTTGTCACCACCAGGGTTTCTGTACTATTGTTTGTTGTGTATTTTCTTTTCTTTTAATTGACAGGTGTTGGGGACCCAGGCAGCAGTCCACTCCCCTGGTGGTGGGTTTCCTTCGCACTCCTGATTTCTTGTTTGCTGATTGCTGTGTCACGGGTGGTTTTCTTTTGTTGTGAATCCTTTTTGCCTTGGTTTGATCCCTGCTGCCCTGGTAAAGCCCCAGTCCTGTCTTCAGCCAGTCAGGCAACTTACCGCACCACTCTGCCACATATGGTTTGCTCAAGACCATGTGGATAAGCCAGATGGCAATTAGAAAAATGTTCTGTAGATGGATGAGACCAAAATCAAACTTTTCAGCTTGAATAAGAAGCGTTATGTTTGGCGATGAGCAAACACTGCATTTGAGCATAAAATCTTAACCCATCTGAGAAACAAGGTGGTGGCAGTAGTATCATGGTTTGGGCTTGCTTTGCTGACTCTGGGCCAAGACAGCTTGCAATCATTGATGGCACTATGAGTTCAGAGTTGTACCAGCCAATTCTATAGGAAAATGTCTGTGTACTGAACAGGAAGTGGGTCATGCAGTGAGACAATAACCCTACACACACAAGTTGCTCTAACAAAGAAGGGTTAGAGCACAAGAAAATTAATTTATGCCATACATATTATTTATATCATTGTTGTTACATTTTATTTTGATATTTGATTTTCCTAGACACTTATTTGTGTAAGAACTTTACTTGCATTCTGTGTTGTGCACGGGACATTTTTTGTTGTTACAATAAGCCTGCAAGAGGGGCATGTAAACACAAGAAGCGGGAGAAGTAACTCCTTTTAGAAGTTTTAAGTTTAAGAGGAGCAACATTTTTGCATTGTTGAAGATTTGTTTTGGTTTCAAGAACTATATTTTTGTGAAGAACTATATTTTTGTTTTTCAAGATTTTATTCTGTCAAGTGGACTCATTCCCTCTCGGTTTTGTGCAGCCAGCGAGGTATGTTTGTTTACATGTGTTGTATCACACAGATGAATTTGTCTGCATTTGATGAGAATGTATCTTTATTCTGTACAAATGTTTATTTGAACAGTTCGACAGTGGCTTATCGCAATTCATGTTGATGATGCGGTGGAGAAATAAAGCCATCTGTTACATCAGTTACTCAAAGTAAGAGTTCACATACTTTTGCCTCACACAAATATGTAAGATTGGTTAATTTTCCTCAATAAATAAATTGATTCATGTTTTTGTCTCATTTGTTGTTGTCTAGTTTTAGGACTTGTCTTCTGATCATATGTTAGATGATAAGAATTAATGAAATTTGTATTATTGTATCATGCATACAACTGTATGCCCAGCCCGCATGGGCTTACAAAACACCATGAATTCCAACAAGCCAGGACCAGAGTACAACGAATATATTACAAAAAGAAAATTTTTCACCTTTAGATATAATGACCATCATTAAATTGTACAGACAATCTAATTTACAATTGGATGCTTGCTATATATTACTGAAAAGTCTAAGTAAACACTAATTAAACAATCTATCATGCCTTCTGTTCCAAGCTTTTGAGATAAAGTTAGCAAACTTAAATACATCAAAATTAAACAACTATTCTAGTTTTTGCTCATCTGAACACCAAAATATTTCAGGGTTTATTGGAGACATTTCATGAAACAGTAACTCTCTTAAGTCATCATAATTTGTACAGTGCAATAGAAAATGGGACTCACTTTCCACTTCACCCAAATCACAATTCTCACACAATCTATTTTCCTCTGGAATATTCTTGAATTGACCAATCTCAGTGTCTAGAGGAAGAGTACAAACTCGCAACTGTACAACCAAAGATTTTTGGCTTCTAGATAAATGAGATGTTACACATAATTCAGGGCCAAAATTCTTTTTGATATGCATATATGTTCTTAATTTTGGTTTTAACAAAACATTTCCAAACCAATTTTCTTCAAATTTCAGTAAAAGTTTGTTTTTAAATGGAGTTAACATTACAACACAGGTTATTCCTATAAATATACAGCATATCCACCTCCTCAAACATTGAGTGAAGCTCCTTTGCCCAAGCAGAACTATATAATTTACTCCATATGAATACTTTCTTATTTATTCTGTCCTCTGCCATTGTGATTAGACAGTTCCACAATCATATCATTTCACATTTTCGTTATACAGACCCTGGTACCCAGCCCATGTCTCCCTGAAATGCTGAAATTGGAGCAAATCTATGAACTCCCAAAAAACATTGTATAGCTCTGTTCTGTACAGAGTCTACAGTCTTAGATTCTTTTAAACTCCACACCCCTGCAGCATAATTCAATATGGGGGAGACACATGGAGTTTAGTATATGTACAATAACCAAGATCATTACATACTTTCAATTTGTTAATAACTGCTTCCAAAGCTCTCCAAGTTAAGTCAGCAAAGGACCAAATTCCATATTTGTGCAAAAATAGAGAAAATTCTGAAGGGTTCACAAATTAAACAACTGTATTTTACTGAGCTAGAAAGAAATTAATAGAACTCACTCTTACAACCTTCAGGTATTGGTTGGCCTGGAGAAGGAGTTGGTCCTGGGCTGTCACCACGCCCAGGTATTGGCCGTGGACCACGAGGGGTCAGGATACCTTGAGGGATTGCAGCATGGAGCACGCACAGAAAGATGAACCCTGAAATGACTGCCATTTTCCTGCAGCCCCTGGAAAAAAACAAGACAGAGAGGAGTGCACTGTAGGACAGTTGTACAAAGCTCACATTTAATGCCAAAACCCCCTTTTAAAATGCAGGAAATAGCTGTCAAACAAGTGAGTGTTCACAGAAGGCGTCTCCAAAGCATCTAGGAATGTTTATCTTCGTTTTAAACAACTTCAGAGAGTAACCACATTGTGTGGAAAAAGAAGACAACATTTGAATGGTAGCTGAAATGGAAAATTTAGTTGCGTCCTACCTGTTCACAGTTCCCAGATTATCTCATATCTCATAACCCCAAAACATAAAGAGGACAATAGATGGATAAGAGTTGTTCTGTTATGCCGATAGGAAGGCGGTGGAATGTAAGTACACTTACTTGTGCGTAAGTACTATTTTGAGGTACTTAGATTTGAGTATTAACATTTTACTTCATAGCCTACGTATAGCTGCAACATTATAAATATTTCTTTTACATGCATCAGTAATTGAAATACTTTACATAAAACATAAAAGGCATTAAGACAAAACATAAAAGAAACACAAGACTTCATAAAAAGACACATAAAGGATCAGTGTGTGGGATTTAGTGAAATCTAGTGATGAGGTTGCAGATTGCAACCAAATGAATACACCTCCTTTACCCCTCCCTTTTCAAGCGTGTAGGAGAACCTGCTGCAGCCATGAAACTCACAAAAAACACTAAAGGTCCTGTCTAGAGCCAGTGTTTGGTTGGTCCCATTCTTATTTTCAGGTGATTACACACTAATTACAACATACTTCTGAATATTATATTATTCAAAAGTATGTTGTCATCCCAGATAGTGAGATTTCTGTGACCCTGATCCAACCCACACCTGACACTTTCAGCACTTTCAGCACTTTCATCCGGAACGATGGTACTTGGGCAGTCTGCCCCTGTTTCCCGGCTCTGGGCCATTAGCTAGCCGTATGTCAACCAAGAACAAACCAGATAAACCAGAACTGGCTTGAGCAGTCTGGGTTAGTCATATCAAGTGGATTTTATTTTTTTTATTTCATTATTTTTGCACAAAAAGAGGACTATAGATTTCGACCCCCTATCACTATTGCAAGTGCATTATGAAGGGATCTTCTAATGGTCATCATGCAGGAATGATTATGGCAAGAAAAACATGTTTTACTTTTACTTTGATGCTTTAAGTAGCTGTATTTTTCTAACTAATACTTAGCTGAGGTACTTTTACCAGAGTAAAATTTAGAATGCAGGTGTTTTACTTGTAACACTGTCTTGACCGTTAATCTTATTGGTGCTCTGGATAATTTTACTTTCCTTACTACAGTACATTTATTATCTTCAAAAAACACATTTGTCAGCAGTGGTGGAGGAAGTACTCATTTACAAGTGAAAGTCATGCATGAGAAATAAAAGTAAAAGTACAGCAAAATATACTTTTACAATATTAGCAGTAAAATGTAGTTAAAGTATTGCAGTAAAAGTAGTGGGTTGGTCCCTCTGACTGATATATTATTATACATGACATCATTTGATTATTAATACTGAAGCATCAGTGTTAGAGCAGCATGTTACTGTTGTAGCTGCTGGAGGTGGAGCTAGTTTGAACTACTTTATATAGAGTTAAATAGTTTAGTCCAGTGGTTCCCAACATAGGGGTCAGGCCCCTCAAAAGGGGGTATTCTGGTTTGTGAGATAATTAAAGGGAGAGGAGAGAAAACAAAGTTCTGATACACAAATCTGTTTTTTTTAAAACATTTGATTTTTGGTGAAATACTGGATTATTTAAACATGTATTGAAATAAAACCATGTGAGAAGTTTAGAGGGAAAAATCACTATTTGGTGGAGCTGTTAAAAACTCAGACATCTGAAATGTGACCCAGACCACACACTACTTTTTGTAAGACATCAAAAACCAAAAACATTGGAAACCACTGGTTTCATCTTCAACAATGCGTTATCTTTTCAAAGCTTGTTATATTATCCGTTGTGTCACATCTTCATCTGAAAAGTAACTTAAGCTATCAAACAAATGTAGTTGAGTAGAAAGTACATTATACTACAAGTACAGTACTTGAGGAAATGTACGTAGTTACTTTCTAGACATACTGTGTGTTTAGAGAAGAAGAGACACATTTGGTATTTTACATTAGCTGCCTTTAGGAAAGTTACAATAAAGTTATTTACCGCGACGACACTGCGGGGGTTTAAAAATCCAAGCTGCGACTCGAGGCTGTCAGGAAGCAATTTCCAGATCCAGTAAACTGCAGATAATCATCTCAATCGGAATTTGTTCCCATATCAGCGGACTCAGAGGGTCAGCGCATGGTGGAGGGGCCGTCCGTTTTATTCTCAACTGCACGCACCAACGCACCCACGTACGCGCAGGGCGATTTCATTGGTTAACTCTGAACTCTGGTCTCAGAGGACCAAAAGAAAAAAAAGAATAAAAAAAAGAAGGAGAAGAAAGAGAGGGAGATCATAGAAAAGCAAGAATGTGGCTTTAAGTAAATACAGCAGGCTACACTAATCTATTTATCTACCAGATTTGACAGAATAACTATTAGAGTCACAGACTGATCCTCTCCAAACACCAATTCCACTGCTGCCTATCCTTACATGGAGAAAGCCTTGCACTCTCACAGTCTGTTTAGACTTCAAGACTATACAGCATGAGATGTCAAGTTGGAATTTAACTGCTGTAAATACCCAAAATGTAGTAATAACATGGCACATGCTTAAGTTGCTCATCAGTAATGGCAGGATTGTCATTACTGATAATATTATGTAATATAATGTATAATGTAATATAATTTACAGAAAGATGTACTTGATATGAAGTACTCCTTCTGGTATTCTAAAGGACAGGCCCACAAAAGGCCTGGGACCTATTATTTATAATTACTGAATTGAGTGATTTTTGACTGTTATACACCACAACAACCAAATAAAGTTCTTGTATGTGCAAACATACTTGGCAACAAACCTGACTCTGATTCTGAAATATATTTAAAAGTTTATCTGAAGCCAATATGAAGCTTCAAATGAGTCAAATCGAGTAGTCAACATTACAGTCTTTTTAGTGCCAAAGTCCCTCTTTTTGTTGCTATATTTCCACCACAGCTCAAGAGGGAAACACTGTCCGAGGAAACACAAAGAGGAAACAACTGTATATATGGCAGATATCCACTTGATATGACAAACTCAGAATGCTGTAGCCTCATATAAGCTTCAGATAAACTTTTAAATTTAAATTTTAAATTTTTGTACAAAATGACTGCATGGACACTGTGGATTTTGTCCCATCACTTACACTGAGAGCACTATTGAAGGGGAACTTTTAACAGCCACTATGAACAAGAGGAATGATTACAGACAGGAAAACCTCTTTCAGTGAACACTTGACTTTGGATCTATCCTCTAAACTCAGAAACTAATGTAAGTTTCAGGGTTATAAAAAGGCCTTTTTCAGTGATTAATTAGTACAAATCAGTGGATGTAAATTAAGCCTTGAAAGTTGATACCAACAATTTCTGTCCCAGCTTTTGTTGATCTTACAAAACCTCTGTTTGTATAAAAGCATGGAGGAGGAAGCGGTGATGGGCTGGGCCTCTCTAGCTGGATCTGGAGTTGATGACTGGCAGCCTGGAAAGAAAAGGGCTGCCACAGCATCCTGCAGAGCCATGCAGCACTCAGCAGTTAGGTGTTCATCCTACAGCAAGATAATGATCCAAAACATACTTCCAGGCTCGGAGCAACCTCAGAAGAAAATAGGATGACAATGGCCAGCACAGTCATCGAGCTGGTTTGGGATGAACTGGATGGAATGGTGAAAGCAAAGCAACCTGTAAGTGCAACACATCTGTGGGACACATATCTGCAGCAGTGTTGAGAAGAACTTTCCCAACAATATTTGATTTCCATTGTAGGCAGAATGCCATGAGGGTGTTTGGCTGTTATGTCTGCAAAAGGTGTGTACTTTGATGAGTTAAAAATGTATATTACATTTTGTTCAAGTTTTTTTTTTCTCCAATTATTTATTTGTTCAACACTTTAATTTCAGAATACATGAAGATATTAAATTATGTCAAGTTCAATAAAGACTCAAAATGTAGATGTCTTAACCAGTAACACCCTAATCCATCTATACAGTAACACACTACATTTTTAACTTACACTTACCTTAACACAAATTTAATGTACTTTAATCCAACTTAATTAAGTCTAATTCTTCCTTAATCTGAATATTTATTATATATTATATACATTGGTCTGCTGAATTTGATGGCACTATAGGCGCTGCAGCACAAGCTTGCCTCTTACTGCTAAAAATCAATTTTTCATTGTCTGTTGAAGGACATTTTTCCTCTCAGACACTGTAGATAGATTATTACAGATGACCTGCCTGTCTTTCCATGCCTCCGTGGTTTTATTCATTTTTAATAAATCAAGGGCAGAGTCGTGTCCTCTCTGCAGTAACTGTGGCGAGGTCACTCGCTGGTCCTGGTGATTGAAACTTTATGCTTCATTGAACTTTAGTATTTAAAAGCAAGTACAGATATGCTTTGGTGAAAATGTTACGTGAGGCACTTAGCAGAGTCTGAAGTGTATAACTTCACTGTAAGTTTTATTATAGCTGACCAAGTACTCCCACATTAAGATGATTCAATTACAGTATGTTTTCATGCAGGGATGCATTAAGTCTGGGGGGATTAATCTAAAGTGACAGAGCTTGTTAATCCACCCAATATTATGCTAAAGAGGCCTATAATCATAATTTGTTACTACCACCTGGTGTAAATGTTTTGTATTTGCTCATGTATGCTAGTATATTGTTGAGGAATTAGGTTTATACTCAGACATTTATGGCACTCTCAGCTAAGACCTGCCATTGCAAGAAATTTTCATCTTTTTTGGATTATATTTGCCTTTCAGATTGTCCTATTAAATGGTAATTGTTTTTGGCAGCTGACTTGGAAGTCCAAGATGTTGGACTTTCCCACTGGCACATGAATGCACAATATTGAAAGCTAAGTAACCGGAGATCCATTTATATGCAGAGAGAAACAAAAAGTAAAAGCAAGATAACTGCAAGCTTGGACTATAAGGTATAAGGATAGTGGAGAACAGATGAGAAGATGTAATGTAAATCATTTGTTGTGGTGGTTCTTTGCTTACTCTGAGGTTGCAGCTACACATACTTGATACAAGATCTATCCCCACTAAAATCTAATGTTTCAATTCACAGGAGGGCAACAACAACAACAAGCAGAACATTCAAAACATGCCTTAACCAGAAAGCTTGAGTACTGAGTTTTCTGATTTACGTTTTCTCAAGTAAAGCCTAGAATCCACTATGGAAATGATAAATGGAAAATTGTCCGGATACTGTAATTCATTAAACCTGCTGTTTTGAACAAGCCCTTCCCTTTTCAAACAATGTTAACAATGCCATGTTAAAAAGGGCTAAAATGGGAATGCGCCCATTCAGGATTTGACATTTAGAGGCATGATGCCCTAGTTTGAGAGAAGTATTTTAATCAGATCTCGCACTTTATACTCTAACGCTGCATTAGTTTCAGTAGGGATGCATTACATTGTTGTCTGTTTATTGACATTCAACAAAGGCAGCAAGCTCAGGAAGTCCCTCATCGAGGGCTCAATTAGAGAAATCCAGCGATACTGCCACTGACCTGCTTACAGAGTGCTGGCACCGTTTAGAACACCCAAGTGTGTGTGTGTGTGTGTGTGTGTCAGGTGGGGGTCTGTTTCTAAAGAGATGCTGAGTGAGCAAGTGAGTGATTAAGCAGGTAATTTGAGATTCCCTCTCCTTGGCGGTACTCTGTTTAAATGCCTGCTGCATCCAGATGAATTTTGCAGGTAGAGCAGCTGTGCATCATATAAACAAAACAATGATCATAGAGACCTCAACAGACCACACAAGGGCACACAAGAATCCTAAACACTGATAACTGTCTGGGTCTGTGCATATGTATGGATACAGATATCTTCATCTATGTATTTGGTGATATTAAATCCATTTTTTCTGCTGAAACATCTTTAAATTATGACTCAGGGAACTCATACATATTCAAGCTTGTGATGAGATGCATGGCGGTGCAGATGCCTTACTTAAAGTAACAGCATCAATACCACAATGTAACGTATTTTCTCTAGTAGTAGCCAGGGCCTTTATTTACCTCAATTGGAGAGGGTACCAGACCTTTACTGGAAGCAGGCTTATATTAGAGAGAGGCCTTTACTTCTAATGTTTGATAAGTATATTTGCTCATATTTTAATATGAAGCCTCTTTGTTGTCCATTTACTCTGTTAAATTTTTGTTAGTGCATTACACTGTTACTAAAATTAAAGGCCATGGACATAATGTCTCAATTTCCTGACTTCTATTGTAAAAGATTACACAAATATTTCAATTTAACTTGTGTGAAGTATGACCAGTTATGTACTAGAGGGTAAATATGCCCAGTGTCACATAAAAGCAAAACAAATCTGAGGTACACTGAGTATAAACATTAATAGCCAGTTTACAGCACAGTCAAATATCTAGTAACAATCAGATTCAGCTGCAAGCACATAACCACAGCTTACCTTGAAAAATGAAACTGCAATTACAGGTGGTTACTATCCTCCTCCTCAAAATCACAATCCTCACCATTATCATTGTCCTCCTCATCATCAGCGAGAGCAAGTTCATTTTTAAAACGCTCCTCTTCATCTTCCTCATCCTGAATTACTTGGTACCTATTTTCCTGATCCCGCTATTGGAGCTAGGCGAGAACCTCCCATCCAGCACTGTAGGGCTGTGCCTCCCGGAAGAATGAAGTCATCTTTGCTTCAGACTGTTTTCACAGACAGTCTGCAAACTCTGAAAGACCTTCCGATCATATCCTTGTCCAGTTTGTCCCAGGTTGTGACCCAGTCCACAAGCAGATGGCAGGTGGGTGCTTTGAAGTTACCTCTGGCTGTATATTCTTTATCTGGGTCTCCAGCCATCCACTGATTGTAGGCATCATGCAGACTCTACTTGAAGGGCTGGTTCCACATCACATTGGGGACTTGGGTATATTTAGGTCCTGTTTACACCTGGCATTAACATACATCTTTGGCGATCGTATCACAAGTGGACGGCTCTAAATATAGGTATGAACGCACCTAAGACGCATTAAGGACGCATTGAGATCTGATTGCTTAGACCACATCCAGAGGTGGAGTAGCTGAGAGCCAGCAGTGTCTGCTCCCGTGTCATGAGGCTGTGCATGGAAGGACGGCTAGCACATACAAAACAGGAACCGGTGCTAAAAAGCTACTGGCCAAAGTCAGTTACCCTTATAGTGAAAGACGGCTTACCACTGAAAGTCACATGGCTTGTAATACCTTCAGCAATGCGGAACAACGTGCTAGCCAAACTACACGAAGGACACCAAGGTGTGGGGACATTAAAAGCACATGCTTGTCAGTCTGTGTGGTGGCTGGGACTCAGCCAGCAAGTGAACGAAATCTCCAGGTGTGTTGAGATTGCACAATCTCTCACACTAGATCCATCAACATTGTTCATTTGAGCTCGATTTTTGACCGTCATGGCATCCCACAGGTCTTGAAGTTGGATAATGGGCCACAGTTTTCTGGACAAGCTTTCACCTCTTTGTGGCTTTGTACGGGTTCAAACATGTCACCTGTGGCCCAAGGTTACCACAGAGAAATGGTGAAGTGGACTGAGCATGAAAAACCTCCTGAAAAAGACAGGTGACCCCTACCTGACTTTACTTGCCTATACAGCCACACCTCTCCAGAGTGGTGACAGCCCAGCTCAGCTCCTCATGGGTCAACGTTTTCACACCATGGTGCTAACTCTTCCCTCTCAGGTGGACCCTGAACTGCCTGACAGCTTTGCATTTGCCTAGAAGGAAAAGGAAAATGCAGGGAAGTCAGATGCTGAAAACTATAACAGGCATCACTGTGCTAAAGCTCTCAGTGACTTGTCACCGGGAGAACAGGTATGGGCAACCAACACACAGATGTCTGGGAACTGCGCTCCAGACGGGACACCTCAAACTGCTAACAAGTTCAGTTATGACTCTTCAACAAGGCCTGGGACCAAAAAAAGCAATTTAAAATCTGTGACATCACCACAATATAAAGTCTATTGACTGATTGGGGACTCACAGGCAGGGCTAGTGGGAGAAACACCAAAGCACATATTCAGTGGGCTACACAATGCGGAAGCAGACTCAGAAGCTAGAAACTTTTTTGCCGTATGTGCCAGCCAAGCAATTCTTATTGGATTGAATGGGCGCCATTTTCTGTCCATTATCCAATTCTTATAACACATCCATGGCAAACAAACGGGTAGTTCTGGAAAGTGAAGCCAATGCGGAAGTGACTTAAACCTGCATTCTCTCTGATGGCCACCAAGGAGTGACTCCACTGGCTCTGAAAATAAATCAGTTTGAATGGAAGTCTATGAGAAAATGACCATACTTCTCATTTGACCTCAATAAACAGTTTCCTAATGAGTTTATGGTCTCAATCACTAGTCTCAAGTCTTCCATATGGGATGATGTTCATTTTGTAAATTATGGTCCCATTTAATTTCAGTTTGACAATAAAGCAAGGTATGCTTTAGGGTGTGTTTGGTTGTGATTGACAAGTTGCTACCACAGCGATAATGTTGGTTAGGTAATATAACCATGATGTAACTCCAGATTCACAGAGTATATGCTTAGCCATACTGGTAGCTATTTCAGTGTGTTTTGGTTCAGAGTTCGGTTGTACTAAAAGACTAAGCAGCCAGTTGTTCAGTTTTTCCAGGAAGTACATTTTGTTTTAATGGTTTTAACCCCATTTTTCACCAACAAAAATTAATATTAGCATTAGCATTATCATAGTTAAATACAACACTGTAAATGCACCATGCTAACCAAGCTAGTGGCTGTGTTGGGTTCAGCTCCACCCTCATGTCCACATATGGTCACTTCTGGCTCCAAAAATCCAAGATGGTGACTGTCAAAATACCACAGTTTGAAGGAGGCATTTGTATAGTCTGCAAAGTTGCAGCGCTGCCTCACAAGCTGCAAGCTAACTTTCTTCAGCTAGCTGCGTTTTCCCTCATCAGCTAACAGCAACTCACACTTCTGTTTTTCCCAGTACCTGAATCTTTTTGGGTCAATGTCAAAGGTCCTTGCAGCTTTCTCTCCTAAATTTTCCTCCGCATACAGCAAAAATCTCTTGGAATTTAACATCAAATTTCCATCTGGTGGGTGCCATGTTGGCTCTCTACTGCATTATGGCATGGGATGTGGAAAATTTCGTCACTGACACTTGCAAAGGTCACATATGGTACTTCAAATGTAGCTACCACCATCTTGTGACACTTGCATGTTACTACAAACTACAGTTACATTATAACATGCACTGGGGAGGATGGAAGGGGGGTAGGGACATTTCTCTTCTTTGATAACGTTAAAAGTAATGCTATTACATTGTTATGCTTTGCTGTCAGTTTCCAGACACATTTTGAAAAAGATGAGGGAAAAAAAGAGAGAAAGAGAGCATGGTGCATATAACTGAGCACCAGTGAACAAGCTAGAGAATGAATGAAGAGGGAGTGGTGGAAAGAAAGCCAGTGAATCAGATCAATAAAACATTATCTAATTGTTTCACAGGTTATGTTCCACAGCACAAATAAGTACGCCCACACCCCCACACACCTCCCCTCAGCCCTACAGCTGTGTGTGCAACACCTGATTTGGTTTGAATATTCTTTTAATCCACCCTTGTTTTTCCCCCCAGCCCTAGATTTAGGGCCAGCCTTTATTTGTTCCTGTCAAATACACCCCCAGCCATTATTGAATACCCTACTTTTAATTGAATACCAGCCATTACTAGAGAAAATATGGTAAACATACTCCATTAATCAAATCCTGCATCCTAAACAACCATTTTTAATGTGATTATTGCATTCTGATGGCATTCAGTTTTGTTTGTAAAAAAAATGAAACAATCCCAATCAGGGTGGGGTGGCCACACCAGGCCACCACCCCCTTCACCCCAGAAATACTTATGTATATGTACAAGGATCAAAATAAGAAAAATACTCATACATACTGGCTCCTTTCAGAGGGATAAATGTGCATATTATGAAATGTAATACTGCTAGTTAGATCAATGAATTACACCATGTTTTGTATGTAAAATCTGAAAAGTAACAAGTTGTAAAAGTTGCCAGGTGAATGCAGTTAAAAAATAATAATAAAGTTAAAAGAACAATATTTTGCTGAAATGTAACAGCACAGTGTAAAGGTGTTGTGTTTTGGAAATACTTGAAGAAAGTACAAAACCGTAAAAATGTTATTCACAGGGAAAATGCTCAAGTACATGTACTTCGTTTACGGTATTTCATGATGGTTTCACACAGACAAGCAAACTCTATTACAGTTATCAGGATGGTCTCTACTCTACCATTTATAGAGACCATCATGCCACAGTCATATTTGCATCTGCCATGTGTCACATGCCCTTGAGAAATACATTAAATTGCGACTGGTGGTTGTAACTGCATTATTGCAACTTCACACCAGTATATAGAGCAATTCCTGAAAGGAGCATGCTGTCAGATTGTTGCCTTATTTCAGACATTGCTGCCACTGTCTCACATTTTGCCACTTTAACAAATATCAAGCTGGCCTTTCACTTAATATTGAGTGTCCTTAAGAACAGTGCATCAATGTACCACAATGTACCACAGGTGGAGGCGAACACAAGCTACAGAAACACATTGCAGAGAATCAATCCCATTACTGAAGTCATTTCTGACACTGGAAGCGCAGTTAGCTCCTCATCTCATCTATGGCTACCACTCTTGTGAAAGTCAATTTCTACATGTTGAAAGATCCCAGTAGGCCAAATGATTAGAAGTAATGGGTTCCTGTGAGTTTCTTTCTGAGTGTGTGCCAAGGTTTCCTCTGGGCATTCACATTTCCTCCCACAGTCCAAAAACATGCAGATATGTCGAACTGAAACACTTCTTCTGTGATAATGCACCCAATGAACACTATGAGGGTCCTTGGCTCAATAATACCTGTTATTTCATCTCATCTCAACAATGATGAGAAGCTCATCAAAATGCTCCTTTTCATTTTCACGCAGGTAAGGAAGTGGCAGGTAGTGAGTGTGACACTTCTTCCCACTGTGATTCAGACTTCATAGCACATTAGATGCATGCAATTTATCTAGTTTCAAAAGTTCAGTAATCTATACAGTCTGAAAAAAAAATTATTTTTGAGTCAGTTTCCTGCAGATGAAAGCAGTGCTCACAATGGTTTTTATTACACTGTACACCAGCAAGGAGAAAGGCAACTCCTCTGAAATCACTGGTTTGTATGAAGTTCACACATTCGAGATTTACAAAGTGCCTCACTGATTCCCTTTAAGAGGAATGTTAAAAGCTTTAAAATTTGATAGAAAATGTGATAATTTTCATGAAAGGCTTGGTTTTTTTTTGTCATGGTTACTTCAAGCTAGAAACAGCAAAAAAACCCCACAGGGGTCCTGCCTTATTTAAATTTCAACTGCTTTTATGATTTTAAAAAAATCTGAAGGGGACTGGTGCTGTTAGTAATTAAACAAAACCAGGAAATCCTGAAACTATGAATGAAAATGGTGCCAATTACGTAAAATGGCCAATAACCGTCCTTCCAGCAGTTTTTCTACATTGTTCAGATGCATTGTCCTGCAAAAGGTACTGTTTTGAGAACAGGTGACACAAAATTGTGTTCCAAAAACGACAAATGCATGCTCAAAACTGCCTAAATATCTTCATACAATCAATAAAACCACATAATGAGTGTCTAAAAAAGAAAATGCCATTTTTTTCCAAAATTGCATCAAAGTTGATTGCACAGACACTGGAATCAAAGCTCCATTTAACTTTATTCCTCAGAGGAAGACTCAGTTGGGTGAAACATCACTAATAAAATTGCAGGGAGCTGCTTCATTTTTTTTACATATAGCCTGTGTACAACCTGGTGTGTCCCATTACATGTGACTTGATTGAACTGATTACGGAGTCAAAGGTTATGTACTTCTGCATTGTAGTCAATCACTGCATTGCTGCTTTTGTAGCGGTGGGGACGATGTATCTGAACAATGTGATACTTCATCTTAACATCAAGAGCATTTTTAAACAGTTTTCTTATGAACTACTTATTTTAGAAAGAAAAAAAAGTGAATGTATCCCATATTTGGCAAACACTATTTTGATGCAGATTAAAGTCCTAATTTTACAAGTAAATTAGGAGTTCTATGCAACTTTGGTAAACGCTCTGACTTTTTTTCTCAGACGGATGTCCTGGAAACGGCTGGGTATCTTGTATCTACAGTAAACTCAAAATCTCACTCCCTAATAATGTGGTGTCACAACCCGGCTCCTAGGCCATGACATAATGGAAAAGGACACAACGGATGGCAATAAAGGAAAAGTATTTATTACAATAAAGTAAACTACAGAAACTATAATTTGCAAATATGGAGTGTGTCAGTCAGTAATATCAGTCATGTAAGTGTGGGTGTGTGGATTATGAAGTGTATGGTGTTGTAAAGTAAAAACAAAGCTAGAATGAAACAAAACAAAGGCTTGCGGCTGCTGGCTGGTATGAGGGAAGTCAGAGTGTTTGACGGTTAAAAAACATTAATAAATCAACCTTAGAATCTTTTCACCTACAGTCTGTACACAAAGGTTAAGAATATTATATTAAAGGAGTCGCTCCTCGCTCCTAAATCCCCAAAATAACTATTTTCTAACCAGTTCTGCAAATCAAACAAGAATATGGTATTAATCCAGTGCAGTTCAAATATGACTTGTTTTCAGCTGTCAGCTGGTTCATGTCATAAGTTGCAGAACAGGTGGACGCAAACACAGACATCACAAAGCAGGGCTGAAGAAAATCATCTTAATTTCTGAGACTCAGCAGGCAAAACAAAAAAAACAAAACAAAAGCTGACTGACCTGAGCAGAACAGAATACAAGACATGGCTGAACGGCACAGTGCAAACTTGACAGAACAGAGGATCCAACAAAACTGAACTGTAAACCAAATCTCAAATACAAACTGAACTAATCAAAAAACGAGGAACAGGTGGCAAGACATAAGGGCAGGCTGGGAGCTAATAGGCTGAGGGAAACACTGGGAGCAGGGCAAGGCTGATGAGACCGATACAGGGCAAGTGTGAAGGTAACAGCAGGCTGGGGAAGGGGGGCTAATGAACATGATGCAGGGAAGGTGTGGAGGGAAAAATGGACTGAGGAGGAGTGCAGGAACACAGGAGGGAAAGAGAGTGACAGAAAACTAAAACTCAGAAAACACAATATTCTTAATACAACCCAGTGTACATTAAACTGTCCAAGAATAAACATGAATATAAACTCAAGTACATAACACCATAAGCTAACCAATAATGCAAGGCAGTCCTTTATACTGACAACCCAAATCATATCAACAAGCAAAACCATATGACCAAAAGGACTGGACAACAGAAGTGTGACACAGGAAACCACAAGAACAATAACACAAAGAGTCCAAAATCCATGAGTCCATGACAGTTCATATATCTTTCACCTCCATGTGAGATAGGGCCTCAATGGACTCCTCAGACTGTAGTGACAGTCTGTAGTGTTCCTGAGGCCATCACCATGGTTGTTGAAATGAAGCCGGAGGCTTTGGAAGCTACCACTCAGCGAGGAGGTGGAGGTGGACAATTAGTGCTGTTGAGATGAGAGGATCAATTAGACAATGTCACTGTCTAGCAGCAGTCTTAACGACACTACAAAGTGACATACAGTATATCTATGCAGTGGGAGAGTCACTGTGTTAAAACCTGCAGAAAGTATTAGCTGCAGAACAAAACAACTCATCTTTCAAGTATAGCACCATAACCCTGAGATAAGATCTTTATTTCTTAGAAAAACTGTAGACATGGCACAACTTATGACACAGCAATACTCACCAGTTTTAGATTTAGGTTAGCAAAAATGATGCATTTGCTTTCTGGGACTGTTCGATAACCTCTTATCACAGTTTAAAATTGCTTAATGATTTATGTTCACTAAATTCAGTATCTGGGAAATTGAAATAAATCTGTCACAAGACAGATTGATTGGACCCCAAGATTTTACTTTTTACTTACTTACTTTTTACTTTATTTTATCATATTAAAGTCATGTAAAGAGAAATACTGTATACATGGTTTTAAATAATCTGCTTAACCTTAGCACCACCACTACAGCAAGTATACAGTACTGTTTATAGAATATACAGTATTGATCATACAGCTAACACTGGTAATGTCACTTATAGATGTGTCTATAGATGTGTGGCTGAAATTATTGGTGCCCTGAAATTATTGGTGCCCTTGCATTTTATTATAAAACAATGCACCTTTCACCCTGAACAGTGTTGAAATTAAAAGATTTTTTTTTGCATGACTATGTTTGGTTTGGAGTGAAACAAAACAAAAGCAGTTGTGAAAATAACTGGATTCATGCTTAATCTTCCATGCAGTCGGCATCAGTTCAGCCAGTTTTGACTTCAGATGCACAGAGAGGTTACCAAACCAAGCTGCAATGCCATATCTGATAAAGCTCTCCAAAACTGCCTGATAAAAGACTAACATTGAACACCATGAACTCTGAGTCGACATGGGAAGTGCAGTCATTGTTGTAATCTGCAACATGACTACATGGGTGTTCCAGGTTAATGAGATGTCAATAAAAATACCAAGATATTTGTATGAGGAGACTGTGAGATGGTTTCATTGTGGATGATCACAGGCCTGTGGTCACCAACTCCCCTCGGGTCAAACACCATCTCCTCTGTCTTATTAACATTCAAGACCAGGTGGTTGTCATCACACCATTTCACAAACCCTTGTATCCCTGAGTAGTAGTCAGATATGTCACTGTCCTTTTTCATTAAAGCTAAGATGGCATGATTGTTAGGGTTATAATCACTCATGCAGCCAGTTAAAAAAAAAGAAAATTATTCACTCTGCTGTTTTGTGCAACTGTGTGTATCACATTAAATATGGAAAACAAGGAAAACTAAAGAGTGGTCTGAAGACATTAGAAAAAGGTAATAGCCAAGCATGGTCAATGTAAAGATTACAAGACCATCTCCAAACAGCTCGATGTTCCTGTGATCACTGTTACGAGTATTATTACGAGGTTTAAGGCCCATGGAACTGTAGCCAACATCTCTGGACGCGGGCGCAAGAGGATAATTATCCCAAGATTGAAAAGAGGGACTGTTCGAATGGTTGAGAAAGAACCAAAGAAAACTTCAAGACAACCTGATCTTCAAATTCAAGGTACAATAGTTTCAAATCGCACCATCAATTGCTGTCTGAATAAAAATGGGGTCCATGGTAGAAGACCCAGGAAGACCCCACTTCTAAGAGGGAGACACAAAAAAGCCAAACTGGACTTTCCCAAACTGTATTTTTACAAGCCACAGTCAGAATGTGCTTTGGACAGGTGAAACAAAATTAGAGATTTATGGTAACACCATGCCAATCGTGAACATGGAGGAGGCTTTGTGATGTGTTTGGGTTACTTTGCTGCCTCAGGCACTGAGTGCCTTGAATCTGTGCAAGGCACAAAGAAATCAGAATACTACCAGGGAATTTTGGAGTGAAACATACAGTTCAGTGTCAGAAAGCTGTGTCTTAGCTGCAGGTCATGGGTCTTCCAGCAGGATAATGACCCCAAACATACATCAAAAACACCCAAGAGTGGATGAGAAGAAAATGTTGGGCCGTTCTGAAGTGGATTGCTACAGTTCTGATCTGAATCACAATGGATGTCTGTAGAAAGAGCTTAAACTTGCAGTTGGGAGATGGCACCCTTCAAACTTGAGAGAACTGGAGCAGTTTGCTCAAGAAGAGTGAGCCAAATTACCAGTGGAGATGTTTAGAAACCTTATTCAGAGTTTCAGAAAGCACTTGACTGCAGTTATTGCCTCCATAGGCTGTGCTACAAAATATTAAATTAAGGGTACCAATATTTTTGGCCATGCCATTTTCATTTGATTTATTGTATTAAGTAATGTATTGAGTTGTTAATCAAAAGCAAAGTTTCAGTTATATTCAATTTGAAATAAAAACGATGGATACCATATACTTCTGTCAGATTCAACTTAATACAGAGAATTTTTTTTAATGAGGAAGGTTAATATATTTTATATAGTTCTGATAAGATAGTTACATGGGGCTCAAATATTACAGCAACCATAGTGATCACAGTTTGGAAAATATGAATTAATAATTCCCAACGTCATCTATATTTTTTGAGGTTTTTTTTGTTAAAAACAAATCCTGTCTCTCTTCCTCAGCTCTGTTTCTCTCTCTCTAACTTTGTGTGCAGATAAGTGAAAGTCTTTGCTCTTTAATGTTTGCCAGGTGACAAGTTAATCTCTATAAAATGCAGAGTTAATGACTCCACACTCACCACCAAACCGGAGACAATCCATCTTCTCTTCCTCTCACCCTGCTCTCTTCTGCAGTTGGCAGTTAGAGGTTTCATAATATGAGATGCCATCACATAGTCATCCGAAACACACCGCGGGCTTCAGAGGACATCAGGCTTAAAGCGGATGCTACAGGTTTTAATTTGGACACCCACACAAACTCGGAAGACGGTTAAAAATGTCTCACAACAGTTTTTACTTGTTGTGTCACTTATATGAGCACAGCATGAATAAAGGTTGCCTGAATCTGACACTGCAGCTTTTATTATTGACTCAAAAGCATTTGAATGTGTGTAATGGAAACCACTTCGGTTGCTGCAAAGACGATGTTTGGAACATTCAGTATTCATGTTTAATTCATCAAACAAGCTTTGACCCAGCATTTCATCATCTTTAATATAGTAAGTCTGTCTTAAAACAATAGCCAGGAGCTCAAATGACCACTGAAACATGTTTTTCTTGTAGTGATCATTCCTCCTGTTCAAAGTTAACATGTATTGTATTGAATAACAAAGTAAACCTTCACTTTATACAATGACAGAATAAGATAGAGAGAGCTTTTTTTTTAAAAGTTTGCTTGTTTTTAGAGCTACAACTATTAGTCAATTAATTAATTAGTTGCAACTATTAAATTAATCACCAACTACTTTGATTTGATCAATTAATTGTTTTGAGTATTTTTTAAGAAAAAAATATCCAGTTTGTCTGATTCCAACTACTTAAATGTGAATATTATTTTTAGCCCCCCAAATGATTGAGAATAGCCCTAAAAGACTTATAATAAATTTTATAGAAAATATAAGATGACTGTATCCTTTTGCTCAATAATTTTCTAGCAGTACAGTTGTAATATTGTTAACTTACTTACATACTATAGATATTAAGGGTACAAAGAATCAATAGACTCAATAGATCATTTTTGCTGCACATAGTCATAGAAAGAAAAGCACAGGTGTAATTATTGACATTAATGCGGCTCCATGTAGGTGCTCAAACGAGCTGTCCAACTCCTGCTGCTCCTACATGATGTCTTGAAGAATCTATTAAATCCTTATCTGTTATTCAACAGGGCTGGATGCTCTTGTTGTCTGCATGGATCTCCTTCAGGCAGAAACAAAGTAAGGAGTTTTCTTTATACTAACTAATTTTCACTTTACATAGGGAGTGGCTCCTTTTCCACAGAGCCCGCCATGCTGCACCGCCATGTTTCTACAGTAGCCCACGATGGACACATAATACACATTGGTCCTTTAAATGTCTTAAATTTCAAATTACTCAAACCACCAATCTTCCAATTAGTGGACGACCCACTCTACCTCCTGAGCTCCCCCCCCCCACCCCACATATAGCCTTCATCCCACAAGCTCTTGTACTTACTCTGACGTTTTGTATTTCCAGTTTGCCTTTCCCTGTGGAGGACGATGAGGAGGAGATGCAGACAGAGGAAGTCCCAGTCACTTGAGTACAGGAAAAGGTCTGTCCAGGGAACAGAAGAGTAGCCTGAACATGGTGAAACACATACGCTAAGTCTGGATGAAGATGAGGATGGCCTCGATCAAATTTATACCTTCAGGTTGGAGAGTTTTTGTCACTGGATGTTTCTCACTTCTTTCTTTCTTATTTATGCATATTTTCTCTGAATCTCTAATTTTTTTCTAGATTGAAAAGTATTTAATGATCTTATTGTATGATATCATACAAATTAGTTTTCCATGTGCTTGACTCCTGTTGTAGGAATGCTATTGAGCTGTGTATGTTCGAGCGTATCAAGAGGAGACCCATGGCCTGGCCCTGTCAGCTAACCATCGGCAGCTCTCTCTCCATCTGTATTGTTGGATACAATGCTCTAAGTTGACTCTGAAGTAGTGCACTAGATGAATATTTACTATATAGGCTTATGTAGGAATAACACCACACTAGAAATCAATATTATGAACTTTTGTTGTGGCACCACTGATTGATTAATTAATAATTAATTAAGAGGAAAAATAAATTAAATTACTTGTATATATCTGAAATCATGAGTCTGAATGACCTGAACATAGTGAGCACCATCTCTGATCATCTCGGAACAGACAAATACGATGACTTGACTATAAATCAAGATATTTAACTACCAAGGAATGGAGATGAATGGGAAACGCTATGCATATATACATTTATATGCATACAATTAAAATGAATGAATCAATGGATGCATGAATGAATGAATGTTATCAAAATCAGTCAAAAATACAATGACAGGCAAAGACTCCAACTACAGCCAATTAAAATTGTGCCGAGCAAGGCGAAGCAGTCTTGGTCAGCCTTGGTTCACTGCCTCAGTCTAGCTGAGGCTGCATAGTGGACACACACAACAGGGAGGTGGCAGTGGCAGGCTGCAGAGTGGGATGAATGGAGCTCTAAACTAATAAGTAGAGTCTTTAAAAAGTTTAACTACATAATAAAAATAGGAGATCACAAAAATAACAGATTATTCGAGTGTCAAACAGCATACATTGGCTTGTGGCCGAGGCATCTTTGCAGTCTTTTGCTGGCCATCCTGGCTGCAGGACTGAAAAGAACACAGAAGAAACAGCATTGGTCAGCAAGATAAACAGCAGAAGAACAGCAGCCAAAAGGGCATGAGTGAAGAAGAACCAGACAAAGAGTTAAAAAGTAATTTACTTACTTATCACTAGGAGGTGTGTTTTTGGAGAAAGAGGATGCTTTGACACTATTTTGTCTGGAGCGAAAAACTGGCCTCCAACATTGAAGGGGAATAATTTTATTCCTATTGGATATCTGAAAATTACAAACTTACAAATTGAATACTCACCTCTTCTGTTGTCAATATCATCAGCACATCATGAAACAGTGAGAACACTTAGAAATAAGAAAAGAGAGGGGAGGAGGAGAGCAAGGAATGTAGCTTCTCCTAAAATGTATGACTTAAGAGATAAGGCCTAGCAGAAGAAGGGAGAGTGGTCAATCCAGGTTTGGGCAGCTTGTATCTGAAAAGAAATACAAAGTTGTTCATTTCCACTGTTCATTTTCCTCCTGTGGCTGGTGGTGAGAAGTTTGAAAAGTTGAGAAGTTGAGAAGTCCATGTGTGTGTGCTCCTGCACCTACACAGACATACATGATCATTTCGCTGTGCAGTTATTAAGTCTGGTTAATTGTTTCCTGGACAATTTTAGGAAGACGTTTGTCATGTTTTTTTTTTTTAGAATACAATGATTCTAAGTCAGTGCTTTCACTGACTCGATATGTCAACTTCTCAAATATGTCCATACATGTCTGAGCCAAAATCCACTTCAATATAAGATGCGGCAAGCTGACATCAGCTCATTGGAAAGGTAGACAAAACACTGTCAATGGAGTGTTCAGAGGTGAAGCCCTGACTTTTGACTGACTTGCAGGGAGCATTTCTATACACACTGACCTAAAGTTTTGGAACTTTGACCATGTGTGACATAAATAAAAAAGAAGTTGAAGACTAGTGCTTGGATTTTTGTCAGAGTAAGTTTGGATTTAGTATGGACAAGGTTGTGAATCATGTCCAAAATATTTATGTAGAAGTCTGTAAACCCTTTGAACTCTCATGTGCACACAAAATGTTTTTAATTCCCAGTACTGTATGTGACTGAGGTTTTGCAAAGTGTAAATACTTTTTCTGTTTTCGATTTATAGCTCAGAGGAGTCGGATGTGTACTTGAAAATTTCCATTCCTTACTCATTTTAAACACTTCTTCAGGTGGGAAGTGTGAATCCAGCCCGAGACTTCCGCACACTGATCAAGCAGAAGAATCTTCCATTTGGTGAGTGTGAGATCCAGTTTCTCTATCTTTTCTTTCCGTCAAACTGGCCTGATAAACATTCCTGATTGTGTTATAAACCATCATGATTCATGTTCAGCTCTAGTAAGTGTGCTTATCTCTCTTTTTTGGTTATGGTGACCCCAATGTTCTCCCCAGTCTTTCAGTAACTGACTCACAGATACAGTGAGTGCTTTAAATCTAAAGTTTTATGTGCACAAGATATCTTTGAGACTTTACAGAAGACATCAGCACAGTGTCCAACAAACTGCAGGTTTATTATCTTTAATCAGTAAAGCTTAATGGCTGATGAATGCTCGACTTGTTTTTGTGTTCTTGTGACAGATATTGAAGATGAATACAGTTGGCAGTGATGTTATTTTCAAATAGCATAGTACATAGCATAATCATAGTTTTTAAATGTTACATTATCAGCAGTAGCACCAGTGTGGTCTCTCTTTAACATACCCACTGGATGAAACGGTCAAAAAAACGGGACCGAGAAAGATCAGACAAGTCTTTTACTTTGAAGATGGCGTCCTGGTCATTCATAGCCAGCTTCTTTAAAACTTCTTGATCAACATCACTTCCTGTGGCTATCACCGTGGAGACGATCTGTGCCCTGCGCATGGCACTTAGCGACTCTTCCAGGTTGTGGATGTCGGTGATGCCATCTGTGATGAAAACAAATGAAATCTCTGCATTTTTTCTTGTCTCTCGTCTTTCTCTTTTTTCCACGTTATTGATGGTGTGTGTAATGGCGGGCGCCACACTGGAGGATGAATCTAGATAAGTCAGGCGAGCTAAACCGTCAGCGATGATCTGACGGTTGTGTGTGAGACGGAAGGCCTCATGGTGCTCTCCCTCCCTACCGTACTCTATCAGAGCCAAGCGGGCTCGCTTATTATCTGCTTCATTGGTGGCCAATACCAGACTGTCTGCCACCTTGTACAAAAATTCACGAACATGACGGAAGTTTTCTATCCCAAGGCGCTCTGAGCCATCTAGTAGAAATACCAAATCCACTGGCCGCTGCACACATGGGGCCACATCAGGTTCTGTAATTAGAAACAACAAATCATTCACTGAGCTGCACCCAATTACAACATTGAACAAATTATCTAGTCATGAATAAAACCCACCATTTTCACAGGGGAGATCAGAGCACACAGTCACTGGGTCTGGAATAGAAATCAATTGGACGCAGGTTAAAAAAGTGGACAGAAGGACCAGTATGATCATCTTGATGGGTGTACTCTTAGAGGCTTACCAGGACAGAGCTTAGTCTCTATTTTGTATAGAAAGTCCTCTGCCATCAAGTCAGCGTACTTTCTCATCTTATGGACACGACCCTTTTGATTGCACGTTATTAACTTCAGGGTATTGTTATCCTGATTTTCATCAAACATATCACGAACCCCAATGGCATTCACCAACACATTGTCATTGTTATTGCAAAGGGACCTGAGCAGAGCAACATTCGTTTTCGGATCATAGCGGCCATCTGTAATCACCACCACGGACACGCTGGCTCGGGCTCTCTTTCTGTTCTTGATGAGGGTATGGTAGGTGAAGTTAAGAGCTGAGGGTGTGAAAGTGCCCCCAGCAATCCACTGTAGATTCTTCACTGCCGTTTTGAAGGCAGATATGGAATTTATTGTTGGGTCATCAGGACGTATGGCCTCAAAGGTGTGACTGAATTGCACAACTCCAAATCTTGTGCCTGGAAGAGACAAATATGTCAGGCAGCGCATTTACAGATTGCAAATTCAACAATAAAATGGTATGGTGGGAATTATTCTTGTCAACAAATCCCACAACAAGACCAAACCCAACAAAGAATTAGGTTGTCTCCAAATAAATTGCCAATCTGTAAAAAAAAAACTTTTTTGGGAGGTTTGTCCTTTTTTTTTTAATCAGATAATGTTATTTTAGACTTTTTTTAGCCATGGATTAATACATTTGGAGATTTAGTAGTATTTATAACAGCAGGATGGTGGTGTATACTGAATGGGATTGACCCAAAATAAACTACATGTTTCTTTGTAATCAAGGAGCATGTCACAAAGTGCACAGTGGGACAAATGTATGTGTTCAATAGTTCAGGCTATCAGTCTTTGGCTACACAGTCACCACTTCTTAGTAGGAGCAATTTATTGTTGGTTTTAGTCTTTTCATGAAATTTGCTGATGCTAAGAAAATTTTGCCAGCTTTACCCTTTAAATATTTCTGATACATGCATTTCAAAACACATTTCTGATGTTTGGTTTTGTGTTAAACGTCAGTCTGAATCAGAATTGACAGTGTTTAGAGTAGCAATAATAACTTTCAACATGTCTGATGACTGAAAATACACATTCATACTTTGTCTTTTCTTTACAGTGTTAATGAAGAGCTCAAAGTAAACAAGGTCCTGTCCAAACACTTTTGGATCTAACAGAGCATCCAATGGTGGACAAAATGATTCATTCTTTGGAAATGGTCAAGCTTTTATGTCGACCTCTACTTCTTGTCACTTGAAACTATGTCTGCAAAAGGATTTACAGGGAGGTCTGCATTGTGTTTTTGGTGGACTATACCGGTGAGTGATGCAGGGTCACTGGCCATAGTTCCCAGTCTGTTGACGGTGTTGATAACAAAGTTCTTTTCCAGGGTGAAGTTTGTCAGCCCAACGCTCTCTGAGCTATCAATTACAAATATAATGTCCACAGCTCCACAGCGCTTCTCACAGTCTAATACAAAGACAAGAACAGGATCATCATGTTGAAAATACCAACAATAAATCTGTGTTTGTTTCATCCTTGTATATACGGTTTCTTACCACAACAACCGCACGTCTCCCTGATGTAATTCATGACATCACAGTCCTGCAGTGACATTTATGCAGGTTAGTGGTATTAAAACAAATGAAATAAAGACAGTATCATGTTTGTTAACTGTAAGGCTGGTAAAGTTACTCACACTGAGCCCAGGATCGCCCTCTGGTCCAGGGCATCCCTGCACATACACACATCACAAGCACAGAGTAATGCAACTGGATCTAGAATTTGCAAGCATGGTCAAATCATTATTTGAATGGTTAAGCTGCTGCTTACATGAGGTCCAGGGTTTCCTCTTGGCCCTCTCTGTCCTGGCTGACCTGGCTGACCTGGATCCCCCTGATCAGAAAACATTTTTCAGCGGAAGTGCCTCATTTTTCTGAATAATATTGCATTTCTTTGGAAGTGTACAAAATATTTTTTCTGCCAGTTTTCTTAGGGACTAGACTCTACTTAGGAAATAGACCCAAAGGAAAGTGTTCATATCAAGGTCTGTGCATAATCCTGAGTACCTGAGACGTTGTTTTTGGAAAGTTATGTTGCTATTGAGCACCAAATTCCATTCACTCCTATTGTATTATGATGGTAGCAGGAATCTCAGCTATCTCAAAATATAATGTAGGCCATCTGCATGACTAGAAACTACAATAGGTAAGCAACAGAATATTTTTGTCATAGATTGAGTGAACCAACCTTTACTCCTATTCCTCCTGGTTCACCAGGGTCTCCTTTGGCACCACATTCACCTCTGCCCCCCCTGAGCCCTCTTCCGCCTTTTTCACCTCTGTCTCCCTGGGAAAAAGCAGAGTTACTTCAGACTAAAGTTAAAGACATGCAAGAATTTTTTGAGGTAAACAGGAAACCATACAGTGGCCCCTCTCGATCCAGAATAGTTGAATCCTGGCCTTCCTCTGTCACCCTTTAGAAGAAAAAGATTGACAATGATGATCAAATGTTGCAGTATTTTACATGATACCATCTTTTTTGCTGAAAGTGATGATCAGAAAAGTCTTGGCTCACCTTTACTCCTTTAGGCCCCGAGTCTCCTCTTGGTCCAAGATTTCCAGGATTTCCCATGGAGCCCTGTGACCACAAAAAAGGATATTCAATGAAAATAGTATCATCTACTGAACATTAACCACTGATATTTTAGTAAGAATCTCCTCAAATCAAGATCTCTATTATGATGTGTTACAATCCTGTGGTGTGTAATTAGTGACACGGGGTATTGCATGAGTCACTACGCTCCATAGCTATGCAATAGCAATGGAGCGTAGTGACTCGGGAAAACAGGACATACATACATACATACATATATATATATATATATATATATATATATATATAAATATACACACATACATATATATAAATATATATATAAATATATATATATATATATATATATAGACAAGTAATATATAGACAAGTAAGGAGCATTTATAAATGTATCCATGAGGATGAGTTTAATTTGAGTTAATTCATGCTACCATAATGTTGTCTGTCTTACTGATTTCTTTGTTTTTGTGTATTTTCAGAGAACATGCAAGACGATCACCTTGCAGCCAAATTTCCCTCCGTCTGTCTCTGTCTGTCATAAGAGACATCTCACTTCTGCTGCTCCTCCTAAAGTTTCTTTCATTTTGTCCATGTAAAAGGTATTTATGGGGCAGTTTCTCTAATCACATTTGAGGGTGAAAGGGACGATTGTCATATAAATAAACACATGAAAAACAACTGTTGGTCTAAGGTGTGTTCTGTTTCAATATTTGAAATGTATTAAGAAATGTATTCATAATGTACAGGTGTGCTCCTGATGATGTAGAAAACCCATAAATTATATTTATTATGTACATGTTGTAACTCCACATCATGACTTAAAAGTCAATGTAATATATAGTATTGTTAGAATTATATATATGTTTATATATATTTTCATGTTTCAAACACACTAAGTGTAATTATTGATCAGCACTAATAATTAACGGCCATACCACTGAAACCATAACAGAGCATCAATGACACAAATACCATCAGCTCCTCCCTGATAAGTGTTCCCCATCAGCTGCTGGGGCTCCTCACACATGACCCACCGGCACCGGCCCGTGTCACTCTCAAAATTTCTGCTGCAGGAATTTTCTAGTTTTAAGTAAATGTTGCACTATAAATAAACTTAAGTTGAATGGTATAAGCAACATACAGGTGCTCCAGGGCCTCCTGGTTGTCCTGGCTGACCGTTCGGTCCTGGTCGTCCAGGGTCACCCTGTAAGAGAGAAGAAGTATCACAGAGAAAATATTCATACTGGTCATTACTTTCATTCCAGTCCACATACATACGCAGATTGATGTGACTTTGGCAAAACATAGTACAGGAGAAGTTGTATTGTCTATGCTATTTTGGCAAGACAACTAGACTTGCCGAGTTCCTAAGAAGCAGCTGTTTCATCCTGCCAAAATCCACCCACAGCTTGTTCCCCTCACCTTGGCACCCTTGGGTCCGCTTCCCCCAGGTGGGCCTCTGTTTCCAGGTGACCCTTTTTGTCCCTTAAAATAAAGCAAAACAAATTTGCTCCAAATACAAAACCACAAATATAACAATGACATTTAGATTACATTAAAAAACATAAAAGTGATCTAAGCTCATTTATCTGAGTAATGAACTCACCTTTTCTCCTTTTTTCCCATCAGGTCCTTGTGCTCCCTTTGGTCCAGGGTGTCCAGTCCCTCCCTGTTAACATTTATTGATAGTTCATAACAAACTAAAGCAAATTCTCAAAAAGAAAGTAATTTAGTTGATAAAGTAAAAGTGTTTGAAATACCTCTGAGCCTTTTGGTCCAGGCAAGCCTTTAATCCCCTGAAAGATTATTTCAGAGTCACCTTCAGTTAATTAACTGACAGTATGAGAGAAGGAATTATGAAGGAAATAAGAAATAATTTGTACCGGATTTCCATTTTTTCCTGGTGACCCTGGATTTCCAGGATTTCCTTTTACACCCTAAGGAACAGATATTTATGTCAAGGATTCAGTTTTTTAGGTAAAAGGAATTTTAAATTTTCAAAAGACATTTTCTGTTGCGATTTAATTTAAAGGTTACCTTTATTCCTTTTTCACCATCAGGGCCTAGTGGACCAGATTTCCCAGGGAGGCCACTGTCACCCTAAACAACAAACAAACAAAATAATAATAATAATTTTATTTGTATAGCACCTCTCATACAAGAAATGCAGCTCAAAGTGCTTTACAGCAAAAGAAAATTACATATACCAAGTGCTTCGCATGAAAAGGACATAAAACGAATATAATAGCATGTAAAGATGGAAAATAAAGATGGAAAATAAAACCCACTTGATAACATTAATTAAAATAAGATAAAATAAAGTGTAAATACAATATATAGAATGTATACTTCAGTGGTGATAATTTGAGACTTAATAAGTGAAAGCTCAAAGTATTTCACCATGTGTACACAACCTGTAAATCAGTGCTTAGGTCTCTGAAGCCATAAGTAAACAGAACCTCCCTTTTCCCAATGGACACAGATTCACCACTGGTGAAAAAACCCCACAACCCCCGCCAAAAACCATAGATGACATCAGTTAATGTAGATTTAACATGACCTTAAATCTTTAACATGACATGTAACCACTAGCAAGGTACCAGAAAATAAACTTCAATGGATTAAAAAAAAAAAAAAGCTTTACTATTCTTAGGCTCTCACCATTAGTAGACATAAATGTCTGACCTGAAGGTACAGAGCTCCTGGGAAAAGGCCAACGTTTTTGATTGATAAAACATCATTTTAGTGCAGAGAACATTGATAAAAAATTGCAGATATATTTGGTATTTCCGACTGACTTGTGTCTCCCACTCGGCAAAGAACCAGTCAACAGAGATGTAAACATGGCTGCAAAGCCATAAACACTGTTAGTTACATCTAAACAACTTCTGATATTGCTAATATACAGTCAGATTAGCTAACTGAGCAATACACTCTTGGGTTAGATACTTCTAATGCAGCATTTGAGCTGATGCTAATGTTAGCATGGTAACCTGCTTGCTAGAAATGTTGGTCCTAATGTCAAAGTACAGCTGAGGCTAAAAGGAATTTAGAGTGCTTGTTTCAGTGAAGCACGATCATGGTCTCCAAGTTACTTCTTTAACCTTTCACCTTTCCTTCTCAGCACAACTTTGACACCAACTAGTCCCACAAACTTTCATGTGGAGACTCAACTGTTCAGCTTCTTAAGGACATCTTGTAGTAGATGGGACTTTAGGATCCAGGAGATCTAGTGGATTACTGGATGATAACGGGATAGCCTGGCTTATTTCGATAAGCGTCGCTAATTTAAGTGAGAGTTCCGTTCCATCAAAGTGGCTTATATGAGTTGCAACTCAGTAACCATGGTAACTTAGTCAGCAGTCTATGAGCAGAACTAGCCTGCTCCGTGGCAGGCTAATGGTCAAGCTGAGCTCAGCTGCCTGTCAAAGAACGTCCGACAGACGGAAACCGACGGAAACACACTTTCAAAAGACGGTTCCATCATGTCTTTTCACAACCCTTTAATTTAAAAGTGTAGCATTTATAATTTAAGAAATAAAAGTGTGCCAACGTTATTTTGAAATGATTTATTTATTCATTCACTGATTTTGTTCAAACTGTGAAGACAAAAAGAAAATTAAATAAAAGTCCAAACTACGTCCTTCTGCTGTGTTTAAATGCACACAGTGTTAACTGCTTATAGTGATTACAGTTACAGTGATCAGCTGTTTATCAAAAAGCTCTGAGACAAAATCATTCATATACAACATTTATGCTGTTTAAATAAGTCGCCTGTAGAAAACAAGCAGTCTGCCTACAGTATTCATCATGAGTCTCTTCATACATGACAACATAAGGAAAATATTTTAAACCACATAAATCTATGTTTTTACTTTATTCCTGACACTTACTGAAATCATGACGGAGACAGAGAGTTTTTTTTTCGATGACAAACGTATTCTCCCCGAAACGGGGGGCTGTACTGTATTTTGAAACAGTCATTAAAATCCGTATCTTTATATTCATGTAAGCTAATAAATATACAAATGTCAATTAGATGGTATTCAGCATGACAAATAAAGAAATAGAAAATAAAGAAGAATAAAGAAAATGTTCTAATAATCATCTGCTTATAGTGATATTTGACCCAGACAGACGTGATCATTATAAGTGGCTTCCACTGTACTTATATCCTTCTCCATTTTAAAGTTAATGTTTAACTTTCAGTGAGGCTTGTAAATGGACATCAAAGAGGATGATAATGTTGGAAAGTTCTCTTTAATTGCTTACACCATAATTTTAAAAATACATCTGATATTATCTTGCCTAATTTATAACCAGTCATGATCGGAATGCTCATTTATTAACAAATAAAGATAAAACCATGAACAGGAAAAGCGCAACACTTCACTTTAAAGCTGCAGTCTCATCAAGTCAGGCGCGGGGATTGAACCATCATCCACCTAGTTATTAGCTCGCTTCTCTAACCTTTAGGCTATCACTGTTCGTCTACAAGGAAACATTTAATCTATCATCACTTTTGTGCCAGGTCATCTCCTTCACCTAGTTAATTTTGCCCTTTTTTGGTAAAAATTCCTTTATATTCTCCACCTAATTTCATCAGCAGGTTTGTTCTGCTGCTGAGAAGAACACCGCTCTAGTTTTCGCTCCTTTTTGCAACGTAGTATCATCTATTCTACAATCGACTATTCATGGCTGCTTATGTCCTCCGTGCACGCGCGCACTTCAAGCTTATTTCAGTCTGGCTAGACTTAGCGTTGACTAGATGCAGCTAAGCTCCGTTAGTGGAACGGCTTGAGCCTCAGGTGAAAGTTGACGTTAATTCAAGCCAGGCTATATCACGTAAGCGGAGCTTTCTTTAGCTACTTTCATGGAACACCCCTCTGGTTTTCTGTTCTGTCCTTGCTGGTTCATTGTTGGTGATGTTGTTTCATGCCACAACCCTTGTTCATGCTCTGGATCCTGTTTTTTATGTCAAATTTTGCCTACGCCTTGAAATAAAGCTGTTTTTTGTTTTTGTTTTTGTTCATCAGACTCTCTGCGTCTGAGTCCTGCCCTGCCCCCACATTGGACTGACAAGTAAAACGAGAATAATTAGAAGATCCTTGACTTGATTTAATACAGACCTTTTCACCTTTCTCGCCTTGTGTCCCAGGTACACCAATGTCTCCAGGGTAGCCATCTGGTCCCTTTTAGAGATGAAAATACAATTTCAGGAGTTCAGTAACTTTTTCCAACAAGGATGGTGAATTATAAAATTCACCAGCCAGATTCATTATTTCACCTAAAAGATATGATTAAAGACAATAGTAACTAAATAGTATAAGGACTTACCTTGTCACCCGGATCACCTTTGCAACCAGGAGCACCAATTCGGCCCGTTTTACCCTGAAGATTTCACAGAGGATATCATATCAGCATACTTAACATACAGGAGTCATGGTATATATTTTACTTTGTCGTAGGAAGACTCACCTTTTGTCCGTCAGTTCCATTCCTGCCAGTTACTCCTTTCACACCCTGAGTGTTTGGAGGTCAGTGAAGGCAGAAAATTAACTACAGTATGTAAACCTTGACTATATGTACAGTGTAAAATGTAGTATGATATAAAGAGAAAACATGTATGTAAGCATGATATTACCCTTGCTCCACTTGCTCCAATGTCACCCTGTTGAAGTAAAACAGATCCATGAATCCAAACAGTGCTTCATTCAATCTGACAGATCAACAGAAAAGAAGGAACATAAAGATTTCAACCTCACCTTGTCACCTTTCAAACCAGTCTCTCCCTATATCAGAGCACAAGAGGAAATATTATTGAAATGAAAAAGGAAAACCTGGATAACCATGTAGCACACACAATCATGAGTCAGCAAACCTTTGGGCCAGGTACTCCGATTGGACCCTCAATGCCAGAATCACCCTGTAAAATAAAAAATGATATTCAACATTTAAAGTGGTGATACAGTATTTTTGGGGGAATCAAGTGTAATAATGATGCTTGGTTGTTAAGTTCCTGTAGACACAATCTACCTACCTGCTTCCCCTTTTCTCCTTTTGTACCAGGAGTACCACTGTCTCCTTTCCTACCCTATAAATAAAAAGAAATATTGATTTTTTTTTTTTTAAAATTTAAACCTTTGGTACAAGCAGAAACATACATCATTTATTTATTTTTGTTTTGATTTTGTTTTTTCATACTTACTTTTAGACCTGGAAACCCTTTTGGTCCAGGCAGTCCAGGAATGCTAAAGCATTTTAGTTCATGACACTACAAGACCGGTTAGGAAAACAAAACAATTTTAAATATGGTAATACATGGAACCAAAGTAAACAAGAGATTTGGTGCAATGACACATATCTGTATGCATTTTAATAGCAAGGTTGAAAAAGGTTTTCTTACCTCTAAATAGGCTCGATATTTCTGTAAAGAAAAGACTGAAGTAAGTGAAAAGTAAATCTACACAAACACCAAAAAAATATAAGAATATAAGCATTCAAAGCAAGGAAATGTGTCAGATCACCATGGCTTTTATGATACGATCAATTGTTTTTTCAGTGTCTCGATCTACGGTGTCCACAGCTGTATAGTTATGACGGTACACGGAAATAGGAGAGCTGGCTATCTCCCTCATCCCTGAATCATCTATCTTGTTGGATGCTGCCACTGAGAACAGATGGATCCCCTTGTCGCGGGCCTCCTCTGCCATCTTCTTGATCCCCCCACATGGGTCGGCTGTCGCTTGGCCATCAGTGATGACTACAGAGAAGTTGACAGCTGGCTTCTCAGTGTTTTGGTGGGTCATTTGGTATGTCATGTTACTGATAGCGCAGTCGATGTGGGTGGTTTCGCCGAAGTATATGACCTGACTGACATTCCAGTTGAAGGTGTCCTTGGTTGTGAACGAGCTGAATTCCTTGTGTGTCTTGGAGAAGTGCAGGCCTCCTATGGTCCATTTGAACCGGACCTGGCCCTGGTACACCTCATTGTCCTGCAGCTTGTCAGCAAATCTCCTGGTGAAATCCTTGATCTTTTCCACCACTATTCCAGGTGGGGGCTCCTGCAAGGCGATGCTCTCTGAGGTGTCAATGACGAAATACAGCTTGATGGGGCAGTCTTTTATCTCAGCTGGAGGAGAGGACATTGACAAAAATAAATATTCAAACCAGAAATTCTACAGAAAATACAAATGTAATAAATGAAAAGGCCTCTATTCTTCTCAGGCAACTCCAACAATAACATACAGTGCTGCTGGTCACAAAACAATTTCTAAGAAGAGGAGATAATGTACAACTGGAAGACATACAACACCATTATTACCCTCCCCAGGAGTGGTCAAACAACAAAGATTACACCAAATGCAAGGTGTCTAATAGTCCAGGAGGCCACAAGGGACACCAGGGTAATAGGAAACTAAAGACCTTTCTTGCAGTGACTACAGTCAATGTTCATGAGTGCATGAGCGGTGATGAGGCGGCGAAATAAAGCCATCTGTAACAGAAAGAGTCCACCATCAGGAGAACATTGAGCATCAATGGTGTGCATGGCAGAGTTGCAAGGAAAAAAGCCACTTCTCTCTGAAAACAAGATTGCTGCATCTATGTGTGGCTGTATGTAGTGGCTCTCCATGCCACTGTTTGGCACTGTTTCTATGGTGCTGTTGCTGGGCGGCACCCTGGGCACCTATAAAGGCAGGTGCCCGACCACACCTCCTCCTCTCTCCTCCCCGAGCTGATCTGGCTGTGTGGTGGCTGCAGCCTGACGTAGTAGAAAACGTTCCTTCGTGTACAAGAAAATATATTCAACTTAAACTTTGATTCTTTGGATCTGGTCTCCATCATTTAAAGCTCATTAAGAAGAAATTCTTATGACAGCAGTCAAGCAACTCTGCATACATCTTCTCCCTCATATCGTGCCGGTGCCCACTGGTAGATAAGTATGAATGAAACTCATCTTTTGAAATAATTGATCATTCAGAAGATTTGTTAATAAATATAATTTGTGCCTTTTTGTAGATGCTGTAGGTGTGTGGCTTATTATGGGCCACCACCCCCCTAAATATGGCTGCTGCTTCACTGCTATTCTGCTGCTTTGCTGCTTCAATAGGGTTGCTTCGATAAGGCTGCTCCCATACTGCTGTTTTGCTCTGCTTCGCTGCTGCTTTGAGGTCTCTTTGTTATCGCTGTTACAAATAGATTGTTTTCTTATTGTTGTGTATTTTGTATTGTATTATTTTGTTTAGAACTAAAACAGTTTGGGTTATTTTGTAAATATTAATTTGGGGTACGAAATTGTGTGGGATTGTTTTGTCACCACCAGGGTTTTTTTTTACTATTGTTTGTCGTGTATTAATTTTCTTTTCTTTTAATTGACAGGTGCTGGGGACCCAGGCAGCACTCCACTCCCTCAGTGGTGGGTTTCCTTCGCACTCCCAATTTTTGTTTGCTGATTGCTGTGCCATAAGTGGTTTTCTTAGTTGTGAATCCTTTTTGCCTTGGTTCGATCCCTGCTGCCCTGGTAAGCCCCAGTCCTGTCTTCAACCCCTTTTTGGTTCGCCTTTTTGTGTTATTAATTCTTTATTTTACTCTGGTGGTTAACATTTTTAGCTAACAATCTTATTTGTTTCTTTTTTCACATTGTGTTTAATAAATAATCTTTAATCAAACACGTCCTCTGCCCTAGTGGAATTTCTCATGGAATCTGTGTCTTGTTTATTTGCTTGTAGTTAAGTTTAATGATTTCCGGGGGTAAAATTACCCCGGTGGCGTTGTTAGGCAACTTACCGCACCACTCTGCCACATATGGTTTGCTCAAGACCATGTGGATAAGCCAGAAGGCAATTGGAAAAATGTTCTGTGGATGGATGAGACCAGAATCAAACTTTTCAGCTTAAATAAGAAATGTTATGTACAGCGATGAGCAAACACTGCATTTGAGCATAAAAACCTTAATCCAGCTGTGTGTAACTGGCTCTGCATTGTGTTGTAAGGAAGAGACTCAGATGTGGGTTTTGTTGGGGGCCACCATTTATTCTGGCAACTGACAGAAGTAAATGAAAGAAAATATCCTCTGGTCTAACTCAGGCTCCTACACAAATTAAATTACAAAATTGTGTTACCATACTGTACCATAAGTCAAAGTTGATAAACAAACTTAAAAAAAAAAGTGTGCAACGCTGCTTACCTCTCCCATGAAGTATGACAACAAAAGGGGAGAGGTAAAGGCGAGGGACATCATTATAGAGGGGGAACACACAAAAGTGAATGTAGCGGTACAGTGAACTGAGCCTTAAATGTGCCACCTGTTGACCTTGGAGGAGTAGTATGTCAGGATTTAACTATATACAAATTTTGTGTAATTATAACAAATATGCTGCACAGTTGACCCTGTTACATGTGAAACAAGGTGGTGGTGGCAGTATCAGGGCTTGGGCTTGTTTTGCTGACTCTGGGCCAGGACAGCTTGCAATCATTGATGGAGCTATGAGTTCTGAGTTGTGCCAGCCAATTCTATAGGAAAATGTCTGTGTACTGAAGCTCAACAGGAAGTGGGTCATGCAGTGAGACAATAACCCTAAACACACAAGTTGCTCTAAGAAAGAATGGTTAGAGCACAAGAAAATTAATTTAACTGCCATAAATATTGTTGATGTTTTGTTACATTTTATTATGATTTATTTTCCTAGATACTTATTTGTGTAGGAACTTCACTTGCGTTCTGTGTTTGTTGTTACAATACGCCTACAAGAGGGGCGTGTAAACACATGAATGTGGTAGAAGTATGCAAACTCAACTTCAAAGTATTCTTGAATTGACCAATCTCAATGGCTAGAGGAAGAGTACAAGCTTGCAACTGTACAACCAAAGATTTTTGGCTTCTAGATAAATGAGATGTTACACATAATTCACTGCCAAAATTCTCTTTGACATGCATATATGTTCTGAATTTTGGTTTTAACAAAACATTTCCAAACCAATTTTCTTCAAATTTCAGTAAAAGCTTGCTTTTAAATGGAGTTAACATTACAACACAGATTATTCCTATAGATATACAGCATATCCACCTCCTCAAAAATTGCGTGAAGTGCCTTCGCCCAAGCAGAACTATATAATTTACTCCATATGAATACGTTCTTATTTATTCTGTCCTCTGCCATTGTGATTAGACGGTTCCACAATCATATCATTTCACATTTTCGTTATACAGACCCTGGTACCCAGCCCATGTCTCCCTGAAATGCTGAAATTGGAGCAAATCTATGAACTCCCAAAAGACATTGTATAGCTCTGTTCTGTACAGAGTCTACAGTCTTAGATTCTTTTAAACTCCACACCCCTGCAGCATAATTCAAAATGGGGGAGACACATGCACCATAGTGTTTAGTATATGTACAATAACCAAGATCATTACATACTTTCAATTTGTTAATAACTGCTTCCAAAGCTCTCCCAGCTGAGTCAGCAAGGGACCAAATTCCATGTTTGTGCAAAAATAGAGAAAATTCTGAAGGGTTCACAAACTTTCAACAAACAACTTTATTTTACTGAGCAAGAAAGAACTTAATAGAACTCACCATTACAACCTTCAGGTATTGGTAGGACTCGAGAAGGAGTTGGCCCTGGGCTGTCACCACGCTCAGGTATTTGCCATGGACCATGAGGGGTCAGAATACCTTGAGGGATTGCAGCATGGAGCATGCACAGAAAGATGAACCCTGAAATGACTGCCATTTTCCTGCAGCCCCTGGAAAAAAACAAGACAGAGAGGAGTGCACTGTAGGACAATTGTACAAAGCTCATTTTTAATGCCAAAACCACCTTTAAATGCAGGAAATAGCTGTCAAACAAGTGAGTGTTCACAGAAGGCGTCTCCACAGGAATGTTTATCTTCATTTTAAACAATGTCAGAGAATAACCACATTGTGTGGAAAAAGAAGACAACATTTGAATGGTAGCTGAAATGGAAATTTTAGTTGTTGCATCCTACCTGTTCACAGTTCCCAGATTATCTCATGTCAAGAACCCCAAAACATAAAGAAGACAATAGATTGATAAGAGTTGTTCTGTTATGCTGATAGGAAGGCGATAGAATGTAAGTACACTTACTTGTACTTAAGTACTATTTTGAGGTACTTAGACTTGAGTATTTACATTTTACTTCATAGCCTATGTATAGCTGCAACATTAAAAATGTTTCTTTTACATACATCAGTAATTGAAATGCTTTACATAAAACATAAAAGGCATTAAGACAAGAAACACAATACTTCATAAAAGACACATTTAAAGGATCAGTGTGTGGGATTTAGTGAAATCTAGTGATGAGGTTGCAGATTGCAACCAAATGAATACACCTCCTCTACCCCTCCCTTTCCAAGCATGTAGGAGAACCCACTGCAGCCATGAAACTCACAAAAAACACTAAAGGCCCTTGTTACGGGTGGCATGGAGGTGCAATACTGCACCCTTCCTGTGGGGATGTTCTCCTTGTGTTTTCTCTTTCTCTCTCTCTCTCACTGGCGCACTTCCTCTTTCTGTCCTCTTCTAGGAAGCAGCACCTGGAGTTAATGAATCCCAGGGGATAAAAGGAAGGACAGAAGGTGTGGCCGGGATCTCCATCTCCCTTTTGTTTGTGTTTTTTCATTATCCTTTTGAGAGGCTTTACATTTATTTAGTCAAAAATTTAAAAAGTTGACTGCGGTAGAAATTGTTTGGCGTCTGTGTTATGTTTCGGTCCGAGGAAAAGAGCCTTTGTTTAATGAGACCGTAACAGCCCTCTCTAGAGCCAGTGTTTGGTTTGTCCAATTCTTATTTTCAGGTGATTATACACTAATTACAACATCCATCCAGCCCACATGCCACATGTGATGATGGCACTTGGGCAGTCTGCTCCAAGCTAGCCGTATGTCAACTAAGAACAAACTAGATAAACCAGAACTGGCCCACATTTGATTTGGGATATTCGGGCCATGTTTGCTATTTTACATGTGGGCCATTACAGGCTCTCATCCATTTTGTCCAGGCCAGAAGGCCAGCAGTGCCGCATCATTGCTTGAAGTGGCTTACTTCTGTATGCTATCTGGGATTAGTGCTTATTATTGACAGAGTGTGGCATTCAGGACATTACGAACACTCCATATTTGGCACTCCCAGACGTCGCCAGCATAACTTGCTGAGGGAGCATTGACGATGAACTTGCATTGCCTTTCTGCAAAGAAGCTCTCGATTGTTTTGGTGTCACATTGCTTCAGTGCAATTTCAGTGCAATGAAGCATTTTAAGGCACTGATACTGAATACTGAATACTTTACTACTTTACAATACTTTAGACCGTATCATTTAGTGAGACACCAGGAAACTTAACTGATCAGTTGAAGACGACCCTTATCTTCTCTGGCTTTTTGGGATGGAACACACCATAGTGTGGTATGTACCACACAGTCTGATTTCCTGTCACTGTAGAGGCTGGCTCTGCATCGCCTTTCTTTCTCATTTCCTCCATGAAGGTCTTGTAGTGTTCCTGATACTACTTGTTGTTCGTCAATCTTTTCTTAAGGTACTGCAGTTGGACTGTAGCCAGCTTCTTGTTGTCTGGCAGCGAAGGAGGATCTGTGCTATTAAAAGGGAGGGGCATTTTGTGGTGTCCATCTTACCTTTGAGTAATGCTGTCACTCAGGAGCTGAATGAAGTGAACATCATCTTGTGACACATACTTGTCTGCATACTTCCTTTCGTTGAAGTCTGATTCCAAGACCTTCAGCACATCAATGGTTGATGGTGCTGGTATTTCTTTAACTGCAGCTCCAGATCTGATCCAGATGTGGGTTGGAAGAGCCTACAGTGCTCCAACTGAACTGTTCTCTGGGCAAATGGATCGGTGTCTCTACCTGTGATGACTCCAAAGGGGGGCTAACACCAATGGGCAGTCACTTCCAATCAACAGTCCCGTGTCACAGTTTTTCAAGTTTGTTTGCTAGATGTCTGAGATGAGGCCACAGAAGTGCTGTTTTTGAAGTCACGATGTAGAACTTGTCGACCGGGATGAAGTCACAAGTGTAGGCTTTGCATAGCTGAATCTGTTTTTCAGACTGTAGACCTCGAACTTGGAGACTGCAGACACTTTGACTTGATATGGATGTGTCCATAGCTGTCATGATGCTGAGATGGAGCTGTACAGGTTTAGTCTCTATGTTCAGCTCTTCGAGTGGGTTTCCCAAGACAAAGGTCGCGTCCCTCTGTGTATCCAGAAAGGCAAAAGTTAGAACATCCCTCTGAGGGTCATTTGCAGATGACATGAAGACAGGGATGATGCTTGATGTGGCAGAGGTGTGCTGCATCACTGCATGGGACGGCACTTTGATCTCCTGTTGCTTCTGCAGACTGATTCTCTCACTCTTCATGTAGGCAGGTGGGGTGACGTCTATTGCAGGTGCCACAGGTGTGTCGTTTTCTACTGTGTTTAGAGCTGTGTCATTTTCTCAAACATCTGTAGCAGAGGTTGTTTTCACAGATGAAAGCCTTTTTGTCTTCCACAGATTTTGCTGCAAAGTTGGAGCACTTTGCAACACCATGCATTTCATCTTTGCAGATAGGGCAAGGTGGCTTTGGCTTGGTGCTCAATGCTTCCTTAACCTCCTCAATGGAGTTCTTCTTTTTAGTGTTAGTGTAAAGTGCTCTAGCTCTCTTTGACTGCCTATCATCTGTGGTCTTGAGCAGAAGTGGGGTGGTGACGGGATTGCAGGCAATCAGGGCTTCCATTAGGTTAAACTCAGTGAATTATGAGAAGCTCGGGTAGTCTCCAGTTTCATCCATCATCCAGTTTCTTTGCCACAACTCTGCTCCGTCTCCTCATAATTGACTCTGGTAGTTTTTTAAACAGCTTGTGATTTACATGAGGCATTTCTTCAGCGCATCCTTGAAGGAAGTCGGTGAACTCTCGAAGTGCGGCAGGATCACTGGGCCCAACTTTGGGCCATTTCATGAGCTTGTCTCTAAAGGCCTTTTGCACAATGAAGTAGTTCCCATACCGTTCTTCCAGGACCTTTAAGGCCCCCTGATAGGCTTCTTCTGAGGATCTATAGAAGAGTCCCTCTACAGCTTTGCGCACATCCCTGCTCAGATAGTTTTTCAGATAAAACATCTTCTCATGGGCTGGGAGAAGCTGGTGGTCCATCAGGGCCATTAAAGAATTTTCTAGTCTATGTACTTCAGAGTTTTGCCAGAGAACTTTGGTGGCTCAGGGGCAGGTAGGCAATTCATGCTGAGTGAGGTAATGATTGCTTGAGTTATGTCATCTTTATCAGGAGATGCTGGCATGTTGATGCATGTTGGTTGCTGTAGCTTTTTCTTTTCCTGATGCATCTCAGCCTCTATCTTTTTCAGAGCTATTTGTTTCTCTTCCTCTAACCTACAGAGAACTTCTTCCTGAACCTGGATTTTGTGCACAGCTTTAGCTCTTTCTTGTTGAGCTGCAAATTCTGCTCCTGTGTATGTTTGCTTGAGGCCCTTGAGTGAATTGATTCTTTCAATTGAGAGTGTACAGTATCTGTATTTGTACCTCCATAGACAGACCCATACTAATCCTTGTTTAGTATCATCCTCACTCATGCTTTCTCATATGTGTTGTTGAACACGCCATCTATAGTTTCTATCTGCTTTCCTACTATTTTGCCAATCTTTGCAGTTATTCTTATATAGGTGTCCATTTTTAGTACAATGTCTGGAGTGGCTATGCGATTACATTGAATGTGCTCATAACATTCACTCACAACTGTGTGCCTAGCTTGGATATCTTCTCTTATTTGTTCTAGGTCTTCTTGGACACAGAACGACTTCTGTCTAATTGCATCTTGGTCATGCATCTCTTTACCCTTCTCTGTAAGTGTTCTTTCCCAGGAATTGAACCTGGTCTGATGTGTGATGTCTTCGTTGAAGTTATTTAGCTGTTTAATTGTACTGAATTATAGCTTATTTTTAACTCAGCAAACACTTTATGTCAAACATGCACTGGGTGATTGACATCAACAAAAGTAGGCTACAGGCATAGAGATTTACCCTTAAATGGTTTTACGTCAACAAGGTCAACAGTTCTTTCTTTTTTTATGAAGTGAAATTACCCTTCTGTCTTTAAATCGTGCAACTTCAGATTTAGAAATTATATCAAATATCAAACATTCACAGTATATTGCTTGTATGAAGGTAACCTCAGTCCATGACATGAATGTATCACTGTTCTTAATCAAGAGTCCCTGTGCATTTTTGCAACTACATAGATCGGTCTTGCCTAGGTGCTGGCTGAATAAGTGGTGAGGTTTAGAACAGCAGATGGCAGTCTCGCATCACAAAATGGCGGATAGCAGTCCTTTGATGTCAGACGAGTTGGTTTCAGTTTCACTCCGCATCAAGTGACCTGTTTTCACTGTTGCAGCCCCTCAACTTGAAATCAACGGGCTTGGAGTGTTTCCATACGGTTGTATTTTAATCAATCAATCAATCAAGGGGTTGCTGAAATGTGATGGTCTGGGGTCAAAGATGGCTGTTGCCATTACGTAGCATGGGAAAGCTCGCCAGCTTTATCAATGAACTGCTCTCGTAGAAAACTATGGTTCAAAACTACCAAGCACCAACTTAAAAGGTAACCGGGTAACTTGCTAATCAAAATAGTGGTAATAAGCTTCGATAGACACTCTAATGCAGTAGGAACAGGATAATCATCAATATTTAGTTGTTTCTCTCTCAATGTGTCTTGTCTCATCATGTCTTTCTTGTTCTGAATGAATGAGCCTTGAGTGTGCGCAGGACAATAAGGCGCACCTACGTTGTATGTCAAATTAAAATTCACTTAAAGTAAAAATGAAACAGTACTCAAAATAAACACTGTTCGTAGTCATCTACACATTCCAATCAATCTTTCAAAATAAAAGCACACCACACTTGTAAGAAATATCCCTCATTTTTAAAAAGCAAAATGGCCAACGGGCCAGAGTGCGAGGTCCTGACCAACAATGCTTGCAACTTTAATTTTTTTCTAATCTCTGATTTTTGGTGAAATACTGGATTATTTAAACATTTATTGTAATGAAAACATGTAAGATGTTTAGAGGGAAAAATCACTATTTGGTGGAGCTGTTAACAACTCAGACATCTGAAATGTGACCCCGACTACAGGCTGCTTTTTGTAAGACATCAAAAACCAATAACATTGGAAATCACTGGTTTCATCTTCAACAATGTTTTATTTTCAAAGCTTGTTATATTATCCATTTTGTCAAATCTTCATCTGAAAAGTAGCTAAAGCTGTCAATCAAATGTAGTGGAGTAGAAAGTACATTATATTAGAACTACAGTACTTGAGTAAACCTACGTAGTTACTTTCAAGACACACTGTGTGTTTAGTGAAAAAGAGTTAAATACATTTGGTATTTTACATTAGCTGCCTTTAGGAAAGTTAAAATAAAGTTATTTACCACGGCGACACTGTGGGAATTTAAAAATCCAAGCTGCAACTCGAGGCTGTCAGGAAGCAATTTCCAGATCCAGTAAACTGCAGATAATCATCTCAATCAGAATTTGTTCCCATATCAACCAACTCAGGGGGCCACCTGTTTTATTCTCAACTACACACACCCATGTAGGCGCAGGGCGATTTCATTGGTTAACTCTGATCTCTTGACTCTGAGGAGCAGTCTTATCCTTACATGGAGAAAGTTGTGTACTCTCACAGTCTGTTTATACTTCAAGACTATACATTATGAGAGATGTCACGTTGGAATTTAATTGCTGTAAATACCCAAAATGTAGTAATAACATGGTACATCCCTAAGCTGCTCATCAGTAATAACAATCCATTAATATAATTTACAGAAAGAAGTACTTGGTAAGAGGAACTCCTTCTAACTGATATGTGCTGGGTCCAGGCTGCAAGGCCAATGATACTCATGTCTCTTCCCAGGAAAAGCCAGGGCCCAGTGTGCCGGTAGCTTGCCCAATTCCTGTCTTGATAGGTAACAGGAAAAGAATGGTGAATCTGCTCAGAGAGAGGAAGCACTCAACTGGTTTTGTGAATTTATCAAATTTAGCATCCATTCCTTGTCAGCTACAGCTTGTCTCAAAAAACTGGGTAGATAATATTTTTAATACATTAAATTCAGCTTTATTAAATATCAGGTCTTTGTCAGGAAAAACATTTTAAATCAATGATTTTATCATTGAGCACAACCTTGATTTTATGTTTTTAACTGAAACTTGGTTAGACCAAGATAACAGTGCAGCTGTTCTTATCGAGTCAACTCCTCCCAACTTCAGTTTTATGAGTGAAGCTAGAGTGCATAAGAAAGGAGGTGGAGTTGCCATTGTTAAATCAGTCACGATAAATGATTTGCCACTAGAAAGACTATCAACTAGTTGCTGGGCAGGTAATGGGGTCTCTGCAGGGCATCTGTAAGAATGCTCTGGAGGTGTTTTTTTCCCTAACCCTCAGCCAGGAAGTGGAGTATGGGTGTGTGTGTGTGGTTCTAAACAAAGACACAAAAAACATAAATGAATATCACTGCATATAAAATATTACACATGACTTCTCTCCTCTCAATATTACAAAATAATAATGTATTTATATATATAATCTCCACTTATAACACTATAACATATAACATATCCAATCATAACTCCCAACCACAGTACAGTGCTTTCATCACTCCCATTCACATTTCGTACATGGCTGCCAAATGAGATAACAAAACAATATTATAACTACTAAGAAAAATTTCTCTTATAAATGTACTGAACACACAACTGGACCAGACAGCGGCTAACAGACTTAAGCTGCAGCTAATTAAAGTACATTGTATCGCTCCACTTTGACTAGCATTGTCATATAAGTTAGCTCCTGCTCCGCTGCTGAATTACAACAATTAACACATAAACAACATAAACTTACAACAGAAAGGGAAATTTACGCATCAATGGACGCACACAGGCTCTCACTGTCCGAACTCTCACTACCCACTGAATAAAAGGCTGTAAATAGCACTGCTGCCATACCGTCTCCCCTGCTCTCCTGCTCGTTAACAACAAAAAAACTTGGTCTGCAAGGAAGGTTTTGATTGACAGGTGGGCGGGACTTATAACTAAAAACTACAACTAATAAAGAGCCTGCATGGTAAACAATAAAGAAATATATACAATGTGCAGAGAATATAAATCTTCTTTACAGCCATTTCGTTTAATGATTCCCTCCGATGCAAACAGATGTGTTATGGAAACTTTGATTCTTTTGAATATGTGGCTCTTCAATTGAACTCCTCCACTCGTGCTGTATTTCTAAACATCTACAGGCCACCTAAATACTGTGCAACCTTTTTTTATGATTTTGCTGAACTACTGTCTGTATTGACTTTGACTGTGTAGTTATTGTTACTGATTTTAACATCCATGTTGATAATCCCAGGGACAGAGGGACTAAAGAATTTTATTATGTTCTTGATAACTATGGTTTGACTCAGCATGTAATGGAGCCCACACACAACAAGGGGCACACTCTGGACTTAATCATCTCTAAGGGTCTGAACATCTCTAAGGTTGTGGTGACTGATGTTGCTCTCTCTGATCATTCCTGTGTTTTCTTTGAGAGTGCTATCTCCATGCACACAAATGTTCAAAGAGAGGTAATCACAAAACGGTATATCACTGAAAACACCAGTGAAAAATTTATTCAGGCCTGAGTAAGTGCATTGAAGAAATCAATGATTGGATGTGCCAGAATTTCCTTCAGTTAAACAAAGACAAAACTGAAGTAATTGTTTTTGGAGCCAAGGAAGAACGTTTAAAAGTCAGCACTCATCTTCAGTCAGTAATGTTAAAAACCACAAATCAAGCCAGAAATCTTGGTGTAGTCATGGACTCAGACCTCAACAGCCACATTAAGACAATTACTAAGTCAGCCTACTATCACCTGAAGAATATATCAAGAATTAAAGAACTTATGTCTCAGCAGGATTTGGAAAAACTTGTCCATGCATTTATCTTCAGTAGACTTACTGTAACGCTGTCTTCACATGTCTCCCTAAAAAATCGATCAGACAGCTGCAGCTGATTCAGAACGCTGCTGCTCGAGTCCTCACTAAGACCTAGAAAGTTGATCATATCACTCCAGTTCTCAGATCTTTACACTGGCTTCCTGTCTGTCAAAGAATTGACTTCAAGATACTGCTGTTGGTTTATAAAGCACTGAATGGTTTAGGGCCAAAATACATATCTGATCTGCTGCCACATTACGTACCATCTAGACCTCTCAGGTCATCTGGATCAGGCCTGCTTTCTGTCCCCAGAGTCAGAACTAAACATGGAGAATCAGCTTTCAGTTTTTATGCACCATATATCTGGAACAAACTCCCAGAAAACTGCAGGTCTGCAGCGACTCTCAGTTCTTTTAAATCGCAGCTCAAGACTTTTCTGTTTGCTGCTGCCTTTCATTAATCCACATTAAAGGTTATTTTACACTGCACTGTTACTTTTATTCTCTTCTTTTATCTGTCTTATTTCCTTTTTAGTTTTTAAAATTTTTTTTAAATGTAACACCTTATGTTTGTAATTGTTTTTATATGTCTTTTTACATGTCTTGCTTTTAAATTCTGTTTAATGCCTTTTATGACCAATGTAAAGCACTTTGAATTGCCTTGTTGTTGAAATGTGCTATTCAAATAAACTTGCCTTGCCTTCTAGTATTTAAAGGACGGGCTCAAAATTTTTCAAGTCTGTCTTAAATAATAGTCAAGTACATTTTGTTAAACAAAAAGATGCCAGGATTTATTTTTTGTCCAATTATTTATTTGTTCAATGCTTTTATTTCAGAGTACATTAAGACTCTGAAATTAAATTAAATTAGATTAAATTATGTCAACTTTAATACAAACTCAGAAAATGTAGGCATCTTGACCTGTAACACACTAATCCATCTATACATTAACACACTACATTTTTAACTTATTAACCTTAACACAAATTTAATTTACTTTAATCTAATTTAAGTTTAAATTTAAGTTTAATTCTTCCTTAATCTGAATATTTATTATATATTATATACATTGGTTTGCTGAATTTGATGGCACTATAGGCGATGCAGTACAAACTTACCTCTTACTGCTAAAAATCAATTTTTCATTGTCTGTTGAAGGACATTTTGCCTCAATTCAGGATTAGACATTTAGGCATGATGCCCCAGTTTCAGAGAAGTATTTTAATCAGATCTTGCACTGTATACTCTAACGCTGCATTAGTTTCAGTAGGGATGCATTACATTGTTGTCTGCTTATTGACATTCAACAAAGGCAGCAAGCTCAGGAAGTCCCTCATCAAGGGCTCAATTAGAGAAATCCAGCGATACTGCCACTGACCTGCTTACAGAGTGCTGGCGCCGTTTAGAACACCCAAGTGTGTGTGTGTGTGTGTGTGTGTGTGTGTGTATGTGTCAGGTGGGGGTCTGTTTCTAAAGAGATGCTGAGTGAGCAAGTGAGTGATTAAGAGAGAGGCAGGTAATTTGAGATTCCCTCTCCTTGGCGGTACTCTGTTTAAATGCCTGCTGCATCCAGATAAACTTGCAGGTCGAGCAGCTGTGTATCATATAAACAAAACAATGATCATAGAGACCTCAACAGACCACATAAGGGCACACAAGAATCCTAAACACTGATAACTGTCTGGGTCTGTGTATATGCATGGATACAGATATCTTCATCTGTGTAGTTAGTGATATTAGATCCATTTTTTCTGCTGAAACATCTTTAAATTATGACTAAGGGAACTCATACATATTCAAGCTTGTGATGAGATGCATGGCGGTGCAGATCCTTTACTTAAGTAAAAGCATCAATACCACACAATTTCTCTAGTAGTAGCCAGGGCCTTTATTTACCTCAATTGGAGAGGCTACCACACCTTTACTGGAAGCAGGCTTATATTAGAGAGAGGCCTTTATTTCTAATTTCCTCTGTTTGATAAATATATTTGCTCATATTTTAATATGAAGCCTCTTTGTTGTCCATTTACTCTGTTAAATTTTTGTTATTGCATTACACTGTTACTAAAATTAAAGGCCATGGACATAATGTCTCAATTTCCTGACTTCTATTGTGAAAGATTACACAAATATTTCAATTTAACTTGTGTGAAGTATGACCAGTCATGTACTGGGGGGTAAATATGCCCAGTGTCACATAAAAACAAAAAAATCTGAGGTACTCTGGGTATAAACATTAATAGCCAGTTTACAGCACAGTCAAATATCTAATAACAATCAGATTCAGCTGAAAGCAAAATCCGAACTCAAAATAGGATATTGCCTAATATTAACATAACCACAGCTTACCTTGAAAAATGAAACTGCAATTACAGGTGATTATTATCCTCCTCCTCAAATCAACCTCATTGTCCTCCTCATCATCATCATGAACAACAAGTTCATTTTTAAATAGCTCCCTTTCATATTCCTCATCCTTAACTACTTGGCACCTATTCTCCTGATCTCGCTATTGGAGCTAGGCAAGAGCCTCCCATCCAGCACTGCAGGGCTGTGCCTCCTTGAAGCATGAAGTCATCTTCGCCCCTGTCAGTCTTCTCCCCAGCCTTAGATTTGGAGCCAGCCTTTATTTGTTCCTGTCAACCACACAGCCAGCCATTATTGGAGACCCTACCTTTAATTAAATACTGGCCACTATTAGAGAAAATCCTGAATCCTAAACAACCATTTTTAATGTGATTATTGCGTCTTTCAAACAATTCTGATGGTATTCAGTTTTGATTGTAAAAAAATGAAAATGTCATTGTCCAGTGAGTGTGTGTTGTGGGGGGTATTATGGTGGTGATGGTGGTGGTGGGGGGGTGTCTACTGAGAGCACTGTTGATTGTACAGTCTGACGGCTGCAGGAAGGAAAGACCTGCGGTGACGCTCCTTCACAGTTCTTGGGTGGAGGAGTCTGTCACTGATGGAGCTCCGCAGTGCTGTCAGGGTGCCCTGCAGGGGGTGGGCATCCCAGGACAGAGCTGGCCTTCTTTATTAGTCTGTCCAGTCTAGAGGTAAAATCCAGCCCGACCCGACCCAGGCCCACGGGTATTAAAGCCCGACCCGGCCCGAGCCCGATCAATTAACTTGATTTGCAGGCCCGAGCCCGAAACAAACCCGAAATTTTATATCGCAAGTTTTCTTAATGTTAAAATAATCTACATATTTTTATGATCATTATAAATGCATTTACACAATGAAATAACGCTGGAAAAGTTTGTTAAAGATATTTCTGTGCGTGATATTGTGCTCACATGGACGCGCCTCTCTGACAAGGAGAGGAACAGCAGCAGGAGCAGGTCTCTGGGCTTCAGTGTAGATCACAAGGAAGGGCATTCTGAGATACACGGGGTAAAGCCTCCAGAGCGCAGCAGGTTCACTATAGTCTTCGTTACCAAAGGCAGAAACAAACAGACTTTAAAAATCCTCCGCTAGAGAATGCGCGCACGGATGAATCCATTCATATATTTATTTAAAAAAATTTGCGAGAGAGAAGCCCGGCCCGACCCGACCCGACCCGACCCAAAGTTAATAATTGACATTTTGGGCCCGACCCGGCCCGAAATTCGGGTCGGGTCGGGCCCAAAATGTCGGGCTCGGGCTTAAGATCTTACCTCTAGTCCAGTCTCTTCCTGTCAGCCACAGAGACGCCGCTCCCCCAGCAGACCAGACCGTAGAAAATGGCTGACGCCACTACGGTGTCATAGAAGGTCCTCAGGAGTGCCCCCTGCACTCCAAAGGACCTCAGCCTCCTCACAGATACTGTCTGCTCTGTCCCTTCTTGTACAGAGCAGCAGTATTATCAGTCCAGTCCAGTTTGTTGTTCAGGTGAACACCCAGGTACTTATAAGATGTCACCATCTCAATGTCCATTCCCTGGATATTCACTGGTGTTGGGGGGCAGCATATCCTCCTGCGGAAATCCACCACCAGCTCTTTGGTCTTCTCTGTATTGATCTGGAGGTGGTTCCGCTGGCACCATCCCACGAAGTCCTGCGTCAGCCCTCTGTACTCCATGTCGTCCCCATCAGTGATGAGTCTGACGATTGAAGAGTCGTCAGAAAACTTCTGCAGGTGGCAGGTGGGCGTGTTGTGGGAGAAGTCTGCAGTCTAGAGGGTGAAGAGGAACGGAGCCTGGACCGTTCCTTGTGGGGCCCCCGTACTGCAGACGACGGTGTTGGACACGCTGCCTCTGGTCCTCACGTACTGTGGGCGGCCAGTGAGGTAATCCAGAATCCAGTCTGTGAGGTGATGGTCCACACCAGCCTGCTGCAGTTTGACCCCCAGAAGTGCAGGCTGGATGGTGTTAAAAGCACTGGAGAAATCAAAGAACATGATCGTCACAGTGCTGCTGGGTTTGTCCAGGTGAGAGAGAGCTTGGTGCTGGAGGAAGGTGATGGCATCCTCCACCCCAATGCCAGGTTGGTAAGCAAACTGGAGTGGATCCAGCGACGGGCTCACCAGTGGGCGGAGATGAGCAAGGACCAGCCGCTCCAGGGTCTTCATCAGGTGGGATGTCAGAGCGACCGGCCTGTAGCTGCTGAAGTCCTTGGGTTGCGGTGTCTTGGACACAGGTACCACGCAGGGTGTCTTCCAGAGCCGTGGTACCCTCCCCAGCTTCAGGCTCATGTTGAAGAGCAGACCAACTATTCCACACAGCTGGTCAGCACAGGACTTCAGGAGTCTGGAGCTGATGCAATCCGGACCTGCAGCTTTCCTTGCTTTGATCTCCCGCAGTTAGTTTCTCACCTGGGCTGTTGTAAGGCTCAGGTTGTAAGGGGTGATGAGGTGTATGCCTCCTTGGTGTTGGCTTAACACAAGTCCAGAGTTTTATTGTCCCGGGTGCAGCATGAAACATACTGTGTGAAAATTGGGCAGAGTGAAGGATGGAGGGGCATTGTTAAAGTCCTCAGAGATGACAAGGAGAGCCTGAGGGTGATCTGTCTGCAGCCTGCTTGTTACCGAGTGGAGCACGTCACAGGCTGCCTCAGCATTGGCAGAGGGGGGAACGTACACAGTCACCGCAATAACGTGTGTAAATTCCCGTGGCAGGTAGTAGGGTCTCATGCCAACAGCCAGGAGTTCGATGTCTGGGCAGCAGTGTTGCTCTCTTATAGTGATGTGCCCCGAGTTACACCATCTATCATTCACAAACACTGCCAGCCCCCCTCCTTTGCGCTTACCGCTCTCACTCGTCCTGTCCACCCGCACCAAAGTGAAACCTGGAACTTCCGCCGCTGTGTTCGGAGTGTGCGCCGTCATCCACGTCTCCGTAAACAGCAGCAGGCTGCAGTCCCGATACTCCCACTGGTGCTGGGTCAGCACCGCTCGTCCATCTTGTTAGGAAGAGACCTCACGTTTCCCATGACGATGGACAGCTCACGGGGAACTTCGGGTTAGGGTTAGGGTTAGGTTTCAGTTATATTCAATTTGAAATAATTTGAAATAAAAACGATGGATACCATATACTTCTGTCAGTTTCAACTTAATGCAGAGATTTTTTTTTAATGAGGAAAGATAAGATAGTTACATGGGGCTCAAATATTGCAGCAACCATAGTGATCACGGTTTGGAAAATATGAACATTTAATAATTCCCAACATCATCTATATTTTTGGAGTTTTTTTGTTAAAAACAAATCCTGTCTCTCTTCCTCAGCTCTGTTTCTCTCTCTTTAACTTTGTGTGCAGATAAGTGAAAGTGGAGTCTTTGCTCTTTAATGTTTGCCAGGTGACAAGTTAATCTCTGTAAAATGCAGAGTTAATGACTCCACACTCCTCACCACCAAATCAGACAATCCATCTCCTCTTCTTCTCACCCTGCTCTCTTCTGCAGTTGGCAGTTAGAGGTTTCATAATGTGAGATGCCATCACATAGTCATCCGAAACACATCGCAGGCTTTAGAGGACAGCAGGCTTAAAGCGGATGCTACAGGTTTTAATTTGGACACCCACACAAACTCGGAAGACGGTTAAAAATGTCTCACAACAGTTTTTACTTGTTGTGTGACTTATATGAGCACAGCATGAATAAAGGTTGTCTGAATCTGACACTGCAGCTTTTATTATTGACTCAAAAGCATTTGAATGTGTGTAATGGAAACCACTTCGGTTGCTGCAAAGACGATGTTTGGAACATTCAGTATTCATGTTTAATTCATCAAACAAGCTTTGACCCAGCATTTCATCATCTTTAATATAGTAAGTCTGTCTTAAAACAACAGCCAGGAGCTCAAATGACCACTGAAACATGTTTTTCTTGTAGTGATCATTCCTCCTGTTCAAAGTTAACATGTATTGTATTGAATAACAAAGTAAACCTTCACTTTATACAATGACAGAATAAGAAAGAGAAAGCTTTTTTTTTTTTTAGGTTTGCTTGTCTTTAGAGCTACAACTATTAGTCAATTAATTAATTAGTTGCAACTATTAAATTAATCACCAACTACTTTGATTTGATCAATTAATTGTTTTGAGTAATTTTTAAGAAAAAAATATCCAGTTTGTCTGATTCCTTACTTAAATGTGAATATTATTTTTAGCCCCCCAAATTATTGAGAATAGCCCTACAAGACTTATAATAAATTTTATAGAAAATATAAGATGACTGTATCCTTTTGCTCAATAATTTTCTAGCAGTACAGTTGTAGAATTGTTAACTTACTTACATACTATAGATATTAAGGGTACAAAGAATCAATAGACTCAATAGATTGTTTTCACAGCACACAGTCATAGAAAGAAAAGCACAGGTGTAATTATTAACATTAACGCGGCTCCATTTATGTGCTCAAGTGAGCTGCACACAGTGGTAAAATCCAACTCCTGCTGCTCCTACATGATGTCTAAGAATCTATTACATGACATGGGGTCGGTCCGTTCCATGATAACAATAACTCTGCTCTTAAGTGTGATACCCCTGAGATTGTAAATGCCACACACTGCATTAATCCTGAATCTTTTCTGAAGAGAAATGGAACGGTTCGGGCACCCGACATCAGCCAGTCAAATAACTCAATCTCACAGAAACGCCTCCCTGCAACAATCATAAACAGTCTATGCAAGCCATCACTCCAGCTAAGTTTGCTCTATTCAATACTAGGTCTCTATCAAACAAAACCTTTATCTTGAATGATTTGATCACATCACATAAATTAGATTTTCTGATTCTGACAGAAACATGGCTGAAGACTGGGGACTGCTGCCATTTAATTGAACTCTGCTCTCCTGAATAGTTATTTTAACTACCCAAGGTCTATTGGCTAGGGTGGTGGCCTTGCAGTTGCCTACAGCAACCTGTTTAATTGTAAACATGTCAATATTGATAATTTTCAGAGTTTCGAAATTCTTATGTTAAAGATCAACTGTCAAAACCCTATCTCCTGTATCTCAATCTACTGTCCCCCTAAGCCAAACAACAGTTTTTTAGCAGAGTTCTCTGAATTCCTATCCTCTGTCCCATCCTCTCTCAACCATGACAGAATTATTATTGTAGGGGATTTTAATATTCATGTTGATGATACATCCAACCATTTTGCTACTGAATTCCTGAACATTACTGATTCTTTAAATCTGGTGCAACATGTTTCTGGTTCAACACACAACTGAGGCCACACCCTTGACCTTGTTTTTACTCTTGGCCTGACTATTAACTCTCTCATTGATTGATCTTGTCTCCGACCATAAATTTATCTTATTTGACTCCTACATCCAGGCAACTGCTCCAGGTCAGAAACGAACAGTATGCTGCCGCATTTTTAATAATCAGTCTGTTTCAAATTTCTCATCCATTTTTTCTGATTTATATGATCGCCATATTCAACTGTCTAACATTAATGATTTGGTCATCAATTTCAATAATCTGTGTTCCTTTGCACTGGATGCCATCGCACCTTTTACAACCAGGTCAGTAACAGCTACAAAATCATAACTATGGATGCAGGAATGGGAATGCAGGAGGGCTAAGCACAGATGGAAAATGACAAAACTCAATGTTCAATTCCAATACGTGAAAGAGCTTTTACACTTCATTAAACAAAAAACCAAGGATGCAAGATCAGCTTATTTCTCAGACTTAATTACAGCTAATAAACACAATCCCAGAGCTCTGTTCAGCACAATCATTAATTAATCAGCTGGTACAACCTGCTCCTGTTACTATCTCTGCCACCTCAACTGAAGACTGTGAATTGTATTTATCATTTTTTGTCAACAAGATTGATAGCATTAGATTCAACATTTTGCCACCTTCCACCATTTTTGATCCACCTAGTAGTATTACAAATTTACTAACCCATTTTGCCCCAATTACCATGCAAAACCTTATAGAAACTATTTCTCATCTGCACCTGTCCTCCTGCAATCTTGATATCTTACCCCCCAAATTCTTTTTAGAGGTCCTTCCTGTCATTGGCCCTGCTGTACTCAATATTGTAAACATGTCTCTCACCTCTGGTTTTGTCCCTTATCAGTTTAAGACAGCCAGTGTCGAGCCACTTCTAAAGAAAACGGACCTCGATCCAGCTGTTTTAAACAATTTCAGACCCATCTCAAAATTACATTTAATTTCCAAAATATAGGAAAAACTTGTTGCAGAGCAGCTTCTCAAAGTTGTGGAAAGTAATAACTAATACTATCTTTGATAAATTTCAATCTGGTTTTCGTCAAAACCATAGTACTGAAACTGCTCTGTTACGAGTCATGAATGATATTCTCATGCCTTTGACAACATTGATCACTCCATCCTCATTAATCATCTAAATACATATATCTGGGAAAGCCCTATAATGGTTTATGTCTTATTTGTCAAATAGAAGTTTTCTGTCTCTATGGATAACTATGTGTCCCCATCCACTCCGCTGCTATATGGGGTCCCCCAGGGGTCGATACTTGGTCCTATTCTTTTCTCTTTGTACATGCTGCCCTATGCTGTCACTTTGGTTGTATATCATATCAATGCTATGCGGACGGCACTCAGCTATATTTTTCTGTAAGGCCAGATATTTTAGCAACCTAAACACCCTCCACAGCTGTTTAGCTGTGATAAAGGACTGGATGTCTGTCAACTTTCTTCAGTTAAATTTCGACAAAACTGAGCTTCTCATTTTTGGCCTGGAAAATACTGCTAAAAACATCATTCAGCAAATTGGCCCACTTGACCCCTTTGTAAAAACTAATGCCATGAATCTAGGCATTATATTTGATTATAAATTGAAATTGATTACTGTAACTCACTTTTCACTGGCCTTAGCCAAGCTGACCTGTCACGTCTTCAGCTTGTACAAAATGCAGCAGCTAGCTACTAACTTGGACTAGTCGTAGATCCCACATCACTCCTGTTTTAGCCTCACTGCTTTGGCTGCCAGTGAAGTTCAGGATTGATTTCAAGATTCTCTTAATCACCTATAAGGCTTTACATGGTTTAGCTCCTGCATATATATATATCCAAACTTCTAAGCCCATATTCCACCTTATGGTCACTTAGGTCTTCCAAACAAAACCTGTTGGCTGTACCACATGCCAAACTGAAAACCAAAGGTGACTGTGGTTTTGCTGCCCTGGCACCCAGACTTTGGAACAATCTCCTCACTTCTATCAGATCAGCCAAATCTGTTGACTGTTTCAAAAAAACACCTAAAAACCTACTTTTTTTAGAATAGCTTTCTCAGAACATTTCACAACTACTATTGTATGCTCTGGGTGATGTCTGTATGCATGCCGTGTTCGTATGCCCGAGATGTCTGTATGTGTTCTTGAATGTGTCTTTCATGTTTTTTGTGTCCTATTTCTCTATGTCCTAATGTCACTGTGAAGCATTTAGTAACCTGTGTTAAAAAGGCTATATAAATAAAGTTTTACTTACTTACTTACTATTAAATCCTTACCTCTTATTCAACAGGGCTGGATGCTCTTGTTGTCTACATGGATCTCCTTCAGACAGAAACAAAGTAAGTTTGCTTTTTCACTGCTTGCTAAAAGATGACGATTATATCTACATAGGGAGTGGCTCCTCTTCCACAGAGCCCGCCATGTTGCACCGCCATGTTTCTACAGTAGCCCAGGATGGACAAACCAAACACTGGCTCTAGAGAGGGCTTTTCACATTTTTTGTGAGTTTCACAGCCACCATAGACCTACACACTTGTAAGGAAAAGATGAGTCGAGGGGTTACAATCTGCAATTTACTAGGTTCCACTAAATCATTGGTCCTTTAAAAATGTCTTAAATTTCAAATTACTGCTCACTCAAGTAAGTGATTGTGTGTCCATTATAAAGGGAGTAGTGAAAGAGTGAATGATTTTGGACCCAGCCAAACACACTCTTTTTTCTTGATTCATGTAATGAACACTTATTAGAGGTCACACTAGATTAAAAGTGGATTCTGTTCGTACATTTTATGTTAAATGGATCAGTTGTAAAGTTCACTGATTGTAGTTTCATTGCATTTAGTCACATATATCCTTCATCCCACAAGCTCTTTTACGTACTCTGAAGTTTTGTATTTCCAGTTTGCTTTTCCCTTTGGAGGACGATGAGGTGAGGAGATGAAGACAGAGGAGGTCCCAGTCACTCGGGTACAGGAAAAGGTCTGTCCAGGGAAAAGAAGAGTAGCCCGAACATGGTGAAACACATCATGTTAAGCCTGGATGAAGAGGACAGCCTCGATCAAATTTATACCTTCAGGTTGGAGAGTTGGAGTTTTTGTCACTGGATGTTTCTCACTTCTTTCTTTCTTTCTTATTTATGCATATTTTCTCTGAATCTCTAAATCACAGACTTCTTTCTAGATTGAAATGTATTTAATGGACTTATTGTATTATATCATACAAATTAGTTTTCCATGTGCTTGACTCCTGTTATAGGAATGCTATTGAGCAGCTGTGTATGTTCAAGCGTATCGAGAGGAGACCCATGGCCTGGCCCTGTCAGCTAACCATCGGCAGCTCTCTCTCCATCTGTATTGTTGGATACAATGCTGTAAGTTGACTCTGAAGTGCACTAGATGAATATATACTATATAGGTGTAGCCGGGTGGTAAACTGGTTCAGATGTTATTTTCCACTTAGGTGTTATATAGCTTTCAAAGTTGTTTGAATGTTTATACATGTGTTCTTTATTGTTTCCATTTGAGTGTAAAATGATTTAAGTGTAAGCAGAATGTGAAGTAGACTGTAAGTGAGCTTTGGCAGTCTCACTTGTCATTTCTGGTTTTGGTCACTAGGCGGCAGCGCTGAGCAACATTATCGTCGCTCCGCCAAGTGCATCTTGGTCTTTCTTCCTGTTTACGTGTGAAACAACCTGGAGACTAGCAGAGTGGATATGATTCATGTGATTTGTGTAACATCGTAAAGTAGTAAGTAAAGAAATGCATATCTTGTAAGTATATCCCTGCAGAAATATCTTAAGGACGTTAGCTGTCGATATTTTAACAAGATGGTTTGATTTAGACACTCCTGACATTGATGTCCTGGGATTTTGGCGCGAGGCAGCGACCGTGTGTTCTCAGTGGCATTGCAAGGTAATATTAGCATGTCAAAAGCCACATGCTATTGTATTGTGTGACCAGAGAAATTGTAAACTGTACGTGTGTTACATTGATATTAACTCTGTTAAAGGATGAACGAGTGTTGAGTTGTGCAGTCTCCAGGGAGTTCCACGTGGGGTTTGGTGAAGACAAGTATCAAATGTAAGTGTACTGTGTAAATATACTCTGTATATTTTCAGGTCAATTTTGTGGGTTTATAGCTGCTAACCGTGTAATTGTCTGGTTCTGTTTTTCTGGATAGCCATCACCCACTGCCGTATTTCTTAGTATTTCTTCGTATTTCTTAGTATTTCTTCGTATTTCTTTGTATTTCTTAGTATTTCTTATTATTTTTTAGTATTTCTTAGTCTGTATTTGGGATACCGTATTTTGTTTTTTTTTGTTTCTTTTCTTTTAAATCACTTAATTTTGTACTCACTCTGCCTAAAGCTGTGAAAGCACATGAGCTGCTCTTTAAAAGAACTCAGTAGCTTACACACTCTGTTAAAATGACCTGTTGCAAATGTGGTCAATAAAATTCAAGCTACAAGAACCCCGGAAGTAATTGTGTCCTGTGTGGCATCTAATTCCACGGGCTACATAGGCTTATGTAGGAATAACACCACACTTGAAATCAATATTATGAACTTTTGTTGGGGCACCACTGATTAAGTAATAATTAATTAAGAGGAAAAATAAATTAAATTACTTGTATATATCTGAAATCATGAGTCTGAATGACCTAAATCAAAATATTTAACTACCAAGGAATGGAGATGAATGGGAAACACTATGCATATATATATTTATATGCATACAATTAAGATGAATGAATCAATGGATGCATGAATGAATGAATGTTATCAAAATCAGTCAAAAATACAATGACAGGCAAAGACTCCCAACTACAGCCAATTAAAATTCAATTTTTTTGGTAGATGGATTTCCTACTGTTTCCTTGGTGATGAAGGGCTGATAATGCAGAGCTTTTCAGAAAATGCAGAGCAAGGCGAAGCAGTCTCAGTCAGCCTTGATTCACAGCCTCAGTCTAGCTGAGGCTGCATAGTGGACACACACAACAGGGAAGTGGCAGTGGCAGGCTGCAGAGTGGGATGAATGGAGCTCTAAACTAATCAGAAGAGTCTTTAAAAAGTTTAACTACATAATAAAAATAGGAGATCACAAAAATAACAGATTATTCCAGTGTCAAACAGCATACATTGGCTTGTGGCCGAGGCATCTTTGCAGTCTTTTGCTGGCCATCCTGGCTGCAGGGCTGAAAAGAACACAGAAGAAACAGCATTGGTCAGCAAGATAAACAGCAGAAGAACAGCAGCCAAAAGGGCATGAGTGAAGAAGAACCAGACAAAGAGTTAAAAAGTAATTTACTTACTTATCACTAGGAGGTGTGTTTTTGGAGAAAGAGGATGCTTTGACACTATTTTGTCTGGAGCGAAAACTGGCCTCCAACATTGAAGGGGAATAATTTTATTCCTATTGGATATCTGAAAATTACAAACTTGCAAATTGAATACTCACCTCTTCTGTTGTCAATATCATCAGCACATCATGAAACAGTGAGAACACTTAGAAATAAGAAAAGAGAGGAGGAGAATGTAGCTTCTCCTAAAATGTATGACTTAAGAGATAAGGTCTAGCAGAAGAAGGGAGAGTGGTCAATCCAGGTTTGGGCAGCTTGTATCTGAAAAGAAATACAAAGTTGTTCATTTCTACTGTTCATTTTCCTCCTGTGGCTGGTGGTGAGAAGTTTGAGAAGTTGAGAAGTCCATGTGTGTGTGCTCCTGCACCTAAGCAGACATACTGTTAGGCTGTGGGTTCATTATCCTGCACTTATTTTACACCTTTGTTGAATAGTGACGAGTTCTGTCATGTCTGAATAATAGACCGCTTGTCCACACACATGATCATTTCACTGTGCAGTTATTAAGTCTGGTTAATTGTTTGCTGGACAATTTTAGGAAGACGTTTGTCATGTTTTTTTTTAGAATACAATGATTCTAAGTCAGTGCTTTCACTGACTCGATATGTCAACCTCAAATATGTCCATACATGTTTGAGCCAAAATCTCTGAAATATAAGATGCAGCAAGCTGACATCAGCTCATTGGAAAGGTAGACAAAACACTGTCAATGGAGTGTTCAGAGGTGAAGCCCTGACTTTTGACTGACTTGCAGGGAGCATTTCTATACACACTGACCTAAAGTTTTGGAACTTTGACTATGTTTAACATAAATAAAAAAGAAGCCGAAGACTAGTGCTCAGATTTTTGTCAAAGAGTAAGTTTGGATTTAGTATGGACAAGGTTGTGAATCATGTCCAAAATATTTATGTAGAAGTCTGTAAACACTTTGAACTCTCATGTGCACACGAAATGTTTTTAATTCCCAGTACTGTATGTGACTGAGGTTTTGCAAAGTGTAAATACTTTTTCTGTTTTCGATTTACAGCTCAGAGGAGTCGGATGTGTACTTGAAAATTTCCATTCCTTACTCATTTTAAACACTTCTTCAGGTGGGAAGTGTGAATCCAGCCCGAGACTTCCGCACAATGATCAAGCAGAAGAATCTTCCATTTGGTGAGGGTGAGATCCAGTTTCCTTTCCTTTCTTTTCTTTCCGTCAAACTGGCCTGATAAACATTCCTGATCGTGTTATAAACCATCATGATTCATGTTCAGCTCTAGTAAGTGTGCTTATCTCTCTTTTTTGGTTATGGTGACCCCAATGTTCTCCCCAGTCTTTCAGCAACTGACTCACAGATACAGTGAGTGCTTTAAATCTAAAGTTTTATGTGCACAAAATATCTTTGAGACTTTACAGAAGACAGCACCACAGTGTCCAACAAACTGCAGGTTTATTATCTTTAATCAGTAAAGCTTAATGGCTGATGAATGCTTGACTTGTTTTTGTGTTCTTGTGACAGATATTGAAGATGAATACAGTTGGCAGTGATGTTATTTTCAAATAGCATAGTACATAGCATAATCATAGTTTTTAAATGTTACATTATCAGCAGTAGCACCAGTGTGGTCTCTCTTTAACATACCCACTGGATGAAACGGTCAAAAAAACGGGACCGAGAAAGATCAGACAAGTCTTTTACTTTGAAGATGGCGTCCTGGTCATTCATGGCCAGCTTCTTTAAAACTTCTTGATCAACATCGCTTCCTGTGGCTATCACTGTGGAGACAACCTGTGCCCTGCGCATGGCACTTAGCGACTCTTCCAGGTTGCGGATGTCGGTGATGCCGTCTGTGATGAAAACAAATGAAATCTCTGCATCACGCTTTTTCTGGCGAACATTTCTTTTTTCCACGATGTTATTGATGGTGTGGATAATGGCGGGCGCCACACTGGAGGATGAATCTAGATAAGCCAGGCGAGCTAAACGGTCAGTGATGGTCTTACGGTCGTGTGTGAGAGGGAAGGCCTCATGGTGCTCTCCCTCCCTGCCGTACTCTATCAGAGCCAAACGGGCTCGCTTATTATCTGCTTCGTTGGTGGCCAATACCAGATTGTCTGCCATCTTGCGTAAAAATTCATGGACATGACGGAAGTTTTCTGTCCCAAGGCGCTCTGAGCCATCTAGTAGAAATACCAAATCCACTGGCCGCTGCACACACGGGGCCACATTAGGTTCTGTAATTAGAAACAACAAATCATTCACTGAGCTGCACCCAATTACAACATTGAACAAATGATCTAGTCATGAATAAAACCCACCAATTTCACAGGGGAGATCAGGGCACACGATCACTGGGTCTGGAATAGAAATCAATTGAACGCAAGTTAGAAAAGTGGACAGAAGGACCAGTATGATCATCTTGATGGGTGTACTCTTAGAGGCTTACCAGGACAGAGCTTAGTCTCTATTTTGATTATAAAGTCCTCTGCCACCAAGTCAGCATACTTTCTCATCTTATCGACACGACCCGTTTGATGGCATGTTATCGACTTCAGGGTCTCACTATTGTAATCTTTATCAAACATATCACCAACCCCAATGGCATTCACAACCACATTGTCATTGTTATTGCAAAGGGACCTGAGCAGCTCATCATTATCTTTCGGATCATAGCGGCCATCTGTAACCACCACCACAGACACGTTGGCTCGGGCTCTGTTTCTGTCCCTGATGAGGGTATGGTAGGTGAAGTTAAGAGCTGACGGTGTGAAAGTGCCCCCAGCAATCCACTGTAGATTCTTCACTGCCGTTTTGAAGGCAGATATGGAATTTATTGTTGGGTCATCAAGACGTATGGCCTCAAAGGTCCCGATGTGACTGAATTGCACAACTCCAACTCTTGTGCCTGAAAGAGACAAATATGTCAGGAAGCGCATTTACAAATTTGTGAGTTCAATGATAAAAGGGTACTATAGGAGTCAGATATAGTCCGTGTTGTTGTTGAACACCTTTTTTGGTCACACACAGTAATTTGGGTAACATGGTGTTGGTGGCAGTAGCAGCAAGCATATCACCCGTTCACCTGTTAGTTTTTGTTAGTTATTATTTGATGACCGCTGTTCATAGCTGTTGATCTCCTTCATATGCCTTTTGGATGCTGTTTTTAAGCTTTGAAACATCTTTGGTTGCCTTTTGATGCTTTCACAACACTGTTTTTACCTGCAATAAAACTACAAAACAGAGCCCTTTGGATCCATTATTCTGTGACAGCCAGTGCATAGGGCAGGTTAGTCTCCCCTACTTAGCCTCTCGACTTCTTGGCCTCTAAATTTTTTGTTTTAGATTGTTGGCAATAGGTACGGTTGGCATTATTCTGGTCAACAAATCCTGCAACAAGACCAAACCCAACAAAGCATGTTTTTTTTATTTTGTTTTGTTTTGATTTTGTTTTTTTAAATCTGCAAATATTACTTGAGACTATTTTTATCCATGGATTAATACATTTGGACATTTAGTGAGTATTCACAGCAGTAGGATGGTGGTGTATACTGTAAGGGATTTGACTCAAAAACTGCATGTTTCTTTGGAATGAAGGAGCATGTCACCAAGTGCACAGTGGTTTTTGCTGGACTCTACCGGTGAGTGATGCAGGGTCACTGGCCATAGTTCCCAGTCTGTTGACGGTGTTGATAACAAAGTTCTTTTCCAGGGTGAAGTTTGTCAGCCCAACGCTCTCTGAGCTATCAATTACAAATATAATGTCCACAGCTCCACAGCGCTTCTCACAGTCTAAGACAAAGACAAGAACAGGATCATCATGTTGAAAAATACCAACAATAAAACTGTTCACTTCATCCTTGTATATACGGTTTCTTACCACAACAACCGCACATCTCCCTGATGTAATTCATGACATCACAGTCCTGCAGTGACATTTATGCAGGTTAGTGGTAATACAACATATGAAATAAAGACAGTATCATGTTTGTTAACTGTAAGGCTGGTAAAGTTACTCACACTGAGCCCAGGATCGCCCTCTGGTCCAGGGCCTCCCTGCACATACACACAGCACAAGCACAGAGTAATGCAACTGGATCTAGAATTTGCAAGCATGGTCAAATCATTATTTGAATGGTTAAGCTGCTGCTTACATGAGGTCCAGGGTCTCCTCTCGCCGCTCTCTCTCCTGGCATGCCTGGTGGACCTGGATCCCCCTGAGCAGAAAACATTTTTCAATGGAAATGCCTCATTTTTCTGAATAATATTGCTTTCTTTGTAAGAAATTTTTAAAACTTGAATGGTGCCTTCTATCAACAATAACTGTGCTTCAACGAAGCCCTGTGAATGGCTCAACAAAAAACTCTGCCATGACACACAATGACACTGCACCAGTCCAGCTGGTGCCACATGATCTTTTGGACTGTTACGGTCTGCACCTGGTTCTTCAACTCACTTTTTGTTTTGTTTTTTGTCTTTTTCACCTGCTCACTGGGTTTCTGCCTCCATAGCAAGAAGGTGAATACAATTTAAATTCTGGTGGATAAACATTACACCTAAAAATCCACCAGTAACATCTCTTTCAAGAAACAAAAACACTTAGGAAATAGGTCCAAAGAAAAGTGTTCATATTGAGGTCTGTGCATAATCCTGAGTACCAGAGACATTGTTTTTGGAAGACGTGTTGCTGTTGAGCGCCAAAGTCCATTCACTCTTACTGTACTATGATGATCGAAGAATCTTGTGACATACATCATCCTATGATGCATCTGGGGCATTGGGTGTTCTGGGTCTTTTAACAATCAGACACCCTCACCCAGGTGAGCCAGCTAGGATTGATCAAGCCCCTGCTTGTGACCAGGTGGCACTCCCCACCCACCTGCTCTCCTCCCCGGTCCACCTTGATGCAACTCCTGCTGCCTCGTTGCCAAATTGACAACAACAATCTCAGCTATCGCAAGAGGTAAGCTAGAGAATATGTTTTGTTATAGTTTGGGTGAACCAACCTTTTTTCCTATTCTTCCTGGTTCACCAGGGTCTCCTTTGGTACCACATTCACCTCTGCCCCCCCTGAGCCCTCTTCTGCCTTTTTCACCTCTGTCTCCCTGGGAAAAAGCAGAGTTACTTCAGACTAAAGTAGCAACATTAAAGACATGCAAGAATTTTTTTAGGTAAACAGGAAACTGTACAGTGGGCCCTCTCGATCCAGAATAGTTGAATCCTGGCCTTCCTCTGTCACCCTGTAGGAGAAAAAAAATTGACAATGATGATCAAATGTTGCAGTATTTTACATGATGCCATCTTTTTGCTGAAAGTGATGATCAGAAAAGTCTTGGCTCACATTTACTCCTTTAGGCCCTGAGTCTCCCCTTGGTCCAGGATCTCCAGGATTTCCCATAGAGCCCTGCAACCACAGAAGAGGACATTCAATCAAAATAGTATCATCGAATCGTTTATTAACGATTGATATTTAATTAAGAATCCCCTTAGAACTAGAGCTAAAGTAAATGTTGCACTATAAATAAACCTAAGTTGAATGGTATAAGCAACATACAGGTGTTCCAGGACCTCCTGGTTCTCCTGGCTGACCCCTTGGTCCTGGCAGTCCATGGTCACCCTGTAAGAGAGAAGAAGTATCACAGAGAAAATATTCTTACTGGTCATTACGTTCACTCCAGCCCACATACACAGGGCCTATTTTAACAATCTAAGCACACCATCTGAAGCGCATGGCGCAGGGTTGAACTTAGTCTCTTAATTAATCATGAGTGTGTTTTGGACATATAATGCAATAAACCAATCAGAGTGTCATCTCCCATTCCCTTTAAAAGCTAGGGGCACTTGCACCTCGGTGGATTGCTATTATAATGGCAGATTTGCTAAGTGGTAAGAAGGAGCACTTCGTTGCAGAGGAAATGGATCAGTTTGCGCACAAAGTGAAAGCGATCTCCTCCATCCACCCAATCCATTGATAGTACACTGGCCCCCACTGCTCCTGGACCCTACCCTGGTCAGCCCCATCTGGTGCTCCTCGCCTGTGAACCCGGGCAGGAAGAAGACCACCATCTTAAAATTAAGCTTATTTTTTAAATTACAGCTTTGGTTCTCTGTGAAATCATTTTGTTTAGACATAGAGTAACAGATAAAATCAACAGAGTTTTAATTGCTGAAAGCATGGAGACCTGATCACTGTAATCTCAAATGCTAAAGAATATTTGTTAAATATTGTTAAAATGTGTTTTAATTATGCAAAAATCATCATACACAGTTGTCAGGACCATGAGCTACGGCACTCTCCAAGGTGCTGATCCAGCTGCTGACAGCAGAGGCTTCCGGTCAATACCTTCTTTAGATAATCATTGTTTTCACCTGTTTCCTAGATCATATATACACCTGTTAGTGTGTTCATAGGTTGTACTATGAAGCAAGTTCAACATAATCAGACTTTCAGTCGGTGTATTGTTGTAACTATTTGCATTTCTCCACCATATACAAAGGAACTATTGTGAGTTGGGAGGGGAGGGAACTGGGGGCCACATGGGTGGGAAAGAGGAAGAGAGTGAGGGATTATCCTTTGTTACCTACAGGGTGATAAGTTTCTCGAACACCCAGTCCAATGACAGATTTTTCAGCAAACTAATTGAATAAGTATTATTACAGTAAAGGTTCAAATAATTCCCTAACTTTTAAGTTGAATAGTATCAGTATTGTTTAACAGCTTATTATCATGAATTATGAAGTTATATATTCAATCTGCTCATTTGGAAAAATGAACACAACTTTAATTATTATTAGTATTGATCTATACCGGAATGTTTCAAACTTGTTGCCCCCTTCTCATGATAGTGGGATATATTATGTGACTATACTATACTATTTGTTTTGTTTATTCTTTGGAAATAAGAACAATTGATTGCAAAAAAACATACTCAGACTTTCTTTGTGTGAGCTGGCTCGACAAACCCTAAACTTGCAATCAGAGATAATTGGTATCACAATAGTGGTTATCAGCTTTCTTTGTTAACCCAGGCTTTCTGCTTCAGGGTGTGTGCGCTTCCCCATAAAAGGGGATGTCGGGAAAAGTCAGGAGGAGTAGCTCATCATAACAGAGAACTATGGGGAATATAATTACATTATCACAGCAAAAAGCAACAGTGTTGTGTAAACAAGGCGAGAGAGGAATGCCTGGTAGAAAATAAGTTGATATATTTATTTTACTACTCAATGCTCTTTCAATACCACCCACATTCAGAGCTCTTAACCTTTAAACTTGATGCAGCAGATTTAAACATTATATTCAAGAAGTGTATTTAGGTCTGAGTCTGCCCCATAATGAAGAATAAGTGGAAATCACTTTAGTTTTTGGCCAAATCAAAGTGGAATTAATTTTATAGATTGAATATCATCTGTGATGTAATTTTTTGATCCGTTTTAGTCTGTATTAGTATTAGTATATTAGTATGTATATTAGTTTGTTTTTTAAAATACATTTGAACAAAATTCCATCCCCCATGTAACCCTTACCTATTGCACCATCACATATTTTCAATATGACAATGGTAATTATGATAAAACTTAAGACTTAAGACTTATCAATTTTCTAATCCATGTTCTAATAGATGATTTAAGCTGAAATTCAGAACATAACCTTCTTCAGACCAGGTTAAGTTTGCAACATGAGTTGCCATGGTGATCTAGCTGGCTTAAAAGAGAGGTCAGTGGTTGAGGTGTTGACAGTGTCTGAGGCAGGCCATTCATTCCTAGAGCTGGATAGGGCTCCGCCCCTCAGCCTTGCAGCCAATTTTTCCCAGTGGCCACTTAACAGTGAAAAGTACCTCTGTGTAGTGGTTTGGAAATGCCACATGTTAAGTTTTTTTATGTAAACAGACACCCCCTATTTTTGTTAATTATTTGAATCAATCTACCTCTGTTTATACAGTTCTGACATCAGGTCAATACTCAAAGATAGACGTAGACGGCTTGCTAATGCCACTGGGGATACCTTAGGGAGATCAATCGTACATGTTAAAACTTGCTTTTCTATGACTTTCTATGCAAATGCATTGTAAATCATTCTGTGAAGTTGTAACATGGGTTTTGAGATGTATTTGGAGTGTACTTTTGTTACTGTGTGTCTTGGTGGCCGCTGCCATTATGAATATTTACCTCCGTGAATTTCAGTTTTCTACTGTTGTAAGTACAAGTTATAGACGTTTGCATGTGCCAACAGATGAAAATGTGTTGAAAGATTGTTTTAGAGTATAAGCCAGTCAGCCGTGAGTTAATGGTAAATCGACATGCTATATTCAAACCAGTTTCACTTCCAGCTGCTCGTTAACCGGGCAAATTTGCGCCATTTTGTTAAGAGCAAGTGCAAGTGAGGGTGATACTTATGTTGCAGAAAGGTTCTGTGTAGGATGAGTGTAACTGTGGTGTATGTGTTTAAAATAGGAGTGATTGTAGTAATGTGAGTAAAGTCAATGTGTGTTTGGGTAATATAATTTTTGTATTGTGATGTTATACTCGATGCATATATTTTAAATTTATATACATAGATTATATTAAAGATGACTTACATTTCTAAATAAATAATAGATTTAATTACAAAAGAAATGTAAGTCATCTTTTAAATTTGTGTTGAGTTATTTTCTTTAGATTGTTTTATATTATTTATTATGAATTTGGTTTCAAACTTCATTTTATTTCTGTAACATATATTTTGGTGAGAATGTAAAATATGAACTTTGAAGCAACTGTTACATTCCTTTCGGTGTCTGCTTTCCTCTCCCCTCCCTGTGTTTCTCCTCCCTAGGGGTGGGCCCCAATCATGGGCAGCTGCTGCAGGGCACACACCTGAGGCTCATCTCATCATCACCACTCTGCAATAAAACACCGGCTCTCCATTCACTCATTGCCAGATCTTTGCCGTTACCTCCATGATCTCCTGCCCTGTACGCTTCCTATCCTGGACCCGCTCCTATCTTGGACCCGCTCCACCTCATCACCTGCCTGCCTTTACCTGGCCTCCCGTGTCTCCCAGCTACAGCCACCCTCTGCCTGCAGCCCTGCTACCCTCCCACCTGTCTCAATAAACCCATATGTTTTGAGCCTTAAGTCTGCGTGCTGGTCCAGCTTTGTCTCCTTGTGTCACAGCAACAGGTGTTAGAAAGATGACGTAACTGAGAAATATGTACAGTTTGTATTGTTGCGTTGTATTCAATATTAAATGACCATCGGCTAGAGCAAGATGCTAACTTTGGCTCTCTCCCTTATTTAATCCACAGACAATGTGTTTATTGGCTACGCAGTGCACCCTTGCCTGTGTAACCTTTGCTGCCATCCAGATTTCCTCTAGATCTGACGCTGGTAACATCTGCAGTCCAAAAAGCATTTCCCTCATTGACCATCGCTGAAAAAATGTATCTGCTGATTCACTCTTTAAAAAGTTCTTTTTGGCCCAATAGCATCATGTGACATTGTAATTACATGGTCTGGCCACTATGTTGCTGTTCCTGTATCCAGTTCTCTTTTATACATCCATGTCTGATCCTCTAAAGTTAACTTGCTCATGAGCAGGTTAACTGTTCAGCGAAGTTACCATGGCAATGTACCCCCATAAGAAGTGAGTCATCATCATAACCCTGAAAAGCCAGAGTTAAACCTGTAGTTACCTTGTTAAGTTCAAATCCTGCTTTGTAGTACAGGCCTATGGTTTTTGTCGTTCAGTTGCTTTCTGCCTCAAGATAGGAAGTTGTGTTGTCTTTCTTTTGCAGTGCATTTCCCAGGAAAATGTGTTCTTATGATAAGATGAGATAACACTTATCTCATGCTATTTTGGCAGGACACCTAGTACATAAATTTAGTATTAGAGGTCTAAGGAAGACTTGCTGAGTTCTTAAGAAGCTGCTGAGTCATCCTGCCAAATTTCATCCATAGCTCATTCCCCTCACCTTGGCGCCCTTGAGTCCGTCTTCCCCAGGTGGGCCTCTGCTTCCATGTGGCCCTTGTTCTCCCTTAAAATAAATGAATGTGTCAGGATTTGCACCAGACCATTAATCATAATTTAATGTATACAAAACACAATAACTGAGTTGATAAGTCTGTTCCAGGGAAATATGTGAGAGGCATATTAGTTGAGACTTTATTGTGTCCGTGGGGGATCAGCATTATACTTAATACACTTGAAGTACAATACAACATGAAAACAAGACATGTAGTTCCCTCAGTGGATCACCCTATTTAGGGCTCCCAAAGGATACCTGCACCCAGAGGGCAGTATAGTGAAATGGTTGAGTGAGTGTGTGGTGCCCTGTGCTATTGTATTTGCTATGTGTGTGATGACCTTACAATTGAGTTCTGAGAGGCTGTGTGTGGGGAGACTTATTATCTTGGCAGAAGATGTTGGTTATGCATGTGAGTTTGACCCAGTTTGTGACAGAGGGCATGTTCAAGGAACAAGGGGAGCTGTAGAGCAGGATGGATTGTACAATACTTTAGTACAACAGTAGGGGGAGGTGGAGGGTGACATAGAGTTCTGTGAGTTTACAGATGGCTGATAATTTTGATAACTGCTTTTGAATGTGCTTTGTATGCTTTTCAAGGCTGTGTGAAGAAATTTCCTGAGAATCTGATTATGAAAGGACTAATAGCTACACAGAACCAAATTATACTTGGCAAGGGAGTGTTTATGATCTTTCTCTGTGGGAGTAAAGCCTAGTGGAGGAGATTTAAAACTCATGGGACAAATCTCCCTCATTCTGTTGAAATCTCATATTTGTTCAGTGGAATCCACTGTGATTTGTCACTAAGTGGTTAGTTGGCTCTCAGATCACAGAAGTTCTTTCCCTCATGTTCTTCTCCTTTTGTTTTTTTAACACACTAAGTTAAGCCGTATTTGAGAGGAAATTCTGTAGAATTGTATTTTCTGCAACTTTGCCAGGTTTTTTTAAGAGCAGATGTTCTCAGCAAAACAAACTTGCTCCAAATACAAAACTACAAATATAACAATGACATTCAGATTACATTAAAAAACATAAAAGTGATCTAAGCTCATTTATCTGAGTAATGAACTCACCTTCTCTCCTTTTTTCCCATCAGGTCCTTGTCCTCCCTTTGATCCAGGGTTTCCACTCCTTCCCTGTTAACATTTATTGATAGTTCATAACAAACTACAGCAAATTCTCAAAAAAGAAAGTAATTTAGTTGATAAAGTGTTTGAAATACCTCTTCGCCCTTTGGTCCAGGCAAGCCTCTAATCCCCTGAAAGATTATTTCAGAGTCACCTTCAGTTAATTAACTGACAGTATGAGAGAAGGAATTATGAAGGAAATAAGAAATAATTTGTACCGGATTTCCCTTTTTTCCTGGTGACCCTGGATTTCCAGGATTTCCTTTTTCACCCTAAGGAACAGATATTCATGTCAAGGATTCAGTTTTTTAGGTAAAAGGAATTTTAAATTTTCAAAAGACATTTTCTGTTGCGATTTAATTTAAAGGTTACCTTTGGTCCTCTTTCACCATCAGGGCCTAGTGGACCAGATTTCCCAGGGAGGCCAATGTCACCCTAAACAACAAACAGAACAACAAAAGAAACCCCCAGAACCACACAAGACATCAGTTAATGTAGATTTAGAAGACCTTGTTAATGGCCACATGCTCAGTACACACCAGAAAATGAACTTCAGTGGATTAAAAAAAAAAAAAAATAGACAGGTTTGCTTTTCTTAGGCTCTCAACATTAGTAGACAAATAAGTCTGACCTGAGGGTGCAGAGCTCCTGGGAAAAGACTGTTATTAAAAAACTGCAGGTCATGTGACCACTTCTGGCAAAGTTTTTGTTGTACAGATCCATTACCAGGACATTCGAGTCATATATATTTGGTATTTCCAACAGCTGACTTGTGTCTCCCACTTGGCAAAGAACCAGTCAACAGAGATGTAAACATGGCCGCAAAGCCATAAACACTGTTAGTTACATCTAAACAACATCTGATATTGCTAATATACAGTCAGATTAGCTAACTGAGCAATACACTCTTGGGTTGGATACTTCTAATGCAGCATTTGAGCTGATGCTAATGTTAGCATGGTAACCTGCATGCTTGCAATGTTGGCCCTAATGTCGAAGTACAGCTGAGGATAACAGGAATTTAGAGTGCTTATTTCAGTGAAGCACAATCATAATCTCCAAGTTACTACTTTATCCTTTCACCTTTCCTTCTCAGCACAGTTTTGATACAAACTAGTCCTACACACAAGTAGGAACAGGTGTGTCAGTGGGAGTTGCATAGGTAAGAAAAGGCCAAACTTGAAGTGTGGTGGGCCTCTTTGTCTTCTGCCTGTTGGTTGAGGCACACATACTGAGATCTATGGTAAAAGACATGCAGTGATTTTCTGTGTACTGTATAGTGACTGGTAAGCCTGAGCTGTTCCTGGAGGACACACACCCCTATGGCTACCTGGGTTGTGAATTTAAATTTCTGGTATTTATTGAGAAATGTCTGTGAAGTGAAAGAGGATGGGAAATTGATTTTTTTTTTTTTTACATTGATTTAATTTCCAGTTCATTTGTTTGTCTTTGTCTTTTAATTTCAGTCAAGCACCAATTATTATCTATTAGGTTTTTTTAATTGCTTGTTAATGCTGCCTGAATTTTAATATTTTAAAGACAGAACTAATGCTGGTTTTTCTGTCATTCTGTTGGGATAACTGGTGACAGCCAGTGGGTGCAATGGGCACAGTTTCGCGTGGTTTTGCACCTGGTATATTTTGACTGTAGTGATTATTCTTTATAATTGATTCTTGTAGTGATTATTGTTAACAAAGATGCTGACAAAAGCATTGCTCTGATAATTGATGTTGGTTTATTCTGCACACATCAGCTCACACCAGGTGTCTCACTAGCTATACATCCTCAGAAAAACTGTTTTCCTGGCAGATAATGTTGCTCAGCTGCTCTAACAGCCAAGCTACACGTGGAGCTGGTTGATCAGGGTCTTCAAGGCTTTGTGATATGCTCTGAAGCACCATCCTTCAGCTAAAGCTACTGTACTCATTTTCTTTAGATAATTTTGTCTTTTGTAGTTTTATTGCTATTATGTCATGGGCAAATTGTGTGTGAATCCTTCAATCAGCTGTAGATATTTCACTCTGGACCAAAGTACTTGATTGACAGACTGTCTTTAGAGCACTAGAGTGGTTAATCAAAGTGAGCTGAATGTTTCAGTTTCTATTCATTACGTCTCTTTACAGTAAAATGAGAATAATTAAGAGATCCTTGGCTTGATTTAATACAGACCTTTTCACCTTTCTCGCCTTGTGTCCCAGGTTTACCAACGTCTCCAGGGTAGCCATCTGGTCCCTTTTAGAGATAAAAATATAATTTTGGTAGTTCATTAACTTTTTTAAAACAACAAGGATGATGAATTATAAAATTCACCAGCCAGATTCATTATTTCACCTAAAAGATATGATTAAAGATGATAGTAACCAAATAGTATAACTACTTACCTTGTCACCCAGATCACCTTTGCAACCAAGAGCACCAATTCGGCCCATTTTACCCTGAAGATTTCACAGAGGATCATATCAGCATATTTAACATACAGGAGTAATGGTATATCTTTTACTTTGTCGTAGGAAGACTCACCTTTTGTCCATCAGTTCCATTCCTGCCAGTTACTCCTTTCACACCCTGAGTGTTTGGGGGTCAGTGAAGGCAGAAAATTAACTACAGTATGTAAACCTTGACTATATGTACAGTGTAAAATGTAGTATGATATAAAGAGAAAACATGTATGTAAGCATGATATTACCCTTGCTCCACTTGCTCCAATGTCACCCTGTTGAAGTAAAACAGATCCATGAATCCAAACAGTGCTTCATTCAATCTGACAGATCAACAGAAAAGAAGGAACATAAAGATTTCAACCTCACCTTGTCACCTTTCAAACCAGTCTCTCCCTATATCAGAGCACAAGAGGAAATATTATTGAAATGAAAAAGGAAAACCTGGATAACCATGTAGCACACACAATCATGAGTCAGCAAACCTTTGGGCCAGGTACTCCGATTGGACCTTCAATGCCAGAATCACCCTGTAAAATAAAAAGTGATATTCAACATTTAAAGTGGTGATACAGTATTTTTGGGGACTCAAATGTAATAATGATGTTTGGTTGTTAAGTTCGTGTAGACACAATCTACCTACCCGTTTCCCCTTTTCTCCTTTTGTGCCAGGAGTACCACTGTCTCCTTTCCTACCCTATAAATAAAAAGAAATATTGATTTTTGTTTTTTAAAACCTTTGGTACAAACAGAAACATACATCATTTATTTATTTTTGTTTTGATTTTGTTTTTTAATACTTACTTTTGGACCTGGAAACCCTTTTGGTCCAGGCAGTCCAGGAATGCTAAAGCATTTTAGTTCATGACACTACAAGACCGGTTAGGAAAACAAAACAATTTTAAATATGATAATACATAGAAACAAAGTAAACAAGAGATTTGGTGCAATGACACATATCTGTATGCATTTTAATTGCAAGGTTGAAAAAGGTTTTCTTACCTCTAAATAGGCTCGATATTTCTGTTAAGAAAAGACTGAAGTAAGTGAAAAGTAAATCTACGTAAACAGCAAACAAATACATAAGAATGTAAGCAAGAAAATGTGTAAGATCACCATGGCTTTTATGATACGATCAATCGTTTGGTCAATAGCAATGGTGTCATAGTTATGACGGTATACGTCAAAAGGAGAGCCGGCTATCTCGCTCATCCCTAAATCGTCTATGTGCCTGGATGCTGCCACTGAGAACAGATGGATCCTCTTGTCCCGGGCGTCCTCTGCCGTCTTCTTGATCCCCCCACATGGGTTGGCTGTCACATGGCCATCAGTGATGACTACAGAGAAGTTGACAGCTGGCTCCTTAGTGTAGTTGTGGGTCATTTGGTATGTCATGTTACTGATAGCACAGTCGGTGTGGGTGCCTTTGCCACTGTAATGGATGTTATTGACTTTATGTTTGAAGGTCTGCTTGTCTGTAAATGAGCTGAATATGTATTGTTCCTCAGAGAAGTTCAGGCCTCCTATGGTCCAGTTGAACCGGACCTGGCCCTGGTACACCTCATTGTCCTGCAGCTTGTCAGCAAATCTCCTGGTGAAATCCTTGATCTTATCCACCAGTATTCCAGGTGGGGGCTCCTGCAAGGCGATGCTCTCTGAGGTGTCAATGACGAAATAAAGCTTGATGAGGCAGTCTTTTATCTCAGCTGGAGGAGAGGACATTGACAAAAATAAATATTCAAACCAGAAATTCTACAGAAAATACAAATGTAATAAATGAAAAGGACTCTATTCTTCTCAGGCAATTTCAACAATAACATATTTAACTGGGCTGGGAAAAAAAATGGAACTCACTCCTACAACAGTCAGGTCCTCTTCGGGCTGGAGTTTGAGTGATTGCAGCATGGAGCATGCACAGAAAGATGAACCCTGAAATGAACACCATTTTCCTGTAGTCCCTGAAAAAAACAAGACCGAGAGGAGTGGACTGTAGGACAGTTGTTCAAATCTCAGTTTTAATGCCAAAATCCTCTTTAAATGCAGGAAACGGCTGTCAAACAAGTCTTCACAGAAGGTGTCTCCACAACATCGAGGAATGTTTCTTTGTTTTAAACAATGTCTGAGAATAACCAAGCTAATAACCAATAGATTGAGTTGTTCTCTTATGCTTATTGGACAGCGGTGGAATGTAAATACATTTACTTAAGTAATAATAATATAATAATAACTTTATTTAAGTATTCAAGTTACAAGGCAATACAAAATAGAAACAAAAATCAGACCATGAAAAAAAATCTTTATAAAAAAAACAAAAACTCAATTAAATAATTTTTTTTTAAAAAGAGGACACTGAGGTCATTTTCCAGAGGAAGGTTAATCCGCAATTGAGGAGCCCCAACAGCAAATGCCCTTCTACCCTCTGTCTTAAGCCTTGCCCTGGGGACTGACAACAACTGTTCCACAGATCTAAGAGAACAGGCTAGGGTGTAAGGGATGAGAAGGTTGGTGATATAAGATGGGGCAAGGCCATTCAGAGCCTTAAAAGCAAGCAGTAAAATTTTTAAATTAATTCTGAAAACCACAGGTAACCAGTGCAAAGAGGTGAGAACAGGGGAACTGTGATCATATTTTCTAGTCCTTGTAAGAACCCTAGCTGCAGTTTTCTGTACAAGTTATAGGTGGTTAATTGATTTCAGGGGCAGTCTGGCAAATAAGGAGTTGCAGTAATCTAAATGGCTAGAGCCAAAAAAATGAATGAGTATTTCAGTATCACTGGATGAGAGGAATGATTTATCTTTGCAATGTTCCTGATTTGAGAGATAGCTGTTTTGGTGATTTTGGTGAAATGTACTATTTTGAGGTACTTCAACTTGAGTATTTACATTTTACTTTATAGCCTACTTTTACTCTTTTATATTTCCGAAGTAAATATTGTACTTTTTTACTTCATAAGATTAATTTAAGAGCAGACAAATATTTTACGTCCAAAAGTCATCTTACAAAATATGCATTTCTATAGATTAAACTACCTAAATAAACAAAGTAGTCAATATTTGTCTTACCTCAACCAGCTGCAATATTAAAATGGTCCTTTTACATGCATCAGTAATGATGATTGAGTGATTGATTGATTGATACTTTATTAATCTCCGAAGGGAATTGCTCTATATAAAAATAAATGAATAAAAGGAACTAGGAAAAAACATAAAAGAAACACAATACTTTTATAAATCTTCATCTGTAACTAAAGCTGTCAAATAAATGTAGTGAAGTACAATGTTATTGTGGAAGGATACAGTAGCATAACATGGAAATACTCAAGTAAAGCACCTCATAAATTGTACTTAAGTACAGTACTTGAGCAAATGTACTCACTTACTTTCCACACATATGTTAAGTTAAGAGGAGTTAAACACATTTGATATTTCACATTAGCTGCCTGACTGTTTGTCCTTTAGGAAAGTTAACATAAAGTTACTCACCGCAGCAACACTGCTGAGAATGTAAGATGCAAGCTGTTAGGAAACTCAAGCCGATATTCATCTCAATCAGAATTCATTCCAGTATCAATGGACTCTGACATTTTATTCTCAACTGCACACACCCACACACACGCAGGGAGATTTCATTGGTTATCATTTACATCGTTGTCTACTGTTCAAAACAACAGCTGGACTCAAACAGCTAAAAAAAACTGTCCAAAAAGAAAAAAAATCAAACAGCTCCTGAGAGAAGAAAAAGAAAAAAACTGGTATGTTAAAGTATGTTTTTGGATTCAAAAAGAAGAAGAGTCTGATTCTAAGTGCTCAAGTTGCTTCTCCTGCAAGTTCTTCCCAACATTGTCACTGACCATTAAGGCTTCTTGGCTTGATAATACTATGTCATTTCATCTCACCTGAATAATGATGAGCAGCTCATCAAAATGCTCCTTTTCATTTTCAGGCAGATAGTGAGTGTGACACGTTTTCCCAGTGTGATTCAGACTTCATAGGACATTATCTGCATGCAATTTACCCAGTTTCAAATGTACAGTGATCTATACAGTCAGTGGGTCAGTTTTCTGCAGATGAAAGCAGTGCTCACAATGGTTTTATTATACTGTTCATCTACAAGGAGAAAAGGCAACCCCTCTTAAATCACTGGTCTGTATGAAATTCATACATTCAGGATTTGCAAAGTGCCTCACTGATTTGCTTTAGAAGGAATGTTAGAAATGTTAAAAGCTGTTAAAAATTGATAGAAAATGTGATTGATAAGTTTCATGAAAGGCTTTGTTTTTTGTGTCAAAGTTACTTTAGCAAAAAATTGCAAAACCTGCCACATGAGTCCTGTCTTGTTTCAATTCAGACTGTGTTTATGATCAAAAAATATATATATTTCTGAAGGAGAAGGACACAGATGTTGTTAGTGTTATGGAATTTTCCATCTTTAGGGGTTACAAATTGGGTTATACTGGGTCAAACCAGGGCCTTGAGGTCACGGAATAAGCAACATCTGGTCTTACAAAGAGAGACACTGCCTGTCCTTGGATATACAGCTATCTGGATGTTTGGGAGCCACTCTGATAAGGAGTGAACCGGCGTTGTCCCGGTAACCAAAGTCAGGGAGATGGCCTGAGACTCCTGAGACAACACAGTTAGGTGAATGCATAGATTCATGGGCATAATCAGACATTCAAATCAGAATCTGCTGACCTGAAGTTCCACGCAACATGACCTGAACTAAAACGGGTAAAGTGCAGTTCCTTGTTTAGAAAATAGTGAACCAATTAGACTAATTTTTGATATTGTAGGCTGATATGTTGGGGTTAAAGACCTTCAGAAAGCAGAACGGGAAGAGAAAGCATCTTGTGCAGAACACCTTGATGTTTGCTGTTTCAGTTCTCCATTTGACCCAGTATTTCAATAAATATTCTCAGCATTAAAACAACAAAGGCTCTTGTACACTTTCTTCACCAAGGTGTTGATCAACGCTCAATATTTCCACAACAATTTGTAATTAGACAAAACAAGGAAATCCTGAAACTGTGTATGGCAATGGTACCAACCCTGCAGGGGTCAGTAAAGGAATAACTTTAAATGGTTAATACTGCATTAAAAGTAAAGTACGACTTCATACTCTCTGCCCCAGCAACATCTATAGGAACTGAATTTTAACATTCAGTTACTTCCTAAGCATGAAATAGATATGATCTTAAAATGTGCAGCAGAGCACAGTTAAATATTGCGACTGCTCAAGACATGAGGCCCATATTAATCCTGAAATAAAACACTCAGATAATAAATTCCTTTGCGTTTGGTTGTCTTTTTGAGATGGGGTTTATCAAAGCAAGGTGTGTGCGCCTGTGAATTCAAACAGACAAGGTGTGAAGAGAAGGGAGGCGAATAGCTTCATGGTGAACTCTCGGCAACCTCCCAGCTCCTTGCAAGTTGGCTCTATAAAGCAGCTCCACACCCATTGATATCAGCACTTCATGACTTAAATAATTCAGCAGAAAATCACGGCACTACCTGATTCTCTGCAGATACTGTACTGTATTCCAGGCATTTGATTATGATGAGGAATAGCAAAACAGCACATCCACCAAGTAATGGGGAGACTAATTAGAAATAATACTTAAAAGTCACAATTATGCTTTTTTGACACATTCAGCTACATATCTGCAGGTAGTTATCATTCAATACTGTGTTTCACATGCAATTAAAGTTGAATAAAAGATCAGTGTCAGCTCAGTTATATTGATAAGATAAAGTTACATCAAGGTTTCTGTGCAAGTGCATTGCAAAAATCTTCAGGACTGGGAAAAAATGCATAACATTAAGCTCCAGCATCACTTTAAATAATGCAGATCGTTCATAGCATATGTATTTTTAAGCTAATGGTGTGTTTTAATATGATGCATGTTGGCTCAAAGGCAAAATGTTTTCACACTGTGATTGGCTTTGGCTTCTTGCTTGTATTGGATATTAGCATCAAAATGTTTTTATGAGACATGCATCCTAATGAGCAGAATAGCAGAGTGTCTAGATGCAAAGTATCACAGTGTCAGCCTGTTGAAGTTAAGAAAAATGAGTAACATCAATAACCCGCTCCCCACCCTGCTATGAGCATGTTTTTAACAGTGTTTCACCCCTCTCACAACATGCTTTTGAGATCTGGTGTCCCCTGGGATAAAACTGATCTTTCATGGACATGAAACGTGAGCCGTGGAGAAATATCAAAGAGCATATCTGAATTTGAGAGAGCCAAGAGATGGCGATATCACTGACTTTGGGAGCCAAAAGGGAACATGAATATGTGTCTAATGGACTGCAAATGACAACAACGCTTTGGAGCAGGAACATATTTTCATGCACAGACTGATGACTGTCATTCCAACAGTTTTTCTCCATTGTTCATTCAGATGCACCTGAGAACAGGTGACACAAAACTGTGCTCCAAAAACAATTAACAAAATCACATAATGAGTGTCTAAAAAGGAAATGCTTTTTTTTCTTTTCTTTAAAACTGTGCATCAAAACTACCATTAGTGATGGTAAAAAGAGCAGAACGTGGAGTGTACGCACACTGGAATCACAGCTCCCTTTACCTTAATTCCTCAGGCAAAATCAGAGGAAGACTCAGTTGGGTGAAACATCACTAATAAAATTACAAGGAGCTGTGATTCCAGTGTGATCCTTGTTGTCTTTTTGTATCCGGCATCCATCCCACTGAGGTTTTGTGGATGTGCACAACTATTCTTAACTTATTCTAAACTCAACTCTAATAACATAGCTTGCTGGTCATTTACATCCATTTTCATCCGCCTACTGTAATATTCTTTATGATCTAACATTTTAGATAGAAAACCTTTGTATGACAAATTCAACCTCCTTCCTGCTCTCTCTGCTTCATTGTTTTCTAGCCTGTGTAAAACCTGGTGTGTTCCATTACATGTGATTTCAAACTGATTACAGAGTCAAAGAGACTGAGCCAACACAACAAAAAACATCTTTCTCAAAATGTGATTTGAAAGTGATAATGTGGTGAAAAGCAGGACCGGCTTAAAGCATAGGTGATATAGGTGGTTGCTTAGGGCGCCACATTGTCTGGGGGGGGAGCTGAAAAAAATAAAAATAAAAACTCGCCTGTGGGCATCCCATCCTATTTTTTCCAGAGATAATACATGAACAATTACAGAAAAAAGCAAGCAAGCAAGAAAGAAATACACTTTGCACCCTGCCCTGCCCCTGCACCTGTACTGTGCCCACTAATAGGGGGGAATGGGTCACCACCGTCTGATGCACATCCATGACAGCCCAAGTACATGTCAAGTTCTGGTCAAGACAGGCAGATATTTTACCTGCATTTCATAATAATGAAAAGGTCCAAGCCTTCAGGTGCACAAGAGAGGAAACGAAGAAAAGAGGAGGAGGAAAAAGTCTGATATAGAGGTTTGTTGTCTTATGTTATCTTTAAAATGTTGTTTTGTGTGTAACGTCAGTAGACGTTTCATTTGTAGCGGCTAGCTGGCAATAAAGCTTATGCTACACAATAATGCTAGATAGCTGTTGGACTCAGATAACATTACAGATTGAAAGATATGAGACTGCCAATAGCTATCTATCTGGATAACTGCTCCTTCTTGTACTGAAGTATCACTGACAAATGTTAGTGATAATGGGTAACACTAACTTATCCACAAAAACAGATTTCTGCACTCACTGGCTTGCACCACTTGGCATGGTAGCACATTGTTGTAAACTAGATTTATATTGAAATATATCAATAAATTAGGTCAACACTGGATTACTGGGTTGCAATTTAGTAGCAATTAGGCTAAAGAAAAATGATGCTGTGTGGCAGAAAAACACTTTTACTGCTAGTGAGTTCTGTGACATATTATGATTTACACCCAGCAGCATGTGTGTCACTGTTTAGTTGTTACAGAGTTATGTTGTAACTTATCTCGGTGGTGCAAGCTTTTATTTCAGAAATACATAAATCACAACTTGGTTATAACTAATTTTGAACTTAGTTATAACTTAGTTTGAGCTAAGTTTGAACTTACACACAACTGGTGCATCAGGCTGCAGTAGTTATTTGTTGTACTCTGCAGCTACATGTTTTTGCTTGGAAGAAGGCTCATATTTACTCTATAATTGTTCAGATGCACTCAGGAAATATTTAAGCCTCCAGCTGCTGGAGAAGTTACATCTGACCTCCCATATACACCACCCTCAACTTGAAGCAGGCCAGTTCAGATAAGTTCAATTGTGGTCTCTGTGTAAGTCAATTGATAGCACTGCACTATATAGCATAGCATATAGCACTATGTCATTATGATGATGATGATGATGATGATTATTATTATTAATAATAATAATAATAATAATAATAATGTTGAATGTTACAATTACACTTTGTTAAAAGTTAAATGTAAGATTTAATCAAATTAAATTAAGATTATTTGTACAGTGCTACTTTATATGCAGTAGAACATTATGGATGTACTGTATGGATGGATGGATGTAAATTGTAGTAAAATTGTAATACCTGTAAGTCAGTAACAATCTCAGGTCCAGTGCCTTTGATGTTAGCAAAAGGGAAGGTAGTTGGTAATTAATAATTTATTAATTCTTTGATATGTTCCTTTGTTTGATAAGTAACTTTAATACATAGAAATGATCTGGTCCCTGAATCCAAATCCCAATCTCACCTAGGGCACCAAAATATCTAGGGCTGGTGAAAAGAACAGAAAACTGTGAATCAAAGAATCAAAACATTAAGCGAATGCAGTCGTTTACTGCATTGCTGCTTTTGCAGTCGTGTGGACGATGCGTCTGAATAATGTATAGAAAAACATGCAGCACTTCATCTTAACATCAATTGCATTTGTACAGTTTTCTTATCAACTACTGCATTTATTTAAAAGAAAAAAGGATGAATGTATCTGTAGGAGGACAGCCGCTTGTTGTTTAATTCTGTTAACTAATCTTTGACTCTTAAGGAAAATAAAAGTTGGACTCGCTGGATTCCTAAATTTGTAAGCATGTAAGCAGACCCTCTGCCTGCAGAACTGACCTTTGTGACCCTCTAAGTGGGAGTTTGATCAGTGATGCTCAACAGACTCAGAAAGCTCCTAATAAACCATTTCAATAATGAATTATGACAAGAACTAAAATCAAGAATGCTTCATAGTGAACTTGCTCTCTGAGAGCGATACTGAAAACCAGAAGTGAAGCTGACTTGAAGACATTCAGAGCAGCCTGAAGCTGCCTGATTCTTTACCGGCATTCAACGCCTCTGCATCTATGGAGATGCGCTAGAGCCCACAGTTCCCGGCTCTTTCACTGCAACACCGCTGGAGATGCTGCAACAACACTGGACCTGCCAAGATGATGTCTCTACCACAACGCATCAACTCAACATTAAGGCATAACATGGCCTTGTGATTAAGGGTTGATGTCGATTAACGTTAAAGTTAAAGAGTTCATTTAGAGAAGTTGAATTAGCTTTCTCCTTAGCATCCCCTGGTAAGTCTTGGGTTGCGCACTTCAAACCACTCTATTTATCTATCCTTTATCATGTATCCTTAAGACGTTTATCTATTAATGAATGTCTTAATTTATCCTAAAAGTGTTTGGGACAAGAACTTACGATCATGAGACTGATTCATTGATTAAATTGAACAAGGGTTAGTGCTCCCTCCTGATACTAACAAGTCCTAACCCAAAAGGAGGTGGTGCCCTAATAACGAGGTAATTAAATAATAAAGTATTAGTTCTCCTACATATCCCATATTTGTCGATCACTACTTTAATGCAGATCAAAAAATCTAAACAATTTCCATTTTGAAAGTACATCTAGCGCTTTGTGCAACTTTGGTAAACACTCATTTCTGTTGCTCACAGACAGACATTCTGGTAAAAATGTGAACTATTTTTATGGTGAAGATCATATACAGTACACTCAAACTCCTGCTTACTAATAATGTGGTCGAAAGTTTAAAATCATTAATAAATGGACCTTTGAGCTTCGATTCTCTTCACAATAAAGTCTACTGTTCACAAAGGTTAAGAATGAATGTCCGTGCACATATTATAGAAATCATTCTTCACCCCAGAAATCCCCAAAATAACTATTTTCCAACCAGTTCTGCAAATCAAAGAACTTTGACTTTTATTCAATCCATGTGAGGACATCAGAGATGCATTTTGAAACAAGAACATGGTATTAATCCAGTGCAGTTCAAATAAGACTTTTTTTTTCCAACTGTCAGCTGGTTCATAGATCTTTCACCTCCATGTGAGATAAGGCCTCAACAGACTCCTCAGACTGTAGTGACTCTCATGACCAGCTCTCGTGTGCTATTGCTGGGTTGGCTGCGAGGCTCCGGCTGCCTCAGGTGGCTGAGGAGGTGGAGGATGTTGTAGGGACAGTGTTGGTCGGGAACAACGCTCCCGTTGTTGGGGTCAACGTGTGTTCCCAGTCCTCCTGAGGCTGTCACCACGGCTGTAGAAGTGGAGCCAGCAGCTGTGGAAGCTACCACCATCAGCGAGGAGGTGGAGGTTGACACTCCTACCCCAGTCTGATAGCCCTGGTTGGACTGAGACAGAGTCCTGTCCACAGTGGTGTCCTTTAGTTCAACGCTGTCCATAGACTTATCATAGTTCAAGACCTTCCACTGCTGGTTCACGGCCTGCCAGCGGTGGAAGATGCGAAATACAGAAGGTCCCTCGTGGACAATTAGTGCTGTGGAGATGAGAGGATCAATTAGACAATGTCACTGTCTGGCAGCAGTCTTAACGACACTACAAAGTGACATACAGTATATCTATGCAGTGAGAGAGTCACTGTGTTAAAGCCTGCAGAAAGTATTAGCTGCAGAACAAAACAACTCATCTTTCAAGTATAGCACGATAACCCTGAGATAAGATCTTTATTTCTTAGAAAAAATGTCGACATGGCACAACTTAAGACACAGCAATACTCACCAGTTTTAGATTTAGGTTAGCAAAAATGATGCATTTTCTCTCTGGGACTGTTTGAAAACCTCTTATCACAGTTTAAAATTTCTTATTGATTTGTGTTCACTAAATTCAGTGTCTTGGAAATTGAAATAAATCTGTCACAAGACAGATTGATTGGACCCCAAGATTTTACTTTTTACTTACTTACTTTTTACTTTATTTTATCATATTAAAGTCATGTAAAGAGAAATACTGTATACATGGTTTTAAATAATCTGCTTAACACCACCACTACAACAAGTATGCAGTACTGTTTATAGAAACTGTATTGATCGTACAGCTAACACTGGTAATGTCACTTATTACAGTTATAGTTCTTATATGAGAAGTCACATAGGGCTCAAATATTGCAGCAACCATAGTGATCAAAGTTCAGAAAATATGGACATTCAATAATTCTCTTCTATATTTACAGAGTTTTTTGATAAAAACAAATCCTGTCTCTCTTCCTCAGCTCTGTTTCTCTCTCTCTCTAACTTTGTATGCAGATAAGCGAAAGTGGAGTCTTTGCTCTTTAATGTTTGCCAGGTGACAAGTTAATCTCTGTAAAATGCAGAGTTAATGACTCCACACTCCTCGCCACCAAACCGGAGACAATCCATCTCCTCTTCCTCTCACCCTGCTCTCTTCTGCAGTAGGCAGTTAGAGGTTTCATAATGTGAGATGCCATCACATAGTCATCCGAAACACATCACGGGCTTCAAAGGACAGCAGGCTTAAAGCGGATGCTACAAGTTTTAATTTGGACACCCACACAAACTCAGAAGACGGTTAAAAATGTCTCACAGTTTTAACTTGTTGTGTCACTTATATGAGCGCAGCATGAATAAAGGTTGCCTGAATCTGACACTGCAGCTTTTATTATTGACTCAAAAGCATTTATTGTGTGTAATGGAAACCACCTCGGCTGCTGCAAAGACGATGCTTGGAACATTCAGCATTCATGTTTAATTCATCAAGCTTTGACCCAGCATTTCATCATCTTTAATATAGTAACTGTACTATACTGAATGTCACAAAAATATTAATCAAATCATGTGCAATATAAATTCTGAGCTGGTACATTTCAAGAAACCAAACACTCATTATTCATCTGAAGTGGTTCACTTTGTGCTACAGATTTATTGTATGAATTGTCAACAATGTAAATCGTTCATCATCTGTGTCTAGCTGGCGGCTTTGATTGTTGATTCTACTCAGCACCTTTGACATTATGTTTTTTTGTTTGTTTTGAATGTATAATATCAAATAGTCAATATTAATCTCATGTATAAAGTCACTCCAAGAATTATAAGCATTAAATTTAGTCATAAATTATAAGCCAGTGTTAAGTTTAGCACCTCACCGATGCAGACTACATCCATGAAGCCGTACATGCCGTAGCAGATCTGGAAAAGCAGGTCTTGGCGCTGCCAGCGAGCCGACGGGCTGAAAGATGACCACACCAGCCAAGAGATACTGGCCATCAGGAACAGGGAGCCCAAGATGGCGGCTGCTATCTGCACTTTCTCTATCACTGTCAGGGAGATGGCCTGCCACTGCGTGAAAACACAGACCACAGTACAGCTTAGTTCTTTGTGTGTCTCATTTCTCTTTTAGCTTTACTAAATACTTGAGAAGACTCTGTGGGGCAGGGACCTGAGAAACACATACATAATGAGAGTGCAGGCAAGATAAAGTCACAATCAATGGTTACAATCATCAATGGAAAAGCATTAATGGACTGGTCTCTCCTTGATCTACTGTGGCCTGGATCGTATCATTTGTACATTGCTTTAGACAAAAGCGTCTGCCAAAAGAATGAATGTAAATGAGCTACATTTATATAACTTTTTTTTTTTTTTTTAAATCTAAAGCTCTTTACATTCTGCCTCCGTTCACACACTAAACCCTCTACTCTCACACCAATGGCAGTGAGCTACCATGCAAGGTGCTTAAATGGTAGAAACTCAGGGAATCAGACTCCTAAACGCTTCCACCAAAACAAATGCATCAAACTTCAGGGAATGCTACAGCTGCGGCATCAAACTGCAGTGTTTCACACATCAGCGCTGCCTTGAAAAACCTAAAAGAAATCTATGTTCACTCGACAACCCTATCATATCACCAAAGTCTAAAACTGAGAGGAAAGTTCCTTTATACAATCTGTCTGTTCTCTTGAACAGAAGGGAAATAAATCTTGTTTAATACAAAAAGCAAAGTTTAATTCAGAACTAGAGCTCCAGTAAAGATGGTATGATTTCTGAAAATGGTGGTTTAGTTGTTTGATACTAAAAAAAACCCTTTTAATATGAGAACCGAAAATGCATCCAGATGAGTCCAAGAGTGGAAGGGCCAGGGGCTATGTACCACTTACCCAATATAGGCCAACATTTCTCCCACTGAGATGGCAAAACAACTCTTCCAAGAACTTACAATAACTTGGCCGTGCCCCAAATGGTGAATATTTCCCAACTGATAAAATTTTGGCTTCTCATCCATCTCTTTTCCCAAGTAAAAGCCATTTCAAATTACCAACAGCTCACCTGTAGCGGGTTCTTGGTGCTGATGGCAATGACCTGATATTTGTAGTAGCAGAGCTCGCAGGCCCAGGAACCTCTCTCACTGATCCACTTGATGAGGCAGGGCTGGTGGGTGCAGCGTACAGACCCGCTGCAGCGACATGGGCTCAGGAGCTCCCCCTGTAGGAAAGAGGCAGCGTCAGTCAGACAACCATCAAACAGCAGCTGTCAGCCCAGGACAACAGATGATCATTGTTCAGTTTAAAGAGATAACTAAATGTTTAGTTTCAGAGGTTTACTTTGGGTGGATATCATACTCAGACAATCTGTGCTGCTGCCAGGGAAACACAAATGTCCTGCATCAATAAATACTGTGTTACATTTTTCAGTAGAACTACACGTAATGTGATTTTAAAAAAAAATACTGCAAACTGAAAGGAAAACAAAATGCTCTTCTGGGCTGGAGCCTAAGAGCAGGATAAGTAGTGATTTGATACAGAAGTCATTGACCCTAAGTTTTCTCATCTTGTTTACCCCTTTCAGGAAAAGCTTTTACAAGAAACAAGCTGCATGCTACACTATACATATACTGATATTTCTCTGCAGTTGTTTGTGCTGGCTTTTTCAGTTTCTTAGAGCTGTGCACACACACACACTCTCTCTCTTTCAAGACTACACAGCATTGCATGTCATATTACAGTAGAGCACCAGTTCAGGTGTGAAATGAAAGCTTTGCTTTACGCCTAGTTGACAGGCAAAATGCTTGATTACTAGCACCGTTGAAAAGTGTAGGATTAGTCACTGAAGCTTCTGTCAACGGATAAACACCAACAAAGCTGCAAAAATACTGTGCTAAAGGTACACTCACTGTTAGTGCAGCTCTTAAAGTGAACAGAATAGTCACAAAAACACAAACGTTCTTCTATAGATGCAAATTAGACCAAATGTGAAAGCAGCAGAAATGCTTAATTTTCCCCTTTACTCCCCCACCATCTTCTTTCTACCCTCACTGCCTTCCTTCTCTGCTTAAATGTGATCTTTATTAAAGAGAAATCAAAAAATCTAAAACATTTAGTGTCTGGCTGTCCTGCGTTTCTCTAGTATTCGTGGGCCAGCTGTACACAAGATCCAATGTTTGGTGCAATTATTATAGAAGATAAGTTTACTTGACATACTGGTCATTGTGGGATGAACTCAGTCACCCTGGATGTTAGTAGATTGTCGCCTCAGTCTTCTCGTTAAGTATGATGGATTTCACTAGAAAAGTATAATAGCGTTGCTTTTGCTGTGTGTTTAACCTCTGGATGTCAGTGGCTTTGATGTTGAGGAGGCAGGTTTGTGACTCACCTCAGCGGCCTGAAAGTCATTAGGATAAAGGCCTGTTTTTGGGAAGCATTTGAGCAGATCAGTAACCTCATTTTGCTCCTGAAGAGACGCTCCGTGGTCAGCAGTAGTGAATGTGTGAACTTGTGAGCAATGTGCATTTTAGACTGAAGAATTGTAGATTTCTTTCAGCCTGCAGAAGACTCTCAGATCCTTCAGCTGAAGTTAAATAATGAAATTCACTTGATTTGGCATTACAAGATTTCCACGAAACAGCTGCATGTGCTCAGACATGTTCTTAAGCAGCTATTCTTAGAATATATTCAACCTGAGGAACAAATGACTGATTTATAATCTCTCACCTTGAGCTCCAAACTCATTAAAATATATTAGTCTTGTGATAAGAGATGTAGATGATGACCCAAAAAATGTAAGCCTGCCATCTTTGCGGGCCATGATCTGCAGTTAAATAAATTTGGATCAATAAAATTCAAAGGAGGGCATCTTTTATAATCTTAATGCTACTGAAGAAAAAAACTGTAGTGAATGAAAAACAACCCCCTCTAAACCCCTCTAAGCCTGGGCATTCGGTTTCTAAGCCAAGGTATTGTTAATTTAAACATGACATGGAGTCCATGGGGAGAAAGGAAACAACCGCGCTGACATCTCTGACAGACGGAGCGGCGCCCTGGTCGAGGAGAAGGGAGGGAAAAAAGTGAGGAGATGGAGGAGAAAAGGCCCATCTACAGATGGCCGGGGTGGGAGTGTATTGGCAGGAGCACCAGAACACTTCTGCCGTGTCCAGTGGGACTCACACCGCTCACTGTGACCGGCCTGATGGCAGCCAAGAGCTGAAACCTGGACCAGTCCAGCACAACCGAGGCTGCAGAGAGAGTGTCTGATAACAAACGTGACATTACAGCCCACACACACAGAAAGTGATAACTAAATGTCCTTTTGTTGATCAAACAGCGATGTGCATTTAAAAAAAAAGGAAACTGTAGCCGACTGTATTGAAAAAGATGATAAGTTTGATTGCTTCAGTCGTGTTATTCCATTTCTCTGTGCTGCATTATCCGAAAAACACCTCAGTGCACCTAATTTTCTCCTTACAAAATTGGATCTACTCCCAATGTATATAATGACATGAAACTAAATTGGCGACGGCTATTCACTTTTCTTCAGGGTCTGGAATCAATGCAAGTGAACTCCATTAACTCCAGGCGAGGGGGGAAATTGTGGCTTTATAAACTCGCTCCCACAGAAACCGAATGAAAGCGATTTCCACAATGGCCAACGACATTTAGGCCACAAGCATTTCTTTTTATGAGAACTTACAATACCGCAGTCATCTGAAAAACCAGCTTCATATTCAACAAGTTAAAGGGAAGAAGATACAATCACTGAATAATGAAACTGATGGTTATATGATTTCAAATGTATTTACCTATAATGACTCCTTGTAAAACATACGCTGGGGGATGTTTCACTCGTTGCTAGATTTAAGGAGCCATTAGACCTACAGTGATGGTAATATGAATAAAAAAAGTAACTAGGGGTTTATAATTAAAGTTTATGATACTCACAGCTCCTACTTATAGACTTCAAAAAAGACCAGAAAAAAAAGTGTTGTGCTTATATAAGGTGTTTATAGCCCATTCCCCACAAATGGCAGAGAAGCCAACCTACATGCAATGCAGCACAGACAGCATAATGCTTCTGCACAGCCATAAAGAACGACGCTATCTTGACCCCTCGAGGCTTCTCATTGTGCCTCAGACAAACACGCCGGGCGAGTGCATTAACTGTGTTGTGATTTAGGAAGGAACATTTTTTTTTTCTAAGCAGCAGGGACTCACATATTCCCAACATGCCGCTGAAGTGAAGGCAGGACACTAGAAGCATCAGCCCCCAGAGGGCACTTCAATGTAATAGTGTATGACAATTCAGGAAAGGATCCTTCACTCATAGAAATATTACATGAGTTTTCTCTATATGTCATTTAAAAAAAAAAAAATCCCATAATAGTTTTATGCACTCCAAGACTCTCTATAGCTGAGAAACTGCTAATGATTGTTCTTTGAGTGATGAGGTCGAGAAAGTCTGAAAGCAAATTTGTTGAATAAAGCAATCGCTTCATTGCCAAGTAAAGCCAGAGCCCTCCATGAAGCTTCTTTCTGACCTTTAGCTAAAGAGAACTGATAACGGATTGAAATATGTCTCAAGTTATCAGTGTATATAAAAACATAGACTTGAGCCATAGAGATAAAAGACGTGGATTTATGCGATATCATCTGATGTCGACTTAACTGTTCATGAATACGTTCTGCGTGTCTGGGGATGTAATCAGACTCCAACAGAAGAAGTCAGACTTACGTTCAGAATATCTATGCAGATACTCACATGCTGTTATGTATGTTTAAAAGGATTACTGGTCCCTGTTATCATCTATCCTGTCCATACTGGCTCAGGTGATCCCATCATAGGGTGATTCTGATGTAAGACATGGGGACCATAATACACATTTTTGCAAATTTACAATCTTCTGTTTGTGTTTTGCTGTGCAGTGTTTCCTCGTTGAGCTGCGGAGAAGGGATGATAGGGAAAGCTAGGAGGGGATTTTATAGTAAAAAGGACACTTATACAAGATATTTACTTGATTTTGCTAACAGAGTGCTGACGCCTCATATCAGCATTTGCAAGGACTATTATTTATGCTCAAAGGCATTGCTTCACAGCCAGTATAGAGAAGAGAAATGATTACAATAACTATATATGGGTGTGTGAGTGTTGTATTGATTTGGAAAGAAAGATGTGAACTTATCCTTTAAAACAACAGGATGACTTGGGTTGTAATTCTCTCACCTCAAACAAAGAGGCACCAAAACGCCAACGTCAATTTGATAACGCAGACTTGTTACACCGTTTGGTGCCATTTTAAATTAAATTACAATCATTTTTTTTCAATGGCTTCCTCTGTCAGACACTCAAGACTCTTTTCTGGTGGGATTCTTGAGGAAAGCCACGTCTTTCACTCCCTTCTTTACTCTGTCTTGAGTCTCGCAGCCTTGGGGACGGAAGTATTTTGGAGGTGGATTGTCAGATCAGATACTCGCTGCCTCGGTCTTACGTGATATCCTGGAGGCTAAGGGGAGAGCACAGGATAACTAATGTCCCCCGCTGCCTGTATCACACAGTGACATACAGTCAGTCCACTCATCTCTCTTTTCAAATGGAAGCCTCGTTCTCCTTGTACTCATTTACACCTCGGCGGATCCATATCTGGACTTCACCCAAACCAGCAGCAATAGAGAGAGAGAGAGAGACGACAGGAGAAGGAAGGCCGGTGATAGATAAGAACGTGCATACTGATAAGACGGCATGAAATCAAGTGCTATTGACTAGCTGCAATGTCTCAGGAAGGAAGCGTCGATGAGATGAGTTGGAGAAGGCCATGGGAAACTGCGAATTTAGAAGGCAGTACTTTGTATGCACTGCAGAGCATGCCGACTATCTGAGTTTTTCTAAAAAAAAAAAAAAAAAACTAAAAAAAAAAACGTTGAGGCCTTGTCTTCCAATCTCATACCCCATGTCAGTAATAATTAGAGAGCCTGAGCTCAGAGGTGAAATGGTGCACAAAATTGCTGTTGGAGTAATTAGTTGATGAAACATTGAGAGATTATAGGCTATACACAGTGCAGCGACCATGAAATTATACAGTAAATCTGCTGCTTGTGTAAAGGAAAAAGCAACTATGAGTACAGACTGACGGATAAAAAGTTATGTTCTACACCTCGCTTATCTTTTTATAACCTCCCTACCTCCATTACCAATTGGTGAGGTGTGACATATTCGTCAAGGTGGTCTCAAAGGCTCTGTCAAACAGTGTAACTAATGTGTCTGCAAATTGCCAAGTGCCTGCTTCTCTGTTATAATTTAATATTATTTATTGCGGCACACTTCAGCCATCTTCTTTCAGAATTTTTCCTCTGATGATTGATGTAGTGTGACATTATCATCAATATGGCCCCAAAGACGGAGGCACGCAAGTGTGATTAACTTGAAGGCTGTTTCCTTCTGTTCTGTATACATTTTCCTCTTTTTTTGAGCTGATTCCAGGTGGTGCGTGTTGGAGCAGCAGACTGAGAGAAATTATTTGATTATTTCTTTTTTTTCACGCATATATTGCTTCTATATGAATTCACAGCGTTTGGCTATAATGAGTTGTTACTGCATCTCAGTGTATCCTCTACACTTGTCAGCCATGGGGGACAAGGTCTTTCATTATCCTCCCACTGTTATGGCTGTCTTTTCAAGCCACACGGAGTGATGAGTACAGGATGCAGAGGGATCTCTGCTCAGAGAGCCCTCCAGCTGTGCGGCTGGCCCAACAAGACACCGGGAGGGGGTTTTCTCACAGGAAAAAGAGCTTGACCAGTGACTCTGTATTTAATAGTAAGTCTGTTATGCTGTCAGAGCTCTGCTGGGAAAGGGATAATTTCCTGACCTACAGTAAATGTGCAACATTTCCATCACCTGGTCTGGTCTTTAACTCTCCTGTGCTCCTTGGGGGTGGGGACAAAGAGGTGGAAGATTAGATCCCAACCAAATACAAAACCTTAATTTTAAATCTTCAGAGAGAAAGTGTGTGTGAGAGCAACTGATTAATGGGTTGAGTTTACACTTCAAACATTACATGCATACCTTACTTTAATATTTAGGGGGACATTTCCCCTTTGACTTACGTGTTCTGGTCCCTGGAAGCAGATCCTGCACACGGGCGTCCTGAAGCCACTTTCCGTGTAGCTGGTGAGGGAGAACCTCTCCTCCAGTTTGCCCTTTGAGCAGTCATCAGAGGAGCTGCTGCAGCCGCGCAGGGCCGCCGACAGCTCTGCAGCATCAACCCAGCCCGCCACTGGCCGCTCCGGTGGCCCGGTGGCTCCTGCTGCAGGTGGGGTAGTCCGGTCCACTGCGGGCTGGTGGCTCCGCGTTAGCGTGTTGTTATTGTCGGGGACGGTGACACCTGTCTCATGGCTTTCCGTGGCTTGGCTGCTCATGGGGGTCAGCGGAGGCAGCGGCGTCGGAGGTGCCGGTGGCCCGAGCAGGAGCACCCTCAGGTCACCTAGCAGGACGCAACAGCGGCTCTTCAGCATGCCCTGGCTGCGCAGCATCAGCCTGTCTCCGGCCAGAAACTCACAGCACCGTGCAAAGGTGCAGGGAGAAAACAGCATGTACTGTATGTAACCCCGTCATAAGCCAACACTTCTTCATATGTCGTGAGATGGGATAGTGGGGGCAGGGGCAGGGGCAGCAGGGGGGGCGTTTTCAAGTGTTTGCCGGGATTTTACAGCAGCGTTGTTTGTTTTCTATGTAGATATTCATACATTCCAATTGAATGTCTTTTTTTATCGGCTCCCCACGAGGTTGTAAATCCAAAAAGCAGATAAATCCCACCGATGCAAACAAGTGTCTGAAGCCATTAAGTTCAATAAAAACGGAACGGCTAAAAGAGGAAAGTCAAATGTTAGATTGATAGGAATATGCATTCAAGTAATAAGGCTACGGCCCATTCACTCACTGTCATTTCATGGCCTTAATAGTCTGCCTGGTCTCTACAACATAAACTAGCCTTTTTCTAGACAGGCTTCTCCCTCCGGATTCATGTCGAGTGCAGAAACCCGAGAATCAAATCAGCCTTGGGTACAATAGACTACAAAACAAAATGTCAGCGCCCCAATCTTTTAAAATTCAAATATATTCAGACAAACAACGAATGACATTTTTCCCCCAAATCAGCAGAGCTCAGATTTTCCTGTCGACGTCTTTGTAAGGGTTTCAAAGCAAATCAAGTCAATGCGGTGCCATGTTAAGAAACGAAATCTCTCTTACCTGGCGAGCTACAGCCATTTCAATACGACTCACAGTTTCAGGATTTTTTTCTCTCTCTCCCCCTTCTTCTTTTTGTTCATATATATCTCCAGCCAGACTGCAGGTCGCTGGCAACTCTCCGTGAAAGCTTACATCCCAAATGACCGGATTCCTATATCCGAGGAACAAAGCGATGGGTTTAAATCCGTCTGGTAGGCTAAAAAATCCAGCAGGATGCTCGGACTGTCCCTCTCTGGGTGAAAGCGTCCGTAGCCCCGGATTGTCCTGTGATAATTGGCTGCTGAATCGGTGCTGCAGCTTCAGCACCATGATTCCTGGGACAGCTCCCAGACGCCACACGTCATCACCGCACAGTGATGCAAGCAGCCAACTCATTACTACAAGTCAAGAGTCAATCACTTTGTTATTTTAGCCGAGGTATCCATAATGATATCCATAATCTCCAACGTGCGACGCAAATTATTCATAACCAGCTCATTTAAATAGCGTCATTTTGCTCAACATGAATATCAGCTGGGTTGAAAGTGGCTTAAACCTCATAAATAATCACGTCTAAGAGACTATTTTCACTATCTGCAATCTTTCCCACTGATCAATTCTTCGATCTACAAATGTCAGAAAATAGTGCCCGGGTCAAAACCCAAAGATATATCCGTTCAAAGGCGAAGAAAACGAGATAATACTCAAAATTGAGAAGCTGTTTTGGCAGTTTAGATAAAAAAAATAAAATAAAACGAAAAAACTATAACTGGATTATTCAAATTGTAGATTAATTTCCTGTCAGTTCCAATAAGTCGGCTAATTGGTTCAGCACTAAAATAACAGTATCACAATGTAAAAAAAAATAGCTGTATAATTACAAGCCATTTTACTTGAGCGCATAAGTATCCTCATCAAAATATCGAAAGTAAAAGTATGCATAATTCAAAATACCCCTTTTTAGAGTGCTATATTATTATGTATATCATATTATTCGATTGAATTAATATGCATCAACCAAGCACATTTACTCAAGTACAGTATGATTTATTTAAAGGACTGGTTCACAATTTTTCAGGTCTGGTCTTAAAACAACAGTCAGGTGTCCATATGAACACCTCTTGTTCATACTGGCTGTTAAAAGATCTGCTTCAAATGTGCTTTCAATGTAGGCTAAGTGAAAATCCATAGTGTGTCCATGCAGTTAATTATGCAAAAAAATGTATTTAAAACTGTTTACATACATTTTTGAACAGAGGGATGATGATTTTTTTCCCCATCACTTACATTGTTAGTGCATTAAGAAGGTCGGTATGAAGAGGAATGATTATGGCAAGGAAAAACTGTTTCAATGTTCATTTAGGTACCTGACTATTGATTTAAGACGGACCTGAAAAATTGTGAACTCGTCCTTTAATCTGAAAAGCATAACTATGGCTGTCAAATAAATGTAATAGAGTAACTTTAGCGTTACTATATCCATAATTCCCTTCGGAAAGTAGTAGAGAAGTATTGCTAGCTATCAGAGATAACGCTAAGTTATCTAACTAAAGCACAATTGTATTTAGCGTTAAGTAACTATAGTATCAGTTAAATGTCCATAATTTCAACCTCTGTCTAACAGTTAAAAACAGCGTAATTTCCATTTTATCAGAAACACATTTGAAAAGGAAGATTTCTCCAGCTGAACTTACCTTGTGTGTTCAAATATAAATAATGTCACTGCTTTTTCTTTGAAGTTAATATATCACATATATTTATCCACGTTACACGGAAATGTTTGTTTTCAACATGGAATAAAATAATAATTAAACCTGTAACGTTTTGATTGTCGGTTATCTTTGTTGGAAAGTCATATTACGTTACCAAGCAACCGACACCTCCACGTGCCTGATTGTTTTTCTACGTCACTTCCTGCGCGGCAGATATTGAAGCAGCTAGCACATTGACAACAAGTTAGCAGCCAGTCCAACGTTATTATCTTTCCCGTATTTAGATCACACGGTCGGTGAACTGTTCTTCGCGAATGAATCCTGACTTAGATTCAACATCACTGTGACACTGTCGCTATATTTGGTCGTTGCGTTTTACTTTTTCCGCCCATGCTAGCAACATTTTAGCTGCTTCCGTTAGCACGGGAGACTGCAAACTTTTAACGTATCGGTCATAAATTGTATTGATCGCACAATGGTGGACCTCGAGTTTGCAAGTAACTAAATGTTTTCACTAGCTCGGAGTGAGACTGACCGCCATCTGGATTTGTGAATGACTGTGAAGTAGCGAGTTAGCATTAGCTGCACCAAAGTTTAACGTGATGTCTTATCAGCTAACTGCAGAGCAGCAGCGAAAGATTGAGGAGAACAGACGGAAAGCTTTGGAGAGAAGAGCTCAGAGACTTGGACAGACTGTCACCACCAATAAGCAGAACTCACCAGGCTACAACAGTACATCAGTAAACGTATTTCAGCCCCCTAAACAGAGTGCTCTTCCAGATCCTTCAACACTAAGCCATCACAGAGAATCCGATGGCCAAGCTTCTGCACCGATGCGGTTTGTTCCACCCTGCAAGAAAGACTCACAAAGCTTCAATAATCAAAACCCCAAAGTTCAACAGGTATCTGGAACTGGGAACCAAACCAAATATAACTTTGCTTCGTCAAGACAGGTGAGCTTGAATGTTATAGATACCCTTCATACATGTTTTAGGATATATATAAAATACTCTATTCTGAGTAATAATGTGTATGTGATACGGTTTTTCCACAGAAAAAGTTCAATTATCTTATTAAAATCCTTAAAAATACATAAATTCCTTCTTCCTCATTAAAAATTCCGGAAACTACAAATAATGTTTGTTGGCCCAACCTCTCAAAATTGGATTTTCAATGAACACAGAGGAACTTTTGACTTCCAGCAGATGAATGTGAAAACATCCTTCCAGTGACAAACTCTGCACAGTTGAATCTCAAACATTCAACTGTTGGAACAAGATAAAAAAAAACATATTTTTTTAGTGGAGGAGACTATATAAGTTATTGTTGGGTGGAAAATATTAAAGAGTCTTTCTTGATGCATGTTACTGTCTTTCTTTGTAGATACAAGTTATTGACCCACTTCCTCAGACCAAAAGTCAACACGTGAACAGCCCTGTCTTGCCTAGTGGAGGAAACTTTGGTGCGAAGACATCTCAGCCAAAGCCGAACCCCACTTCCAGCAGCTCTGGCGGTGCAGTCGGCTCATTTTACAAGCAACCAAACAAACCTGCCCAAAGTCCAGTAGCACAGCTTCCCACAAGCTCCTCATCTTCAAACGCTGTACCTGCAAAGAAGCCTGCCATTTCTGTGAGAGGAAGATGTGTACCACACACTGAGGGTCGTTTCAGAGTAGAAGTGGGCTACCATGTAGAGCTTATTGCTGTTTTCAAATCCATCCCCTCCAAGAACTATGGTAACTAACTGCGGCCCTGCACCTCTCACCACCCTTGGGGAAGACCACCACAAATACATGTTCAACTCTTCGGAGACACTGGTGTTTATATTGAAATATCAGCATATATAATATAAATGAGACACATTTTCTTATTTTATTTAAAGTTCAATTAGATAGGTCAGTGTGAATACAATTTTAAAAGCAGTACAGGAATGCAAATGCATGGACAGCATAATCCTTTACAAACTGGAATTTAAACACAATATTCAAGAAAGGACAGCAAGAACAAAGCCTCCTACTTTCAAATGCTTGATTTACTTCACATATCCAATTCAGACTAAAACAGGTGTAGATCAAGTAGATTCTGCAGCACCAAGTCCTAAATAGGTCTGTGATTAGAGTGTCAGCAGTTCAGTACTGACTGTATTGTGTTCTGCACCAGCCAGTAATGCAATTTTCAATTAATGCCCAGCCTTGGCGTCACACAATGCATCTGCCCACATAACTGGGACGACCTGCTAGTCCAGACAAATAATGACTGTCTGAACTCACAACAATCACAGCAATATGAACTGCTATCTTTGGCGGAAGCTGCACAATCCTTCTCTGTAGAACAAACCAGGCACACAAATCTTTCATCCTTAGCACACTCAGTTTTCTAAACAGCAATACCAAATTCCAACATGTAGTTATTTCACTCTTCAGGTCTGGTTTTGTATGTTCATCTCTATATCTGTACTGTCTTCTGGGATAATAAAGTAGTATGTTCTTTCTGTCTTAGACCCCACCACAAAGACGTGGAGCTTCAGTCTGGAGGACTATCAACAGCTAAGTATGTACTTTAGAGAAATTACCAGATGAAATATTTTGACTCAAGCATGCACTTTTTTTTAGAAGTAACTTCAATTTAAAGCCATGAGAGATGGTGCATCTGCTTCATCTTGACCTACCGCATGGGTCTTGACTCTGTGTCGCAGTGGAAGAAGCAGCAGCTATTGCCTCTGTGTCTTTGAGGCCTCTCGAGGGAATGGATGCGGTGGACGTAGCGGCAGCCACCAGGCAAGCTCGTGATGGTGCAGCACTGGGGGCTCTGCTGAAGCTGTGTAACGGCTGGCAGAAGCCTGGGGCCACTCTGCAGGGCCAGTGCATCCTGGTGTCTGCGATGAAGTTTGAGGTTGACATCGGATACCATGTCGATGTCATTGCAGCATTCAAGCAAATGCCAACAAAGAGCTATGGTAACAGCCAAATTAATCCTTATCATTCATCATGTTTCATTTGCATTTTACAGCTTCTGATACAGTTTTTTTTTAATCATTTGTTGGTTTTTTGGCAGACATGAAAACAAGAAAGTGGAGCTTTTCACTTGAGGATTACAAGAGACTCAGTGAGTAACACTTGCTTTATTTTGCAGTTTCATCTATGATCTTTTGCGTTCCTGTTTGTCTCTGTTACATTTGCCATCTTGTATAACCGTGCTGTGTTCCATACCCAGTGGATCTCCTCGGTGGGATAGCAGCAGTGGAGGTGGAGCCTCTGCCCAGGGCAATAATCCAAGCTTTCTCTGCCAGTTTCGATGGGCCCCGAGCCAGGTCTTTAGACGTCCCTGAGGCAGACCTCTCCAGCATCGAGCCCACGCTCACCTGCAGCCTCATGCCCTTCCAGAAGGAGGGAGTCAAGTAGGTGCCTTTGGACAGCCGTTAGTGCAACACCTCTGTCGATAGCAACACCTCTGTCGAGACAACTATTCATCAGTGATGTGCTCAGTCTTGAGATACTTAACAAGTCACTATTTGTTTGTCATTCCTCTTGTTATATTAAGTTTCTGTAGATTTAAAGGGTCAGCTCACTGTGGCTCCACTCATTTTCCGGCTGTCTGTGTTAATATTTCTTTGTGTCCCTGCAGTTTTGCAGTGTCTAAACAAGGCCGCCTCCTCCTGGCTGACGACATGGGCCTGGGGAAGACGGTGCAAGCCATCTGTATAGCAGCCTATTACAGGAGTGAGTGGCCCTTGCTGGTAGTGGCTCCTTCCTCTGTGCGATTCACATGGGCTGAGGTAAAAAAGCCACCGTGACGCCCCCACACTTGGCATCAGAGAAATGTTCAGACCTCTTTGACCTCATTTTACTTCTGCAATTTCCACACTTTCTAGTTTCAGAGTTCATCTCAGGTGTCACTTTTCTGTGTGCCTTGGAGCTACACCAGCAGTATATTTTCAGACAAGTGTTTTTGACCTTCTGTTTACTGACAAGACGGTCTAATAGATAGATATCTTGGATCAAATTTGGTCCACCAATCAGGAGTTGGAACCGTGGTGGAGAGTTTAGTCACAGGATGTGGTCTCATGAAAGGACACTTACTCTGTCTGGCTCAGCTCTTATCTACACCATTAGACTTGTGCGTTTGGCCGAATCTGCAAAGTGTTGGAGCTTATAATTTAGTGAGTTACAGCTCGGTTGACGTGCAAATGGAGAGTAAATGAATTGTCAGGAACATTTTGGCCACATTGGGCAATTCTTCAAAGCACATAATTCTCGTTTTCGAAATGTGATAGCAGTCAAATAAATTATTTGTGTTTAGTAACTTTTAATCAACTTTTAGTGACAAAATATATTTTTATGAATGCGTGTTTTGAGGTTTGAATGTGTGTAGATGGAAAAGTAAATCTTGGAAACCAATATTGTTGTTTGGAGGTCATGAGTAAGTATCTCCACCTGCAGGCCTTCAGACGCTGGCTTCCCTCCCTGACGCCTGACAGCATCAACGTGGTTGTGAAAGCCAAAGATAGCCTGCGGTCTGGTTCAGTCAACATCATAAGTTACGACCTCCTCAGCAGGATGGACAAGCAGCAGCTGGGAAATCCCTTCAATGTTCTCATCATGGTCAGTTTTAAGGTTGAACTGTGTAGTATATAGATATGACTGTTTGCAGCTAAAATGTTATGCTAAAGTTTTTCTTTTTTTTCTTTTTCTTTCTTTTTTTTTTACTTCAGTTGATTCACTGATCGATACTGGAAAGTTTCTATTATCGCAATTGTGTTGTAAAAAGTGTGTATTTTGTCATTCTGTGCAGGATGAGTCTCACTTTCTGAAGAACATAAAGACTGCTCGTTGTAAATCAGCTTTGCCTCTGCTAAAGGTGATTTTCTATCTCTTCCTTTTTCATCTAATTTTGTATTTTAATTCAGAATATTATAACCTATACCAAAGAGGTTATGTTCTTATTTGTTAGTGATATTGCCTGACTCTCAGGAGAATATCTCAAAAGCAGGGTCCTGTTCAAAGAAGCAGATTGACTGATGTGTCAATATTTAGATGTAGCTAGTATACAGTTTTCCTTTATATTAGTCTATGGGGATGCAGAGTACTGAGGAGGCTCCAGCTTTTGCAAACAAAATTATCCAAATAGTTCAGTAAAACTCTCAAAACATTTATTGGATTACAAATGTATTCTATTTCCATGGAAAAGCAGATCTGGGATTTTTGCCATCAGACTCTTGTAATTCTTTTCCCCCTTAACTAACAGAGTATGTCTTGCAGCTGTGTTATAGAGATTATTGTTTTGTATATGTAATATGTATAAATATTGGCTGGTAACATACATCAAACCAGCCAAAGCTGCAACATTTCAGCTCATGTTTGAGTTTTCTGGCTCCTGGTTGGGTTTAATTTCTTGCTCTGTCACCTTGCAGTGTTCCTAATCAGCCATATTTTTCTGTCCTCAGGCGGCAAAGAGAGTGATTCTTCTGTCTGGGACCCCTGCCATGTCCAGACCATCTGAGCTCTACACACAGATTCTGGCTGTCAGACCAACGCTGTTCCCACGGTTCCATGACTTTGGGATTCGCTACTGCGATGCCAAACAGGTAGCTTAAATCTGAGGAACCCTCGTCTGTCCAAGTGTGATGTTTAATACTGTTGAGAATAAGTAATTCCAGGACACACAGAAGACTTAGATGGCTTTAGGTGTGGGATTTGCATGTATTGATTTATCTGCCTCACTTACATTTTATAGTCTGCACTTTCCTGAGGGAGATGTCCAGTACGTGCGTTATTGTCAGACACACAATGGAGTTTAAAAAAAAAAAAGGATCAAAATCAATGTCACAGAATCAGAGATAACATTATTCCTTGTCATCACCTGGCAACTATATTACCCACAATACAACTGAACTGCAAATGTTTGGAGATTCAGATTTGTTATGCTAGTCGTTGCCAATGTAGTCTTGTCTGCAAGTCTCAAGCAGAGAAGATGAGCGGACTCCAGAGGTCTGGTAACCTCACTTCTTTCTAACTCTACTTTTTCAAACTTCTAGTCTTCAGCTCCAACCGATGCTGCATTAAGTGACACCATTTGAAGATTTTGCACAGCTCCCCTTTTCACATACAGTATGCAGTAGTTCTCCCCAAGACCTGTAAAGAGACTTTGATGTGTAAAATAGGTAGTTCCCCTTTAAAACTAGTCAGGTTTTTAGGTGTCAAGAAAAACCTTTACTGGTATTTTTTTCCATTTATTTCATCTCCTTTTGTTGCTCTACTTTTTCCACCTACATCTACTTAGTTTTAGTGGGCTCAAGTGGGGACAAGCTGCATAATTTAAACCAGGAATCGCCTTGGCTATAATGGCTAATTTTGAAGATAATGGAAATTTGATTGAGGTTCAGACCAGATGGACTATCACGGTTGCATCAAATGTTTAAATTGACTAATATCTTAGCTTTTAACACTTCAAGTTAGTCTCTGACTGATTCTGGTGTATGAACGAATATAACTCTGATATTGAACACTTCCAACTCCAAGGGTCTGGCCACCTGCTCTCAGTTTTTTCAGCTCTACCTCCTGTGCTTCTTTCCCATCTTTTCTTAATTTCTCTCTTCTGCATCATTGCTTATCCCCTCCTCTAGATGACTTGGGGCTGGGACTATTCGGGCTCCTCTAATCTCGGAGAGTTAAAGCTGCTGCTGGAGGAGTGTCTGATGTTGCGCCGCCTCAAGTCTGAAGTTCTCTCCCAGCTCCCTGCTAAACAGCGCAAGGTTGTCACAGTGACGATAGATGGGATCAATAACCGCACAAAAGCTGCTCTGTCAGCTGCAGCCAAGGAGTTGGCCAAGGGACATCACAATGTGAGTTACAAATGATTCCCTTAGCCTTGGAAAAACAGGAAAGTCATAGAATTTTAAGTCTTTGTGAACATAAGTATTCACAAAAATATCAAAAATAATTGCTTCAAAAATGTATAACTTTCCAGTTTTTACAATGAGTGAAAATTCAACCAATCCTTGCATCACTTGCAGATTTCTCCTAAAAAAAAAAGGTCAAATGAAACACGTAAAATAACACAAAAATTGATGCAATAAAAAAAAAAAAACCAGTGGCTGAAAAATCTATAAATAAATAATAAAAAACCCCAAACATCCTAATTAAATGTATCCCAAAAAGACAAACCTTCATGGATATTTAAATTAGAAGGAGACCATAAAAACATGAACTTTGTACATATTCATTATACATATAGATACCTAAGAGGGAGTCAAAGACTGATGCATATACAGTATATCAATTATATAAAACATCATGACATTGATATACACTATTTGGAGCTAAATAAATAAGTTTAGTGTATATCAGCAATTCTATGTGCCTTGCCATATTCAGCAAGTTCTCCCATTAACAAAAAAAAAGAATACAGAAGTTCACTGTCCTTAAAATCAAGACTTAAATTAAAAAGGCCTCATAGTTAAGAAGAGGTTTAGAAATCTTTGTTTAGCCCAAAGAACATGTATTTTTTTCCTCTTTCCTCTTCTTCATATGACAGTTCTGAGAGTTCTCTCAGTCCTCAAACACTCACAAGTGCTTTTTAAAACAACCCCAGATACTCCAGTGCGCATTATTTTAAGTGTTTATACACTCCGATGGGATTGAGTTGCTGAGCCTGATTGTGCATAATCACATTGCTCCTCGGAGGAATGGTTCTCTTATCAAATCATCAAACAGAATCGCTGTCAGTTCTTATCTTGTGTTGTCCCTTATCTCTCTTTCAGAAAGTGGAAGAGAAGGCAGCCCTCCTCGTCTTCTATAACCACACAGCTGAAGCCAAGCTGCAAGCCATTATGTACGTACAGTCCTTCTAACGGTGGGGATCAGTAAGTCAAATCGGCTTAGATTTGATGAGTACTCAGATTAAATTGTAAAATGAATCAGAATCTTTACTCCGTGTACTGTGATTGCACAGGCTGTTTGAGACGAGAGAGTTTTAACAAGTACGCCTAAAAAGGGAATATTTTCATGAACTTCTTTGGAAAAAGATGTTTTTTCTGCCGCTGACAGGGAATACATCACAGACATGCTGGAGTGTGGGAGAGAGAAGTTTCTAGTGTTTGCCCATCATAAGTTGGTCTTGGATCATATCACTGCTGAACTGGGAAAAAAGGTGAGTCAGAAACAGATAACAAGCTGCACAATGACATAAAAAGTGTGTTTTTACTTTTTAACCATTACAGTGACTTCTAGGTCAACATCACAACAAGTTTGGGGAGTGTTGAGCACATTTGAGCTCAACTTTTTATTGTGTTTACAAGAATTGGTGTAATAAATTGGTTTGTTTTGTCTGGGGCGCTGCTCAATTTGCCCTGCTACTTGAACTCATTCTGTTTGGTATTTGTCCGTCATTGCACGCTCCCTTTGTCTTAAGGAGGACATAACTGGGGTTGTACTGGAATATCTTTGCAGTATTTACGGTTAAAAACTTGTCATTTATCTTATAGTGGCCCTTTATGCAGCCCCTTAGTTCAGCCTCTGTCTGGACGTTTTAGCTTCTGTCCCTTTAATGCCCCACTTCTGATGAGCCCACTTCATCCTGATTTCACTTCTTTTTCTTGGTCTTTACCCAAAATATCAACTTCTCAAAATCGTCTGTACATGTTCGAGCCTGAATCAGATTCAAAATATGAGTAGACAACTCAAACAACACAAGGAAAAATCTTAGCAACAAAGACTATGGACAACCATTTGTGGGCATGTACGAATGATCTGATGTCAGTAGAGGTTGACCATGTTTAACATAGACATCCAACATCTTAACAGTATGCAGAAAACCACAAAAATGTCCCCTTTTAAAAGAATATTTGATTTTTAGTCATGTTTAAAAAGGCACAGAAATTAAAATTTCCTTTTATTTCCTCCACAGAATGTCAGTTTGATCCGTATTGACGGGGCCACTCCATCAGCTGAGCGACAGCAGCTCTGTGAGCGGTTCCAGTACTCGACCAAGACTTGTGTGGCCGTGTTGTCCATCACTGCAGCTAACATGGGCCTTACCCTGCACTCCGCTGATCTGGTGATTTTCGCTGAGCTTTTCTGGAACCCCGGGGTAAGACATCTCTACAAAATACTCTACGTTCATTTTTCAACTATTGTATGAGGAACACATCTGCAGTCCTGTTTTTGGATTTGATTTTTGGTTCCAGTCCAACTCAAATCTCTTAGCCTCTTCTATCACACTGCTTTGAATTTTTTGAGTCTGACATCCTTCAGTCCGTTGAACCAGCTGTTTCCAACATTTTTTTTTTTTTTTTGATAAATCCACTTTAAGCTATCTGCCAACTTCAAATGACAGAGAAAATTACTCATGGCTTCTGAATAAAGTAGAACATTTAGCAGCCAGATATTTTTCTCTGGGGTTGGTGAAGACTTTTCTAAGAGTGAGGGAGGCTTGACATTGTTCAGGTGACCAGAAACATGACTCCAAATTAATGCTTTTGTTGTTCATGTCTGCTGGATCCATTAATGGCCCTGAGTGACCAAAATAGTTGAATGTGGCTTTAAAAAAATCAACATTATGGCAGAGTTCTTGCTATAGTGAGAGAACAAAGTTGGAGCAGAATTTCACTTTTGAATCCAGAAAAAAACATTTTAAAAGGAACCACATCTGCTTCCTGACTGTCACACACTGTCTCCATGCCAACAGTGGAGTAAGCAGTAACAAAGAAGTGACATTGATTGCAATACAGACAAACTGGGTATTTCAAGACTGGAGTTAATAGGGGGAAAAATCCAGAGTAAAGTACAACTTAATTTAACTTCTGTGCTGGTAACTGGCAGGTCTTGTGGAAGTGGTTTCCCTCTGTTCAGGAGAAATCTTAATAGCTCTGTAATTTAAACTGCTGACAGCTAAATTATAAGCCTGAATAACATTTTTCTTAAGCAGTCGTTGATCTTATGGGGACACTGCAGCTGAATGAAGGCATTGCTCTGAAGTTGAATGCTTTTCTGCCGCAGGTTCTCATTCAGGCAGAGGATCGGGTGCATCGTATAGGACAGACCAGCAATGTAAATATTCACTACCTGGTTGCCAAGGGAACTGCTGATGATCACCTGTGGTATGTGTCAATCAATGTGTTCTATTCAAACCGTGTTTGGTCAGGGTCAGGTTGAAGTGGGTTGTCAGTGTAGTGCTGTGCGCATATTGTGACAAGCAGTGAAATGAAATGTGTCAGTCAGTCTGTCATAATGTTCACTATCTTTGTGTTCATCCAGGCCAATGATCCAGGAAAAAATGAATGTCTTGGAGCAGGTTGGGTTGTCTGAGTCAAACCTGTCAGACAACGCTGTGAACGCCAGCTTCCACTCTAGGGTAAACTACACACACACAAACACACACAAACACTACCCTGTACCATCACAGCTTACCTAGCTAAACCTGAAATGTTTCTGTTGTCATGAATGTATTCGGATTTTTCCAGGACCCTAAGCAGAGGAGCATCATGGAGATGTTTCAGAGGTCTTTCACTGAGGATGACAACATAGACGAAGCCGTCTTATTGGAGGCTGCAAATGACTGGGAGGACAGCCCGCCACAAAACAGTACTGGACAACACCACGGCTCACTTGTACAAAGCCCCAGCAAAAGGACCATCAAAGACTTTTTCAGCAGATGACTCTTCACTGCTGACAGATTATATACATATATAAGAATTTAAAACTTAAGTTACTTAAGTTCCTACATTGCAGCCTATCATGATTGATGTCAACATATTTTGTTTTGTGAAAATTAACAAATGTGTCAGTTATATTAAAGCTATTTGAATAGAAGTAAAATAATACTGTAATAAATCTTTATTTTTGCTAACCAGATAAAATAAATAAATCTGTAATTTGAGGCTGTTTCACAATTCATTGGTTTAATGGTCACTAGTTTTCATTTTCAAGTTTCCCAAAACATCTGCTTCAATTTTACCTGGAAAACCATTTGTCAGGTAAATTGATAAACCCTAAAGAACAAAACAAAAAAGTCACAGTGTAGCTTTTGTTTTTAATCAAGCTAAGCCAGATATTCACAAAGCTAATTTAGCAAGAACAAGTTACTTTTAATTGTTAAACTATTCTGTCATTATTTAGCTTCTATCTGTTGATAGTTGGTCACTGTGAGCAGTGGCATCCGAAAATCTGCATTTATATTTTAACATAATGGCAGTAGCTCAAACTTATATCAACAAACTACTGTAGACAGTCCAAGTTGAACGGAACAGACAGCGACATGTTTTTCTTTGGGCCCAATTTCAGGCTTCTATGAACCCTGAAATGATCAGTTGCTTTCTAGTGATCCTGGTCTTAGTTGTGTAGCTTAAAGCTGCTGCTGAAAGCCAACACAGCCTTTAATCTGGTAACTGGTCAGCACTAAGAGTCTAGAGTCCCTGTCTCCTTTGCACTGGATGGGTAATATGTGGTCACAAGTGTTACTGACCCCACTACCTATAAAAGGTGCAAACATCAGATATATTCGTCTAGTTTATTTCATGATTCATGGAGTGATAGTTATTGTGTTGTTCCCATGATGTTATAGAGTAGGTAAGTGAGGCTACAATACAAGAGAGACTACTAGGTGTTTTCATTCAGTGTGAGTCCTCTGGATCGTCACTCTCTACTGCCTGTGGAGTGCAAGGACTTGAATTGTGTGATTCACCTGTAAAGAAAAGAAAGATCATGTAAACTCATCTGAATGACAACATAGAACGCAAAGCTATTTTACTTACTTACTTTATAGAGTAGTATACTGCAAGCATTTAGAGTGTTGGATTTTTTTTTTTTAGAAACTTTATCTGCAAAATCTATTCATATGTAAACAAAGTGGGATCCCGTTCCTACAAATCAGGACAATCGACTTAAGTTTAACAATTATATGCAATAAATACAATTTAATAGTAAAGCTCCCTTATTTAGAGTTTATCTTGCTTTATTTGACCTTCAACAGTGAAATATTGTTTCTCTCAGGTATAAGATATTAAAAAAACAAAACATAAAAGACACATCACAACAAAAATCGTTATTTAAAAACAGATGGTGTGACAGATGGAAGTAACTGTCACACACATCATATGCTTACCTGGAACAGTTGCATCAGTCTCTCCGTCACCAGCGAGCTCTGCGTCTGTGCAGATGTCACCGAAGATTAAACAGATCTTCTCCTCTGCATGCTGCTCGCTGGAGGAGCCGTGGACCGAGTTGTGGAGGATATCGGAGGCAAAGCGGGCCCTCACAGAGTTTGGAGATGTCACCTTAGCCTGGTCAGGGTCTATGGGGCCCATCATGGCCCTCCACTCTTCCACTGCATTTTCCTTGGTCAGGACGAGCATCATACAGGGCCCCCTGAAATAAACAATGACAGGATGTTCATATCTACCTTTTACACATACGCACACATGCACCTGCTAACCTTCATATTATTTGTGTTTGTGGTTCATTTTGACTGATACGACCGATTTTCAGCTTTGCACTACTACAGTATGTGGTCTCCTTTGTTGCTATGAATTTAAATTCAATGTGACAAACAGGAAAGAAAAAGAAGAAAATTAACTAGCAAAATAACGCAATTAAATTGTCAAGAGCCACAATGGGAGGACTTCTGCAATAAGCAGCTTTTGACAAAACCTTTCTAGTAAGCATTAATTCAGTGATCTGCAGGTCAGAAGATGTCTAGACTTCTATATTAAAAAACAGGCTAAATTTGATTTAAATAGAAGGTCTGTTACAACAGCATTTCTATGAACATATTTCATCATGTAGTTCAAAGTCATTGAAAAGCTGTTGAAAGGATGTTTTTTACTTTTCAGTTTTAACCTTAATGCCCTGCAAATCACTACATCAATGCGTTCTGAGTGATACCCAAAATGATCAGAATATACATTTAAGATTAATGCTAAACCTGGGCTGATATTGAGGGATACTGGCATCCAAGGTAGTTTCCCAGGCTCAAATGCCCAGCTGTACCCATCTCTCTGCCCATTGTACTTGAGAAGTTGTATAATAACTAAGTGAAGGGGCTAATCGGAGCGGAAGACAATTCTAAAACCTAGATGTGCTGTGAGAATGAAATTGAGATGGACTTCCCAGCCACTTGCCTGAGGCTGGCGGCCTTGATTCTAAGCTGCTAAGATTACTGTTAAAAGCGCCGTTAAAATTTGTAGTGGCAACGGGAATTAGGGCAGGTCAGGGTGGTCACTTTGCCCTGCTGCTATGGCTGCTCGCGGGCATAGACTGACCGACTCATGAACTCCACCAGCTGGCTGAAGAAAGGCTTGTCCCGGTGCTCTTTATAAAACTCTTCAGCCATCTCCCTCGACAGAACCGTCTCCTTCAGCTGTGTGACAGAGAAACCGCTGCCACGGATCTCCTCCAAAATTGTCTCTGTTAGAGCGATAAGAGGAAATAAATATTATACAGGTGATACCATTATCTGTGTACAGGTAAATTAAATTTCTGACTAGAAATAACCTTTGTGTTCCTCTATGGCATCAGGTTTGATCACTGCCAGGGTCTGCTGTTTAGGGAAGAAGAAGTTGATCTCTCGTTCTGCCTCTTCATGACTTGCACTTCCATGCAGCTGGTTGATGGGCTCATCTTCCACAGCAAACTGAGCCCTTAGACTGAGTGAAGAGGGACACATCAGTCAGCATTACAGGCCTAATCCGAGTCTTAGGTACCATCTATATCTAATATCCTCCGGGAACAAATTTTTTTGAAAAGAAGTGGGGTAATTTACTGTTCTTTTCTTCACTTTTGCTCACTTTGCTCACTCTGCCTTGTACACTTCAACTTCAGTATGTTCCACATTTGCAAGATTGCCTTTCAAGAAACTGGGCGAGATCATTATACAAGGCTGGTTAAGAGAGTTTAACATAAAATACTGAAATTCAGTGTTGTCTTGTGGCTGCACGCACTTTCAGAAAGGAAACTTAAAAGTCTACAATTTGTGTTTAATCATGTGCAAACCTGACACGGTCAAAAAAGGAGTAGAGACCTTTTTCACAGGATGTAACACAGATTAACAATGTGAGAATTGTAAAACCATTGCTTTTCTGTGACTAATTACACCACACTGACTCCTCTGGTCTCATTTCATTGAATGAATGAAGGGAACCAGACACTACTCACCATTCAGGACTCTCCTCTTTGGCTTTTTTAACATCAGAAGGACCAAGGATGTTCCTCCAGTGATGGACAGCTCCTGTTCTGGCTAGAGCCAAAGCTAGTACCGGCCCACTGTTAACATGCACACGCTGAACACACTTCTGCAGCAACATACTACTACATTAACATTTTTTTTGTGTCTAAGTTACCTGGTCATGCTTCGGAGCAGTGCAGGGAAGTAGTCCTCCTCAACATGTTGGAAGTAAAACTGTCTGACCTGCTCTTCTGTCAACATCACCTCTTTTTGGAGAGCAACTGTGAAACCTGAGTGATGGATTTGGGCCAATATCTCCTCTGTGGGACCAAGGATATGAAATATGTAATTAACAGTGCAAATATACATAGATAGTTGCATAAAAGTGGCATCAATGTCTCTGCAACTGTTCTAGTGTCATTCAACAAATTTGCTGAAGGAATTGAGCAGCAGTCCCTCTATATTCATATGAACCACTTTTGTGTGTGTATTCGCGTTTGTGTGTTTGGCACGGGCCCCACCTCTGTTCTCTCTGGCAACGTCGGGCCGGATAAGAGCCAGTGTCCTCTCCACACGCTCTTCCTCCCCATCCTGCTCCGTTACTGAGGCTGTCCTAAAGTTGGGGAAGAAGAAGGCGAGTTCCCTGCTGGCCTGGTCGCTGTCCTCGCTACCGTGCACTGCGTTGAACAGTGTCTGCGTGCCGTATTGTGCCCGCAAGCTGCAGGAACCCAGAAGGGAGAAATAAGAGGAGAGCAGATGGCTGCTCGGCTGGTGCTCAAACAGAGAGAAGCATAACGTTTGGGTGTGTCTGACCGAGCAGGTGGGCATGTGCTGTTCATTTGCTTTTCCAGACTTTAGACTTAGGTTGTTTCCCACTGTTGCAATCAACGATGCGTGAGTAAATGTCAGACACAAGAATGATACAGTACCTTTATCACAAAATTTTTGATGTTTCCTCAAGATATGTGCAATTTCAAGCTCTTTTTTCTGAATAGAGCATATGTATAATTTCCAGTGACTAACCTTTGTGGATTTTCTCTCCTGGCTTCTTCTGTGTCTGCTGGACCAATGAACTCACGCCATGCTGGTATAACATTGGCTGAGCCCTCAACCTGAGAGAGTACCAGAATATGGGAGGGCCCGCTGGACATGAACTGCACCAAGTCCTCAAAGCAAACCTAAAAATCACCATCACACACATGCAGACAGAGTAAAGACCACACAAATATATTAATGCAATGAATGGTGTTTTTACATCAGGAATGCTACAGATATCAAAGAGATAATTAATTTAGCTGCTTCGTGGATCAGAGATTAAAAACTAAATTGGTATACATTCATTTTTAAAAGGCAGATGCAATGAAAATAGAGCTGTGTACGTGTCTATTATGTCATGAACATTATCGGTTTACCTCTCACATATTTTGTCTTTGTGAATCTCTAATCATTTAGTCGCATCACAAACAGCACGATAAGCAAAAATAGCTGCTTACACAGCAGCTCTATTCTGAGCCTTGTGCAGAAATGCAGATGGACGAGTGATGTGTATTTGCAATGATTGTAAGTGCTCAGCATTCAAACAGCCCAAACTAACCTCAGAAACATCAAGTGATTCCCTCAGCAGTTTGACTAGTATGCAAATCCCTGGAATGGGTTACAAACATGATTGTCTGTATGTGTTGCCTTGGATTTGGTCTGTTACATGAGCATTTTGGCTTTTATTCTATACTATTCTAATCAATCTCACTCCATCCACAATAACATACCTCTGCTGCTTTATGCTGGTAAAAATCTCGAGCCTCAACCTCAGTCAACGTTCGTTCCTCGTGGGCCAGGATCTCAAATCCAGCATCTTGAATCTAGCCAGGTGAGTATGATGGATTAATGTCAGCAAGACGGCTTGAGATAGTCGTATCCTCTCAGAATGTGAGCAGTGTTAGTTAGTGAGTTAGTCTCCGTTGTACCTTCATTATGATCTCATTTGCCTTGCCGTGAGCAACAGCATCTGGTTTGATGATGGCAACTGTGTAGGATTTACTGGCAGGAACTAGATGAGAAGAGAACAGCTTGAGTGATGATTAGTAAATGCTGATAAATACATGTGTTACATTACATGAAACACAGAATGATGATAACACTAGTAAACAACAATAGCAATTATAGTAACGACAACACCAGAGATAATGTCAGTGACAGCAAAATATCGACCACCAACATGATTTTATTGTTTCTACAGCACCAATTATGCTTTCTTCATTTTCTGACTGCTGAGGCGACTCCTCCTCCTCTTCTGTCTTCTCATCGTCCACCAGACCATCATCTTTAACCTGGTGGTCACAAAAACCAAACAATGAGTCCTTGAAGGAGTTTGTCTACACACTTGCATAATACTCTTGTGTATGACTGAAATAGGCTGCAACTAATAATTCATTTTATTAATGATTAATAAATAAAATGTAAATTTATGTAAACCAATGTAATAAATAAATAAAATGTCAGAAAATTGTGAAAAATGCCGTAAACCCAACATGAGATCTACAAACTGTGTCCAAGATCCAAATGTGTTCAGTTCACCATCACATAATATAAAGAAAAGCAAGCTGAAACCAGAGACTGAAAAATGACTGAAACAATTTTAAGTTGTTAAAATAGTTGCTAATTAATTTTCTATTAATCAACTAATTGTTTAACTGGCTAATCATTTCAGTTCTACAATGACCATTATGTGTGAATGGATCACTGTACAGTTTGTGTACTTTATGTAACTGCTCACCACTTTGCGTTCACCACCTTGCTCCAGGACCAGCTTCTCCTTGGCCAGCTCCTCTACGATCATCCTCTGAAGCAGAGGTGCATTGGCTCCTCGCAACACAGCCACAAGCTCCCCACCCTGTCCATTCACAACAAATTAATTTTTTGTGACCAATTCTGAAATATACATTACAAATAGTGACCTAAAGGAACGTCTTGGCTGCAGAGGCCTTTATACGGAAACCACAAAAGACACAGAAACCCCCATCAAGTCAGCAACAACAACAAAAAAGTGTTTATATCTTTAAACATAAATTTAAATCTAACGTCTAGTCTAGCTTTTGATTTGAATATTTTATGGGCATTATTTTTTTATTTTTGCATTTATTTTATTAATGTCTTTAAATATTTTATCACCACTTATCCAATTTATTTGTCATTATCTGTTTATCTAGTTCTAGTTAGTCTCAAATTGTTTCTGCTGTTTATAGTTGTTTTGTCTTATTATTAAAGCTGTGAATTGCACTAACCTGTATGAAAAGGAGTTATACAAATAACGTTTTAAAGATTAATTGATTCAGAAAATGTGAGAACAGGCACACACATACACACAATCTCAGCAATATACACATTAAATAAAGGGCTGCATATTAGATCAGCACCAGAGATCACAACTATACGGGAAGTGGCTCTGTTTCCTGGCCTACATCATTAGCGCCTCTGTCTGAGCGTTACAGAGTCAGGATGAAAAGGAAAAAGAAAATTGGAAAGAACAGATGAATATAGATATAAATCTAGACAGACAGTTTTAAGACAAAACATGGATGCAAGGGATAAAAGACAAAATATACAGATGTGATGCTTCAGATATACTGAACACACACACTGACTGCACAAACATGCACACACTCACCCCATAAAACAGGAAGGTGGGCTCACATTTTCCTCGATACTTTTCCAGAGCATCAATGCTGTCTGCCTCGGCCTGAACCGCACAAACACACACACACACACACACAGATTTTTGGTGACATCATCACACTTTGTGGTTTTAATTGAAAATTCTTCATATTTTAGTAAACGGGCTTACTGTGGCGAAATGTAACAGGTCATCACCCAGTTCGTTCTTTATTTTTCGTAGGAGACTGACAACAGCTCGACAGGGACCACACCACTGTTGGTACACATCCACAACTGAGGAGAGAGAGAGAGAGAGAGAGAGAGAGAGAGAGAAAGAGAGAGAGAGAGAGAGAGAGAGAGAGAGAGAGTATATGTATTAGCAGTCATTTTGCAGTTATCCCAATGAACACAGAGGGGCAGCAGCAGACAATAAATTAAAATTACAGTGACAAAGCTTCTTCCACACCCACAGTTTTGTTTTCCAGGTGTTAACACTTAATGGGCAGACAGATGCTGACTGTGTTGTAATGGTATTCACTTTTTTTTTTTAAATGAGACATAAACTCTCAACCTCTGAATTTCTTACCTATTAAACCTTTAGTTGCAAGCATCTCTTCCCACTGCTCTTGGTTGGTGACAGACGCCTGGACAAGAAAAGCAGATGAGAGTTTAGTAAAAACAAACAAACAAACAAACAAAAAACCTAGTAAACATAAAGTTAGCATGTTGCCAGGCTGCGACTGAAAACAGTAATTAGCTACACAAACTAATGCTGTGTGTTTGTCCAACCTGCAGACTCGCTTCTTTCTTCTTGCCTGCCATTTGATAAGTACGTCAAATTAAATAGTTAAATCTAAAAGGGTTAACAAGCGCTAAGCGATACATATAAATATAGGTTGAATTAGCGAGATGAAATGCTACTACGTCACGTTATAGCTCGTGCTACTCACGCTTGTTTGGCTACATGGTTGCTAAGCAACGGCGCTTCGGCTTTGTTTCCGGAGCTACAGATCCATCATCTGATAAAAGTTCAATAGCTTATGTTGTTGTCCCTGTGACTTTATTGCCAAGGTAGGTCTATGTTGTTATTGTTTGTCAAAATTAGCTCTGAGGTCAAAGAAGTACTCAAATCTATTTTCAGTTTCTGGACTTTTTCTCTCATCTTTGATTTTTGGTGAAATATTGGATCATTTGAACATTTATTGAAATGAAACATATGAATGAATCATATTAATAGAAGTTTAGAGGGAAAGATCTGCATTTGGTGGAGCTGTTAACAACTCTGTGCAGAGTTTGACACCAGTAAGTTGTTTTCATATTAAGCCGCAGAAGAGTGAAAGTTTCTCTATTTCTTTTTAAATAAACAATATTTTCATATTCATAGATTTTGGATTCAGTAAGAGAGAAGGAATAGATGTAATTTAAAGAATATTTATTGTACACATCAAATACACTGCAGACTACACCTGAGGGTTTATATTTTTCCTAGAAACCAATTAACTGCTGTGGTTTTCTTTCTCTGTGTTAATGAGTTTGTGGTAAGTTGATTTAAAAAAAAAAAAAAAAAAAAAAAAACATGTGGGAAAGATGCACCATGTAGGTACAAAATACATTGACTGATTGATTTATTTAAGTGTCCTGCACCTGAACTGAAATAATCCAGATTAAAATGAGTTTTTGACACTTCTCTCTTACCTTCTTTCTTGTACCAACAGATAAATATTTTATTTCTGCCCCTTATGTGAGACAAAATTACAGTGTAATTTGAATACTGTAATCTAAAATGTCACCCAACTTTTCTTCCCTCTTTTTCTCAGACTGACGCCCTAATCTCTACATAGTTTTGACAAAGCTAGCTCACCCACAGCAACAGTGTCAGTCATCTTTCCCACCGCTATAACATTACAATATTGCACTTCTTGACCTACTCAATAAACCACTAAATGTGTGTGTTGAATGGTAGTTTGTATTTTTAATTCATTAGTAGTCATTTGATTCCTTCCACACAAAAACACATTACAGTACAGCTAATAGCTTTATAGTGTCGAAACTCATTTTTTTTCTTTTACTCAGTACCCTCCTGACACCTCAGTGAAGACTCCCTTCAACTGTAACATTTTATTTAGTAGTGAAAACAGGTGCTCTGAAGAAATCAGTCCACTTTTTGCGCGTGTTTCCCATGAATTTCAATGAACTGCTGCGCTTAAGCAGGCCACCTCTTACCTCGCACAAAAGGGGGGTGAGGGGACCAGAAAAACAAGGTGCGCAATTAGAGTCATTTTGTAAAAGGACAAATCACAGAGTGCTGTGACAGTGAGTGAAAAAGAGAATTATAAAACGAAACACTCAAAAAAAAAAGGAATAGCAGGGTCCTTTCTGCCATCGACAACAGCCGCATTTATTTATTTTGCACTCACAGTGCTGCATGACATGTTTCTATTAGTGACCACATGTCACGCTCTCATTATGCAGCCAGATGGGAACAACAATCACCTCTCCTCCGTCATGGCAGCTGTGACAACATCCTCTTGACACTGCGCTTGCCTACAGAAATAAGATTCATAAAGTGTGTAATATGCAGGCCTTTGTTTTTGTGTTGCTTTTCATCAATGATGTGATTGCCTTTGTTCTATCAAATCAATGAGAAACATAAATTTGATGCTGTAGTCTCATGGGTCCAATTCAAGTGCTGGCCTTTGTGTCATCAAATACCATCAGTAATGACTGCTGCTCGACTGCATGCTGAACATGCAGGCTCCTGCAAACTGAGACGTGATTGTTCGGTCCCAGAGGAATGCACTGGGAGAAGAAGATTGCTGGAGGGTATTTAGATGAGATCTCATTCAAAACTGTGAAGCTGAATTGATCACTAAGTCAATACGGTGTGCGTTCATACGAGGAACGGATGAACACACTTCAAATTAATCTGTTGTCAGTTGGTGAGTAATCATGCTCTTTATGTTTCGAATATTCTTCAAAATCCGGATGCATCACGCAAATTGTTTTTGCTCTTGTTTTAAAATATCATCTGACTCATTTAGGTCCCTCGTGCAGTTACTGACAAACTTCCGTGTAGTTGTCAGCTTCAATTATATCTCAGAGCAAAGTTGTTTTTTTTGTTTTTTTTGGCCTCAAAACATTGCGTTTCATAAACATCAAACAAAAGTGCTTCAAAAGAAAGACATGTAAATCCAGCAGAGCTTCAGCGTTGACCCTCAACTGAATCCAGAGAAACTCATTCTGCGTGATGTCAGAGTTTTTTGCTGCAGGCCTTTTATTTGACAGACTTTGAAGTTTCTTTGCATGAAGTTGGTTACCATACTAATGCTGGAGCTTTCTTTGGTACAATGCAGGTCACCCTCCAGTCTCTCAGAAGACCTTCAGTCCCTATGTGGACTTGAAGAAACCACTTATCGTCTTCCCCCGTGGATTGCTGTTAATCTCTCCTCCATGGTGAGAGACGCAGAGGATTTGAGGCTACGACAGCACTGAAGATTAGTCTCCATTAGCACATCTTAAGCACAGAAGTCATATTTAAGCCTCATTAAAGAGCAACTCCATTTGTTGTGTTTATTTTTACAAGAGGCTTCATCCTACTATCCTCATAGCTAAAGCCCAAAGGACTTCAGTGTAATTGTTCAGAAACAAATCCTGTAGAAACCCCAGCTGGTCTGTAGCTTTGTGCCCTTAATGAATTGTTCAAAACAAACAAATTTGTTTTCTTCTCATTGTCTGCCTTTTAGTATTCTACGGCAAGAAACTGTGTTTTACAAACGAAGGACTAGAGGCAGCGCTGCGGTGTGCAAAATGCTAATGTACACATTTAAAAAGAAGATGTCTAAATGTATGAAAGGTAACTGATGGAAATACACATGTTTTTTCAATGCAGCATCAATACTTGTAATGCCATAAAAATCACAAAAATATATCTTTTCACTGATGACACTGAAGTTAAATATTTTATATATTATATATATTTACAGGTAATATTAAATATAAGTGAAAATTGGCACAATTACAAACCTTGATATTGTCATGCAGAAATGGTATATTAAAGGACTAGTATGTAAGATTTAAGGGGATCTATTGGCAGAAATTGAATATAATATTCATAAGTATTTAAATTAGTGTTTAATCCCATGAAAATAAGAATCGTTGTGTTTTCGTTACTTTGGAATGAGCCTTTTATATCTACATAGGAAGTAGGTCCTCTTCCACTGAGGCCATGTTGCACCCCCATGTTTCGTTTCTACAGTAGCCTTCTACTTTCTACATACAAACTGAACACTGGCTCTAGAGATGGTCTTTTACATTTTTGCAAGTTTCGTGGCCACCATAGGTTCTCTTACATGTTTGGAAGGGGAGGAGTATTCAGTTGAGTGAGTGTACGACAACTGCAGTTGTTACAATAAGCATAAACATGTAGAAAAGTGATATTTTTTAGTGTCCCATCCACCGTCACTACATAACCACAGTGCTCTGATTAAGGTACCACTACACATATCCCACACAGAAACTGAGAGACACCCATTTGATTTGTATCACTATGAAATCGGGAGATTAATGGGAGAAATTACCAATCAAGAGCACAGTGGGAGAAAGAACTAAAAACAGGGAGACTTTCATGAAAATCAGCAGGTGTTTGGCAGGTATGAAATCCTACACACTGGTCCTTTAAATATATTCAATGCATGAAACAACAGAATTGTGTTGAATCGATAGCAGAGACTGATCCTTTTTTCCAAGAGGGCACTGTTGCCTCAACATTGAACCAAGCCCCCCTCCTCACCCCGCTCCCAACACACACACACACACACACACACACACACACGCTGCTCTATGAGCTTTTCTAATAGCAGGAGATCCCTGTGCTTTCAGTATGCTGGTTGCATGCTTATCAGCTCTCGCAGGCGTAAAACTTATCCCGTAAGCAATACAGCAATTGAATACTGAATAGTTTAATTTTTGCTGGTGTATTTGTTAAAAGTCATGGTGTATAATGTTGAGTACTGTCAAAGTGAAAGAATTAGAAACACTATTTCATCTTACTATTTCAGCAGGCTGAGTCTAGGAGTGGCAGTTATGCTTTTGAGTGATATGCTGCTGGACGTAGTGAAAGACAGACACAGTTGTAGACCTGTCTCTCAGCCAACTTCACATTTTTCTTTGCCATCACGATGACAAGCATGACCATGTGAGGCTCTTTGCATTCATACTCACAGAGCCGAGAGATGGTTTGTCCCCTTTTTTTGCTGCATTAATGGAGAATTTATACAGAGGGAAGGGGAAATAGTGTGAGCCAAAGGGGGTTGAGAGTGAGGGTAGACAGGCAGTCAGTCCCATATATAGACAGTCAGCAATAGTGATCGACTGTCAGTCTGTAGAAACAGGAGGGAGCTTTCTTCTCTTTTCCCTGACAGGCGGCTGTACAAGTGACAGAGGAAGCCAGTATGCAGGAAGTCATCTGCATCTAAATAAAGACCGCCAATGGCTTTGTCAGAGTCCATTAAGCAAATTGCCATATTTGATAAATGCATCTATCATCTCTTTTTTTTCCACCCATTCGTACAAATCAGCCCGAAGCAAAAAGGGCTTTTGTTTGCTTTCCTAAACAGGAAGAACAGGCAGTGAGATGTGAGAAAATATTCCATTGAAATATCATTTTGATGCAAATCGTGATTGATTTGTACATTGTATTATGCAGTGAGATAGGTTGCCTCATATCAGGTGCACAATGAAAGAAAAACAATCTGGGCTTTATTGACCTGCTTTGATAAAAAAAATGTGGAAATTCATGTTTACTATAGCATGGATGCATAAAATGGACTATTATTATTAACATTCATTGATTATTTTTTAGCTTTTTTGTTTGTTAGTTTGCAGAAGCAGTAAAGTTACAGTTGATTTCTCCACGTTGTAGTTTGAGTGTTGGTCTCATTTAAACGAGGCAGCTAATTTTTGCGGGTTTTCTCTTCATTAAAACGCTAGACTGTCATGTGGTATCATTAGAAGCAGGTTTCTGTTATCTGTCCACAGTGAAATAGTTCCAGGTTAATTACTGCAGTCACTCACTCAGTCTATTTATTCAGCTCTGCTACTTCCTCATTACCCAGATCTGCAGCTCACTTACTCTCCTTCTCCAGCATACATACCAAGCAGAAACAAAAATAATCCTCTACATCCATCTGGGTTTTGCATGGGTCACCTCTCTTTCGCAAGTAACATAACAGTCTCTTGGTAAACATCACAATCTCTGATAGTGTCAAAAAAGCCTTTATTTATAGCACTTTTTATATGTATTTACAGTAAGATAGAACAGTAACAAGGTTTAAAAATGAATAAAATCCAAATAGTGAAAGATGATATACAGAAAACAAACATAATAAGCTGAGTATTATTACTGTACACTGGTTACAAACTAATTATGTAAGAAAAACATTGTACTGAGTGTTTGATGCTGAACTGTGAAGTGTTACCACCTGAGGTCAAAGCGGAAAACTTTGCTTGTATGTCTCACCTCCAAGGCTGTCATCAACAACCCCTACTGTACACAGACATTAAAACAGTGTCAGGACCTCCAGGAGCCAACCTCCTATCGCAGACGTGCCTTCAATACTGATAATTCAAAGTGATACCTTGTCGTGTTTGGAGAACAAAAAGCCTAGGGGCAGCAGTGGTGGAAAGGGAGAAGAAAAAAAGAAGTCAAATCAGACCTATTAAGTGGATTACGAGTTATCTTCAGCACAGCGTGTAATTGGTTTTGTGTTATCGTTGTAGTGTCAGATAGGTGCTAATTGAAAAGACAGTTTATTAGTGGATAGACAGTCTTCGGAGGGTTGTGTTGTGGTTCAAAGGTCTTGTTTCGGACAGCGTCCCAAATAATAACTGCTTCTACTGAAGCTTGCAGTTCTCTCAGATGTAATTCCCCTACCAGTTTTCTGCTGATATCATTCTCCTTTGCCTACTAGTCTTATGAGAATAGAACTCAGTGTAGTGGTAATAACGTGTTTGAGGTAAAGATTTTATTTGTGGTATCGTACTCTTCAGCATTTTTTATTGTTCTGCAGGCGTCTTACAATAGTGGCATTCTTATGTACTTGACAAAAGCAATCTGTCTGAGGCCATTGTGAGTCATGAAGCAAAACAAGCAAACACTCTCCCTCCAATCTATTTTTGTGGGGATTTTTGTGAAAGCCAAAAGTTCTTTATTTCACTTCTTCTGTCTGTCTTCTGAAAGGTGTCTCAACACAGCTATATGGTTTGAAAAATAAGTGTGAAAATTCGTACAGAGAACAAGGACTCTCGACACTGTGATGTGGCTGCCAAGTCCTTTGATTTTTGGCATACAGGTCTTACATGGCAGCAGTTGATTTACGACTGCCAGACCTATTTGGCCATGACTAGTGCAAAAGAATAAAAGAGGAAAAATGCCTTTTTCTGAAACCCAAAGCACAAAATACTAAAATCTCAGACAAAGCCGGAACAATTCCTAGTTGTGAAACAAACAAAACATCTGGAGGCTGCCATAGCTTCTGTGACTGCATCTCACGTTGTCAAACTACAGCAACCTCAGCTCCCTGATCCTTTTGATAATGACTGATGGCACATTGCTGGAGACACACGAAAAGAGCCAGAGGGATTTTTTTAGAGGTCGGGTAACCTCATGGTAAAGCTTCTCACATGAGCTCTGTGTCCTCAGAGAGCTGCGGATGGCACAAAATGAGCTGTGAAAATGGAGCATGGAGCTGTGATCTTTATGATCCAAATGCAGAGAGAGCCGAGGTGCTCAACTGCCAGCTCTGTCTCAGTCTTTTATCTCTCACATAAACACATCTCTGCTCATGCTATAACAGTGAGGGAGTAGTGCATTGTGGCGGAAGAAATTAAATCTTTGTCCTGCCATGACATACACTGCTAACAACGTCTTCCAAAAGCAGAAATGTCTGGAAGGTTCACTTTATGGAAGTAGGCTATTCAAGTCTCAACTTTTTGTGGGTGAGGTAGCACTGCTGGTGGCTGTTTTTTTTCAGTGATGATGGGTGCAGGTGGGGTGCCTGCAGTCTGGCTGTGAGGAGAAGCAATGCCATAGAGGCTTGTGCATCAGCTGCTGATGCATGCGGCTAGCTAGCATGCATTATTCAAAGCCTGAATGCAGTAAAGATGATGTGCCTGACTCACGCTTAAGGATGGACTGCCACCGCAAGCTCTCGTAGTCAGCTGTTTTATCTCAACATTTCTCAGATGCGGCCCCTTATCAGCAAAAGCTTTCACTTGAGGCATTAGTAATGTTAATCTAACTAAATCACACCTTTAACAGCCTATTTTCTTTATAGGCAAAGGTCTTTCAACTGAACAAGCATGCAACAAAACAATCGTTGTGATGTTATTATTTCTTGCTGCAGATAATGGAACAGAGAGGGTCTTTTCACACTCACAGTAGATGTCAGCTACCATTTACTGTAGGGTGCATACCCGGAAAATAATAATAATAATAATAATAATCTTTATTTATATAGCACCTTTTAAAAACAAAGTTTACAAAGTGCTTTGACAGCAACAGCAGAAAAGCAAAACTAAGACATAAAACAAAAAACAATCAAAAGGTCAATCAAGAAATTATAAAAGTTTTAAAATACAGATGGCAGTCATAAAAGGTTTAAAACACAGATGATTAAAAGATGATTAAAAGACAACATCACATAAAAGCCAGTCTGTAGAAATGCGTTTTAAGAAGTGATTTAAAAGAAGTTACTGAATCTGCAAGCCTTATCTCCTCAGGCAGGTCGTTCCAAAGTCGAGGGGCTCTGATCGAAAAAGCTCGGTCACCTTTAGATTTGAGCCTCGACTTTGGAACGACCAGAAGGGCCCCACCCGAGGATCTAAGGCTGCGGGCTGGCTGGTACGGGGTCAACATGTCTGTTATATAGCTTGGGGCCAGACCTAGACGTGCTTTAAAAGTGATCAGTAAAATCTTAAAATCAATTCTAAAACGAACAGGGAGCCAATGGAGTGAAGCTAAAATCGGAGTGATGTGCTGCTGTCTGTTAAAACCAGTAAGAAGCCTAGCTGCTGCGTTCTGGACTAGTTGGAGGCGAGACAGGGATTTTTGTGTAATGCCGGAAAGGAGGGAGTTGCAGTAATCTAATCTGGAGAAAATGAATGCGTGGATGATTTTTTCAAGGTCAGACTGGTAGAGCATTGGCTTGATTCTGGATATGGTTCTGATGTGGAGGAAGCAGGACTGGACAACTTTGTTGATGTGAGGTTTAAAACTTAAATCAGGGTCAAACAATACTCCCAGATTTCTGGCAGTGGGCTTCATGTAGGTGGAGAGGGGCCCGAGACTGATGGGGTTGTTTGGGTTAGGGGGACTGAACAGGATAACTTCTGTTTTTGAATTGTTGAGTTGAAGGAAATTTTGTGCCATCCAACAGTTGACGTCACTTAGACAATCTACAGCAGCAGCTAGGCTTCTTGGGTCACCGGGTCTCAGGGGAAGGTATATCTGTGTGTCGTCTGCATAGCAATGAAAAGAAACATTGTGTTGCTGAATGATTTGACCAAGTGGCAGCATATAGATAGAAAATAAAATTGGACCTAAAATAGAACCTTGTGGTACACCACTGGTAATGTTGGCTGAGGAGGAAGTAAAATTACCAATGGTGACCGAGAAGGTTCTTTCTAAAAGGTAAGAATAAAACCAATCAAGTGCAGTGTCCTTGATGCCCACCCAGGTTTTAAGACGGTCAATTAAAATAGTGTGGTCAACTGTATCAAAAGCAGCACTTAAATCTAAAAGAATTAAAATTGCGCTCTCTCCTCTGTCGGCTGCTAAAAGGAGGTCATTAGTTACCTTGAGGAGGGCAGTTTCTGTGCTATGTAAAGCTCTAAAACCAGACTGAAATTTCTCAAAGATATTGTTTTGACACATAAAAGCTAAGAGTTGGGTTGAAACAACCTTTTCTAAAACTTTACTTAAAAAGGGAAGTTTAGAAATTGGTCTAAAATTATTAAAAAGAGAGGGATCAAGATTGGGTTTCTTTAAAAGGGGTTGCACAACAGCATGTTTAAAAATAGAGGGATAAAATCCATTTATGAGGGAGCTGTTGATAATTGATAAAATACTGGGGCCAACTGTGTCAATAACCTCTCTGAGAAATTTTGTTGGGATAGCATCAAGACTGCACGTGGTGGGCTTCATATGGGCTATGATATCAAATAAAAATGACAGTGAAATAGGATTAAAATGACTAAAATGACAATTGACGTCCCTACTGATATGTAAAACATGGGCTGGAGGTGAGATTTGTTGTCTTATCTCCATGACCTTTTCACTAAAAAATTTTAAAAACTTTTCACAGGTTTCTTGTGATGCATCAGTAAAATGACAAGTGGAGGGTGTGAGGACTGAATCTATTGTTGAAAATAAAATCCTGGGGTTGGAACGATTTGTTAAAATTAAATTAGAAAAAAATGATCTTTTTGCTTCTTTAACTGCGTTTTGATAGCTGGTCATTGCATCTTTCCAGATCTGATAAAATAAAGAGATAGGTAATAGAAATAGAGGGTTGATTGAATTAACCTTGTCTGAAAAGTGAATTGGAATTGATTGTCACATTCACTTTCATTCTGCTGGGTGTGCTTTTATCACCAAATAGCGTTAGCAGCACACCGAGCATCTTTAGGCTGTGCTAATCTTCTTTGCTTCAGCGCTGACAGGTACGCTCCAGTCTATAGTATTACTCTTACAATGTGTGCTAATTTAAATGGTGACAGCACAAAATTGAGGAATTGGCTTGCTCTATAAAATATGTCTGGATGCATTTAACAACCATCATTGCTCTCTGATTTGCTTTTAAAGAAACTTACAACAAATAGGCTGTCTCAGATTCTATCTAAAGTGATTCATAAGCTTGATACTTCTCTAAATCCATTTTCGCTTTTGATAAACAAGCTGCCTGACAGGTGCTGCTAATCTAACAACAAAATGCATCGAGTGTCTGCCAGGCAGCCTCTGAAAGTTGCTTGATATTCTTTTGACCGACAAATCACCAATCTGATGGGTGCTGTCTGGTCCCAAACATCCCTGTATACTGTTGACATGGATACAGGAAACTGTCACAGCCTCCCGTCAGAAATCATTCATACTTTAAGAGCTCTACATGAGAAAACAGTCACTGTAAAAACATAACCCCTAACTCAGTTCATGGACTGCTCCATGCACCGAGTCCTCTAAACCAGTCAGTCTCTTTCCCTCAAAACATTGTTTGTGTGAACAGTGAAAGAATGTAAGTTTAAATACAGACTTTAAGCCTTATAATTTTATTCTACTCTGTTAATATTCTATGGATTTGTTTGAATGTTTGACTTGTGTCAGTGTTTGTTTTGTATTGAATTATATTAGATCCTTACAGTAAGGCCTGAGGATAACTGAAATGTCAAGATTGTGGATGCATTAAAGGGGACACATTATATTTATATTCTGGGGCTCTGCCAGAAAATCTCTGCATTTTTTACAGTTAAAAAAACTCCTTCTTTATCCATTACTGGCTCCTTATGCAGCCTCTCAGAGTCTGAAAGCCATTTTAGCTCCTATCTCTTTAAAGCCTTAGCTTTAAAAGGCCAAGGATGGCCTTTTATGGACATGCATGATGACCCGACACCAGCGTGTCGACCAAGTTTTCAGAGCAGTTTGAAACCTGGGCTTTTGATTCCCAGGGAGCATTTCTACATATGTTAACGTCAAATTTTGGAACTTTTATTGTATATATCTGACATCATAACTAAACATAAATAACAGAAAACCAGAAAAAAACATAATATATTCCCTTTAAAGTTGTGAGTTACAATGAGAACCTAAATTACTTTATTCATCCAGTTCCTTGTTTACTGCCAATGTTTGAATTTGTAATATTTCCTTTGTAGAGAAAAAATAATCATTTTCAATTCATGCAATGGTTCCTTCACCATTGATTGCAAATAATAAATAGTTCAACCTTTGGATCCTGTGTTTAAAAGTGCACAAGTCAACACCATCACTATCACTGTAGTTTTTTGCTGTCTCTGTGACTTTGGGATACCTCAGCCTGTCTCATCAAATACATGATGATGGGGATGAAACAACAAATGCTTTAATAATATAATAAGATCCACTGTAATAGCAATGCCCTAAATAGAACATTAGTAAAGCTGCCAATTTTAATGACAGTACTCTGCCAGAGTAGTATTGATTTGAAAATTGATTTAAAATTTGCATTCATTGATTTTTTTTGGCAACCTAGGGAGAGCAGAACAAGCTGTAAACACAACACTGATTTATTTCCTTATTAAATTTCTTTATTAAGTTGATATGAAGCTGACACAGATCAACATTTACATTTTTCAGAGTCATGTTTCTGTCATCCTGATGAATTTAAGTACAGTATTCACTCTCCTTTTAATGCTGCTTTCGGTGTCCAGTAACTCCTGAGAGAAACATTTGGCTGCTCAGCTGCTAAATGTTCCTCTTTCTTCACCAAGCACAGTAATCGCCCGCAGTTTGTTGGGCAGGTAGTGTAAAATGAGAAAAACAGAGAAAACAGCAAAGTTGCGAGCCATGAAATTCTACACTCTAGGGCTGAAAGGAAAGTGCAGAGTCAGGTGATAACTCTCTGTGGGTGTGTCACCTCACAGTAAGTCATCTCACCCATTATTAATATAAACTATTGATCAGAGTAGCTTGAAGGTTGTGCATTCATTTGTGGTTCTTGTGATGCTTGTATGGGTGTTTCTGTAATTTTGTCCACCAGCTTCACAATATTAGAGTATATTAGGTGAAACTCAACACAGCAGTGCTACTAGACACTACACAAATCTACATCAAGCTGCCAATTAAGGAAGGACTTTTTAGATTTATTTGGATATTATCAGCCATTATACTCTCTTATGTTTTTTCGGGGGTACCTCAGGTTAAAGTCAACAGACTATAGAGCTAATTTAATCTATAATTAAACTGCTAAAGTCGACAATGGTCTCACAGTGGGAAAAGGGCAATGTGCTGTTAGCCATGAAATAGAACATAATGTTAAAACAGAGATTTAAGAGTGGACAGAGAGCTGTACACCCAGTGTTGAACTCATAACAATGCAGTAAATTGATGTATTTAAATATTTGGATTCAAATCCGTTCCATTAAATCCATCAAATATAATGGACTCCCTCCCTGTATCAACAAGCATTATGTTTGACAGGGTTTTCTGTTGTTCTGCACACGTTCAACCCCGTCTTTGTGAAATTATGTTTATATACTACTCACTTGGTTTTGAGCACATTTTGAGAGAAATGTAACTGCTGTCTAGATAATGTTCCCTGGCAACATATTTTGTAGTGTAGGAAGTGCTACATTTATACACTGCAGCAGCTCTATTTGGGTTTTGGTCAACAAAGCAAACACTTTGGTTACAGGATAAGGCTGGCAATTTTCTTTATATTTCTTATTGTCAACAAATGCCATGTGCAGAGCCAAACCAACAATGAACTCATCTATCCACAAGTATTTCAGTTAAATGTTTTTAAAGTAAACAGTGCCTCATGCGTCAAGGCAGTGTTGACTTTTTTGACATTAAAAAAATTTAAAACATAATGATAAAAAAGTTTTGTGGAGGAAGGAAATACGTTGCCAATGAACAACAGCATTTTGCAAACTTTAATTAAAGGTGCCCTATAGACTTTTCTTGTAAACAAACAGAAGTTATGTTTACATTCAGTGTTTCCCACCAAAACACACTGTGTGTGTCCTTGAGGTCTAACAAACGAGGTGAATGCATTTTGTTCTACATAAAGCATTTTCAAATTATTTTTAAGTTCTACATTGTTTACATCCATGTTTACTAGCTGGCAGTCTTCTTCTTCTCTGTCGTTATTGGGGCATTACCGCCTCAAACTGTTCATCAGCGGAATAGCATAAAACCAAAGGCATGAATGTATGTTGCATCATCTGTGTACTTGTGCACGTATGTGATACAAAACTGCACATTGTACCTATAGCAACAGTTTCTCATTATGTTGACAGAAACCAGCTTCATACATAACATATTTACTGCTGCAAATTAATATTATATAAATGTAATTTCTAGCACACATTGTTGCCTCACTTTCTAATATTCTCCCTTGAACAATTTTAAAAAAGACTGATCTCTGTGTGTCGCATCACATCCCTCTTCAACAAAAAATGTAAAATTATGTAAGCGAGATGCTCTCAAACTATGGCTTAACTCTGATTTAATGTTAATTTATCTGTTTTTTGCACTCGGAGTGATTTGCTGGATGATTAGTATTTACTTTCATGGAGAACCACAATCAAGGCTTTTCAAAAGACATCTCTGACTGATTGTCTGATTATCTATGAATATGGACTCACGAAAAAGCTCGTCCTCCTTCAGCCCACCCTGCTTCCTGCCCTCCTCTCCTCTTCTCCTCTGCTCCCATCACAACCGCCCCCAGCGCTCTGAACTCTGGAGCCCTGAAAGTTCAAGGGAAAATCAGCCACCATCAATCAGTAATGCAGATGAGAAGAGCAAGCTCTCTGGAGCAGCTTAGCCTGTTGAACATCACACGGCACAATTAAAACCCCTGAATGCAAATCATCTTCAGCAGACCACTAAATGAAAAGAGCCTTCCTTTCAAGAGTGCTCAATAGTGGCAGGCTTTTCAAAGCCTCTTGCCCATGTGTGCAGTTTAATGATGAAAGTCAGGAAGGAGGGAGATTGCACCCTGATTGGCAAGGTTGTTACCATGACATTTAACGACAATACCAGGCTCATGAGGATGCTGCAACACTCTGCTTTAATGAGTTTAAGGTGCTGTGGAGGATTACACGGTATCATTCTTGTTTAGATATTCATATTTTCCTGTGTTCTGCATCCTCCCACAGTTTCAAAGTGGAACACATTAGGTGAAACTTTGCTAATTAAAAGAAGTACCTGTAGGGACACTTTGATTTTGGTTTTTTAACTCTGTTCATTTCTTTAAGTGTTTGACCTTGCTGCTTCTGTGGGGAAGTTTGGGAGCGAGGTAAAACGCTTCTCGCAGGACTCTGGCCATGACTAAGTAATTAAAAAGTGCTCCACCAGGCCCTAACCTTATTATCACAGCCTCGGAGAAGTACCTTCAGATGTTCTTAAGCACTCCTCAATGGGGCTTTGGCAAGAAAGCTAATTTTCAAAGGAGGGGTCTGAATAAATTTTTACGTCAGTCCACGCTGTGCCATTTTGAAAACTAAATGTCATTCTTATTAGGAGTAGCTTTGCTGTACGTTCTCTATGGCAGCTTTAGCTCAAAGGTGCAGCATGTTTTCACACTGACCTGCACTCAGTGAACCTCACATGATGCTGACATAGTTATTATAGGGCTACAGCGAGCCCATGCACTGTAATATATCCATATATTCACAGACAATTATTACACTATGAGGCCTTATTTCTCAAGGTTTGAAGTGTAGATATAGTGACTCATTAACCAAAGCCAACGGTAATTTCCACAAGTCTCTTAACAATCAGGTGGTCTTAAATCATCTTTAAGTTTGTATTAAGACAAACGTATCATAATCTGTTCATGAAAGAGTATTTTTTACATATCCACCGGATCAGTATCAGCAACGATACTGACCTTATTAAAGGAATAGTTTGACATTTTGGGAAATACACAAATTTTCTTTCTTGTTGAAACTTAGATGAGAAGATTGATACCAACATCTGTCTGTTTAATGTGAAGCTATGGTCAGGGCATGCAGGAGAAACTGTGGGAATGATTATGATGACATTTTTATGGTCCTGCCCAAAAATGTCAATATTTTGGGAAAATATCCACAAAACATTCAGAATATATTCTCGGGTTGCAGATCCCACCGACATGCATGTTACTCTACTTGGGTGATCTACCAGAAGGAATAACAGAAAATGACAGATACCTTTTCAAAATGTTCATTACAGCAGAAAAAAACGCAATCACATGAAAATGGTTACAGATTAACCCACCTACAGTAGATAATTGGCTTAAAATTATAAAAAAAAAATCATGAGATGGAAAGACTGACTTTCCCTTTATGATTAAGAAATCACGAATACACTGCAAGATGGATAAAATGGATCAGATATTTGTTGGAATAAGGAAGGTGGCTGGTTGTTTGCCCTCTCACACCCACACCAAAAGGTTTTGCCAACCAGGGATGATTATATATAAATTACATAGAGCTGTACAAAGACTTGTTATCCTCAAGACACAATGTTGGTGATGTGGATGTCATGGTGCCTAGCAGTGTTATTGTTAATCTGTAGAAGATTCTATGTTATAGTCAGCAGTTTTAATTTTAGCTTAGCATAAAGACTTGAAAAAGCTTGCCTGGCTCTTTCCAAACGTAACAAACTTACCAGCATCTTTAAAGTTCATTAATTAACATGTTATATCTTGTTTGTTTAATCAGTACAAAATCCAAAGTGTAAAAATGATAAATGGGGTTATGTGCTGGGCACAGGAGCATCTTTTATTCTTGTTGTCGCTGTGAGGTTGCCAGACAACCAGAGGAGACTCCAGGAAAATCATTGCACTGAGTCAGGAAATAGTCAAGACAATAACAACCCTCTTTAAGGAAAGAAAGCAAAGAAGCACATTTCCCTAAATACCAAACTGTTCCTTTAAGTGGATAAGATGTGACTGATCCATCTGAAACACAGTTACAAACACAGTTATACAGTTTTTCCATCGATCTGATTAAACATACTCTCAGTGTTTCCATTTTCAGTGACATTTCTTTATACAGTTTCAATGTGACAAGTTGTATGTCAGGTATCAGATTGGTGCTGCCTTGATCTGAATAATTGAATTGACTTTGAAATGAAGATATCTGACAACTCAACAATAACACATTATTTTTGAAACAGATTCTCTACATTGCTAGTAAAAATGTGTTTGTAATGTACAAAATTATCTTTGGTGCAATTCTATATATTTTGAAGGTCAGATATCAGAGCAGATATATGATGCCTGCATGCTCTGTATGTATGTGGAGCATTTTTAGCAATGAAGGCTGATCAATTCAAATGCTTACATTTTTCGATTGTCACATGCATATTCTGGATGTAATTATAAAAAAATTAAAGAAGCACTGGTGACCACACCTCTGTTAATTACTCCCCAGAATAGGAAAGATAATATAAATCTTGCTCGACACCGTGAAACCAAGTAATGAGGCCACCTACTACCATCAGGGTTTTAATGAGAGAAAGAAGAAAGCCTCCAACGTGCAGCTCAAGACAGTTGGAAACAGAACACCTGTAGATTCAATCTCTCCTATAGACATGACTGCCTCAACTCCCAGAATGATTTATCCATCAGGAAGTATACGCTGTGTCTAATTAGTGTGTGTGTGTGTGTGTGTGTGTGTGTGTGGGTGGATGGAGGAGCATGTGTGTACAGTGACATTAATTAAACTTGTTACCTGGTTTCAAGGCAATTAGTATTCTGTATTTAGCAAGCCTTGCAGCACTGACTTGATCTTTACACATTAACTTCAACAAAGGTAAAGGCAGAAGTTTAACTGTTATTAACTTTGTACGTGCTTTTAAAGAATCACATGATGTGTGTGATAAATCTTGATATAACTGTCCTACTCCTGAATAGAAGTGTGCTCCTCCTTCTGTTCTTGCTTTCCGCTATTGAGCCCCAGATGCCTCAGCTTTGCTGTTTAGAGATCTATGCCACCTGTAATCAATACGTTTAGAGCTCCAGGGGCAGCTGTTGATGGGCAGAGACGGGGCCACAGATGAGAAGATAGCAGCCAGTCTAAAGGCACTGATCCAACTCACCATCTGCTCTCAGAGACGAAGGGAAAGGTCTGCCTGGCGCATCAGACACTCTCTCGTCTCATCACCTTCACAATGTCCTTTGCCTCTTTCACTCTGCGGGTGAAGAGGTTTGGCGTGTCAACTGTGACGGTCAGTGCTGCATCTTATCTTTGACTTGGATCGCTTTGAGTCGATGATAATGAAATTAGAGCTGCCAGGAGAGACGGGAGGAACTTAACTCTTTCTTTTAAAATGTAATGAATTCTGAAATCACACTCTCTCTCTATTTCTTTCCTTGTGTTAAGTGTATATAAAAACAAGCAACACAACACTGGCACATTATGACCTTATAAAGTTAGTATGCCAAACATGTTAGCAACAGTGCAGTATACATAAAATAATTTAGTCTGACACATTTAGTAACAAAATGAAGTACCTAAGTAGGACTAACACATCTTGAGGCTGAAGCAAACATGGAAGTACCGTATAGTACATGGCAGCTACATGCTGGCTCCAATTGACTCTCATTCAAAAAGCATTAAAGCTCTTGAAACACTAAGTCAATAATATTTTTCAGTGAGTCACAGAAATATTGATTGGTGCTGCTTTAAATTTACCAGATATTACATATGTGATACACGCTTTCTCACAGCTACCAGACAAATTAATCAATCACATATTTCACAGAAGACTGTCATGAGATGTTCTACTTAATGAGCTTTAAATGATGGAGACCGGATCCGAATGATCAAAGTTGAATTCATCTTCTTGTACAAGAAGGACCATTTTACAATGCAACACACAAGTGGGGTCACAGAGAAAAGGCTCGTCGTGGAGCATTCACAGTTAGTTTATACACCTTATAACTGGGTGTTTCAGCTTTCTTCAGATATTTACAGACATATTCCACAGATATCGCCACACATTATCTCAGTCTCCTAATTAATGGCCAGCTTAAGATACTTAAATCAAGATGACATCCTCCTGACCTGTCTCTTGACCATTTCTGACTTCCTCTACCATATGTATGCCGACCTCCAACTATTAATCTTAGCTGGTGTTACTGTCTATGCAAGTTGCAGAACAAAACAGAAACCTTCATCATAACATGTCAAAAGAAAAGTGGCACACACACAGTATGATTCTAGGACATCTAATCACAGTATAATCCTAATTTTTACAACAAAGATTGTAAATGAAACTGGAGCATCAATTTTGATTCTGTTTGTCACATTCAAAGAAATGTCTCTTCTTGGCTCTTTCAACCACCTCCTTGTTTTGTCATATATCAGATTGTCCCTGAGGCTTTTATTGTGTTTCATATGGTCAGTTGCTCCCACCTGAAAGAGTGATGACACTGAGCTTTGTGTGAGTTGTTGATAAATATGACAGCCACTCAAACTGTCAGGAGACGTGTGATTCAGACAAGTACAATAATGTGGCTGCTCACCTTTTTATTACTTCTGGGCGAAGGGACAGACTCGTGTTGAAGGCTGCTGGGATGATGTTATATTGATATTATTGGACTTTAATTGAAATCTATTGAGCTTTTCAGCTTGTCAAACACATACAGGAAACATAAATTTAGAATCAACAGGAAAAAATAAGCTGAGGTGAGTCCAGGTGTTTTAATTTTGAGAGAATCAGTCTTATAAAGCATTGCACTGTTTCAGTTTCTCTGCTGCAATTAACACCATAAAAATATTTTTTTCTAACACTAATGTTTTGTTTAGTAAAAGACCAATTTAAAAGCCCTCTCAGATATTCATTTTTCCTGTCATAAAAAAAAATAAAGAGAGCTAATAATACATATATCAACAACATATCCTTGACTTTTTGAATAACCAGTGGAAACTCTTCATAGATAAATGCAACACTTATTACATCCTTAAATTATCCTTTATTATTAAGATTTACTAATGCAAGTACTGAATTTACTGGAGCAGCAAGCTCTTATGTTCTCTAAAATAAATCTAAGCACAGTTCAGTGTGACTGAATAATGGGACTGAATAAAAGAGAAAGTTGTCTTGTAAAATTACATAGGAAAAAATGAGGTGATGTACAATTTTTTTGTATTGGCTTGTTGCATCATATCACACAACTAAAGCCATTTAGCTGAAAGTTTAACAATGTGTGAACATTGTTTTTGACATACAAAAGGGAGTAGTAATTACTGGTATCACCATTAAAATGACAGGCCACATAGTGGAGGCTGGCAGCTTTATTCTGCCCCTGCTCTGCATGTTCCTGTGTATTTCTTACTGTGTCTGTGCTTCTTGCATACATATTCATCCTACGGTTGCTAGGTTCATTAAGTTGCCTGCAAAAATCTGTCGAATGCATGCATTTAGTGACAGCCAGACCTCTGTGACTAATCTCAATTTAGAAAGGCATCCTCTGAAAATAGGCAGCAGTGATCTTGTGCAGCCTCTAACAGCCGTTACTCACGCAGAGGAAGAAAATTCACTCTGGAAAATGAGTCTCCCTCCCACCCGAGATCAGATATGTTGATTTTTCTGAGGGAAATAAACACTCTGGCAGATCCCTCTCACTCCCACACAGCCAAATTAGCTGTCACTGAGGACATTAAGCTGTCATCTTCTGAGGTTCCTCTTGAGCATGTTCCCAGCATATAGATGCTCTGTGAATGTCACTGCCCAAGTTGCCATTTTGGAAAAGGATGTAAAAGGATAATATTGCACCTTTGTGGCCAAACAATTGTCTGCATACAGACGGATAAATACATAAATAACATGTCATATGATGTTTACAGCCCTACTATCCCTATAGCTGACTAGAACAACACCTACCCTTACCATTACACAATAACACTACAGTACAGTGCTTGACATTAATTTGCTGCCCGTGTGTGAAGATGAAGTGCACCTCATTGTGCATACTAATGGCTCGCATAAGTCTTTCAGAATGATAGAACGGCTGTGTTTTGGAGATGACAATTGGAAATTAAAATAGGTTTCAGCTTATAGACGCCTCTCTTCCATCATGGTGGTGATAATTATGTTGATCTATTAGTTGCAAAACAGTAAACAAAGCTAATTTGCTCTCAGGTCTCACCGGTCTGGGAGAACGATGTTTTTCTGGCTGCAGAACTGGCACTGTGGGTGTTTATGTTTTACTGCAAAGGTTTTGCTTTGAAACAGCTGGGGGGGAAAAATGCAGCTATTTCATTCCTCATAATCTGAATCACAGTGAGCGGCACTGAGATGTTTACCTCCATGTCAGGACTAAAGGTAAAACAGATGACTCTGTGGCTGTTGCTCAGACCTCGTCTGTTGTAACTTTGCCCGGTCAAGCAAATGTTCAGTAGTGCATGCACAGCAATCACAGCCAGGTTTCACACTTGGTTTGAGCCCCCACTGAAGTTCACAGACTTCTGAAAGGCAGAACCAGTTTTCGGTTTCAAAGTAGTGAGTGAAAATGAGAATACTACAGTGTGGTAGATGCCTTTTTTCTCTGCAGCTGGTGCATGCTTTTGCTAATGACACCATTCAGCTATGTGATGCAGCCACACACATACAAACACACCAATTACCCATCAGCAAGGAGGAGTACTGGGGGCAGTGGGAGGTGATTCTGTCACTGATTGAAAGCTTTTTTTTTAAAACAAGTCTTGTTAAATCTCGTCACACTCTGTGACATATGATTTTAGCACTCTCTAATTAAACAAAGCATTCATAAATGTGCAAATATGACAGGACCTTCACCACTAGCCTCAAATTACTTAATTCAATATTTTAAAAAAACAAATATATCAACAACTATTGGATGGATTGCAATAAAGCAAATGTTAGCATGCTAAAATGCTACACTGAGATGGTAAATGATGTAACCATTGTACCAGCATGTCAGAATTATCATCGTGAGCATGTTAGCATGCTGATATTAGCTCAAAGCACTGCTGTGCTCGACTGTGTCTTGTTTAATAAATTTGAGTCTCAAAGTTCATTCTTGACCTTGGAAAAGGCCATTAACAAGATTATCCCACCACAAGGTCCATTTAGTAGCTGTTGAGAAGCTTTAGATTATGTCGCATGATGCCTGTTTTCTCATGAAATACTGTGATTTACTGTAAAAATGCTAAATGTACTAATATGAAAATAAACTTAGCTTTAAAATAGCCTACAATGATTCAAAACTCAGCAGAAGTCAGCTAAATTGGACACTATAATCCACATTCTATTGAGCATGGGTTGTGTCACATAAATCATTTCCCCCTCTCTTATTCATCCCTGAAGTTATTCACTTCCTGGAAATAAATACAATATCCAGGACCTCCTTTCTTTTGTGACTATATTGTGTGAAGCTTCTGGTCGTTCATCTTGAGAGCAGGTGGAAAAAGGTCGAATCAGTGCTGGCGGCTAGGCTTGTGTCGGGTTGAAAACACTGATCTGATAATGTCCTCATTATTCGACCTCAGCCCAATGGAAACCACAGCCGGGAGCAGGAGGTGTGCTCTGCTGATGACAGCCATCGCCTCAGGGCCGTCATGGGCCAGATGAGTCCTGGATGGCAGTGCACAAACACCTCTGGGCTCCATCAGTCACAACATATCTGCTTGAGAGAGAAAGGATGCAAAGTTAAGGAGCTGCTGGTGTCTGAGGATGACTTAGATTTTTTTCCTCTAATCAATGTGGTAGGTGTCGATTTAAACGTGACTGAAAATTAGAGCACTCACATATCAAATCCTCATTTTCACATGAATATAAGTCCCTTTCTTCTCTCTTTCTCTGTCATTATGTAGCATCACATGGATTCAAAACCCAACAGGAAATCACAGCATCACATCTGGTGCTTCAGCTTCAAGTACAGACAGTATAATACTCAAATAGCAAGCTCCACTGTGGCAATAATCCTGCTCCTGTATGCTGCAGCTGCATGCGTACTGTCTGCTAAGACTGCTTTGTCCCTACTGTGACAGATCAGTTTATAGCCTCAGTGTGAAACTGTAGAGGAAGAGCGATCACTCCGATCTCTCTGACTGATGGGCCTCTGAATTTATTTCAGCTATCAGCAAAGTCAGCATGAAGAGATGCCCCCTGAGTGAATATACAAACATGTTTAAAGCTCCAGGTCAAAGCTAACGCTCTTCAGCTGAATAGAAAGAGCCGGAGATGGGTGGTAGAACTTTTGTTTTTTTGTTGTTGTTGTTGAGAGCAGTGTACAAATATCAACTTTTCCTTTCACTAATGTGTAGGGCTTAAATGATCTATAAGATCGATAAAAATAAGTCATCAACAATTTTGATAACTGATTAATTTTCTTCTTCTTTCAGCTTTTCTCTGTTCTAAATCACTGAACATTTAATATCTTTGGGTTTTGGACTACTTACTTGTGATTGCTACAATTTCATAATTTTCTGTGCTTTTATAGACTAAATAATTAAGATTAATTGATAATGTAAATGAAGAATCATAAGTTGCAGCTCCACCAAAGAGGATTAGGAGTATGGGAACTTAGACACAAACTAATTAAAAGTAAATTAAATTTTGATTGATTAACCGTACATATGTGATTATGTCATCAATATTTTGTGAATATTTTATAAGTTTATATAAGTTTTTCATCAGAAAGAGAGCATAAAAACATACAGTAAGCCCCTACAAAAAAGCACATATGAAATTCATGTTTTCATATATGAAAGGTCAAAATTAATACATGCGCATTGCTTATATACATATTCATCACAGTTTCACATGTTCTTGTTGTTTTCATGTCATGACCTGTATAATTTGAAATGATCACATGTTGAATGTTTAATAACCACAAGTGTTTGTAGGAAAATTAATCACAAAATGTAATAAATTCACATTTGCTTCTTTGTAAGGGACAGAAAGAGTGAAGAAAATAATCTGTATCACTTCTCATCCAATTTGGCTTAAAAGCTGAGTTTCTAAGTTCATTCATGACCTTGGGTACAGCAGCTCAGCAAACATTTTCACCAGAAGGTCCATTGAGTAGCTTTTCTGGGGCTTTCAATCATATCACAGCATCTTCATCCCTACATGGAGTTTGCTCAGTTGTCATGGAATTGTGGATCTTCAAATTAGCAATTTTTCATAGCACTTTACGAAATCCTCGTTGTCATTTATAGTATTTTCTATAAATTTATTGCAATGAGGAATTATAGAAATACAACATTGGATGTTGAATTGAAGGCTGATTAGGACAACATGTATCAATTAGGAGCCAAAAGAGCCTCTGTTTGACAGTTTAAATGGATGTTTTTAGCTGTGGAGTTGCATTTAAATACTGTTATTAAAAGACAAAATTAATTGCAGGCTGACAGTCTTTGGCCTTACTGACAGACAGTGAGATAAGAGGTGACAAGAGGGTAACTAGAGTGCTTTCAGAGTCACTTTGACTGATATTGAATGTTTGGCACCTCATTTTACCTCTCTCTTTTCATTGCTTCTGCCTGCACTGAGGTTATTTCACTGTCACACACAGCCAGCGCAATCTATCACTCACTGTCATGTCACTGTTGTTCCTCTTTCGGGAGATTTGAGCATATGTGTAGGATTATCAGCAGTGAGCCTATACATCTGCTGATCAGTGATCCTGGTCATTTTTCAATCCTCTGTCCCTAAAGGTCCCCCTGTACAATAAAGCCATGTAAGAAGATAGATAGCCAGTTCCTGATCGCCCATCTGTCACTTCCGGCTGCCATCAGCACTAAACAATCTGGGCTCACAGTGACTCAGAAGCTATTTCATATGAATTTCTCTGACACCGAGCGTCATAATGTTTTTAGGCAAACACTAGGAAAGGTCAAACAGCCTTTGTGATATGTTTTCTGTCATCTTGTACTCTCTCAAGTATTATTCTGGTGAAGAAAGCAGAAAGGCTGAGAGGAAAACCATGTAGTGAGTCACACAGTAGGCGATGAAGCGCCCACTGGGAATTGCCCGGGCGGTTGCTTTTAAAGGCAGGTGTTTCTTGAGACATCTCAAGACGTTTCATGTAAGCTTTATTTACTTTTATGTTATTGTTTTCAAGCCAGCAGCTGGGAGATGTGTTGCTAATTTACATGTTATATTTTGGTCTATTTTGGTCTTGGCACAATTTTCAGAGCGTGAAAATACTGTATGTTTGTGAGTCAGTGAGTCCGTTTTATAACCCTGATGAAGTGTTGTTGCCTACGCTCTTGGCTGGCACGCCATCATGTGATTGGACTCTCCAGTGGTTTCCTTGGAGCTTGTTGCACAAGTTTTATTTTGACTCATTCTTAACAGCCTGTCATTGCAGGTCAAGAATGTGGATGAAAATAAAATTAATTGATGTTGCTGTTTTCTTTTTGGTTGACTTTGGCAAAAGAAAAAAAATGTTAAAAGAGAGATAATGTCACATTCTGCAAATGGGTTGTTTTCCACTTTTTGGTTTCATGCATTTTTCCACAGAAAGTACATTTCGTCAATTTATTTCAGTAAAACCTAAAAGTTTTACTGGGACTTGCTGTCCACATAAGAATGTGCATCTATTACTTTGAGAAAACCTTGATTATTTCGGGATCATGTTTACCATGATCACTGTCTTAGTTTAACATATTAGCATGCTAACATTTGCTAATTAGCACAAAATACAAAGTACAGCTGCAGGTATTTTAGTCATTAAACCAAAGTATTAGACTTGAAATTTTGACTAGATGATGGCGCTAGATTAAAAGTTAAGGCATCACCATTGTTATTACCATTCATCCTGAGGGGACATGAATGTATGTACTAAAGCGCAAGGTGGTGCTAGAGGGAAAAAATCAGGGGAACACCAAAGTTAGAGTGATTCATTCTCTGGAGATCATGAATGTCTTGAGATATTTCAGTCTGGACCAAAGTGGTGGACTGACCAACTGATTGACAGCTAGAAACACAACAATGAGCCAACAATGAACATGGGGACTGTTTTGTGTGACATAAAGCACCCTGCTGCTGTAAAATCTCACAAAAGCACCAAATGTGTATTAATCCATGGCTGAAAATAGACCCCAACAAACACATTTTGATGTCTGAATAATGTTTGTCAAAAGAGCGCCCTGCTGTTTCAGAACATTACTATAAAAAAAAATCTATATCTATTTGTCAGCCATTTCAAAATGTTTTATCAATTGGAACAAAGGGGCCACAGACAGGACAGATAGAAAGCACTGAAATATGGATTGGAACATTTTTGATTTTTGGTGTGTTCATGGGATTTGTTGACAACATAGAATGACATCAGCTTTTACTTAAGGAAAGATTGATGAAACCCAGTTTGAGAAAATGTGTTATTTAGCCTTGTGTGATATTTCTAAAGGTTTAGTGGTTAATAAGATACTTGTGCGCCCTCGGCTTATATTTCCTGAATATTGCTTGTGCTTTGGGAAACAGTCCCACAGTGTAGGAGTGAAAACAACTAAATATGCACATAAACTCCACAAAGCAATAAATCTGATTTCAATTATTTTGCAGGCAGGATGCGAAACCTTCTCTCAATGGAGGAGTGAATTGCATTGTGTGGATCACCTTATCACTGCCCTTTACTAGATGCCAATTACTCACAAAAATGTCACTTCCAGTCGCTCATTCTGTTGCCTTTTTATTTCACCAATGTTATCTACAGTTGTTTGTAATCTAGTTTTATTTTTATTCTTCACAGCTTTTCCTACGGTGGAAGCTGCTTTTTTATTATTATATCAAAGAACAAAAGATCAGAGGAAATGCGGTTTGTGCTAGATCAATGCTAAATTAGTTTTCTTTTTTCCCATTTTTGATTATGCTGATGTGTATTCCTCCTAGCCAAACAGTGTGTTAGACATGTCTGTGCATGTCTTTGCATTGTAAACATTCACATCAGAGTGTAAGGGTTTGCCAGAGAAACTGTGGTACTGTGTGCTTCTTTGTTTCCCTCGGGTTACCCAGCACAGCGTTGACACGGCTCGTAGTTATTCCTGCTCGCTCATTCATGCAAACTCCTCCTCCTCCTCCTCCTCCTCACTCTCTTGCCTTACATATCTCCCAATATTCCTGTCTCTGCCTCCCTCCCTTGCTCTTTCTCCTTCTTTCCATACCCTCTCTTGCCAACCATTCATCCGTAGCTGGTACACTGGTGGCTATCCTGTGTGCCCTGCCTGATGCTTATAGGCTGCTTTCAGATCTCTGTCTCTCCCCTAAGCAACAGCACAGATTAAATACTTAACTTTATTCATTTTTTTTCTCTCCCTCTCCCACCCTCTCCCCTGCCTGGCATTAAAAATTCATCCACTCTGTGTTGTGTTAAAAGCACATTACGCAAGACTCTAAATATACCCCCTCCCATGCAGGAACCATTTGTCCCTTGCTGCCTTTACGTCTGTACTCTGTCTGTGTGCATGTGTGCATTGTGTGTGTGTGTGTGTTTGTGTGTTTGTGTGCATGAGCTGAAGGCTTTTTCATTGCTTTGATGCTACATTTATTATATCTGTCAAATCCCAGGGGGAGGCCAGCTATAGTGCTCAGGAAAGTCCCTCAGGTGGCAACCGGGTGACATAGCAGACCGACAAACAGGTAGGGTTAAGTAAGGACCTCTCGAATTGACAACCACTCATGCCTGCACTGCTGAAATGCAGCATGTGCTTATTTGTCTTATTTAGCACAGTGCCCTTGCCTCTTTCACCTGTGAGAGGTCATTACTGTATTGCAGCAGGCGTTTGACCGATCACTCTGAAGGCCGTTTATCACGTAGAGAAGAGCATTCAGTGAAGAGCAAAGTGCTGCTGTGTGCATCAGTCTCTCCCCAGACCGGTCTGCCTGTCTGCCCCCAGCAACAAAAGCTGACAGTCGGACCGTTTGATGCTGCCTCCTGGCTGAAAAGCCTCTGTAATTGGCTGCCATTACAAACTGTTCCCTATCCTTAACAATGGCAGTGACAAGAAAGAGAGAAAAATATTCTCGGCACCATCTTTTGAAATCCAGTGTCTGTCAAAGAGCGGAAGAACAAGTTAATTGTTTTCTGAATGAGACACTGTGTACATTTCTAATATGGTGTTACATTTTACAAACTCAGTGTGTTATTCAAATGCAAGGTCTCTGTTAGACTCTAATAACCTTTATGGAGATCTGCTGTGCTGTAAAATGATTTGTTTAAAATAATCTGCTGAATTCTTCAAAAACCTTTTTTTTTCCTTTCAAGGTTTTTTTTTTTTTAAAAAATGTTGATGATTCACGTAATGTTGGGACATTACTGCTCAAGTATTAAGTATGTTTAATTCCCTCTATTGGATAAAATACAATGTGTAACTAATAAGTGTGGAGAATCCAGTTTAAGCAGTGACATGCTGAGGCGCCACACTGCACAGCTGTACATGCAGAGTTAAGCAGTTGAGTATCACAAGGCGGACTGTGACAGACTAGGGGTTTGTTCTGTTTCTCCAATCCCCTCCACATATGACACCTCATGCTTGCCAGTGCATCTCTCCATAGACAACACCTGCCAGCTCTTCCTGCCTGCTTGCACTGATGTGTGACATTCCTAACTCACAATCATGGACACAACACCTGCGATCTACAAAGTTGAGGAAGCTGCCAACTTCCTCCTATTATATGAGATGTGTGTCTTTCTCTCTCTCTTTTCCTTTCTGGCTCTTGTTTGTCGCCTCTCATCACCATTTGTACACAGTGTGATACACAAAGCAAATGTATCACGTGTCTTAAATGGCTACAAGGAGTCTCTTCTATACAAATAAATCCTTCCTCTGCTCCACATTTAAAAAAAGAGTACCAAAGCCCTGAAATTAATAAAGATGCAAGCAAAGACGAGAGAGTATATGCTGCAGTGCAATGCCAAGAGCAATTATTAGTGAGAAGAGGCAGAGGAACATCTGGTCCCTCGTGGCCAATTCGTCTGCTTGAGCACCTTGCGCATCCAGTATCCCATCCCTGTCCCCTCTTTCCTCAGCAGCTGAGTGACAGTATTTTGCTGCGCGTTAGTCTGTTCTCTCTCCCCATGGGTCTAATTTGTGCAAGCTGCTTTTGAATTGTTGCAAAGAAGATGCAGGAAGAAAGCCAGCTGAGGGGGGTGGGGCGTATGGGACCTGCTGTTCCTCTGTGCCTTTAGTTCTGTTGCCAAATCATCTGCATTCTTCAGTTCTTCCCCTGCACTCCTTCCTCTTTCACCCCAAACTGTCAGCGGTGTGTTTGTACTGTTTGTTCATATAATGAAGGATAAAGGAAAGGTGAGAAGGTGATGAGGTTAGTAGGGTAGTGAGAGCGAGACTTTTTATGTTTTAAATAACTTGAGCTGAATAACACGAAAAGTGAGCCAGAAAATGATTCACTGATAAGAATTCAGTTATTTTGCAACAACATACAGTATTTTATACTCTAATTAGTATTTACAAAGCTTCATCACAGTACATAACACCAGTGTAACTATATCCCCTGTCTTTTCTTGCAATGTCATTTCTCACTTGGCATTTGCAGCAGCAGCTTATGATAACCTTCAAAGGCTTCAACTCAGCCATGACTCAGACACTGTACCTACAGGCGGCCCTGCTTTGCAAGCAGAAGTATCGTACTTTAGCTATTTTCTCTACTGAGGGACAGGATGAATCAGCAACATCTGAACTCTGCATGAAAAAAGTCGAGGCTATAAGTTGACACCTTCAAAGTGTCACTTTTGAAAAGAAAAGAAAAAGACAGCCTGTCTGTTTCATGTGAAGATTAGTCACTCGTAACTTTAAAAGATCCAGGGGTGCAGAGCCTCAGCAAAAAAAAAGTGTCATATCTATGCCCAAGGACAGCTCAGTTTGCCTTTGTATGTAACCTTTTACACCACGATTCCCTATAGCAAGAGAGAGAAACTCCAGTCCTGACACCTAAGCTATAATGACACACCAATTTACAACTCCCCAAGAGAGGAAGAGAGGGTTACAGCATGCGAACTGTAGCTCTGACAGTGCTGAGCATCTTTAAACCAGGGATGTGAGTACATCAAAGGTTGAAAACTGTTAACAGTAACATAACTTTGTTAAACTGTAATGGCAAAATTTGAGAATTCAGCAAAATCCCGGATAACATTCAAGTTTTTTTTTAATATCTTCTGCCAAGCAGCAAAGGCTATGATGAGATTGTGGTTATGGTTAGGTAACTAAAACAGTTGGTTCAGGTTAGGAAAAACTCATTTGACTCATCGACAATTTGAGATCTTAAATGTAAATTTTGAATGGATTGTAAGTGTATTTGAAGTAACGTGTTTGAAATGTATAGTGTGTCATACCCCTTTAAACTTACATATACATCTTGAACATGACAGCACCAGAGGAAATCTCAGTGTGCCACTCATTATACACCATTCATACAAATTTATTAAAGGATCATTCTGGTTAATTAACATTTGTAATTCATTTTTGTAATCTCTGTAACCATCATTCCTCATTTTTTGTGACCAAATTCTTATTATTTTTTGATTTGTGTTATACTGTTCACACAGAACAGTGTAAAACGTATATTTATATCAATGACTGACAGATAATTACAGAAGAAGACAGGAAAAACAAATACAAGAAAATTAAAAAGGAAAGAAAATTCTAAACAAGATAAAACATACATTTTCACCACCCACACAACCCAGCCCTCTTGCTGCATTGCAATTCAGCTGACAGTCTAAACACCAACAGTAGTGGCTTATCTTTCAAATATTTACATGTTTGATACATGTCGGATCAAATTAAATCAGCAGATGTTTTGATAGTAGCATTTCAGTTTATGAAGATAGATAGTAACTAAGAGTAGTTCATCTTAACCATGTATCAAGGACACAAAACATCATAACAATACACATCATCTACATGTGATTCTTACTTATAGCCCATCAAAGATAAGATAAAAAAATCTCTATTTGAATACAAATATAGTCAAATTGAGTGCAAATATTGCAGAAAAGGACCCAGAGATTCTCCCCACTTATGTTGACATTTAAAGTTATTAAAATGCTGTTTCTCAATGTGAATAATCAAAATAAGTTCATGCAACCAGTTGATGAAGCACGGTGGAATTGGTGTCTTCCAGTCTTTGAGAATACATTTTTTAGGTAGCACCAGGCCCATCAACAGAGCTGTTAGTATGCGTGAGAGGAGAGTTAAAGAGTCCTCTGAGCATCCAAAGAGTGAGCCAAATCCCTGTCAGGAGAGAGAGTCTTGCGTAAACACCAGAAAATAAATAAATAAATGAATAAAATTCTGGACCAGAATGGATAAACTGGTGAACAATCCCAAAATAAATGCTAGAGACAGACAAAGAGAGACATTTCCAACACTAAAAGATGATGCAAAGAGAACTCCCGCTGTTTGATACATAACGTGTCCAGAGGTTTCCATCTTACACTAAAAATTTTCTTAGTTGCACTCAGGCCTCACCAGTGGCTAACGTTAGCAAGCTAGCTAATAAGACACAACATGCAAATGGAACTACTTGAAGTCACATTTCTTTTCTTTTGGTGGCGGCTAACTGTGTCCCAGCACCTCCAGCCCTGCGTCAAGCTAGCACATACCAACTCAGGCTGTCCACTGAGACCAAAACGCCACCAAACTACAAATGATAGGGCAAACCTTGTGACCACCACAGCCTCAAAGTAACAAAGTATTACTGGGATTAGTAACTTTAATGTAATTAAATGTAAACCCTTACACATTACTGTAACTCACACTGCACAACATTGGTGCTGACATAGTTTTCCTGTGCAATGATGAATTATTACTGGTATTTCAGGTCAGCTCACTTTTAGTTTTTAGTTTTACCTCCAAATACAGTGGTTTAGATAATCTGTCACAGCCATGCTACTGTTCATCTTTATGTTTTCCTGTTTCTCCGTTCCTCCTGTTTCTTGTCCCCAGTTTGTCTCTCTCTCTGTGTGCATGTGTGTGTATTTCTGCTGCAGAACTGATTTCCACACACCTGCGCATCACCTCTCCAGGATATCTACCCTAGCGTTTCTCCCACTCATCACCAGATTGTTGTTTCTGCCAGAGTGGTAGCTATACTCCAGCTCTCTTTGCATTTTGATATTTTCTGAGTTAAGTTCCACATGTTTTGCAACTGGATTAAAGCCTGTTTATCTCCTGTGTTTCAGGATCCCTGCCAGCCTGTCTGCCTGTCTGCATGTTTACCTCTGCCACACTGCCTTGCCATCTCCATTCCTCCTGTCTCCTTCAGCCGTCCCCAGTCATCTCATCATCCTTTGAAGTACAATAAATCTGTTAAACGTAATCTGCCTCTGAGTCTGCGTTCTGCACTTGGGTCCACTAGTAAACTAATTCTGACATAATCTGGACAATCTATTGGCTTGTTGACTAGCTGTCTGATCATCTTAATGTTTCTCACCCCATCAGACTTTGTTTTGGTGATTTGGCAACATTCCTTCATCTCATCCATTAACTTGGCAAGTATAATATTATCATGACTGATAATGAAACTATGGCCAATATGAGAAAAAGAACATTCAAGTGGTGATAAACTGGAATTATCCTTGTCACATAGCATAACATACAATTACATAAACAGAGGAAAATGTTTTTCATTGTTGGGTCTTACAGTAAAGGCGATCTAGGGCACACGTACAAATGTTAAGATTAGCGATTACAGAGGCTGAATAGCAAAGTAACCCAAACACTTTGAGAATCTCTCCTCATCTACTGTAATCTGTCTCTTTTTTTCTCATTAGAGAAAATTTTAAAAGTTTTGGGAGGGAAGATGAGAGGGAAAAAAAACAGCTGGAGCCTAGTCAGTTGTTTTTTTAAGTGCCTGGTGTTGCCCAAAATGTCACACATCATAAAAAACACCTATTTTTGTAAGCCACGGGTGAGAAAGTAAATGAAAGCCAGAGAAATGCTGGGAGGTCTATTACAACATCTGTAATGATCCATGATGGTGCAGAGTGCAGCATAAATCAAAGAGACATCCAGCTATAGACAATGGGAAATTAAATTGGGTAATGGAGTGTGGGAGCAAACTGGGGAAAGCTTGCATCAAATTTCACCATGCAGACAGAACTATTGACAATAACAACAGAAGTCATGCTGTGAGGCAGAAATGTTCTTCTCTGAGTCTCCTGCCTTGTCTTTTGATTAAAAAAGGGAAAGGTATCAGGTTAAAGGATATAATGTAAATTACTTTGTCTGGTTTTAAAGTTTCAGAGATTTGTGACTTGATTTCTCTCGAAAATAGTTGTATTGCTTATCAAATAAGATAAAGTTGCTTCTTATTTTTTATATCTCTACTTAGTTTTACACATTAAAAGGGGGCATACCATGCTTTTTTGTGATTTTCTGTCATTTATATACTGTAATGTCTACGTCTACGTTGCTTAGGGTTCCTACACTTGAGGTAAACATATGTAAAAATGTTCCCTGCAAGTCAAAAGCTCAGACTTTGGCCTGCACTGAAAGTTTCATTTGCTAATTACCTCTACTTCCTCCTCATGATGACATCAGATTGTTCACACATGCCCACAAATGCCTGTCCACTCTGTGGCTTTTGTTGCTATGGTTGTTGCTATGGTTGTTGGTAAGGTTCATCCATAGATTGTTCACATTGTCCACTCGCATATTTCGAATCTGATTCAGGCTCAAACATGTACACATATCTGATAAGTATCTATTTTGAGTAAAGAACGAGAAAAAGAAACAAAATCTGACTACTATTGTTTGTTTATGTAGTCTCTGGGAGATGCTGGAAATCGGCTGAAGGGCAGCTTCCAAGAGCTGGCCAATCAGAACAGAGTGGGCTCATCAGGAAGTGGGGCCTTAAAGAGACAGGAGCGAAAACAGCCTGTTTCAGACAGAGACTGATCTGAGGGGCTGCCTAAAGATCCAGTATAAGATAAATAAGTAGTTTTTTTAAACTATAAATTATGCAAATATATTCCATAAAGCCCCAGAATAAAAAAAATATTGACCTGGAAATGTGCTTGATATGTTCCCTTTAACACTTCTGTATGGCCTCCTGCTTCTTTTATTTACTTGCAGATTGCAGCTCCAGTCTGCCTTTAATGATTCAGAGGCAAAATGAGATGGCCTAACAATAGTCCCCATGTGTCTGTTCTCTGGGGGGGGGGGGTTAAATGTAAGATGTCATCCACATGACAAGATGAGTCTGACATCCCAGAAGAAAGAAAAGCCTCACTGAAATGAGATGAGATCACTTAGAGCAAATCTCCAGACCCTAATCAAGAAATTACGTAATACAACAGAATGCACAAAATAAATCACTGTGGTTTTAATTAAAGCAGTGAAATTAAACAGACTGACAGGAGGAAGTTTTTTTTTCCTTGTCTGACAGGTTTTGTTCTCAGTGCAGCTGTGCAGTGCGTGAGGAAGCAGAGAGTGATGAGAAAACGCTCTCTGCATCCTGAAGACATCTGAGAGACACTTGAAACTGTTCAGTCTTCAATAAATGTCGCTTTTTTTTAGCCAGAGGAAATACAGAGTCGATGTCTGCTGCATTATTGTTCCACAGCAACGTTTGCAACATGCATGCATGCAGCCTAACAGAGATGGTGAGCATAGATAAATACAAACGGATGGTTTGACAAGATGGATTCAAACTGAGAGGAGCTGATGGGTGATGATTATCTAGAGTGAGAAGGATGACGGCAGGCCCCAGACGGTCACCAGACATCTCATGACTTGGCATTTTGTCATTTTGAAAGGACACGTTGTGCCAACACTTTGTGTCTCTGTGTGTGTGCACATGGAGGTGATTGTGAGTAAAACTTTATGTCCATCATTTTCCATTTGAATCTAATTACATCATATTAATTCAAGCAATTTGCGTGCGCTGTCTCCTTTTGTCACAGACACACCTCTTAAACTTTAACAAACTGTGAAACAGTTTTAGACATGCTGATGGATGCCGAATACCATGTAGTTATTGCAACCTGCAAGTGTTTCAGCTGTAAGACACAGAAAAAAGAGCTTCTTCTCTAGACCTTTTTACACTTGAGCTAGAAGCTTGTGTTTGCTAGTTGCAGCATTAATGGAAATTAGGCCCAGTGCCCAGCCTGAAATGGCTTTGTGCAAAAGATTCTACAAATATCGATCAATCATAACGTACAAATATACCTTATGCACGGTGATGTTTCCTCAGGTAAGTGCAGGAGAATAAAAGGAGACTGTACAGTTCAGCTCACATATATTTGTCGGCTGATAGGTGGATAACAAAAGATTGAAATGGTGACATGCTGGGAGTAGGAGTGAAAGGACTCAGTGATCATCCATCACTCTTCTCAGGGTTGATTGGTCATGCCTGCGGATGAGACAAGATGGACTGTCACTTTCTGCAGAGGAGAGGCGTCTCTGTGCAGGGGAGAGGCCTTGAGCCAAAAGGCAGAAGAGGTTGAGACAAGGACTGAGCCTCTTTGGTTTGGACCTGGCTGCGTCCGCTATTCTGAAATGCTCTTTCAACACTTTCTCTCCACTGTGATCCTTCACCGTGTCAGAGAAGAAGTCTTTGTTCCTGCCTGGCATCAGCACACCTGCTTGGAAACCTTGCTTCATTTGCAGCAGGGTTCTCTGAACCAGATACCAGCCGTGTGCTCAAGCCACGACCACTAGAGTTCCCTGCCATGTTATTTCCGGCGGCGGTGCCCTAACTGGGGCTCATGGGACAGAGGGGGAAGTCTGCTGGGTTTCCTCAGAGATGACTGCTGTCTCTTAAATAATTTAGTGAAGCCACAGAAAGCTTGGTGAAAGACAGAGGCACTTACTGAGCAAAACTTGTGCTACTGTATCTACCAGCTGTCTAAACCTACTGGCCTTCTGTTTCTCTGATTCTGTATGATTATTGCAAAGAAGAGTTTTGTACATTTTTGTGTGTGTGTGTTTCTTTAGTGTGCGACTACCTTGAAAGTTGCAGACATCACAACAAATGAAAGCACAGTGAAGCACCTCTCAAGAGGGATTTATACATTGAAATTGAATATAACTCAGAATGTTATGACACAAAAACAGCTCTGATCAGGATACCAAGAACAAAAACAAAAGAAAAAGCACAGATTTGAATTAACTTTAAGTAAACACAAACCAAATAAGCTACAGGGTTCATTACAGTAAAGTAACATTTTGAAATAAATGGTCTGTTGCATCATTTTACTTGTACAAAACTGATGATTTTTGAGTATTTCAGTATTTCACATGTAGGAAATTTCAGTTAAGGCAGGCAGCAGGGTGGAAACAGTCAGAGTGCATCTGGACAGCTGCAACCATCAGGATGAGAGAATGAAAGAGGAGTTAGATCAAAGGAATCTGATCCAAGATGTAAGCTGTGGGAAAAAAAGTAATAAAATGTTTGGCTTTTATATGAAAAATAGCTAATGCAACATTTTACCCACGCTCCAGCAGCTCTGAATGCTTGCTTGTGAGTGCTTGATTTGGACAGACATGGGCGCAGGATGTGATATTCATTTAGTTTTTTTCTGTGTGCCATTTATTTGTATCTGCATATGCCTCAGTGGCCCCATGCCTGTTATTTTGGTTAAGAGAGCATTGCAGCCTGTGGCTAAAAAATGCCAACCTAACAGTTAGTAATTAATCGAATTTATTCTAATTGTGCTCACAAGGCTCAATCTGCTCCACTAAAACAAGGAGTGAACATAGGGAAACATAGCCAGGAAATGAAGCGGGAAATAAAGACAAACTAGCATTGTTGAAGGCAGAGGACTCTGAAATAGCTGCCTGCAGAACAACATGCTGCTGTTGCAGGTGAAGATATACGACTGCAGACGAATATGAAATGTGTTCACAGCATAAACTTACTCATTAACGAGGCTCACATGTGGACAATGTTTATGTAAAACAAATTGGGAACAATTTGGGGTCCCTTAACAGATTGTATCAGAGAGCAAATGGGCTCAGCTGCATTAGTGCATGTTGATTTATGCCCCCTCCACCCCCCAGCATAGCTCTATGTACTGTTAATTTGAATTTTGTCTGTCTACAGATTAAACTAACAAGATAGGACGTGTTAATTAGTGAGCTTCAGAGGTGCTGGTAGGTGGATTTTGTTACCTTTGGATGGAGCCAGGCTAGCTGTTTCCCCCTGTTTCCACTCATTGTGCTAAGCTAAGCTAACTGGCTGCTGGTTGTAGCTCCATATTAAATAGGCAGGCATGAGAGTGGTGTCAATCTGTTCATCTAACTCTCGCCAAGAAATTGAATAAGTACATTTTCCAAAATGTCAATACCAATCTTTTAACTTACCTTTTCGAAAGAACACTCAGTAGATATCCCGGGCTGTGTATGTAGGGACAATCTCAGTCTGTTTGGATGTTTACATCACTGCTTGTCTGATTTTATGTCGGCAGGTTGGGAGGTTTAGTTGTTGCAATTTATTGGTCGTGTTTTTTTTTTTTATACTTGTTCATAAAAATTACAAATAAAATTTAAAAAGTGGGCACAGAGGTCAGTGACTCTTTCACTTGGTTACATATAAGCGTGTTCTTCCTTTCTTCATGTGAATGAATGTCTTTCCACTTTCTAAAGATGCAGGACAACTGAAGCCTCAAAATTTCTTGTAGATTCAATACATACAATGTATTATATAAAATGTTTACTACAGCTACCCATGATCTTGACTAGATGTGGGAAAAAGAAAGAAAAGGAAGCTTTATAGGCTGTATAGCTTATATATGAATCCCCTGTGTGTTAACTGTTTCTCTCAGTGATATGCAATGATTGTATATCTTGTTCTACCTGATCACACATGCTATAGTATTGCTCTCCTTCGGTGTTGTGGTGGTGCAGAAGCAGCCTACACAACACAGAAACATTGTCCTCTCATTGAAGTAGCAGATCCTCCTCACTGCAGCCCTTCCATCCATTAGAAGTGAATCTCGATGACACGACAACCTTTGATATTCACACCAAGAATCAAACCAACCCGACCTCTTCATAGCCAGCGCCCGCCCCCACATAATCCCACAACAATGAAGAAAATGATATTAATACACCGAGAAGCTGCAGGTCTCATGCAGCCTATCAGCACCCGCAGGCAAAGGGGCTCAACTGTCATTTACATGCTAATGGTGTTAGTGGAGGCGATGCGAAAGGGGCCAGGGCAGGGGGCGAGTGGAGGAGGTTTTGGGGGCCACAGCACTGCACAGCGTGGCGCAGCACGGCGTTGCATATACAACCCTGCAGTGTGGTAAACCATTTGCTGGTCCTCATCTGGTCCAGCCAGCAGGTCCATTTAGCTACACACTGCTTAATCAGACGTGTCTGTTGGACGCCTCCTCTGAGGTACACACACACATGCACGCATGCACACACACACAGACACACACACTGCCAGACCTCTTTTCAAACACAAATGAGTCTGTCTTATTTCCAACTGCTGAGCTGGTGTTGTTGTGCACCTGGCTTTGGGTGGCATTAAATGTCTCCACATTTAAAGGTTCTGCTTGTCTCTTTTCATCATCAGAATTTAATTGAGCATTTTTACAGCTATTGTTTATCAACATCTATGTGTGTTTTGAGTTGAATTATTCATATGTTGTGTGTGTTGCGCTGGCAGATTACAATGTACTTTGGCCTTTATCAACATGTTGTCTTACTGAGAACAGAATTCAAGGCCAACAATAAAGCAACCTGTATTTTTCTCCCTCACTCTTACTGTACGGTGTAGGTGTAATGTCCTCTATTTAGATGCAATTCAAAGGTTGGTGTGGGTGTACTGCAACTTTAGCCAGCCAGAGAAAAATAAGAAGAAGCCCAAGAATAGCCTCACAGAGCCATGACTGAAGTGTACCAATCACCTGAGTAACAACCAATTATTGTCTGTGATTTGTTGGAAAGTTACATGAACGGATGTGTAAGAAATTCTGCTTATCAAGGGGTGACACAAGTTTAAAACTTTTACTGTTGCTTTTCATACTTGAGTTAAAGCATGATGTGTTTTTGAGGACAATGTTTTCTTTTAAGATCTCCAAACACGTTAATGGAGTCATAGAACCCATCCTGGGGGGCCATAATCGTTCATATCTCATAATGCAATGATTGCCCCGAAACCATGTTTTTCATGGTTGACAGGCAAGATTTAGAGAGCTTGCGTCCCATATTTTTTCAGTCATATTTGCTGGAAGCAATCTGGGTCCAGCACTGGCCTAGTTATGGCCCTCTATTTCGGGCAACCCTTTAGAAAGTATTAAACAGAAGAGAACAATGCAATGTTTGAGTGGCATGAAATACTCTCACAGATGAGAGCCACATCTGTCCAAAAAAGTGGTGGACTGGCATCAGTCATGTGACTGTAGACTGTGACACTGATCAACCCTCGACTGGCGCAGACAGACAGGAAATAGAGTTTTTATGATGTTACAGCCTCGTAATGTCACATCTGTAATTTCTCTTGAATTCCATAATTTCCTGCTTATAAATGTGTGTGTGTGTATGTGTGTGTGTGTGTGTGTCTTCGCAATTCAAGAGATTGTGAGTCTCTACTGGACCTGCTTTTGATGATTTCCGCAAGTGTTTGACCTTTGAATCAGGGGCACAGTCTGTCCACAGGTACTTTGAGGTTTATTTCAGAGCTATGTGAGGATGAAAAGAGTTTACTTACTCTTTTATCATATTTAAGATTTCTAATAAAAGTTTCAGTACCATTTTTTGATAAGTGACCCTTTATAAAAAGTTTTATAAGTTGTAATTAATGGATTCATTCATGGTTAATAAATAATCCCTAAACCTTTATAAATCAGATATAAGGCATTAGTAAGAACAACTTTTGGATTATCAGGTTGTGAAAAATCTCTTTCACTGTTGAGTCATCATATATATATATACATATAAAATTCATCTTGTTTTTCCATAAATCATCTTCCCACTTTTAACAACGAGTATTAAGTTATCTTTGGCCTGTTACTAAAAATCAAAAGTGAGAAAAGAATAAAAGTTATGGGGAAATTAATAAACAGAAAAGCTAATGAATCCCTAAAACTACTTTTGTGCCAACTATGACACCAGACTGTATCTGTTCCTTGATCCATAGCAACAGTTAATGTTTTGATCCACAACTTTAGAAAGTTCACTTTGTAGATACTACAGAAAGGAAGATGATCTGACACCTAACAATATGCATTTATTGCCTATTACTTTGTTCAAAAGGGTGAACTCAGGCTTTATACAACCACTGCAGCTGCTCTGCCTGGCTGTGGGTTGAAGCTGTGGCTGTGAACTCTGGACCTGGTTATTGCTGGAGCTTTGGCTGCACTTGTTTAGATAATACTGTGGCTATACTCTTTACTGCTTCTATTAACATTAGCCTCATCATTAAGCCAGACAGTCAGGATTGTCTCGTGCTTCTATTTGATATGACAGATGTGTTATCAAACACCACAGGAGTTCAAGAATAACTTCAGCTCAGCCAGCACTGTCTGTCACTTCACCCCACACACACAACCCCAACATGTAGTTAGTGACACTCATTAAAAATGGATGTGTCACAGCTGTCATCATAACAATCAAAGCCACAGCCATAATTACAGCTACAGCAATACACAGCTATAGCCACCCCATAGCTGTAGAATCACAGCTGATCATAACAAAGTGTAGATAACTAGTTTAAGTGCTCTTCACTGTGTATCTTAACATCAGCTGCAGACATTGTAACTAATGCTAAAATAACGTTAGCTGTAGTCATAACCAGAGGCTGTAACTGATACAAGACACAATATTATATCAGCCTTCCTCTATGGGTCAGAGGGGATACAAAAAGACACTAGAAAGGGCAGCCATATTGACCTCAGTATTGATATAATCAGTAGGTGATTTGATCATTTTTAAAAGGCCTAATAGGACTGCAGGATTATCATATAGCCCTAGCCTAGCCCAATTCTTGATATTATAATTGTAATTATAATTTCAATGTAATAGAACCTCTATTAGTCTAAATACACATTTTGTGTAGGCCTATTCTTTGGCAAGCTCATTTTTCAAAACACACCATAGTTTTGATGGTATTGACTTTACCTCAAATGATGGAATAAGCAGCTGAGCGAGGTGAGGTCAGTGCAGGTTTATTTCCTCTTTCACATTACCTGCTCCACTAACGGGTTACACAAACTATTTATCATAAATTATCTATAGTAAAAACTATATCTGTAGTCACATCTCCCCTAAAATATTTTGTTACAGGAATAGCTTGGTCTGAAGATGTATTTTCAGAAATATTATAGGATAATTGTAGGAACACTACAGGCAGTGGTGTGTCTCAATGATCCGCTTGCTCTTCTGCGACTACTCATTGCTACTTCTCATTTTGATCATGAAGTCAACACCGCTCTATAGATTCTACTGGTTAAAATACACTATAGAGTTGAGTATTTATATTATTGAGTTTAGAGAACATTATAGATAGAACAAGATGAACTGACAGAGGGGCGGGATTGAAAGAAAAAGGTGCAATTACAAATCCGTCTGCTACTTCAGCACCACGGACAGCACCATGGATTAATCAATACACAGCACAGTTAGACTACTGATATTTCAGAGCCATGATTCTAACTTGCACAAACCTCAGTCAGATAAAGGATCAAGAGTCAGGCAGACTACACTAACATATTCAACTAAACAACCCCTCTGCCCCTGCACTCTCTCTGCTATTAGGGGATAGAGAGGGGGATGGCAGGTTAACAAGGGGGATTTTGGTCATTTTGCTAACAAGGGGGATAGCATCACCCCTCATCCCCTCAAATCAACTACTAGATGTAATTACTGGTCAGGAGGTAGGTGGTGAAGAAAGGTCAGCTGATGCATATTGACCTGTTCAGGTAGACCCTCTTGACCTATATTGCTATGTCGATCTGAATCAGATATAAGATGGATTCAGACTTTCCCTCAGTGCACAAAAAATGCGAAGCTGATTTGCTAATAGCCACTGTCAAAACACTGGAAACCTCAGAGTAGTACAATATCTTTGTTTTAAAGTAGAGATATGTTGTAAACATGATCTAATTCAATTCAAGATCATTGTAAAGAATATTGTTCCTTAGTGAAGAGACCTTTCTTTAGAGAGGAAGGGAAACTCCAAGTCGTCAAACATAGCAGAATGTATTACAAATGTCATGTGCAAATGTGATCATCTATCCAGTGCACTCTCCAACAACAGAATCACCAATTAATACAGACTAATCCACAGCAACAGACATCTAATCACATTAAGATATACCACTGTGAGTCACTCTGTCATCGAAAAAAAACAAAAAAACAACTGAAACTACTTACAGGGTACTCACCCACCAGAAGTAGTGACAGGATGAATCAGCATGTAGCTTTCAGCAACAAAAAGAGAATAATTTCAAACATATCCCTGACTATTGAAAATTTATGCTTGAAGCTGTTGTCTGGAGTTTGCAGGGAGAAAGTCATGCTCTGTGTCTAAAAGGAAAAAGTCCTCTAAATCCATTTCAAAGTCGAGGGCAGACAGTGACTGGAAAAAAGTAATGAATATTTTAGAGGCAGTGAGTGCTGCGCTGCACTCCAGGTGACACTCTTGCGTTTATAGAGCTTATCAGAGACCCATCACCCATCGAGCACGGCCATGGCAAAGCCATGTGTCTGATTGTTTATCAGCTGCTTGCTGGCGCCTTCCCCTGTTACCTGCAGGGTGGGTTCTCCTGTTACCTCAGGCCAATCACAGGGACATTATGCAGTAAATTGGACATATAAATGGCCCTTTTGAAATGGAGTGCTGCTGTTGAAGTTTTGCTCTGAATGCCTCAGATTAGAGATGGATTATATGAGGAAGCTGTATGCTTGCAATATAGCACTGGCTCCCTGTGGAGAGCTGATATGATTTTCTATGATGTGTGTCAAATTGTATAAATTGTATTAACCCCTTAACTACCAGCTTTCGCCTTTCATTTCCCCTCACATACTATGCTTTACATACTGGATTTGTGGCCACCGGTGTGTGTATGAATGGGTGAATGCAAATTGTAAAATGCTACTGTATAATGTTTATCATGTTTTAATGGCTGCATAATTCCCTCAAATGAAAATATTCTAGATGCGTTGTGCATTATTTTATACACATTCTTCCAAAAATATTAGGATCTCCATTAGAATTTACAAAAAAGTTATGACTTGTATGGATTTGGTTGCTGCATACATGAGCCTGTCAGAAGGCGGATGCCAAAAAGAGAGATGGGAAGAAAGGGAGGAGGAGGAGGAGGAAGAAGGAGATATGAAATCTCACGTGCTACAAATTGCAAGGAATTCTTGTTGAGACCATGATGGACAGTGAATGATAACTCTCATATTTTGGTTTACTTTGTGTCTGTGTCTATTTATCAACCTAAATTAACTGAAACCAGCACCTAGCTCAGTGCACAGCTGGCAGTGCATGAACATGCTGGGCCCAGCTCATACACCACCCAGTCAATCAATCAACACTGCGGGGGACACTGCAGCGTATGTCATGGCCTGTTAGTAGTTGGTACAGCCACATGGCTTAGTGGTAATTCACTGAGGGATTCCATTAAACTGTATAACTGTTGCACATACAGTATATAATGCTGATGTTTGCTTGTTGTTATTGTTGTTTTTTTATTATATCAATGCAAACAACACATGGATGGCAAGGTAGGCAAGGTAGGAAAAAAAGTCACAAAGGAAATGTTCAGAGCAGGTTGAAGTCTGGACTTTTGACTTGCAGGGAGCATTTCTACATATGTTGATCTCAAGTTTTGGACCATGTGTAACATAGATATCTGACATCATAACATAAATAACAGAAGATCACAAAAAGCATATATGCTTCATATATAAGCAACATGTCCCCTTTAAGGGTTAACAGTTTGAGGACATACAATATATTTGGGTGACAAGTCTGTGAATGACATCCCAGTCTTGAGAGGTTTTCCTCACTGTAATCATTCCTCCTGTTCATACTGGCTATTAAAAGATCCCCTTCAAATGCACTTTCACTGTAAGTGATGGATGAAAAAATCCACAGTGTGTCGACACAGTCATTTTGTGCAAAAATGTATTTAAAGATTTATCGGAAGCTTATATGAGGCTTCAGTAGTCTGAGTTAGTCATATCAAGTGGAGATCTGCCACATTTACAGTCTTTTTAGCATCAAATTCCCTTTTTGTGTTTCCTTGGACAGTGTTTCCCTGTTGAGCTGCAGTATGAGTATAGCAACAAAAAGAGGGACTTTGGCGCTAAGAAGACTGTTCACTGCTTGATATTAGCTTCAGATAAACTTTCAAATACATCTTTGCACAGAAGGACGACTGTGGATTTTGTCCTCGATCATTTACATTGTAAGTGCATTATGAAGGGATCTTCTAATGGTCTGTATGAACAGGAGCAATAATTACAGCAAGAAAAACATGTTGCAATGATCATTTGGGGACCTGACTGTTGTTTTAAGACACACTTGGAAAACTGTGAATCTGTCCTTTAACTTCCATCTACCTGCAACACATTTTCATCAAATTCAAAACCATTCCCCATCAGATGCATCAAATGCATGTAAAGTTGATTCCTCCTAATGCTTTGGGTTTTGTTCGTCTAATAACTGGCCTCTGGAGAGAAAGTGCAATTGTATGAAATTAAAAGGAAACCCTCTGTAGGAGTATAATTGCAATCCTTGCAAAAGGAAAAAAAAGGTGGAGTTGACAACATCTCTCTACAGCTTGTGACTCGTGCTGTGCCAAGCCTGCTCGTGAAGCAGTCCTTGAACAAGGGCATTTTTTGATTTGGTGTGTGTCATCTTGTGTGTGTTTGTGAGCTCTCCACTACTCAAGGTGCCTGCCAACTGAATGACTTTGCCACGAGGGATTAACGGTAACAGCAATCCATCGCATCACCCGATCAGTCAGTAGCTTTTGAAAATGGAAATTGTTTCAACATGTTCAACTGCATATAACCAGCCTGCACACATACATACACACACGCACACACACACACACACACACACACACACACAGAGTCATGTTTCCATCAGAGGAAACCAAGACACCAAGTCTTCACCCTAAATTTAATGATTTACATTGAGGGGACTTGCTTTTTGTCCCCATAAGGGATGCAAGTCCCCACAACATGAGGAATATCTGGACCACACACACACACACACAAACACACACAAACACACACAAGCCATCTTAAGACTTTACATTAGCTTGCATCATCATGTTTCTAATTGAGCTTCCTCTCATCTGCCTGTCGCTGCACTCCCTCCATCTCTTCCACTTTCTCCTCCCCTCTCTCCTCATCGTGTGGTCAACCAGTTTCACAGTCCTCCTCTTCATCACAGAGCAGAATAGAGAGCGTGCATTTATATAAACCGACTTGCATTTCATTCTGGCCGTGGTTTTCTCTCCGCACTAGTGGAGAAAAAAAAGAATCGATAGACACAATGCAGGGAAAAGAGAAGCATGGAGAAATCAATCTGGGCTCTAAGTCAAGGTGAGAAAGGCTCTTGCATGTCTCTCATAAAATCAGCTGCTAGACGAAGTGTGGAGAAGACTGTCTGGGACAGACGCCCAGAGGACATGGCAGGACTTTGTCTCTATAGTTAGAGTGGATCAATAAAAAGAAGCGTGGGGAGTTGGGGTCGGAGGGGCTTCACTATGGCACAGATCATCTTTTAATGGTGTCCAGTCGTAACTCTTCCAATGCACTCACTTCAGTTTTATTTTTACTCTTCAATGTAATTTTTCTATGTCAGTGCAGCGTGAGGAAGTAAAGGTTACAAAGTAAGGGATGCAAACAAAAACAAAGAACATCCCTCAAGACATTTCAGAGGAGGCAAAAGTAATGACTCAGTTTTACTGTATCTCTCGCTTTACTTCGCCATTCCCCCCACTCCCCATCTCAGGAGAACATTAGTCATCAGCGTGTCAGATGAAAGAGTGTATTTAAAAGGAGATTTAAACTTTCTTTGAAATGTGATAAAGAACTGCCTACAACAGACAAAACTGAGGGGAGAAAAAGTGAGTTTCATTAAGATTTATTCATATGAAAATAATATAACAATAATAAGAACATAAGACATGTTTTAACCTTCATTAAGAGGGACTGTGTTCAGTGTGTAATGTCAAGGGCTGTCCCTGAATAGAAAACATTTTATTGAATAACAGATACAGGATTTATCTGCTCTTTGAACACTCTGAATTACAAATTAGTTACTGAATCATTTTTTGACATGAGGGACTTCATGCAAAATGACTTTTTCTTCTCTTTTTTTTCCCCTTTTTGTACACCTAGTGTTTGTAGCATTGTAGTAATACATACATTTGTGAACATTTGAGTGATTTTTGTTCATAACACTCCAGGAAATAACTCTTTAAACATTGAAAAAGAAAATTAGACTAAAAGACTAAAAAAAGATATTTTACCTAGCCCAGCTTCATTTTTCTAACTGACTAATAAGGGGCTGTCCTATTCATTTCATATTTGAGTGTATTTCTTATAACATTATGTCCATTAAAACATCACAACACATATTCAGCATCCTATTCTGTACTGTAATCTCTCTTTAAAGGTGCATGAAGTGACATTTTGACTGCCCTCATAGCACAAAGTAACTGTGACACACTAGTCTAGTCTAGCCTGCACACCTTTCCAAGACCCCCCCTTTCAGCTGGCATCACAAGACGTTTCACTCCGAAGCCCAAAAAGCAAATAATAATGCATTTTTATTATAATGTAAGTTTATATGTAAATATTAGATATAGTCCCCCTTCACTGGGTGCCTTACTAGTCTCTGTTATGACGACATGACTCCTACTTATGTAAGTTTCAGGCCACTGTAGAGCCCCTTTCACACATGCACTGCAACCTGAAATTTTCCAGACATTACCCAGAGGAGCTGTATGTGTGAACTCAAATGTCCGAATTAGTCAGACCGGACAGGAAACGGACTTTACCTTGCCAGCTCCCTGGTACAAAGTCCATGTAATGTCCGATTGAGCCCATGTGTGAATACAGCAGTGAATTCTCTGGAGTAAGAGGGCTACAACTGCTCACTGCCGTAAGTGCAACATAATCCGGCAGTAAGGGAGACAGTACAGGAAATGTATCCAACGACTGTTGAACAAACTGAAAATAAACTTAAATACAACGTCTTTGACCTACAGTAGTCAACTCCCCTCTCATGCACAGCCGCTATTTTACACATGCGACTGGTGCTGAATAAACGCAGCAAGCCAGCTAAGCTGCATTATTTTGACTGGGCCTAGTTGCTCTGCTGTGAAGCTAGCGCTAATGGGAGAGAAGACTTCCTGTGATTTCTTGTGAAAGAGCAGTTTTATTTCTGGTGAAAAGCTTAAAAATGCTGAATTACAACAGCGGCATACTTTTTGCTTCATGTCCTGCCTTCTGCACTCCTCGCCCAAACCAAACGGAGGATTTCCAGCAGGTGAAAACTCGTCTGACACAGACAATTTCATGATGTGTGCTACATGTGTGAAAGGGCAACTCCGGAAAATGTCCGGACCTGATTCTCTGGAATGAACTCTGTCCTGAGTTCATATGTGAAAGCGGCTTATCTATGCCAGAGACATGTCAATGCTATTTAATTTCTAATAGAGGTCAATGCAAGTCATGTTTTGCGTAAGGCTCCATTTAACCTTGAACAGCACTGTAGTTCAGTTCAGCTTGACCAGAAAAGGTGTCTGGCGCTATGTGTTTCTGTCTGAATAATGTTTTTAGAAGGTATTAATTATATCCTTGGTCCTCACTGGCAGGTACAGCATAGGAATGTGCTTCTGTGTAATCCTTGATTGTCGTACACTGACCTATACCTACCTACCTACCTACCACTTGTGTTGGTGTCAATAAAGTGCAGACAAGTAGAGCCAAAAATCTTTTTAACGTGATAAATGCAGTTGTGTCTCAGCAGCTTGGAGCTGAGTAGTTAACAGGTTTAAAGGTTGCTGTGCTTTAGGCCCATGAGAGGTAGCTGGCCTCGAAGTTATTGTGCTGAAATGTCAGAATTAATAATATGTGTAGGTGGAGCCACTGACCAAAGAACAAGAAATGCCTTACCTGCCACTTGAGTGTCGAATTAGAATAAAGTCTGACTGCCAGATTGACAACCAGAGAACACTGAGAATTACCTAACTGCTTATTATCGTCAAGAAACCTACTCATACCACCTTTACTCACATATTATTTAGCTCCACTAGTATATACCTAAGGAGAAATCTCACACCAAAGTCTCACTTTACTCTCACTTTCCTCCTACGGAAGTGCATCTATTAATCATTCCTTCTGTATTTTAGATTTTTTATGGTATAATTAGCATGTATCATTTGGTCCACTGTGCATGTGCTTGATATTCTTGTGCTTCCGCTTTCTCCTTTGTTGTAAAAAGTTGCAGAAATTCACTCCATGCAGGAGACGTGAACAGAGGAGAGGCTGCGTGTGAGTGCAGGTGTACAGTCCTCAGCCACCTGCAGGAAAACAAATTTGATTCAAAACAACCCGACAAAGCCCTGCTGAAGTGTTTGAAGGGGGTTTGTTTCCTATTGGTCCGTCTAAAACGCATCCTGGAGTGTTGTTCTCACTTATATGATGTTGCTCTGTGCATCACGCTCCCTCATAGTCAGTGTCCATATCAACACCTTGTCAGCTACACAGTTGTTTCAATCTTTTCAATGATCTCTATCATTGACTTGGAAGGGGAGAGCAGAGAACAGTCGTCCTGATCCCAGAGGCTGCCGGGGCTGGAGTTTCCATCTGTGCTCAATTCGTCATCCTCCTCCTCCTCACTCTCCTCCTCACAGGACTCCAGGTAGTGCAGACCAAGCGCGTTGATACCGGAGTCCTCGGAGCTGGACGGAGAGGAGCAGTGGTCCATTTTGGTGCCCTTTATCTTGTCCAGGGGAGAGGGATGTTTGTGCTCAATGAACACCTGTTGGACTGGTGGCGGCGCAGGTGTGTGTTGGGTTGGCGGCGTGGGCTTGACTGTTTGCCGAGGCTGATTGGCATTTTGGGGCATCTGAGGTGTAGCAGGAGCAGGTGGGGGAGGGGTGGGAGCATGAGGCGGTTCGGGTAATGCAGGCAGGGGACGCTGCACGTAGCACATCTTTCCGTTGATGCGTTTGACAATGTAGTCGTCCACAAACAGGTCTGCGATGACGCAGTACTTGGGAGACTCCAGGTGAGGCGGGGACTTAAAGCAGGGGGCGAGCTTGAGGAAGCGCTCGGCCAGAGAGACAGACAGGTCGATGGTGTTACTGTACTCTGTCCCGACAGGCGGCACGGCTGTGCTAGGTAGCTGGCACACATTGGTCATGGGCTGGTACACATACTTGCCTATAAGGGGCAAAAAACAAACCATAGATCATTTTCATTGGTTCAGATGAACAAAATGCACACTTCTTTTCAGACATGATGGAGAGAATCAGTAAAAATGTTTTTGAAAAGGTAAATATGGAGTACAAGAAGGAGTAGCAACATGCAGTACGTATGCAGTCTGAAAAATGTGATTCATAACAATAATTGATTTTAAAGGCACAATGAAATAAAAAGTACTACTAAGTAAAGTTCTACTCCTTTGTACCTGCGTTAGTTGTTGTCTTATCTCTTAGTATGTGCCACATATATAGTATGTCCAAGACAAGCATTTTTGAGGATTCACATATCAAAATCTCTTTCTTGCCTCTTCCAGTAAAATGTTTTTGGTGACACATTCTGTGGCTTATAAATAATTGCATCCAATCAAATCTGATTTGAGGTGACCATCATATATGACAGCAATATAATACTGTAATAATGATAGTAGGTCTGTACAAACATGTATTTTCAGTTTGCCTCAGCCAAGGACACAATTTTTGAAGATGCCAAAAAGTGGGCAGTGAGCACATGTTTCAAGCGAATAAAATGTGTCTGTGATGTCGTGTCTTGGGGACGGTAGCAATTTTCACATCACAAAGCTTTTGATGCTGCCAAAGGCAAAAGTACCTGCCTTGGCACCACCATCTAAGGTGGAGCTGCAGCTTGTGCGTAATATAGTTTAAAAAATTTCAGGTCACTGAGAGCAGTACAGCAATCATTTTTGACCCTTAGAAGCTGATGCAAGATTTAATTCAGAAATGATGAAATGGCAGATGGGATTAAGGCCAAGCAACGTTTACAGCTCTACCATGAATTAGGATGGTGTCATATCGTGTCACATGAATACTCAATGAGATAGACCAAAAATATGTTGTGGAAAGTGACCACATTCATATAAACATTTTCTAACGCCTCCTATGTGAGTTATGCCTCCCTTTTTTTGGCAACTTGTGAACAGGTGGCGATTGTGCAAAATGACTGCTTCCAAATGTTACTCATTGTTTGCAGCCCACTGCCTCCAACTCTGAGCCGTGCTGCCTGAATAGTGCGGCTCAGATGTGTGTTTAACTGGCTCCCTGGAGAGAGAGAAACTACAGAAGCTGACAAGCCTACGCATCACTTCCTCTCACTCCATGTCCTTGTCTATTGTTTTACTGGCTGGGGGATCCATTCAATCAAAATCTTTTCCCAGGTTACACTGAAACATCAAACTACTTCAAAGCACAAAAGTGGCTTTGTTTTGCTTTGCTGAATGGACAAAGTGAGAATGTAACGCTGAACACTCATTTTTTGTTGCACACAAGACATTTAGTTGAACAAAATCAGCTGAGCAGTCGTGTTTGACTTAATTTTCTACCCACAAGAACAGTTTTAACTAAATTTGCATGACCGTCTCATTATCAAAGTCACAAAGCTGCATTATGCACCCATGTGAAGTGATTAAAAAAGGTAGCGACTGAAGCTTGATGTCCGTATACTTGAGCATCGGTAACACAAAACACAAACGCTACTTTCGATGCAGACTAAAAGGGGGAATAGTAGCCGTCCTCTGTTTGATGAGGGAAACTCAATGGTCCATGGTCAAACTGAGATGAGCTTATTCAGGCAGACAAGATAGTGGGAACAAATGAGAGCTAAAGCTGTAGAAGGCAACGTGTTGACATTTAGTTTTTATTTAACATATTACATCTAATTGTGTTCATCCATCTGGAGCTTCTCATACCAAAAGCAGTACTTGGGGACAGACAGATGAATGGGCAGACAACAAAACAGACAGACATATGGAGCTAACGCTACACCAACACTAGTCATCCTCAACAGCCTTGTGGAAGGAACACAGGCTGTCTAGCTGTGGATCTACAGGGAACACTGCAGAATTAGTTTGCACTAAGTTAGAAATATCTCTGTCTTTGTCTGCCCCAGAGGATAGTACGTTGTATGTGAGATTAATCTCACTTAGTCTGGCAAAAGGGAAGAGTGGAGAATCTTCACATAAGCAAAGCACATATTTCTGTTTTCTAATACCTGGATGCAATCTACTTGGATTATTATAAATGCTATTATTATTACAAATTATGTAGGTGGTGGTAATTGTTAAACCTGCATTAACTCATTTCATGGCCATTTGGGGGCAGCGGAAACAAGTTGTAAACACAAGACAGCTCATAACCTCTTAAATTGAACTTGTTAGCAACCTTTTGTTTATTTACATATCATCCAGCAGTTAAAGAGCAACATTATCATCCATATTGAGTCATGTTTCTGTTATCCTGAGAGATATAAGTCCAATATTCACTCTCCTTTAGCTTGGTTTTTGCTCTCTACCAACTCCTGAGGGGAATATCTCACTCTTCAGCTGTTAAATGTGCCACTATGTTCACCAGCTAGTTGCTAACTGTGCCTGGTGGTGCTGAGCAAGTAGAGGATTTTTTTCTCTGGAAAAAGCTGCCTGCTGTGGCCAAAAATGCAGCCAGACAGCTAAACAATGAGCTGAAACTCACTATAAAGCTCTGTAAAGATAAGAGGAGCTGCAGAGTCAGGTGATAATTTTCTGAAGGTTCATCACTGTGAGTGACACCTCTGACACTGTTGTTACAAAAAACATAGATTACAAATGCTTTTAAGATAGAAAGGTAAAGGTACTATATGGAGTTTTTGATCACTAGTAGTGCTATGGAGTAATGTTTTTGTTTGTATTATGCTAACATGAGCATTCACGCTATTCCAGTGATAAACAGCTGGTGGCAGTAATGAGCAAAGAACAACAGCAATGCACCAACAAAAGGAAGAAGACGACTGCAAGCTAGCATGTTAACATGAATGTTAACGATGCACCATTTAAAATATTTACAACATTTGCAGATGTTTTATGAGGAAGGAAACGCACTTAACAAATCCGTCAGACCTCAGTTACACACAATGTGTTTTGATGAGAGACACTGAGTGTAAACATAACTCCTCTCAACAATGGACATTAATTTGATAAGCAAATGTAGAAGCATGACTTCTACATATCTATACTGTGCAGACAGAAGCACACACTGTAACTGACAGCTAGTGAACGCTGCCTTTGCAACTATATTGATATTCAGTTGCACTCTAACCTTCTGTGTTGCCCAGTGCTGAAGCCTTGCACGACAATGTCAGCTGTTAGGCGGCCTATGCTCCCTCTCCCTCTGCTCATGTGTCTGTGTGTATTTCCACTCCAACAAAGACCAGATGTCCGCACATTGACAGAAAAATCGCAAAATTCTCCTTATTGAGGATATTTTTCCAGCCTTCACCTCTTAGTTCAGGTTAAGGCCAAGAGTTTTTCTTTAAAAGATAAAGCTGGCATTCTATATTTTTCTTACTGTGAACAAATCGCATAAAGGACCAAATCCAGCATTGTGTTCATCTCTCAATACTTTCTGTCTTGCCTGTTCTGTCTGTGGCACTCAAATCACAAATATACTGTTCAATTTTTAAATTTATTTTTTAAAGGGTAAAGTATTTCCCTAAAACAGCTGTGCAGCGCAGTTTTGCTAAGGTTTTTCAAACAGGAGTAAACAGTGTGTTTTGATGGGGACTAATGTGGGATTGAATCCATCATCTTCATAAAGAAATTGTGTGTTTTTAACAGATATATTGAAAAAAATATTGGGGAAAATGGTTATGTACCTTACAAAGTTGAGCTTTTTTTTGTTATTTACTTCTTCCATAGGATAACAAGCCAGACATGGGCAGCACGATGGCACAAGACAAAACAAGCCATTTCAATGAAGGCTGACATTAAAAGAAGCATTAGTAGAAACAACAGTAAATGTGAAGTTTTTGACTCAATGCTTGAGAATTAAATATTATGGGAGCTTCTCTGCAACCCTTTACACTGACAATCATATTGAGAAAAATAAACTGCAGAGCAAACACAGACACAACGTTTTCCACTGACAGCAGCCTCAATAGACCAGAATAATATGCAGCTATAGGACATATTGCACTTTGAATTAAAGGAGAGTGACTTTTACTTTTTCTTGACTGGAAAGCCTTTCATCACGTTATCATTAAATGCCGCTGAGAGCAACAAATTCACTAGGGACTGATGAAAGGCATTGTGGGACGCATAGGAAATGTAAATGAGGCTGTTGGGCACATCAAAAAAGAAAATTACAGCTCTTCATTACAATTATCTGATTATGAATGCAGGATGTCTGCAGTTTAAAAGCAGTGGAGGTGACTCTTTCTCTTACTCTTACACTTATGGGAATTAACTTTTTCAGTGGAAAAACAAAGAAAGATATCCAAAAATACTAAAGCTATCTAGAATATATAATTTGACATCTGGGACTAATTATTTTAGTCAGTATATGAATAATTTAAGGTGTTTACATACCTTTGTTCATTGGCTATGGTCGGAATCAGTTGGTGAGTTTAGTGTGTTTTCCTGTTGGTTCAGTTTCTTTTCACACAGAGAAAAATCCAGATGAGCCAAATTGCATCACCACAAGCCACTTGAGAACGTTCATTTCAGTCATTGGTCAGGTGTGTCTGGGGTGGAAGCAAGAACGTAAACACAGCAAGAAGGTCCTGAAGAAGCTCCACTGGCCAAATACAATTCTCCAGCTAGCTGTTAGTAACTGTTAAATTCACTCATCTGCATCCCAGCATGCAAAGCTCACCTGGCTACAGAAGCTAGATGTACACCACAAGTTTGAGTGAAACAGCCTCCGTAGCCAGCTGAGCTTTGCATACTGGGATATGGATGAGTGAATTTAACAGTTGCTAACAACTAGCCAAGGAATGAGTCAAAGTTGGGCCTGTGAGGTCCCGCCCCAGACACACCTGACCAATGAGCAAAGTGAACTTTCTCAAATGGCTTGTAGCGATGCATTTTGGCTCGCTTGGCTTTTTCTCTGTGTGAAAAGAAACTGAACCAAAGCACGAATTTCACCACTTAACTATGAAAATGCCCTAAATGGTCTTAGTGTGGTTATTTTGGTCTGCACCTGAGTACGATTACTGTGTTCACACCTGCCCAAAAAAATCGCACCAAGGAGGTAAACGAACCAAAGTTCAATTTAACTGAACTAAAAAGTGCAGGTATGAGAACACCCTTAGCTTCATTAATATGTTAAAACAAGCAGATAGAGAACTTTAAACACAGCCATATATGTTTTTAGCCACAGTTAGCAATGGTTCTAGTGATGGTAATGTCTGGTCTAATGTAAGTCAGTCAGTCAATTAGTTTGGTCCAGACTGCAATGAATCCTACTGACTTTGGTGATCCTGTGACTTTTCCTTCAGTGGCACTGAGGTTGATATTTGTGGGTTTTAGTGAAATGTGTCAACAACTATTTGATGGATTACCATGAAACTCTGTACAGACGTTCATAGTTGCCAAGGGATAAATCCAACTAACTTTGGTCATCATTTACTTTTCCTCTAACACCACCATGAAGTTCGCATTTGTGAGACTTGCTGAAATCTCTCAACAACTATTTGATAGATTCTCATACAATATGGTACACATATTCATGTCCCCTTCATGTCTATGTGGAATGGGGCAAGACACAATCACTTTTGAGTGCAAATTTATTTAACTTAATTTAATTTAACAAGATTAACTTTGACACACAAAACCGCGAGGCTCTCCAGTCTCCAGTCAGCTTGAGGGAGGGGGTGGCACTGACTCTTCTCATGCCTCATGAGTAAATTGCAGCAGACTGCAGCTACAGTCTTGTTAATAGACATTTATGTTGAAACTCGAGAGTTCAAGAGGTTAATGGGAAAGTGGAAGAACAAGCAGCACATTCTTGGGAAGTTAGCTCTTCGGAGGAAGGAGTAGAGTGCAGGAGGAGTGCGGAGGAGCTTCAACTCCACTACTCCCACCCGTCTCCATCTTGAAAGCCTCCTCTGCTCTCTCCTGGGCGCTGCCTGGCCGACGGCTACATAGTCTGGTCTAATACAGGAGACCTAAATAATGCATCATGTAGCCCATGCATCTCTCACTCTGTTCACAGAACTTCAACATAACTTTGTCCATATTTCAGCTCTACTGACACCCTACAGAGTGCAGCTGGAAGAAAAGTACTCGACAGAAGTTCATTGTCGACAAGCTCAACAAGCACTGCAGTCAAGATGAATGAGCACGACAGTCTCACGCAGATGATGTTACTTTAATATTGGTTTATATCAAAGTCTTGGTGGAGAATGAGTCATTAACACCCCCATCAGTTTGAATTTTTGTATGTTTGAGCCAAAGCCAGCAGTCTTTCTGTGCATACTGAGCAGCAGATACTCTAAATACAACACAACTGTTCAAAGCATCATGTTGGTCCAACCTGGTGAGAAAAAACAATTATTTTCACAGATTGTTATCATGTTTCACAACAGCTGCTACACCCTTTTGGCCGGTGGATATGGTCCGCTCAAACATCCGCTGCTCTTTGTGTTTAAATCTGTCCAACAAAGGGGCTGCAGCCGCGGCAACAACATAAGTTTCAGATTTCAGCAGAGGGGACGGTCTGACCCTGCATCATGTGAAACTCCTTTGCTGTTTCCTGTTTAATGTCTCCAGAGGCACAGGCTGTTCCTGATTTATAGCCAGTTTGAAATACACTGTTTAGTCTATACTGAAAGTGAAAAAATACAGTCCTCTGTCGCTGTTTTTCCAAAGCATAGTCAATTTTTAACCCCCAACTCTTGTCATGGCCTTAAAGGATTAGCTTTTCAAAAGAAATACTCACATAATATGGGACACTTTCAATGTACATATTATGTACATTGTTCATTTTTGCTGTAATCATACTGGCTGTGAAGAGATCACTCCCTTCACTGTAACAGATCCACAGTTCTTGCTCTAGGATTGTCATTTTTTTATTCCAAACAACTGCTTGAACACTGAAAAAAAATTAAATAGTCAATCTGTAATTATCATAACAAACTCAAAATTCACAAGCTGTGCTGTGTACTCCAGCAGGGCATTTATAAAATCACCATCATAGTGATCTATTGATGCTCTATTCATCTATCAGTAAACACAATAAAAAATTTTCACAGCAGACATTTTGACTAACCATGATAGGAAAAGCACAGGTGTTACTAATCACATTAAAGATCCTCTCCAGACATGTATGAGAGCCACTGGAAACCCAAATCCATAATAGCCTTCTAACTATGTAATTTATTAAGTATCAAAAAAAGAATAAGAAATAAGTTTAAATCCAAATTCAAAATATTGTCATTTAAGTTTTTATTTTCTGTTTTTGTTTATTTGGTTTGAATAGGACTTGGTTATTATGGACATTTATTACAAAAATTATGCAATAAATTCTATGAACGAATCATTAATGACATAACATGCTGTGATAAGCATATTGTCTCATTTCTGTTTGCCGGAGTTTCTGTGTCATTGTGCCATTGCTGCATCTCAACCCAGTAAATTTTGCTATATTCTTATATTACTGCAGCTAATTATCTACCGTACATTTAAACGTACACTAGTTCTGCTCTCTCCTTCTTTTACCAACTGTCTTGCAAGTTGTTTAAACGCTTACATGCTTTTCAGATCTGCTTACTTTAGCTTAGCAGTTAGCGATGGCTTCCCCCACTCCCTCTCCTGCTCTCTCTTGCTTGGTGCATCTTAGCTATTTCTCTGCCTCGTTTAGTGATAATGGTACATGTAATAAATGTAGTAAATTCACCATGTTGGAGGTGAGGCTCAGTGAGTGGGAAGCATGGCTCTGCACCATGGAAACCCATTTCTTTATGGTCAACGTTCGCTCACTGGATAACAAAATGGATCTGGATTTGATTGAGATTGAAACTGCTGGGTTTTTCTCCTTGGCTAAACAGCAATATGTCAGACTTGGCTTTTCAACTCTGTTGCTACTCTTCTGGGCAGATCGGAATCAGCTGTCTGGGAAAACCCGAGGATGTAGACTGTGCATATAATTATCTTTAATAATAAATGATTGGTTCCTTAGATTTGTGAGGTATGAAATCCTGCCTGACTGAATCTGTTTTTTTGAGACCGTCCTTGGTCCACTGCATTTTCAAATCAGAAATGCTCACCATGGCTTTGACTGCTTATTTCTCTCCTGATATATGTTGTAACATTAAAAAAACACCACATGGTCATGTTAACAAGGTTAAAAACTTGATTTTCCCTGGAGGAGGTCTTTAACAACGACTGTTCTATTCAAGTGTCCCAGTATACCATGTGACAGTGTGACAGAGAGTCAGTATGCACAATAGCAGGACCCTGAAAATGAAGCAGCTAAATGGAATTCAGCAACTGTTCGATTGAACTGTTACATTTGTTTATCTGCGTCAACATGTCGTCTGTGAAAAAAGCTAATTGTTGCTCTCTCTGTTAATGCAAAACTGAGGAAATTAATGAGGCGTCATGAACAGATAATCATGACACCAAACCATTTGAGAAATAGAAGCAGCATTTTGTTTTCTTAATTATTCATGGAAAAACTGTGGATAAAGGAGAGTCTCTTTGCTGCCTTTTCAAAGCGCATTACCGCAACAACTTCACTTGTTAGCTTGTCACTCAGTAAGGCAGCACCACTCTGCAATGTATTTTACAATTAATTTGATCAAATTACATTGTTCTCATTCGTTCTAACTTGATTTTTTTTAAAAACAGCAACCCTGTCTCGCTCCATGAATTCAGAACAAAATGCCCCCCTTGTGTTTCACCGCACTGTGTTTGCTTGCAGAGCTTTGATCAGAAGATACATAAAGGGAATTTGGTATCATATTAAGACAGACTTTAAAAAAAATCATAAGCTATCCTTTGAAGTATACAAGCAAACTTGTCGAACTTCAGTGTGGACGCTGCTCTGATTTCCACAGTGAGAGACCTGCAGCTAAAGTGATCAAAGCGCTATGTTTCCCAACATGTGCAATCAATCCAAAAACTTCCCCTCGGGTCTGTGCTGACAACGTATTGATCCTTCAATAATAGGTCAAGCTTTTCTATGATTCAGCACTGCGGTAAATTTTGAATCAGTCACCAGATCAATCAGTATAGGGCAGAGCTTTATCCAATAAGCCTCCATATTTCCCTTTAGAAATAGTTGCAACAGCAGTGGTGGTGTGACAGATGAGAGTGCTGGGAAAATCCGACAGAAGAGATTCCACTTTCCTATATTTACAATAAACGTTCAAGTACTAAAGTAGAAGAATTGGAGATGACAGAGTAAGAGCAGATTGACAAGACTGTTCATGATTCATTAGACGTTGTTAGATTTTGTTCTTAATGAGTAATTCATTGCTCTGCCTGGTAATTGTAATCAGTTAGTAGAGAATAAAGAGAAAAAAACATTCAGACCAGGTGGTTCCAGTACTGCTGAAGCAGAAGCTCTCATCAGACATGACACATTGGCAGTGACACTAAACACAGCTAATTATCACTAATGAGAGGCTTGGACTGATGTTGTCACCAGCTGGGAACACTGCTTCCACCTACGCACAATTCCAGTTCCCCCCATTTTCTTAGCCGAAGGTTTCAACAAAACTACAACCAAGTGGAAACGTGATCGGTGTCGTCAAAGAGCAGAAACTGAGACACTCTGAGGATGGTTAGTGTGCAACGGCACACATAGGAAAGAGGAAACTCAGGTAGGTAATAACAAAAGAGATGTGCATAGACGTCAATAAGAACTTGGTGACGGTCAACAGCACAGGAGGTGCAGCAAGTGAGCTCCTTTTAAATACCTCAGGAATATTTTAGATCAAGCTGTCACCTTTTCTGAGAATGTGGATTACAATTGCAAAAAAATCACAACAAAGACTCTTTCTTTTGTATAAACTGAGGAGTTTTGAGGTTAGCCAGCACATTTAACATTGTGTCCTTGTTCGAATACCTGACTGTCAAAAACAAGGCCAAACTCTGTAGAACAGTCAAACTTGGCAATGCAATATCAGGCTGTAAACAGCAATCGTTAGCTCATCGCTATGACAAAGCAGTTTAACGCATGACAGACAAAATCTTGAGGGATTCACACCATCCCCTGAATCATCACTTTCAGCTCCCACCTTCAGGGAGGCAGTACAGAGTCCCCTGTGCATTGAAAAATATCTATAAAAAAATGTATCCTCGTGCCGCACATCAGTTAAACTGGTAAATAATGGACATGCCAATACTGTTCTGAACTGGCACTTTACCTCTTAAATTGGTCTAGCAATTTATTCCTTTCTTTTTCACAAAGTTGCATCTGATATAGTGTGAAAAATTTTACTCGCTGTTTTTGTAACGTATGATGTGAACAATGTGATATTGATGTTGATTGTCATACAAGCTGCAGACGAATTCCAAATCTTGCGCTACAAAAGGGGGACAATAAAGTTGTTTCGATTTGATTTGAACCTCATACTGTCCCGCAGGTAAGTTAATGGGAATAATTTGCGTCAGATAATTTAAATGCTGAGCCAAGTCTTGAACACACGTTGACCTTTTGTGTTTGTTTGCCTGGAAACCTATTAAAAATGTAATTAACGAGGCAGTCCAGCAAAGCTCCCTGTGGTGAATACACAATTATCAGCTTCAGAACAAATTTATACTGCAGGTTATAGTCATAGGCACGTTCCTAATGAAAACATGGGGAGATAACGCAATACAACATTTCACTTATTTCTATCGGGGGTTATTATGCATCACTAGAAAGAAGGGTGAGAGCAGAGCAGAGCAGGCATCGCATGCAGAGGCACGCTGCTATACTTTTCTCACTGGGTGTCCTGGTTCTGCCTGATTCTGCAGTCTAAGCTTGGTTTATTCTCACTGTGGTGCATGACTGTCCTGCGAGGGGAACCTGTGAATTACAGTGGAGAGTAACGTGAAGGTGAGAAGCTCCATTATCATGCGGCCGGCTCTTTCTTCTATAGCATGATAAGCTTGAATTAAATAACGGACACGCCCAAGTTCACTGTGCAGATTGTGCTGCACATTTTCATCTCGTGTGATGAATATTTCAAAGCAGAAAGGAGGAAGTCTAAGTGTTTACAAATGATGTAACACTGAACAGGCTTTGGTGAGAAAAATGTATCTCGGATGTGGCTCATGATAAACACTGGAAAGAATCCTTATTTTTTTATTCTGCCACATCAGATATTTCAAATCACTCAGCTCATTCTGGACGAAGGCCGGCATCTAAATCCAATGATTACATAGCAAAGATTACAATGTGACTTCTGCAGTTGCACACTATAAGCCCCGACTGACTGGTGCAGAGTGGATGGTGATTGTGTTCTACACTGATCTGAGGATTTTCAGGGCAGCCAGAGATGGGATAAATTAGGGCAGCACAAAGAGACGGACATCCTGTCAGATTCAGACACAGCTATTGTGATTCTGTGGTGGTGTCGAAGTGTCAGGTCGATAAAGTTTCAAACGGAGAGAAAGTGTCTGAGACATGGGTGCTGAAAATGCCTGCGACACTTCTCAAAGTGAAGAGAAAAGTGTGCATGTTTAAGTGGAGCTGAGGTCTTTTACCACCAACACTTCAGTAGTAAATATAGTTGGTATGATAATAGTGACTGAACTCAACTTACCAAAATGGCCTTTGACTGACTGCCTGTCAAGAAAAGACCAGTTCTTGTTACAATAGTCTGAAAATGTGATGATACTGAGGCCAAAGATAGAACATCTCTGTTGTTTTTCTGTATTTTTTTTCATGTCAAAAAATCCCATGAAAACCAACAGTGTCTCTCAGTACTTTCCAACTTCCCTACTCGGTTTGGGCCCTCAGCCAGAAATATTTTTAAAGATTTAAAGATGTAAATCTTTAAAAACAGGTAGTACATAAGTATACAGTTTCATATTTTTAAAAGGTGCTTGAATAGCTGGGCATTGTCATTTTTAGCAAATTAACAATAAAACAGATGTAATTAGTGCATTTCTCAAGGACTATTTTCAGTTATGGTATAATACAGATTTGTTGCAGGCGAGTATTTACAGAAGCAGGACGGTGATTGATGTGTTTTGAATAATTTGGACAACAATGGCAGAGAGAAATAAGCTACATCCAGCTTTGTAATGTCAGACAATACTTATCAGCACGTCATTGTTGGTTTTGGTCTTTTCGTGCGATTTGTTGAAAAAAAACTTGTACTTTATAGTATTTATGATTACTGGATTTATGTGTATACTTTGGTTGTTATGCACCACAACACCAAGGGAAATTCCTTGTATGTGAAACCCTACTTGGCAATAAATCTGTTTGTAATTTGTGAAATACAGACTATCTCAACTAGAGGTTCAATGATTAGTTGATTAATTGATTGGAAGAAAATTAATCAGCAACTATTTTGATTATTAAGTTATCGCTTCAGTCCAATGTCAAGAAAAAAAGCCAAATATTTGCTGATTTTCTCAAGGTTTTAGACTGTTATTCAGAAAAAACAAACAAATTGAAGATATCATTATGGGCTATTTTTTTTTACTTTTCATTGACTAGCTGATCCAGAAAATAATTGACAGATTAAGGTGGCTCTGGCTCAGGAGGTTTAGCAGGTTGTCCACTAATCAGAAGATCAGTGGCTTGATTCCTGGCTCCTCCAGTCCACATGTCGAAGTGTCCTTGGGCAAGATACTGAACCCCAAATTGCTCCCGAAGGCTGTGCCATCAATGTGTATGAGCACCAGAAACTCCTCCTGATGAGCAGGTTGGCACCTTGCATGGCAGCCTCTGCCATCAGTGTATGAATGTGTGTGTGTAAATGGGTGAATGATGTAGCGTAAAGCACTTTAAGTGGTCAGAAGACTAGAAAGACACTATATAAATGCAACCCATTTACCATAAAATCTCTGATGAAAATAACTGTTGAAGCCTTGATCACAAGACCTTTAAAGAAGAAACGAAAGCAATGACTCACACGTGTTACGTTAACGTGCACTCTCTCAGTTCTCTAGTACACTAACAGAGTAGGGAAGTTTGATGATAGATTCAGTCAATGTTTTTTTAAATTATAATTTAGATATATTGATAACATACACCCTGTACTCTGATATTGGGTTTGGTTCAATAGCAGAGTCTCTTTTATATTCTTTAGATGATGTAATACAAACACAAACATTCATAACCATGCACACATAAGCTAATTTAATGTGAATTGGATGATGCTGTAATCAAAAAATTAAGATTGTTTTCATTATTCCAGTGTCTCAAAAGGCACTCGTCTTACATTAGTTGACATTTTGGTAAATTGGTTTACAGAAAAACTAATTTCACATAATTAAAATCATAGTAATCTGCTTTTAAATGTAACATCAAGACTGACAGGCAAAGATATGAAAAATATGGATACCGGGGGGATTGTTTAGATGGTATCTGTTTTGTTCACTAGATTTTCAAGGCCTGCTCTGAACTACAGCACACTGCACAGTGACAGTGTGGGCTGGATGTCAAAATTAAAAACAAAAAAAAAACAACAAAAAAAAAAACAAACAAACCAGAGGAACACTGGTAAACACTGGAGCCATGACTCTGAAACATTCATTTCACTGCCTCTAAATTTTTCAGCCTCTACTGTTTAGACGACATAAACTATTAATAGAAGGGCGTCCATAGGAAGGTTTGACTCTGATTATGGATATATGTGAGTCCATGCAGGTTTGACCTTGATACCAGAACAATAAGAAATATAAACAAGACTCTAAAATCGATGTGGAAGTTTGATCAGAAATGAAATCTGAGAGTTCAATGGTTTTTAATATTTATCAGTGTGACACATCATACCTAATTTACTATCTTATCAATATCCAGTTAATACCTGCTACATTTTAGTCATTTTTAGTGTGAATTAGGTCTTATGATGCCTCAACATTCACTACATGGACATGCCTTCCAAATATCCATAATAACTTGTCATTTTACTGACTGTGATACATTTCTGCTTGCACATAGAGCGGTTAAACCATGTAAAACTAACTTACAGTGACACCAGCCCAAGTGGCAGCACCAGTGCAGCTTGAAGCACTTCCCGTGGCTGTGCGTAGCGCAGATGGAGAGTCCATCACAAGGCAGGAAGTCTGGTCTCCCAGCGCAGCTTTTGGCCAAAGCCTGCGCCTCGTCCAACTTCTCACTCTTCGGACACCTATGTGCTCCATGGGCGGCCATGTCAACATTTCCTGGATATAAAAAACAAACCAAAAAATAAAAAATTCGTCCGAGTAAACTATAACATGACCGCGAGGGACCGAGGCGAGGTTTACGGTCCACGCAGCCCAGGAAGCTGTTCAACTGTGAGGGGGGAGAGAGAGACAGACGCGTACAACGGCGCTGGATCTCAAAGCAGCTCCTATAAATTGTGGCAGAATATCCCGTAAAAGTAGGAGAGTATCAATTAGCGAGGTGTTAATGTTATATTCAAAGCCTCCCGTTGTCGTGATCCACACATCTCTCCATCCTCTCCCCTGGCGTCGGGAAGCTCCTCTGTCCGCTGGTGACGCGCGTACGGAACAACGGCGCGCATCTGAACTTCATCACATAACGGGAGGAGTCCACAAACACAAAGCCAGCTGCTCTGCGCACTTCAAACACACATCCAGGCTTTCATCAGCTCCTCTAAAAAAACTTCAAAAACATCAGGGTCTGCATCTGAAAGAAATACACTCTTCATTTCACCTACATATATTCATGCACGGGCTGTAATCTGAATATCTGCTAATTATCTTGGTGTAATCAGATTCCTAAAACATGATTATTTTTACTATCATGCATGTTTCCTGCGATTAATTATTAAAAAGGTTTTGGAAATATTTTAGTTGCAGATAAAAATAGAGCTTAACACAGTATAATCATAATCCAGCTGCTCTGCCTGGAGCCTTCAGCCGCTAGGTGGCAGCCCCAACATCTGCTCATTGGAGGGTGTGAGATTTATTTGGGAATGAGCCACTGATTTATATAAAAGCAGTTTAGAGCTGCGTGTCTCCCTCAGCTCTCCTCTGTCAACGCTGCAGCTGACGCAGCAAAAAAAAAAAAAAAAAAAAAAAAAAACACTGAATACGCGTCACATGAAGCTCAGTTCCCTTTTTTTGTCTTCCAGAGAAGCATATTTCCCTGATGGAGCAAATCGAAATGCCACTGCCAGCTTCTTGAATGTACTGAGGGTTAGAATAACAAGCCAAAAATAGCACAGGTTAATACTCTACTGAGCTTTACACAAATAAATCACAAAAGGAACAAATGAGTATATAGAATCTTTACTGAGACAGCGTATGACATATGAGATGTTACATGATGTACATATATTATAAAAGTATATTCAAATGTATTATAAAGCATTTATTTAAACCTGAACAAGCTTAGTATAAGAAAATCAGTAGAAAGGTTGAAAATATTGAGTATTTTATTCAAGGTTGACCTGCAGATTGAGGTCACACGTCTTTACTACACATCAGAGTAAAAATCTCTGTATTTCAATCACACACCCTGACAGATTTTGTTTATTTTTTCGACTTCACAAAGAGGTACTGTATTAAGTACAGTTCTACCTTTGAATGCACTCCAATACAACAGCACTGCAATTAGGGCTGCAACTGACAATCCATTGATGGTTTGGTCAATAAAATGTCAGAAAATTGTGAAAAATAGCCATTACATTTTCCCAAAGTGCAACGTGACATCTTCAGATGTCTTGTTTTGTCCAACTAACAGTGTAAAACCCAAAGATATTTTATTTATAGTGATATAAAACACAGAAAAGCAGAAAATTAAGAAGCTGGAATCAATGAACGGTTGTCATTTTTGCTAGAATTGTTTTTTTGTGGATCATAATATTTTTTGTTGAGACAGTTAGACAGGTGTTTATTCAGCTCAGTCATTTCTGATGAGGTTTGTAGTGGTTTGTTTTATAGCTACTGGACTGCAGTTTATTAATAGCATCTTCTCCACCCTGTTTACATACACGAGGGAATTAACTTTACAAGCTTCACAAAGATACAATTTATTGCAGGGCTGCTGTTTTGGATTACACAAGTTTGTTCAGCTGTGCTTAATAAACTAGTAATTCAGTGTAGACACACATGGCAGTCCAGATATTAGGATTATTAATCACAGAAAGCATAGCAGCCTTCTTTAATATCACCAATGATCACAATAAATAAGAAATCAGTGAGTATTACTAGGTTGAAAGGCGTAATTTAAGTGCAGTGTTTATCAGAGTATGAGATCATCATTATTGGTGTATTAAAAGATTAAAGCTGAAATGTTGTTGTTTTAAAGCTGGCTGTGGACTTTCTTGATGACTTCCCTCCACCTGTGTACAGGCGGGCTGCCGCTGGCCACCAGCCTCCTGAGCAGGCCGCAGGGCTGCAGGTAAGGCACATCAGGGTGAGCTTGGTGGTAGTGCTCCAGCCTCTCCAGGACCTTCTCCAGCCCCACCATGCCAGCGTAGAACATCGGACCTCCCCGGTGCCTGGGCCAGCCATAGCCAAACACATAGATGGTATCGATGTCTTCAGGTCCTGCAGCTATTCCATCCTCCAGGATGCGGAAGCCCTCGTTGATCAGGGTATAAAGGCAGCGCTCCAGCACCTCCTGGTGGTCTATGCGTCGTGCCACCAGGCCATACTGGGCTCTGTACCCCTCAAGAAAGCTGTGCAGCCACGGGTCAGACCTGGCTACCCGACTGCCGGGTTTGTCATACTGGTACCAACCCCGGCCTGTTTTCTGACCGAACCGTCCCTGCTCACAGAGCAGATCTCCCAGGGGGCTGTACCGGCGGCCTTGTTGGACTCTGGCTGGCTGCCCTGACGCCACGCCAGGCTGCGCCAGACCATCTCCCTTCCTGACCCTCCAGCCCACATCCAGCCCAGAGAGGTCGGACATTCTGAACACACCCATGGCAAAACCAAACTCCTCCAGAGCTTGATCTACCAACTCAGGTGTGGCGCCCTCCTCCAACAGGAAGAAAGCTTGTTCCAGGTATGGCTTCAGCATGCGATTCCCCACGAATCCTCGGCAGTTGCCAACAGCCACACTGACCTTGCCCATTTTCTTTCCCAGATGCATGGCAGTGGCCACGGCTTCAGGAGAGGAACGTGATCCGTACACCACCTCCAGCAGCTTCATGACATGGGCCGGGGCAAAGAAGTGCATCCCGACCACCAGCTCTGGACTGCGGGTTTGAGAGGCCAGGTGATCTATGTCTAATGCAGACGTGTTGGTGCACAGGAAAGTGCCTGGTTTACAAACAGTGGACAACTGCTGGAAGACTTTCTTCTTCAGGGCCATGTCCTCAAACACAGCCTCAATGACCAGGTCGGCATCTGCTACAGACTGGAGGTTACAGCTGTAAGAGACCAGGTCGAGCACAGGAGCCACTCCACGTCTCTTAGCTCCCCGCTCTAACATCCCTGATACTGCCTGCTTTGCCTCCATCAGCTGCTTTTCCTGGGTCTCCACGGCGACCACAGACAACCCTGTCTGAGCAAGGGCTACCGTTATACCTCTCCCCATTGTGCCGAGACCTTGGAGGACAAAACAACAACAACAAAACATGGAAACAGAAAAATTACTTGAGAATCACAAAAACTAAGATCACAGACATTTCTGACCAACAGAGTTATTTTATATTTAAGTATAAAGTTCTCTTTTGTGCACTATGCACATTGCTAGACTCTAAATAATTTTTGCCTGGTAGCATAAGGTTTCTCCAAAGCTTGCAAATTTAATGCACAAGCTGCTGAGCTTCACATATCCAGATTGTCATACATCCAATCCTCCCTGCAGGGAGGAGAGAGTTCATCCACTTATACCCGGCTGAACTGTAAATGAGGGCTTGGTTTCCATAGGCAACGTGAATTTGGAGATGCCACACAGATAGCCTGATGAGTCAATGTACTTGTGTTCATAGAAGTTAAAAGCTCAAAGCTCTTACCGATGATAGCTGCTTTATGGATGGGCCTGGGCTTGCTCGTGTCCCAGCGGGCTCCGCTAGGCATGCTCCACCTGCCGACGGCTCTCTGAGCAAAGAAACAGTACTGCAGAGCACGAGCCTGGCCTGAGGTGAAGAGAGTGGCCATAAGCTCTTGCTCCCGCTCCATGCCCTGAGTGTAGGGGAGGGTGGCAGCTGCCCGCACTGCCTGGACACACGCAACTGGTGCTATGGCACCACGGGCAGTCTGACGCACCTTCTGCATCGCCCCCTCAAACAGAGCGTCCAAGTCAGAAGGGCGAGGGCACGGGTGGGTGCTTATGCGACGGGAATCCAGCGATTGTTCTGAAACAGAAACATGGAAGAAAAGTTACTCCAAAGAAATAAACTTTTCACTTAGTTCTGTGACTCTTGCTTCCAGGTAAAAGAAAATTAATCAAAAATTTACTGTGGAATGTAATTTTTGTACATACATAATTTTTTTTTTTCAAACTGAAAAGTGCCTCCTAGTTTCTATTGGTAGCACTTTTTCCACATTCTTCAATTTGCCAGCCAGCACTCAGTCTGGCTATAATTGGTTTTTCAGAAACACTCATCCACTCAATCACTGGATACCCCAGTAGCTTCTAAGAGCAGAGTGATTTGGCAGACCATTTCCAAGATAATCGGAGGGACTCTGCCAGTGCACCGTTACAGTTCACCTTGAATAACACCAATCTGAAACCAAATGAAAAGCAACAATTTGGTTCTGGGCAAAATAGCTAGTAACTTTCCGACTCTCGGAGCAAAGGGGGACGAAATTGAATTTCTGTGATTCTATGGCCTGTGAGCAATAGCACAATACCGAAGCAAATTTCCAGGTGAGGCTACATGAAAAGATTTAATATTAGTGCCTTAAAAACTTTAGCAACACAAGACTTCGTGCGAGCAGTAATTTAAACCTGGAAACAGTGAGAGTGAAGAAGACGGCCACTCTGCTTAAACCTTGTTAAAAGCATCTTAATTCCCATTTCTGTCTCCTCTGACATGATTACATGAGACAGTAGACAGAATCCTTCACAGCTCCACTGAATTACACTCAGCTGTGGGTCTGGGCCAGAAACTGGGTCACCATGGCAAAGCTTAAAGAGACAGCAGCCACATCTGATCCATGGTCTCTCCACTTAGTCCAATAACAAACAATTGTGTCTAATGAGTCAATACATCAAGACTTGAAGAAAGAATGGTACAGGTCATTTCGAGCAACAGTTAAATATACATTCATTTCACACTAAAATGTCATTTAGATACTGAATTGCAGTGCAATGTGATTCTGGTGTACTTTAGGATGGCATTATTGCAGCGGTTAATCTGTAAATGGTTGAGCTGTGTTGATGGATTTGTTGTGTAGAGAGTGGGAAGCCTGGTTGTCCTGACAGATGTAGCGGGCAGATGTTGCAACTACTGGGGTAAAAAAGTTAATCTGGTCACCAGCGAGAGACTTGAATGTGTGTATGTTTGTGGGTTTGTATGTGTGTGTGTGTGTGTGTGTGCATGAGCCACACGTGCATCAATTTAACAGATTTTTGCTTAAATGTGCCGGCTTTACAGTGAGTGATGAACTGTTTTTTGTTTGCACCTATGGCTGCACTTAATCTATTCTGTGCTAGTTGACTCACCAGCCGATGGCACTCACAAATTTAGATACACATTTTCTGTCCCTGTTGTATTGATTAATTGATTGATTTTATTTGACAATTTCATTTTCAAAAAAATGCACTGCGCTCTGCCAGCGCATTGCATGCTTACATAAGAGGAAAATTCAGGATAACACAATAAAGGCCACGTTATTCACTGTGTTAACATCAATCTCTACCTGCTTTATTGCTTTCTTGCTCTACTCACCACTCAGTTAATGAAACTATTTCAAACTCTGTAAATCAGAAATAAATACATCAATGTATCAACATTATTTCTCAGCAGATTATATAAAAGTCTGGGTCTGCACATAATAATTAACATAAACAAACTACATCAATAGAAAAACAAAAATTAAAAAATAACAGACATAATATCTGACTGTAAATAACCTCTGAGCCAATTCTTCTGCACCAGCTTGAAACCTCCCAAGATGCTTATGATTCCACAGATTTACATCTATGTACAGAAACATTTCCTTCCCCAGGTTACTCTTAAACTTGGAAGGGAAAAAAAAATAGTAGAACTGCCCCTGGTGGAAAGGCTGTATATATCCCTCACGTGTATGAAATAAAAGGTATTGAGGGATAGCACTATGCACTATGCACAATTCAATCCAAGAGACTGTTTCCTGTACTTTCAACCACCAAAGGCTTTAAAAATGAAAAGGGTCAAGGTCAGTTCTCATGGGGAAGTTCAAAATAACCTTGACTATCTTATTTTGAGAAGTCTGAAGGCTGTTTTTAAGGTACAAAGTTAAGCCATTGTACCATGAACAGCAGGCACAGTCAAAATAAGGCTGGTCAAGAACTCCTGCCAGGGTCACCATTGCTTTCCTGTCCAGAATTTTTTAAAATTCTGGCTAAGAAGTGTGTTATTTGATTGACCTTGGTGAGCACCTTTTCAGTCTGGCCCACTCCTGACAGACGGCTTCCCAGCACACAGCCAAGGTAAGTGACTGACTCCTTGGCTGCAAGCGAGTTGTCACCAAAAACATCATTAAAACTCGGGGACCGTTTCAATATTATCTTTGACCCTAACAGTATGGAGTCCATTTTTCAAAAATGTAGTGACAGCTTGTTATCAGTCATCTGCCTGCTGACATTAAGAAGTTCGGCACTCAGTGTACCTTTAACTATGCTTTTATCTTCATGGGAAACCAGTCCTGCAGAGTCATCTGAATATAGAAAGAGTTCACATGAAGTGACGGACTTCAGGTCATTTATAAATGAAAGGACAAAGAGTGGTCCAAGTACACTCCCTTGTGGGACCCCACAATCTATATACCTAGGATGAGATATTGTTCCACCAACATCTACCACCTGCTTCCTATCTTGGCTTTCAGTTTGGACAATAAAATAACATAATCAAATCAAATGAAATTCCCTCTATAGACCTAATATTACCATACCACAAAAATTCCCTTTGTCTACCTCCCTCCTGATACAATAAACAGGTGTCGGTGGAACCAGACTGAAAATCATACAGTAAATTGTGTGAGGATGGGAAGTTGTCAGTCTGATTAAAAGTTATCTTCCCAATGATTTAACACCCCTGCTAATTAACTAAACTCAAGATGGGAGTATCTGTCAAAATCTCCTCAGATTTCTGTTCTATCTACTCAAATCTCCATCATGTATGCTGTTGGCTTCTCTGTCTGACTCACTCGCCTCAGCTTTACTAACAATGCTCACATTCTCACCCACTCAAAGTCATCTTGGCAGGCATGTGTGGGAAAAAATGCATTTGTAAAGAGAATTAGATTGCAATCATATTTAATTGTAAAAGGTTGTTTTTTTTTATACACAAAATCCTTGAGAAATACAGTTGAATCAATTGAACTCTTGCACAGGGTGGGGTGAGAGAAAGCACAGCATCTCACACAGGTATCAATCCAACTTAAATACATTAGAAATCTGCTGTTATCATCAATTATGACAGTAACAAACACTTAGAGATCACAATTCAAAGTCAAGTAGCCCTCTACCTACTGTGTAGTACAGAAAACATCTTATGTCTCATCTCATGTTCCATTTTCTGCAGTAAAATCAAAGGCTCTTGTACAACCAGTAACCTGCTGAAGAACGTCTGAGCAAAACACACCTTCTCCTCATGTACTCACAACAATCTGACAATCTAAAACACAAAAACCACACACCTGCAGTATGTGTTCAAAATACCAAAGGGGATATAATATTATTAAATGCTTCAAAGAATAATTTGTGCTTTTTTATACCTTGGTTTTTGTACAACTTAAAACAAGCTATAGAGACATATTAGAGGTACAGAGAGACATTAGAGGTGCTGATGAGCAGTGTTGTTTTTAGGAACAACTTAGCAGTCTTTCTGCTAAGCTAAGCTAATCTTCTGCTGGCTGTTGCTTGATATTTACTGTAATGACATGATCTTCTCAAGCTGTTCATCTAATTCTCAACAAGACAGCAAATAAGCATTTTTCCCCCCCAAACAATTCCTTCAAAATAAAAATATAATTCATATAAATACAACTTCTTGTTTTGTTTGTTTAAATGTGTTGACCTAAATAATTCCACATTAATAACAGTGAGAAAATCAGAGACTAGAAAGTGATACTTTTTTTGAGAGGGCACAGTAGATAAATCTTAAATGTTATTTTATTTTTCATTTAAGTTGAGCCTGCCAGTACTGACTGTCAGTATTGTCACTGTGTAGCAAATCTGGCTGGGTTTTCTTTGAAACAGACACAGAAACAATTCCTTCAGAACTGCAGGGACTTGGCACACTTAAGCTATCCATTCAGGGTGTAAATGAGTCTGATTCACCAGCGCAGGGCAATCCTTATCCACCTTAATGACTGGCAAGGGCCCATTATTAATATTCTAGGAAAGTTTGTCCCTTTTCGCCCTTCTGAATAATACAGCAAAAGCAGTGAAGACATCAGAGCACATCTGACAGAGCCATGAAACATTTATGGCTTCTGTGGTGGAGAATCTGCCTGCCGTGTTTTCTGCTTCCTTTGACTTTCACAACCTACATGTCGACACTTCTTGATGTTGGATTTGCCCAAAATAACTGCTCTGGGAGGAATTTCTCTGCCTTTCACTGAGTTAATTTTTAAACCAGTGAAAAGTGAGTGGATTTTATACCAGTGAACACCTTGTGCTTTCTGGGGGGAGGAGGAGGAGGGTGTGTGTCTCACCTGCAACACTCATGGCAAACTTCACAGCTGCATCCACAGTTTTCTGATCAGTAACCTGATCCACTATTCCAAGTGTCAGCGCCTCAGAAGCAGTGATATGGCGGCCTGTGGGAGACATGAAGTGAAAGTCTACATGGGCGACATGCGGCATTTGCAATTATTAGATTAGGATAAATTGGGCATCTAGGGGGCCTGATGGTTGAGACACAATCCGTGTAACTGCAATGTATCCTCTTTGTCTGCCCTTTATCAGATAAAGGCAAAATGCCACAAACATAATTTTAAAGAAAGGGTGAGTAATAATTGCCTAAATGTAATTTGTTAAAAAAAAATCTAACAATCTGAAGGGAGCAGTAAATCACACAAAACGCTTCAGTGGCAGTGAACAAGGTAAAACTAAATGTACACTGACCCCTGCTGGTCATCTGTGTAGACTACAAATCTCTTGGTGATAGCAGCTGCATTCCTGTTTACAGTGTTTACGTACATTTTCATAAATATAACATGCATGGACACACCATTTATTCCCATATTAAAGACATAACTGAAACTCGAAAAGTTGGGGGTGTACAAACAGAACCCTGTAAGAAAAAAAAACAAAACAACTTCTTCATACGTATTAATGCTTTGGAATAATCTATTTGCCACTGTCTAAACTTATAATTACCAACTCTGTAAAAGTGAGGCAAGGTTAACTTGTCTTTGCTACCTGTGGTGATGAGGTCTAAGGCAGCTGGGACCCCGATGAGTCTTGGCAAACGCTGGGTTCCCCCTGCAGCTGGCAGCAGACCCAGACTCACCTCTGGAAGTCCCAGTCTGGCCTGAAAGGAGACAAAGGTACAAAAAGTTTGGTGAATAGAAGGTAATGAACAGTGTGGGTCTGCATGACTTTCACAGACACAGTGTCCTCTGGCCAGTAAATACATGACATGGATTATTACAGACACTCTCACAAAAGAATTATGAAAAAAGTGTGATGAAACTAAACAAGGCTTTCTTTCTTTCCTCTTGAAAGTCCTCTTTCAGGCCTAACAAAGATGAACTAGTCTTCTTTTTAATTACTTGAAAACAGCTATGTGATTGAGTGTTATGTAAAGGTCACTCTGTCACATGTAAGACGACACTGATGCAGCTCAACAGCTACATCAGAGAGACGCTGACTGAGAGAGACGTAGAACAGTAACAGGAAACTAACTTTGGAGTGTGCGATTCGGTAATGACAGCCAAGTGCCAGCTCGAGACCGCCGCCTAAAGCAAGTCCCTCTATGGCTGCCACCACCGGCTTGTCTGCAGCCTCTACGGCGTGGATCATCGGTACCAACGGAGGCCCAGACATCTTGGTCCCAAACTCCTTGATGTCGGCTCCTGTTATACAAATTCAAACCAATGATGTAGTCAGGAGGCTCAAACAACACACACAATATGAGGTGCATCTGGTTCCAAAGGCTCATATAAATATATATGAGCCTTTGGAATATATATATATATATATATATATATATATATATATATATATATATTCTTCAATAACTCATGTTTATCATACAACATACAGTTGCCCTTGTTATTTAATTAACATCAACCACTTAAGAATATTTATAGAGCTTCCTGGTGTGATTACTTTGTTGTCATGATTCTCATGCTCTCATTAACAACCTTGTAAGGTATTGTTGTGACTGCTGTGTATGATTAATTTCTACACATTTAATCAAATCCTGTGCCAATTAAGATGAAACAAGGTAATATCCTTGTTTCCTCTTATTTTCCTCCCCTCCTTCCATCCTAGAAATCACCACAACACAAACAAAATAATATTGTAAAAACTGTTTAAGTGGTTTGATTTGGAGTTGTGCAACCACTGTAAGGTATCAGGAAATAAAGACGAAATTAAAACTTATTTACCTCCACAGAATATTCCATTCTGTCCACAGATAACAACAGACTTCACCTTCGGGTCACTGAGAGCTCTCTTCACCGTGTCGACAATGCCCTGCCTCACCACTGCACTGTATAACAAAGACACAACTTATTGCAATACAGTACGACACTGGACTCACAGTGTTGCTAAGGTTCACACATTAATTCACTAAGCTGTGGGCAGTCCTCTCCAGACACATTTAAACAGCATCAAAAACACTTTCATTTGTTGTTAGTTACGCTTAGGGGCAGCAGAAAGTCAAGACCTCACTGCCCTTCTTCCATAATTAAAATGAAATAAAAAATAATTATAAGGCATGAGAGAAAAAATATTTTTTTTGCTTGGGTCGGACAGCTTCCAAGTGTGAATGTGTAACTGTGTGAGTGTGAACAAGGTCAATAAATAAAGGTTCAAGTTCAACTAAAATCACATTTAATTATCCCTCTTTGCAGTCAAAAAATAATGCCAACCTGTTTTTTAAAATATATACTTATAATGTTAATAGCTTTTTATTATTAAATTGAAGAAAAAATGTATTTGAGGAAATATGGAAAATGCTGCCTTTTGTCTCAGGCAGCTGGAGGGGCGTGTCAGAGGCTTGATTGATTGACATTAGCTGGCAGGCGACCGCTGCTACAATGTATGCAACAAGAGAAAAAAGTAAACACACTGCTCTAGCTACAAGTCATGGACAGACAGTGTGTCCCTACAGTGGATTCATATATTATGCACTTTACTCCCTGCAAACATTTGTTTGGTGGCTAGTTCAACAAGCTAAGCTGCAGGGCAAGAGCTGTGTTCATGTTTGTAAGTTGGATAAGAAGGAGACTTTAGCTGGAAAGCTAATGTGAGTTTTTGTTCAGACTTCTTATGAATAAACTGTTATAAAACTCACAGAAAGAACAGAAGTACAAACAGACTTATACAGGGGAGAGGCTCTTTAATCAGCTGCTCAATGGACCATATGAACATCTATTCATCATGTTTTACAGGTGGAGCCTTTGAGGCCACAAACAGAACTGTGTTATTTACTGTCTAAAAGATGTCATCAGCTCAAAAGTCGAGTTTATAATAAAAGAAGCTTGAAGAAGTTGTTAAGTTTCAACGTGATAAAACAATGTTAAATATGTTTTTCTCCAGAATTAAAAGAAGTTGTCCTGTAGCCTTGTTTTTGACTCCAGCTCACCTGAGTGCGTTGACAGGAGGATTCTTGAGAGAAATAAGGCCAACAGATCCCGAAACACGAGTATATTGAGCCATGCTGTCGACCAAAAGCTACAAACGATTGCACTTTTTCTGTGGTGTGCTGCAGGTTGAACTTTGTAACTTTACAGTTCTTGCTAACATGGCAACATCACCTTTATCATACTTTCACGCCCGTAGAGCAATGCAGCATGTTTCCAAAGCAATCTTCTTCTTCGTCCTTTTAATTCTGTGTTCAACTGGCGGTAGGACAATTTTTTTTTCCCAGGATGGCGAAGTCATGACCCGCCCTACTCTTCCTCTGATTAGTCAATACTCTTTATCCTCATTGGTCAGATTTGTTAGGTTTAGACATGAGAAGTGTGATTGGTTAGAGTTAGGGTAAGAATATCAGGGTAAGCCAATCAGAGACAGAGTTGGGCGGGTCATGACTTAGCCGTCCTAGAACAAAAAATAGCGCTGACGGTTACCACGGGTTACGCTCATTTCCGCCCCTGCCTGGCCTGGCGCGGACCAGAAAACTAAAATCAATTTATTTTTAATACGCAGTTATTACCTACCTTATTGTGCTATGTAGCGCTAAATCACTCGACCAAGTAACGGAAAATCTTTGAGCTAAAATATTATTAAAATTTTTTTTAAAAAAACTCAAGCAGGGGACGTGACGTCAGGGCGGCGGTTGGTCAATGTTTCTTTTCCGTTGGTTGCTGTGACAGAAGGAAGGAGGAGATCCAGCCGTTTGCTGGTTAACAACAAAGTGAGGAATATGCGCTCACTAGTCGGTCTTATCGCTGTCGTTGTTGCAGCCAGTTTGTACCTGTACTCCCTGTCCCTGTATCTCCCTCTGGCACCACGAAGACGCTCTCATGCAACTTCCAAGACCGAGCATGCTGAGACGGCAGAGTCCGAGGAGCCGACTGACAGCTCCGAAGAGTCCAGGTGACTAAGCTAAGCTGTGGCATGATAGCGATGTATTTCTATAGCATATAACGCTAAATAAGTCTGTATACAACGCTTAAGGTGGTGTTCATAGTGTATGCTGCTGTAAGGTTATTATCCTTAAAGATAACTGACTAATGTCCGCATGCTCCCATCTCTTCTAGTCTGTATTTGCTGCACAGATACACTCATCAACCAGAAATAAGTTATCATTTTCTGAAAAATTGCGCAACATTTCATAACATCATGGTGTAGTAATAGTACCATGACTTGACAGCTGCAACAATTTTGATAACCGATTAATCATTCTGACTTTTTTTGTTTGTTAGTTTGTTTTTTTAAGAAATCATGTCCCAGATTCTCTGAATCCAGCTTCTCAAATGTATTCTTTCTCTGGTTTATTTAGTCTTCTGTGACAGTAAATTGAATATCTTTGGGTTGTAGACAAATTAAGACATTTGAGGATGACTCCTTGGGCTTTTGGGAAACAGTGGTTGACATTTTTCATACTTTTCTGACATTTTATGGACCAAACAACTAAGTTAATTGATCAATCGAGTAAATGATAAACAGATGAATTGATAATGAAAATTATTGTTAGTTGCAGCCTTACATGAATTTCTAGATTAGTAGATGTGATTTTTAACTACTGTCAAACTCAGTGACAATGAATCAGGAATCAATCACCATAATGTATTTACAGGAGATTTCAGATTTCAGCTAAACCTGATAAGCCAAACCAAGGTCCATATGTGACATCAGCACTCGTTGGTTTTGGCCCGAGAAAAGATGTCCTCATCCCTGACAGACAGGAAATACTTATGTTTATTGCATCACTTTCTAACCAGTTACCAGATTAGAAATGATAAACTTATTATACAACTATTTTTCATTTCAAAAGTTTAATCGCTGGACTACTACTTCACTGATAAGTCTATTCTCACTGGAGGTTGCAGGATTTCACATCACACCTGTGTAGGTTGTATACTGGACCAGGTTTGGCTCAAAACTAGTTGTTATGTTACTCAGTTTAATGTCATAGAAGACTGAAGAAACCAGAAAATATTCACATTTAAGAAGCTGGAACCAGAGAATTTAGCATTTTTTCTTAAAAAAAAAAAAAAAAAAAAGACTCAAAATGGGTTTGAGGTAAAATCTCTCTGTGTGTTGTATATTTGTATTGTATGACACATAGTTTTTATTCTAAATGTATCATTTTAAATGTTATATAAAGAGTTTTTTAAGTTTCAATAGCTAAAAGCATAACACTATTATTTAATATTGTATTATTGTTGACGATGTATTATTATGATTGATGATTAAGACTGATGACGATGATTGTATTATTATATTATTATTGCTGTTGTTGTCATTATTATTATTATTATAGTATTTTTGTATTTTATTCAATGTGTTCTTTTGCTTTAATATATTTACATTTTCCCTGTGCAAAAAACTTGCAGATTAATTATCTGTCGATCGATTAATAGACTAATCATTTAATCTCTACTGAACATCTTTGGGTTTATTTTATGATGAGACTAACTGGAGTGTTGTGATGTTGTGGCAGGTTGAAGTTCCCGTCAGACTTGGAGGAGTTGAGGGAACTGGCTGAGCTGCTGCAGTTTTACAAGACGGAGCACACTGGATACGTCCTTCTACTCTTCTGTAGTGCTTATCTCTACAAGCAGTCCTTTGCCATTCCTGGATCCTCGTTCCTGGTACGTTTTAAAAATAGCTTCAAATGTTCTCTGCACTGATGCTGGATGACAAGGGGGACATTGTGACCGAGTGAGCAAATGGTGTGTGTTAAAATACGATTAAAGCAAATCATTGGATTTTAGTGGGTAAGAATTGGGACGTTGGAACATATTTGAATATGTGTGACAGAGAAAAGAGATAAAACTGCTTGCAGGAAAATAGGCCTGCATGTCGTGTGTGGCTTGGGAATCCATGCAGATGATGAAAATATTCAATGAACAAAGGGATGTCAGACTCGCCTTTATGTGTCAGTCATGCAGGACTTTGTTAAGAAATCGTGACTTACGTCAGTTTTATACTTTCTACCATCTGTAATGTTCAGTGTGCTGCACTGAGAGGAGACGTCAACCACACACCATATGCAGCTTAAAGTGCTAAAATATTAACCTTTAAACCACTGTTAGATCACAGAGTGTTTCTCTCCTTTCACATGTAGAGAGACAGCAGATCTATGAGTCTTAGATATTTATTACAAACATATCGATGATGTCTCATAACGCATGCTTCTCATTGTACAGAACATTCTCGCAGGAGCTATATTTGGACCGTATGAAGGACTGCTGCTCGCCTGTGTGCTCACCACTGTGGGCTCCACCATGTGCTACCTTTTGTCCCAGGCCTTCGGAAAACAGTACATCGTGAACCTCTTCCCTGATAAAGTCTCCATGCTGCAGATGAAGGTTCGTTGTCTTGTAAAGAGAACATATTCAAAGCAACAAATACTGAAAGTGTTCGTTTGAAATTATATTTGACAGCATGCAAACTTGTTGGAAACTGTTGCACAAATCAATATCCAACTGTTGCTTTAGGGACGAAGATCTTCTGCATAAATGATAGAAAAGAAAAAGATCTGCACTTTGTTGACATATAAATATAAATACAAGAGGCCTACACATCTTCACTTTAATTGATACTTACAATTTATATACAGGATACTTCCAAAGTGTAAATACTGCACAAATCATTTAGTTATCCAACTATCATTGGTGGTTTATAAAAGTCTAGAATTAAAATAAAATTATCATATGTAATCCACTGTTAAATACATCTCATTACTACAGAGCAGGGCTACAACTAATCTGAGCCAATCAGAAAATGGTGAAAAATGAACTTTGGGAAAATTACTGTTTCCCAAAGTTCACAGTGACGTCTTCAAATGTCTTGTTTTGTCTAAAGATCTTCAGTCTAACCAGTAAATATTCACATTTGAGAAGGTGGAATAAAATAATTTTTGTATTGTGTGTTTTTAAAAATGACTCAAAATGATTAATCAATAGTAAAAATTGTTGCCAGATAATTTTCTGTCAATCAACTTCTTGATTAATTGACTAATTGTTGCAGCTCTACAATACATACAGAATAAGATCCTTTGTCTTAACAGCTGCAACTATCAGTCACATAGAAAACTATTTGTGATGCTCAATTTGATTGGATTTACCACCTAAAAATTCTCCAGCGACAGTCTGAATGAGGATTTACCTTTGCAATCCTATTTGTAAAATCCCTTTAGATAAGTTGTGTAAGCCTCACAGCTTTTTTATCACCTTCTCTAAGAGGAAATATGACGTTCATGTGAACAGGAGGCGATGCTCGTACTGACAGTGAATCTGAGTTAAAACTAAATGCTTCCAATGAGCATGTAGACTTATTTTTTACAGACCTCACACATGTGATTATTATTTGTAAGTAAATCTAAAGTGAAAACAGATTTTTTTTTTTTGGCAGAGTTACTTACCAAGAATGGATCTGATTCTTCTCCAACTGTAACAACATCAAACGATGATTCCTATTAATGAGCCACACAGCGTGTTGTTATTGTGGTCGCTCTCATTTGACACTGGATATCCTTTTTTTTTTTTTTTTTTTATCAAAAACAACTGTGACAGAACATCACGTCTAACATCTAATGTCCGTCTCTCCCCCAGGTGGAGGAGAACCAGGACTGCTTGTTCTTCTTTCTGCTCTTCTTGAGATTCTTTCCAATGACTCCCAACTGGTTTCTCAACATGTCTGCTCCGATTGTAAACATCCCCATCACCTTCTTCTTCTGCTCAGTCTTCATTGGTGAGCTCACGCAGACACTCGCTCCACATTCACTGTACTGTACATCATGTAGTCACTCTGCCTGACTAATAATATACACACTAAATAAACTTCACATTTGAAGAAACTGAACCACATCTGTCCTAAAGTTTGGTCATAATTGGTTGCATAACAATTACTACTTGATATTTGTCATCTATCTATATTCTTTATATATTTGTCACGTTCCTCTTAGTTTTATGTGTGACTGTGAGATTTGTTTATTCAGTTGTTACAGCTGTGTCTGTAATCTGTTCAGTCTGTTCTTGACATATTTTTGACAATAATTTTGCATTTTTTCTAACGGTGCACCTGCAGTTAGAGCTTTGTTAGTTGTTTCTAATTACAGTGTTCAGATTCCAAATAACAAATGCTGTAAGATGCATCCTAATTCACTTTCTTCCAGACTGAAACTTCTTTTTTGATTCATTATTTTGTCATTTTCATAAATTGTCAGAAAATCACAGAACACCCGGGCACCCTGGTGTGTATTAAGAACTGCAACATGCAGCCAGGGACCTTTGTTTTCATCTCTCTGTTGTCAGCTATCAAATAATGTTGTAAAATGCTCAAAAAACAGAAAAGAAAATCAGATACGCATGATGCAGATACGCATCTGTCAGTTCAAACATAATACCAAAGCATTTTTCTCAGCACTGTGAATAATATTTCCTATCATGTGTCTCTGCAGTTTATTCATGATTTTCTGTCCGCTTTCGTAGGCCTCCTTCCCTACAACTTCATCTGTGTCCAGACGGGCGTCATGCTGTCCGAAGTGTCGTCGCTTGACGACTTGTTCTCCTGGGAGCGGCTGCTGCAGCTGTTGGCCATCGCCTGCATGGCTCTGCTGCCTGGCGCCCTCATCCGCCGCTACAGCCAGCGGCGCCTGAAACTGGATGCGCCGTCACAGAATGGACTCGCCACAAATAAGAAAGTCCAGTAATCGGTTCTGAGAATGAGTTTGTTTCCTGGCACTTTGATGCCCTGGAAGTGATTGTCTTTTTAAAGTGCGACTCTTCAGAAAACCTTTGTGCGCACACGTGTGTCAAGGTCACTTTTATTTGAAGTGCTTTACTGTTCTGGAGTTGAAAAGGGATCACAGTTTTTAGAAAAACGGCACAGCGGGATTTGAAGCTTTTTGTATGTATGTTTTTGTGTGCTACAACATGTGAGCACATCATATACAGAATATGTATATAGATGTATGAATGTACAGTAATCATGAAGAGAGAGAAGGATTATAAGGAAACTTTGCTCCTGCATGTGTGTGACAATGTGAGTTCTGCTTTGATCTAAACAAACAAGTGTTTTAAGTGCCTGTTAAGCAGTTTTGGACTATTTCAAACTTCTACCTCTAACATGAACAAGTGGAAATATTAATGTAAATGTTCAGGGTCAGATTGTTTTGTTGGGTTTGTGTTGATTATTTGTAACTGAAACACTTCTTATGTTTGTGTTTGTGTATTTAATGTGCAACTTAAAAGTTGTATTTTTCTTGCTTTATGAAAGTACAACAATATCGCTGTATGATATTGACAATCACATTTTGCAGCCTCAGTATAAATTGTAATACAGTGTATAGAGTAGGTTTTTTTTTTTTTCTTACTGTTTTTCAAGAGTTTGGACAAGTTGTGAAATTTAGAGACCAGTATTTGCACTCATGAGACCTGAGTGCCATGTTGAAGAGTTATTTTGAGTAACCAATTAAATTATGTCATGATTTTTGTGAATAATTGCGCAGCCCTGTTCATTGTGTCATGCTATCTAATGAGCTGGATTCTTATTTGAAAGTGAATGTGCAGTAAATTCAGGCAGCGTGAAGCTTTTGTTAAATCAAGCCTGAAGTCTTTGCTCCCTTTTCATGAGCTTTTTGTACAGTAATATGGTTCCAAGAGCATCTACGCTACATTAAGTCTTTTTTTTTTTTCTTCTTCTTCTTCTTTTGGGTCAAGATGTGTATTGTCATGTAAGCTTTCTGTTTAATCAAAGATGTAAATTATTTTAAGTGTACTTTAATACACGGTGACATTTGTGGTGTGTCAGATCACAAATGATTTTGCACCTTTATTCCAGAGATGAAAAAACAACAACTTTGAAGTAATAAAACAGCAAAAAAAAATCAGCATTTTCTTTCAAATTTTCTTTATTGCTCAGATCCAGGTTGCTCAGCAATACAGTTCACTCACAACTCAAAACAACAGCATGGCTGTAACCAGAAAAGGCATGGATCCACGAGATATATTGAACACGGATCGTATGTCTGTCCAGCGCACAGTCACCAATTACCTTGAGGTGTTTGGGACCTTTTGGCCCACGTGGGAAACTTTTAGGGTCGTGACCTACTGAGGAAACAAAAGGAATCCCCCAAATGGTGAAATGTTGTTAATAAATGGATCCATGTAAAACCACTACTGAAAGTCTAGTGCTATATGAAGTGTAGTACATACTGGATCACCTACAACAGTCTCATGCAATGATTTGTGTTTTCTCATATAACAACAAGACGGGACAAAAACACTGCTGTGGTTCTGCATACATCTGACCAGACTTTACTAAATCCTTCCTCAGCTAATCCATATTTTTTTGGATGGTTGTTGAATGCCCTCTTTTCTGTTCAGTCCCAAAGGCAGAACAAGTTTTATCTGCTTTTTTTCCAGACCTGGATACTCTGTCATCCCTCCTTCTTTGCATGTCACATATTCTTATATTTTATTTGCACCATTCTGATTCCTGAATCTGTTCAAAATCCTAGCTAGCATATTTTTAAAACCACAATTTAACAGCTAGTATTGGTAGTGATCTAATAGGAATGAATATTAAAGCAAAGAATCCCAGCTACGACTCCAGACTACATTATTAAATCAGTGTAAATGACGAGAAAAACCAGATCAACAGAAAACAAAATAAAGCCTAAACTATCCAACCACCATGTGATATGACTAACAACACTCGTACACCCTCAGTGATGTGTGTAATTGTGGTTTTCGGGTACTGAATATTAACACCTAGCAACACCCCACAAAACTAGTTTCGCCTCAGACTTACAGATGTCTCAACAACCAGGATGCTCTGCTCACAAAACCATCACGATGGAAACGAACATCTTGAACCAGCTAGAGGGAAACCTGCACTTAAAGGACCAGAGTCTAGGATTTAGTGGCATCTAGTGGTGAGGATGCAGATTGCAGATAACCTTCCCCTTACAAGTGTGTAGAAGAACCTACATTGGCTGTGAAACTTGCAAAAAAAAAAACGTGAGAGGCCATGTCTTGAGCCAGGGATTGTTTGATTTGTCTATTCTGGGCTACTGTAGAAACATGGTGGTGCAACATAGCGGCCTCTGTGGACGAGGGCCTGTTCCATGTATTTATTATAAGAGCAGCCAATTTTTCAAAGTGGCCTCTGTGAAAAAATCCCCCTGTGGCCCAAGAAGCATTTTCCCCATAGACCACCACTGTAAAAGAGGTGTAAAACTGTTGACAGGACACCTCCAGCTGCAAACAACATCAATTATGACACTTTCTATTATGAATTTTTGATCCGTGGAGGTTTCATATTTGTAAAACATTCCTCAAGAAGAGAAAAGCGACTGTCATCACATTGTAAAGTTGATGGGCCGAGGGGGAACTCGTACTACTGCCTATATTCAGAGGACCTCATACCCCCCGAAGTAATCCTGGAAGCCAGAAACTAATATGAAACACTTCTTATTGGACTGAATAGGCACCATTTTCAGTCTGGTATCCAGTTCTTATAACATATCCATGTCCCGCTCCCCTCTGTAGATATAAAGGGCTCAGTCTAAGCTAACAAAAACACAACAATTCTTGTTTTCAGGTGATTATACACTAATTAAAACATACCTATGAATATTGTATTCCACTTCGGCCAAGTCCTTTCCACTAGATGCCACTATTCTACACACTGTGTCTTTAAAGAGCCAAAAACACAAGAGAGACAGAGGTCTGAAGAGTCCTCCGCAATGCAAGAAAAGAGCGTCAAATTCAAAACTGCTCTAGAAACTACTGCTGACAGTCAAACAAACCATGAGTGAAAAGCTGTTTTTCTCCGAGACATGTCCTACTACGGCGAAGCAGACCACCACAGGAGTCATGCGTTGCGAGTAGAAGCACCGTACTGCATTCGTGTGGGTAAGGTCAGGGTATTGATCAGGTCTGGTGAGCGATCATCAGTATGAGGTACTGTACTGGCTGTGGGGAGGCTTGTTTTAACAGCCTCAGGCATTGTGTGAGTTTGAGAGACCTTTTATGTTTTTTTATTTTAGCACTGCTAGTCTGTGTTCACTGGGACAAAAATGATCTGCCTCATCTTATGACACAAGTCTGCCCTCCAAAAGGTTAAAAAAAAAAAAATCAGCTCTCAACAGTTAAAAAAAACTCCAAAGACAAACACTAACTTTCACTAGATCATTCATTTATTTAATAATTCTTTTGCCCTACATCAGTTTTAGTAACTAAAGTCAGCCTTTGATTCTGAGAGGTAATTCTGAAATGTACAGCACAACAAAAAGAAAAAATTCAAAATCGGTAAATCGATGAGAAAACCATTTAGAGAGTCAGTTTTTGAGGGAAGCTGTGACCACTCTAAACTTCTCCCAAAGTCTCTCTCTCACGATGCAGGTGCAGACTGATAAGTGTTATAGCGAGACAGAGAATGATGCATTTATGTGTGACTCTATTGTACATGTTTACAGATATACAGTTATCTTGTCGTACACAGTGACATTTCATCGACTAGAGTTGTTCTACATTCTACACAGAAGACTAGGGTTTTACACCATGTTCAAGAGTCCTGTCAGTGTATTTTTGCAGCTTTGTGTTTTCTTCAAATCAACCCCAGAGTATGCTGTTATCAAATAGAGCTGGTAAGATCGGGTTGGATTGTTACAAAAATTCCTTTTTCACAAGTGAATAAACTTCATTGTTTTGTTGTTTTTTTGTTGTTTTTTTGTTGTTTTTTTTTTTTTTTTTTTTTTAAGTCTCAAAAAAACCTGGAGGTACAGTCGGGAAAAACAGGAGGTACAGTTGGTTAGTTTCTGTTTCTATCAGCTGATTTATATTGTTTTCTTTCTTTGATTGGTGAAATCAGTACACAACATCCTCATTCAGAACCACTTCGGGCAGGTATGTACCCCTTAGATCCTGCTCTTCATTCCTTTCTAGCAAAAAATCGTTTTGGAAAAATCCTTTGACGTGTATCATTAAGAGGTTGTATGGCGTCCAGGCAAAGACAGTCCAACAGAGTTGACTACGGTTTACAAAGTTTCACTTGTCGGCTGGACCTGAAGAGTTTAGAGATTACTGTAGATTCTCTTGTTCTTTTTTTTTTCATTAAAAAAGAAAATTAAAAACGCTCAAAATGATCAGTTAACAAGGCATACAAAATGTGGAAAAAGGGGAAATGAAAGATTGGACTGAGGTACCCTGAAGCCTGAGGTAGATCACAATACTGACATGCGCACTGTTCACATCCTGACCAAAGTTAACGCGGTGGTTCACTTTACTGTTCTCCCATTTTTTCAGGTTTTTATTTATATTATTATTCATAGTCTAGTTTTCAAGAAAATAAACACTTCCCTTCAAAATAATATGGCAGTGTCCCACTGAGGAAAAAAAGAAAAGGACTTTGTTTTCTTTTGTTTCTTATCAATAGCTCTCATCACAAAATAGGAAAAAAATAGATTCATAAATATTACTCTCTCTTTTTATATATATATATACACACACACATGCACACACGCACACACACATACACACACGCGCGGAGGAAGCTGTGCGTGTTGGCAATAACCTTGCGTCTGGAAGATGAAGCTGATGGGTTCGATGTCTTGATAGGTGACGAAATAAGGCAACAAGCTTCCATGGTCTCCAAAGTAAAGCACAAAGGGACACCAGGACCTGCGTGTCCAGCGTACTCGCACAGCAGTCGGCCAGCTCGCCAAATAAACGAACGAAAACAAAAGCATTAAAGTAAAAGGAGAAAAAAAAAGAAAAAGCGAGAGTAAGAATAACAATCTGTGTGTCTGTGCCACTGGCCTGGCCTGCTGGACACGGCAGGGGGGAGGAGGATTTTTTTTTTTTCTAAAAGGCTGCATATCGTACATTCACAGCTGTCATGTCATGCCATTTTAGAAAGCTCCCTGACAAGAGAGGGTTAAAGCCAAACGCGGCTGCGGTCACGTTTGTGGTTGTGTGTGTACCACAGGTCATTCAGTGCCTCCCCATAAACTCCCACCCTATATCTAATTTTTCCTCACTGCCACTCCATAAGTATGCACCCTCCCTCCCTCCCTCCCCACCCACCCACTACCCGGGCCCTCGCCTCACATTTTGTGTGTTGGCCCTCGTGACGTCCTCGTAAGGCCGAGCGTGTGGCGGTGCACATTCAAGATACCTGTTAACAAGCAAAGATGCACCGGTTGTTTGTTTTTAAGACGTCAATTTGCTCTGATTGTTTAGGAGAATGCCTTTAGACACGTCCTTTTGATTTTTTTTTTTATCATGAGGACAATAAGCATGGGTGTAGATACAGTCTACTCTACAGCATGGGAGAGTGATACCCAAAAAAAAACCCCAAAAAAAACGAAAATCCCTCTGTTGCATTTAACTTCTGTTGAGCACAAGTGGCAGTCAGTTCAACGTTATCAAAAGGCTAAAAAGGAAAAAAAAAAAGTGTTTCTTGACGACAAATATTTTTATCCTATTAAAAATAACATTATGATTGATGAGAGAGAGTGATGAGAACGTGATAGCAGAAATTAGCAGAAAAGAAAGAAAAAAAAGTGTAGCATCAGATATGAATGGTGCGAAACATTTCATTGGGACGTTATCTTTTGCGTTGGCACACACACAGGCTTGTTACAAAAACTCAGAACCATTCACCATATTACTAACAGGGGGGTAGGGGTTGGGGGGGGGGGTGCTCGTTTTGATTTCAGTGACCTAAAATATGAACAAATGAGGGAAACCGCTATATGTGGCTGTTGCAGCCCAATCGATCTCTGGAACAAGCAAAATATTAAAAACGACACCAAGACTTACTGTTATTTTGATAGACAAATAACAGTGCATACTGTCAGTGTGTATCAATATACTTTTCTACCCTGTATTAATACTGCTAAGGATATTTAATCAAACTCTTGTGAGAGAAGGCGTCCATTGTAACTCACTCTTGCTCTAACCCAAAATATGAATCACAATGCCTCACCTACGCTCGTGTTAATACAGTTGCTTTTTCTGTTAGGCCTATGTTAGTCCAACTAAAGAGATAACGTTATGCAGGGCAACATACTACTTCCTGTTTTAACTGTGAAGACAACAGTTCCCAAATTCTCTGCCATTTCCACCTTTCTTGATTTTTTTTTTTTGTTGTTGTTTTTTTTAATTATTTTGGTCTTTTTTTTTATCTGTTTTTGCAGTTATATCAGTATGGTTTCTCCCACTCTATCTGCTCTCACAGGGCTGGCAGTGCACACAATGCCCTCAGCCTTTGGCTCTCACTTGTTTCCCCCCTCGTGAAGTTCTTTGGTTTTGATCCCGGTGCTGCTGGTCTGCCCTGCATGTCCCCCTTGGCCTTGGCCTTTGTCTGGGTAGGTCTCTGTCCGTTTGGGAGGGCTACATTCATTGGCTGGCGCCCACTGGAGCCACCCCGCTGGTCACTTGGAGTGGTGCGGTGACACGGCGGCGCCCTGCTGGTGCTTCTGTTCCTGTTGTTTGACCTGTTGAATGATCTCCCGGATCTTCCTCTGTGCAGTCTGTTGGAGACATGTCACATGCAGGATGAGGTGTTAACTGAGACATGACAAGATGTCCATATGAAACGAACATCAAATACAATTGTACAATACAAAGTACAATAAAAGGGAAACCAGCTCCATAATACTTAAAAATTTATACTGTCATCAATTTCTTAAGGTTTTGCCAAGAATACTCCTACTGTAAGTAAAATGAATGGGATCTGTAGTTGCTGAATGCTGACAAAATAATTGTTGATGGTGATTTTAAAACGATAATCAGGTCAAAGATACAGTACTGTACAAAAGTTTTACGTAGATGTTTAGATTCTTATCTAGTATGCAATAGCATCAGGGGGGCGTCTGAAGGGCCCCGAATTTATTCAGCAGCATGACAACATACAGGCAAAGTCATAAAGAACTATCTTCAGTGACAAGAAGAACAAGGAGTCCTGCAACAGATGAGATGCCCCCCACAGAGCCTTGATCTCAACATCATCCAGTCAGTCTGGGATTACATGAAGAGACAGAAGCAGCTGAGACGCCTGAATCCACAGAACAACTGAAACAAGTTCTTCAAGATGCTTTGAACAACCGAACTGACATGTACCTTGAAAAACTGTGTGCAGGTGTACCGAGGAGAGCTGGAGTTGTTTCAAAGGCAAAGCGTGGTCACATCAGATATTGATTTCATTAAGGTTTCTTGTCTTTTATGCACTTTGTATGAAGTTAACAGATAAATTAAAATTAACTAAAAAAAACTCACTTTACTTTTAGTGTAAAAAGTTTTGCACAGTACTGTATGTATATCGAAACTATAAGTGATGGTGGACAAAATCGACAGTGTAAAAATGTGTTCCACAGTTTATCTGTATATAAGACTTTAGCAGTTTGAGTTATACAAATTAAGTGGGTATCTTCCAAAGTTATAGTTGTTTTTAATAAAATAAATTCCCTCTTTTCATTACTGTCCCTGAGTGAATTTTATACATAAATACTGTAACTTTGGAAGATAAATTCTTCATTTGTCTGAATCAGATTCATAGTAGCTTCAGATAAACTTTTATAAATTGACTACATGCTGATAGAAGTACAGTAGCAGATACATAATTGATGAAAGGAACATAAAGTACATGTACATATACATATACATATATGTGTATATATATATATGTATATATATATATATACACACAAATATAATCATTGTGTATTTAGTCTTTATTTTGCTCTTCTCTTTAAGTTTTTTTTATTTATCTTTCAGTTGATTACTGTACTGCATACATTTAGCAATATTAGATACTGTTTGAAACAGTTAGTTTTGGTTTTAGTATAAATGTATTATACATAGACATGTGGTCACACAGGCGGTTTTTGATGATTAAGCTTCTTCTCAGGTCCACCCTGTGGGTGTGTGCGGACGATGCATAACTGACATCTTCTTGACTCTCGTTTTGAGACAATACGAAACTAAATTGTTCCAGTAGAGTACACTGAAACCAGTTATAAGGTCAACTGAAATTAAAATTACATAACTAGAGTGTAGAATTGCTTTGACAGCGAAAAGTGAGGACAGCTGGTTCCCTAGAGAAATACCACACATACGTAGCTACTCAAATAAGAGCTGTTGTGAAATGTTTAAGTGAAAGCAAAACTTGCATATTAACAACATGAACCTTGGGAAATTAATCAACCAAAAATAACCAACAACACCTGTGTGTGCTTTCCGGGCCCTAAATTTGTTTTGCATACCTGGCTGGCAAAGAAATGCCCACTGATTTTCACAAAGACCTCGTCGTTCTCGTCTGGAGTTTGGTCCCGCGGTACGATGACCTCAGCACTTGTAAGGTTTTGCAGCTCGTTCACCTGGAGAATAAACCAGTCCAGAGGTCATTGCGTTGTTTTGCATTTCACCTCCAGCCTCGCTTCTAAAACACACTGACATCACTTGTAAAAGACAAGATATCAAATTATAACAAGGTGATGTAGAGTGTGGAGCACTTTTACTGATATTTATTGCGTGTGTGTTAAATTCACCTCATATAAATATAAATAGTAGCTCATCTCAGTAAAATGTTTCTAGTTTAGAGAAGAGACATGTCATTAAAACTGATATTTTCCAAAAGAACAGAGTTCAGACTACAGTCTTCTAGGTGGGAAGTGGAAATGTAAAAATAAATTGCACAAACAAAGAACAGGTTTCTCTTCTTTACTGATTTTTTTTACCTTTGACCAAACATGTCTAATTATTATAGAGATGTAAAATTGCTCCTTTCGATGTAAAAAAGTATCTGTTTATGTAAAATTAAAATAACCGACTCAAAATTACTCAAAAAAAACTTCCAATAATTCAATAATTCAGTTAATTTTCTCTCCTACGCATCGACTCACCGTCTTGCCGCCTTTACCGATGACCCTGCCAGCTGCAGTCGAGGGAACCTTGATGTGCGTCTCCAGTTTGACCTCCTCTTTCGCTGAGAAGAAGTTCTCCTCTTTCAGCTTTCCAAATATCCGACCTTGGGCCTGGAATACAGAGGAGGGTATGAGGCAAGGAGAGACTGGGGAAAATGGGGACACACAATGATCCACTGCTGTTTACTAGAATACAGGTTGGATGATTTTTGAAAAGATATTTATGAATTTCAAGCAGCAATTTCATCCTCAAAATGTGTGAATACAATATCAATATAAAAATGTCACTTTTAACAAACATTCATACACACATTCATAGTATTTTTACCTTAAACTGAGCCTCTGGGGTTCCAGTAATGATAACCATCCTCTCAGTAACATCTGGGCTCTCAGCTGGGGCGATCTGACATACACACACAGAAACGAGTTAGGGAGACAAATAAGGAGAACATTTGGTCGAAAGCTGTTGAGCTTGTTCTGTTGTAATGCATTTAACGGCTGCATCATCTGAGAAGCCAACAAATTCTTAAAACGCCTTAAATTACGTTATGAAAAACCACTGACCAGCTGTCCCACCTCCCTAGATGGACCATGAATAACCTCCGCTGTGGTCTGCCAATTTGATAACTTCACCTTAACGCTCGATTTGAGGCTTTGAAAAATGCGCTTAATCCATATTTGTGGACTCAAACCTACACGTTGATCAGAGAAGGTATGACCACCTCCTTCCCCTTCTCACTGACATGAGTGCTTTACTGACAAACTCCGACAAACCCACCTTGATGGAAGCTCCAGCAAAGTGGGCGAGTTGTTTGATGTGCTGGCCCTTCTTGCCAATCAGAGCTCCGACTGCCTGAGTTGGAATAAAGAGGTAGACAACCTCCTGTTCTGGAGCCTGTTGCTGAAAAAAAAAAAAAATCAACATGACCACACAGAAAAAAGATGTCTTACTACACTTTTACTCTACTGCTGACGGTGGCAAACATGCATGCACTGACAACAGAACAGAGACAAACACTTGATTTAACTTGTCAGATACTTGAAGAGCAGCCGAGAATGATGACACCACATGCAAGCAAAGCTAAATTGAACTCTCTTCGAGGGTTTGTGCTTTGGGTAAACATCCCACTTTGGCTGCGTCTGAATGGAATATTTCCTATTAGGGCCAATGGTTGCCCTGTGTTTTTGTTTTTCTTAGCATGGTAACACTCATGTACTTGAGGTTTATAAAGTGAATTTTTACGAGCCACAGGACAACTCTGGGCTGAAAAGTCCCCATCCAGAAATATTTGTGGTGTTCTGGTGAATGGGCGATGGTACGCAGGAATGTTCGACTCACTGTCCAATGCTAGACGCTGACTGAGAGGTTGTCATGGTCTGTTATTTATGTCTCCCTCTCTATTAGTCTTATATCTTTCTGCAGGAGTCTTGTAGGAGTTTTTCCCTCGCCACACACGGGGAAGATAACTTTTCCTAAGCTTGTGTGGAAAAAACATGGCTTTTAAATTGCCCCTCTACTATTCAAAATAATCATCTAGCAACACAAAACACAAGAAGCGAGCGGGAGAGTCTCCAATCACCACGGCAACATTGACTGTAGTGCAGATTTAAGGGAACATACTGAGTGCTGGTGGGGGATGGCACTTGCTGGAGGAACCCCGTACAGGCCACTGAGATGTGAAGAGTGACTCTGAAAGTGAAGTGACAAGCAGAGCGATCAGATGGCGCTGATACACACACACACACACACACACACACACACACACGTTCATTCACACAGACACGTACACAACCGGAGCTCCTATTAGGGGAATTTCAGGGCATAAACTCTGGGTGAATCACACTCTAACTTTCTTGACTAGGAAGCACGCAAATACATTCTCACACTGTGTCTCACACCACTTTGGCTTGCCTCAGGCTATGAGTGGAGACTTTGATTTACAGACAAACTGACTCATCTCTGGAGAAGATGGGGGAATTCTGGTTGTTTCAAACTGTGTGTAACATCATACAAGAAGACCAGAGTCAACACACTATTGTTTCTTCAAAAAGCATTTCAGGGGCACCTGGTTTACTATGTGTTGGAAACAAATGCCTTTTTCAAGTCAAAAGCAATTCCTTCAGGGATTGTGCGTTGCTTTGCAAGGGGAGTAAAACCAACACTCATTCCAAAAGAGGTATTCTTTATCTCTTTTTTCCCCCTCCCACCTTTTATGGTTGTGTGTGCAGTGGTCAAGTGTGAAAAAGGACTGTGTACTCACTAAGAATGGGTTATATCCTGCTGGTGCCACAGGAGTCACTGCACCGCGTGGTCCAGCAGCAGGGGGCAGCACCGGCAGACCAGAGGAGAAGATGCCCAGAGCGTTCAGGTTCAAGCCTGGGATAAGGTTGGCCTGTTGCTGTTGAGGAGAGACGGATTTCAGTCACGAGCTGCAAAACTTGACAAGAGAAGTGAGGGAAGATGTAATAACAAACTAAGGAGATAAATTAGACAAAGCAGCGGATCCGTTTAAACTGATTTTTTTAAACTGGGTTTTACATCCACAGGTATCCATGGGTTATCGTTCCTGTTGCAAGAGGACACTGACTTCTACAGTTTACGGTAAAGAAAAAAAACATCTGCAGTGAGCTCAACGTCTACTACTGATAAGAAGTGAAGAGTAAATGCAGAAAAAACCTCAAATGACTCCCTCTAGGTGAGTATATTCTTTTTGACTTCTTTTTTAAAAAAATAAATAAATAACACCCATAAATCTTAAACGGCCCTATATCTAATCTGACAGCAAACCGAGGTCACAGACACAAACCTAAATCTTGCTTTTAATGTTTTCCTCTTACATCAGCTTCAAGGAGAGAAGAGAAACAAATGTGTCTGATTAAATTTAAGGTGAAAAGCTGCAGTCATTTAATTCAATCAAGCAAATAGACCGAACATTCTCCGGTTCCAGTTTATCAGACGTTTTTGTTAAGTTAAATTGAAAATATCTTGGTTTTGGATTCTTATTTCTTATTCTTACAAGCATTTTTCACCTTTTTCTGATATTTTATAGACCAAATAATCCATCAATTCATCAAGAAAATAACCTAAAGATAATGAAAATGAGTTGCAGCAGTAGTTAGGTGAGTAGAACTTTTACTACCGTCCCTCTAACAGCATTATTTATACTTGTGTATGTGCTGTAATAGCATGACAAAAATATTTCAGTCAGCTATTCTGGTTTACATGGCCGACAACACGATGTCTCCTTTCACTTCCTTGTTACTTTTTCTAAGTTTTGTGTAATGTCCACGGTGTCACGCTAGATGGCCCTAACCGCTTACTGTGTAGACACTCGGTCCCAACAGGTGCCAGGACCGCTCACACCAGCCAGCACAATTTGACTGCATGCTGTGTGATACCTCTTGATGATTATTTCCAAGCCGACATTTGGATCGTCAAAATTAGGGAGAGAAAAATTGGCAGCGTGCGTGCAATTAACGGAGAATAAAGCGGTTGTAGTTGGAGAAGCAACAGTGACTCTGAATCTCATCTGTGTATCACTGAGAGCGTGCAGCGTGTGATATCGTCACTATCTCTCCTCTGAAGTTGACCTCTCTGGCTGCAGCACCAGTGATGTCATCAGGGCAGTGTGAAAGAGGAGCTGGGTGAGGGAGCAGCCTACAGATATCAGACGGATGCTGGGAAACGCAGTGTGTTACAGCAGACATGCAGCGGAGGGTGGGGGGAGTGAGTGTGAGTCAGAGGCTCTGTGCAATAGGTACACACATGCACGTACACAGACGTGCAGCACATCCTCGAGTCACTGATGAGCTATTCAGTGATTGTTTACTGTTATCCATTTACTAAGTGCACAACAACTGGTATTACTAACGCTGGCCGTGATATGTGTGAATGGGAAGGCGATATCATCCTCCTGTGTATCATCACTTCTCTCTGTTGTTCACCTGTCAGTTTATTGTGAGTCAACTTGAGATCATCACCCTAAACACACACACACACAGATGAGACTTTTAAAAGGCCTGCAGATGGTAACCTTTAAGTTCGTCTTACATTTATAGCAGCAATGTCATTCTCGTAGGCTTCCCTCAGTTTCTTCATGATCTCCGCCTCGGCTTTACAACACGCCTCCAAGCTGCCCTTCACCGTGATGGTCCTCTCAGGGTTGTAAATGGTTAAGTCTTGTAACCTGCAAGAGAGATCACACACACACAAACACACACACACAAATAAGTACACCCATTATGCAAATACAAATACAGAGAACAGGCACACTCATATTCTGCTCACATATTTTCTCAGAAGGGCAGCAGATTTTAATTGGATTTCCTGTGTTTGTGCTTATCTCACTCGAGTGTTACTGTAGGTTGTATCATTAACGTCAAGGCTGACAGTAAAATTCTTTTCTTAGGAAATCATAAAAACTGACTGCTACTAACTGAAATTCTGGTAATTTAGTATTGCGCTTCCCCAAAGTTTAACAACTATGGCATCTTTCGTAAGTCCCTCCTTTCCTCCCTTCCTGGTTCTTTTAAACTCCACACCTCCAATTTGTAACACAGGCTTTCCAAAAAAAACACAAAAAAAAGTCTCCAAGACTAAATTTAGATAAACCAGATGACATCATCAGGATTATTTCCTCAGACTTGACAAAGTCTCCTCCAGAGCCACAGAAGAAATTTCACAACCACTAACCATGATGAAGGTCAGGATGCAACACGGTGACGTGCATACACAGATAAAATGGAGCCATCTATCCTTGCCTGTTATTTTCTGAATAGAAGAAGTACAAGAGTACAAGAGGCAATAGAGTGTAAAAACACTGCCATAAGACATTTCGCTTGATCTCTTAATTTTGTGTAACAGCTGAATCGCAGCTCAGTCTCTCTGGATTTGACCACAGTTAGGTTCAAAAAAGTTTTAAGCCTTGTGAGAAACACAAATTTTTCAAATCACAAACGATGATGCTCACCTTGATCTTATTCACCCTCACCTTTGCAAGAGCCTTAGAGAACAGGTGAGCTGAAGACAGCATTACTGAGCAAAGAGCACATCAGTCATATATAAACTAAATCTTTTTTAACAACTCTATAAAGTACATGATGGCTTCATAAAATACTTTGGCTGAAAGTTCAAAACAAACAACACCTTTGGACCTTTGTAGCAGAACCAGTTTATTCTCTGCTCAGTGTCTGTGGACGTGGAGAACACCGAGCCATGAAAATTGTACGTAATGTTTGCCTCTTCTCAGAAGGACCATCTCCTTTCTGCTTCTTTTTTCTCCTCCGCTCTGTCTCTTTCTCAAGGCTCATTATGCCTTCGGAGCTCACAGAGACAGAGCAATTCATTAGCCCTAAATGAACGAGGGTTGGCGAGCACAGTCCGTTAAATGGGGTGTAATCACCACCTTTCTAATATCATGTTCTGGAGTGAAGAAGCTGTAATCAACTCTTAACATTTGTTCTCTAACAACTCAGTTAAGTGAAACCACACGCCGCGAAGGCTAATGGGCACGGAGGGAGAGAGGTGTGGCGCCAAGAAGTTGAAGTCACTGCCTGTTATTTGTGCATTGGTAAAATTTAAGTACAAACTTTGAACTTTGAAGTATAATTGATGCCACTGTCATACAAGCACTTAGTGAGTGTGTGTGTGTGTGTGTTTTCCTACAGGTGCTAGTACAACCAGTAGCGTAGCTACGGAGTGCCGTGGCTGTGAGTGAAAATAGCAGGAGAGACAACTTACGAGGAGATGGTAATCTTGGTCCCTGTCTCCTCCTCAATCTTCTTCAGGTTGCGGCCCTCCTTCCCAATCAGCCGCCCCACCAGGCTGTTGTGGGCGAGGATTTTCAGAGGGATGTCCTCCGTCCTGCATCCACACACACACACACACACACACACACACACACGTGAGGTAAGATGACTGGGCACAAGCTCCGCTGGATGTCACTGATGTGGTGTGAGGAATGTTATGGTGTGATGGGGATGAACAGGAATGTGGATAGCTGCCCAGCATGAAGTGCTGTTGAAAGCACAGGGCACAATGTTAAGACACAAACTTTTCGTTTAATAGTGTGTAAATGATGTCAGTGTCATCCTTTTTGGATAAAATTAAATACTTAAAGTAATCACATGCAGATTTTGTATCCACATGCACCCAAAAGTTGTTGCTATAAAAAAATAAATGTGGTTTACAGTAAACAAGAAAACAGCTCAAAAAGTGCTTCTGGTAACAGAATATGAGGACAAAAACAGGGTGAAATATGCTTATAAGACCCTATAAGGAAAAAAAAATACAATAAGTAATGAAGCAAGTTTCAAATCTTTTTTTTTTCATCAGAAGAAAAAGATCAGACAAAAAAAACATTGTTTTGATTCCTTATCATTTGCATCAGTGTCCTTTAAAGTCTCCTGGAAAAAACACAACAATGTAATTCTGCACTAATTTTAGGTAAAGTTGTGGCAGTGTTCAGTTTGAACACTTCCAATTAATTTATTCTAATTGACTGCAAACCAGCTGAAAATGCAAAAATGTAAAAATTGTTCCCAGCAAGCGCACAATTCAATATGACAAAGTTTATAAAAATGAATGAATTATTAATAGAAGATTACTTGAGATAAATGGATCTGTTCTTTCAAAGAAATTCCTCTGGAAATCAACAACTGCTTTCAAATGCAACACAACTAACTAAAATAACTAAAAAAAACAGACTCAGAACTCTATTTTCCCTGTAATTAGAACCAAATTACACAGTAATTTCTAGGAAATAGTAAATAACTAACCCGTAAAATAAAGCATTTCTGATTTTTTTTTTAAGTGTATGCAGGGTTTTTTGAGTATAATTTTGATATAATATATATTTCTGCTCTGTGGCACAATTGTGGGGTGTGAGTGTGAATGTAAGTTGTGGTAGAGGGAAACCAGATGCTGTGGTTGTTTTTGGGCTGGGTCACAGGCTTGCTGGTGGTGGTGGTGCTTGTATGTGTGTGTGTGTGTGTGTAAGGGAGGGGGTGGCAGGTCAAAGCACGTTATAATCTTTGAGTGTGGATCCGGGCTGTGGGGTGAAATTAGTTTGGGGTGAGCTGTGGGGCAAGTAAGGAGAGATGGTAGTGTTGTGAGTTTAGAGGCCAACTTCAGTGGTTCGGGTTTCACAGGGTGTTGGGCCCCTTAGATGTGGTGAAATGACAGGGTGCGTGGAAAACGGAAGTGGCAGGTTCATTTCTGCAGGTGTGGCCTCTACATTGAGGCAATTTAAAAGAAACTACTGGTGGCACTTAAAGCTGCAGCCCACTAGTATCTACACTGGCTTTATGACATTATGACACCGACATTATGGCTGTCATTCAGTAATCATATTCAACATTTGACCCAAAAATTAAAAATTAAACTCGGCTTCTTGTATATAATTAACCTCTTCCACTCCCATTCTCCTACCATAGACCTATTTTTGGGGGGAACAGGGGATGTTTAGGGGGAGATAGCAGGTCAACAGAATATGGCACGTAGAAGTGGTATACATCATCTGAAAGCTGAGAGCCTGAAGATTAAATTGAGATGCAGTTCAGCACTGTGTGTTAAGTTTTTCTTTGGTTAGTTGCTTATTCAAATTTTGAAAGTTTAGAGTGAATAAGGCCATTCCCGTGCTCAATTATGTCTCATAAGCTGTTGCAGCTATTTTTGGGTTGATACCATTTGTTATACAGATTCAGTGCCAAATTAAACAATTTTTGACGAGTTGAAAATTGATAAAGATGATCAAAAATCCCTCCAAAATACCACATTAAGACATCAAGACCTTGAGGAACACCATAGGAAAAATTCATGCTGTGATTTGGTATCAAAAACCTTTGACATTTAGAGATTTCTGTAAGAATTGCATTTTTGAGAGATTGGATGCCCTCAGTCTCTAGTTTGTGGTTGTAAAGTTTCATGAGGCTGTGATTATCCTAGAGGTCACAGTGGGCCATTTTATACAGTGAGGTCAGGTTTCAAAAAATGGTCTCACTACAGTGAAATGGCTATGATGGGAATTAACATCATCAAACATGAATACAGTTGGACTAATTAACTCAACAAGAGTCTCAGCTTTCCTGTCAGGCCAAATTTATGCAATTCCAAGTCTGTTTAGGGACCCCAGTATGCAGAAATATTCAAATACACCATTTTTAGAAAAGGCAAAAATAACACATTTATACTGCATGCAAAAATTGCATAATTTTTGCCCAAAACCAAAAAAAGGGGGAGACTTGTGGGTACCCATAGACCCTATTTTCGTTCAGATATCTTGAGCGCTCAAGGGACCCCTTTGCAAAAGGTTATGCCAGTTTTTCCCCTCGCCAAAATTTAACCTAACTTTGGAGCAATATTCAGTCCCCTTCCCACTAGTAGCCCCTTCAAGACATCCAATACCATCCAATCAATTCCTTAGATCATCTAGTTTCATTTGATACCAGTATCTTCACTGTAGCTTTAAAACTGAGCCAACTACAGCCTCTGAAAGACAGTAATGTCACCCGCTGATGCCGACGTCCTCAGGGAGTGGAAGGGGTTAAAGGCTATCTGTCATTTATAAACCACTAAACTATTGTGCAGTCAGCTTTAATGCCTGTACTTGATTATGGAAATATTCTGTATTGTCATGCTGCCCTATCATCAATTCAGCAGCTAAACCCTGTTTATCACTAATGACAGATTTCATACTCATCATTGTTCTCTGTATCACAAGATTGGATGGACTCCCTCACAAAGAAGAAGAAATAATCATCTTGTGATATTCATCTATTAAGCTTTACTGTTGAAGCTCTCATTTAAATTTTGTAACTACAGTGCACAATTCAGTAACCATAAATATCTCATATTTTCGCACTGTTTTCAGGTACTATGCACCTTTTACATGGAATAAACCAAAACTGCCTTCAAACTAGAGTATTTCTTTCCCCTTGGAGATTTTAAAGCTTTGCTATCTAATGATTCTTGTGACTCTTGTTACTGTTTTTATTTATAGTTTGTTGATTGCATCCTTCTGACCTTAGTTGTGTTGTTTCTGTTAACTGATTGTGTGCTTGTCTCAATATTTCTTGTTCTCAGGTCTCTGTCTGCCTGATTAAATAAAGATTTAAATAAAATTTAAAACGCACGCTGGTGTACGTTTTCATTTCAACCTTTACAAACTTTAACACAAAAGAAGACACAAATGTGGCCGCAAAGTTTTAAGCCTCATCTTCCTCTGGATGTCAGGAGATTGACGGCAAGCAAAGTGTGATTTCTATGACGGCAAGTTGTGTTTTATTTAGAGGCAACGCTCACTTTTTCATCCAATCAAACAACCTGAAATACTCTCTGTTGACATGTGAAGCCCTTGAATGCACACGAAGACACGAAAGCAACGGGTGCAATCAAATGGCAAAATAAGCAACCCAATTTGATATCTACAAATATCTCTAACAATGCTGGTAGTGTTCACACATCACCGGGATTAATGTAAATGAGTGCAGCACCCTTGACAAACAACACATTTAAAGTAATAAACAAAGACAAACACTGGTATTATGTGTGAAAGGTGGGTGATGAAGCTCAAAGAGTTTAAAAGCTTCAGTATCTTGTTAAAAGTGTCAAGTCCAATTAGACATGTTGGCCTCATTTCTTAAATGCTAAGCTGTGATCACATGTTTGCCTATGTCAGTGTGTCGTGTGTTTACTGTGTTAGTGGTCCAAGCCAGAGAATGCACAGTGAGATTAAAAAGTGTGCAGGCAGGTTAAAGGATGAGATTACAGTCTATACACATTATGGCTAATCTCTCGCCGTGGAAGTGTATACATGCTCTGCGTAAGCATATTCAAGTGTGTTTATGTGCATGTTTAGGAATGTTTGCACATCTTCAAGTGCCGACTCACGTCTTGGTCTCATTGGCCTCCTTTTGCATGATATCCAGGATCATACGGCAGGCGGAGGAGCAGCCCTCCGGAGTTGAGTGGATGGTAATGGGCTTTTCTGCCGCACCTGCATTTTCCTTCCGATGAATGTCCACCCTGAGAGAGGGAGAGACAGAGAGAGAGACGTGAACATGACATAGACGGAGAAGAATAGAGACAGAGAGAGTATTAAAGTCAACTCTGCTTGCATCGCATATTGATTTGAAAGAAGCACAGAGAAAGAAAATTGCAGTGCTGAAAAGAATAACAAAGATATCAAAAAGGGAACAAACAAATCAAGATAAAGTGGAAAATATAAGGCAGCAGTAAACATGCCATCCTCTACTCATGAAGCAGCCATTATTTGGGCAAATCATTTCCAAATATTATTTCACAACTTTTCTCGTGTGCTTTCTTAAATCCCATGTCAGACAATTGGTCTTTATTGATTTTTTTATGAATTCAAGCTTTAACAAAATTAGAGCAGAGCTGTCTGAGAAGTTAATAAGACCATCAACAAAGCAGGAAAGATAAAAAAAAAACACCAGGCAAGATTTAACGTCTTCATCTTCATCAGAGTATCTTACTTGGACTGCGTCTGTTTGGTGACATTCTTAATGGTGAGGCCCTCCTTGCCTATGATGGCTCCCACGAACTGAGTAGGCACGAGCATGCGCAGGGGGAAGTCGTGTTGCCTGGGGCGCAGAGCGCCAAAGCCTCCTGAGGGCCCAGGCTGAGGAGTGCCCTGGTCCCGGGACGATCGACCCCCGCGCCGCGTGCGAGCAGCCTGGACGGGCGGAGCAGCATCCATGTCCATGATATATGACACGTTGAAGGAGTAGTCGTCAAACTGGTGTCCTGTCAACTTCTCAATGGCTCTGGAGGGGAGTGAACACGAGGTGGAGGAGCAGAAGGTGATGAGGAGAGAGAAAGAAAGAAAAACAGAAGGATAAGAGAGGAGGAGGAAGAGAAGAGGAAAGTGGCATTACAATGATGAGTCTGTCGATGTAAATTACATAAACAGATACATGAATACAATTAAGAAATATTGTCTCAGCACAGGTTCTGGTTAGTTTTTAAATGAAACAATAGATAGCTTCTTAAGTCTCTGATATACTTGCTTTTAATGACACATATACACATGAGGGCATCCTCACATATACTGCACACCTCTTAGGGAATGACCACATTTAAGCACATGAACAGTGGAAGTATATTATGTATATTATGATGTGAAGCAAAGTCAGCAGCGTACTCTGAACAAGCAACAGCAACAACAGTGGAAAGTTTGAAAGAAGTGCTAAGAATATGTCCACAATAAGCCGGCTAATTTTTTAAACTATCTTGTCTAAAGCTCTGAAGTCGTCCTTTGTTAAGTTGACAAATGATTAAACTGCACATCACAGCCAATGTCTGGCAGGACAGAGCAGTACTGCTACTGGTTAAACTTCTGTACTCTGTTTTAATACAGTTGAACTCACAGTTTGGTTTTTGTCAGTTACATATTTTACTATTTGTCAGAGTAGTTTCGATTGCTACCTGTTAACCCATCAATTGTTCCCACATACACAGGTTGCAACAGCTGCACTGTGTGACAGGCAATATTTAAAATGAGCGATTACATAGAAAGTGAAAGATGACAAAAAGTTGTCTTCTTACGTTTACTCCCAGATGCACTACAACAGCAACTGGGCAGGATTACATCATTGTTTTCCCAAGAGGCTGGCGGTTTGAAACTGATCCACTCTGGAGACGTTTTTTAAACGTAGTCGGCTTAATGTGAACGTACTCTAATCGAACTTGTTGCTGTGGCTGCTCTTTTTTCTGCTGTGAGCCCAACATTAACATTATAGTAGCCTCCTTGGGTGTCACCATTTTTAATTATGCTTACGTTCTGCAAAATCAAGAAAGATTTTCCAGTGTCAGCCAGAGAGGATTTGACCTTGATCCGACCCTAGTGGATATACTTTTAATCCTCCAGGTACACACAAAGAACACAGACAATGCGGACAGTGCTGATTGTGTTGCAGCGGCTTGTCCAGGCATGTGCGTTGATAAAAAGCAAGTGCACCCCAAGCCTTATTCTTGCAACTTGACTGCATCAGAAAGATTATTTGTGCCACTTACTCTTTAGCTTCTTCCTTGGTTGCGTACGTAACATTCACCACTGCTGTTTCTGTATCAGTGTTAACTGTGGAGATAAGAGAGGCAGTGAAATACAAAAACATGAGATACAGTAAACAAAGGTGCATTCACATGTACACATGCACATAGCAGGTCTTTGTAGATGAGTTAGACACGCGTCCAGGTTCCCCTGGTGACCTAGAGAGCCACTTGTCTGTGTGAAACCATTATAGTCATTGCCGCACTGGCTTCCCTCCAGACCCCGCTGCTGCCTCTACAGATAGGAGCTGCTTAACACAATAGCCTCTCTGCCACTTGCACAATAACAGATTAAAGTTTGACATGACAGGCTAAACAAAGCAAGTAATCTGCACAAAAGTGCAATGCAATGCACAACACAGACACACCTTGGGAAGATTTGCGGTCCTGTGCTGCTCACTGAGTGAAGAACAGCGTGATTAACATGCTTTAAAAGATTGAACTGTGAGGTGAATTTGATTTAAATTAACTGGCATCTATTTTGATAATCACTTAATAATTTTCTTATGATTTAATCAACAGGATATTTTAGGTTTGGATTGTCGTTTGGACAAAACGATTAAAGAAATTAAAACGCAGAAAAAAGTTAGCTGCAGCCCTAAAGTGACGGACAAATCTCACAAGTAGTGGCCTTTGAGAAATGAGGCTCAACTGCAACTTTTTTCTCTGTTGTCTATGAGAACAAGCATGAAAATCACTTGTCCATTATACCTTATATATTTTTAATTGTTTTGCATGAGGTATAACTGTGTAATTAACTTTTATGGTATATACGCATTTGCTTAACCCATGTAATCTAATTAACATTTTCATCTTCTGGGGAGTGTAATTTTCAGCACCTGAATGTAGAGAGAAGGTAGTAAGTAGTAGAGAGCAAGTAGTAAGAGAAAAGGATTTCAGAAATGAAGCATGTCTTATTGATGAAATGCTTTCTGATCTACTGAGGCCTCAGTCAGTAGAGACAAATGTGCCTCTGCTTTCTCAAGGGTGGATCTCTATTTGTGTGACCGCTAAATGTCAAAATAATGAGTCTACAAGGAAGCCCTTTCTCTTTGACTGTGAGTACTGGTGCCAAAGCTGGCAGAAAAGACATTTACTGCAGATGCTTTAGATAGTTAAACAAAAACAGGCTAATAAACTCCATCTCAACAATTGGCAAGTTAAACACATGAACACACAATCGCCAAAATAAATTAGCCAAGAGATACGAGGTACGTTGCCAATATCACAGCAATAGTGAAAAAGAAAAGTTTTAGAGTGGACTTTTTTTTTTCTTTTCCTGTGAGATTTTAGAAATGTGAGGCATCATCGGAACGACTCGCTCCATCGGTGAAAAAGAAAACTTCCAAACCTGCTGGTGCGTGGCGGACAGCAGGTTTGGAAGGGTTAAAACCAGTGAGAGCGCCCAGCTGGCTTAGAGAGGGAGAGTGGGCAGAGCCTGGCACGGTGCCCGGCCCCGGCGCTCACAGCCAGCTCTGCCCCGCCCCGCCCCGCCACCGGCAGCCTTCACCATGCCACACAAGAACATGGGACTCCTCCAAAACCTCACCCTGTAACCAGAGTGCACGGGCACAGGCACACGAAAAGTGACAGGCAGACAAGGTGTGCAGACAGGGAGTTGGACAGGGACAGATATGTCTTCTGCGGCTTTGACTGTACACTGAAACTGTGCAACTGTGACGTTTGGAAAACCGAGCTGTAGGATACAGAAGAGGAAATGCCGCGCTGCTGTCTGGTACAGTAAAGATGAAGTAGGCTGTTCTACAGCAGCGCCTGGCTTCTCTTTTAGCACCTGTCATGACTATAGTGGGTGGAAGTTGGTCTTGGCTGGTTAGATGCACAGAAAGGCACTCTGCTCGTCAGTGCGTGTATGAGAATTTGAGTAAGTATGTGCGCTGTACGTGTCTACAACTCGTGTGTGGAGACAGGGAAGAGTTCCTAGGGATAGCTCTAGTGCTGACTACCCCACAAAACACACACACACACACATAAACACACACTCCATCAGACACTGCAAAACCCTCGCCACAGGCGCCTACAGTGTCCTCCCCCATTACCACGACGCACCTCCCCAAAACTGACGCACGCGCAAACACATACAGGCATAAACACACACACACACACACAGACACATTACTACTGGACATCTGCCATGTCTGCCCACTTCAATCCATACGCTGTGGCCAAGGGGGATCCGAGGCAATTCACAGTGCTTATTATAGAGGCTGCGTGTAATTCAAACGCTCTGCTCCCCGGGTCAAACTTATGAGACGCACGTGCACGCAAGCATGCACGCACGCAGACAAGATGATAAAAGCTGATTTATATGCAGAGATGGGTTATGTTTAGATAATGGGTGTGTGGGTTGATGGTAACGAGGAAGTCAAGTCACACAGGGAGACTTGACTCACTGGGAGGTCTGTGTGTTGCTAAATAAGACACATGTGCATTGAACATTTGGAGCCAGATGATGAGATGTGCGGCTAAAACCCAAGAAGAAAAGAGTCCTGTACCTTGTTCCACGTTTTCTACAGTACCATACTGAGCTAGAAGGCCGTCCAAAACCTGAGGGAGAAATGAGAGGGAGTTAGAGAAAAAAAGTACAACACACGAGCACATGGACAGACACACAAACACATACACACAGGTCTGGTACTGCTTATGTGGGCCAGTGTTCAAGACACGATGTAGTAATGTGGAAGTGTAAAAGAGAGTAGAAGTGAAACTGGAAATTCAGGGTTATGTTCCGAAAGAACAAAAACCTCATTTAAAATCCTTTTGACATTTGTTATACTTCAAATGAATTTAAAAAGCAGCCTTATAAGATAACCTTACTCAACGGCACTGTAGAGTATTCACTCAATTTGTCTAGATACAGATGGGAAATTAAAAAAATGAAATGCCAAATTGCTTATTCAATATTTCAGTTTCAACAAACAAGACCAGTGGGTAAACATCTGCAGACGGACAAAAGAAGTCAGTCGAGTGTCCATGGGTAGTTCAGACATGGCTGGAAGGACACTTACAGCCTTAACAAGATGTGAGATAGAAGCTAAAACGTTGGAAAAACGACATTAGAAGAGAGTGTTGGTGGATGCTGCGTTCATGCAATGCCAGCAGAAGGCGAAAACAGAAAAACCTCCCGTTTGTTCACATATTATCCCAAGATGTTACAGTACACCCCAAGAGCTAGCCTAAATCAGCTGTTTTATTACATATTTTTATCATTTCTTTAACAATAAAAACCAGATAGAAAACAAATTCAACTGAATTAAAATGAATATGGGAATATATTTTAATGCTCACTGCTGTTAGCGATGGCGTCTTTACTGATTTTTTTGCTATGTGGGAGATATTGTTTCTGTCTGTAATTTCCAATATCTTTGACTGAATTACGACTAGGAGGCTGACGTAAACAGCTTTTTACCCTCAGCTGCTTGTAATTACAGTCTGAATAAAATGAAAGCTGTACATAGGAAAAAACAACTGTTACAATGATGTACGTACGCGTACTACTAGCTAGTAAATCTTTTTTTGAATGCTAAAAACTTTATTGTTGTTTAATCAGGGAGAGCTCAAATTAATAGTGAGTGCTGTAGCAGATATTCATTTCTCTTAGAATATTGGTAGTAAATCAGAAACACCGCCAAACAAACACACACTGTCAATGAAAGATTGAAAGAGTTACTAGCATCGTTCACTATCAACACATATATGAGTGAAGCAAGGCAACTTTTTAAGTTTTTCAAATATTATTAGTCATTTTTATCATACTGGCGTCATATTTGACACTTAACCTTTATCATTTAGCATTTATTGATGCCATACAAGGCTGTAGAAAAAGGTGAACACACAAACACCCATTTACCCAACTTGCACCTATTAAAATAGCATTTATACACACTTAAGTTAGCATAAACACTAGCTGAAGTCATGGAGCAGACATATAAGCCACAATTTTAACAAATGAGTTGACATGCTGGACATATATTATAATCGAAAAAGCATGCGACTAACTATGAGCTCTTAAATTAGGCTTAAGTCTGTTACATTAGTGTTGTTTTAACTTTCCAGTGCATCTACCTGTTGCTGCTTTGATGTGTTTATAGTTTAATAGTAGTTTGATTTTATAGTGTGAGTTTATAGTATAAAACATAACTTTTGCTTTCTTTTTGAGAGTAGATGATCAGATCAATCTCATATCTGTGCATGTAGTAGGCTAGAAATGGAAGACAATTAGCCTAGCTTAGCATAAAGATATGAGGTAAGAGGGAAAAGCTAGTCTGGTTCTGTCTGAAATGAAAACATGCACCTACCAACAGCTCTAAACCTCACTAATTAACAATTATTACATTAAAAATACATGATGAGCTATTTCCTTCACAAATCAACTACTAATTCTGAAACACATATATTTTTCCTTGTATGCAAAGCATATATAAAGAAAACAAAGTCATACTTGCATCTGCAAAGCATTGTCAGGAAAGTGTTATTTTTTGAAGTTGTATTGTTTGAAAGCACTACAGATGTTTCCTAGCAACAGATTTACAGAAACTAAAACAAACTAAGGTCTCAGACATTCCTGAATTGGTACAACCAGATTTAGTAAATGACAAGTCTGAAACTAGGAGTTACTGTGAACAGTGAACTTTACAAACAAACAAAAGCTGTAATCCAAAAGTAAACTTCAACTTTAATTGGAATCTGCTATAACTCCAAGAATGATGAAAGATCTTTTAATACAGGGACATTACACAACACTCTATTTTAAATATTAAAGCTTTCTGATGCTGTTTCATCAGTAACATTAGTAATCACAGTTGAGAAATAGTTTCAGTTTTAAAATGAGTTGACACACAAAATGCTGAGTTATTATATTATAAGTCAAACTGATCAGAGATCAAGGTTTTTTCACTAGTTTTGGTATTCTGTTATGTTCCAAATATTGATCTACAGAGACACTGTTGGGTCCATTTATTCATCCATCATTGCTCTTGTTGGCTGCAATAGAGTAACTGAAATTAGGTAAGATTTGGTACCGTAGGAGAAAAACTGATATGACAAAAATGGAAAGTCTACTGGATTTCGTTGTCCTGATGGATACAGATACACTTTTATTTTAATCAATAAAGCCTTCTACACCAGCCATGTATCAGCTTGCACTATACAAATGTAAAAGCGAGTCTATTTTCTTCTGTTTTACACACTTAACTACAGTGATTGTACGTTGAGGCTCTAAGTGCTACGGAGGCCCTGAGGTCCAAAACACAACAACAAAACAGAAAACACAACATTTTAGAAACTTAAACGCAGCGTTTGTTGTTGTGTTTTGCACCTCAGGGCCACCGTAGAGCACTGCCAAAACACAGATGACCTAAACTCTTTAACTGTGCCTGAACGCATCCTGTGCAGACACACAGATGGAAGCTGCTGCTCTGTTAAACGTGCTGCTCACGCTACGTCTCCTTTGTAGAAACAGCATAACTGAGAGGCAACAGCGAGAACATGACCACCACCAAAAAACCCTTTTCTATTTTTCCGTGAAATGAGCTACCTTTCGGTTGCCAGGTTGCATTGAAATGTAAAAAATAAAATAAAATCTGGTACTTTTTATATGTGTCAAACAAACAGGGAAGCTGATTTGCAGGAGTTGATATTTAAATTCCTTTAATGGTCCGGAAAGTTTTGTGGATTCTCTAAGAGCTTGTAGACAAAACCTACTGATACGGTGGAAAGCAACAAGAGAGTCAGCAGGCATGAAGACGGAGACACTCACACTGAGAAAAACAACTCGGTCCCCAGCAAGGCTACAGATGTTGACGCACATTCACATTGTCATCCACAAAGTAACAAACACTGACGTAGACATAAGCACACACACATAAACACTTAAGTCTAGAGAGAAATTCAGTATAAAGCCTTATGACTCATTTTCGGGAAAATGTTTTATATACTACCTGGTGCTGTTCAGTGTCCACACACGCACACACACTCACACACACACACACACACACAAACAACTGACCTCCCACTGTAGATGAGGGGGAATGTTCCGGATCTGGATCTTCCGACTCCTGCAGAGATGAGAGACACAGACGGAGTGGATTTAACCGACCTGAACCACAAACTCACAGACACTTAAGAGTAACATCTGTTGTGTTTACAGCAAATCCAAACTTCACATTTATACTGTATATAGTATACATACAGTACACACATTTGCAGTATCAGCAGCTGAGACGCATTTTGATAACAAGGGCAGAAATGCGGTCTGAATCTATGTAATTTTCACTTTCTACAACACCCACAGTTAATTCGACTGGTATCACAAGTCAAAGGACTGACAGACAGAAAAGTGTGTAGATGAGGATGTTTATAACGCGGCAGCTCGTGACTTTCAGTTACGCCTCCCTACAAGTGTTAAATCTTACTACACTCACATAACGGTGGTGGAAGTGACACAAGAACATGAAAAAAAGATTTGTATGATCTATCACCACTGACAGATATAACTTAACAACTAAAAAAAAAAGCAACAATGAAAAGACTGATCCTTGAAAGAAAAGCAGTAACTAAACTAAATAATCAAGTTGAGTTAAAGTTGCAGGTGGTATTGATGGATTGATGTCATGTTTTCAATCTAGTCGTGTCACAAAGGCAGGCCTCCTTTGACTGAAATGGTTCTAAGTGGATAAATTTGAGCCTTACAGGGTGTTTATGGTTTGAAATTGATATAAGAGAACAGATGACACAACCAATAAACATTTTCATTTATTCCTTGACAATTTATCACTTGTGTTCTCAAATTTTATGCTCATTTTTTGTTGCTATTTGAACAGTGTGGAGTATGTTAAATGGTAGTTGCTTACACCTTTGTGAATTCGAATTGTGATCAACAACATAGGCGTTCAAACCCCTGGTCACCATGTTTTACTTCTTTATCTTAACAAGCCAGTCAGAGAAGACAGTGTCCCTCTCCGCCTGGTCGTTTTGGGATCCAGAGCTTCTACACAGCCTCCCTCTGCCTCCAGTGAGCGTGTTAGCTCAAACAGCAAAGCCACACAAACCGCTCAGTGACCACAAGCTGTTAACAACTACATTAACGTGAGAGCGTCCAGCTCCGCAATGAGAGCTGCTGATATAAAAAGCAGAGAGGCTGGCTGGAGAAAAAAGCCACATTGCTGAGCAACCGTATCCTAAAAGCCCATTTAAGAAGCATTCTGGCGCACAATTAGAAGGAATTACAGGAGTGAGGCTGAAGGATGGAGGTAAAGAAATGAAGTGGAGGGGGAAAGGTAATGAGCAATAATTAGAGGTGGACCTTAGTTCAGGAGGACACTCAGAAAACACACATTTCTCCATCTAAGCTTTTGCATCTTTCTCTCTGAACACGTCTGGGTGTAAAAGACTGCAGGTCAGAATTTCCTGTCAGCAGCGAGGAGAGGACGAGAGGACCGAGCTGGCAGCTGGACATGAATGAATGACTCTGTCTGATTGTGGAGCTCGAGGAAAAAAAAACCAAGAGGAGAAACACAGCGTCACACGGATTTGGGACAGCCCTTTCCTCTCCTCATCCACCCAACAACATTACAAACACATTATTTTTAGAGTAGAATATGTTTCACATGTAAATCACATCTACACTATTCTAACAACTCTGTTAATCTATATTAGTGACTTAAAATCAGTTTGAAAGGTAAATAGTTTCTTAAATAAAATGACAGAGAAATGATTTAACTCTGACATATCCTCTGTTTTATGTTTCCAAACAAACAGTGTACACAAAAACACAAAATTGATAACTGCCGGTTCATCCTACCACATGGTGGCCAGTAAGCTTTCTGTCACTGACGGTGGTTTAAAGCGAGTGGCTCAACGAAAGATCTCTCTTGGCAACCAGTAGCCAAACAAGGCTAAACCGATAAAATCAGTCTGTGCCACTAAAACACATCACCTTTTTCAATGTAGTAAACAACCTCCTGCCATCCAAAGGCAGCCAATCGCTGAAAAGCATTTAAGGCCAGCTCAAAGCCTCAAAACAGCCCCAAACGCTGGCATCCCTGAGCTGCCGAATATGGAAACTAAAAGCTCCTTTCATTCAGCGCCGTCTGCTTGGATAGCACACGAATTCTGAGGGCCCTGGTCTCTATTGTGTTTTTGCTAATTGATTTGCCAACTGTAACCTCAATGTGATGTTAGACTGTTCCTGGAGGGACTGAGCAGAGTTTGGTGTAAACGTTTGTCTCAGTAAGACTACGCCATTGACTACGCCACTCCTTACTCTTTATTTTCTTCCCTGTTGCTCGCGCAGGTTTTAAAGGCCACTTGCTTGTCTGTCATTCTGAAATATGCAGAGGAAGCTTCCTGGATGGACATCTTTTGGAAAAAGTGACAGTGCCTCCCAACAGTTCTTCAAGGTCTCATTTTCAGCATGCCTGTGGCTGCAGGCTAACCATAAGATCACTGCTTTCTGTCTGTCTGTCTGTCTCCAGGGAAAGGAGAGACCCACGACACATGCCACCCTGCTACACACACTGTCTCTCTACAGTGTTCAGGTCTTGGTATGGATATTGACATATGTGCTGCTTTACAATCAGGTAATAACTCAGTGGAATTATGTGAAGCAGCAAGCATCTTCTAATTCCTCCAGTTTGTTTGCATTCAAGCTGAACCCGTCGCCCTTCCTCAGCTCCTCCTTTCCCAAAGTCCAAAATGAACTACAGTAGAAGATACAGACTGAAGTCAATGGTTACTTAATGTTTGTTGAATGTAACCAAGCTGTCTGCTGCTGGTTTGGAAAGGCCTGCCAAGAGAAAAAAGAAAGCCTCTCAATTTCGGCCTTTAAATATCTGAGGGTGGCCATGTTCATTTGAAAAGCTAATATTTACTGCACCCACCTGCACGAGGTGAAAAACCGTGTCTGCGCACACGCGTGCATACTAATACGCACATGCATGCGGAGCAGTCGAAGGAATTTTAACCTCTGAGAGGGCGGGTGGACAGAGGGGTGAGAAAGAGGCTATTCACCCCTCGCCAACCTAAATATATCCATGGAGGAATTATACATCAAAAACGTATACTTTTCCTTAAAAGCTTTTGTTTCCTGTAATGATTGAATTCATTTAACACATTTTAACACGTCTGTGTCTGTGAAGCTGAGCTGGCTACCCGCTGAGAGTTTAGAGGACGATGCAGGAGACATCTCTGTCCTCTTCATATGACCTGACAGAATTAGCAACTTCTGCAGCAAATGTTATGGATAAATCTTTTAATTTTCTTCTAATTTTCAAGACAGCTCCAACTGAAGTCCACTGTACTATATGAGTCACAGGGTTGAATGTGGACAAGAGCCGATTGAATAAAGAGCACGTGTCTGTCAGTACAAGAGGGAAAAAGGCTTTGAAATAATACTCTTCTTGGTGGAGGCAAAAAGTCAACAGCTAGGATGGTCTGGGACAAATTCCACCACAAATGACAGACATGAGATGAACACAGAACATAACATAATCTTCAATGTGCAGAAACTGTGAGTCAAACGCTTTTGGGGGGGAGATATAATCTATTAAATGTAGAGATATGACTACTAACTACCACAAATGACCAGGTAGTTCTCACGTGACCTACACTTATGTAAAACAGCAGCAGATGTATTGCTAAAAGTAGCACATGATAAAAATACTCAATGCAACTAAAGGTCCTGCTTTCAAAATCTTACTAAAAGAGTTATTAGCAGCAAAATGTAGTTTCAAGCATCAAAAGTAAGTACTTATTTTGCAAAATGGCCCATTTCAGAGTGTTAATCATATACAGACGGGTGACAGACGGGTGGATCTGTTCTGCTGTGAGGGGCATTTTGCTGGCATGGTTTGGGTCCACGTGTCCCCATAGAGGGAAGAGTCACTGCAAATCAATACAAAGTTGTTCCGAGTGATCACCTTTATCCTATGATGAAACATTTCTATCTTGATGGGAGTGGTCTCTTCCAGGATGACGATGCTCCAATTCATAGGGCACGAGGGGTCACTGAATGGCTCTATGAGTATGAAAATGATGTGAATCATATGCTATGACCTTTGCGGCCACCAGATTTCAACCCAATTGAACACCTACGGGAGATTTTGGACTGATGTGTCAGACAGCGCTCTCCACCACCATCATCAAAACACCAAATGAGGGAATATCTTTTTGAAGAACGGTGTTCGTCCCTCCAGTAGAGCTCAGAGACTGTAGAATCAATGCCAAGAGGCACACAGAAGCTGTTCTGGTGGCCGAACACCTTACTCAGACACTTTATGTTGTTTTTTTTCCCTATAATTTGTCACACATCTGTATATGTTTATATATAATATGAGATAAGGGCTGCAACTAACACTTATTATTGAATTAGCTGATACTTTTAAAGGACACTGTGTCTTTTATTCTATTTTACTGCATTTGTTTTCTACTCTTGACACTGTGTCTTTAATGCTGCTCTGCTGGTGTTATGTGTAACTTCTTTTTGCGAATTTGTTTATATATGTAAAGTATCCTTGAGTGCCTTTAAAAGTGCTGTATAAATAAAAATGTATCATTGTTATCACAGAGGAGTAAGAAAAATTGTACATACTTACATTCAAGAAGCTGAAACCAATACATTTGTGGCATTTTTGCTTAAAAAACCATCTTTAATGTTTATCAAATTTGTTAATGATTTGTTAATTTGTTAACAAGGCAATCAACTAATCAACTAAGTGTTGCAGCTCTATTTTAGGTGTTTATTTATTGATGCATTAACATGTAAGCAGCATTTCAATGTTGTCAATGTGGAGCTAATTTTTACTACTTTATATGCTGTTGGGTAGTTTAATCTGTGACAATGCATCATATTTTATAAATGCAAAGTATCTACAGCTGTCAAATAAACACAGTGGAGTGAAAAGTACAATATCTGTAGAAATAGAATATAAAAGAGTAAAATGTGGACCACTGCTTAATTCATATGGCAACAGAGTTTTTTATTTGATACAATTTCTTTTGAGAGATAGTTTAATTGCTTCACTTGATGTTATATGCATATATATCCTTTATTTAACCAGGTGAAAGTCTCACTGAGATTAAAATCTCTTTTTCAAGATTGACCTGGCCAAGAGAGCAGCGTAAACACTGTTACAACGATAAACACAAACAATACAAACCAAGTGGGACACACTCCACTCTTTTTTTGCCTAATTCTGTCCTAATTCTGGGGACCAACATTGGTAGAATATCATGAGAGCACAGGCAGTATTGATTTTTGTTTTTACATATGTATGTACGCAGATAAAGAGGAACCAGCCCAAAGATTTATATATAAAAGCCAACTGATACATACACACAGACATGGACACTTATCAGCGGCATACAGAATACAATGGTATAAGAGATTACCACAGCCAGTAATAAAACATAAACCAGAGCGGTATACAGTATTCAACTTCTTTAGGCAGTGGTCAGGTGTATTCATTAAGAGCAGAGAGCTGTAGTCCAATAAAGGTAAAAAAATAAAAATAAAAAAAAGTTGACAAAATCAACTGTTTCCTTGCCTGGAGGGAGAAACGAGATTTATTCCTAAAAAAGAAACTTAATTCAAGTTTCAGCTTAAAAACAAGGTTTTCAATATGTGATTTGAATTGAAAAGTTCTGATCAATAATAATATCTAAATATTTATATGTGACCATTTCGATTTCAACCCCTTGAGCAGTTTAGATCTCAGGAAGATCAGATGTTAACTAACTCTTTGCCATATAAATAGCACAAATTTGGATTTGTTTGTGTTTAACACCAACTAAAGTTGAGTCAAATGGGACTGAACAACATCAATGCAAACTGTAGTTGATTAGGTTTAATACCACTAAATCTCTTATACACATTATGAACACAAGATAATGATTATTAAATTTATCACAAACTCAGAGTACTGACACAGTGCAGACAACTTTTACAGTTCCTTGACGGAGGGCAAAACCTTCTTTTATTCCTTTTTTTTTTTTACACAGTGAATGATTAAACATTTCCCTCTCCGCTCAAGGATTTTGTCTAATGAGGCCTTTACAAGCCTTGTTTACCTTTCCCTCCCTGCTCTGTGTGGACGCCCGTTCTGTCAGAGACGACTCACAAGGCACGCCGCTCTGTGCCCAGCGGGGAGGCTCTCTCTGGATGAATAAAAAGACAAGCCAAATAGCCTTTCAGCTTGTCCGGAGCATGCTGTCTCACACAGCGCAAACAGACACCTCTGCACACACAGTCACCTCTACGAGAAACCTCACACTTAATTGTTTATTTATGCAAATCTCATCTGACTAATAAAGGCTTTGTTTCTCCATTTAACCGTCATTTTCCTTCCTCCTGTGTCCATTTAGCTGTCAACACGTTCTCAGACTGATTCTCGGTGCAAAAGTCAACAATTATAAACTGCCTGACCATTATTTCATGGCAATATAAGCACATATTTGCTGCTTTAGGCTTAAAAAGGTGATTATTTTCTTAAAATTGATTTTTAAAAAATTATATTATTATTATTCTATTTCACCAATTCCATCTCTCTGTATCTGCCTGACAAAGCACTTTGTTCCTGCTGAAGGCCACACTTGATGAGACAATGGACACCGGAAGACCAGATCGGTTCAGAAACTTCATATTGCACAGATGGTAATTGATGACTTTCAAAATGAAAGATGATCTGGTCTTCCTCACAGCTATACCATGCAGATAAAAAGCCTCTGCAGTCATAAATCACACTATTACATACTCATATTGCAAATCCAGTCACATACCTTCTCTGTAACACCAATGTCTCTGCTTTTTTTCTCCTCTGTGTAGCGGTTCAATGCGTCAGTGCTGAGCGCAGAGTAATGTGATCATCTCACAATCAGCTAGGTGTGTCTATGTGGATCATTATGGACTATAAAGCTCTAAGATTACAGCATGTCTGCACCATTTTTATCCTTTTACATCTGCTGCAGCTACCAATGACAATGTAGACTTGAAACATAGCATATGGGTCAGTTTGATGGTCAAACAGTCTGGTGGTCCTTACACACCAACGATAGACTCGTCTAATCTGAATTAACCCAATTTCTAGCTTTGACCCGTAAGCTGTTAAGCACCTAAATGCTCTGAAATCTCAGAGCGGAAGCAACAAGTCAACAATATTGAGGAGACCCAACTGCGTGGAAGATGCCCCTCTTTTCCTCTTTTCAAACTCCGGCGGTTCTCCCTCTGTGTCCGACTCTCTGCTGCTGGATTAAGACGGAGCTTGTAGCGCTCCTGAGCGCTTCTCTAAGGCCCATCCAACTGTTGCAGAGCAGAGATAACAGGATTTGTATGAATGAAGTGTCTGTGCATTGTTATTGTCCTTCAGCCAAAAAGGTTTGTCGGCACAATTGGTCCTCCAGAAGGACAAACAAACCCTGAGGCGGCTCCTCAGTTCAAGTGTGACATGCAATATATGCTGCAAACCAAAGAGTCTTTTTAGGCATCAATACTTTTTTTTTTTAGTATATGATTGTTTATTGGTCTGAGTGCACAGCAGACATGTAGTTGATCACATGTAAGCCAAAAAACATGCTTATAATTATAAATTAAAGTAATACTTCACAGCCTTTTATTTAACATTAACTGTGTCATGAAGGCACCAACCATGGTATAACCTTTAACCATTTTCACCTAAATCATTTTGATAGAACTTATTTGGAGGTATTGTATTTATCATATGTTACTAGCAGACACAACAGGAGAGTCTGAAACAATTATTAGGCCTAAAAAGAAAGCAAAAGAGATGAAAGGAACCATTTTGAGACCAGCGATGCAAACAAAGGTGAGCATTAATGCTGATGTTTCACGATGGAAAGCTCTGAAGACGAGCAAAGTTCTTTGTGACATCAAAGTTGTTTGTTTGCGGCAAAGGTAACTAGCTACATTAATCCACTTTAATTAATTAAATCAATGAATAGTCTCTCTAATCATTACACTGATGTGAGTCATATAAACCAAAAACAACCTGAGAGAAAACCTTCAGAGTCACTTTCAGGGGAAATTGTTTATGCTCCTTAAATTGTAGAAAAATACCTGAACCAGATACTTCTGAGACAAAACAATAAGCAGATTTTTGATTCATTAAATTAATAAACGAGAGATTTCCAATGTAATAACAAGTGATGGTGACAGTCTCCTTCACGGTTTCATTAAATCCTTTAATTCCTATGAGCATTCATCTAAAATCTATCATACAAAGTAAGAAAACAGGCACTGTATCTGCCTTTTTTCTCCCCCTGTTGTTCCCTTACCCTGATATTTTTCACACTGATAATGCAGAGTGAACAAGGCTGCTGCTCCACAGTGCCTCTAACCATCTCATCTCAGCGTGCAGCGCTCAGGTGCCTGGCTCTGTTTTCTCTCCCAGCCCTCGGCGGGTGAGAACTCATCAGAATTCAGCAGGTTTTACCTGCCTGCCTGTTCCTCTTCACGCATTGGTTTTTTCGCTGTGGCACTGAAGCCGGGAAGCACAGACTGAAAGGCAGGCAGGCAGGTAGACACATGCAGGCAGCTCTAATGCAAGCCACAGCCTTCCTGTTGACGTTTGTTTGCCCCTCACTGTCAACACTCAGTCAGCTGGTTAAAACAGAGATGTAAATAAGGAAATACTGTAAGTTGTTTCTTCATCCATTACATGTCGTACAAAGCGCACTGATGAGGAATATTGACATACAGGGAAATTAGAAATAGATGAATATCTTGTACAGGGAGTGATTCAGCGCTGTATGATGTGATTGATTACAAAAGATTCAATAGATATGAATGACTCACACCAAGCAAGCAATTCATACTTGAGGGATGGCTCATAGAAGCGTGACGTTAATCTAAAATATGAACAGAAGCATCTGTACAGGGTGATTTTTCCTACATATCAGCTCAAAGATATGCAGATAATATCACCGCCGTGAAATAAAAAGTGAAACAACAAATCATGTATCCACTGACAACGAGATAAAACACATGCAGAGCTCTTGGACGGCACAAAGCTGTTTGTATACTACTGCAGGTATAAAATGATTTTCAGTTTTCAGGTGTAAGCACTACAAATTAATTGTCAGTCAACGTTAAAATGCCACGGGGTGCCCGGCCGACACAAAACAAATCTTCTCCCGTCGTGCCACCTAAGCCGATGAGATGAGCATTTTAAAATGTTCCCTTTGCTTCTCGCTGCGGCATAATTTGTTTCTATTTAAATTAAAACTGTCTGCGGCTCTGAAGTTGCATCCTGAATCAACTAGTGTAAAAGACATTCTTGCCCCTAATTAATCTAAACATACTGTATGTTATGCTGAACTTTCTTACATCCAGTACAGCAGGAGACCACAGCGGCAAGAAACAGTCAATTTCTCTGCAGCAGGGAGCTCATAAGTCACAACTGTATCTGTCTTCTCAAGGGAGCTACACTGGTGCACACTGTGATAATACCACTGCGACAATGAAACATAACTGTTTACCCGGGGAAGAGTTAAGTGTCACTGAAACCTCAATTAAATGTCTAAATGGGGAGCCCCAAAGACTTTTTAATGAAAAGACATGCTGACTGCAAACCAAAAAATATATTTCCTACTCAAATAGATTTATACTAAAGACCTAACAGGCCTAAAAACCCCTTGTCAACACCCAAAACTGAAATATAACTATACATGATTATTGTGATGGACATAAAACATTACACACAATCCAGTGCAAAGGCGATTTCTGCTAATCATGCAAAACACATGCAATCAGCTGTAATTACAGCATTTACAATTTAATTTAATGGTACTGAAACCAGTTCTCTTGCCACTGAGCCACAAGCATAAAATTGAAATAAATAAATAAACAGAGTGATGACTCAAGAGGACTTGCAGAGTCATGTGCTGCGCTGTTCTGCCCTGTCCTGCGCACATCAAACGTTTGCCTGCTCCTACACACAGCTACTTCATGAAACTCCTGAGTCTCCGTCACAAAGCACGCAGTCAGCACTGTCACTGACAGGCACGCAGCACCGACACACACACACACACACACATCTAACACAAGTGGACACACTAACATATAGAGACTAGTGTGTCTACTCTTCCCTACACGCACACACTTATGTATTTCCTGTGTCTTTCTCTCTCTCTATCTTTCTCTCTCTCACTCTCTCTCTCACACACACACACACATGCTCCCCAGTGCTAAAGGCTACTGACAGGTGGATACCAGCTCATACTGCGGTGGTGCAGTGTGGATCCGCTGTTAGCTGCTCCTCATGGCTGCGTTCTGTTGCTTTATGTTGAGTTGTGCAGCTTGCTCCTTAGGTCTCATCCTTTAATCTGCCAACCATAAGGTATTATACTGTGGCTGGAGGGCTGAGCCCGACTGCCATAGGTGTAGGTCCAGGCAGGGTTAACCTGGATCAATACCGCACGCACACTGCTCAACATTACGCAAGCCCTCAAACTGTTTGCCCGCCTGCTTTCCTCTCTGTCTGTCTCCCCGCTCGACTACAGTCTGTCTCTCATCGTCTCTCCCTACCCGTCTCACTACTCCCTCCAGCTCCCTCTGGAGAGAGAGCTTTACTTGTTCACACACACACACACACACACACACATACACACATACACAAACACACATACACAAGCGCCTTCCCCTCATCTCTTCCCCCCTCCCCCTGTCTGCAGGGAAGTTCCTAACACACACAGAGAAAACATGTACAGTAACTAGCAGGAGGTGAGTGAAGATTCATCCTCTGACAAACAGAAAACACAGACAAGCCTGGTCAATAAGGAGCGTATTTCAAAACACCCCTGCCAGTCACAGCTGCCGTCACTGAGGAGTCCTTGCTCTCCAAACGCTGGCTGAACAAAGCTTTTGGAAACAGAGAAGCGCACACTGCGTTTCTCAAACATGGGGTCGGGAACCTGCGTCTGCCTGGGAGACCCTGAAACAGTCACACCTGACACATGTAATTTAATTAAAGCTGTGGGTTTGCGTTTAATCCCGGTGCCTCTTTCAAACCCATTTTAAAGGATCTGAAAAATAGCACTCTTGGCTAGTGTATTTACTATAAATGTGTTGCTTTGACTTTATTTAAGTTTTAGAAAATCAGACCTGTTTATGCATCTTAGCTGGATATGAGAGTTTATATTTGTTTTTAATGCTGCTGTCTTGAAAAAAAGAGATTTTAATATCAGCAAGACTGTTACATGGTTTAAAACAAAAAGAAAAATTAAATGAATTCATCACAGTTTTCATTTACATTAATTTAATAATCCCCTGCACACATTTTAGAACATAAATATAAAATATAATAGTATAAAAAATGTTCCCTCATTGAAAAATCCAGAATCTATGAATATAAAAATATTGTTCGCTGGACACAAGATGTCTCATAATTCACTGTTAAGTCTATTCTCACTGTTTGTGCAGTGGAGGCTTCAAGTTTCCACATCACATTTATGTAAGTTTCATATTGAACCACGACTGGCTCCAAACTTAGTTGTGATGTCACACATCCTGCTCATAGGTTCATGTCTTAGAGTCACATTTAAGGAACTTGTAAGTGAAACCAGTCTTCTAGTGTTGAACTCTGCACATTCATCATTCTGGACAGTCAAACTCAAACATCCAACAGAAGAAAGGAGAAAAAACGGTAGGTTCAAGGTTTTCAAATGTGCATTTGCCTTTTTTTTCATCTTCTGCTCTTATAAACTGAATATTTTTGGAATTTTGCTGTTGGTCAAACAAAACAAGCAAAGACATTACCCTGGGCTCTGAGTACTTGAGATCCTAATGTTTCACTATTTTCTGACATTTTATAGATCAAATTAATTAAAGTTTCTTTAATGAAAATAACTGTCCTAAATTGTGTTTTTTTTTTTAAAAGTGTCAGCACTTTTAAAAAATGTAAAGTCAATGTAGAGTGTTAGAAAGCAACCACAAAGTAGCAGCTACATTCATTTATTTGTCTTCCTGATAATTAATTAATAAATTAATAAGCATGTCATTGCTGTTAGAAACTTTACATAAACCAATCTAAACATCACAAAGAATTAACTACTTTTAAAAGAGCACATGGAGGAAAAAGTACCACCGGCAAAAGATAAGAAGAGATAAAGAGATTAAATGAATTGCAGACTACCAGCAATTTTTTAAAAGCATGAGTGAAGTGTAGTAAAGTAAACAAAGTGTGGTAACTTCGATAAGCCATCAAGAGATTAACAAGGCGGAGGGATTATCTATATAGGACGCACTCATGCAGGTTGGGGGGGACAGTACAAACGGGTTTAAGGTTAAAATTACGTCAATATCCGGTTCTGTGTAGCGAGAGAATAAATTCTATTGGCTCTCTGCAGAGGATGAGCATAGCAGGGAAGAAAAAGTGAGGGTGGGGAAAACAACTAATCCACATCACTGTTTTCCTCACCATCGTCTGTAAAAAAGCTTTTTTTTTTTTTCTTTTTTTTTTTTAACGGTTATGGGTGTCTGGCTCTACGATGGGTGGAGTCAAATGGATAAGAGCCTCCAATACATTAATTACATTATAGTGCTCCTCCCAAAACCTTAGATCATCTTGTGTCATGTGACTCCCAAGTGGCTCAAGTGGCATTATCCCTGTCACACTTTAATCCTGCAGCTAAAATGGCTCCAAATCCTACTCTGTGAAATGAGGCAGGGGGCTTGAGGAGGAAGTGGACTGAACGTGGTTCGGATGTGTGTGTGTGTGTGTGTGTGTGTGTGTGTGTGTGTCTCAATGAAAGGTGGGACTGGAAGGAAGGAAGGAAAGAAGGAAAGAAGGAAGGAAGGAAGGAAGGAAGGAAGGAAGGAAGATGGTATAGCAGGTTGAGTTTGGAGGACGTCTGTATGGCGCGTGTGAATGTAATTAAATTATCGGAGGCGCTGACAAGTGTGTCAGCCCTAATATGCGATAAATACTCAAGTAAATATCTTGAGTTGACATCGATATCTCAAGTTAGGAGCCTGAGCTTCCACAGAGGAAGAGAGCGGGTGGGAATGGCTGTTGTGTGGGCAGCATTTAAAGTGAGACAGACAAGGCGAGAGAGAATTATTGGTGATTGTGCAAAAGCCTGAGGGAGAGGTTTGTTGTTGGTGCCTCTTATATATGTGACTACAAGACACTCAGTAGTGCTGAAACCTCTGCCAAGCCGGAGCGATTCTTCAACTCGCAAAAGCTGCAGCCTCCGTAACGGTTTATGTTTGTTTATTGTTTGTCTTCCTGGTTTGATTTTCTAACAAAATGCTACAGTATGTGAGTGAAATAGTACACAAAATAGCTAAAGATAACAAATCAGGGTGGAAATCTCAAATCCTTATCAACACCAAAATCTAGGAGCCAAACTTTACCCAAATACATTTTGTAATAAAAAAAATAAAATAAACTGCTGAGGGACAAACCACAATTTAAAAAAATCACCTTGGTATAGAAAAGGCTCAGATCCACCTGAGGCTCAGTATCAAAACTTTAATAGCAATGAGAGAAGGTCTCTGATTTGTGAGAAAGGATATTCAAGGGTGCAGTCCACTAATTTAACAACTATTTCCAGCCCTGCTCGAGCTTATGACTCTCCTCCGCACAGAAACACCAAAACAAATCTGCAAGCATTTACAGGCCGGCTGCTTTCATCATTCCTGGCAGAAAACATACGAGGCTGGTTCCCCTCTTTAACAAACACCCTGTCTAAGTTGAAGGGCTATTAGGAGTGAGGGCTGACCTGAAATCCTAGCTGCTCATTCTTTGACACAGCCACAACAACTGCTCTGAAAACCTGTGACTGTGTGTGTGCGTGTGTGTCTGTGAAGGCCAGGGGGATCTGAGCATGTCACAAAATGGTAATTGGATCATTTGTCATATTTGGACCTCATCGTTGATAAGGTTAACATCTACTGTACAGTGGTGGACTGTATTTTTCAGAGACACTAAGAGCCTGTAAAAAAAAAATAGAAAAAAAAAGGCCTGTGTCAAGGAAGGCAAATCAGAGCTGTGTTTTGTCTGGTGGCATTTCTGTTATTTGCACTGACGTTTGATCAAATCAGAGCCCATCTGTGTGTGTGTGTGTGGACCTGGCCTGTGAATCATGTGCTGAGAGTGCAGGGATAAACCAGCTTTGATGATGTGCAGTGCATGAGGAGGAAGCAAAGCAGCGATACTCTAAATGCTCCAAGAGCACCTGAGGTGCGCGGAGCATGGCCACGCATCCGTCCAAGTGTGCAACAATTACACTCAACATGAGGAAGAACACACACAATTCCTGTTAAATTAGACTTTTTTCTCCAAGTGCAGCATATTTGTTGTATCGTCTGCAGCAACTCCACATCTACACCAAGGTTTCTCTGACATCAAACTGGCCTTTGAAGCTTTTCATTCTATATGTCTGTAATTTATTCTCCCGCAACATCAAGCAACCGGAAACCATGCTGCCCGGAGTCACTCCTAACACCACTTAAAACAAAACCATCTCCAAAATGAACTGTTGCCTCCTGCTTAGGGAATGGCAGCAACACACACACACACACACACACACACACACATGTAATGACATGCACAAACAGACGTCTACTGTTGTCGAAGAATTCCAATAGCGGTAACCACAACTCTACTAAGAATAAACTGCCTGTCTCTGTTACACAATCTGATAGGATGGCTCACATTCAGCTTACAGTACATAACATACAGTTGTACGCTATTCACACCCGCTCACACTAAACACACAGCCTGCTTCATTCTGCATTGCCACGCTGTGCCAGGGAGCAGTGACACTATGGAGGGAGCGAGAGACAATGCATGGAGGTGGTACACTCAAAAAACTGAAACATTGTCTTTAATTAAATTAGTTTTGTCAACAGGTTTTATGAAATTTATTAGTTAAAAGATGTTCAGATCATCAATGAACTTGTGTTACAGTAACATAATGGTTGTGAATTGAACCAATTAAATAAAATAACTTCTGAGCAACAATATTTAAGCTTAAACAAATTAAGTCAGCTATAAGGATTTAAAGAATATATTTACAGGTTATGTATTTTACATCTATCCTTTCAACATGTATCTAATTTGTAGTAGTAAAATAATTAATTTAAGTTGAATTCATTAAGACATTAGGTTTTCATACATTCATTTAATTTTTACTAATTAGTTTGACATAATTCTTGTTTGTCAACAGGTTCCACACAAATGAATTTGGGACACCCAACATATTTTTATTTCCTTTATTCACCAACACAGCACTGCATTCAGTTAACATTTTGGTGCCACTTGGCCCAAAAAAAACAATACATTAACTTTTTTGGCACCATAAGAGTAGCACATTTAATTAGAGCTGCAACTATCAGTCGATTAATTGATTAGTTGATTGACAGAAAATTGATCACAAACTATTTTGATTAATCAGTAGTTGTGAGTCATTTTAAAAGAAGGAAAAAGTGCTAAAATTCTCTTCCTGTTTCTTAAATGTGAATATTGTCTGGTTTCTTTAGTCCTCTATGACAGTAAACTGAATATCTTTTGTTATGGACTGTTGGTCAGGATAATTTAAGACACTTTAGGTTGGTGTATAAAATGTCAGAAAATGGTCAAAAATGTCAATCACAGTTTTGACTAATCGATTAATAGAAAAAAATAATCAACAGATTAATTGACCAAAAAATGAATTGTTAGTTGCAGCCCTACAGATAATAAACCATACTTTCAGTTGGCAACATTAAACAGTTGTAAACCTTAATGTAACATAAAAAATCCAACAAAACATCACTTCATTTGTCAGTATTATGGTCTAACAATACAACGGGCTTGCAGTTTTCAAATTTGTTTTAACAGCATATTGGCTTAACAACCATCTAACAGCACACTTGCCACTGTCAACATCTATTTTAGCATTGTGGGGGAAAATAACCTGAGCTATAAACATTTTAATAAACATGTCAACTCGCTGTGGCAGGGTTCTGTTAAAGTAGTGTTTTTGGTGCAGCTTGGTGTTAAGAAGTCCGAAAAATATCCATTCAGTCATCAACAATTTTGGTGCAGCACAGCCTCTCAAAACATCCTTTCACTCGTCACTTAGTAGTACCACCAGACTACCACTTTTCACTTATGGTAGTAGTTTTCTACAAGTTTGCCAAATCATTGGTTATTTTTATGAAGTGTAGTTTTCCCTGCTCTGCTATTTTCAAAAAGGTAGACATCATTTTATTCAGTTTAAGCCCAAAATATAAGTTTAAGCCTTTTTCCACAGAATATTATGCATCCATTGGCTCATTCATAAAGTTTGTTTTTCAGCATCTGTACCTTAGTTGAGAGTCTTCAAACATCCAGTTATAGGAAGAGCTTCTGAAATACTTCAGAGAAGGCTTTCAGCTCAGCTGAGGTTCAGTGCATATATACACCCATTAAGAGCGCACATGCCGAGGAGGTGTCTCCCAAGTCGTGCAGAACTTCAACACCCTCAATCACTATTCCAGCATAAGCTGGAAGAACGGTGGCATCACCTCCCTCAACACTGATGCTGAAGATGCCAAGGATTACTTGTTCAAGCCCCCTCTGAACAGCGTCAGTATCTTTTACATAGGAGAAAAAAAGCAAACAAACCAAACTGTGAAATCACAAACAGATTACAAAGACTAACTTTTGCATTTCAGGTTTCCCTTTTATGATTTAGCATGAAAATAGCATGACACTTCTAACAGTATTATGTGTTTAAAAATAACAAGATGCAGTAGTGCCCAGTGATTCTATCAAACTTTAGAGATATAATTTTATATTATTTAATATATACATTCACCAAGCACATTATTAGGATTACCTGTGGAATCTAATGCAATCCAACACCTCTGCCATATATTTTTACTTTTACTAAGCTTATACATTTCCAATTTTTGTTTACATTGTGTTAACAAGTGTTCCTAATATTTTGCCCCCTCCTGTATGTTAATGGGGTAGACACAATATTTGGAATGCTTTTCAATATAATACACTTCAGAACACCACCACCCACTACGACCACAGCAATAAACATAAAGTGAAGTTTATCTCTACTCTCTTTCTGACACTGACTGGCAAAAAAACTGAAAATGTATAATATTTGTAAAAATATAATTTATGGTTTGTATCAGCAGTAATTTTCAACAGCTCTGAAATGGCTGAAAGTTAAATCAGTAAAAAGCCTGATATTGAGATTCACATACAATGTTTTCACAGTGGAAATGTGTTCACGGACTGGTGGGTCTCGGCAGGATAAAGCAGACAGACCTGGGTCATGCAGCTTATTTAGCCAGTTAACGAGCAAGACCCACCTGCTATATAAAACTACACAAGCACACTAACAATACGTTTTGTATCACAAACAGAAAGTACAATCATGCCCAATGTGAAAATACAATAAAAATAGGTACGGGTGAAAAGAAATGTCTTCCTACCTCTCCAACTTGAAACTTGTCCGCCAACAATTAACACATGGAAAATTTGGAGGTAAATTATTGACTGTAAAAAAAAATATGGACGTAATCACCGCGATGTGACCCAATGGTTTGTCAACTGCAGTTTTGAAGCCTTGAGTTTAATGATTTTACTGCCGCCGTCTTGGATTTGATCGTCACCATCTTTGATTTTTGGGGCCAGAGAGATGTTTCAACTAACACTGTAAAATAGCAACTACACCATGGTTACATTATGTTATCAACGCTGTTGCCATGGTAAAGACATAAGTTGCCCCCTGCTGGCCATTAGAAATAATGCATGTTTAAGGGACTTCCATATTGGCTTCACTTTTCAGACAGGGAACTACCCACTTGATGTAAACTAGAAGCAGTTTTGTCAAGCCCCCAGGAACAGCGCTGAGCCATGAAGCGAATTTGACATAGTGGCCAAACCGTGGTATGACAATGTCACGTGACACTACTGGGCCCAGAAAGACTTTTCCCCATAGACTTACATTGTGAAAGAGACGTCCGTAAATCAGTGGATAATTTTTTTGAGCATCACAACCCCAAAGCCTAAAAGGGCCGCACAATTGAATTGTTTTATCCCCATTCAAGTTAGCCGGAGGGCTTAACCGGAAGTAGCCGACTCGGCCGGCGGAAGTCACTAATGCGCATGTTCCATGGGCCCAGTGATCCCGGAAGATCTGGGTACTTTTATGTACGGAAGTCAAACATTTTTGGTTTCATGCGCCAATGAGCAACTTTCATAGGAATGAACGAGACCCCGCCTCCGACACCGTATCCAGTTCTCTTTATACATCCATGGGTTTTGTAGTTTGAAGCATCTTAATCTTCTTCTTCTTTGGGGTTATATGGCAGCTGGCATTGCATTACCACCACCTTCTGGATGTAAGAAGCATCTCAGTCCTAACTCACTTAACTTAAATGGTTTGTGATTTAACAACACTTCAATATTTTGTACAGATAAAGAGAGACATAATTACATGGACTTTATTAGACAAATATTTTTTAATTTAAAGGGAACTTATTATGTTTTTCCTTATTTTCTGTCTATATATAATGTTACAATGTCAGATTTTCATACTACATATGTTAAACTGTCAAAATAATTAGGTAAACATATGTAGAAGTAATGTTTACAGTGTTTTTTTTCTACTTTCAGCCCAAGTCGACATCAGCTTGTGACAGATTTCTTTATGGTCATCTGTTCACTGCTCTGCTCCGTTAACATTACGGCATCTTTCAATTGTTTTGGGTGTAGTCACAGTGAGCCATGACTCCAGTCGAGCTGGCATGCTGAGTGTTTTTCCATTACACAGCACAGCAAAGTAAATAAGTTGTTTACCTGTTGGAGTTGTGCTGGCTGTCTGCAGCTCTTCATCAAACATCTTCATTATCACTTTGGCTATTTCTGCTTGTACTATTCCTCCCTGCATTATTTCTAACTGATTCGCAGAACAAAGAGCTCCAAATATCTCCATAACTTGTTGTATTGACTGTTTTTTAGCGCCGAAAACAAAGCTCTGCTGATTCGTTGAGGAACACAGGACAAGACTCTGTTTATTTTGTAATTTAAAAGCTTTTAATATGAGGTGGCAAAAGCAGAAATGCTGGGTTTTCATCGGCAGCAACTTAACACTACTTAACACATTCTGCCTCTGCACTCAGCAGACTTCTGGAAAACTGCCCAATCAGAACAGAGTGGGCTCATCAGGGCTCATTTAAGAAATAGCAGCTAAAACTGCCTGTTTAAGGCAGAGGCTGAACTAAGGGACTGTGTAAAGGGCCAGTATAAGATAACTGAGGAGGTTTTTGAACTGTGAATCATGCAAAGCTACTCTAGTGGAGTCTAAAAATAAAAATATAGAGCTGGAAATGAGCATAATAGGTCTTCTTTAACAAAGATGTTTATTTTAAGTAAACTGAAAATAAAAAATTAATATGAAGTACACAACCTTCTTTGTTCAGTTTTTTGAATGTATATGTGACATGGTACACTGACACAAAGGAGGAAGATGAGGAGGCGGAGGAGGAGGGGACGGATGGTAAACAGAAACCAAATGCTGCAGTGGAGAGGGAGTGTGACGTTGCCTTGAGCAAGGAGGTGAACCGCAGCTGCATCTTGTGGAATTTACCATCAATGAAAATGAAAATCACCTGAGTGAGCACAGAAATGAGTTTGTGGTTGCTCAGTAAATGTTAAAAAAATAGCACTTTTGGTTTCACTATTCTTAACAGGCAAAGACCTCATTAACTTCTGCAATCCGCCAACAAGACAAATGCATGACTGCTTCAGCATCAAATATTTACTAATGCGGTGAGCTGAAGATGTTTTGGCCTTCAGGTTTTCACAAGATTGTGCTCTCTTCAATTTTAATTAGATTCGTGTCAGTGTGGGGACACGCAATTCATCAATCAGTGTCATAATGTTCTTCGCATGTGTAACGTGCTGCATTGCTGAGAAACCTGCGTGTTGTCAACTGCTGAACTGATACTGAAGTATCGAGAACTCCAGGCCAACCACACACATACCCAGTCAATCAACTGACTGGTATCCTAGCAACTTCCACATACATTTTGACAACACTGATAAAAAGATAGTATATTAAAATGGGAACATTATAGCTTGAAAACCTCAGGAGCAGAGATAGTGATCCTCATGTACTGCAGAACAGCGCTGCTGCAGCAGCTACTGCACCCATGGGAACCCTTGAGCACACACTGTTTAGTCAGACACACACAGATTAAAAACTTCAGGATAAAATATTCGGTCCCTCCGGGGAAATATTAGCAAAGGGTCAGCAAGACAACAACTATTTACAAACTGTTTTCACATTCTGCTCATGGCCCAGAGTGTGCAGCTCATCAAAAGGACTCCCGTTCGGCCCCTTCTTTCTGAGCACTGAGATATGGAAACTGCAATTCCATTGCTTTCTCACTATCGCTTTCTTTCACATACATGCTCTGTCTGTCTCTCACACTGTTACTGGCTGCGTACTGGCATGTGCTGGGTCATCTGGCAGAGAGGCAGATGGAGCAGTCCTACTCTCCAGCACCTGCCTGGCCCACATTAACCGACTCATCTCTGTGCTCAGCAAATCATAGTCAGGATCACGCACAGCTGCTTAAAACAACAGGCTTATGCATATCACAACTGCCAAATAAAGCCTGTTGCAAGCGCAACCACAGCTCAGTCTTGTAAAACACTAAACTATAGACTCATACGTGGACATTTAATCCAAGGAGGTTTTTGTTTTTCTTTAAATGGCAAAACCCCAATATCAAAAAAGAAATCAATATGTTTTCACTGAACAAAATCATAAAAGGAATAGTTTGACAGTTTGGGAGATATGATTATTCACTTTCTTGCCGAGAGTTAGATAAGTACCATTCTCAGATCTGGAGAGTAGTATCAATTTTCTCATCTAATTAAATCTAGAATTCAGATTCCCAAACGTCAGGTTCAGGTTCCAGATCAAGCCCCCGAGACGATTTCCTAAGACTCCCCACATGTTAAAACTTGTTATATCCAGCCCGTGAATTAATTCTTCATTTTATTTTCTTTCAGTCTTTCATTTGAGTGTTATAATCTAATTTTTAAGCAATGCTGCAAAAAAAACATATAAATTTTCTCTTTATTACACATTTAACCTTTAGAAAGTCACACCTAACCGTGTGACTTGTCAACATAACACACTTAAGCTATAGGACCAACAGAACTTTGCTGGAGGACAGACAGTCTCAAGAGAAGATGGGAGTTTTATCTGCTGCTTTCTGTCTCATCTGCAGCAACAGAGCTCCCTTCTCCAGAAATACAATCTCAGCTGGCTTTGTCTACTAAATCCACTGTGCATAGTGATAGGGAGGAGGGAGAGAAGAGTTGCCTAGCTTCAATGTGTATATTGTTGAAACCGAGTTTTTATTTGCTTTAGATGATTTAAACTGTCTATCAAATTATCTGTAACTCTAGAAATTCATCCTGCTAATAGAAGCCTGGGAAGTTCATCTTAACATCAAACCACCAGTCAGGAATCCACATATACAGTAAGTCAGGGTGGCTCTCTTGCACTCAAAGAGGGTACCAACACATTAGAGGAGAGAAATCAGGTGACAGGGCAAAAGATGGTAAGATTTAGGGTTGATGTCAGTCTGAAGCCAGAAGCCAGAATTCCTCCTCTCTGTGAGCAGACTGGTCACAGTCTGCTTGGAGAGGGGTGAACCCACTTCAAGCCACCGACAGCCTCACTCAGCCTGCCAGGGAGCCTCACTGACAGGGGGAGGAAATGCTGCCCTCTATCAGCAGTGCTCATTTCTCCCCATGTAGGAGCAGACAAACACACTGAAGGAAAAAGGATAAGCACGAGTGTCAGATACACACGTCTTTGACTCGGAAGTCTTCTCCATGTCCTCTTTTTTTCCATCAGAGACAGTATGAAACAGAAGGAAACACAATGGTCAGACTGTGTTCCAGGTTGTGTTCGGAGGCTCAGCTGTGAGCGGACCTAACTGTAGATGACTTGTTCTGGGAGGAGGGGGGTGGGCGGGTTGGGGGGAGTTAGAGGGGGAGGGAGTTCCCTGCTTCCGTTGCATACATATGGAAAAGGATGGAAATGATGGCTCTGAGTGGGTTTATGAATAAGAAAGGTCACAAAAGGGCTGAGGCTGTGACATAGATGGGCAGCCCACTCAGCACTTTTCCTTGCTGCACTTGTGGAAAGTAAATGAGCACTTGAATGTTTCAATGAAGAAGCTTTACACAGGCATTTTAACTGAAGCACCTTGCTGGGGTATGTATTCACTGTCATATAAAATCAGCACTCTGACCACTGCACCGCCCATAGCAGGAGCCACCAACACACAGCTGGACTGCAGTCTGAGACTTGCAGCTATAACCAGAAGACAGCCTCCGCTCTCCAGGGAATAGTTGGAAATTATAGTCCCCCTGAACTGACAGTAGAGGACTAACAGTGATATCAAAATCTCAATAATCCTTACTTATCGGGTGAATCTCATGCAGTAACTTTTTTTGTGTGTTTTCCTATATACAGGAGGACTTTGGGTTCATACTCTGAAAGCCTTTATCGTTCCAGCTCTCCTCCTATTACTAAGCAAAACACTCAAAACTGGTTCCCATGGCAACGGGGAGAACCTAACCTGGAACAGTTGGAACTGAATGCAGCACGACCTGTAAACACACATGGACACACAAACACATATTCGCACGAGCACAATGGCAGCAGTTTTGCTCGATTTTGTTTTGTTTTGTTTTTTGCTTCGACATTTGCTGCTTCACAGAAAACTCAAAAAACATCCACATAGGAGAGGTGGTGTGTAAAAAAAAAAAATCTGTGTATGTTGCTTCTTTAGTGCAACAAATGTGGCTGTGGCCTAGCAAGGTAAGAAGCTGACAAATATCCGGGGAGTGGGGGGGTAAAGGTCCGGCAGAAGAGATTAAGAAGGCCATTTGACCTGGGTGAAGCTTCGGGCCAACAGCATTCCCAGCTTGACGCTCTAAGCCAGTCGATCTCTACCACCCAACCCGCTTGATTGGCTGCGTGTGAGCATTACGGCTCTTGACACACTCCGTGTCATACTCTGATTGGCTCGTTGGGAGTTTTCGCTATATTCATTTCACCTGTTCAAGACCCGTCAGAGCACCCAAGTTCCACAGGGGTGGTGGGGTTATATGGTGTTGATATGGGACAAGGACGAGGTCTGCCTGTGTGAGAATTGCCACCTGCTGTGCGCCTCAGCTGCCCACCCGTCCATGGAGACCACACCCTTGGGTGTCCACTGGGAGCACTGGCACACTCAAGGGTGAGAAACACTAAACTTTACATCCTGTTCAGCTGGGATTCACCACAGCCTCTCTGTCTCTCCAGTGTCCTCCTCAATCTGTGTGTGAACATACATGTGCATAAACACCCACCCTCATATACATGCTGCACACACACAAGAGAAACAGACTGAGCAAACAGACAGATGTAGCAGCTGCTACATCTTCAAATTACTTCCCCAAAAAAAGAACTTGGTGTACAAACTATGCTACTAATAATCACGATTTTAATTCATTAAATATTCACATGCAGCACATTTAAGATTCCAGCGATTCATCAAACTCTACTTTGCAAATCAGCATCCTCAAACATCTGCTCAAAACAACATCCCATAGAAGATTAAGATTTTGTAGAAACAGCGAGTGTTGTCTAAAGCAGACCTGGTAAACAGGTCTGTAAGAAAATGAAAACACGCAAAAGAATAAGTTGAATTCACGCACTCACACACACGCACTGAATGTAACGCTTGAGTCCAAAATGACCAGAATGTATTCCTTACATAATCCAGTGCTGCCAGAGTTAGCAGGAAATCAACTTTTTCTTTCATTTTTGTAGAAGCAGAAGCTGCTTTCAACATGCATATGAGATGAGTGATCATACGTATCATCAGTGACAAACTTTCTGCCAGACGTTTGGAAGAAAAATGGCTTCAGTGGTTCAGTTCGAGGAGGTTTTATGCCTCTCATCTCTAATCAATGAAGGTTTATTTTCCTTCTGCCATTCCGTTACTTCCCGTCATTCAACGAGAACAACTAGTGAGTACTAATGTGTAACAGTGAGGTCACAAATAGAAACACAGGCAAGAAGAAGCACCCCCTCCTGACTGACTGCCCCGTTGGATGAATACAGTTTCAGAGCCAAAACTGCTATCTGTCACTGACCAAGCACATCAGCAACTGCTGCTCCAATTCTGTCACTTCCCTTCACGTGAAACCATCTCCAACCAGCCATGGACAAGTAGTGAAGTCTCATTTTACTTCTCTCATCTCCGGTATGTTTGGGTGACGTATTAATAGCAGAAAAATGCGAGACTTGGGATGTCCAGTCAAAACAATCCTCCATATCCCTGGGCCACACCTTACACACCTCCTCACTGCTGCTCCTAGCTAGAGAGTCATCTCTGATGATTATTTAACTCCTGGTTGTAATGAGTGTAATGCTGCTGTAACATATTAGTCATGCAACAGGTTGGAGAGGAATGTGAGTGACAGCTTGCCGAGAAATGAATCTCTGCAGTTGCTGCTGTGATGTACATGCAAGTGTCTGTTAAAAGAAAGATTCAAACTCCCGAGGAGCTTTAACAGCGATCCCACGGGTCTGATAGACTCACAATGAATTTACAATTCTCTCACATCTAATCTCGTTGTTCCCTTAAGCTATGTATTCTCTTGCACTAGATGGTCTGTTATCACTTCAGGAGAAAAATACACTACTCTGGCTTTCGTTTAAAAAAAAAAAAGTTAATAATTGATTTACAAATTTAGCAGCGCTGAAATTTAAATGCAGCAGCTTCAACACACTCAAAATACATAGCCTTTATCTGATACATGGCGAGGAGTGAGTCATTATTTCTGGGGGTGCTAATGATTATTCTTCACACAGGAGCATTATTTTACACCACAGGGACTCAGTCAAATATAAATTGTTCTATAACACAAAGTATACTCTCTTCTTCACCCCCCATGGGTCAAAAGCCTGCAGCAAGCCCACAGTAGGTTAAAAAGACACCAACAATATTCTTCAGGGCAGGAAATGAACACAGTTGAGGGACACCTTGGGTATCTGCTGCCCTCGTTTCTCAAAGCAGATCACTTTGAGCGATCCCTCCTCACAGACAGGTAAGGGAGACATTAGGAGGAGGGTGCAGCGGATGTGGCTGTAGAGGGGAACAGTGCAGCGCCTCCTGCTATCACCGGAGCCTGAATTGGAGAGCTTCCCCTACACCCAGGATCAACTGGGGAGTATTAATGGATTCGGAGTGGATCAACTGATGGCTATCGTATTTCACTGTTTTGACTCAGAGCACACTGACAACCCAACACACACATCTGCATGTGCACTGTGGTGCAATGCAGATGTTTACACCCATGTCTTGGTTTGTATTATTTTGTAAGGAATTGCTCTTGCAATCAATTTTGCTTCATCAAACAACATTAACCAATAAAGTTAGACAGTTGAACTTGTTTTTGTTGTGATGCAGCCTAGCAGTGTTCAATCACAAGTTCATCGCTTGTTTATTTGAGTGTATTTTCAATCCAGGTTAACTCAAAGGTGTAGAGAGATAAGTATGAGAGGACATGTCTGGTTTTAACAGCAAAACAAGCCAGTAAACAAACACGTATACTATTCAAGAAGACATCTTTAAATATGTTTATCCCACAACAACACTGGTGTCTCCACATGCTTAATATTACTCACTGATCACAGCTCACTTTAGTCTCTTTGTCCACACTTTCCACACATATTCTATAGTCAAACAACACTGAATATCATTAATATAGCACCAATATCAATTAACACCAAGTCACACACTGTTTCCTTGTGTGTTGCACCAGCAGAGACTTCACCACATGCTTTGCTTAACAAGGACATTTAACAGGGAGGAAATTTCAGCATAAGCCACCATAAAGAAAATATGCAAAAATGCATTTAAGATATTTACAGTTCAACAAACAAACTTAATTTTCTGATAAAACTAATTTGTGTTCTTCCAAACAAATTTAGACCATATAATTAATAAATTAATAATAATCCTGCTGCATAAATCTAATTATTTTCTCCAGTGTTTTATGACTTCTGTGGTTTGATTAAACAGTTTATATTTAAAATCTACAATTATATAACAAGCTCAGATGTTTGTAACAATCATACTACTGTGTCAAAAATATGATTTTAAGTTTTACTTCCTAAAATAAAAAAAAATATTCAATTAATTTCAAATAGCAGTTGCCTCAGGAATGAAATCTAATCAATATGGAGTCACCTTCATTATTATAATACTGATCAATTGATCAAAACAATCCTAATAATTATTAAAAGTGTATTTGAAATATGAATTATAATGTAAAAGTAATTATTCTGCATTTCCAGAGACAAAAAACTTCAAAAGCTTTTTTAAAAATAAAATCAAAATGCTAGTTTACTTTGCTAAAATTAGTCAGATCAAAATCAAGCACAAGCTGGCGCCTCTGAAATAATTTGTAATTTCAAAATATAAAATTAATTTCAGTGACATAACATTTAAAAGGGAAACAAAATATCAAATTCACAACAATTCATGCCTTTGTCTTTACTAGGTTATTTAAAATTGCATTTTAAAAAAGGCCCAGTCCTTTACAGAATAAACTCATTAGCAAACAAAATGTTATTACAAAGGCAGAATCATTAGTCACTATTTTTTGCCCCTAAAAATAGAGATAATTTAATTATTAATCCCACTATGCCTGTCAGCACAATGAAGGCATTACATAACAAAACACCACTAAAAAACAAACACACAGCAAACAGCAGCCTTTACAAAACCAAGAAATGCAAGCAGGCCTGAAGATGAGACTCACACACAGCTTCTTAAAGGACAAAACAAAAACTGATGATTGGTTCACTGTTTCACTGTGACTCCACTACAGAAACCATGGATATTTAAAATCTAACCCATAAGAATACCTATAATTATTTATACTATTATTTAAATGCAAGACTGAGAAAATAACAAAGAAATGAAATATATAATTTTATAATTCCCTATCTGTATTATTTAATATAAATTGCATGTGTCAATATGTGCGAGACAACTAGAATGAATAAAATTATATCATAAAAAGATACATCTTAAATTTGCAGCTAATCCTCTATAAATGACCACAATATAAATTACAACATCCTTCAGTGTAGGACGAATAAGATGTGTATTTTAAACAGCCAGTTTTAAAACAATATGAATATCTTTTTGCTGTGGTTGACATGCGCAGGCTGAACAATGACTAAAAACACTTTTTAGGGAGATTTCAACATTAAATTCTGAAAGTGCAAAATCATCCTCGCTTTGAAAGGATCTGAACAAATAACATGAGGTTACACCTTCCATATGTGATTTCTCCCAGTTTTACACAGGCTCTGTGTTTCATAATGAACACCTGTACGTGTCATACGCTGCACACACGTCGACCTCACGGATATGGCGAACATTCCGCTATAAAGGCCTGTACAGCTCATGCAGCAGCTCCACACACAGCCGATTGGACGCATGCAGGCACATGTATGGACATTTGCTCCATCTGATTCCGCCTATAGCCGTGCAGTGTGCAGGGCCATCATGGCAGCCATTATGAGGCTCTCCAACATTGCCATGGCCTACGTGCACATTAACTGTGGGGAGTGGCGCAGGCTGTTACACCATGTTGCGCCCTGCAGTTTGCAGAAAAACACACTCAAATCGAGCCATAAAGCGAGGAAACTACACAGCAGCTCGATCACACGATGTTTTAAACATACATATTTCTCTCTACGGTGTGTCAAGGCACAAAAAAGCGAGAGCTGTGGTGCAGGAAAGTGTAGCCTGCAGAGGGGGGGGACTATGCTGGAAGCGCATAAAGTATGGGTCACGTGTTCCTCCACACGGGGCTTGAATATTTACCTTTTTGTCACGCAATGTAGTCTTTCCCTACAGCTAAAGGCAATGTAATGAAAAAAGGTGGCTCTATATGTATAGGGAGAGTGTAGGCTGCATCATATGCCACAAACGAAGCAGTTTAATTACGCATTACGCACAGGGAAATGCTGCTTATTTTTAATTAGCCTATTATCCAAAGCAATTAAAAACTCATGGATGTCTGCAGTTTGTAAACTGTGTGGACGAGATACAAAAAAGGCACAGAACATGGCAGTGTTTGTCGTGGTTGTGGACTTTCAGGATTTATCTATAAATTAGCTCAAACACAAAAACCTTCAACTCTCGCTTTCCTCGCAAACACACCAAAAACCTGTTTGTCACATACGTACGTACGTACACACACACACACACACACACACACACACACACACACTCACACACACACATGGATATATAGTATAGAGTGGAGAGGCTCAGCTGATTGGTATGCAACTCATCGCGCATTGCAGTGCTACAGTCAATAACAAAAACCTAACTTTAAGGCCACGTATTGTTTTGAGAGGGAGGGGGGAGAGAGATTGGATATATGTGCAGCAGGCCATAATAAAGTTTGACCAAAGCTTATATGTGAGATGAAATTCAGATGAAATGATTGCATGCGTGAGCTGTATGTGTCCATGATTTACAGTAGGAAAAAGGCCTCGCTGCAGATCACGCGATATCGCAGCAGCCACCGTGTTTTGTGCGGATGTTGAGCACTAAAAAAACTGTTTCTTTGTCGCTTTTCTTTCTTTTGTTTAATCACCATGAAATTACATTCCCAACGCCAGACAACAACACATCGCCAACACTTACATTTTTTTTTAGAAAAATCACACAGTCAAAACCAGAAAAGAAGGGGGGAAATGTGCTTGCTATATTTCTCAGCGGAAGCCTACAGGTCACACAGTCTGCCATTGGGCACAGTATAGGCGTATGACACAATGTGTATGTGTGCGTGAGAGTGTGTGTGTGTGTGTGTGTGTGTGAGTGTGAGTATGTGTGTGTGTGTGCCAGATTGTAGGCCTACCTTAGTTTTTTGGGAACAGAGTAGTCTACCTCTATCACCTTTCCGTGTAATTCAACTTTACCTGTAGGGACGAAAATTGATATTGTAACATTAGCTGTGTCATGAAAGTAACAATGCAAACTGGTAGGGCCACAGCAACACTTTGAATCACTTCACCAAGTAGGTGCGTCTCCATTCAAACAACCAACCCCATGAAAAAAAGTAGCCTTACGCGGGTGCGTTTGTGCGTACGGCGGCGGATAAACAGGGTATGTTTAGATTAAAACGTCCACAATGTGACATTTTGTGGGTCACAATAGACGAGAGTCGGCGCCAAAATGAAGCATGATAAGCTTATATAGTGTGAGGGGGAAATAGGCAGCCATGCTTTCCACTCCCACAACCCTCACAGTGCAATGAGGGGTATTTTTTTCCTGCTCTCAGTAAAGAATGCAACATCAAAGAAGGTTTGAAAGAAGAATGACTCTTTCTATTGTAGGTAGGTGTTTCTTAATTCTCCGTGTTGAGCCAGCTCGGAGGGTTGAATTTGAAGCGCTCCTCGGCGAAAGCTTGAACACGGCTTTTCGTTACTATTACGAGTGGCCTGCCTGGCGCAGCACGGAATTAGCGTCTCACCTCGTCCCCCCTCAGCTACCTGTTTATTAGCTCTTTCCTCCGGACCCCCATGACCCACCTCCAAGACACCTCGTAAAAACATACCCAGACACCAGAGGAACATGGATCTGACAAGTTTTCCGCGGTCGCTTCGCTCTGCTCTCTTCAATAAAATCAAGATAAAAAATAAGTGAAAAATAATTATGCCTACCCGAACCATCAGACCATCCCATACATTCCAGCGGGTGATTACAAAGTAGCGCCCCACAGTATCGGAATCTCCAAAATATAGGTTATTGTGCGTAAATGCGTTACGACGGCTCGTGTTTTCTTAAACGGGCACCATAAAGCCCCGAGTGTCCTGTGATCGATAATTTATCCCTTTTTTTTTTTTTTTTTTTTTTTTTTTTTTTTTTTTTTTGGAGCGTGCATGACTGAGCGTTCATCTAAAAAACTCTGATGGCACACGGATGTGATCGCAATCACTGTCCCGAGCATAAAAAAGAGAGAGAGAGAGACAATACAAGCAATGATTAATATTTCACATTTCGGACCCTCTGGTCTATTGTGCTTTTTTTTAAAGGAAAAAAAAACCTGATTCTTGCAGTTTGACTCGCTGTGAATTTTTCCCCCTGTCACCGCAGCATCACCCGTGTTACTTATCAAATCCACACTTACCAGAAAGAGTCTCTATAGCCTTTATGGCCGAGTTCTGGTCGGGGAAGTCCACAAAAGCATAGCCGGATTTCAGCAGGACCTGCTCGGCCACTGGCAGCTTCCTCTCCCCAAAGAGCTGCTGCAAGTCCTCGACAGTGACCGAAGGACTTAAATTCCCAACATATAGTTTGTTCATGATCTGAAAGAGGGAAAAAAATCTCGAAGGGGTATCAGGTCCTAAAGTGTGTGAGAGAGAGTGGCGATATTCAGATAAGTAGAAAAAAATAAAAATAATAAAAAAATAAAAAAGGAAAAGCTGATGGGGAAAAAAACGCAGCAATTACCCCCCTATGAAATACTAAGCTATAGGCAACCCCCCAGCACCAACTCTGGTCCTGGTCAAACTCTTTTAACAGGGACTGGGAGAAAAAAAAGTGTCGTTACGACACTACTCCACAGCCAACAAGCGCCGCCTCTAAATAAAATCTCCCCTAAAATCACCAAAATAATGTTTGGAGGTACATGCGGGATCCCTCATGGTTTCCCCCAGCATGGAAAGTGCATTAGGGTATGAAAGTAGCATGATGATCACATTCAAGCAAAGGGATGGGCTTAAAGAAGGCAGAGGGGTTTATTTCATCAAATCATAATAAGGGCCGTGCCTTTGGGTCCCTCCAGGCTGGGGAGTGAAAAAGGCTACTGTGTGGAAAATCGAGTCGTTTTGTCGCTGTACTTGTCGATTCAAACAGTGTCACTGATCCGCACTGTTTGCCTTTTATTCATTTATGAGCCACTTAGAAACGTGGATTATTGGAGCCTTGCGTGCAGGGGGGTTTGGGGGATCCAAACCTCGCTGTGAGGCACCCATGTACGGAAAACTGTTAAAGATATTATCCCATAATTTAAGAATAACTCTGCAATAATATTAATGATTATTCAATTTGGCTACAGTTGCATTTTAAAAAAAAAAAAAAAATGGGGAAACGATATCCTAATAAAGGTTGACAACAATAAGGAAAGTGAAACCTAAAAATCAACATCCTTGTACATTTTGTCCTTGTGAAAAACAACAGGGAAATTAAATATCCTGCATTTTCTTGGGGGTCCCCTGCATCCTGATCAGGGGACCCAGTGAGGGTAGAGAGACGCAGACCTGCAGTTAATGTTCTTTTCACTTTTCCTCTGTGTTGTTTTAGAAGATGGCACTTTCACTTTTAATTTCAACCTGTGGACAGTGCTGATAAAGATCCAACTGCAACATGTAAACATGGGCAGACATTTTTTTAAAGGACTGGCATGCAGAAGAAGCAGGAATCATGGGCTTTTAGTTTATCTGAAAGCAGTCTGTGCATGAAGTAGATGCCCTTTACGCAGTGTCAGAGCTCAGACAAGCCACAGACATAGTATAGCATCTATTTTTTATTTTATTTTTTTTAATGGTGGTTGTGGTGTAGGTGTGTGCATGTGGGTGTGTTTGAGAGTGAGATGGATTTTTTTTCCTTCTTTTTTTATACAACAAAAGCTGAAACATAAAGGAAGGGCTTGTTCTTGGCGAGGCTGCAGCAGTGCTCATGCATGGATGTGTAGGCTGTGTCTTCTTGTACCTACACTAGTTACCAAGGGGAGGAGCCTTAGTCTAAACCACTTGAGTGTCTCTACATGTGACTCGCCTGTGCCTTGGAACATTACTGCCACCCTACTGTAGTGAAGAGACTGCCAGCAGCAGGAGTGACCATTCCTTGTTTACGTCAGCGTGAACAGAGGAATGTCCAAGCTGTGGCCTATTTACAAAACAGCTCTTTAGTTACTTTCTTGATGACATGCTAACACAGTTGTTGCAAACCTTTTCCACTGCCAGCTGAGACTCATTCAGATCTGAGTTCAGAAAAAAATGAGCCAGGAATTACAAAACTAATTTACTGCACTGAACCTATTACATTATATATTATAACTATTGCATTACCGTCACACTACTATGCTTATATTTCCCTCAGGATCATTAAAGTATCTATCTATATATTCATTTTACAATCCTTGACATTGTACGTCATTGCATTTAAACAGCAGCCATATTTTACTGTTTTGTCTGTTGTTAAGTGGTAAAAACCTAAAGAAGAAAAATGGCCACATTACGCACTGGATTTGTTTACATCCTTTCCTGTATATGTTACATCCAGCGTGATGACAAAATCAAGGAACCTACCAAAAATGATTTCCACTCCGAAATAGAGAGAATGAGCTGGAATCGGAGGGGATGTGACATCTGGGGGGAGGTGGTGTTGGGAGGTGGTGTTGGGAGGTGGGGAGGAGGGAGGGGGTGTCACAAAGAAGAGAGAACTGCTGACCAAAACAAACAACACACACACACACACACATACATGAAGACTTGTGGTAAAAAAAAAAAAGAGGGAAATAAATTTGCTTATGTAGTTTCCAAGGTGTGGTCAGCTATGTGACTGCTGTTGGTCTGATGTGAACACTTGTGAAAAAATGCTGGATCACCTTATTTATCTTATTACTCACAAGTACTTCAGTGGATATTACACTTGTTAGCTCTAAATTTATACATCTGCAACACTATTCACTGTGTTTTATTAATGACTTTAAATTATTTTTTTACTCTCAAAATAGTAAATCTTTAATTAAGAAACATGTTACAACAACAACATTTTACATTTAATATTAATATCTAGACTGTCTCAAAGGCATATTGTGCTATTCACCAAAGTGTAACTATTTAATCAAGTATTGCACATGAGAGAGGTTTTAAGGAATTAGCAGTTTAAACTAGTATTTCCTTTTGTTAGATTACCGCTTGTATGGACTTTAATTACATTACAGCAACTGTTATATAAGGATATGGGTTTACATGCAGAAAATATGCTAAAAAGCTTATGACAATAAATATAGTTATAGATTAGTTATAAACTACACATTATAAATTAGTGCTTCAACATCTTTCCTACAGGAAATAAATATTTTTATTGCTAATATTATGAAATTTAAAGGGTTGGTTCACCCTTTTTACAAAAAAGAAAACATTTTTCTGTGCTGTGAGCTCCACAAATGAAATTCCACTCAACTCTTTGGTATTGAGGTGAACGAAGAAAGAGACGCCACAAAACCTGGACAATAAAAATAAAAATGATATTCATGTCTATGTACACTAGAGAAAAGTGACAAAATTAGTTTTATAATCATTTGGATGAAGTAACTCTTTAGATTTAAGAGTTTAGTCTACTCTTACTGCTTTTCTTTAACCCGAAAGATTTCACCACTTTTTTCACCACCCAAATTAAAAAATAATAATAATAATAAAAGAAACTACAAGATTATAAACTACGGCTCCAGTAGGACATTGAGTTTGTCATGTACTGCACTCTTATGTCATAGATGCTGGAACAAATTTGGTCTCCTGTGTGACCAGTAGGGGTAGATGTTAGACTTCAACGTAGTCAGGTCTTGCTACACCACATGGTGAGTTTAAACAGCGGTACTTAGTGAAATGAACTTGATTTGCTAAATTTACTAATGGATTAGCTGTCCACATCAGTCTGTTCAAAGACTATAAACAGTGTCAACAAAACATCAATGTTTTTTTGTTGTTTTTTTTCTTACAGTTTAAACTTATGCCTGCCCAACTAACAAGCAATGGCATTTAAATCAGAAGTTTACGGCTCTCTATTGCAGGAATAGTAATCGTATGATCAGAATGAATTGCCATTTTGTTTCACATCATTATTGTCTGAGTTGGTGAAAAAGATCAGACGTGGGAAAAGATTCAGAGATCAAGAACCAGGCTAAGAGAATATGTAGTTCTGTAATATTTCCCCCTGAGGTTGTTAGATAATCTAGGACTTTACTAATGCATTAAGCCAAAACCGTTCAACTGTCCTCAGGTTTTTTTGATAAAATTTGGATAAATGATGTTTTTATAATGATGAAGTTTATTTGATGTTCTAGTTTATTTCATGTAATGTGCCATTTCTTGGTATTTTTTCCACAGAAACCTTTTGAAAATCAGTTTGAATGCATTTTGAGAATATTTACACAAGCTTAAAGAGTAGCTTGAATACATTTTGTCTGATTTTATGGTTTTATAGAGACTCGTTATGTGAGCTCATGCTCTGACATCATCATCATTCATTTTTCTATTCCCTTGCAACAACAAAAAGACCATGTATATGTGTATGTAAGGAAGGACATGAGTCAAGGTGTAAAAAAAACAAATCTCCCTTTAATCTGTTCAAAGATTAATTTTCACTCATTTTATATACAAAAAGGGGGAAAAAACATGAATATCACCTTTAACTAGACATTTAAATTAAAACCTTGAGGAGACAGCTTGAGTCATGTCAAATGGCACTGCTTCACAAATGATCGGTACAGAGTTATCCAGACTAGTCACGTACATCAGCAGAAGTGCGGCGATCACCTTAAGGAAGAAGATTTATTCAGAAATGAATAAGTAACCACACAGAAACATTTCCTTTGTGTGCCGGCAAAGAGACAGAGATGGGGTTTTTGATCGACAGCAACGTTCAATAGCCACCTGTAAAACAAGAGTCATTAGAAAAACCTTCAGCTTGTTACCTGCTGAAGGTTTCAATAAAACAGCAGATCATTTCTAAAAAAAAAAAACAACTTATAATGAAAATAAGACCGTGATCTGGGCTGAGAGCTTCAAGTCCCACTGCAGTACGGTGATGAAACAAGAGACACTATTAATCAGTCTTCAGTGTATTTGAAAAGAAACTATAAACAGGAAACTAAAATACCCTTAGACTTCATTTTCTCAATAATAATCAGCAGGAGGACTGCTAGTAGATTGAGATAGTCACCTGTGTGATGTGTAGCAGTCCCCGTCGTCATAGCGTTCATATCCACGGTGGCAGTCACATGAGGAGGACCGCTTAGACCACTTCCACCACTACACAGAAGACAAAACCAAGATGAGATTTACAGTTGTGTCTTATTTTACTGCAGTTATTTCATTTTTGTTTCTTTGTGTCACCTCATCTGTGTTATTTCTACCTGACTTAACTGCTTTTTTCAGTTTTATGTTAATAACACTGGCGGCTGAACTGAAGTGAATATGTGATCATTTGGGTCCATTTTATAATCACTTTGCCACCATGGGGTATTCATTTTAAACCCAGATTCCAAAATACATATATAGATTACAAAATACTGGTTTCTAATGGGCAAAAGCATTTTCACAGATTTTTCATAAAGGCCCTCTATTTTGGAGATTATAAGATGACCACTCAATTTTTTCAATTTTTACTTAAAAGGGGGCAAATTATGTTCCCTTCAGTTCATTCTCTTTCTGAAACGGGTTGCTCTGGCTCCCGTCTCTTTAAGGCCCCCCCTCCTGATGAGATGTTCTGATTGGCCAGCTTCTGCCTCTGGAGGTTTTGACCATGTTTAACATTGACATCCGACATCATAACAGTATAAAAATGACAAGAAAAGAAGCATGGATGGATTGGATGGATAAGATATAAAAAATAATAAAAACTACTGCACATCAGAACATAACTGTTAAACAGGAGTACTGTGTGTTTTTTTTTGTTAATAACCCACAAACACTCAGAACACTTCAGTAAACGTACCATGTGAGTCGCCAAGTGTAGATTCAAGGTGTTGCCGTATGAGGTCTTTCTGTGATGGAGAAGTCCAGCTCTGTGCCATCAACTCGTTCCTTTGCCTGACCATGAACAAAGAAAAATTACCTCTGTAGACCTGGGAAATATTTCAAGTACAGGTGTGACAGGGGTCTTTGTCAACTAATACTCTCATACCTCTAGCATCATTGTGTTCTTGGAGTGCCTCTTAACATCCTCTTTACCTACATTACAGTGTTGTACTAAGTTTTACTGATGAGGTGCCACAGCAGTAATGGCTACTTTTCTACTTCTACCAACATCCACAGTAGTAAAAATGTTTTTTCTTTTTAAAAAAAGCTTTGGGTGTAGCATTTTCAGCAGAGCAGGAAATGATGTCAAAGATTGATGTATCAGGTATTTCGTATTGTTTAAGAACTGAGCTGCATACTGTATATTCATATTCCTTCAAGAAGAATGCAAGCAGTGCTGACTGACTATTTAAAACAAAGGCCATTGAGCACTTACGCACTTGCTGATTTGCCTGCGGTGATTAGGCATGGGTGAGCGGCTGTGGCTTCGGTGCCAACGCTCTCCACTGTACTGCGAGAACGGCAACAATAGGACCTTGAGCGGGAGCGACATCGGCTGTAGTGTCTGCGTGAGCCACGGTGGGAATGAGACCTGCACAGAAATAAGGAACACTTCTACATATATATGGGTTCTGTGGTTATAGACTCTCAGTTTCTCTATAACTGCTTTGTTAGATGGACCAGTGTTGATGTATCTAGTCATTCTGTGTCACTGTAAACTCCCAAAAACATCGTCACTCACCAAGATTTCAATCCTTGACCAAGACAGATTTAGAGCGGGAACGCTGGGAGCCCTGTTTCAAACGAGGAGGTGAGCAGCTCGCCAACTTCTGAGCCCCGCAAACTCTCGCTCCTAGAAGCAAAGCGAGAATCCTGAATAAACCAAACACACACCAACACACCTCTTGTTAGCACCAGTGAGAGGATAAACTGAGAAATTTACCTACGTTACTCCATGTAAAGAATTAATTTTATCCTGTGAAGAATAAAGAAGAAAAAAACAATTTCAGAATTGTGGATTAAGAATAGACAGCAATATGATTATTAATCAATATAAATAAATTACCAACATGATAAAAAACCATAAAATTATCAGTTGTGCAAAAGACCAGAAAATTACTCGTGACTTTATCCAGATTAGTTCACAACTTCATTCTTGTAACTTCACATTACTTTTTATTACTTCCTCCCTCTTCATGTTTTAGCACGCATTGTCAAACTCAGCTTCAAACATCTGAAACTAATTGGAAATAAAGTGGACATGAGACTTTTTCCACATTTTCTTTCCCCAACCGTCAACTTAATGAAAAAGAAAATGATGAAGAATATATGACTACAATTAAAGCTGCACCCTCATTCAAATTTTAACGACTTATTATGATCTTGTGTCATGCACAGGAAGCTTTAAGACCAAATCACACAAACCTTCAGAGTTAGTTTTGTATACATTTCATTTTCAGTGGCTTCACATCTACTGTTATACCCATCAGCCACTTGCACAAACGTTATATAGCATCTTGGATGCAAAGATAAATAAATGTGTAATTTAAAAACAAAAAAAACAAAAAAAAACTGCTGTCGAAATGGAAATTTAAACATCTAAACACATGTTTGTCTATTTTATCCATTCTGGTTGTTTCTACTGTGAAAAGATGACAGATGGCATCACAGTGTTATCCTACGCACACATATTCACAAGATGGTAAATAATAATATGAGCTACGATTAATATCACTATGATTTTTTTGCAATACGTTGTTGTAAAGACGTTGTGTTCCGAAAAGAAATAACCCAACTGGATCCTATTTAACAGGACTCCTGACAAGTGGCCTCTTTGCAATAACAGACAGTGAATGTGAATAAAGTCTAGTCGAGAATAAACCTCACCAACAGAGCCTTTTTCTTTCTTACTAACTCTCATCTTAAATTGGCCCAGACGACCTTAAGATGCTGCCGCCACTCATTTGTACCGACTTGCATCACTAGCACTAATTAGAGCATGTGAAACCTTGAGAACCAAACTTTAGCACATAAACTGTAGCTATAACAAAATTAAAACTGTAGACACAAAGGCACGTACAAATATATACTCATTATAACCTTGTATTGTCATTTATTTAAACTAAAAAGAATAATGTAACTGTATCATGAAATTGGTCATAATGTGAAGTTGTCCTTTCTTTGTGAATGTTCAGCAAACATCCTCCAAATCACTATTTGTGACAGATTAAATCACAACATGTGTTTTTTCTTCAAGGCATAAGATCTGTAGAGCCTGGTAAATGTTCTGCGTCCTTCGTTTAGTAAGCCTGTACACACTTTGAGTCCACAGACAATGTGGTCAACAGTATTTATAAGAAAAGTTTTGTTTAACAAATACTTTTCACAGAAACAAGCGCCCTGCCCCTGGAGAGAGAACCAGCTAGTTTAAAACAGGTTTTTATGCAGTGTCCTCCTCAAATATACACAGAAAAAATAATCAATTAATCTGTAGTTATAAACTAACATCTCAGACCTTGACTAAACCAAAAATGTCCTTGGCTTTCTATGCAAAAAAACAAAAACAAAAAAAAAAAAAACACACACACACACACACACAAACATAGAAATGCCATTATTGTTTGGCCTACTAGGCCTATGCACAGCACAGTAAATGGTGCGCACACTACTACACTACAATTGTTTTCAACTTTAAAAGATAAAGATAAATTCAATCAAACCTGTTCCATACAAAATAACGTCAAGGGCTGAGTGTGCAAGTTAATGCAAATGAATAAGAAGAATTCTTGAGGCCATTTTATGCTACTTTATATTTCCACTCTACTACATTTCTAAGGGAAATACTGTATTTTCTGATGAAGATTTGATACAATGAATATAAAAAGCTTTTAAAATACAACACATTGTTAAAGATGAAGCCAGTGGTTTCCAACCTTTTTGTTTTATGATGTCTTACATAAAGAAGTCTGTAGTCAGCGTCACATTTCACATGTCTATGAGTTGTTAACAGCTCCAACAAATACTAATTTCTCCCTCTAAACTTCTCACATGATTTCATATCAATAAATGTTCAAATGATCCAATATTTCACCAAAAATCAAAGATTAGAGGAAAAAGTCCAAAAACAAATTTGTGTATCTGAACCTTGTTTTTTCTTCTTTCCTCTCCAATCAATCATCTCAGGACCCCTCAGGTGTATCTAGTGACCCTTTGGAGGGCACCAAAATTAACTGTATATATAAAAGTAGTTTAAACCAGCTCCACCTCCAGCAGCTAAAACAGTAACATGCTGCTCTAACACTGTTGTTTCAATATTAATAATCTAATGATGTCATATATAATAATATATCAGTCAGAGGGACCAAACCACTACTTTTACTGCAACACTTTAACTACATTTTGCTGCCAATACTTTTGTACCTTTATTTAAGTTGTTTTTTTCATGCAGGACTTTTACTTGTAATGGAGTATTTTTATATTGTTGTAAGTACTTTTTCTTCAGTAGAACCTGAATACTTCCACCAGTAGCTAATACTCTGATTATGCAAAACATTTTGATTATGTATTTATATATAAAATATAAAGCTTTAAGTTTTAAACCCTGAGTTGACTGAGGCTGCTATCACTGGCAGACGGGGCCTAAGGTCTAGCTATCATTAAAGTTAAAACTATCATTAAGTTAAAAAGCTAGCTGCCGACTATTACAGACAGATTGAGAGGGACATAATTTGTTAATCTAATATCAGTTAAACAAAATAAACTTGACAAATACTAATACTTTAGAAAACAACTTAACGGTTTTGGACGGGAACTTGAGGTAACAAGCTAACCTTAGCTAGCCAGCATTAGCCAAAACAATGTAAAGACTGTTAACATTTGTTTCATTAAACATCATTTAACTAACTAACTATTTCTCCATAAACCACGTTAAAACACCAAAGCTCACACGTACCCGCTCGCTGTAACATCTGTCGTCTTCACTCATGTTTTGTGACAGTAAATATTTCAAAAACAAAAGATTTTTTTGTCTGCTGCTAGCCAGCTAACCTAACGTATACACCTACAGTGTGTATATGTGTGTGTGTGTGTGTGTGTCCCTCGTTCAGGCCTGTTGCCATGGGATACTGCCATACCTCAGCCACGTGACCATAATAAGCCCTTATGTTTCTCATTCACAAGCTCTTAAGACCGCATCTGACGATTATCGTCTGATTAATCCGATTATTTGATTTATCCAATTATCCTATTTTCCTTGATTAATCGATTATTCGTTTGAGAGATAAAATGTCAGAAAAATGGTTAAAAATATTGATCTCTGTTTTCACTGAAGTCCAACAACTCAAAGATGTTCAGTTTGATATAATGTAAGACTAAATAAAACAAAAAATGTTCTGTTATATAAAAAAGTAGATTAATTGATTAATTCTATTTCCATCATCTAATCTATTTGTTTGATTAATTGTTTAATCATTGTAGTTGTCTACTCATTTTAAACCAAATGAAAACAATTAAAGTTAGCGAGCCATTCTACTGGAATTTAGACCTTCACATTAATCACAAAAACAAATGAGTTTGGTGAAAAACAAGTACAATTATACTACAATAATTTAAAAAAAAAAAAAAAAAAAAAAAACTGACAATTGAGACCAAAGATAGGAATCTAACATACAATGCAATAAAAATGTCAACAAGTCATTTAATTTAAAAAGCAAATAAAATAAATAGTGCTAGAAAACATTAAATTATACCAGTACAAGTATTTGATTGGCTCACATTGTAATTGAGAACAGATGTCCAGCCACCATCTTTGTTTGAATTTTGAAAAGGATGTGCAACAAAACCATCATATGGAAGAAAAACATGTTTCACACCTTGTGGACACAAGAAATTAAAGCCACTAACACCAAACCACTGTGTTAATTGTCTGTTGCTTCTATCTTTTCCTGTATTTCTCTATATTTTGTTTGTCTTCCACTGTGACTAAACTTAAAAACAAAAAGGAGCAGAAAATGTGGATAAGGACAAGATAATGGCTGTTAATTCCAGTGGAAGAGTGCTCCTTTACTAGCTAGCTGCTTCTCACTGGATGATCATTTGTGTCTTTTTTCACCCTGTGTGAAAAAAGCATCCCTCTCATTCAATTGGCAGGAGAAAATGAAGAACCTCAGAGGCCAGTGGTGCAAAAAAAAACTGTTTTATTTGATTTGTCTCTTTAGAAGCTGCTGATACAGGGTTTCATGGCAGTGGGGTGTATTTCATGAAAAAGCGTGAGTCCAGTGGGAAAGGTCAAGAATAAATTACATTTTTTTAATTAACCCACAGTTCTAATCAATATTCATTCAGTAATACTGTGTTTTCCAGCTGAAAGCAACATCATAAAACCCATACGATAGCTGATTTGTAGCCCATCTCTATAAGACACAGTTTAATCTATCATATTAAAGACGTGTAAAACAGATTCATTAATTTTCTTTAAAGTGAGCAGAAGCTGAGAAGCTGAGAAGTAGAAAATAGGAAAAGAATATTCAGAGATTGGATGCAGGGATTTAATTGTCAGCTGCAGGCATGTAAAACTAGTCAGTTGGCTTCATCATATTGCTAATTTTAGTTACGTTACAGAAATGCTGCTTTAAACTATTACTTGTCCTTATGATCATTTTATGGCAGAAGAGAAAATGTTACTCGGTGGCACCTAAAGTGGAGAGAAAATTCAGTCAGTCGTTTTGAATTAAAGAAAGATTTTTAGATGTATGTGTTAGTTCACTTACCACAGTTATATAGGACATTGATTTTATGAAGATCTAGAGCACTTGGTCCATCTCGCTGGCCAATGGGAATGTAGGGATCTGGTTTGGGGATTATTGTTGGTCCGCCGTCTTCAGAGAAGGCATACCTGTATCAAAAATACGTACAGTATGTGGTATAGTAACACCCCCACAAAACACAAACTATAATTATATGTTACTTGACGAAGCAGCTCACCTTCCATAATGCATGACAGAGCTGTAGTCATATGGGCTGTTGAGATTGTTTGTCACTTGTTTTCTGAAGTTACTTATATAGTCTGTCAAAACACCCAAAACAGAAGACAGGTGTGAAATGATTCATCCAAGAAAAGACTCACTTGGTGAAAAAAGTACAAATAAAGTGAAGAAAAAAATAGTTTACTGAATGCAAGCGATAAAAAATTATTGAACCTAACCTGGCATGATGTTTTTCCATACAATTGTGACGTAGTGGTCTCGATCTGAGCGGGACTGTTCATGTACGAAGCCGAGAGCGTGCATGAACTCATGGGAAGCCACTCCTGACCACATGCACCCAGGAGTCTGCAGTGACAGGGTCTGACTTCCTCCAGTCTGCCCCAGGAATGACCAGCAGCTTTTGAGACACAACAGAAATAATCCAATTAATTAAATTCAAATTACTACAGTGACAAAACCACCACACAAGACTAATACATATAAATCAAAGCAGGTATTACAAGTGAAAGCCTTTTAAAGGAGTCGTGCTTACCCATATCTAGGCTGAATATCAAGGAAGCTGGTCTCATGGGTGCGTGGAACAAATTTAATGCATGTTCCTGAGGAAATGTCTTGCATCCCAGTTTCTATGGTGATTCTGTCCATGTCGTCTGTCGCACAAAAACAATTGACAGCTGAATTAAACAAAACAGATGTGAACTGTGAGCGTGTTCATAACTGCAAATCAGCAGATTCTTACCATATAGTGGAGAGACGATGTAGGGAACATAAACAAATCCATCAACCGATTTAGGCCACAGACAGGCACTGCCAGGGCACGATATCGCACTCCGTACATACGAGCTGGCAATATCACCATCTCTGAATGACAGTCCTCGGGGGGCATGCAGTCCTGATGAGAAAAAAAATCATTGAATTGAGTTCAGGATATAGTAATTATCTTTAATTAGCACCATTCTATATCATTTACATCTTACTTACTGCTATTAACTTCGAGGATTTGGTCCATTGCGTTCATTTCATCACGATCTGTAATTTCATCTGAATGTAAATCAAACAGAGAAAGATTTTTTTAATTGTCATCCTCTTGGTCTCCAAAATCAGCAAGAGTATCATTTATTACACGTGTGATAAAATGCATAAAAATAGTAACAGTTTAATTTCTCCAGGAGCCCACCTGAGTATTTCCTTCTCAACCTCACTTTCCCCTCATGTACTCCAGTTGAATTCTGCAATACAAGGGTGCATTATATTATATTTTTGGCTGCAAAGCATGACAAGGCTAAAAGGGGTATTTGCTCTAAAATTATTTTTCTTGGTACTGACCTTAACAGGTAGAGCGTACGCCTGGGTCAGCAAGCCAAACAAAACACACAGAAGCATCACGGTAGAATGCATTGTTGTGGTTCAGACTGAGGTTCAGCCTGCAGTCTTCCAACAAAAGAGCTCAATGAACTCCTCACCTCCAACGAATCTATATACCCACTTCTCCTCCTGTGCTCCGTACTGATTGGGCACATATTCTGTGATGAAGCTTGATTAAGACCCCTCATCATCCAGTGTATGTAATTAACTCAAGTCCATTGCTGATCCATAACAGGTGGTCCCGATGCTGACCTTCACTTGTGCCCTGTACTTATCGCATGTTAAGATTCAGCACTTTCAGAAATGAGACACTTAAAGGTGTTTTGCTGTTGGATTGCTACAAGCCAGCAGTTGCTATCAGGAGAATGAATAACCATCCACCCAGTGCAACAGACCATCAATTTGTGTTTGACTGAGCTGGCAACCAGTGATTTTGTGATAAACTATCGGCTGATAACTATGTTGACAACAATCATTTTAGTCACATAGGTAAATATATAAAAACAAAACTCTATCCTTCTCCAAATATTATTTCTATTTTTATCAAGGGGCCAATTTGAAGGGTGTTGACTGAGGGAAGAATACCAGTGTTAGCAGTTTATGAAGACCGGTCTCCATGGTTACTGCAGCACCGTTGGTACTATAAGATGTACAATCTGAGCTGAGGGCACGAGGATGGATACTTAATCAAGTTTCTTCAGTCTTCCTTCACATTAACCCTCCTTTAAATATGTATGCAAGCATGCACGCAAGCATGATTATATCTTCTTCACATTTAAGTCATCTCTTACTGATTCATGAGATGACTTATGCTGTAGATACTGGGTGGACATTTGACAACTTTAAACCAATCTATCTACTGTTTCAACTCCTTTAGTCTACTTACTACAACAACAAAAGTGCACACCTGCTGACTTTGTCTCATGGAGACACTTCTTATCTAAACACTCAAGATTGAATACACACACAGGAGATGCTGGTAGAAAGCTTGAATCAATCTTTATTGTAACTGTTTCCATGATTTAATATCATTTTGTTGTATTAGTTTTGAGAACACTCCTGTTTCACCTCAGATCAGTTTCAGTACTCGTCTTTTCCACCTGAGGAGAGAGACAGAATTAAATCAAGAAGGGCATCTTTAGTGTTATTTGCTCATTCAAGGGTATATTTTGCAGTCTGACAAATCAAATAAAAGTTACTAGTTCCTAAATAATTGCTGTATTTTAAATCAGGATGTTTGGTACCAACCACACTTATAAAGCCTGTTGATTTTCAGCTTATCAATGTGGCTGAGAGACGATGCTTGACCCAGCTTTATGTCCTTGCTGTTCTTCGGAACAATGGTTGGCTCCCCATCCTGAGAGTATGCATACCTAAACATAATCATATTATATATTACAATCTAATACATTAATCACATTATAAGATATCTAGAAATCTACATCAAATTATTACTTACATGCCAAAGTGCATGATTGAGCCGTAGTCATATGGTAGGTTCAAACTGTCAGTCTTGAATTTCTCAAAGTTCCTCAAACGATCTGTTGGAAATTGGAAAACATTTCATATCTATTATTTGTCTGCATTTGTTTTGGTTGTTTTTGTTCATATACAACATAATGCATTTCTCATCTTTGTTTTGAAACCTGCTATAGAAGTACAGTTAATTATAAATATTCTTTAATTTACCATTCACGGAGTTCTCACTCTCCAATGCCACCCCCCTTCCCGCCCCTTTGAAATTACCCCTCCAAATGTTCGGCCACATGATGGTGACATAGTTGTCCCGGTCGAAGCGCGACTGCTCATGCACAAAGCCCAGGGCATGCATGAACTCGTGGGAAATCACTCCGATTCTGAAGCAGTTGGGGCTTTGGAGAGACACAGTCTGTCTTCCACCACGCGAACCAAGGTAGGACCAACACCTGGATTAACATGCACACATAGACACAGCACATATGATTAGAATAACTTCATGGTTGGGAGGAAAGCAAATATTAAATGGTAACTGACTGAATCCATTTCAGTTGTACTTGTTTTTCTAAAATCTGCTGCTACTCAATTGAAACAAAATAAAAGGATTCCACGTCGCTTTCCAAACAAGCCACATTTGAAATCAGGTCTATTACATGATGCAATCAAACTCTCAAGCAAAAGCTCTCACCCAGACTTCTGCTGGATGTCGATGTAGTCTCGCTGGTGAGTCCGGGGAACAAACCGCACACAAGTATCTTTCTCTATGTTCTCCATTCCTTTCTTTATCATCTTTGTCTCCATCTCAGCTGTTCATTTGTTTAAACAGAATGGAAAGGGCACATAGAGTTTATAAATAATCAAATAACACAGTGATGAATCTCAAAAAGTATCAGGCTATAATGTATCAACGCACAGTATTCAGGTGACATTCTGTACGCAATGTAGACATGTCCATCCACAGACTTAGACCAGAGGCAGGTGCGAGCAAAGCAGACTTTGGAACGCCTTCCAGAAGACACGGCGATGTCTCCCTCTCTGAGACTGGTAGTGCCGTCTATGATTCGTGAGGCTAAGACAGATATCAGGGGAAATTTAATTGTTCTAGACAGAGCAACAGGACCTCATTTGTTACAGTATGTTGTAGAAGCTTCAAAAGAATTACATCAAGCAAATAAAATGTGCGCAAATTACCTTGGAACTCATTAGCTTTAATAATTTCATCCATTGCCGTCCCATCTCCGTGGTCTTCATGCTCTTAAAAGGAAGAGGTGTAAGTCAGTGTGTTTGTTTCTACCAGAATCACAAATTAACATTTCAAGCAAATCCAAATTGCATTTACCTTTATAGCCTCTAGGTCCCCATTTTGGGCTGAAAAAATACTTCTGCAAAAAAGAAACAGAAAAAGGACAGTTGTTTGTTATTCTGTCGAATTTAAAATCACAGTCCCACTCCGCTCCCATGCGTATTTACCTGAGCATGTACGACCGAGAGACAGGTGGATACCATGCATATGAGGATAATCCGCTCCATCTTTGCCAGTCAGATGTGTCCTCAGTGTTGCCATTTTACCTGCACTAACACCTAGCTTTATATGTGTTCCCAATCGCTGTCCTGAGATAATACCCATGATTATCTCAAGTAAATTACAGTGTTGCTGTTATTTGTTTGCGAGTGAGTTTGATCCTCAAATTAGTTAGATTCTTTCATAAACAACGACTCCTAGAACAAGATAATGTGAGGTCTCACTGTGTGTAATAATAGTTCCAGTTCAATGACTAGCTTTAAATTAAATGGTTTAATGTTTGGCACAGGTTTAGGGCAATTTAAGGCTTTAGATGTCTTATACATATACCACGAGTGCTGTTTTGATTCTACTGAAACTCAGCTTACGAGCAGTTAACATGTTATGTTGTGCTGTTTATTTCAGAATAGTAACTATCACACAATTTATGCGCTCATACTGGTTTCTAGGTTATACGGGAGAGAAAAGGAAAAACACTGACGCCCGAACAGGGACTTGAACCCTGGACCCTCAGATTAAAAGTCTGATGCTCTACCGACTGAGCTATCCGGGCTCTGACATACGGACCGGAAGGACTGTTTATAAAGCAGAAAACGAGCCTGACTGAGTACGACGACAACTTAATAAAGTCTGTAAGAGATTTGAATTAAAACAGGACATAATGACCGCCTTTTCTGGACATACACTTACACATACACAAAACCAAAACACCAAGGTAAGTTCACGTCAACATGTAGCTAACTGTTAACTCGTTAAATGGTAGTTAAAGCTAACGTTAGCTTCTTTGTTGGTGGTGGCTCAAGTGACGTGACCTTAGTCGTTCAGCTACAAATTCACTAGCAAAATAACATTATTATAAAGAAATTGCTATTGAAGCTCGCTTACATTACAGCTTACAGCGTGTGTTTGTATATGTGTGTGTTTGTTTGTTAGCATTAAGATAAGTAACGGTGTGTTCACTGTCGTTGACTACAGGAGCGAGTCCAAGAGCTGCAGCATGCTGTCGAAGAAATCACACGGAAACTGGAAGAAGTCCAGCAGGAAAGACTGCGTGCCGAGAAAGAGATAACTAACTGGTACGCTACATATATAGTAAACTTAAGTTGGGTAGAATATAGTCACTCAGGTGTAAAACGTATAAAACTGTTTTGTCACAACTTGTGGGTCCCCTCTGTGACGTCATTGCATACTTGGCAGGCAGGGCACAAAATTAGCACTAGACAGCAGCCAAATGCTGGTAAAATATGCAAGTGGCTGGTAGATTTCTTTAAATCACCAGCCAAAAAAACACCGGTAAAATTTGAACATTCACTAGGCATTTGGAGTGGACAAAAAAGTTCATTTTTCACCCCTATGACAGGTATCAGTATTGACTTTCTATGTAAATTCAAGTGTTGTATGAAAGTTTGACAATTTTTCAAGTCTGTCTTAAAACAAACGTCAGGTGCCCAACTGAACATTGAAACAGGTTTTTCTTGCTATAATCATTCCTCCTGTTCATACTGGGCATCAGAAGATCCTTTCATAATGCACAAAATCGGAACACAGTCCCCCTACTATGCAAAAATATATTCAAAAGTTTATCTGAAGCTAATATGAAGCTTCCATTACCAAAATTAGTCAAATCAAGTAGATATCTTTGAATGTTGCAGACTTTTTAAGTCCCTCTTTTTTGTTACTATACTTCCACTGCAGCTCAACAGGGAAACACTATCTGAGGAAACACAAAGAGGGAATGTAGAGTGATATAAACTTCTTTTTGGCAAAAGATAATTATTCACATGAAATTCCTTGACAAGTTATTAACATTTTGTGTATGTTTATTTATTGATTTCTACATTTTTGGCCCTAAAATTTGAGAAAAGAAAAGGTTCGATCTGAAAAGTCAGTCTCAAACTTGGTGCTATAAGGTTTCATCCACAAAGCACCAATCAGTGCGGACAGGGAACCAACCGGAAGTGTTGTCCTGGGTGGTAGTTGAAATGGATCAGATTGATTTATTCAAATATTTAAACCTATCGGTCTTGGCATACTAGACTTCACATTTGGCTTTGAACAATGGCTGCAGAGTATATGAACTAAGGAGCACAGAGTTAAATAGAAACAGTAGCTACAGCTGCTGTAAACATATACAGAGGCACTGAGAAGATTTGAGGGAGTAAGTAACAATAGCCAGGTAGCAGGGCCTGGGAGGCAGCAATCCTTGCGTTCAGCAGTACCACATGACTCAATCCTGATCAAAAAGAAGGCATTTCTTGCATTTTTTTTCTGAGGCAGTGTGGAGAATTAAAGTGGCAAAGAAAGGCAGTGGTGTGCATGACATCTACACTACCAATTTTACAATCTGAGGGACAGGAGGCAGTTGGCAACAAAGCTAATGCTTGTTAAAACATTTAACACAGTGCATAGCGCAAAGAATATAACCGCAAGCAAAAAAAAAAAAGGGAGGAAAGGTTGAAGAATAAGAAGGATAAACTAGAGCATAATAATGAGGCTACAAAGGAGTGAATACCTTCTTTCTCTGCAAGAATTTAAAGGACCACTGTGTAGGATTTTGGGGGATCTATTGGCTGAAATGGAATATAAGATGAGAACCGTGTTTTCATTGCCTTAGAATGAGCCCTTTATGTCTACAAATAGAGCAGGTCCTCCTCCATGGAGCCTGCCATGTTGCACTGTCATGTTTCTACAGTAGCCCAGAATGGACAAACCAAACACTGGCTCTAGAGAGGGCCTATCATGTTTCTCAGGAGTTTCATGGCCACTGTAGGTTCACCTACATGCTTGGAAGGGGAGAGTGATGAGAGGTGTATTCAGTTGGTTTGCAATCTGCGACCTCACCGGTAGATGCCACTAAACCCTACACACTGGACCTTTTAAGACAAGCCATTCAGAAAGGGAGCGATACGACACCTGGAAGCGATGGGTACGGGTACCAGATATTTTGTCATCTGGATGATCTGGCACTAGAGGAGATATTAGCATTAATCAATACAATGTGGGAACATGGACATTTGCCAAAGAATTGAGACACTCAATTGTTGTCCTTCTTACTGCCCAGTTGCACTTAGAGTTGTATTATTTAAAATGATGGACCCTAAAACTACAGACAGACTAATATGTATGCTTGAGAAACAGGGATATTTTGTCTATTATCACAGTGGCTTTAGGGTTGGATCATCCACTATGGGCTGCACTAGTGCTAGATTTGGACATCAACAAGGCTTTAGCAAATAAAAAAAACAGTAGTGGGTGTATTTCACAACATTAAGAAGGCATATGATATGTTGTGGATAGAGAGTTTTGTGATAAAGCTGTATGATGCTGGAGTACAAGGTAAGATGCTAAACTGGATCAAGAACTTTTTAAGAGATCGTATTATTCAAGTAAGAGTAGGTGGAGCTATATCCTGTGAAGAAAATGTGGCTAATGGGACCCCCCAGGGAAGTGTAATCAGCCCCATATTGTTTAATGTAATGATCTACGATATTTTTTGTTAAGTGGGAAATGGTTTTGTTGTATCGCCATTGGCTGCTGATGGGGCCGTGTTGAAAAGAGGTCTAAATTTAGACAATATTGAAAGTCAAAGTATGTGGTCTTTGGTTTTTAAAAAGAAAGCATCACAGCAGGACCTCAGGCTGTATTGAAAGAGTTAAAACAGGGCGTCTGGTTTGAAGAGAGAATGACATGGAGGGTACATGTAGAGAAGACAGCTACAAAGTGTGAGAGAGTCATTAATGTCATATGATGTCTGGTAGGATTTGACTGGGGAGCAGATAGAGGAACATTAATGATGGGGTCGTCATAAGATCTGCAATTGATTATGGGTGTACGGCATATGGGACAGCAGCTTCCTCTCTTCTAAAGACGCTGGATGTGGTGCAAGCTAAAGCACTCAGAATGTGTGGGCTTTTCGAACAACACCTATTAAATGCTCTTTTAATTGAAATGGGGGAAACCACATCAGAGCTGAAAAGGAGCAAATTGTCTCTGAACTACTGGTTTAAGCTACAGAGTTATAGGTTCTTAATACCTGCTAAGCGTTTGTTGGGGGAGTAATGGGAACTTCAGGGAAGGGGTTGAAAAGTAAGGAGGGGGAGTCTAGTAAATTCCATGGGTGAGAGAGCACGGGAAGTGGGAGTGAAAGATTTGTCAATGGGCCCGGCAGTGTGCTGGCCACCTGTTCCACCAAGGCTTTTGCCAGAACCCGATGTAGACTTTTCCATAGTAGATCGAATCAATAAGAAGGATGCAGGTGATCCTGTGACTTAAGTTCGTGACCATCTTAAAAGAAGAATGGGCAGATTACAGACAAATTTACACTGATGGCTCCAAGAATCTGAACAATGAAAAAGCTGCAGTAAGAATAAGCATTCCGCAATTACAGATACAACATGGAAAGCGGATATTAATTCATGTGTCAGTCTTCACTACAGAGCTTGTGGCAATCTTGTGGGCACTTTGGATGGGTGGAGGAAGTTAGACCAGGAAAGATAATTATATGCTTTAATTCGACTGCAGCACTAATGGCACTGAATGGTGGGAAAAGTGGGGCCAGAGCAGAACTAATAGTAGAAAATTTTGAATCAAGTATCTATGTTGGGGAACACTGTTGGGTTTTTCTGGGTCCCAGCTCACATAGGAGTATAGGGGAATGAATAAGCTGATAAGGCTGCAAAACTTGAACTAGATCTGGAAGTACTATATGGAAGGGTTGTGTGTAAGAGCTTAATAAAACAAGGAATAGCAAAGTTATGGCAAAAAGAACGGGAGGAGGGAAACAAAGGCAGGTTTTATTTTTTGATACAGCCAACACTGAAACACACTTGAAATACAAGAATGGGCAGGAGAGACAATATGGTAATAACTAGGCTGAGACTGGGTCACTGTGCACTGAATCATGGGCTGGCACTGGTTGGTAAGCACCCGGATGGAAAATGCATCTGTGGAGAGGCAGAAACTGTGAATCATGCTTTAAAGGAATGTACCAACTATCACACACACACACAGTGAAAGAGAAGCCTCGTGCAAGCACTGCTGTCAGAAATTGGAGTAACAAATCAGTCATTGAAATAAACACTCATCGCTAAACAATGTGAAACAATAAAAACTGTGATTAATTTTCTCCATCGCACTGGACCCTGCATAAGGATTTAATTAATTCAGTGGAGTTCTACAGATGACCTGTGGAGGGCAGCTGTAGCCCTTTGCTGCGTCTACTCTGCCACAAATTTTATCAGAAGAAGAAGAAAACTGATCAGTGCTTGATATGCAGACAGGAGGAACAATCAGGTCCCGCCTCTTTAGCCTGTGACCTCAGTGCTCTATGACTGTGGTTAAAATCCAGATGAAACGGCATTTCAAGATTACTTAACTTCCATATCGTGACATGGTTCCCAAGTGAAACAGGATAGACAGGCGGGGCATAACATTGGGAAGAATTTGATTTGAATGTTGGAAAGTGGATGTGTCATAATGAATCTTGCTGCTAAAAGTTGGAGATTGATCAGTTGGTGGATGTCATGATATTGGTTGAAACTGGTTGGTTCAAACATTTTGTAAGCATCCAGCTCACTTTGCTTCCCTGTGGTGACACATGAATGATAAAATCAAGTTAAGGTGCAGCTGATATATATGTTACAACGGTGGTGGCTTTATCTTAAAAGCACTGCTAACATCTAAAAAAATCCTGACCTGTCTGGATATTGTTTCAGCTGCATGTGTTAAGAGGATTTGAGAAAGTCATAAAGACATCTTTGACTTTCTTATGCAGAAAATGTTCAGATTTTTACTGTTTTGTAAGTTGTAATCAACAAGAAGTTTAGTTCAGCTGCAAGTTTGAAGTTGATTTATTTGTTGATCAGGTGTTATTTGTGTACAAGTCCCAATGTAGAGTCTCTTGAATCTCTGGTTATATGGAACTTACCAACTTACCAGCAGTATAGAAATGTGAAGACAGCCACCTGTCAAATTGGACACTTCACTTGTATGTATGAACAAGGAAAGTGACCCCAAATCTAATTAATTTTACATGTTGAACCTGTTTGCACTTAGCATACAGACCTGTTACCCAGCAGTTTTTGGCCCCTCCTAAGGTTCACCAAACAAGACATTGTACACGACCAAAAATATGCATGTGTAACAGAATGTAATATTGTATTGTTTTGAGTATTGTGAAGATTTTAAAAGTCTTACACATCCTATTCTATGTTGCAGCAAATGGGAAACTGAGCGGAGGGAGGATTTGATGATGGGTAGAAGTGGTGTTGTTGACGTGTTGCAGCAACTGGGTCATTTGCTTCAGGAGGAAAGGTTCCTTTCTGAACAGCTGACTGGTCAATCCTCTGCAGAAAGGTATTGTGTTGTGTTATATGCATAAAGAAAGAAAAAGAGATAAATGCATAAAAATCTCACTGCACATGTGTAATCTTTCAGAAAACAAAGGAGCGATTTACAAGAAAGGAATGAGCGTGTCACAAACAAGGCAAGAAACCTCGCTACTGAAATTTTTGAGGTGAAACAACATCTGGCAGAGGCCAAGGCTCGCAATATGGCTGGTAAGGGAGGTATGGGGGTGTTTCTATCATGTTAAACTTCTGTTTGAAATAGTCTGTAATATGTTATTTTTCTTTGCCAACAGCACAAGCTTTGATCCATGCATCCACCAGCAAATCAAAGAGAAATCAGAGCAAATCCAAGTAAATGAGTCATTTGAAGCCATTTCTTTGTTTTGTGGATACACTGACCGTTGTTTTTATATTCAACATTTCTAAACGATTGTGTATATATTTTGTTACACCTAATAAAATGTTTCACTTGACCTTGTCTAGGAGTATTTTTACTTGATCCCAGCAGATTAACTTTCTTGATATACTCTGAGAAGGGACCTGAGGGACTAAGTATTTACGTGGTGATAGTGTATCCATCCATCTGTTTTCTCTACATGACACTGGGCACACTTTGGACAGGTAGCACACATATACACAGAGTTACATTCACACATGGATGATCCTGAGTCACCAGTTCACTTAGTGTAGTAGTTTATTTCAGTTTCTTTTTGTGTCAACAAATAAAATAAGTAATTTATTACATTTGTTAGAAGGTAATAGTAAATGGTGATGCCACATTGTCAGCTTTAAAATATGCATTAACCAATATTTCCTATATTTTTCCAACAAATCCACTGAAACTTAGTCATGTAAAATGGCATCTAATGCTGCTGATTCCACTGAGACTCACCACCCGACTTTGCAGCTCTATGCTGCTTTCAGCTCATTGCTTTGGCTCAACAAAGAAAATCTATATCTGTCTAATGAAAAGTGATTATTTCTCTCTGATGTGTCTTAAGCACTTTAGATGTGTAGATTCTTGACAGTCAGTCTAGACATACAGCCAGCGCCATAAAGAACTATCTTCAGAACAAGGAGTCTTGCAACAGATGGTCTGGCCCCCTATAGAGCCCTGATCTCCACATCATGGAGTCAGTCTGTGATGATATAGAGACAGAAGCAGCTGAGATGTCTGAATCCACAGAACAACTGAGACAAGTTCTCCAAGATGCTTTGAACAACCTTCCTGACAAATACATTGAAAAACTGTACGCAGGTGTACCGAGAGCTGGTGTTGTTGTAAAGGCAAAGCGTGGTCACAACAGATTTGTTTTTTAATTTAAGTTTCTTCCGTTTACTGAAATTGAAATAAAGTTAACTGATAAAAGTATTCATGGAATTATTTGTGGAAGCGTCCTCGCTTTAATTTTAGTGTATAAAACTTCTTTATAGTACTGTAAATCTCTCTAAGAGTACAATATACACAAATAGCTCGTTAAACGTGTACTAAATGTGCAGTAAAGTTAACTGCACTGAATACTGATAAATGCTGGAGAAAAACATGGCTAGGTTGTAACCTTTGGTCGGTGAACGTCTTTTTATTGGCGCTTTTGGGCTTCCGTACATATGTCAAGAGGACGGAAGCGTTTGGTAACAAAACGTAAGCGCTGCCTTATGAGACATCCTACGGTACGTTGACTTTCTATTTTTAAGTTAGTTCGTTGTAACTTACACAATTTACCTAATCATCTGTTAGAAGATGCAAACAGCAGCAGCCGCTCAGTGAAGACGAGGGCTGCTATAAATGACTATACACGTGTCGGTTAAACAGCACGCTGTCACACATCAGCTAACATAAGGTTTGAAAAAACAGTACAAACTGGAGTGTAAGCTCGTGACAGTGATGTTGTCATGTCCCACAGAAAGAGGAGTTGTCTGTAGTGTAGTTAATTATTGTGGATAAGGAAACAGAAAACATGTTATTTTGGATAGCGGCGAACAAGACTTAAATTATATTTCTCTGGCTGTGACTACACAACAGGTCATGAGGTAAAGACTCCACTAACAATGACGGCTTGTGTAGACCACCGCTCCATCTTTGGCTTCTGCCCAGAAGATGAGGCTTTGATGGGACTGAGAGAAGTGAACCCCATCCAGAAACACAGAGAAAACACTGACGGTATGTGTTGTCTTAAAGGACAAGTTCACAGTTTTTCAAGTCTGTTTTAAAACATTCAGGTGTCTACAATAACACTCAAATAGGGTTTTCTTTCCTGTAAATCATCCCCCCTGTTCATAACTGACCATCAAAAGATCTACTGTATTTAAAAGTTTATGTGAAGCTTTTATGAGGCTTCAGCAGTCTGAGTTAGTCAAATAAAGTGGATATCTGCCACATTTATAGTCGTTTTAGTAAAATAAATCTGTCTTGTTTTCCTGTTCAGCTACAGTGGAAGGATATTAACAAAAAGAGGGAATTCGGCACCAAAAACACAATAACTTTGAATGATATTGACTCAATTTGACTAATCTTTTAATTCACTTCTCAAAACGCACCTTGTTTCTAACATGTTTTATCTGTTTTATTACTGTTTGGTTTTTTTTCTTATTTTTAATGGCCAGTATGAACATGAGAAATGATTACAACAAGAAAAATATTGTGTTAATATGCATTTGGGCACCTGATTGTTTCAGGACAATCTTGAAAAACTGTGAACCTATCCTTTTAATAGCTGAGTCTGCCTTCCACACAGGGCTGGAAGATAAAAGCCCAGAGGATGACGGACAGCGGGAGCGCAGCCTGGTTAAAGAGGTGTCGGACAAGATGGTGTGCTCAGCTTGCAGATGCCCCTTCATTAACCGTGAGGAACAGGTAACTTCATACACTCCTCTTCTCAGATCATCGAAAAGCTCCATTGATGCAGTGAAGACTGTACGCACATGAATGGGTTGTTAAAATTTCAGATGGAACACTACAAACTCGACTGGCATCGCTTCAACTTGAGACAAAAGATGACAGGAATACCACCGGTCACAGCTGAGGAGTTTGAGAAGAAAACCGGAGCTGGTGAGGAAACCACAGTCTTACAAATCTAGCATGGAGTTTGGCATGAAAAGGGGGGATTTGTGGGGCTGTTGACAGCTAACTAATTTTCATATTTCACTTTACAGGAGATATGTCAAGTATCTCAGGGTCAGAGTCCGACTCAGAGGACTCAGATAGTGATGGGGGAACAAGCAGTAATGTCACTGGCACAGATAATGATAGCTCGGTTGAAACCAGTTTAGTTACTGGCCGGCCCTCCAGCAAAGTGGTTTTCCAGAACTCAACAGGAGAGTATCTATCAGTCTACCGCTGTATTCTCCAGGGAAAGGTGAGGCTGAGCAGGTACAGTACATAGAAGGTTATGTACCATCCATATCTTTACATATTGTTGGATGTTTCATGTTCTGTTTCTGCAATATTTTAGTCAGATGGAGAACAAGATGTGGAATCCTGCTTCAAGGCCATAAGTAAGAAGACTTTGTGGATCATTCTCATGACAGGTGGTGGCCACTTTGCTGGTGCTGTTTTTCAAGGGTAAGTGAACACTTGCTTGTTTGATTTTTTTTTTTTTTTTTTTTAAAGCAGCCTTCAATGTCTGTTACACATATTGTGGTTGAGAATTCAAAGTGCAGTAGGACAGTCAGCTCATTGATCTGTAAGCATCTGCCCAACACAGTGTATTTATGTTTCAGAAAAGAAGTCCTTCAGCACAAGACTTTCCACCGTTATACTGTTCGTGCAAAGCGAGGCACTGCTCAAGGACTCCGGGATTCTCAGAACCGTAGTCACGCACCAAAGTCTGCAGGAGCGGCTCTGAGGCGACACAATGAGGCAGCGCTAGTTAAGGCAAGGTTACAGTCCATTTAACAGTGCAGCCATTTTACCTTTTACAGTGACAGCCATGAAAATGTCTTTTTCATTTATAGAGGACACATAAATTAAGCTTCTCTTAAAGGCTGAGCTTCTATTGACGATCAACATAACCATGATGAGGGCGTTCTGCTGAATTGAATTCGTTTTTCTCTGCCAATGAAAGTTAGTAGAGCATCCATCCTCCTCCCAGAGTGACTTATTTACTTCTGTGAGAGTGTGCTGCTGCAACCACACAGCAAAAAATGCTGTTTATTTATGAAAACGACTGTACTGTCTGCTGGGTTTGGCATGGTTGCTTATTCCAAAAAAGTCAAATTTGAGTAAGCAATTACTATACACAATGCCAGAATAAAACTCCCAAAACTTGACTTGTTATTTTTACCAGTTTTAATTAGATAACGTTTTGAATTAATACATTTCAAAAGTAAGAATTATGTATTTAATTTATTTGGTCTTGGCGTGAATTTCTTCTAATTTTTTTCTACTTAATGCACTTCATTCATTATGTGAATGATGCACCAACACTTCTGTAACCTTTTGCAGGATATTCAGGATCTTCTGTTAAGTTGGGTTGAACACTTGAAGGAGGCCTCTGCGATATTTGTACGAGCCCCAAGCTACAATAAAACCATCTTTTTCGGTGGTCGCACCGCTCCACTGGACAAAAAAGATCCCAGGATCCGCACGCTTCCCTTTGCCACACGCAGGGCAACCTTCCGAGAGGTGCAGCGGGTGCATGAGGTGCTTTCTACTGTTCAGATTTATGGTGAGCTGAATTATATACTTGGAATAATAACATATTTGTCTGTTGTCGCATAGTCAGGGTATAATCAATACTGTCGTCAAAATATCTCGACACAGGGAAAGACACAGACATGTCAGCAGTCTGCAGTACATCTAAGAAGGCGTGGAAAAAAAAGGCCAAACCTACAGCACAAATAAACACAGATGAAGAGAAAGGTGAGTTGAAGAGGTTAGGACTGTTGATTTATACCATTACCTGTTTTACCCCTTTTACCAAGTTTATTCCTGTGAAATGTAGTATAACAGCACGCCTCCTTTTTTGTGTGTGTGTGTGTGTCAGCAGAAGATCACCATGATAGTGCAGATATGGAGGAGGAAGGTGAGATCCAGCTGGAGATGGTGGAGCTGACATTAGGAACCCTGGACCTCAGGGAGTCTGAAATCCAACCCTCCAGACACAGGAGGAGGAGGAGAAAAAAGAAGGAGGAAACCAAAAAGGAAAACCAAGGTGGGTCTAGTCTAGTCTGGTGTGACATCATATAAGTAGTTATAATATGTGCATTACGGAAATCTAAGAAATGCTTGTCAGACAAAACTTATGCAAGGTTTACGAAATTTCATATTTGTGCATGACAGACTTAAGTAACACAGAAGCAGACAATCAAGATGAGGAAGTACCAGAAGCTACACCAGCAGAAGAAACCCCCCAGGAGACACAGTCAAAGAACAAGAGGCGGAGGAAAGCACAGAGTAAGAAACAACTGGAAGGTGAGTTAGCATTCTTTTCTGTGTATTCATTGCATCTGTTTCTCAATGTTGCAGCTTGTCGCAATTATGCTTTCTGTCTCTTCAGAAAGTGTAGATGATTCATGGGAGTATGGTGTAAGGGATGCACTCTTTACGGCCTGCAAGGTTGGGGATGTGGACACTCTGTGTAGACTCCTCCATCTATCTGGAGAGACTCAAGAGCTGTCGGAAAGCAACGCCTCTGCTGTCCCGAGTCCTCTTACTCTCCTTAATAAGCCCATAGACTCGTCAGGGTTCACTTTGCTGCATGTTGCCTCAGCAGCTGCACAAAAGGCAGTAGTCAGGTTGCTCCTGGACACAGGAGCAGACCCAACCTTCAGGTATGAAAAAATAGTATAGTCAAGTGTAGTAAAAGTGAAATTACAATGTATTAAGTTGCCTTATTTCTTCAATATTCATTTACAGGGATAAAAAAGGGCAGACCCCTTATATTGTTGGCCCTGACAAAGACACCAGGAATGTTTTTCGTAAATACATGGGCGAGAATCCTGACAGATATGACTACAATAAGGCACAGGTAAGAAAGTAAAAGGCTCACAATTGAACTTTTGACATGTATCATGTTAAACAGAAGCTGAACACTTCTACACTTGTGCAACTCAAGGTCCCTGGACCGCTAACAGCAGAGATTGAATCTAAAAAGACAGAGAAAAAAAAGGCTCAGAAGGCATTGAAAAAACAGCGAGAAAAAGAGCAGAAGGAGGAGAAGAAGAAACAAGAGTTGGAGGCAGAGGAAAAGAAGAGGTTTGCATCTCTCACTGATCGCGAAAAGGTGAGTTAATGTGCATTTGATCACTGATATTCAAGTAATTGTTTTCATTTTTTTTAAACGTTTGCTTTTTGATTGCAGAGAGCTTTGGCAGCAGAGAGGAGGTTAGCGGAACAAGTGGCTGCAACAGGAGTCAACCTCTCAAACATCAAGTAAGTGCCCTTTTGTCATAGAACCTCATCATAATATAATTAAATGGTCTATTTTGCAAATGGTTGGTTATTCAAAAATGTGTATTGAAATTTGTTGTGCTTTTTTTTCTGTGTTGGTTTGTCACTAGGAGGTGCTGGCTATGTGGGGATTCTCTGCTTGGGAAGGTCCCGTTTCAGTACCTAGATTATTCGTTCTGCACCACCAAATGTGTCCAAGCACATCGAAAAGGCAACGCTCCTCTAGGCAAGACCTAACACCCACGTGGAAAATTTTAGTCTTCAGGAAGCTACTTCTAATATGACTGTGATTTGCCAATGTGCTCGTGTCATTTTCCACTCTGAACATACATTTCAGATTTTACTATGGCAGAATATCTTGGATATTTTAATTCAAACACAGTGCTCACTGGATACAGATATTGTATCAAAATCAAATGTATAATTTATTCACAGAATCTGCAATTATCAAAGGTCAAGTAAAAAAGCAAATGCAATAAAACAAAGAACTGAAATACTTTGTGAATTATATAATTTAGTAATGTATTTTTTCCACAGGCCTCAGGGCATTTTCTACCTTGAAGAGAAAGTCATCATCGTTGCTGTTTTACTGTGACACTGTTGTGTCAAAGGTTAAAGCTGCTGATGTTGATTGACTTAATTCAAGGCCGATGAAGAGAGATATAATGGTACCACAGAAATTGAGTGCAAAGCTTTGTCCCTCAATTCCTACACATTTAAGGTGAATTATTCTACTTTGCTTCAAACTGTGTACTGATTTCTTGTGTAGAATGCTTTAAACAGCCAGTGTGATGTACATATAGTACACTGAACACACCAATGTTGCAAAACTCTTAAGGCTTTTTATCCGGGAAACTGAGTTGTGGCCGGTCCATAAAAAGAACCCTTAAGTTTTCTGGCGCCCCCTCTAGCTCCAGCACTGTGATTTTGTTGGGCAGGGTGGTGCTGAGTAGGGGTCCAGGGACATAAAGGGTCTGCTGAGGGCCCCTGGCTGGCCAGTATCGTCCCAGGTTCACTCCATTAATCCAAACCTGACCCTGATGGGAAAGAAAGGAACCATGGAAACATCAATAGGCTGTTCAGAACACCCTCGCATGTTTTGGGATTCTTTAGTAAACCCACATTATATTGTAGATGATCATTTTCACGACTGCACCAATGGACTTTACCTTAGTCCATTCATTGAGCTTGATAAAGGTGTCCCATGCCAGGCCATTGGGCTGTAATGTTCCCATGTAAAAGGTTGGACCGACTGATGGTTCGTTCTCAAATGCAGGGGAGGACAGCGGCCATCCACCATCAATGGCTCCATCAATGTCCAGAGGATAGATCTTCCAGTCAGTCAGTATGTCTTTACCCAGGATCAGGTTGCTCAAGAGACCCTGAAGCACACACACAGTTTACCAGACAGCACTTGTATTTTGTATAAGTAGGTTTTACTTACAAAAAATATAACATAATCGAAAATAGTTAATAGTTCATATTCATTTAAAAGTTATAAAATGTGTGTATTTGTTAAAAATTCTTACCAGAGCTGTCCCCATAATACCATCCAAAATATGGCAACCTTTATGGGTCTGTTTCGGATCCTGGGTCCAGCTCATATGATAATGTGTGTACATATATATAAATTACACATGTGTAAATACATTGAATATGAATTTGTATACTTTGATTTCTATTTGTGCATTTGCATCATTATCTAGTTACATACATGACACTTTTATGGATTATTTTTGGCAAACAAAGGAATAAATTTGTTCATGTATAGCCAGTTTAACATAAGTGAAATACTTCCTTAGTTGGTGTAATAATGCTTTGATAATTTACATGGTCTATTTATTATTGAGTTTTCATAAGATTAAAATAAACTAAAACAAGTAAAAGGGAAAACAACCTAATTTAGTGGTTATTTTTACATATCCAGCTTTGAGCTTTGAGAACTAAAACAATGGGGAAATAATAATGAGGATGGGGAAGTAAAGACAATGTCAGCAAAACACAAGTGGTTTAAAAAGTGACTATGTGTGTGCTGTGATGTATTTTGTATGGGACTGGGCTTTTTTCCCTTGCCTTATGGTCATTGATGTTGCTGCCAAAGTTAACCCTGCCCATGTTCTCAACAAGGATGTCCATGGTGTCCCCCTGCTGTCCAGTGACGTTCATCACCAGCACAGTGTCTCTCTCCAGCAAGCCCTGGAAAACCTGTTCACACACTCTTGGTCATGAGTATGAACATTAAAATATACTGTACAGAATAACCATATAAATATTTTTAACTTTCACAATCTGGCTTTTTTTATGAACAAGCTTGCTTGGTCTTTACCTGTGATATTTCCCCCATTACCTGACTTGGAAATCTGATTGGCCAGACAACAAAAAGTTCATTGTGAAGGCTTACCTCATTGACGGACACATATGCACGGTCATGAACCCCATTCAGTGGAGAGATAAGTGGTGTGGGCTCTGAGAGGTCCCTGGGCAGCGTGGTCTGATACAGCATGTATCCATAGTACTGAAACACAATAGACATGACAGGCTGCAGACACAACAGTCTAGAAGTTCTCCATGTTTCAAGAGGTTTACTACCACAGAAACACCAGTCCCTCCCCTGTTGTTGCCTTCAGATACTGTACCTGTTTCATCTCTTCGAACGTCAGAGGGTACTGGGATTGGACAGGCCCCAGGGGTGAGAGGGTCTTCAGCAGACCGCTAACATTGCCTACCTGAAACAATGTTTGCATTATTAACATCAATCACAGCAGCTTTTTTTTAAAATTCTGTGCTCTGAAACACTTAAAATAATGCATCTTGCCATCATCATATTACCTTTCTCAGAGTCACAAAGCCGTAAGCAAACTTGGGAGAAGCTGGCGGCATGGGTCCAGACGGAACCTCTCTGAACTGTAGAGAAACAGTCATGCATTAATCATTACAAGTGTAATCAGGACATCAACCTTGGTGGGTGGCAGTTCAATCAGTGGTACCTGCTTAATGACATCTCTGATGGCCAATAGCTTCTCTGTGGGGTCTCCTGCTTCAGACAGCGGCGCGTCATAATCATAACTAGTCACTACTGAGCGGAACCTGTTGTCATGATCAGCACCTTTGGGACAGAGAACAGTATAGATGACTGAGCTTTTATCTCCAACTCCATCATGTAAACAATGATACTGTTGAGAATAGTGAAAAGATATGGATTTTACCATTCCAGTAGCCAAAGTTAGTACCTCCTTCAAACATGTACCTGAGAAGAAAGAGCAGTACACAGCATGACATGACGGAAATCTACTGTTCATCAAATAGACGGGTTGACTTTTTGGGAGCATTTTTAGCTGAAGAGTTTTTCTCATTGTCAACAAATCTACTGAAAACACCAAATCCAGCAAACTGATCTGGCTAGTAACTATTGCGTGTGTAGTCAGAGCCTGATGCATCGTATTCCCCTGTGCTGTAGACCTCTATTGTTCAAAAACTATTAAAAACTCATCAGTGAGCCACACTGTTGCACTGCTACATGTTCCTTCATTACCAAGAACATGGTCATTGTCAATCCCAAATGTGAGTCCTGTTTGCGTTTGTCCTTCTGTCGCTAAAAACTACAGTGCCCAGCTGGTTCAGGAAAGTACTGAGTCTTTTTTTAAAAAAAAATAAAACTATATATGTGACCTGCTTTTAGATGGACATCTTGATTGGGAATGAATGGGCTTCAGGGAAAGTGCCACAGACATGGTGAGAGAGTTGAAAAGTCAGAAAGTAGAAACTAACAAAAACAACACATTGTTGGTTTTGTTGGTTTTGGTCTTTTCTTGGGATTTGTTGACAATAAAAAGACAGAACAAAGGCAACCTTTAATCATCTGTACAGAGAGGAGGACAGTTTGGGAGGGACTGAAGGTTTGGGGAGACATACATGTTGACGCTGGCCCCCATGGTTAGCATTTCTCCAAGCATTCTGCTGACCTTCTGAGAATCAACCACAGCATGTTGATCTCCCCAGTGGTCCAACCAGCCAGTGTAAAACTCTGAATTCACCTGTAACATCATTTAAAAATGCTTTAAAGAAATACTTCATGTTGGATTATTCCAAAATAAGGTCAATAATTTATAAAAATAAATAAATACATAAAAATCACATGTAACTAACCAAGGGACCTCGAGATTCAAACCGTCTTTGCCGGTTGAAGGCTTCAGTTATGTTGGTGTCTGAATAAGGGAATAAATAGTAGAAGTTATAACTTACTATGAATGACTTCAGACTGAGAAGATCCTGATATCTCATATAATATTTCACATAATACCAACCTGTGCCAAAGTCTACTGTGGCGTATAATCCTTCTAAAGACCCGCAGGTCATTTCTTTGTCTGTGTTTCCATCAGTGGTGAACAGGACTGTGTCTTCACCCAGATAGAAGCGGAACAGAGTCCGCAGGTGACGCATGTAGTTGTAGTCACACATATAGTAACTCCCATATTCATTCTCAACCTGTAGTTTAGAGAGATGATTAATGCACACCATATTAATATCTTATCTATTTTTTTTTAAAAAAAACCTCACAGGTACCCACTTAGTGCTTTACCTGAACACTAATGATGTTACCCCCATTACTATACAGCCATGGCTTCATTTTGGGGAGGAGAACTGAGAGCCAGCTGGTGACAGCCTCTACATAATCTGGAACAGAAGAAAACAAATCAGTGACAAAATAAATGAGAAAAGATATATATCAAATACTTGTATTTGCTTGTTATACCTGTGTCAGTTGAGCGCAGTATGATGTTTGGTTTCATTAGTAACCATGCTGGCAATCCACCCTGGGCACAAAGGACAAATAATGTCTTTCTTCAGATAGTATCAACAAAAAATCTATATTTTGAATGTTGGGCTGGGTATGAAACAACCTTAATACTTTTTTGCTTCTGACAAAAAGTTCTTATTACTACTCAAAAACTGTCAAACTGTCAAAGGTCAGTGTTAGTTTGCCTATTCTTAAATCAGATATTTACTATTAAAATCATGACTGATAATAAAAATGTAAATCATCATTTGCTATTTTAGACCGGATTTTAGTTGGGCAACGTTATGGCTTCTGGTGTTAAGACAACATTTAATATTTGAGAAGTTTGGCATTTGTTTTTATGAAATGTTTAAAGAAATGTTCCTCAAAGTTAAGTGTCAGAGAAAAAACAGTGACATTTTATTATTGGTGCTGACACTAAGGTATCATATAAACAATTTAAAGAGCATCAACCCATAATAGAATATGACACAACATGCGAACAAACAGACAGGAAACATTTAGAGATCAGATTTCAGATTTCTCAGTAAAGTGACTAAAACCCAAAGCAGGTTACTTATCATGAGTCAGAGTCAGTTTTGTCTCATTAAATGGTTTTGGAATGAACATTTAGAAGTTATTCTAAGAAAACATGACTTGAGAACAACCAATAAACTTGAAAATAAATTTCTGAGAAAGAAGAGTAATCATCATCTTTTAACAACTGCGATCTTTCAGTGACATCTAATGTCCTTATTAAATTTATATTTGCCTTTAGTATCTGTTATTATGTTCAGTTTCTCACCATTTCCCATTCTGCACAGATGTAAGGACCTGGACGAAGGATGACCAGAAGACCCGTTTGATTGGCCAGATCCAAGAAATACTCCAAATCTCGGTCCCCCGTGAAGTTGTAGACCCCCTGAACTGTTTCATGGAAGTTCCAGGGCACGTATCTTTGTGGAGACATAATACATGTAGTCAGTATTGAAACTAGATCACCTAATGACAAAAGAAGTATTTAAATAAGAGATTTGTTCAGCTTACACTTGGATTGCATTGAGTCCCGTCATGTACATCTTTACGAGCCGATCCTTCCAGTAGTACCGTGGGACTCGGGAGTAGTGGATACTGCCTGAGATGTACTGAAAAAGCTCACCATCTTTCAGGAAACAGTTGTTTTTGTAGTCTATAGAGAATGATTTCTTTCCGGACACCTACAAGAGAGGCATGATAACTGCTCTGAGAGTTAAAGTATATTTTAAGACTGGTGAAAATTCACCACCAAACTCTGTCATTCTGGAGTGAGTCTGTGATTAAGATTACATGCTGTCTAAAACTAGGGCTGCAACTAAGATGATTTTCTATTGATTATTTTCTTGATCAATCAATTGGACCAAGATGTGACCTCAAATGTCGACCAACTGTGACGACTAACAGTCCACAACCAAATCAGTTCAGTTTACTGTCAGAAGACTAATGCAACCAGAAAATATTAACATTTAAGAAGCTGGAAAAAGAGAATTTTGATATTTTTTTCTCAAAATGATCAATCATCAATGGAAATAGTTGGTGATAAATATTCTGTCAATCGACTAATCAACTCTTTTTTGCAATTCTATTCAAAACCGAGAGATATTCTGTTTGCTATCACATTTGAGAAGCTGAAACTAGCAAATGTTTGGCATTCGCTTAAAAATGACAAACATGATTATTCAATTAACTTGTGAAAATAGTTGTCGATTGATTTTCTGTTGATCTACTAATTGATTAATCGTTGCAGCTCGTTTTCTAAAGATTAAACTTTATTAGCTCTGGGTTCAAAGAGAAATTTCTAAATTATACAAATACATTATACAATGTCAAATTGAAACTTGTACCAGGAAACAGCTTTAATGGATTATCATGTGACTTTTATGTTATTTTAAAGCAGTTCACTTCTAGTTTCTTTCTTACCAAGTTTCCACTGACAGATAAGCAGGCAAAGCTCACTGTAACGAGGAGGAAAACACTCGCAGCCATTTCAGCTGCCTTCCTGCGACCTTCCTGAACTTAAAACGCATCCGTAATTACTTTCTGTTACACTGCTGCGACTTTACATCTGTAGTTGTAGTTACGAAGCTTTCAGCATGTTTAACTGTGCAGCAACATTAGGATCAACGTACCGTACGTCATGTGATTCACGTCAGTCATCCGCAGGGTCCTAAAGTGGGTCAAGTTCATGTCCCGGCAGTTGTTTCAAACCTGTTCACATGATTAGTTATAAAAAATAATAAGATAAAAAAAATTGGAGACTGTTGTTTAAAAGGGAATTTTAAAAAAAATAAAGAAATATTAGCTGGAAACATGATCAGCCCACTTTGAAATAATGAAAATATTCAGACTTAAATGTTTAATGTATTTACAGTTTGACTACTAGATGCCACTTTTCAGCCTTAACTGTTAATGTTTATGAGAAAGAGAAAATATATCAAAGTAAGTAAAATACAAATATACATAACGCAAAATAAATAAATATACATATGTAATATAAATAAGCCAAACTCTGTGTGTGTGTCACCACAGAGAGGAATTTAAATATATATATATATATAAAGTATATAACTACACAGGCTAAGAAAAAGAAAACAACAGAAGGCTACCATATGATATAATGCTGTCACATCATACTATACATTATGTAGGATGAGAACAATTACCATTGTGTTTGTACTGGCAAGTTAACAAAACAGCCAGTTCAGGAATAGTTGGCTTTATTATAGCTGCAGGACTCGGCTCTGTGTCTGTGCATCTGTTCATGTTGTTTGAATGACTCTTACATGTCAACCTTTAATCATAAAAGTTGTATTTTTAATTTAAGGATTTGTGACTATTCTTTGGGTCAAATCTTGGTTTTTACTGCAGTTTTTCTGTGGAAAAGTGCCAGGTCCCAATGACATACGCCTCATTTTGTGATGAAATGATGATTGGTTAGTGTAATTATAATAAATCAATTAGCAGACTGTCTTCTAATGAGAATTAAATGTGTTCAATAACTTTATATTCTTTTAAGGACACTAGATGGCGCTTCAATACCACAATGAGAATGCTGGTATAGGTCTGTTTGAAACAGGACAATGTCAGTGTTTCATAAGAGAATATAAAAAGTTAAAACAGCAAGTTAGATCAAGGACCTATCAAAATATTCTTTCTTTATACAACAAAGAGGTTTTATTGTAAATATGACTGTGTTATGTTTTTAAAAAAAAAACAAGTGCAACTTACTTCCTCATGCTCAGAATTAATGAGCTGAACTGCTCCTCTTTCTGCTGATATTCTCATTTACTATTGACTGCACTAATTAAGCAGCCCGTTTTGTGTCTGTTTAATTGCATTTTTCCAGCATAACTGAGAGTTTTTTCCTGTCTTGTCACTGTAGCTGAGTGAGTCATTTGCTTCCCAGCAAGAGTCAAAGATTCATTTGCTGCAGACCCGAACATCATTATGGTTACATGGAGCTCTTAAGTGGGAGTAAAGTGGCTGATGTGCAGTGGAAACAGAAAAAAACAGTTTCCACAGACTCTGTATCATGTAAACACAAAGCAGTAAATCCTGGTAATTTGGGTTAATAATGTTTGCATGTGCCTAGTAGTCTGTCATTTTGTTAACACACACATATACACACACTTTTAGAGATGATTTTTACTCTTTTCTCAGTCTTACTTCCTCAGCAGTAATGATTGTCTATACAGTAAACCCATTTCCTGTCCTGCCTCTTTATTCATCAGTCTCCGTTTTAAGAAGATTGAAAGGGGGTAGGGGGGTCACAATTGCTAATTGCAACTGATCTCCACTGCAGATAGGACAAATGCTCTGGCTCTGTGGCTCATTAGCCCACCGTCAAACACTGTTAATTGTCCTGGGAACGAGAGGAAGAAGGACATACATGGGCTTGTAATTTGGTTATGAGCGTGATAGTGCCTGAGGAGAGCTTGTCAGTATGGCAGCTTCGGAGCCCCTTAGCTTGCAGAAAATGGATGTTCAAACCACAAAAAAAAACCTAGTGACTAATGTACTGAGGACAGCACCACTTACTGAGATACTATAGCAAAAGTGGGAGTCTAAAGGAAGTGACTGAGACTAATGCAAACACATTACTGCAATCATAAATAGCATCAGATGAGATCAGGTTGCACTTAATACACTGCGTATTGTTTTTAATACTCTGTACTAACCCTTTTAATTACTATATTACTATATTATTTACTATACAAAGGTACAAGGTGGAACTGCCTGCAGTAATTGAACAGACCTGCCCCTATTTGTGATGAGAGACGTACAAAAACTCTCGGCCTCGGGTCGGGCGTCACCTCAGTGAAGTCATCTCCCCAGAGACTGTAATTAGACTGAACCATCACCACCTCCCCCAAAATCGGCCCTCTTTGTTGTCTCTAGTGGAAGCAGGTGTATTCAGACAACCCCTGCCCCCTCACACACTCACCACCCGGATATACAGTTCAGCTCACTTGGTGTAGTTGATGTTAAAGGGGGAGTATACAGCTTTTAAAAGGTCAGTTCATGAGGAGTAGCACTCAGCTTGTGAAAAATGGTTTACATAGGACAAATTTAAAAATAGCTTTTATTCCCAATTATAGCACACACCGTGTAAACACACTCACACAGAGATGCCTGGTTGCCTGGTCATCAGGAGAAAACTGGGCTTCAGTATCTTGTTCGAGGACACTTCAACATGTGGACAGGAGGAGCTGGTGATCCAACCACCAACCTTGCAATTAATGAACAACTTGCTCTTCCTCTGGAGCCACCGCTGCCACAGTTGTAGAAAAAATGGCTGGAAAAAAATCTCCTGTGTCTCCGCAGTCTAAAAAGATAACCCTGATGATGTCAGGGTTGGAGAGAACAGAATATATCATAGAAAACCTGCACTAAAAGCCGCTCAGAGTTTGAAAAATGTAGCCATTTACCAGACAGGGAAGATCTAATGAAAGACATTATGCAGTTGCATTATGAGAAGTGTAGGATCCAGTGTTTTTGAAGCTTGACTATAGGGTCTTGACTATAGGGATGAAAGTGAGCATTTATCATTCGCTGACATATCGTTTTTGACCAATGTTTCTAAAATTTATCTCAAACAAGTATCATAATGTTATGTAAGTTCAATAATAAATCACAGGAGTACCCATTTAAAGCAACAAAGCCCCTGTTTGCTATCATCACTAAGACGACTGTTCTGTTGAAATGTTGAAATCAGTAGTTGAAAGCAACTAAGTACATTTACTCAAGTAATGTACTTAAGTTCATTTTTGATGTCCTTCCATTTAATGATACCACGTCATACTTCTACATTGTATTATACTACAACCCATGTAGTTAATGGTTACAGTGAATATCAAGATTTAAATACAACATTAAAATGCTGCTTACATTATAATGCTGTTGTGATAATAATTTGCTAATATTACAGCTGCAACGATTAATCAATTAATCGATTAGTCTATTGACAGAAAATTAATTTGCAGCTATTTTGATAATTGAGTAATTGCTTGAGTCATTTTTTTCAAGTAAAAATTCCAAATATTCAGTTATTACAACTTCTCAAATGTGAGAATTTGAATCTTTTCTGTGTTGTACATGATAGTAAACTCAATATCTTTGGATTTTGAACTGTTGATTATACAAAACAGGATATTTGAAGGCATCTCATTGAGCTTTAAGACATTATAACAGGCATTTTCCTCTATTCTGACATGTTATAGACAAAATGAAAGTGAAGGGGAAATCTGAATGCTTAACTGGTTGTGATTCACAGAGTTGAATCATACGATATGAGACAGAAATCCCCGCAGGTCTCCATATCAGGATATATACCCCCTTCTTTTTTCTCAGGCTCTGAATGGCCAGTGAGTCACTGCTGAGCTCATTTAGACTAATACTCTGGACTCTGAGAGAAAACTGTTCACAATAAACAATAACATCTCAGTAACATGACACCTGTCCAATGGCATGTTTGCATTTTTATGACAGATTTAAGTCAGCAGTTGTTTGCATCCTTGGTATAATTTTCCAGGTTTCTGAAAGCAAGCCAAAGATGGGAACAGATAGGAAGCAGAAGACAACCTTACTGTGGGAGCATTGAAATATGAAGCTCTATAAACAAACAGGAAGTTGACAGTGTGGGGGAGCATGGGAAGTGTATGAGCTGGCCCTCGCTCTTCAGCCTCAAGGAAGGTATGGTATGCGTTTGGGGTGCAATGATGTCTGAGGAGGAATGTTTGTGGTGAGATATATTGTGAAATCCTGCTGCTTGGACTCCAGTTTAATTCCATTGACCCGGGGAGGTCCATTATAGCCGATGAAGAGATTTAACCCATACTAATCACTGTGATGAATGTCTTTCTTCCGTCCTCTCCTCCTTATTTCCTAGTAGTATGTTTACTGTGAATACATAAGTGTTCTCAGTTTTTTTTAAGCTATATTCCTGCAAGCAGAAGGACTCTTGGAGTGGCAAATTTGTCCATTGGTATATGTCCAATACTATAGCCCATACCAGCGAAATATCTTGACAACTATAAAATGGATTTCCATAAAATCTTGATGCTCCACAGTGAAGCTTTGTGACCACTGACTTTTCTAGCAGGTCATTTTTTTTAGTTATCCTGTGATATATTTCTATATTTTCTAGATGAATTGGGACAAAATTTGCTACAGACACTCATTGTGCCCAGTTATTTTAGTCATTGTAAGCCTATTTGTTAGATTCTGAAGATATATATGTCATACATCTTTCTCTCAAATGTTGTCGTGGTTTCAGATGAGATGATGACATACCTTTTATTTTTTATATAAAAAGGTGGTTTAGAAGAGTTTTCCTTTATGTTCTTCTGTTTAGGAAAAAAAACCCACAGAAGAAAGCACTTACATTCTATTGAAACAAAAAATAACTATAATTGAATCCATTGGATTGTTTTTTCTTAAAGGATATTTTTGTCCCATCATCTTGCGCCCTTTTTCATGAAAACCAGACTGCTGACATAGGTGTGAGTAATGCTTTCAATTGGAGACTTTCTGGCTCTGTGGTGTTCCAGGATCAGCCACATAATTTAATAAATGTGGCACCAGGATTTGTCATGGACCATATTTACACATTAATATGATGTCGCCCGCGAGAGTGATCCAATGTAGATTGAATCACCTTTGTTTAATGATATTGACAGATGTTCCATTTTTATGACAATGTTCATTTTTCTCGTCATCCATCTTAGCCCAACTACATTTGACCCAATCCTTTTTTTTTTTAACCCCGCCCCTCCCCCTTTGCTTGCTTTGTTGCCTGGGTGTGTCCAATACAATCCACCACTCCCCTGACACAGTGGTGCCCATCCTGAGAGACGAATAAGCAATTCCCACATCAATTTCATTAGTGAAATCTAACAATAACAATCATGACATCACTACCCTCATTTACATAAATGACTTAAATGAGTAATCTTGTAATGTATAGTGTTTCCTTCATTATTACAGTAAATTAATTAAAAATAAGTAACAGAACAAGACAAAACTAAATAAATCTGGGCAATCTACAACTACAGTAAGAAAAAACAGTAAACTGTAGAGACAAAAAAAAGGTGCACCATTTCTCAATAAACCCCACAATTGTAGGAATATTTACTTTTATACATCAGAAAATTAGAGCAAACTTCATAAAATTTCCCTTGGTAATTATTAGTCCTCGCAATTAGAGATCTAAAAAAATGCAATGTTCATCATCAATTTTAACCATTCAGCAAAAGTCCAGCTTTGTCTGACTCTTGGCGGAGGACGATCACTGAAGTGGTAATAAAGCCTGCCAGTACTAGTCCAATTTTTGGTTTGGATATACCCTGGCTGTGGTAGGAGAGACCTGACATATGTAACAACCCTCTAATACTTTTAATTACTTTCTAAAACAAGAAAGAAAAGAACATTATTCATAATACTTAAGTTACCTTATATTCTCATTCTGTCTTTCCATTTTGTCATTTTACTTCTGCTATCTCTGTTTACTCAACATCTTTATATATTTCATGTCTGCTCCTCCTCTGCATGCCTGTTAGTTCTTAAGTTTCTCTGCTTTTTTCACTGTTAAAAGTTTTTTGTGAGTTTTTCCATGTGTCCAAGAATAGCAGGTGACATATAAAAAAATTTACTTGACAATTCTAATAGTATATTATAGCCTGTAATCATCAGGTTTTCAGATCAACTGGTTCATTGCAACACATTTCAAGTATTATTTTCATCAAGTCTGGCAGTTGCAAGCTGTCTGGATTTTCAGTATTTGAACTTTTACACCATTTCCACTGCTTTTAAGCATAAATAGTTTAAAAAAAAAAAAAAAAAAAAGCAGCTGATGCCATGATACCACTGTGAATGGTTGCTGTTCAGCTGGCACTCAGGGTTCGGGCAATATATGGTTGGGTGCTTTTTACATAATCAAACCAACTCCAGTTAAGCGATTATCATGGTCTGGTTGTGACTAACAGCTCATGGCTGCAGAGAGACTAATCAAACAGTCACTCTCAGTCAGTGGGACCTCCATCACATGTGCTCAAGCTGGTTTACCCATTATTTGACATGAGGCTGCAAAAGGGTCCTTCACTCGACCTAAATGACTTTGCCTGAGGTCTTGTCTGCCAATTGGAGGGTCATCACAGACGCTCTGTCTCTATTAGCCCTATAAATACACAATTCTTCACATGTCACGCTCTATTTACACGCTTAATCGGATATTTATATGAGAGAGCCGGTAGATTGATCTGAAATGGTCACATGACTCTCGCTTGTTAGGAGGAGTCTATCGAAAAATTCTCTTTAATGCATGAGGGTTATCAGGTTTATCTGTTGGTGCCACTGCATGTGTGGCTGCAGAGACCATTTCTGAAGCCACACATTTTCCCACAAATGGACCACATGCCGAAAGAGCCGGATGTGGGCAAAAAGATTGTACAGTAGATCTGTATGTGTGCTGCCTCAAGAGTTTTAACAGCTTGTAAAATGAAACATTTGAGAGCTCTTAAAAACATTATGTTGCTATGATACTATATCCCTTATAGCCTCATTCTCCTCATCCTCAGTCCTTCTTCTTCCCTATTGTGATTTTGTCTGATATGTGGAGAATGAGAGCTACTATATGCCTAGACAACTGTTGTAGGGTGAAGGGCTGATAATAGTCCTCCATTATGCAAACAAATCTGATGGTGGTTTTCAATTTCATACTGAACGCAAGCACTTAGTACTGAGCACTAAATCAGCCTTGCAGACCCGACACTCAGCTGATCATTTCGTCAGTCTGTGGTATGGCTTTTGTCTCCAACAGTAGTTGCACTGGTATGCAGGGTCAGAGATCTGGTTTTTCAAACGTAATTGAAAACCTTTAAGGCAAAAATAAACTCTGACATATGCACTTATCCAAATACTTCTGTGACACTGACAGCAATGTGCTGCAAAGCCTATAGATAAGAAGAAAAAATAGATGATTTCTAAAAGTGTGACTGTATAATAATAACTTGTATTCCAACCTTTTGAGGTAATATAGGTTGTATGGCCATATTGGTTCCACTTTTATATTTTTTCTACTGTATGTAGTGAAAGTTATTGTTTTTTAGTTACTGTATTATTTAAACTGTTAACTATATACATGGATATCACTCTAAACACAAGGTTATGTAGTATTATGGGCTCTCATGTAATCCTATTGTGCTTGAGATGTTGCCCTCTTCAACAGTGGTGGCCATTTTCCTGCTGCGATGGTTCACCACCCTTTTAAAATGTTGAATCTGCTCCAAAACAAGAATAGACTTCAAACACACACCTGCACAATTGTTCTCTTCAGAAGACCAGACCAGCATATGTTGACTGGTTGAGACCATAGCAGCAGGTCTTATGACTCTCGTCCCTTCCCCCGGTCCCTCTGGGGATCTTGATGACCAAATGGATGTTTTGTTCTTGTTCTCTTTGTCCTCTCAGGTAGAATGACAGACAGTTTTGCTCTTACACACAGTCGACTCCCTGTCTGCCAACTAGCCACAGTTTCAGATTGAGGGGTTGTTTCACCAATGTTTGGTTTTGACAAATGTGTAATGCTTAGTCAGTGCAGTGCTGAATATACTCAGCAAGCAACCCTGTGTCAGTCAGAGCTGGAATTCATCCCTTATTTCACAATTCAGGTCAAAGCACCCGGGACATAAAGTACATAAAGTACTTGGCCATACAGCACAGTATGGCCAAGTTAAAAGAAATCTGATAATGATAGGACAGGAATCATGGGGTCAAGAATAAAAAAAGAAAGCTAGAACTTCACACCCCGACTCCTTTTCTCGCCTCCACACATCTGGTCAATCATGGCGTGAAGTGGGTGTGAATGTCGGATCGTTGGTTTCTCAAGATTACAGAAATGGTACACAGCCTCCCGTAATCTGATGTCAGAAAGGTGTGGGGGAAGAAAGTTTCTGAAGATATTCCGATATCCATCCAGCAAGCACTTCTGACTGAGTATACTGGCCCCTTAACGGCAACACTATTTTCATATGACCTTAAACCTAGTTTGGCACTTCTGTACTGCAAATTCTTATCAGCTTTCATATAAAATGCTTTCAGTATATCTGCCAATATTAATATCAGCCCTTCTCATTTTTCGGTCTAGCTCTCCTGCACAATACCACTCACAAATCCTAAAAGTTCAACATGCACACAGTTGATATTTTGATACTAAACTGTGTTCTGTGTTGTGCTGAGTGTAAGTTAAAGTACTTCTGTTGAGTTCAATACAACTTAATGAAAAAGCTCAATCTGGTGTAGGTAGCACTAAAGCTGAGAATAAATTTACTTCTAAATGCATTTATAAACTGTATATAGTTTTTTAATCAGCACAGTAACAAAGAAGTTTTATCCATGATTTTGACATATTTTTACATACATAATATGCTTTAAATGCCATATACAACTATATGGTGCTACTATATATTTTTCAAAGGTCAAGGAAAGACATGGCTTTAAAAAAGGAAGATTTGTCCAGAGGTCAAATCTAGTGTCTGAGTGGAGAACCTGTCTGATCTGTTGCTATATGCATTGAAGTGGAGTCATTAACATGCAATGATTGATCCATGTAGCACCGGAGACAATTAGAGCAGCTGGTGGTCTGTTGTGCACATGGAGGACAAACTCTCTGGTCAAAAGGTTTCTGAGGTGTAGCCCAGCTGAGGCGCTGGCACATGGACAGTTCAAGTATTATTCTGTTAAAGTCCTTACAGGAACACAAACAATGATTGAGCTGTTCTTATGAAAGCTGCCTCACACCTTCAATCACCTTTAATCAGGAATTACTAATTCACCAAAACAAGCTGCCCGCTTTCATACAAAGAGAAAATGCAAACCGTACATTTTTAAGGAGGGCAAGATTATTGCAAAAAGGAACTAGAACTTGATAATGGCTTTGATTGTCCTTTTATCTATACATGACTAATCAAGACTATCTTAAATGATTATATTTAATACTCTATCGATAATTAATACATTTAAGAGCTTACGCAAAATGTAAAGGTTGTCCTTTGGTCAAGTAAAATAAAATTTAGGTTTGTCTCTTTATGTTGACTGATAGACCGAGGTGTAAACAAATGTACTTTCTGTTAGAACTGAGCAGTTTTTCTTTGAAAACTTATGAGATTTATTAATAGAAAAGAATCCTAATGAAATCATAATGGCAATAAAGTCAACCTAATTTATTTCCCATATAGTAGCTATATTTGAAAGTAAAATAATTTAATGGATTTTGGTCAAAATAGTGTTCAGACAGGAGGATGACGTGTAACAAAGCCACCAGAAGCCGACTTCAGTAGCTTGAAACAGCGTTATCAAATGAATTTCAGAGACAGAGTAAAACATTCTGCCATGCCACTTTATTAGCTGCCATACAGTCAACACTGATTACATAATAGACTGCACACAGTTTGCCCAGCTGGATCTATTGCATGTCTATCGCATATAGATTAACTTGAGTCTGTCTGTCCACAGTTAAGCTCAGGTCATGATGGGGTTTCTTATCTTACTGGCACAAGGTCACAGATTAAAATTAATATACTAGACGTAAGAGATAACTGGTAATATTCTATCTGGTAAATTAAGAAATTGCACAATAACAATGCACTGCTGTGTCTTTTCAGTTTAGTTTGCCAGCTTTCAAACAATAATCTCATGCCCCAAGAGGATATTTCTGGCTTCTATGCTCTCACTATGTGGAGCAGTAGGTAATCATAATCTCTGGTTCTGGTATTTCTGATAACTGGTTAAGACTTAAAGCTCGTACTGACCTTTTGTTGTACTTCCCTTCTCTCTACCCCTGTTTCCTGTTTCTCTGGATTTTCAACTAGTGGAACCTGTGGCACTGATCACAAATTATTTATCTATTCATTAAGAAAGAAAGTATATGTAATAAAGATTAAAATGTAATGAAAAAACAGTGACACAACAGAATAAAAAGCAAAAAAATATATACCTTATCCCTGAAAACAAACACTGAACATAAAACACAGAAATGTGATTATAAATTTGCAACAGTAATCAATAGTAGGCATGAGGAGACTCTTCAGGATGCAGAGAGTTATTATACAGTTTCTAATCTGAAATAGATCCTATAAATAAACCTAATTTTGTCATTTAGACTTGCTTTAAAGCTGTGTGAAGTCATTTTTCACCACTAGGGGGTGCACTCAAGAGTCCAAAATGACTAGTCATGACTTGTCACCTACAAACAGATGGCAATAGACTGTTTTCACTGCAGACATTTTGAGACATTCAATAACGATGGCTAAATTCAATTAACTGTCTCAGCAAGTTACGTCAGTGAGTCAGCGCTGGAGCTGGCTCACTTAATGCAACAGATAAATCACGTAATCCAGTTATTCATTCCACATGTGCTTTTTCTGTTTCAAAATATCTACTGTGAAAAGGGGTTCTTTGCTCTGGATGGTGTAAACTGAGGCAAAGATATCTTTACACAAGTCGGAAATGTAAACTAGAGTGAAAAGTTTGTAGTTATCCTGCTGAAGTGTTGGAGAGCAGTATGGGAGTGAACAATCTACTCAGATAAGTGGTTGTGTGCCGTTTTTAGAAAACAGTAGGTGTACCAGTAAAAAACTGTTTTTGATACCTCACTTGAGAAATATAATACAAAAGGTGAAAACTCCAAACTAAGCCAAACTTAGCAGACCTACAACCAGTCACTCATTTTCCTTACACAGTTCAGCCATACAATTAAACAAAATAGTCTAAAAAAAAAAAAAAAAGTATTTAAATTTTTCCTCCACTTTGCTAAATGTTACTTGGATGTTTGACCTTCATGTTTAACACCACAAAGTTGTTTTATGCTGAAGGGTGAAAGTTTCTCTGTGCTCACTTTAAACCTGACTTATAATACATGATGATTTGTGATGTCACAAAAGGCAGTCGTGGTCCAGTATGTGACTTATATGTGTATTATAAGTGTGATGGGTAAATCTGACTCCAGTGTAATTAATTAAAAAATTTAATTAAATAATTCTTGAAAACCACTCATATTAGACTCAATTTATTGTCCCAAGTAAAATGATATTAAAACAAGTCTGGATATCTAAATACAATATACAGCTGGTATGATCAGACCAATGAGCCAATCTCCCAAAACTTGACATATTTATCACAAAATGCCCACATTACACAGTACACTATTTATTTACAATGCAAAATAATGCAAATATCCTAATCAACTGATAAACAATCAGACTAAAATAAAGGCCACTTGCTCCCCTCTCCCTCTCCCCTCTCAGTTTCTTTCCAATATTTCTTTTCCTCAGTGAGCACATACAGTGATGGATAAGAATGAATTCAGTCTTTGAAAACATATTTTAGTCCTATGTGCTTTTTAAGAGTGATGAACAACACAGAGGCAAAACATGCACACGTCCTTTCAGATCATCGGACTCTTTGTGGACACAAAGAGGGCGTATGCTGCAGGAGGTCTGTGGCCCTGCAGGCTCCGCCTCTCTGCATAATGTGCCGGGTCCATTGAAATGAAATGGCTAGACAGCAGAGACGCACAGCAGCAGCACAGCGGCTTCCCGGGACACTGAGCCAGCGGCACAGACAACTACTCTCAAGTGTCCGAAAACAGTACTGCAAACATGCTTTGCTTCTGATCAGTAGAGACTTTTAAGCTAAGAGACGAAAAGAAGCAACTTTTTTATTATTAATTTGTACGAAGCGGATGGAAATCATTTGGGAATACAGCTTCCTCTCCTCCTCCACTGTGGTACCCTGAACTCAGACTACAAAGGGACGTGAGGTCGGGCACTGGTTAAAATGGATACTTTCTTTTTAGAGGTAAGTTAGCCTCGTTTTTCTACACCAAAAATAGCAGAGACTGTTATTTAAAACCTCTATAATTTTCCAGTGTGAGTCCTAAATTGTTATTGGGATCGCGGCGGGTCTTTTGTTTTGTTTCGTTTCAGCATGTTGTGTTGCGCACGTTCCCACACTGATTTCAGACCAGCTATTATTGCCTCTAAAGAGTTCGTTAATTTATCACTAAACAGCAGCACTTTTTCCACATCTACTTCTCTGCGTTTGTAGTCTTTTTTTGTTGCCTTCTCATATCCCAGACTATCAGGGATGTGCTTCTCTGCATTGGGCTGGTCTACAGGATGCAGCTGTAATGGGACCTTGATACTGGGAACTTTAATACATTTAAAAAATCTCTCCTCTTCTGACAAACAGAGAGAAACAGGACTCAGGACTGCAGCACTGCCATTCTTTATGTGTTTCTCTTCTATTTCTTGCTCCTCTTTTGTAGTTTTTATTTGAATCCAGCAGTAACTGCCTGTTGAGGTTGGATGTGTCATCTCTAAATCAGCCCAGACAAACACACACACACACAAGCTAAAGAGAGAATAGCTATAGTTCTGATTTGTCATACCCTTGTGACTCAGACAAGGACTCACAGAAAGAGAGACAGAGTGTTTGACTGAGGTGGATCCTCCTCTGATAGACCCTCTATTCACCTCTTGTACCTCAGTTAACAGCGTCAGCAGTGTCGTCCCCTCGGGGATGTGTTGTGACTAACAGTGTAGGTTTCCATATGAGCTGCTCTTTATTCTCAACAGCGGGGGAAAAAGTTATAAAAAAAAAGTTGTATTTATTGTTTTTTTGTGGACTTTTTATTTAGTGATCTAATATTTTTAGTTAAAAGGAAGTGATAAGTCACAGAGTTTAACTAAACTGCAGGATGCAGTTTGGGGGAAATTACCGAATTCTTGTCATTTTTGGCAAGAAAGTGGTCAGACTGAGCTACATTTCTTTTCATCTACTGGTGACTTCAGGTAAATGATAAAAGCATCAGCCTCTGAAAGCCTGTACAGGTACAACCATGCTGACCTACATTGTGGCTTTCAATATTCTGCTGTATAAGCAGCGAACAGATTGAGCTGAACTCAATTCTGGTTCATAATCTGACTTTATTAGATGGATATGCTGTGGAGAGGAAGGTTATTATTTCAGCTTGGAGAACATTGTTATAATTTGGTGTGTGTCCTTTGTCCTGTACAAACTGTGAGAGATTTCCCCTGAAGATTTATTTGACTTTATCCAGGTTACCTTTTTTTTTATTATTTTGTCTAATATTGTTATGTAGTACATTGCTTTTCATCCTGCAGTATAAGCAGCTGCACTGATCCATGTATCTACCAACAGACTTAATCTGGATCTATCTATGTCTAATTTAGTTAGACGGTATTCATTATTAATATTTTATGTCAGAATTTCAGTTATGTGCATTCCCTCTCCAAATGACACTTTTGGGCCCATTATTTTGCCACTCTATATAAATTGGTTGACTCACCCTGACAACATCATAGTGACAATTATACCAAGCAGAGAAAAGGCACATTAACAGAGAAACATTCATCTTCTAATCCACTCAATCAAATATTATAATCATACTTCATACTTCCTTTGTAAAGCCTATAATATTAAATCAAATAAATTAAAATGATTAAATATAGAGCTAATCCATGGTACTTTTGGTGTAGTTTTTGTCCCTTTTTGTCAGAGATGAGTAGAAACTGTAGAAACAGGCAGTGAAGCAGGTGTATCTGTGATGGTTGTCGCTTTAATATAAATGGATGAACAAGCTCTGTTTTTTGTTTTTTTTAAATGACTTTTGAGTCAGCCAACATCCTCAACAACGCAGTGCTACCAGTGTGGATTTAATTAAGCAGAAATACTGGAAGTGAAGTAAGATGAGGATTAAACTGAGCCAACTCGGTGGAATCAAGTGCAGCAGGATAAATCTTCAGCATGATTCATTACAGCGCCTTCAGTGAATCTGCTCTTGACAGCTAACACGACTTGGATGTCAGTGCATGAATGATATGATTGCAAGTGCAATCTGTTTCTTGATCTGAGAGGACGCAGATTCTTTTGCAGGTCGGGTTCACTTAAGTTAACTGTTTATCAAATGTCTGGCAGTCTGTCTAGTCCTTATCTAGAGCCAGCTTTCCCTTGCACGTCGTCGTTCATGGTGGTGAAGGTGGCGACAGGGTTAGGAGTAGTGGCAGGTACAAGGGTGTGGGCTCAGAGGTTTATCCTGAAAGCCCATCCTGTCGTCAGTGCGGCCTTTCCTCTCAGGAGCTGACACAACACCATAAAACCCTCAGTGGGCTGCCTCGACTCCACACCCAATCCGTCCTCTGAATGGATTTGACCCACTAAATACACACAAATACAGGGAGTGTGTCGGAGATCTTGTCAGTGCCTGCTAACTTCTGCTGGATTCGGCCATCCTAGACTTCCCCACATCAGGAAATATGGCTTGTGTGGCTATTGTGTGTGTGAGTGTGTGTGTGTGTGTGTGTCTTCCCAGATTTTTTAAACATAGCAGTATCCCTTAGATATTTTATGCCTTTGTGAAACATCCTGTTGACAAAACTGGATCACGGCTATGTGCATTTCTAAACTTGGTAATCAGTTCCTTTATAGCAGCAGCTGCTACACGCTGTAAAGCCACATGGGGATCTTTCCACACCCGTTAACTCCTTCCTAGCAGAGCCTTGCGTTACACACCAAATTCCTTTCTCTCAAAGATATTCTGACAAGAGGGAATCCCAGATTCCCAACCCTGACCCTTGAAATTCCCGGTCATGGCCGCCTGTCATCCAAGCATTGTGGAGCTGTGGTGGCAAGCTTTAGGTTTCACACCATCACCACCACCCTATACACACACATACACACACACACATACACACAGACAGACACATTTTCCCCATCCTGATACATCCCTTGCAGCCCTATGTGCTGTTTATGTCTAGCTCTTAGAAGCCGGAGCCGTGCATTGGCATGCTCAGTAAGCATTCTGTGGTGAAATGGGTAATGTGAGAAAGGCCAACCTGCTTCTGAGGGTGGACTATTTTTTTCTTGCGATGGCAGGGTCTTTTTTACCCAGTTGTCACTTCCTCCAGCTGCTGCTTTAGAGAGCTGAGAAGCCATCTGAGATCATCTCTCTTCACCTCCAGCCATGCGGACGGTTGATTTTTAGTAAGGAATGAGGTCAGGAAGTGAAGTTAGGATGCAAGAAAGGAAGGAAGGAAAGGTACAAAAATGGTTAATGGGTCCTGCATTCCTTTGAATCTTTTCTGCAGCTGTCTTAACACATAATTAAACTTAAAGAGGTTATTGTTTGCTTTACTGCATCAAAATGGAGATTTTTTTAAACAAAGTTGCTGAGAGTGTCGTGTCTGGAAGTTGTGGTAAATTAACAGTGCTGACTGTTTCTGAACAAACAGAGGGAGGTATTATTAAGGCAGCGGTTTATGTGTGCGTCAGCACAACTCCTGCAGCTTGGGTACAGTCTGGAGGTGGTTTAATCTGTCACAAGAGCACTGGGACTAATTACCAACAGCCATTGTCTGACCACACGCCAAATAACATGGATAATCCTTGCTCATAACGACACAGATGCCTGGTGTGAGGAGAGGTAGTTTAAAGGTGCAGTGTGTAGGATTTAGTGGCATCTAGTGGTCAGGTTGCAGATTGCAACAAACTATATTCCCCTCCCCACCCCCTCTCCATCTCCAAGCGTGTAGGAGAAGCTACAGTGGCCTCAAAACTTGCGAAAAAATCAAAAGGCCTTCTCTAGAGCCAGCGTTTGGTTGTCTGTCTTTGGTGGTGCAACATGGTGGGCTCCATGGAAGGGGAACTGCTCCCTATGTAGATATAAAAGGATCATTCTAAGGTAACGAAAACACAATGATTCTTACTTAAGGTCATTATAAACTAATTAAAACATGCTTCTGAATATTTTATTCCATTTTTGCCAAGTCCATTCCACTAGATGCCACTAAATTTGGAAACCACAACTCATAATAAAAATTTGGAATTTGTTGAACTAGGATTTTCTATTTTAGTACAACAAATATTGTATTTCATTTTATTTCTGCTTTGAAACTAGAATCTACTCTTGGCTAATATCTGTATCTCTCCTTTTCACCTGGTTAGCTGCATTTACAAGAAATACAAACACAAGTAACCTGACCCCTGTATATCAGCGAGCTGACCATCATGGGGAATTCAGTGCTGTGATAACCTCCTGCTGACACCATGTTGTTGACTTTAGCTTTAGTCTGCTACATCACCAGGCTCTTTGGACAAAGCCTTATGTGTTTGTGGTGATTAGAGGAGAAGGATAACTTTACCTTTCCACAGTTTGTTCACTCATAGCAAATAATGCAGAACAAGAGCTTGTCGTCCTGTCTATTCATGACAAAGGACAAACAATTGCAGTATGAAGTGATGTGACAATTTTATTCATGGACTCTCTGGTGGTCTTTTCTGCTTGTCCACACAAAACCAGTAACCCTTGAAGCAGTAGTTTTATATTTTTGGAAATACGTGTGTGACTGGATTGTCATTTTGTCTTTTCTGCCAAGAGTTAGATGAAAAGATTGATACTGCTGTCAGCCCATATAGTAAATATGAAGCTACAACCAGCTGCCAGTTAGCTTAGAAAACTTAGCTTAACTTAGCAAAAAGACTGGAAACGAGGGGAAACTATATCTCAGTTGTTTTATCAGTGCAAAAACTAAACTGTAAAAACAACAAGTTGTGGTTTTATAGGTTTAACTATTTTTTGGCCAATAACTTCCTGCAACATTTATGCACCCTTATTTTTTTTTAACAAATTAAACAAATGAGCTATATTTATGAGCTAACAAGCTAATAGGCAGGTTTCTCCTTTTTTTCTAGTTTTTGTGCTAATCCAAGCTAAGCTAAACAGCTGCTGGTGGAAGCATATTTATTATACAGACATGAGTGAACCTCTCATCTAACTCTTGGCAACAAAGCGAAAAAGAAAACCCAAAATGTTGAATTATTCCTTTGATAGCTGAGCCCTACTGACAACCCACCTGATTCTGGTATTCAACTCCTCACTAGTCACCTTCCCCCGAGTCCCTAAGGTTTGACTGAAGAGCGTCAGTCGAAGGTTCAGAGCTCACAAAAAACAAAACCTACTGACGTTCGATCTGCTCTCCAACACCCATCCTTCCTGCCCTCCCTGTGTCTGTATCCCTATCACAGCAGCCTTGGGTGTGTCATACTCTGAAACATAAATTACTTCAGGGCACTTGGGCAAGTCACTAATTTGCCATCCCAACAAAGCTATGATGAAAGAGAACATCCTCAACCATAGTCTACTATATCTGAGAATTAAAATAAAATGAAGAAATCATTGTACAGTCATGCAGAGTTACGTCTGGACTTGTACAAGCAGTTGCTCATACGGTATCAGTGAAACGTTTGGACACATGTTCCCATTCAAGGGAATCTGAAGGTGTGTCCAAATATTTAACTGGTACTGTAGTCTGATCTACTTGCCCTCCTTCTGTAGGAACAGGTACATAAAGAGTCCTATTTTCTTTCTTTAATCAAGTACATAGCTTGATACTTAATACTTGAGAGTTAACATTTCAACATTTGTAGTGACATATTTCACTGCCAATCAGATTGTCACTGCAGTCACCAGCCAGTTTCTGAATGAAAGAAGATTTATGCCCCTGTACATTAAAACCAGATCAATCCTGCACTCCACAAACACTAAAATATTTTTTAGCAGATTTGCGTGCAGTGTATTTATCTGGGATACTTATCCAGAGAAAATTAAACTCGCTTACACATTAAAAGTCTCTTGGCCTTGACCTTGGCTGCCCTACCTGACAGACACTGTGAGCTGGTAATAAGTGTATTTTAAATCCTCTCAGTTAAGAGGTCTTGTCTGGCAGCTTAATAACAGCCAACCTGTGATTACTGCTCCCAGCCCAGATGTTGACTTTCCTTTTTTAGCCCCCTATGATTACTGCACACAGAGGCAGCCTATTACGGGATCTCGTCTGCGTATTTCATTTTCCTATGTGTGTAAGTTAAACACATCACAACAGCCACAAGGGAGTATAGCCTAAGGGAAAAAAATATTTAAAAAATACAAAAATTGTTGACTCTCATGATTATTATTGCCACAGTTGTTATTTAACCTCTAATTGGCAAGATGAACACTCAGCTGTGTTTAAGTATATGTCCCACGCTGCATGAGTCTTGAATGGCCTGAAGAGTGTAACTGGCACTTTGGTGCTTAACAGAGGCAAAAAAACACAGCATGGTGCAACTCATAGTCATGACATGTTAGCATTCCCACCCATTCCCAGTCTGGTTTATTAGACATGAGTGTGTGTGTGGTTAAGCCTGAGGCTGTTGAAAGATCATATACCAAGATACTAAGACTCACATGAGGAGGAATGTCCCATGTTTTCATGACTCAGAGGCTCAGAAAGAATGAAAAATGCTTTTCCCTACAAGGAAAATATCATTCTTTGTAGTCTTTGTTCAGCCATTCCTGGAGTGAAGTATTGCATTTCTGTGTTGTTTGAACTTTCATATGCTGCACGACCTCACACATAAAGGCGGGGTTATACTAAAAAAAAACTAGTATGTAAGAGGTGTCATGAGGCCACGTCTGAAGGCAAAAGTGTTTATAGCTGTTTCAGAATGGCCACACTTGAAAGCAAGGTGAAATGGAGAACTGTTCAAACCTTTGGACAGTCCCTCCTGGAAGACATTTGTGGTGTTGCAGTCAAAGAGAGCTTGTTTAGACAATTGCTGCCCCAAGTGGGAGTGAATGTCAGTTTCTAAAAGTCATAGAATAGTTGGACACAGCTTCCCCAAATCCTGACATAGTAAAGGTGTCTTTGACCATCTAACAAGCACTTCTGTGGAGCATACTGTCACCTTAACTCCAATGAGTTAAGTCATCTTCACCACAATTACATTATCCTGACCTTCCATCTTCCTTTATGGCCGTTATAGATTATTCACATAAATAACGTACTTTAAATGTGATAAAGTACATGCAGAGAGTTGGAAACTGTGACGGTATTGGAAGTAGTTCCATGTTTTTGTCATTTAGTCAATCAATTAATTATTTCAGCGAAACAAACACATGTTCACAATTATAAACCATGTAAGACAGGAGGGTCCCCAAGAGTCAGAGTGATCAATCTGAGCCAGCATGAAGTATACGTGAAGGTCATTGGCAATGTAACTGGACCCTGGTCACCGTTCACAACCACTACTCCACTGGCTGTGCCCTCACACAGTCAGACAGACACATCCTCTGTCTCTGACAGTCCTGACTGAGCAGCATTCCTGGAATATCTCAGGGATTCTTGCTGTGTGAGCCCATAACAGTCCACAGATGAGTACAGAGAGGGTTAAACAAATAAATGACAGACAGGAGGAGGAATGACAGGTGACACTATAGAGATTGTAAGTCATGAAGCTTAGCTGACAATCCAATCACACATGCATTAATCACATCATTTGTTGCCTCCACGTCCCATCCTGGAACCAGTTCTGTTGTTAAAAGAAAGTCATAACCCAAAGCGCAAGGTCATACGCTTTGATCTCTCTAAAACAGTATTGGGAGGAAAATATGTTCACATAGAATTTAAAACAGAATAATGTGCCTGGGGTCTGTGGCAGAGACTCAAGTGTTCCTCTTCTTTCTGTTGTTCTCCTGAAGACATCATTTGTAATGCAAATTCACTTCAATACACTCATTAGCAACACGGCGGATTAGCTCCATGACTAGCTCGGATGATGGTTGAGGTGCTTGCTAACACCCCCACACACTCAGGCACATAAACACATGCCCCTGTAAAAACATGTACTTGCTTTACTTGCTAGATCTTTATTGTGACTTAATCGTTCCATTTAGTATGTTAATGAAAGTAGCTTAAAAGACAGTGATGACAAGAAATTGCGGCTGCAGTGTAACTTAGTTAAACAAATACATTTACATCATCATTGTTAGACCTCCTCCTTTAACAAAAACAGCCTTTGAATATAGAAATGAAGCATGACATCATTCAGTTAGTGAGCCACATGTCAGATTGCCTCACAGCTTTAAGTCTCTGTATAGCTGCCTCTGCAGGGGGTTCCTTGGAGTCAAGAGCAGTTGATGAACGGCACCCTCCACCCTTATATCCTTTTTTCTGTCAGGCCCCCACCATAGACCGGGGGAAGCCCTGTTCCCCATGGGGCTCCTCCTCCTCCATTAGCTAATTCCTGATCAGCTGCTCCCTTCATCATTTATTCATCCGTCTTCCAGCACAGATGCTGAAGGTTGCCTTTAATCATCTGATTTCTCCCCTCGGTCACCCACCCTGCTCTTCCCCGCCCTCACCCCATGCTGGCTGCAGGCGTGGCCTGCACCCTGTGCAGTAGGCAGACATTACAGCAGCACAGAGGAAACAAAGACAGAGTACTGTAGAAGCACATTTTTTATTTAATCACTGTTGGTCTGATTTATTCTTTACTGCTGAGTAAATATATACAATATGATTAGCCTGGTGGCAGTGGTTGGGCTGAATCCTTGGAAAATATGTGCAAGGACGTGGATGAGAAACACTTTTCCTTTCCCTCAAGAAGCTACTGAAGAGCTTTTGAGAATGGCACTTAACATCTTATTGGCCAAGTGGAGCTTCTCACTCTGAACAGTAGAAAACATTTAATTCCAGTTTGATTTCACATACATGTACACAACGTGAATGAAAACATTTGAATTCAGTAGCCTAGTTTTCATTTTCATTCCCACATTTATAAAAAAAAAAAAAAAAAGTCCTGACAAAGACGAAGCTGAGTCAAACTGTTGAGGTAATAAGCAGCTGGTTTCTCATGTTTGTGATGTGGAATTATATCCAGTAACTTTCAGCTGAGGTTGGGTTTTTTGTAGGACGTAAGGCTTTCACCCTACTGGAAAGTTTGTGGCCAAAGACCTAGCGGGACCTTTGCCCAGATCCCCGTCCCAGCCGCACTCAGCCTGTTGTTTAATCTCACCAGCTACTTGGCAGATTCCTCCTCATTCCACTCACTCAGCATTCAGGAGATTTTGTTACAATCCCTGAATTTGTCTTTGGTTCCTTTTTAATGGATAAAGCAATAAACCCCTGCATTGTTACCTTTTTTTTGTTTTTGGAGTGGGGTGAGGGTGGTCTACAAGCAATGTACAGTCTTGTGACTTTATTGGTTTTTGTATGACCATTACAACCACATTTAAAAAAGGAAAAATGAAAATATTTTATTGTAAAACTGACAGGATTATTCAAGTCCACTGGCTGACAGGCGGCTTTCTGCTTTCTTCATGTCGGCATATGTTTCCTCCCACAGTCCAGAGACATGCAGGTTAAGACAAATTGGAAAATCAGGTTGGATTTTGATGGTTTTTATTTTGTACTTTCCTTATTTTTGGTTGAACATCAATACAATAGACTTAATTCTTGTGAAAACACACAACTTGTAAGTGCCAATGTGCTGTTTGACCTTATTAAATGTAGCTCAGCCAGTCAATGGACTGCACATCTGTCCAGGCACCCTGAGTGGGGTCACATAGGGTTAGCGACTTGGCCTTATGCCTCTCTCTTTTTATTATAATGCTGGTATGTCTTGGTGTTCTGGATGTAAATGAATGACTTGTTAAACATCTGCCTCTAAATAACATGTCTTAAGTCAGTGAGAATTTGCAGTCTAAGACAAACAAGATAACCAAATAATTATAAAAAACAAAACATGAATGAACATGCAGAAGTGAAGTAATTTGAGAGGGACCAGCGAAAGCAGCAACAGCTGAGTGTCCTTTGGACCGGGTTTGTGCCAGTGCCTGGTGGATACGTTCCTGTGCTTGGTTTATCTTCCTCCACATCCGGGCATGACAAATTAGATGCTTGTCAGGAATCCAGCAGAACGTACTCATCCTTCTGCCAGGCATCGGCCCTGGCCAGCAGTCAGCCCTACCTGCAGCACAAGCAGCCATTCACTGCCTGCTGTCTGCTGGGCAAACGTTCACTCACTGCGCCCTGAAACCACACTGTGATCCAAGAAGTTAGCCTATCATAACTAATTGTTCAACTGTGTCCATGTTAGGCTGAGTTAATTAGCTTTCTTTTGTGTTGGCTGATGGGATCACCTGATATTGCCTGCGCTCATGCTACACCAGACAGCAGAGAAAGAGCCCATGGCACCTTGTACTGTGTATGCCCTTAAATATTTAAGGCGCATTCATTAGCAAATCTTTTAGCTTGATGTCATTATACAAGCTGCGGAAACTCAAGCCACCAACTCTGGGATCACATCATTCAGCCCGAGTGGTTTCTGTGTCAGAAAGCATGACGGGACATCGATGTGCAGCCTGTTTTCGGGGGGTCAGATTACCATTGTCAGCTGGTTCTGCCTCAGCAGTGCTACACGTGCTCAGTGACATGGCAGCAGATCAGCTTTTTTATTGGAGCTGTTAAAACATCTGGTGATCGAAGGCACGGGAGTGGGACACCTGGTAATGGAACCCGGTGAAGACTACACTTCATTACTAAATGAACACTATACTTTCCAAGGATTATTATGTAAGAGGTGATCACCATGTTTCTCTAGTTTAGGCAGAATAATCAGTTGTGCTGCACCAGGTGATTGAAGTCTGGGGGACTTAACATGAGCCGGTGTCCCTTTGTGTCCCAATTGGCTTTTGTTTGGGATATTTCCACTTGGTTAACTCCTGAGCTCTCAGTCAGAGGTGGTTGCCTTTGTCTTGACTTCGTGACAAGGCTTGAGGATGGAGGGGATAAAGGGGAGGAGTTTTGGTGACACCATCTGTTGCTGAGACAGTTCATCTCTCCTTCACCCTCTAGCTTCATACTCTTTCACCACACACACGCTCGCACACAAAGACACGAACAAGTGGACAAAAACATCTGGTGTTGGCTTTCTTGAGCCCTCAAGTCAATGCTAAACCCCACCTCACTTCTATCAACTTAAATTGTGGAGACTGATAGTTATCCTGACAAATGCTGTGATTATTTAAGACAGACCAAAACCTCCTGACATAACATGACATTTTGGATGACTTATTCTCCAACTAGACCAAACTAGGAATGCTTCCTCAGTTTGTGATGGTTTGTGGCAGTACAATGTACAATTTAAAATTAAGAAATGTGTTAATGTGTGTTAAAAATATGTCAAATATGTCAAACATTAAGGGTGCAACATCGTAGAAAAGGTACAGGATATTAGTTGGAGAACATTGGGCTGTTAGTTGACCAACTTTTATGTTTAAAGGGAACATATATGAATTTCTGTTTATATTGTTATGATGTCGGGTGTCTGTTACACATGGTCAAAGTTCCAAAACTTGAGGTGTAAAAATGCTCCCTGAAATACAAAAGCCCAGGCTATGTCAGGAAATGACAGGATATGTCGCTAAAGAGGACTTATCACAGACATTCCCAGGTCAATATTTTTATTCTGGGGCTGTACTGGTTTATCTTTGCATGACTCAATGTTCCAATTTTTTTTAAAAAAAAAATCTTATACTGGTCCTTTTATATAGCCCCTCAGTTCAGCCTCTGTCTGAAACAGGCTGTTTTAGCTCCTGTCTCTTTAAGACCTCCGTCCCGATGAGCTCACTCTGTGGGCAGACATTGGCAGGCTGCAGAGAAGGCTACGTCAACAAGCTATTCAACAAACTATAGTTGTAGCATTTCACTACTTTTTCTCTTTCTTTACTGAAAATGACAACTTCTCTACATTCGTACATATTCAAGCCAGAATCCAATCCGAAATATAAGAGTGGAAAATGCAAATAACACACGGAAAAACCAACATTTCTACACGTTACCCTCAAGTTTTGGAATTTTTACTATGTTTAACATAGATATCTGATATCATAACAGTATATAAATAACAGAAAACTAGAAAAAACATAATATATCTCCTTTAAGTAGTTTTTTTTGTGATGTTATTTTTTTTTCTTTTTTATGTTTGTTTTCTGTTTTCCCTTTTTTATTTTCTTCTATTTTAAATATCTGAATTCTTCTTTTTTTTTTTTACAGTGTTTAAAATATTAAAATTAATTAGAACAAAGTGACCTAAAAATGATTTGCTGAATCCAATGAATGTGGAAGTTTTATTTGTTAGATGACTTCTGATGTGGTTGTTACTGCCAATTTTGATTTTAGTGTCTGATGGGCATTTCTCCAAATTGCTCTGCACAGACGCTGGTGCAGCAAGCCAAGCTGGCATTAGTGTCTTTATAGGCCAGCTTGTTGCTGACTTTTACTTTGCCATAAAGTTTAAGCAAATTAAGCAAGTCTTATCTGTCTTTATATATATGATGGTGACTATGCATTTTTTTGAAATAATCCTTGTTCCTATGAATGTAAAACCTCTTAGACTCAGCAACTGAACCATATATGCATCACTAAAAGTTTCTTAATTGAAATAATGCTAGTTTTCCATGTCAGGGCTTGCCCGCTGTTTTATACCATCTAACTTAGCCTTAGCATATTTCTACACTTTGTCAGATCTACTGTAGCAGTTACAAATATAAACAGCCTCCACAAGATGATGACTAGCAGCAATATTCTGCTGAATTCAATCCCCTGTGATTTCCAGTTACATAACAGCAACTAATCTTCTTAAAATCTATAGAGTAAACACTATTAATCTCCTGACTGGACCTCAGCAAACTCACGTGAAGCAGCTTTTCCTTGAACAGGCCATGCATGCCAAGCTAGTACCAGGCAGGCACAGTCAGCAGTCAGGTCAGTAGGTGTTCATATGTGGCCACGTGTCGGAGAACACCTCTGTAATATTCGCGTCCCGGTGTTTCTGTTTGTCTGCCTGTTTTTCCAGACAATGGGGGGCGAGGCATTATCAAGTGCTCGCACCCTTCCTCTTTCCCCTCTCGCTCCCCCCTCAGCCTCCTCTTCCTAATTTACACGACCCCCTTTATCCCACTAACCGTTGCCCCCTGTGGTTTAAGAGAGCCACATTTAGCTGTGCTCCATTAGCTGACTGAGACAAAAAAAAATCCTTGATGATGGAAGAAGGTTTGCAGACTGGCTGGTTGGCTGTGGGACCCTTTGTTCAAGAGGGAAGCCTGTAAATAAAGAGAAAAATAGAATTAATAATAATTTTCACATTGAGCTGTTGAGCAAGTTCATATAAAAAGAATATTTCTTTAATACTGAAATAATTTCCTCTTTGTCTCTGTGATTCAGCAGTTTGAAATGCACACAAACATCTAATCATGTATTAAACAAAAGCATCTTGATCTTTGTTCTGTCCCTGATAGCAAACACATTTGTGCTGCATGGAGGAAAGCGTGTGTGTGCACACGTGGCAGCCTGTTTTTAATAGTTAATGAGGATTGATGTCTGAAAGTGGTGACCTTGTATAAGGTTTCCAAGTGGAATCCATGCATATTGATCCTCTCGGTTTTATGCTCTGTTGGACACACAACTCCCTTTTGCTCCATGTTTCCCGACCACCTCTATGGTGGCACTTGTGATGATTAATGGTGTTTAGTTGGTCAAAGGGCTTCTTGCAAGAGAAGTTCGACTTTCAGCCCAAAGTTCTTTAAACTGCACATCCTGTAGTCTGAATATCTTCAGTTAGCATTATTTTACTTGTTGTAAAAACCAAAGGCTGATGAAATACAGGGTTTGCCATTGGATGGTTTTATCTGATTATTATTGTTTAACCAACAACCGCATTTAGTGTTTTGACTCTGACAAAAGTGGATTCAGTCATCTTTAGTCATCCATTTAGACCACAGGGTCAGACAGTACAGACGTTCTCTCTCGTCCACTACAGTCAGTAAAACACAACAGGCTCTATAAATGTATCTTCCACTGCTGTGAGGAAATGACAATCCGTCTGAGCAATCAGCCTCAGATTCCTGTTATTGCTCCTGGTAACTGAGCTGCTAACAAACATGTCTGGGAAGGTCAGTGACTTCACATTGATACACAAACATTGGAGACCAGGCCACCCGGATCAGCTGTAGCACTGGTGTCAATCTTTCTCCGGAACCAGGATGTCGTGTGGGACTGTCGTGAGAAGCATGTTCAAGTATAGGAAAGAAGAAAAGATGCCGAGCAAAAAACAAACAAAAAAACATTGTATTGGTCCAACTGCAAAAGTGGCAAATGCTAATTTGGGGTCATATTATCTTTTTTTAAACAAGCCTGCACAACCAAAGACTGAAAGCCTTTCCGACAGCATATGACTCTAAATGGTAGTTTGAATCTCTGACACACCCTCTGCACGCAGGCCTGGTAAACAACTCTTCTTTACTAAAAGGCAATGACAGTATAACAAGAGGATAACGGTGCCAGTTTGGTGCGGTAAGGGAGTAGCTATGTGGCACAGAGTGCTGAGCAATGCTGAGAAAAATGGAAGAAATACAGAGAGGGAGAACTAGAGGGTGTAACCCCTGCTTTTCTAGAATAACTTCTGCTTTTTCTTCTAACTGAGCAACTGTTACTCAACTGGCACTTTCATATTATACCTGAATGAAATGTTTTAATGCTATTCCTGGAGTGAACGTCTCCTTCTTTTTTGTTCATCCTTAGCAAATGGTCTGCTAGATGCCTAAAAATGTGATTGTAATGCAAATGTCCAGTACTTTTATGAACCAGATGACTCCAATGTGAGCCCTGTGTCTAGATGCTAATGTTGTTGTGCTGGCTATTATGTTGCAGGAGGCCCGTGTCTGGCTGAGACACAAAGAACAGCTCCTCCCCTCCACCGTCACATCTTGTGATGATGCATCTCTGGTCCTCACCACTGATTATGGGAAGGTAAGAAGACTTACTTTTTTACTGCTGAAGCATCAGTATCACCAATGATTAATATCCGTCTATCTTCACCACGTGCTGTCACATTTTTCATGCATTTAGATGTCCGTCCATCCTTAAAGTTAAGGAGATAATTTTTAAATCAACACTGTTCAGTCTTTCTTATGCATATCATCCTTTTAGTGTATCATCAGCAATAATTGACATAATGTACATATAATCCTCCCCTAACCTTTCAGTCAAAATGTGCAAGGGGAGGGAGTATGTTAGAGGGTTAATTGTTCGCACACATGTGTTTCATCTCTCGGCTCTTCCGTGGGATCAACACCTTTTGTAATAAAGTAAGAATGACAGGAATGGACTCCTTGTGACAAGTCATTGGCCTGGGCTTATCTGTTTGGCAGTGCATGGTGGTCTTTGTGTCTGGAGGAAATCCTGCTTGAGGGGGGGGGCAGGAGAGGTGGCGATGGACGGTTAGAAAATAGCTGTGAAAATGAAATGGATTGAAAATGAGCTTTTCTGTGCCGCTCGTGTCTTGTGGAATGCCTTTGTACCCAACAAACCCTATGAGCAGCGGATTGGATACGCCGGCTCCATACAGTCACCGTCTGTCCAAACTCAAACCCAGCCGCAGGTCTTTGGTCAGGTCAAGGCCTCAGGAAGGAACAGGGAAGGGCCCAAGGACCGATTCTGTCCACAGGATTAAGATGTATACCATCATTTCCACAACAACTACAAGCCAAGTCTCACAGAGAAATATCACCTTATTCTGCAGCTCTAAGAGTTTCAACAACTTTCAGGTCATTGTGCTGTTACAGCCTGCAATTTTCTAGCAGGCAGCTTATAAACCCACTCACTGTATACAGTATCACCTGCACAATGTCAAATAGCACAGTAAGTGCATTGACAGCCACCTGTTTTCATGCATTTTCAATTTGCACATAAATTTGGTAAGTTTAGCTGAGGTATAAAAGTTGGTGTATTGATTAAAAAAACAAAATGGGACAAAGTGCAATGGAAACAGACTTAGTGACTAAATTATGAAGCGCTTGAAGCAAGTGATTTAAGCGTCACACAAGCTTTTGCTCCACTGACGAGACGAAAAAAGCGTCAGACGAAAAAACATCAGATCTGTGTAGAGCGAAGAGGAGACTGTAACATTCCTCAAATTAATACATGACACAAACATAAATGCCATATTTCCATCAACATTAGGTTTGACTGGCCCTCTTAATAATGTTGTCGTGTTATTTTGAAATGGTTTAATGACACCTGACTGGAGAATTAGCACCACCAACTGTTTATCTTGATACACCTAATTCCTAATATCCACATATCAGTAGTGGATGGAAATGCATATTAAATTGCATTTTCTATTGACAATTTTCTGGAAATTGGGTCGAAATTTGTGCTCCATTTGGATGGAAACTTGACTACTGACAAAGTTAGCGACTAGCTGGGGAACATGGTGAAGAATTTAGCAGCTTAAGAGCCAGATATACCCCTCTAGTCTGTGGAGATCAAAAACAAATGCTCCAAATGAATGCTACTAATGAGTGTTACTCGGTTTCTGCCAGATGTGTGAACAACTGTTTGCTCACATTTGAAACTAATAAAAGGTGCTAAATCCTCTTGTTCTCAGATTGGATTACAGTCTGTTGGTTCTCTATGATCCACATCAAGGTAACACTGTAAGACAAAAAACACTGATGTAACTTGCAGTGTGGGTGAATGTGAGAAAGCAAGAACAAACATCTTTCTGTCTCTTTGAAGATGCAGATGAGATGAACAAAGACATCAAACAGTGCACATCTTCATATCGTATCGCACCGCATCTTGTCTAATCAAAATTAAATCTCTTTTTATTACAGGACTATCAAGTTTAACCTTTTATCATGTGATATATTATTAGTGTCATAAGACCAACAATTTGCTGCCAGATATGTCACCTTGGCATGAAAGTGAAGTCCATGTGGACCACAAGTGATGAAGCACGTGAATTAGCAACTACACAGTAGCAGATCATTAGGGCATGTGTGTAGTGCATGACTTGCTGAGCTGAGTCGCTCTGTAGAGTTTCCTGGAGCCAGAGCAGGGTGGTGTATAAAAGGTAGAGAGTCATGGAGGACATATGAGAGGGAACATATGAGCTCATTCATGTGCCCTTGGTCTTCGGCACGTTTGTTTAATGATTCTGTGGTTAGTGGTGAGGATTCTTGTAGTGAGAGAGTGGCACGAGTGAGTCTGAGCGGTGGAAACATCATCAGTCACAGCTAGGAGGGATCCACTGCAGCAGGTCAGAGGTTGAGTCTTATTTATTGTTTAAATAAGACCAGGAAATACCGCAGGGTGCCATTCTCAGTCCGAAAACATTTCACCATTCTCAGTGGGATTGGAAAAAGACAACATTTGGTCAAAACGGCCGGGCAGTTGGATCAGTGTGATCTTCACGTGTGAGCTCAGAATTTGTTGGTCAGCAGGCCAGGCATATGGATGTCTCCTCTGGCTGCAAGTCCTAAGACTCTGCAGCCAGAATGAAAGGAATGTGAGACTGATAAACAGACGTCTCCACCTTCAGGACTGCTGCCTGACCTCATGTGATCCCCTACTCCTGGACCACATATCTGCTGAAGTTTATTTGCATTTCCTTATTTAGCCAAAATCTTTATTTAAACCGGCAGGCTCAGCGTATTGTAAGCCTCTATCTTCGCTGTGTCCTAATGTTTTACATCTATGTGCCATGTCAGAGGTGGTTTGGTAAATGTATCCTGGCAGCATTTCCCCCTCAGGGCCGTGATATACTATTATCCATTGCGTCAGTGCTCGTAGTAAGGTGCTGCTCCCTGCCTGAGACTCAAGACAGCACTACCAGAGTGTCTTTAACCACATGGCCTCGGCTTTAACGGGCTGACCTCGCTGCTGTCACATTAACCATCATATCAGCATTCATCATTGTCTTTTCCCGGTACACCACAGACCCCGAAGGAGATACAGTGAGAGACAGTGGAACTAAGAGCTAAATGTCTTGTGGCTTTGTGTGTTTGAGTGCATGCATCCATCTGTGTGTGTGTGTGTGTGTTTGTATGTATGTGTGTGTGTGTGTGTGTGTGTGTGTGTGTGTGTGTGTGTGTGTGTGTGTGTGTGTGTGTGTGTGTGTGTGTGTGTGTGTGTGTGTGTGTGTGTGTGTGTGTGTGTGTGTGTGTGTGTGTTTTCTATGGCCAGATGGCACCAGCTGGATTAATAAGTGTGTGAGTTATTCCCAGAGGGGTGCACTGTGCACATGTAAAGAAAAGCAGGAAGAGGAGTCTGTCACCTGAACTAAATAGCTGCTGCTGGTGATGTCATCTTTGTTTTACACACATCAATAAATGTTGTAATAAATGAACAATGAATGAATTCTGAACTGTGTTAGTCTACAATACCAAAATTATGTTAATGAATATGTTAATGACTCAGTGAATCATTTGGCACATACTGCTTATATTTTATATCTGTTGTCAGTTAAACTTTAAAGGGGAAAAAAAGCAAAATAACGTTTTGTAACTGATGTAGAGCTGAAATGTTTAGTCTATTGATTTGTTAGACGATCGACAGAAAAATGATTGGCAACTATTTTCATTATTGATTCACCACTAAAGTAATTATTCAGGAAAAAATGCGAGAGGTTTCCTGTAACTAGGATGGATGAGGATTTCTTGGTTTTCTTTGTCTTATGTACTAGTAAAAATCTTTGTTTCCGACTGTTGGTCAGACAAAATGAGCATCATGATGACATCAGATTGAGTTACAGGAAATAATGACGGCTGTTTTCGTACATTTTATAGACCAAAGAATTAATTGATTTATCACGAAAATAATCACTAGTAGCAGCCCTGAATTGATGGTTGTTTCTCTAGATGATACTGTGTAAGTTTATTGAACAAGATAAACTACACAATCTTGAAGTGGTCTTGGCACTGATTGTTCTTATGCATTTTCCTTTACATATTGTGCACAAATTGATAAACTCTTTGGGTATGTGCTTTGCTCTCAACAAATTGTCTCTAGACTAAGTGAAAGAGATGAGGTATGTGTGAAGCTGTTCAGGCCCTGTAGACATACAGTCTGTGAGGTTTAAAATAGGTCATTGATGGCCCCTCAGTCTTTTCTGGATTATTGGTCAATGGAGCCATTATGTGAGCCTTTAATTGAGAGATGTGCATTCATGAGTGCGCTCACAGAAGTAACATGCTCACACAAACATTATTGTAAGAATCTGTGTTTGCGTGTGTAATGATCTGGGTTTGCTGTTCGCCATGTTAAGAAATATCAATATAAAGATATTGCCTGATGTCTCAGTTAGTTGTAATACTACATAAAGCTGTCTGTGTGTAGCTCACTAACTTGTTTTCACAATTTTCACCATTAATAAGCTGAACGCACCCCCCATGTCCCCCGGGTGCGGGTGGGATCCCCCTTCAGCAGAAGGATTCACTGGAGGACAGAGAGAGAGTCAGACTGAGTAAAAAAAAAAAGGGAAAGAGACAGAGGCAGAAACAGTGATAAACAAGACTGTGTTTGTATCCACAAGCGTGTGATTTTTGTTTCTTCATGTGTTATTTCTAAAGGCTTGAATATATGTGCCAATAAAACATAAGTTCACTGGGCCTCTGAGCCAGACCCCGCCTATATGTGAATATTCAGCAGAGCTGCTCGAACAAAGCAGCAGCAGGGTGTGGCTTCAGTCAGGAGGAAACAAAAGGAAAAGAGCTTTACAGCTGCAAGAAAGTTTTCAAATTCAGATGGTTGCTATAGCATTATCATCAGGAAATTTAGTCTGCATCGTTTTGGTGAGACTTTGTAATTTTTTGATGGGTTTAATTCATAGGAAGACATGAGTTCTGTCTAAATAAGATGATTTATCAGGGCTCAACTAATAGAACTGGAAATATTTCTAGTTTGCTTTCTATTCAAGCTTTAATATTTTTGTATAAAATATATTTCATGTGTAGTTTGCAAATGCAAATTGGTCTGGAACATCCCAGTTCATTTTCGATTTCCAAGGAGCATTATTCATGGGCGCAGACGAAAATGCCTCTGGATGCAGTTGGATAGACTTACAACCAATCAGAGCAAGAAAACGTAATATAGCATAGAGCGACTTCTGTAGCCCTTTGTCATCCTCTGAGCAAAAAGGGTCTATCTGCAGTCCCGCAGACCTTCACGGCACACCCATTTTACTGCATGACACGCCCACCTGACTCCTGACCCCTAACCCTAATCATCTCACTGCTTGTGCCTAAACCTGACCAAGTGGGTGTATCATGAGGTAAAGTGGATGTCAGCTGGTTCATCTGTCTGAACTCGGGGTGGAAGTGCAAAATTCAAAATTCTGCCATAAATTTAAGATAAATGGATGAAGTTTATTGTCTGACATTTTGAGTTCTTGAGTGCTCATTTTTTGTGACGAACCAGACTGCTGTGCAATATTTGGGGTGTTCTTGTTCATGAGGATGCAGATTTATTAGAGGAGACAGGAAAGAAGGAATACATTAAAAAAAAGAAAATGTTGATTAATACAAACAATGAAAATACCAGCAAAAACTATTTGTTGTTTCTACCGTGACAGAAATATCTGGAGTTCACCATATTGTTAAAAACTCAAAGGAGGTTTTAGATTTTATATCAACAAAAGTTTCAGTCTACTGGTGTTTGTTATTTTTTTTCTGTTTTGTGTCTCACCACGTGGCCAGCAGTGAGCTGTCAACACCATGAACTATTTGGTGAGAATTGATTAGTACAATGAACAGCTTCACCAATCGATCACATGACACATGTTGTAAATGGCATAAAGTTGCCTCCAGCCATCATGACATCACTCGAATTGTTAACACTGCTACAAAAAGGCCAGGTGAAACGGGTGTTGTGATAATTATCTCATAGAGCTGCTGTGGACTGACTGTAACCATGAACAAAAATTAAATAATGACTTTAATTACATCCCTGATAGCCTATAGAGTTTTGATTATGAGTTTAGAGCAAATTCATACATTTGAACTTTGAAACTTTGAAACTTTTATTAGGTTTTTGGGAGTTGAAAATAAATAACAGTATTATATCACTGTTATATCACTGTGGTTGGGTCAGGCACAGAATCAGGCTTTTGTTGAAGTGTTGTTATTTGCTGATAACACCACATGAGTCCAAGGCTGACTGCGCTACAGCTCCTATAGGGAAAAAATTCCAGTGTGTCTAATTTTATAATGGACTACAATAGAATTTTACAGCATCTCCTAAGAATTGAAATTGAAACCGTAACGACTATTAGTCTATGTCTAGACCTTATCTGGTCTCATGTTCCATTTTAGTTTCCATTTAGCTTTATCTATAGGATGTTAAGTAGAAAGGCGTGAATAAATATTGATGAGAAATGCAGTGGCTGTGAGATGGAATGAAACGGAAAAATAAAACCAAGTAAGAAAAGACCAGAGTGGGACATAACAGAGGAATGTGAAAGCTCTTTTGATGCTGGGAACTCCCGCTCCGTTCTTTCCGAACATCTCTGATGTCTCAGGCATGAGAAACTCTCAGAGGCCCTCTCTGTGAAATCTGAGCAGAACATTATTCATAGGAGATCAAAAACAAGGGTCGCAGAATATGATAAACAAACACATACATATTGAGTATCTGCACACACACAAAAATATGAAATTCCTTGGGTTATATATTATTCTGGCGAAGGTGCTTTCCTAAACCCGACGCCCTCACTATAATCAAGAGTGTAACACGGCCCTGTAGCCTCTCATAGTAATTTGTTATCCTGAATTATTTTTTCTTGCAGCCCCCTCAGTGCAACCTTGAGCTCTGGGAATGTAAAGAATGCTAACACAGGCGCTTGACATATCCCAGATTTCCTTGGTTTATTTGATTGAGTGTTGGACACAGTGTCTCATCGTCAGTGTTGACAGAAAGTCAACATGTGAGAGGCGGTTGATATTCCCCATTTTTCAGCGCATTTTTTTTGTTAATTTGACAGGATGAATAATTGTTATTATTTACTTTTGATCCAAACATACCAGTGCAAGCTCAGTATTACATTATCCTGTAGAAATGCACTGCTGTGTCCAACGAAGGCAAACAACAAACACTGATTTCTGTTTTTCTTCATCATGAGCAGATTTTCATATTTTCAATTCCCATAGATGCTTTAAAATGATTATCTACCCCCTTTATGTAATGCTGTTCACAAGGGAGATTAAAGTGATTATTTGCAATCATGGCATTTTTAATTGTTTGTTAAATAATAGGCAGAGGCGGAAATTTCAGTCATTGTCAAATAAACAGGTGTTGATGATGACGTCAATGACATTAAATGACTGATGTAATTGAATGTATAATGATAATGCTGATTAAGGATGTGGTACAAGTGAAACGCCTGTTTGATTTATTCGTCCGTCAGGGCTCATGGTGAATAGTGAATCTGGGCCAATTTGACAGAGAGGAGAGGGTGGAGTTAAAGCTGAATGTTTAGGGACAGCTGGCTGTAAATCTGCTCGATGGATGACATCACCGCACATGCTGCCTTTCTCCCCAAAGTCCTCACCCTTTCAGAAACGTTAATACAACAGAGATATGTAGCAAATCACTGATGACCGCATTGTTATTGCACTCTTCGCTCAGCAAACACCCATTCTCTGACGGACATCTAAAGCTGAGGTGGACACGGCTGTCAGACTGGAATATAATTAAAAGATATTTTCCTTCATTTTTATACTGATTTAATTTAGTTAATGTTTTTGCATAAATGTGCAAAAGATAAGAAGCACACATACATATCAGAGAAATGATTTATTGATACAGAGATGGCCTTTAAACACTGAGATCGTCTTTAGAGTTTTAAATATCTGCACTGTAAAAGGATGAAAATTAGCATTTTAACATAAAGGATGGTGTCCACCATCACATTTTTTATACTTATTCAACTGACTCATCCCACTGCAATGATTTGATAGTGCAAACATATAAGTAAGTAAGATAAGTGTAGGATAAGAGGAGATAGCATAAGGCATAACAGGGAGCATCTTTGATTTGACAGTGATGGAGGCTTTACAGGCTTTCTTGTGATACCATTGACTTTTTTAAAGCTGCACTGATCAATATTTTTACATTAACATCGGATGAAAGGCTACGATTTGCAAGAGTGTCTCCACAGAACTCAGTAGTGTCTTTTAGCTCGTTGTTTTCATTTACAGCCTTCAAATTTGCTGTTTCAGTTCCCTCTCACTGCTCTCAAAAGTCTTATTTCCAGCAGCAGCCAGCAGCTATTTTCAGACAAAAAACTGTAAAAACTGACACTACAGTACCTGCCTAACACCAAACAGCAGACACATTTAGAGAATAGCCAGTGAGCATAGTGGATCGTTTAGCAACAGAGCCAGATATTTCCTTCAGGAGTGGGTGGAAACCAAAAGGGATCTACAAGGAGAGTTATTTGTTAGGTGGACACAAACGAGACTCCAAATGAATGTTGCTTCATGTCTACTGGAGACGACTGTTTGCTAACATGTTCACCAAATCTATTTTATAAGGTGATAAAGTGTTGATGTTGTGTTTACTTGTTACACTGCTCCAAGTTGCCCAAAAAAATGTGTCAATGAATTCTGCTTTAAGTACAAAAGGTTTTCATACCTCAGATTCATTCATTTCACCTTAAAGATTCAACTAAACCCTTTTAAACTTCCATCTACACTCGGCAGCTCCGCTCATTAGTCAGGTACCAACGGAGCCCCAGCAGCCAGTCTGTGCTGACTCAGCAGTTCTCTGAAACCTGATGTCTTCTCCCATCTGGGACACAAGTGAATATGCAAGACGAGCCATCAGTAATGCATCGGGACACCACAATCCTAGCCTCTTGCCCATCAGTATTGATCTTGACTCTGCTTCCCATCAAATGACTAACACTGTTCTCTTATCTCGTGTCTCGTCCATCAAAGTTCTGATAGCCAGAAAATCTGTGAGACTCTCTGACTCTCTGTTTTATCTCTGTTTGTTTATGAGACTGTTTTCCTGTTTCACTACAACTATGGAGACACTGATTCATCTTAATTCTTCCTTAGTCTTTCTCACTACAGTCCCTTTCAAGTCAACACTCTAAAAATGGGCCTTGAGTGTCAAGACAAAGACATCACATTTACTATACCGCTGCGTCTAACTGGCCTTGTTGCAGGAATGTGACATGGTTAGAGATTTGTTGTACAGATTGAAAAGTGAGTCAAACAGAGGCCCGGGCATGAGTTCGATAGGGGGGTTTATTCTGTACCTGACAGGTATGCTGGCAGCAGGCACAGGCAGGAACATATCAGGAATTCCAGTCTGTCACCTCCGTTAGTCCTGTATCATCACAGTCATCCACGCGTGCATGTTTCTGTAGAAGGCGGTGGAAGGCTGATGTTGTGCCAGCAGTCTTATTCAGATCTGTGTAAACGTGTAGGTTTGGTTTCTGGCTGTCTGCCGCCTTTGTTAGCTGTGATAGGAGAAATTGAAAGTCAGCAAGACGTCGCTGCTTTTGTATTATTAAAGTTATATATGGTGCCGTTCACCAGGACAGCGGTGTTTTGTAGTGCTGAAATTAGTTGTCAATTAATCAATTAGTTTGCCGTATTGCAGACAGATGTGCCACACTAAAGCAGAATATTAACACCATGTCAACACATATTTACTCTGTTAATGCTGTGCAGCAGGGGTGCCAATTAAAAACTGAGCATACAGCTTTGCTTGATTTTAATTGAGCCGAGCTGTGGCACATTACATACTACATATTAGTACTTGCTACTATCTCAATGTAGATACATGATGGTTTCCTGTCCAAACATGCCACCAGAGGAGGTAAAAATGTGCAGTGTGGCTTTCAGTCAAAAAGCTGCTAGACAGTTTTTTTTATTACAATTCACACTGACCCTGATATTCATTATTAGGAAATCTAACTGTTTGGATATGTGTGTGTTGTTCCAGGTGATTTACCTGCAGAAGGCGGAGATAAACAGAGAGACAGTTTACCCGATGCACCCCAGCAGCATCCATGGAGCAGAAGACATGTCCACACTGGCAGAGCTGCATGAAGCTGCCATCATGCACAACCTTTTTCTGCGCTACCAGAAAGACAACATCTATGTGAGCAACTCCACTGTTAATAATGTTAACTACCATGATGTACCTGGTTATGTTGTTCCATTGTCTTGTTATTATTCTTACTTCAGGGAACTGGGACATGCAACACAACTACAGTGTAATTTTAAATGTAGAAAAGTAAGAAAAGCAAGTATCAACATGAGGAAGTATGAGCTTTTGGGTATATGCTTTGTATGTAAGGAGAATGCAGTTTGGCAAGAAGATAAAGAGCCTGACCCACACTTTATTTTGACTATGAAAACTCACTTTTTACTTTACTCGCTTTTACTCTGCTGGCACTTCACTCATTCTCTTCTCTGCATGTATAAAACCCAGCTGAATAGTTTATACACATTTTTTGTCTATAAGTTTGAAATATTAAACACCAACATTTAATAAAATGCTGATAACTCCTGGAACTAAAGAGTATTCAGAGATGGATTCCAGATACATTTGTTTGACCCCGTCTCACTCCCAGGATTATTTTCTTGGTGGAACGCTAAAGTCCCCTTGAAACTCTATCCGGGCTTTATTAAAATAATCATTGACCACAGACACATGGTAACTATGTTTTTCGAAATCCTATCTCCTAATCTCATCTTAGAGGGTCCGCCCGGTCTGTCTGTGTGGCATTGCAGAACGTTATCATTGTGGAATGATGACCCACAAACACACTTTTGTGAGGCACTTTTCCCCAAAGCGCATTAACCGAGCAGGAGCAGTGGGCTGAATCCTAAAATATTACCAGCCTTAGTGAACTTGTGCAAACTAGGCCATTCATTCACCATAGTTTAAGGTTATTTTCTAAGAGCATTAATGACTACATGCACTGTGTCAGAGGAAGGAGACGGAAAACTGGGTGAAGCTACTGAACTGATACTGTTAAGAAATTTTATTATAGATTTCACATAGTAGCTCAATGTTTGTACAAGATACGAGCTGTAAAATACCAAAGATTTTTCTTTCATGCCATGAGTATTCTGTTATCTTTCACTGATAATCTTATCTGTCTTCCTCTCTCTTTTATCTCCCCCTATTTGGCTGCACTTCTTTCTGCTTTTTTATTCCCATCAGACCAACATAGGTTCAATCCTGGCAGCTGTAAACCCCTATAAGCAGATAGCGGGCCTGTATGATGGGACTGCAGTCGACTTGTACAGCAAACACCAGATGGGGGAGCTGCCTCCTCATATTTTTGCTGTTGCCAATGAGTGTTACCGCTGCCTGTGGAAGAGACATGACAGCCAGTGTGTTCTCATTAGGTAAGGATTGGAAGAAAATAAAAAGCTGCACAGTATGGATATCTGAAATTGTGCATTAGAACTGAAAGTCTTTACACGCTTTAGAAATAAATTTGACTGATTTGTTATATCCATCTATCTTTCTCTCTCTCTGTCTGTACATACTGTGTCTTCAGTGGAGAGAGTGGTGCTGGGAAGACAGAAAGCACCAAGTTGCTGCTGAAGTTCCTCTCAGTGATGAGTCAAAACTCAGCAGGTACTCCTCCGTCAGAGAGGACCACCAGGGTGGAGCAGGCCCTTGTCCAGAGCAGGTACTGTATATTTGGGTTTAAAGAAAAACCATCACCCTACGCTTTTTTTGTTGCCTTCCAAATGATATTCTTGGAGAGTCTCCACCAAAATTGCTTTATTGGCAAGGTGGGAAAATCTCTGAAACACCATTTAAACCATCATGGGTCACAAAAATTCCTGTTGAAAACCACAGAATTCAATAAATGAGTGAAGAGTGTTCATTTGGTTAGTGGCTCTTTGTGGCAACCCACAGTAATTATCAATTGCAGGGAAATCTCTGACGTCTAAAATTCCACTCAAATTTCAAATCTCAAAAAGATACAAATACATGATGCATAGTTCTCCCAACGCTGCAGAAAATGTAAAGAAATCTTTTATCATAGGACACATTTAAAAGCCTCCTTGACTGAGGTAGAAATACACCAGCAGAAGGTTGTTTGATTTGTTGGATTTGGTGGTTGACTTGCTTGTCCTTTGTCTCCAGTCCCATCATGGAGGCATTTGGGAATGCTAAGACTGTGTACAACAATAATTCCAGTCGCTTTGGGAAGTTCATCCAACTCCACTTTTCCCAGAATGGAAACATCCAGGGAGGCTGCATCACTGACTGTATCCTTCAACAGTGTATTTAGATAAATGATAAAGAAAATAGATCTTCAGTGTTTTGTACAGAGAACACAGACCTTTTTGTTTTTTCCCTTGACTTTCAATCATCAGATTTGCTGGAAAAGGTACGTTTGTGTTAAAACAACTGGGATCAGCTTTTTTTCTTATTTGGTGAGATCAATGTGTAATATCATATTCAGCCTTGAAATACTCTTACATCTTCTTCTAAACATCTTCTCTTTCCAAGAACCGCGTGGTTCGACAGAATCCTGGAGAAAGAAACTACCACATCTTCTACGCGCTGTTAGCAGGGGCAGACAAAGACCACAGAGGTTGGTGTTACAGAAAGCAAGTGAATTAAATGTGTGTTCCAAGCAGTACTGAAGCCAAATGGAAAATCAATTAATCAAAATCAAATATACACAAATATATAATCATAAACAGTTTGAACCAACATGAGTTTGTTACCTTTTTCTTTGATTTCACAGTCATGTACTGTATTTAACAGCTAAAAACATTGTGAAATGTTTATCTCTCTGTATAAAATCTCTCTCTAAATCTATCAGAATTAGTAGTGTGGAGCAAAGCGCCCTCCAATGTTATACGGAAGATGAAGTTGCCTATTTTTGCATGATGCATCCAATGTGATTTCATTAGTCATTTATCTGTGTTGCAGACATGTACTTACTGTCTGAGGGACCTGAGTCGTATCACTACCTGAGCCAGTCAGGCTGCGTGCAGGACAGCAGTCTGGATGACAAGCAGCTGTTCAACAGTGTAATGGTAAGGACAAGGAGAAGAAAGAAGGAATATTTTCAGTGTATGTAGTTTGTTTTACCTCAAGGGGGCGCCATCACCCTTTTTTCATCAGTGTTATCCATTTTACTAGTCAAACTTCCAAATTCCTGAAAACATGAGGGGAAAATGTTTTGTCATATTGACTTTTTAAGCACATAATGTTTGTTTTAGTGTTTCAGTGATTCATCATTAGTGATGTCATGTTTCCTCACATGTTGTCCAAATTTGTCTGTGTTGTGTTGCAGGAAGCGCTGAAAGTGATGGAGTTCACCGAGGAGGAGATCAGAGACGTGTTCAAGTTGCTGTCTGCTGTCCTCCAGATGGGCAACATTGAATTTATGACTGCTGGCGGGGCTCAGATCACTTCTAAAGGGGGTAGGAGAAGAAATTAAGAGAGTGATAACAGATTTACTACTCAGTGTGTGTGTTTGTGTGTGTGTGTGTGTGTGTGTTAGGTGGACTCAGACAAAGTGGTGCAAGCACCCTAAATCTGTCCTCCACTGTTGAAACATTAAGGGAAATAAATGAAATAATGAATGTTTGTTTGGGTTTAAAGGGAACAGTTCTCTCAAGAAAAAAATCCCATTTTCCTTAAAATAAGTACCAAATTACATCATTTTCCCAGGAAATTATTAGAAAAGTATTCAGAAATTACAGATCCTTTAAATAAAGTGTTGAAATTTCATTATTCATTTGCAAAACAGAGAAGAAAAAGTAATATTAGTTTTATGAGAGCCCATCTCTTGCCAAACCATTTCTCAGACAAACAACCTCATAAACTCTTTGGTGAGACCATCATTATGAACATATGCCATGCCTTGTGAAAACCTGTAGAGCTCCATTTTAAAACACTATTCACATTCCTGAGATCTTCAAACATAACAACAAGGTCGGCTTGAATCAAAAGGGAAATGTGTGACAAAATGGTCCAGTGCATCAGGCTGCTGTTTGCAACAAGTGGACACAGAACTTACGTGATGTTTATCGTAGAGCGGAAAAAATGTTTTATCTAACTTTGAAGCTGTTTGTGGGGAATTCTGGGAGCATGTGGGTTTTAGTGGTTAAACCTCGTCCTGTTAAAATGACCAATTGTGACTTCATGCTGGAATTTATTACAGAAAACCTCTATTTTCTAAACCAGATGAATAGTTCACCACTGATGTTGGATTTTCTGCAGTATTCCTTATGCCTCTGAGTTTGATTGACATCGTACTAGCAGACAGAGCTCTGAACAGGCTGAAACATGAGCTCAAGGCTCCTTTGTTAGCTGTGTCTGACCTCTTTTCCAAAGAACCAGTGAACTACAGTGACTGCAGAATAGTACAGCTCCGCCAGCAGAGTAGAGTTTCCTATAGACTGTATAGGATCACAGTATATATGTCAACTCTTTTGTTTGACATAAATAGGAGTGTCTTGAACTGTCTGTGGCCTGCCTTACACGCACTATATCCAAGTATAAAAGTAAAGATTAAATATTTGTGTGTCTTTGTTTGTCTGTGTGTGTGTTTCAGTGGTCAGCAATGTCAGCGATCTGCTTGGCCTGGACTCCTTCCAGCTGTCAGAGGTGTTGACCCAACGCTCCATGATCCTCAGAGGAGAGGAGATCTGCTCGCCGCTCACTGTGGAGCAGGTAACAACACCATCCGACCTAACTTCCTCCTCTGCTGCTCATCATCAAAGGGATCACAAAGAACAGTCCTGAAACATTTGCACATCCTTCCTTATTTCCCACATTTCAGTGTAGTATCTTGGGATTTGGTGCAAGGTGGCACAAAGAGGTGGTTCAGAGGTCTTTTCTTTCTTGAATTGAAGACACTGGAACATACAGTAGATGCCTGTTTGTCTCCCTCCCCTCTCCTGGTGACACTCACAGCCTTTCTCCGGCACTCTCCCCCACATGCCTCTCCAGATCCCTTGCGTGACTCCCAGCCATTTCCTGCTTTTTGTCTGCCAGATTCCCAGCACAATAAAGCCATCGTGATAGTGATCTGAGTCAAAAAGCACAATAGAGCCAATGACTGGGGGGATGAAGTGAGGGACTTCTCCTCTGGAGGCAGTGCAGCCAGACACGGAGACTTGAGACAGCGTAATAATTCACTCATGTCTTGCTTGGCTTCAAATGTCCACGCTGCAGTTTGTAATTAATGTGAATATTTCAGAAATCTTCATCTGCATGTGTTATCCTTTTCGCCATATGCCAGAAGAACATTGTGACGCACGACACAATCCTTTTTGGATGAGCACAAGCCTCCAAGCCCACTCGTTCTCACAAATGTCAGCGAATATGCAGAATGGACCTTTACTATAATCACAGGGACACGAAAGTCACAAGAAAGCTTTTCATCACTGGACAAAGATCTTGTGCTGTCACCCCGCTGCTGCTTGTTCTGCCTGGCCTTTGAAGCAGCCTGTCTCTTAATAGAGTGCATTATTCCAGTCCTGGAGTCAGTAAGAATGGCTTCTTCTCACAGTGGCCAGGGGTCACCCACCCTACGACTGCCTGCAGTAGCCCCCCCACTCCCCTCCCCACCCCTCCCCATCCTGGACAAACAGCCATTCTTCTCACCCCTGTGACGGAGATCCTGGAGCCGCCAGCTTTCTGTTCACAGCCGCTTGCTGCAGGAGGTGACTGGCTATGATGGATTACTCAAAAGCCCGGGAGCATTGTTGCCCCAAATACAGTACACACCGCCACACTCTGTTGTGTTTTTAATTCAAGCACAATGCCTGTGAAGGAAGTGTCGCTGGCAAGCTCAAGCTGTTTGTATACATACACGGATGATGTCTGTCTCGCTGAAAGACTTCATGGCAGCTGGAGAAAATCAGACCAGAGTCAAACGGCAGATAGATTTTGTCACTACATAAGTATCAAATTACATGAGCTATGTTGTCAGTTATAGAGAGGTAAAGTTTCTGATTATGATAGCTGACAAAACAACTCAAAACTCAAGGTTCACTTCCTCTCTTATTCTGGACTTTCCATTTTATCACCTTGTCTTCCTCAGACAGGTTGGAAACTTGTGTTTAATTGTTTAACTGCAATGCAAAAATCCCACCTGTCTGCTAATCCCAGCAGGTTAAAATACATTTAAAGAAGATGTCTAAAAAATTATACATACTTAAAAAAAAAAAAAAAAAATCTCTCCATCCAAACTCTCCATTATAAGTCATGTGTAAGTCCTTCGAGTACTACGCCTCGTTAGACTACATGACTTTTCCTGGGTGAAGTGAAAGGAATGGTGCAACAGCAAAGACATAATTTCCTTGTGCAGGGTTTGGAAAAAAAAAGAGAAGCAATTATCTACAAAAGCGTGTTTATACACTGCTCTGATTTGTCCTTTTTTTCCTGTTGGATTTTTTTGATATAACAAATACTGCGAGCAGTGCGTCACTCCCAAGATATGAACGTGATAGACGATGGTGTCTGTTGTGAAAACACACATGGTCTTACCTGCTGCCTGCAGACAGATGCTGACATAACACACCTTTGTCTCCAAACCACCATTTGTTTTATAGACTCTCTGCTGCGGCCTCACACAGCCCGTTAGTCAAACAATAAATGTATCGTTGTTTTTAACCACTTTAACCTTGATCTTGTTGAGCTGATGAAATGTGTATGGTGATGTTATGTTGTGTTTAGGATACAAACTGTAAAGTTTCTCCATTCGTTATTTATGCCTGACTTTGGTATCCATGGTAACCTCTGTGTCATGATTTGCAGGCCGTGGACTCGAGGGACTCAGTTGCCATGGCGCTTTATTCTCAGTGTTTCTCCTGGATTATAATGAGAATCAACCACAAGATTAAAGGCAAAGACAATTTCAAGTCCATCGGCATCCTGGACATCTTCGGCTTTGAGAACTTCGAGGTGAAATATTACTCATTGAATCCCAGCTTTATTCAGCAAAAAAAAAAAAATCTAAATCCGCATTTAAAGGTCCTGAAAGCTTGTTTTATCACTCAGCTTCTTACCAAGAGTAAAGGGATTCTACATGAACAAGAAATTTCCCTCCAAAATAGTGATTTCACATTAGAAATCAGAATATTTCCTTTTCTGTCTGTGCTCAATCGCAAAAAGGTGATGTCACCTACTAAAGATGATTTTTAAGACCTTGGTTATTACTTATTTAGTCAGGAATATTTAATGTTTGAGAGAAATAAGACTTGGAGCCACATTTTCAGAGGCTTTAAAATAATAATTTAAAACTTTAAATTTTTCAGTGAAATGTGAGGATTTTACTTGACAAATACATTCTGTAAAAAAACATTAACATGCCATCACTTGTTTTAAAGTCACACCAGTGAATCATTTAAAGACTCACATGACTCGTTGACATGCAAATTATTTGCATTAAGGACTGATTACAGATGACCTGCCAAAGCTACACAACTGACGGTTATGAAATTAAACAATTTTCTTCCATCTTGTAGGTGAACCGGTTTGAACAGTTCAACATCAACTACGCCAATGAGAAACTTCAGGAGTATTTCAACAAGCACATCTTCTCACTGGAGCAGCTAGAATACAATAGGTACAAAGTCTCAATAAAGTTACTTTAAATAATTACATTTGTACAGATTCTGTTTGTGTGCTGATACAGTAAATTTGTTGAGAATAAAACAAGGCTTTGCATGTGCTGGAGACGGTCCCGCAGACGGATAGGGCTGGGGATGGGGGTTGGGCCTCTCCTTGGCTTTACAGGCAAACTGCCAGAGGTTTGGATTCGGCTCAGATTCTCCCCCAGACAGTTGTTTTGTTGTATAAAGGACCAGCAGCTTGGACATGGCTCATTTCATCACATGTTCATGCTGGACAATACAGCCCTTGTGTCTTGCTAGTTGTTTATATTTATATACTGTATATGTGGTGGGTGTGTGTCTTTGTCCTCACAGGGAGGGCATCCAGTGGGAAGCCATAGACTGGATGGATAACGCAGAGTGTCTGGATCTCATAGAAAAGGTAACGAGACAGTCAGACCCCTGACAGAGCAAAGTCACCGCCGGGACGGACCACTAACCGCCAACCAGAGCATGCTGACCCAGACGCCACACTGTGCTTACATTGCCCTCCTTCTCCTACTCTATCATTATATAGTCTCATTTTGCATGTTGTGTACACAGTAATGTACATCAGTCAGCAATTAGAGGTATGGCTGAAGTGAAGCATGAAGAAAACTTGTGTTATTTTATCGCCATAGTTATAATGGTGGGTCTCTACAGTGGTGGGCTTAGGTCTGAAGGGTTTCTGGTTCAAAATCACACACTGACATGGAAACCTTAATAAGACTATTGGCTACATACACTTCTGATTAGTCTTGGTGGTCACCGGTAGATGATTGCAGCTATATTAGTGTGGCTGTGTGTAACTGTTGGAATGTGAAGTACTGTGTCTGAGCAGAGAAACCTCTCTTTATAAATAAAAAAAGAAAACTGAATGAATTACTACGCTGTTTCCTGGACGCATTGTTATAATAAAAGCTGTCAGATTATAACTAGTTCCATCATGACTGCTGTGTGTTTCACCCTCTTTGCTCCTCTGTCTTGTCTCCCCTTTAGAAACTGGGCATGTTGGCTCTTATCAATGAGGAGAGTCGATTCCCCAAAGGCACGGACTACACCCTTTTGGAGAAACTGCACAGCCGACACGCAGTGAGTCCACACGCACACATGAAAACTTACATGCATTTTTCACACGTGCTGCAATGCAAACACACCCTGTCCCTCCCACGCAAACGCTCACATGCAGACGCAAAGGCGTAAGAATGATCCAAACCCCCCTGGCTCGGATAGCCTGTAAGAGTTAAACCTGTTGCCTGTGTTGCGGTGCTGAACGTCTGTGCAACACTTGTACATGCCCCCGAGTGCTCTCACATGCAAACACAACAATGCTGAAATGTGATCAGCCGTTCTCTGGGCCCGATCAGCATTGTGTGCAGGAGAAAAGAGTGTCCTCAGAAAGCCTAACAGGTTTTTTTTTTTTTTTTTTTTTTTATGGCTGACGGAAACAGGAGAGCTATAAATGTAAGGTGTCAGGCTTCACTGCTGAAGCTTATGTTGAGCTTTAAGGTCATGTACGGGGGAATTGATAGTCCGTTCATTGATAATGAATAAAAAGAAAATGAATCAACAACAGTTTTGAATCAACAACAGTTTTGAATCATTTAATCACTTGCATGTAAGATTTCTCAAGCAAGACTGCCAAATATTCACTGTTTTCAAATTCTATTATTGTAAATTGACAGATTTTTTTGGGCTCATTTGTCAGACAAAACAAGCAACTTAAAGATGTCACCAGTTAATAAAAAAAATAAATATCAGTAGACTGATGAATAATGAAAGTTGAAAGTTAATTCTCATCCTTGGAAGCACATTTTGCAAAATAATAAGTCGTTAAAGGTTCTGGAGTTGCACACAATCTTCATGAGAAGCTCCATCTGCCAAAGAAGATCATGCAATACAATTGAAAGCACTTGTGGTGAAGTACTTTCGCCATCTGATAATGAAAATAATCATTAGTTGCAGCCCTACTTGACTTACTGACCTTTGGGCTCCCTCTCAAAGTACTTACTTATGTACTCTGCTCAGTTGGATTGTAATTAATAAAGAGGACATGAACAGTAAGTCTGGGGATGCTTTGTCCTTTCTTCTCAGACAAACCCATACTATGTGAAGCCCAGAGTGACAGACCACCAATTTGGCATCAAGCACTACGCTGGAGAGGTAATTACCAACACACACACACACACACACACACACACACAGTACAGAGTGAAACAATCACTAAGTCAAGTCATTATCTCCCTGAATGCCTAAGTCGAGGAAGTGAGGTAGTCGTTGGATGGGCAGTAAGATCTTCTTTGCCAAAATCCTCTACAGGATGTTGACACCACACTGACATGCCCCCCTCCCTGTGTTGCTCTTTTTCCTGAGTCAGGAGAAACTGCTTCAACCTCTCCTTCATTTTTTTTTTTTTTTGCTTACATGATGACAAAGATTACTCCTGACAGAAGTGTAGAGAAAGGCAAAAGAGACCAGGGAAGAGGTGTGCTGGGTGCAAAAACAGAGAGTGAAAAGAGCAGGAGGGATGGCATATGAGGCGGGGTAGGAAGATTCGGCTTGATAAAGAATGGCCTTATAAAGTCTGCCTCAGACAAGGTCCTCTCAGTGTGAGCATGGCAGCTCAGTCACAAGCCTGGCATGGATGCCTATGGTAATGATGGTCCAGAGAGGACAGGCAGGCCAGCCAGTTGTTCTCTCTCTTTATCTCTCTGTCTCTCTCTTTCTCTCTCTCTCTTTCCAGTGTGACTCTCAGGAGAGTTTAGTCGCCTCTCTGAAAGCTTCTTCTGTTATCTGAAACGGTGCCCGTGACTTCAGTTGGGGAAATCGCAGCATCCTCCGATAAATTTGATTATTTGTGTGGTGCCAGAGAAATGCAGTTAATTTAAAGCCTGGAAAAAAACTTTCAGGCTACATTTTTAAGCGTTTCGAACTATGGCGATGTTGTCTACATGTGTGCTACTTCTTGTACACTCCACCTTTTTATATTCTGTGTACCACAGTGCTCTATGATTTATAACCAACTCTGGTTCCTGTACTCATCATTGTATGCTTTGTGAAATGGCAGACTGGCCATCACTAAGTCTACTTAGACTACTGCATTTGTGTATTTTTGTGAACAAGGCCACGCTGGGTAAACTCCCTTCATATATATGTAACGTCCTGACGCAGACCTCCAGCAGCCTTCAGTTTCGTTTCACCAGGTGGCTTCATTAGCAGTTTTCAAGGGTTTGCACTGAGCTGGGAAAAAAGCCTTCTCCTACTTTGCTCCTGTACTTGGAATAATCTGCAGAGCATGCTACATCTTAATAAACTGCCTAATAACCTTGGAAAAAATTTGAAGCCATGTTAAAAGTCCATGTAACTGAGAGATGCAACTACCTTACTAGAGCTGTTTTTAGTCTTTTCCTTGTGTGTTTGATGTTTGTGATCCCTATCTGTTGTGTTTTATTTCTATTTAAACTGTAACTGGTGTGCTGTCTTGGCCAGGTCTCCCCCGGAAAAGAGATTTCAATCTCAAGGGACTTCCTGGTTAAATAAAGAATGAACTCTCTCACTATTAGATGTGAACTTTTAACATCAACCAACAAAAAACACCACCTTCCGAACATTTAAGTGTCTCAGTCTGCAAGTTCACAAATACAGTGTTTGTATAATGATGCAGATGGACTTTATTTTATTTCTGTGGATCCCAGTGACTGTGTACGTCATTAGTACATTCAACACTTATGAGATTAAGAAGATGTTAAGATTTTGTGTTCATATTGTGTTTAGTTCTCCATCACAGGCCCATTTCTCTGTAGCATCATGAGACTACCCTAGTTAACCTTCTCACTTAACTAAACCTGAAACTGACAGACACAGAGAGCCTTTTGTATGAGTCGACTCCAATGAGAGAGGAATGGAGTGTAATTAGTGTGTCTGTGAATTATAAATACATGTGTCGTCAAGTATGGATCTCATGGCTCCCCATGAGCCTCAAGGCTTGAGGATGGGGGGGTGGGGGTTGTTATTGGATTATAGTGTACACACACAGCTGTGAAAACAAGCTCACATGCACACAAATGTGCTCGTGTTTGCATACACATGCGGATTACAGTATGTGTTTTTATATTCTTTTATACATGTCAGTGGATAAAATACTTTTTGTATACTTTTATTTTATATCACGCTGATGCAAATACAAACACAAACTCAGAGTGTATCATTGTGGCAAGGAACGCTGCTTTGTTAAGACGAAGGCTGAACAGGTGACCGCATTAACACACAGCGCTCTGCTGTACTTGTCTTTGTTCACACCGAGCCTCAAACACGCATTTACAATCCCTGCTCAGGTCACACTTTGTGTGAATGTGTGAATCTGAAAACATTAATACCCCAGAAATTTCTTTCCAAATGAGTCGCCCATTTGAAGACATCAGTGTCCAAATCTGAGTTATGGGACGATAATGACATCTTTTGCATACAAAATTGTTATTTTTTAAAGTTTAAATTATCTGCGCCTCTGAAAGCAGATTTTGAAATACTGTGTTCATGCTGCTACCCACATAGCTGTAGAATTCCTACCAACTCATAATTCATATGTCTTGTTGTAAATTATAAATAATACCCTGACAACAAAATAACAACACTTAATAGCTGCTTCAGTGCATTATTTTTTATATCCTCTTACTACAGTATCACATTCAGCTCTAAGGATATTAGCCATTGACATTTATAACTGGACGTGTTCTGTTGTTTAACAGACTATTTAATAAACCTGGATAATATTTGGATAAAGCTTTAAATTACTTTGCTGGTTGTTGCAAATTAATTACTTTAGAGCTGCAACAGTCAGTCTATTAATTAATTAGTTTTCAACTATTAAATTAATTCCAGCTATTTTTAGAATCGATTAATCATTTGAAGTAAATTCTCTGATTCCAGCTTCTTAAATGTGAACATTTTCTGGTTTCTTTAGTCCTCTATGATAATAAACTAGATATCTTTGGGTTGTGGACAAAACAAGACATTTGAGGACAACATCTTGGGATTTGGAGAAAAAGTGATCACGTTTCAACAAACAACTAATCGACTAATCAAGAAAATAATTAACAGATTAATTGGTAATAAAGGTAATTGTTAGTTGCAGCCCTCCTACTACTGTTCATACATATTTTCACAGTGTTTTGCACAATGCACACATCATGTATATGGCCCAAGTACTGTATTGTATCCATTTCTTATTTTGTTGTATTTCTTTAATTTATTATTCAATACAGTTTGTTTCCATGCTCTTTTGACTGTTTCTTGTACTGCTGTAATATGCTCTAGGGATAAATAAAGTCTTATCTTAAATGTAAACACACTCTTTTTTTTCACCTGTTTTAGGTGCTTTATGATGTGCGTGGGATCCTGGAGAAGAACAGAGACACCTTCAGAGATGATATCTTGTTTATTCTCAAGGACAGCAGGTAAACACAGCACACTCTCCTCTCTGCACGCTGAACACAGACCTGTATGATTCAGTCAATAGTGTCTACAATCACATGCTCTGTTCTCTACTGTGTCTGCAGACTTGACTTCATCTATGACCTCTTTGAGCGTGTGGGTAGCAGAAATGGAGATGAGACCCTTAAGATGGGCACGGCCCGACGCAAGCCCACCGTCAGCTCTCAGTTCAGGGTGGGTGCAGAGCTTCAGTGACCTAAATATCACTCCCAGTTCCACACTCATGGATTGTGTGATTCAGTGATGAGACAGACAACAAGTTTATTGTTCCTCGTGTGCTGCTGCATGTAATGATCACTTTGGCTCTTTATCTTGGCATGCATGAGTGTCCGCACAGGGACGCGGTGAGAAAGGACAGATAGAAATCATGGATAGGCAGAAGGGCAAAGAGAGTATTGTCTGTGTATTTGATCTGCAGAGAATGGTGGGTGATGGGATGTATGAAATATGTGGTTAGTCAGTGGTGGTGGTGGTGGGGATTGGGGGGGTGGGGGGTTACAGTGGAGGGCTTAGTTTAGCATGTCCTAACTGCAGTGTGGAGAGAAGGAGCAGGGGAGGATTTGGCAGGCTGCCCTGGTCTACAGTTCCTAAAGCCAGGAGATTAGGGTTGATGGCTGGGCAGAGAGGGGCCAACCAGGGGCCAATCATGCTCAGCTCTGCCAGGCCAGGCCTCGCTGGAGACAGACTGTCTGAGGCAGGGAGGAGAGTGAAGCTGACATAGCCTTCTAGGTTCAAGGGTCCTCGGAGTGTGTGTTTGTGCACGTGTGCGTGTGTGTTAAGGTAAATACAGGCCGAGTGATACCCTGTAAGACTTCAGAACTACTAAAGTACTTTACTCAGTACTTTAACTGCTGTTACATTCTTTTTATTATTGTGCACAAGAAGAGAAAAGCACATGAATTTCTCTAATAAAAGATATTAGCATGAATAAATGTCATAAATAAACCAACATGATGGAAAATGTTTGGACTAATGATTCAGCTTCTCTGCTGCTTTAATCTTTATCCTGTTGTTGCTGATGTGTTTCAGGACTCGCTCCATTCCCTGATGGCCACACTAAGTGCCTCCAACCCCTTTTTTGTGCGCTGCATTAAACCAAACATGGACAAGGTACGTCATGCAAATTTCATTGCACAAAAAAATGTCAGAAACCCTGCCAGGTCTCGTCAAGGTCAGCTCCTGCAAAGTTAAACCTCCTCAGTGCTATTCATAGTTCCCATTGCTCAGAGCTAATATTTAGTCTTGTTGTCTCTGTGAAACTTTGACTCTCGCCAAGAGCAAAGTCATTTTGCAGTGTAACGGCACTAATTACCTCGAAGTCATGAAAATATTTCATTTAAAAAGTAACAGTTTCATTTGTTTTTGCACATTTTCACCACTAATAAAAGAATGCGACTGTCTTGCTTTGGCGCAAAGACTCTCTTTGAATAAAAGGCTGTGTACCAGCACATTCCTACCACTTTAGCCCCTTCACCAGGGTCAGAGGTCACTGCTGGCCACTCCAACTACGGCGGCTTGGCTGATGCTCTGCTGATCTGGCTGCATCAGTGAAATGCCAAGATAAGACCACAGCGGCTGCAGCACAGCCAGCGAGAGGTTTATTTATTCATCCTCTATTCAACTTCTCTTTACCACACCACTGCAAACACTTTCAAATCCAGCACTGTTATCCAGTTTTCTTATATTGGTTCTTATATTTCTTTATTCTCTGTGCGAGACAGTGAATTTGCTGCACTGCAGTCCAGTAGCATTCTCTCTGTTACTTATTAATGTGGTGATTGTCCTCTTTTCTCAGCTCCTTATCTCCCACTCCTGATTTGTCATTCCACGCCTTCTTGTTTACTTATTATCATGGAAACTTCACTGTCCTCTTCTCACCCTCGTTCTCTCTACCCGCCTCTTTTTCTCATCCGTCCCCTGCTCTCATTGGCTCTGCCTCACATTCACTCACCTGGCCTCGGCCGGTCAAGATGGAACAAGCCGTGCCTCTGTTAATCCCACAGAATGACAGGATTGCATACACAATCCTCAGATATGATTGCACGCATGCAAACACACGCGCGCGCACATGTGATTTACATGCACACACTCTCACTGGAAAAAAATGTCACTCGGAGGAGGGCCAGTTTGTTTTCACTCAAACAAGTCAACATGCCATACCTTTTTCAGCTGCCTAAATCCTCTGCTAAAGAGCAGAGTTCAGAGCTCAGAGGAGCTCAGGATGCAAGTGTGCAAGTGCCTTTGTATCCAAGTGTGTCTGTTTCCACGCATAGTAGCATTAGCCCATAATTAGATTGACACATTTGGTGTATTCTGCGGTCCTGTTTGGGGCTTATCCAGCACCACATGCCCTCTAGGTGACAATGGCCTTCGTATGGTCCCTATGAGTAATCAGGCAGCCTGTATAGAGGTGTAAGGCGGCAGACATCACTGATCCTGCTCTCTGATATGCAGGCCTGAGGAACACAGTGAGCTGTGAACAATGCAGCTGATTATTCCAGAAAGAAAGGCCTCCACGGTTGGCAAGGTCTTGCTCCTCACTGTTTGTGTTTCTCTGCGATGGTGTGTGTGTGTGTGTGTGTGTGTGTGTTTTCTTTGCACTAACCTGATTATTAATGTAAAATGATAGCGTTCAACATGGTAATTTACTTTTTAGTTCAAATTTAACCTGACTCAGCAGTAAGATCATTTGAATAGGTGTGTAGGCTCATCGGTGGAGGATTAAATTTGCCTGCAGAGTTCCACTAACAGATACTGGTTTCAAGGAGATTATATTGAGGGAACACATACTTAGTCACTAAAGCATCAATTGTTCTGCATAAGGTCTGTATTCAAGTCATCCTTCAGTGCACAGCTGTTCAGCTGTTGCTTAAAAATGCCATAATCAAGTAAACATGGAGCTGTCGGTGTTGCTATCCTTTCATAGGAATAAAAAGGCATTTTGGTGTCTGCCGTTTTCATGTTTTTCTGTCATTTGTCATCTTCAGAAGGCCAACCAGTTTGATCCAGATGTGGTCCTGAACCAGCTGAGATACTCTGGCATGCTAGAAACAGTGAAAATCCGTAAGGCTGGATTCCCTGTTCGCAGAACCTTTAAGGACTTCTACAGCAGGTCAGTAAAATACATAAAATAAACTATCTGTCAAGTGTTGTTGCTGCATTTTTTCTAATTTCACGCAAATGTTTGCACTCTCTGTTTATGTAAAGTAACGTTACATGTGTATGTGTGTTGTCTCTGTGTTTCCACAGGTACAAGATGATCCTGAAGAACAAAATCCACCCAGACGATGAGAAGCAGAGTTGCTCAGAACTTCTCACACTTCATGACAAAGCTAAAAAAGACTGGCAACTGGGGAAGACAAAGGTGAAGCACACACTCACGCAGGCATGCCCAAACTTGTTTTTGTCACATGGGAGGACATTTCATTGTCTTACATTCAAGCCTTGGAGACTTGATTATAACAGATTTTTTAGCCCTTTACCTTAAACCATAAACCTGAATCAGTCTGTACTTTAAAATTTAATGGATTACCTTGCAGGGATGAGCTCTTTTCCTTTTTAGAGGATAGATGAGCCTCCATAATGCGACTTTGGGAACTGATTTTTTTTGTCCCTGCAATGTGGTTAATACACACACACACACATAAATACACACATACACACACACACACACACACATGCTCAGACAGGATAGAGTTGCAGGCTTGAAGCAGACAAGAACACAGCTGGGAAGGCTGAAGGATCAGGTGAAATGTCAGTCTATGTTCTCTTGTAAAACGGATTCTGCAGTACACTTTGTAAAGACTGTAAGTGATCAATCCGTATACATGCTCTTCAAAACATGTTCAACAAGTCTGAAATCACGGTTCTCAAACCATAAAGATGCAACGGTCTGCAGAGAATCATGACAGCAGATTGGTTCAATCTTGTTGTCCGAACTCAAGATGTCGGGCTGTTAATGTGTGCCATAGTTTGGACGGCCCCCTCCGTGACTCACGTCCAAAGGATTTTTTCTGGCCGGTTGTGGTCAATCTAGTGTTCTCCTGTTGACAACCACAGAGTTACACGGCAACTCCGAAAAAAAACCCTGACACCAACAACTGTTACTGTAACTGTAACCCAGTGTGGGGGTTTACAGTAATCCTGAGGCAGCCTTAATGTAGATAGAAGGGTGTTAGCCTCTTGACACTCACCGAGCTGTTGATTGAATTCAAACTCAACTCCCACAGGGTGATTTGGAGGCGGTGATGAAGCTGAGCAGAGGTTAGAGGAAAGTTACTTCTCATGGATTCATCTTAGAAAAGTGAACACAGCAATATGATCTGCATCTGTTGCCATACAGCTTGCAGTGATGCTTATCTTTCACTTATCTTTTCCCTCTCTATTCATCATTCTCCCTCATTATTTCAAACAATCATCAACTCCCCCCTCTGAAAGCCCTTTGTTTTCCATTACTTTCTCAATGAATGATTAACCTTTAATGACTTGTTTGATCTGGAAAGAAAAACCTCTTCACTCCATGTTGCACTCAGCATAAATGGCCTCTACAAAGCAAAAAGAGAAGATATAAATAAGACAAGTTTTTATGGGGTTTCTTGAAATCGACTAAATCCACATTTGTCCCGCTGTTGCTTCCTGCTCTAATTTGTGGTCCCTCCATGGCTGTTTAATCACTGAGACATTTCAAATTTGTTGGTTCCCTTTTGGACAGTTTTTTTGCTATTCCTCATTTGGCTGGCAGACTATGAACAGTGTCAGCTGCACACATGGCACACTGAAATATACGTCAAGAGCAAAAATGCTTGATGTAAACCACATGTTGGTTGTTAATGAATATATAACCGGGGCATAACCACTAATGTGCACATGCCTACATACATTAAAGTTCTCACACACAAACACACATTTACTGACTTTTCGACTCTAGTGAGGAATCATTTTTCCTCTGTGTGGGTGAAACTTCATTACGCATCCATGGTCAGCACTTTGACCTTTGGCTGACTCACTACTGGTGACTGCTCCACTTCACACAGCATATGCATCAAGAGAGGGGGTGAGACTTTTAGTTTTTCAAAGTGAGACCCAAAAATGCGGCTGAGTGCGTGTCAGTCCGTGCAAAAGTGGTTGTTTCTTTAATGGCAGTGCAATATATATTTTTGGGGGTTCAGGGAAATGTAGTGTGGGTTGTGGGAAGGGAGCTGAGAGACAGAGGGGGCTACATTTCCTTTGGAGGAACAATCTGTGTATAATTATATACATGCTGATTGTGTGTGGAGGAAGTGTGTGCCCAGAATTAGGGGCTTGGATGACGTTGCGCGGAGTAGGTGTGTGCGGGTGTTTGTGAGCCATTTGTTTTACAGATGAGGGAAGGATGTGGAAAAGAGGAAGCTTCCTCCTCTTGCAGACTAACAGAGAGCAGGCAGGGCTGCAGCTGTGGGATCCTTTGATTAGTGGAACATCTGGGACACACACACACACACATACACAGCCACTCAAAGGCCTCCACCCTTCACACAAAAGTAGTTGATCCTCCGGGCTAGCAATAGATATCGCATTATCACATAAACCCAGATACACAGCTGGCTGGTTCTCCCAGCCTGCTAAAATGTTCAAACAGATTAAATCTGATTATGTTGTATAATGTCATGCTACCACTGTATGTTGCTGTGAAATGACCCACACACACTATATACTTTGAAAAAAAAAAAGGTCCCCAGTAGCAAGGGAAGGGTTAAGTAAACTCTTTCTCCTTCCTTCATAAGAGCAAGTAGGGGTGTGGCTTGCTTTTCTGGACACCCGCCACCATCCCTCCCCCTCATCCCTCCATCCCTCCTCTCCCTACCTCCCCCTTCCCCTCCCCTCCCTCTATGTGCCTCTCTGCCTGTGCACGTCAGTCGAGCTACCAACGCAGCGGTAGCAGCAGCAGCAGCAGCAGCAGCAACAGCAGTAGTAGGGAATTGCTCAGGAAGGACGCCTGAACACAATGAGGCTCTGCAGCAGCGGCATTAGCAGCAACACTGCAGTCCTGGTGCCAGTCTTCCCCTCTGCTCTGCTCTGCAGTCAGGGAGAGCAGCTAGCCTGCTAGTCTCAGCTGCACCACAGCTTCCTCTGCAGTGGGCACAGGGTGCTGCCAACAAACAACAGGGGCCCTTCACATCTCTGCGGGCCCTCTTTTACAGCCTTACCAAGAAGAGGAACTAACCCATCCCGTTTCCTTCCAACCCTCCCCTCACCCCCACCCTCACCCCCACACCACCCCCCCCACCACCCCGACCTCCCTCTCTGTGTGTCTCTGTCTCTGTCACTCCCTGACGGCCGTGGCGCTGCTCGTCCCGCAGGTGTTCTTGAAGGAGGCCCTGGAGCAAAGACTGGAGAAGGAGAGGGAAGAGGTGCGGCGCAGGGCTGGCATGGTGATCCGCGCCCACATCCTCAGCTATGTGGCAAGGTGAGTGGAGGAGGGGTGGAGGGCTGGCAGCGACAGTTGTCAGTGTTTGTTTTGTAATAGAGTTGTGTGCAGCCTGTGTGTACGTAGGGAGGAGGAGGGAGGGGGGAGGGGGGGTGGGGGGGGTGTATGTGCATGCCTTTGTTGTGTTTACCTTTGTGCACGTGTGTTAAGTGATTTAAGATTTCTTTACATTAAGACTAGTACGTCTTGATTTGAAAAGAGGCACAGGTCATGTCCCTTCATTGGCCTGTTCTTGTAAGTTGGTGCTGAAATGAATATAATGGCACCACTAACAGCAGTACAGTTGATGCATTTTTTCTTCACTCAACAAATCTCAGTCTTCTCAGCCTGAGCAGAAAGTTTCCCACCTTTCTACTCCGCCTGACAGACAGGACATCCATCATTTCGGTGGTTTAAAAATCTGCACCGACAGGCACCCCCAGACGATGTAATCTAGCTGAGCTCCCACTGCGTGCCACCTTATATAAAGTCACATAGAGTCCTGTGAAATGCTCCGTTGGGATAGTATAATGGGACTGATGACAGCGTTCATGTTGTGTGTTCTGTTCCCTTAAGAGCCACTCTTACTAAAGACAGAGGCTCGGGAAGTTCCCTAAAGACACAAGTAAACCCTTTGTGTTATTATATGTAATAGTATCTCTGCTCAGAGTGTGTCCTAAGACGAGTCAGGGAGTCATTACTAGGCCACGCTCAGGGTCAGAGAGTCAGAGCATTGTGTGTGGTCCTTTAGCGGGGTCACGTGTGTTTTTGTGTGTATGCGTGTTTATACTGTATGTGTGTGTATGTGTGTGTGTGTGTGTGTGTGTGTGTGTGTGTGTGTATTTGATGCATGTGCAGCGTGTGGGTGATGGGGCTTGGTCACAGGGCTAAACACAACAGCCCACACGGCCACAATGGAACAGCACAAGCTCATCAAACTCTAAACATCGCACAGTTCACAATGTACAAGCTTTTTTACCAGTGTGTTTATTTAAATGGAGGGTGCCAGCGGGCGTTCAGCGCAGTGGTGTGCAATGTCGCAAATATGTTCGTGGCGACACAGAATGTTCTCAGATAATGTTAAATTTGGGACTCTGCTTGAGTTGACACTAATTACAAATATGTGCGTGCGTTTGATTTTCTCACCAGGAAACAATACAAGAGGGTTCTGTCCAGCGTCGTCACCATCCAGAAGAACTACCGCGCTCACTTTTGGAGACGAGTCTTCCTGCGTTTGCGCTTGGCTTCCATCGTCCTTCAGAAACATCACAGGGGCCAGCTGGCCCGATCCCTCTTTCGCCAGCTCAAGGAGGAGAAACAGAAGCGAGAGGAGGAGAGGAGGCGAGTAGAGGAGGAGGAAAGGAGGAGGAGGATGGAGGAGGAGAGGAGACAACAAGAGGAGGAGGCAGAGAAGAGAAAGAGGGAGGAGGAGGAGAAACAGAGACTGATGGACGAGGAGCTGAAGAGGAGGGAGGAGGAGGAAGAGTCGAGGAGGAAGGAAGAGCTGAGACTAATGAAGGAGAAAGAGGAAGAGGAGAAAATGGCAGCTAAAGGGGGTGCGAAAAGGTATAGAATATTTCACTTTTTATATGTTGCAGGTGCAATTGTTTATATCAGAAGACTTTATCATTCTGTTACATGAACCTCAAATTCTATCTTGTCTTTAGGAACTCACTCGTGGTGAATGGCGCCTGCCAGAAGGTAAAGGTCCACTTCATTAAAACACATTAACATCACTGTTTCACATGGCAACATAAAGTGCTTAAATGTGCTTTCTGTCTCTTCTTCTATGTTTGTCCTGTCTACAGAAGGAACTGTCTCAGACTCTGTCCTACAATCACACCACTGAGGAAGAGAGCCGTCAGATGGAGGAGATCCTGCGGCTGGAGAGGGAGATCGAGCGCCTGCAGAAGCAGCAGGAAGACGGCGTGTCCCTTCTTGGAGATGTCTCCCATGAGGAGCGGCGTCAGATGAGGGACGCTGAGATTTACAGACTGGAGAAAGAGGCCTCCCGCGTGGCTACGGAGTTCCTGGAGCTCTTGGACTTTGGTGGTTTGGAGCCATCCCTCTCGAGTGAGGAGAACCTCCACGACCCGACTGAATCTACTGCTCCTCTGGCTGAGGAGGAGGTTGATGAGGGTTTCCACGCTGAGGACGAATGTGTTCCTTTGCCTGACTTCCCTGCACCAGCTGCAGTTCCTCTCGACAAGGAAATATTCCAAAGTATTCCCCCTCCTCCGCCTGCCTTTGCAGAAGGACTACTTCCGCCCTCTGCCTCCTCTGCTGTCCCAGCACAGCTCTCCCCATTTACCCCCAATGGACTGAGTCATGTCCCTGTTCTCAGAGACTCCAAAATCCCAGGCCCTCCTCCACCTCCTCTTCCCCCTGTGGTCACCAATGGAGAAAGGCAGCCATGCCAGAGGGCCAGCAGGGGGTCAGACTTTGAGCATGTGAGCGAGGAACCGTCCCACTCAAACCTGCCAGACACAGAATCAGACTATGACCAGGAGGAGTTTGAGGAGGCTCACGGGAGCTCAGGTGCCAGCACCAATGACGGCCATATCACAGATGAAGAGGTGTTACGAAAATCTTCCTGCACCCAAAACAGCCTGGACTCCTTCAGAGGCAGCTCAGACTCGGTGAGAACTAACAGGCTTTGAGTCTTTCCTGTCAAATGCAACTGATCTAAACCAAATGGGAATCCTTTGAAGTACCTTCAGAGGTCCAGAACAGAAGTGAATGTAGATTTTGTACATTAAGCCAAATTCATTTGAATTGGAGAAGTTGTATATGTTTTTTCCCCCTCATACTGTACCCTAACACGGGATCCCTGTATTTTGTATTTTCATGTCAGATCAAGCTTTTTTTTTCACACATACACTGACACACGCCTAGTTTTTCTCTGAGGTTATTTTATTATGCTTCCACCACACATTCCAACAACCAAAACTGCATATCCAATGTACAGAGTGCATGTGTGTAAGCCTGAATCCTCTCTTATCCTATCAAAAGGCACAGCTCGTGCCAGAATCACTGCGAAATACTGTTGCAATTATTTGTTTTGGCTCTGCTGATGAGCATGTGAATCTGTTCCCAGATACTGCTAGTCAAGCAGAGAGCTTGGATCTAACACTGTCAGATCAGCAAAATGTCAAAGGGGAAGAAGGGAGTGTGTGCATGTTCGGGGCCTTGATTTACGTACTGAAATTGCAAAATGAGAACCAAAGACTACTTCTCATATTCTTCAGAATGCATAAAAAATCCTTTTTTTTTCTTTTCTTTTTTTTTTTTTAAAACATAAAATCTGATATTTGCAGGTGTTGATATTTTAATACCCCTTTAAACCCCTTTTAAAATGACACTTGCTTTTTATTTGGTTGTTTTTTACCATGAAAATAACTGCAAAGTGTTCTTATGAAGGACTTCTGTCATCATAAATAATGTTGTCTTTGTCTGCAGTTCATTGACAGTGATGAGGACAACGATGGTTACGTGGACACAGATGAGGAAGTTTCCAATGGAAGAGTGAATCTGCTGAATGGCAGTGGGCCTCCCTACTTCCACGGCTACCTCTACATGAAGAGTTAGTAGCTTTAGCAAATCGCTGCCCAGCAGGCATGCAGATGTTTATGCACAGCTGAACGTGGCTTATGTGGTCATATCCTCAATTTAAGAGATGTTTTATAGGCCTTCTTTGTTTCTCTCTTCCTTACTATTTTTTTGCTGTTCTAATGCTCCTATTGTGTATTCTGTTGTTGTTTATTTTTGTTGATTGTAGCTTGAATGTTTAGTCTCAAGAGGATGTATGCGTGCGTGCATGTGTGTGTGTCTGTGAATATGACTGAAATAAATTGACATTTCACATGAAACAACAAAAATGAAAATCCTTTCTTTCTCCTTCCGCACTCTTTCAGGTGGCCTGATGATCCCGTGGCGTCGTCGCTGGTGTGTGCTGAAAGATGAAACCTTCATGTGGTTTCGGGCAAAGCAGGACTCTGTCAAATCCGGCTGGCTTTACAAGAAAGGAGGAGGAATGTCTACTCTGTCTCGACGCAACTGGAAGATGCGCTGGTTCGTTCTGCGAGACTCGAAGCTCATGTACTTTGAGAATGACAGCGAAGAGAAGCTCAAAGGAACCATTGATATCAACACAGCCAAGTAAGATCTATTCTAAATCGGGGGGGGGGGGGGTGTTAAAAATCGTGGTTCTTTTCTCCTTTATGTGTAGCAGAACAATACATTGTTACATTTTGGTCAACTCTGGGTTTTTCTCTACAGGGACATAGTGGACAATCATGAGAAGGAAAATGCACTGAATATTGTGACTGACGAGAGGACCTACCACATCTATGCAGAGTCCCCAGAAGATGCCAGGTACAGTAATCCTCAACCGGCTGTGGCTGTTTTGGAAGTAGTGATTTACTTTGTCATCGCTTCCTTGTAGACGTAATATGTGGAAATAAAGTTCCCCCTTGTGGTCGCCAATGGAAGTTCACGCTGTAATTTTCACTTCCATATTTGCTGACTTCTCCCTCGTTTACTTTCTGCCCTCCCTCTGACCCCATCCAGTGGTTGGTTCAATGTGCTGAGTCGGGTCCACAGCGCCAGCCCGGAGCAGCTCATGGAGATGCACCATGAACAGGCCAACCCCAAGAATGCAGTGGTTAGTGCTGTTTTACCTCTCTGCTGCCTGGGCCATAGCACAAGCTTCATTTTTCAGCAATAATCATGAAGCGTGTAACTGAATCGGCTGAAGTATGATGTTCCAGATTAGGGTCATATAGTAATTTGAGCAGAAGAAGCTTAATCCAAACATTAGTGTGTTATTTTTCATATTCACGTACATTGTAGTTAATAACTTTCACTGATATAGAAATGAAATAAGTAGAAACAGACAACAAGACAAAAAACTACCCAGTACATAGAAACAAGCTAACAAATATGTTAAATTTAACTTACTTATTACTATTAAACCAATTTACTCAGCTTTAATCCACCTTCTTTCTCCCCACAACACATGTAATGCAACCATATTTTCTCTGACAGCACTAATTTTAGTATCCCATGAAGAAAACCCACCAAGGAAAATATTTGCACATGTGCCAACAGTTAGAAACTATATGTGAACTCACCCCTCTCTTCTCTGTCCAGGGCACACTGGATGTGGGTTTGATTGATTCTGTCTGTGCATCAGACAACCCTGACAGGTGAGAAACGGCCGGTGAACTGAACCCACGTCTGGTCAAAAGATGTGTTTAAACAATAGTCTGAGTTAAAAAACGTGTGTTGTCTTTCCAGACCAAACTCGTTTGTGATCATCACAGCCAACCGAGTGATTCACTGCAACACAGACACGCCTGAGGAGATGCACCACTGGATCGGCCTGCTGCAAAAATCCAAGGGAGATTCCAGGGTTGACGGACAGGAGTTTTTAGTCAGAGGTCAGTCAGCAGAGATACACACCTGGAAAGTATGAAAGTCGATTCATGTACTTACTGTATGTATCAGGCAGTACACTAGGCCTCAGGTTTTCAGAATCACAGTTTTTGTGATACTGAAAAAGATAAATGCTTTGAAACTGTTAAGGAAAGGAAAAATCAAAGATGATTGATCGACGATATATAAAAAAATGCTCTAAATCAAAGAGTAATTAAATCATTTATCCGCCTCCAGGCTGGCTGCATAAAGAGATGAAGTCGGGAGCGAAAAGCACCTCTCTGAAGCTGAAGAAGCGCTGGTTTGTTCTCACCACAAACTCTCTGGACTACTACAAGTCGTCAGAGCGCAGCGCCTCCAAGTTGGGAACTCTGGTCCTCAACAGCCTCTGCTCTGTGGTGCAGCCAGATGAGAAGGTCTTCAAAGACACTGGTCAGTTCACTGTCAACATTATTCTCAGTCATCTTGCTGTTAATTCTTATAGGGAAATATACCAAAGTGGTTAAGCCTTAGTCAATTTAAAGGTTTGAAAGGTGTATTGATCTTCTGTATTTTTATTTTTATTTTACAATATTTCATATCTGCTATTTTGTCAGATTTGAGCTGTTAGGGTTCACTTAAAAATATCTCTGACCTGTTAAGTCATTTGAGGTTCTTCCAGGGAGATATTTTGTCTGTTCTCTGTTGTTCTCTGTTATAATTATTTTGCTCCATGTTCATGCAGGTTATTGGAATATAATCGTCCATGGGCGTAAACACTCTTACCGTCTTTACACCAAAATGCTGAATGAAGCCATGCGGTGGGCGAATGCCATACAGGGAGCGATAGACAGCAAAGTTCCCATCGAAACGCCAACACAACAACTCATCAGGGACATCAAGGTATTAAAGGATTCAGTGGGCTGTTTCTCCAACTACTCTGTGTACAATGGGTGGAGATTTCATGCCACAATTATACAATGTTTAACTTGCTAGATGCACTAATTTAATTAAAACAAATAACATTTAACTTCATTTTAACTCCAATTCTTTTCAGTCATGCAAGCCTTTGCCAAGGACACACACTGTAGTAAAGTGAGGTATTTGTACTCACTACGTGTGTGCCGTGATCTTCTCTAAGTCTTACTTCTTTTTCCTTCTTTTGCACTCAACTGTTTGCTGGATTTACTGCATTGACACTGAAATTACTGCTTTATTATTCTTTCTAATCTGGCTTTGCTTAAGATAATTCTTGAAGACTTTTGTGAGATCACTGATCCCGTCTTTCTGTCTCTGTAGGAGAGCAGTTTGAATGCGGAGGCCGTGGAGCAGACGTACTGGAGGAACCCCATCCTGAGATATACCCAGCATCCTTTGCACTCCCCTCTTCTACCTCTGCCTTATGGAGATGTCAGCGTCCACTGTGAGTGTTATGATCTGCAGCTACTGTTGATTCTGATAGATGAGATACCCTAACAGTGCTGGTGGGGGCAACACATTACAAGATCTCAGATCAGTTTTTTTCTTTTGTACCTTTATAATCTATACGTTTTTCAGTTTATGTCATTTAAACTTTCTGTATCAAATAGTGGGATCTCATCTAATATTTATTTAAAGACTTAAAACTAAAAGCCACTTAAACCCTGTTTGTTGTGTCCAGATTACAAGGCATTAAAATGCAAAATTATGAAACTTTTAGCAATACATTTTGGAGAGATCACATATAATAAAGTAACTAGTTTGGAAACTTGTTTTACTTGCTGATCTGTAATTCAAATCTCTCTGTCTCTCTTTCTCTCAGTGCAAAAGGAAAAGGGTTACACCAGCCTGCAAGATGAGGCCGTGAAGATTTTCAACTCACTGCAGGAAATGGAGGCAGTGTCAGACCCCGTGCCAATTATCCAGGGAATCCTGCAGACCTGTCAAGACTTGAGGTCATTAAGAGATGAGGTCTACTGTCAGCTGATCAAACAAACCAATCACGTCCCTCACCCTAACAGTCCTGCCAATCGTGCCCACTGGCATCTCCTGACGTGTATGAGCTGCACCTTCATGCCCAGCCGTGGCATCCTACGCTACCTCAAGTTTCACCTAAAAAGGTACGGGTCCACTTTCGGACATTGATGTTTAATCATAGCAATCCAATCCTTCAAATACTCCGCAGTTTACTGTATTTTGTGTCTTTGGGTGTTCTCAGGATAAAGGAGCTGTTCCCCGGTACAGAGATCGAAATGTTTGCTCACTTCATCGGTGAGTCTCTGAAGAAGACCAAGACCAGGGAGTTTGTTCCCTCCCAAGAAGAAATAGTAGCACTGCTTACAAGACAGGAAATGACCACCACAGTCTACTGCCATGGAGGAGGATCCTGCAAGATCTCCATTAACTCACACACAACCGCTGGAGAGGTAGTCGAGCTGCAGTCACACTGTTACCTAGGATTTCTAAATGTTACTCAGCAAGATATTAGTATTTCCTATTTACACAAACTCTGGCTTGCTTTGCCTAGGTGGTGGAGAAGTTGATCAGAGGTCTGGCTATGGAGGACAGCAGGAACATGTTTGCTCTGTTTGAGCACAACAACACTATAGACAAAGCTGTGGAGAGCAGGGTCCTTGTGGCTGATGTTTTGGCCAAATTCGAAAGGTATGTTATACAAGATCATGAGTTACTTTCTATTATATTATTATAAATTCAGGGTCCTTAATCTGTTGAAGTACATAGAAATGTGTTTGGACATGATAATGATATGAGTAGGTTATATTATAAGTGACTCTCTTGTGGCTTTGTGAATTCTCATCAGACTGGCTGGCAGTGAAGAAGCCGAGGATGAAGGCCAGTGGAAACTCTATTTCAAACTCTACTGTTTCCTGGATGTGGAGAGCATGCCCAAGGAAGGAGTGGAGTTTGCGTTCATGTTTGAGCAGGTATGTCTACCTTGCATCGCTATGCTTTGTCAAGGGTCTTTTTAATCACATTTTGGGGCTCATGTTGAACTCTTGCGTTGTTCCTTCAGGCCCATGAAAGTTTGACCCGGGGCCACTTCCCTGCCCGTGAAGAGACCCTGCAACACCTGGCAGCTTTACGCCTGCAGTTTCTATATGGAGACAAAGCCCGAGCCACCTGGAGCCTGGAAAATGTCTATCCTGTGGGCCGTCTACGCAGTCGCATCCTACAGTTTACCAAAGTGGGTGGCGCCTCAGGGTCCGGCCAGACTTTGGAGCGTCGGAGGACCAGCTTCCTGGATGGGACCCTGCGTCGAGGCCTGAAGACGGGTTCAATGAAGAAGCAGCGCATGGAGGAGGAGCAGATGCTGGAGATGTGGATAAAGGAGGAGATGTCTGCCACCAGGGCGAGCATCCTGGAGAAGTGGTCCCGCCTAAAAGGTCTGGTCCAGCACCAAGCCATGCTCAAATATATGACCATCATCAAGGAGTGGCCTGGCTATGGATCCACACTGTTTGACGTTGAGGTAAGTTTACTAGGTCTTTGATGTCAATCAGGTTTTAATGCCAGTAGGGACATAACCTTTTCGCTGAGTACCTATCCAATAACAGTGCTCTCTTTTACCCAAATCTGTGTACCTCACTGTGTGGAAGTAGGTAACATGGTTGCTATGGAGCTAAAAACTGAGTTGGTGTAGAAACTTTCTGGGCGATACCCAATACGCAAAGGTATTGGCTTTGATACTTATAGCATGTTGATGATATTTATGGGATATTGTGTGTGTGTCTCCATAGTGCAAAGAAGGAGGCTTCCCTCACGATCTGTGGTTGAGTGTGAGCGCTGAAAACGTGTCTGTTTACAAGAAAGGAGAGCCAAAGCCTCTGGAGACCTTCCCATATGAGCACATCATCTTCTTTGGTGCTCCACAACCCTGCACCTACAAGATCACTGTGGATGAGAGAGAAATGTTCTTTGAAACACCACAGGTACTTATTTGTTTCTAATCTTTTTTTCTGTAAAAAAAAAATTAATTGGATACGTTTCAGTTGGTTGCCTGAAAAATTTGACTGCAAAAATGTAGGAAAAAGTCAGCACTCCAGTGGTGGGTAAAACAGTCAAAGAATCATTTCATGTCTTGACAATTTTGGTGAATTTTATTTATAGTTAATGGAGTAACAAAACTGCTGATGAAGTTTTGTCTCTAAGTTATAAAATTCATACAAATGATCAAGACATGAGCAGATTCATGAGGAGATTCTTTTGCGTTTTTTCATCTACCGGAGTGCCTTTTTCACCAAATTAATTTTGAGGAAACATGCAGTTTTGTTGCTTCTCTTCTCTGCTGACTGTGTTTCATTTGTTCATCCCCAGGTTGGAGAGATCACAAAGATCATGAAAGCCTACATAAACATGATCGTGAAGAAACGGTGCAGTGTGAAGTCAGTGTCCAGCTATGGTAGCAACTGGATCAGGTGATTGACAGGACAGGACACAATACACCTGACCCCAAACAAGCATGGAGAGAGAAGACACAGAGATGACAAGAGGAACAAATCACCTCAACAGAGACTTTGACAAGTTTTGTAGCAGACAAACCCCATCTGGAAAGATTCCTTTCTATAGAGACACAAAAAAGGTGACATCTTTACTGCTTCTGGCAAAAGTGAGGACACTCAAGCATTTGCACCATTTTAAGCTTTGCAGTCATCCCGAGTGTTGCTTTCCTCCATGCAGTCTCCAAACATGTACACTGGTCATTTGTCACGTTACTTGAAATGTAATTCAGGTATATTTTAGTGGATTTTTTTTAATAACAAGAAAAAGTTGACTGAGCTTGCATGCTCTTGGTTTTTCCACCAAACCTTGTATCATTAACAATTCAAGACATTCATATCGAAATCAGGACTTTTTAATTTCCAAAAGAATTCATTTCTTTCAAGTTAATATCCCAAACTGCACTTTTATTCAAGTGTTTTTTCTACAGAACATCACGGCCCATTTAATGAATGTTCTCCTGAATGGAGATTCCCTCAGGTTAATGTGTAATAGAACTGTAAACATCCCAGGGAGATTATCTCCCTCAACTTGCCTTATTTAGCTTTTTATTCTGACTATTCTGGACTAATAGTTTTAGTGCTGATGTGGCCTTTCAGGAATGGAATATAAACTGTTGAGGGGTAGTTATGGCTTCCACGGGTGCATGTGTCACAAAAGCACATCCCTAACTTAAAGAAAATACAATTTGCCTTTTATAAAAGACAGAAACGCAGAAAACAAAGAAATTAAATGTGAAAAACCACAGAGTAAGCGGAAGTGCAAAGTCTATAACCACTGCACTGAAGTATTTTCTCAAAATTACTGAAATAAACCGAACAATTTGCGCTTCTATCCTGCACCAAGTACTCTGTTGAGCTGTTGTACTTGCACACTAAGTTGAGGTAATGTCTTTGAAAGTTTTTTTGTAGCTAAGACTGATGTTGCTTGTTTAGAACGTCTGTGTCTAAGGAGTGTTTTATTGTGGTTTTTTTTTTTTTGTGACGTCAAAGCCCACGTGAGGGTGGGGTATTTATTTATTGCAGTATCAGTGGATTGGGAGAAAAATCAGAGAAGATGAGCAGACTCACCGAGGTGAACAGTGGGCTGGAAATGTGTTGATGCAGTTTTGCTTGTACTGTTGTTTTTCTATTTGTCTATTCAGGGACACAAAGTTAACAAGATTCAGAAATAGACAAGTTGTTCATTACTTACTATCAATTTTGTCCAGATGGTGCCCTGTTTCTGAGCGTTTCGTCAACATAAAAATAACTGTGTTGCCCTCAAAACCCAACAGGCTCAATTCCTTTGATTGTCTTGTTTCCTCTCATAGGCCACTGTATATGAACACAAAGAATTCAAGCCTATGCCAATCAAATTACAGTATAGTTCATGATAGGAATATGATCCACACATAATGAGCTTAGTATTTACCTCACATTGCATCACTGTCTTCCATTGCTCTCCAATCGTACTCACTTAGGCGATCTGGTCAGCTGCCGGCGGCCACACCAGAGACTGATCTTACCATTGACGATGACTGTACCTTGAGATTTCTGATTGTTTTCGAGAAGAAGAAAAAAAAAATCAGAAAATGTTTTATATCAGAATTTAAAGATGCTTTAATAAATTATTGTATTTCAAAAGCTGCTTTGTGTTTGTGTTACTGTCGTCTCAATTTCTTCTCTGGCTCTGATGATGTCATCTGGGTTATCTTGACTTGGGTTAGGAGACTGAAAGTGTTCAGCTGAAAGCCTGCATTATAAAAAGGGGTTGTAGAGTTTGAAAGATGTAAGTGTTTGCCGGTCGGGGACTGTGAAAGAGGTCATTGATGCATTATGGGAAGTGAAGGATCTAGAGGGGTTAAAATCAGGATACATCAGCCTCCTCCAACATGCTGGAAGTGCAATAATAAATTCCTGGAGTATCCCCTTTAATAACTGGGTTTCATAACCTGTCAAGCTGTTGTAAATGCTAATATATTGTTAATGAATTGACTTTGGTCATTCTCAGTAACCCTTTTTCAGAAGGTAGGTGGTCATTGGAGATGTCCTCGTGTGTATATGTGTGTGTGTGTGTGTGTTTTCATAAAACTTAGTTGATCATATAAACTATACTAAGAACATATGTTTGTCATTTTTTAATATGCATATTGTGAACTATCTGGAATATGACTAAATGGACATGACTGCATGAACTGCTAAAGATTTTGTTAGGGAAAAAACACCCAAAATCTAAAAAGAATGGGGGAAACAAAAAGGCTAAAGGGACAAAATATGTGGTCTGCTGAAGGAGGATAAACACTTGTTAGAGACAGTTTTCACAACCTGGCAACCCAAAACTTGTTCTCATTGATGTATTTAGTAAATAATGTACTAACTATCCATAAAGTCATTAGTTACAGCATGAATCTTGTTAGTAAGTTCTACCAGCTTTGTGTTTTTGGACCGTTTTTATTCACACTCAGGGAAAATACAAAACAAACGGACTAATTCCCTGCAGTATGTTATGCTGTGTTTTCTGGGATCAATTATAACATTATATTCGGTTAAGAGGCTTCACTTTGCAGCTGTTTGATGACACCAGCGTCAGGAGTTCGTGACGTCAGCCCTCGTGAAGCAGAGGTCCACCCATCAGTTGGACAACAGACACGAGAGTTGGGCTGTTATTTCTCCACAGTCGTGTGTTTCCACTCGTGTCACAATGTTTACAGTTAAAAGCGCTCCAGTTATTGTTTTTACCATCATTTTCTATGTCACTGTGACCACAGAGGGGCTGACATCGACCCTTGCTCCAGCTTCGGGTAAGTTTTTTTTTTCTTTTTCTTTTTTTGGCTGTTGTGCCTTGTTTTGGTCAGGAGGCTGTCACATGACGGCAGCAAAATGGATTTTCAGTAATCATCATGAAATCTCAATTTGTTGTCATGGCTCGCCTGTTAGTTTCATAATTGGACATGTGTTTGTATTCTGCAGAAAGCAAACTTTACCCTTCTGGTAGCCAAGTTTCGGTCTGACTTACTGTAAACTCTTTTGTTGTTCATGATTTGTTACTGGGAGCAGAAAAGAAAACCTCCATTATGATTACTTCTTCATTTCCTGTCTTGTTAGCAGTGGTGGACGGTCACGTCTTTAAAATATTTTTTATCACTGTACAGTTTTCTTCTTCTTCTTCTTCTTCTTCTTCTTCTTCTTCTTCTTCTTCTTCTTCTTCTTCTTCACAGATTTCATTTTAAAAGCGTGTGATAAACTTTTACAATACAGTGTACACTTAAAGATTAAAAGTGTGGTTTCTTCTCAAACTTTTTGGCTTAGTGTCTATGTCAGGGCCCGTTGTTAGATGTCTAATAGAGATTTTCCCTTCGAGATTACTCATTTGGTTTCAATTAAAATAACCTAACTGATTAAGGCCCAAAGAATTTCAAGTATCTAATATATCACAAAAAAAGCAAATATTAGAGAAAAGTCCAAAAAATGAATATAGATTTGTGTATTTTCTTTTCTTTTCTCCTATTCTCATTAATCTTTACACAACCCCTCAGATTTATTTGGTGACCCCTTTGGAGGAGGTCTGACCCTGCTGGGAACCATTTCACAAAACTCCCTAACTGTATCTAAAGTAGATAAATAAGCTCAACCTCATCCAGCTATGACAGTAAAAACATCATCATAACATCATGATAAAGCAATATGTAGTTACATATGGGTTACATAGTCCATATTTCAGCAGAATGAGTCCAAGTATTACTTTTCGCTTATGTACTTTTACTTACAGTCCTCCACCACTTGTAAGTACATGTATCAGTTTGAGCCTATACAGTGAAGGGAGGGGCAGTAACCTGCTTTAAAAAGTTGATTTCTTTGTTTCAGGTTCTTGTGCCTCGAGATCCAACACCAGTTGTAATGAATGTCTGCAGAATGTGACAGTAAGTCTCCTAAAATCCAGCAAGACAAATACTGTAACCATCCTCAGTTTGGTTAGAGAAGTGCTGCCATAAATACCAAAGATAAGATAATCCGCCTTGTGTGTGTTTGTTGTAGTGTTTGTGGTGTATACCAACCCAACAATGCATCGACTACCCGGTGAGGAACATCCTGCCCCGCAAGAGCCTGTGTCCGCTAAACGATGCACGATGGGGCCTGTGTTGGGGTAAGAATGACCAAACTTTACTGATCATTAATGTCGAATGTGTGTGTGTAACCTGCAAAGATTGTTGATATTGGGGTTTGATATTTGGGAGTTTGTGGGACAGACTCCAAAGAGAAGATATTATTCAGTGTACAAAAAAGCTGAAACTGATAATTAATTGATTCATTGATTAGACAGTTAACGGAAAGTTATGTAACCAGTTAGATAAGCAATTAATAATTTAAATGTTGCTTTTCTCTGTCTTATGTGGATGTAAACTGACTATTTTTTGGATATTTTGTTGGACAAAACAAGCAATTTGAAGAAGTTACCTTGGGCTTTAGGATTATTTGACACTCTGACACTTTATGGGTTAAACAATTAATAGAACTATTTGGCAGATTAATCGATAACCATAATAATTAGTTGCACCTCTTTCCTCAGACAAAGATATTTGTTGTTGTGCAATACTGAATTAGTTGACTGGAATGATGATTTAATAACTGATAGACAAACAATAATAAACATCTCCTTAAAATTTCATGATCCACCAACAGCCCAAGTAGCTGATGAAGGCAGCCAAAGTAGACAAGTAGTAGTAGATTTTCACATTTTGTCTGTTTTTTATTTCCAGTAAACTTCCAGATTTTGATTATAACCATGTCCGTGCTGGCTGGCATCATCTTCATTGCCATTCTTGTTTGCTGCTGCTGCTGCTGCAAGTGTGAAAGAATTGGGTAAGCATTAAGTCACATGAAGTGTTGGTTGTGAAATCGGGTTCAACATGGAAAGGGAGGAGGGATGAGCAACACAATAGGTTGTTATTCTGCAAGGCTGATACCGCCGTCTCCAAAGCCCTGCCAGAGTCTGTGGCCGCAGTTTAGCTCTGAAAATAACTTTTCTCTTTCCATCAAGATGCCTCTTCTAAAAACTAGTAAATAAAGGCAGAAGAGGAAACAGTGATAGTCACGTTCAGAGTATCGGATTGATTTGTTTTGTCATGATGTATTAGGCTAAAAAGAAAGCACACCCCCACTTGGTTTACTGTATGTTTCAATGCAAGCTTTAATTTAGAAAAAAACATGTAATGAAGCATGAAACATGTAAACTGTAATGAATACATATTCTGATATTCCAGAAACAAGAGACAAGACGCAGAGGTGGAGCGACAAACCCGTGCGAGGAAGTCTCGTCAAAAAGTGAAGTAAGTGGCTGTTGAATAGAAGTCTAATAGTAATAAAATAACAAAACTATAACTATTTACAGACATTTGCTAGTTTATGCCTCTGTCATTATAACAATATCCATCAAAGAACATAAGACTTCAGCATGTTGATGGATAAACTGGGGCTGCAACAATTATTTGATTAATCCATTAGTCAATCAGCAGATAAATTTATCACAGACTATTTTGAAAATCAATGTTTTTAAAGAAAAATAAGACAAAATTCTGTGTCCAGCCTCTTAACTAAATATCTTTGGATTGTTGACAATCGGTGACAAAACAAGACATTTGAGAACGTCATCTCGGAGTGGTTGATAATGAAAATAATTGCTAGTTGCAGCAGTTCAAGATAAACATTGAACTTGTTTGCTTGTCAAAAAGGATTTTGGGTCTGAAATATGTTGATAGTGAGGTCTGAAAAGATGTTTATATCAGCAAATGTCCACCACATTACTTGACTTTGAAAAAAATGTTTAAATTTGAAATAGGGTGTGCAGGTACCATCCATATATTACAACAATAGTTTGTTTTAATCCTTAGGTGAGAATTCAGATCATCTAAATGGACACTGCAGGTGTGAATGCAGCCAGTATTATGTTGTCTGACAGTTTGTCTTCTGCTCATACAGGAGAAAAGAAATGCAGCTGAGGCACGATGAAATCAGGCAGAAATATGGTGAGACACATTTCCTGTTTGTGTGGTTTGAGTGGGTTAAGACATTTAAATTTGGAATATCAAATATGTGGCTATGCTCAGTTTGCTTGCACAGTAATACAACAACAGCACAATGAATAAAAAATCCTAATAGGGAAAAGATAACCTTCATATTTTAGCAGGTGATGTATAAAAAGGGAGAAAACTGAAAACAATCAGAGAAAAATCAACACAAACAACAACAAACCCATAGCACCATCTGCTGGAGAAAAGCTACACTGTACTTACCTGAAGTAGAATTCCAAGGTTTTTGACAACACTGTGTCTTTTTTTTTCAAAGACAATGTTTTTGAAACACAAGTTTAATGTGTTTAACCCACAAATTCGAATGTATTCAGCCAGTTTACACAACTCATCTGGGTGAAATGTCTGTAGCTGTACTGTAATGGATACAATATATTGTTCTCTATTGCTTTCTTTAGGTCTCGCCAAGGATAATCCATACTCTCGTATGGACCCTAATTAAGAAGAATCCCATTGATGATTTCCTCTAAAAATGCCTCTAGATGATCTTATTGATGCCAGTAACATTATGATACAGCTTATCATTGGGATAGGCTGTACAAGTAGCATATGATAAACTGTGATTATCTGATTTATTGTTCAGTGCTTTCGCAAAAAAAAAAAAATGACACCAAGATGTTCTGAAATCATTTTGACTGAGTGTGCACTATATTTCAAACATGATCTCAGATGTTATTTCATCATTGTTTAAATTTTTGTGGAGATATATTAGTTTTACATTTCACATGCATTAATTTTAATGCAAATCACTTGAGTAAAATCTACTCAGTTAACCTGTAATGAAAACTAGTTGTAAGGGTAAACCTGTTAAACATGTTATCCACCATGACACGCAAACACTCCCACTTGGATTAATTCTGCATGAAATGCAGTATTGTAAAAGTTCTGCATCTCCGCATCAGATCAGTGTTTGTGTTGCTTCTTTTATAACCAGCTGTTTCATTTTCATAATGTATTTGAAATATACATCATTTTACCGATATCTATATTACAACATTTATTTTTATATCAAAAGTTCATTTGTAACATGCATGTGACACGTTTTTACATGGTTAATAAATGTCTGTTTTGTTCCAGAACTTTCTTTCTTCATGGTTGTGGGATCTTGGATTACATGTTAAGTGTTTTTGTGCACAAGACAGTTTATGGACCATACATTTCGAAATTAAATGAATAAGTTGTTAAATGCTTTTTTGGGACTTGCATTATTTTATTTTGCATTATAACAAGCTCAAATTTCATCTGTATAAATCAATTTCCAAATTCACAACTTCCCATATTTCCCATTACCACCCAAACGCATAAACTAAGCAGAATTTTCAGGAAGGAAAGGGAAAAAAGAAACAATATAATACTGAAAGAAAAGTATAAACACACAAATCCACCTCATCATTTCACTCAGCTCTCTATTAAAGAAACATGCCAACTTGAGGAAGTGTTTTCCTGCCCTATTCACACATCCTATATTACAGACATTCTAATGCAGAAACACTCTGTCAGCTAATTGTGAAAGCAGGGACGTCATGTGTCACCGAGTTCTTGAGAACCGTTATTGCAGTCTGGCAATAACGGTTCAACGAAAACTGTGAAATTCACAACATATCTGTGAATGATCAACCAATATTGTTGGATTTTGGAGTGTTTCTGTACCCTCATCTTCCCTACATTTCCAGCAGGCAACAGAATAAAAAACAAATCTAAATGACCTACTATGTGTCCAGTAGTAAAAATATTTTAAATTGTTTAATAACCTTTTTTATTTAAATGGTTTTAAAGGGTAGGTTCATAATTTTTAATGTTTTTCTTAAAACATTGTCCATATGAACACTGAAGGAGGTTTTTCCTCGCTGTATTCACTCCTCCTGTTCATACTGGCTGTTAAAAGATCCACTTCAAATACGCTTTCAGTGCAAGTGGTGAAGGCCAAAGTCCACAGTGTGTCCACACAGTCGTTTTGTGCAAAATCTATTTAAAAGCTCATTTGAAGCTTATATGAAGCTTCAGCAGTCTGAATTAGTCATATCAAGCGCATATCTGACACATTTAGTGTTTTTAGCATCAAATTCCCTCTTTGTGTTTCCTCAGACAGTGTTTTCCTGTTGAGCTGCAGTGGCACTAAAAACAGTAACGCTGAAAGACATCTACTTGATTTTACTCATTTGGATGACTGAAGCTTCATATTAGCTTCAGATAAACTCTGCAGAGAAAGAGGCTTGTGTCCCCTATCAGTTACCTTATAAGTGCATTATGGAGGGATTTTCTAATTGTCAGTGTGAACAAGAGGAATGATTATGGCAAGAAAAACATTTTTCAATCTTCATTTTGGCACCTGACTGTTGTTTTAAGACAGACTTGAAAAACCTTTTCATGTTATTTCAAATATTTGACAATTGAGAGTTGCTGCAGATTTTATCCCATTAATAAGAAATGTGAATCCTGACGCCATATGTATTTGAAAAGTGATTGATTGATTTTATTATTATTATTATATATAATCCCATCATACCTCTGGTTGCTTGGTTTGTTGGGTTTCTGGGACTCACTGCAAGGCTTAATTTTAATTAGCAAATTCTTTGGATCCTTAAAAGAAAACTTCTTCTTCTTTCTTATTAAGTTTCTCAAAGGTTTCTCAGCAGAAGGGCCCTTTTGTTTCACCTTTCTCACGGGGATGCGCAAATTAGCTTGCGCGCTCACGTATCCGCGGCCCCGATGAATATGGAGCACGTGACCACTTTGGTCGAATTACATTTTAAATTTCAGTGCGCGCTCCCGGTCCAAACGACAGAGCCGACGGGACAGATAACCCGCTCAGTGCTAGCAGCCTGTCTCCACGTTATTAATAAAAACCCGCAGGATGTCCGAAGAAAAGCCAAAGGTCAGTACTTGTGTTTCTTCTGAGGAGCATCGTGTTTACCGTTAAGCGCTGATGATGCCAGTAGCAAGTTAACGTTAGCACGTAATGCTAAGCTACCAGCTTCCAGGCTACAGATGGCGCATTTGAGCGGGTAGAAAACAAAGGTTGACCAAATTTGCGGATCTTTTTTGGCTTTTATGCGCACATTCTGCGTTTGCACTGTTCTCCTAATATAAAAAGGCGCCGCTGCTTCGTGCTTGTCTGCTGTTTAAAGTATGTGAGCTTGTGTCGGTGTCAGAGAAATGCAAGTGAAATGAGTGATTTGTGCTTTTCCTTTCATTTGCGCCATTGTGGCTTTCTGCGCCAGTTTGTACATGTACTAGCATGCAATGCCAACCAACGGAAGAACCGAATAAGCGTTTACAACGTTATGTGCGGTGTTTTTGGATGCTGCAGCCTGCTTTCAGAGAAGATCCTCTATATAGAGGTTGCTAATTTAGCCGGCTAGTTGAGCTAGCTGTTTGCTAACGTTTGAGTGTGCTCGGTTACCGGTTTGTCGCCGCTGATGACGGCTGTTTGTTGCAGGAAGGCGTGAAGACGGAGAACGACCACATTAACCTCAAGGTAGCCGGTCAGGATGGGTCGGTCGTACAGTTCAAAATCAAAAGACACACTCCGCTCAGCAAACTCATGAAGGCATACTGCGAAAGACAGGTAAGTTCATCCTGAAACACTGCAACTTTCACATTTCTTGTCCCCCTCCAGCTAATTTTAACAGCTGTTTGTATTAACTGTGGGTTTGTTTACATTTCCGATGGGATGCAAAAGCCTCACTGAAATGTTGCACCTGTGTTTTTTGTCTTTTTTTTTCACAGGGATTGTCAATCCGTCAGATAAGGTTTAGGTTTGATGGACAGCCAATTAATGAAACAGACACACCTGCACAGGTTGGTGACTCTTCAAATTTCACAACATGATTCACGAAAAGCCCTCCCAGTCCAGTCATGTAGAGGATTAGTGTGTGGGATTTAGTTTAAAGGAACGCAGTATGTTTATGGGATCAATTGTCAGTCATTAAGTACCTTTAATTTATTGACTTCTTTAGGAAGAGTGCTTTAGTGAGGGCTGGAGATAATAAAAAAATATGTAATTACACGAAATTGTTTTGTCTATGTTGCTCTTGAGCTGCACAATGGAGAGTAGAAACATTTTAACATCATCACATGAACATGAAATGTTAGATGCAGGATAAATTACTATATTATCATTCGTGGCTGGTATTTTACTGGTTGTCGAATTACAGAAATGAGAATGGACAAAATCAGATTTTCTGGGCTTCAGACAACTAAACTGCTGAAGTAAAAGTGAATACAGTATAGTAAGACAAGACAAGACAAGACATCCTGTCAGGTGTATTAACAGGTTGCATTAGTCATATTCTTTGCTGTTGATAAAATATTACGTATGTTTCATTTTAATGTTGCATGATACATTCAGCACTATTTCTTTTCATTATGTTATGAAAGGGCAGATGAATTAAGTTCACATGCAACAAAGCCTGTCTGTTTAGTTTGTGTTCAGAGTCCTGTTGTAATTGCTTTTAAAAATAAAATAAAAAATAAATTATTATTTGTAATTGCTTTTGGCTAATTTGAAATGTTTACACTTAATTGAGTTGATAACAAAGAATACAGTTCATCAGGAGCAGTATTAAGGCACCAGTATAGTCAGTCAGATCTACTTTTATGATAGTTGAATTTGAAAACGCCTTCCCCCAAAGAGTCAGGCTCATTTATTTTTCATTCTTTACTCAACTATTTGTCACTTTTCATGTGAACAAGTGAATAACACTGTGAATGCCTTCCTGTCTGAAAATGTGCACCGTTATCCCCGTATTTAAACAATATTGTATCTTTCCCCTCTCTTGCCTTTCAGTCCACATTCAAGTGCAGCCTTTTGGAAAAACTATAAATACTTTTGATTTTTACGACGAGTTTGAACAACATTTTGAGAGAACTACTTCCTTTCGAGTATAACCCGACCCTTATAATGTACCCCTTCCTGACTTGGATGATCACAACCCTCAAGAACTAACAATGATTCGTCATAGCATGTACCTAAACACTGTCAAGTTTAAATTTTTATAATGTCCAAGTTATTTCAGACTTGACAGTGAAGTCAAAGACACTTTACTTACTATTTAAACCTCATCACATGTTGACCTAAATATAATTTTATTCTTACTTACTGATCACTTAGATTTGTGGTTTGGTATAGAGACTATTTGTCAATCATTATCCGTCATTAATTTATGGGTGGTTAATCTTTAATGAACTTTGCAGAGAGAGCACATTCTTTAGGTTTTACACAATTTGTTTATGGAGGAAAAAAACATACAAAATCACACTATATTCTGGCTTAATGTTACCTGAAACAGAACATGAACAGCTGTCATGATTTCAATTTATTTTATTGAATGTGAAGAATATAATAACATTTTTGAACAGTGATTTTTGAATAAATATGAGTCAAATTTTAACCAAGAGTACTCCACATACAAAAATCTGTATCGCATCCAAAAAAAGAATAAAAGCTGAAAGTTTCCATTTTTATATATTCTGGGTCTCTTTAGGAAAAGTCATAAAATATCAGGCCAAAGAAATGCATTCAGACTGTTTTATTTTTTTTATTGCTCTCAAATGTAAAGGAAAAAAGGTCAAATTTGACATTAACAGTATGTAAGGTTAAGCAGAGCACATCAGTCATACTCCATATGTTTGCTCTGGCATAAGAACAGTTTCAAGTCATCACTAAATATGTTGTAACTGGATAAGGAAAACGCATGTTAATGGTCTAAAGTGTTCCCAGAACACATTGAGATCAAAATGCGGATCAGCCAAACCACATCAGGAGGTGGTCTCCACAGTGGTGGTCTCACATTGTGATTTGATCTCAGTCACGTGTAAATGCAATCCATATATCTTGACCACATTCTTATAAATCCACCAAGGAAAAAAATTTTCCTCGTTAAGTTAAAGAGCAACTCGGCCTCTTCCTGCTAGCTCAAGCCAACCTGGTAAAATCTACAAATGGTATCAATGAGTCTTCTCTTGCAAAAAAAGAAAAGAATAATGCCATACATTTTATCTAAAAATGGCTAAATACAAACAAATCTGACCAGACATTCAATGTCAGGTTGAGTACTCAATAGTTTTTGATACTCTTACTACAAACAAACTTTGGTTGGCACCAAAAACTATTGAGGCTACTTGAGGATAAATGTTACATGAAGATGTGCAGTAGAAAAATAAATGTTGTCTGTGTTGTTGAATAACTGATGTGTGAATGTGTTTCCTTCCACAGCTGGAGATGGAGGACGAAGACACTATTGACGTATTTCAACAACAGACGGGAGGAGCCTATTCTTAAGTGGAATGTGGACTTAACTCTCAGAAGAGCATCCACACCATTTTTTTTTCATGTTGTAATTGTTTATTGCTGTTTTTACTTATTTCCTTTTTTTTTTTCTTCCCCCCCCCATTCTGCTTGTCTCAATGTCAGGCTTTTCACAACATAAAAAGACAGGAGTGTTTTTTCACTGGAGGCCAAATCCTAGCGTTGAGATGCAAGGTCATTTTTAAAAAAACAAAAACATGTTATATTCACATAAATAGAAATTGTCCAAGACAGGAACACTTCTCAAACTAGATATGGCTTGTAATGGAAAAACCCAATGTTCTTTTGATGTCCTCCTGCATGTCTCTAACAATAAGCTGAACTACATGCCAAAATTCTTTTTATTTTTTTTTAATGTTTTCCAGATTGTTATAAGCATTTAAATTCAGGATATGGGCTCAAATATTTTAAGTCATGTACATTATAGGACTGCTTTGGAGGAACATTTCTGGATGGGAAGGTGCGGTTATTCTGTCCATAAGTGGGAGAGACTTATTTCTCATGTAACACAATTTTAGTAGTTTTTTTTTTATTTTTAGGAATGTTCAAAATAATTTGATATATCCATGCCCATTTTACCTTGAGCATTTGCTAAGAAAAATGCTTGTTTACCTCAATACTGTTGCCCTCAATGCAGATTTAAATGAATGGTAAATAAAGTACAGTAATGTTGCTGGACCAAAAATGCTAAATGAACAGTGTTCTTTAATAAAAAGGTTTGGTTAATATATAAAATGTAGATGTAAAAGACTGCTGGGTAACTGTGGTCTTTATCATCACACTACAGGAGAACCGTTCTCTTAGCATGTTGATTCAATAGTTTCCCAGCTTTTTTAAAATTATAAACACATTACCATTTATCAGTCCAGAAACTCATCTAAAGTTATATTTCAGTCAGTGTATAAATATTGAATCACTTCTGAGTTGCCAATTTGAATGTTTGTCCAAAATCTATCCAAATATTCTCAACACATGTTCAATTTGTTTTGACTATTGTGTTATTGGTAGCCATCCTGTTTTATAATGATGTCCACCTTCATTTTTAAAAGTTGACATTTGTTAGATTTGGAGGATGACATTGTCAGGTATTCCACAACTCTTTGATTTGTACATTATTTGGTGTCCCTATACTGTATACAATAAATATAGTTTGATACTCAGCCTCTTGAATTATATGTAGCCTTTATATATACAGTATTACATTATATTTCAGCTGCTACAACTTCACGTGAAATATTCACATCTTGGGATCATGCAGGCAATAAAAGACCTTGGATAAAGGGAAGGCTGCCAACTGTTGAAATGGTCATTACTTTCTCATTTCACCAGAAGTTTAAATAAATATTCTGACCACCAATTGTTGCAGACAAAAGACTTGTTTACTGCTGTGAAATTAAGAAAAAATGATTTATCTAAGCCTAAACTCATGTTTATCTGGTAGTTACAATTCAAAAAGTCAGTGAAATTAAGTGAAATATTGGAGAGAGTTCTATGTTTACAATAAAGCAGCCTGATCCAGAGCAGCCAGTACAGTTTCCACACATTAGAGGGCACCGTTGCTCTGAAGATGGAATGGATCACTGTTCCCTCTGATATCTGCATGTCTGCGCTCAGATGAATTACTTCAGCCCTTAAATTCAAACACAAAGACACATTTGTTGCTCCGGTTGAGACTTGTGAAGGCCATAACTTCATGAGCCTCCTCTTACTTGAGAGAACTTCATTTCACAGATGTTACTGAACTGAGCAGCCAAATGAACTCCCTGTGAGGCTCCTCGCACAGCGGACTGATTGTGCTGCCTTTATTTTTGGCATCTCCTTTGCATTTTATATTTCCTCGTGGAGATATCTGAAGTCTCGCATACTTCCGTAGACCTCTTGGAGATGCAGCTGCAAGGTGCCCCCTCCACCCATACATTCACGCCTCCTTTTATTGATACTGGAATAAATATGATGGTTGGTGAGATGCAGCATCCTGAAAGCAGAACTGCTGAAAGTGCACCAGCTGAACTGAGAAAATCACTATTTTGAGGGAAAGTTTGTTTTATTTTGTCTTTGTGGTGCCACTATACCAAACCATGTGTGAGGCTACAAACATTCAAATGGAAAAAACATTTTATATATAACCCAACACTCACATTACGACTAATAGATAAGATTCCCATCAATTAATTCAAATCCCTTTTTCATTCTGGCTGTGCTGTGTCACCATCAGTGTCAGGACACTTGTGAGGCAGCAGAGACACTTTGTGTTATTGTTTTAAAGCTCACTCATTGTCTAGTTTATGTCACGTGCTGCTCCACTGAGCACATACAGTAAGGACCATTTGTTTATTATTGTGACAAGATAATAGATGGATTATTGAGCCCAACTACACAGTCACTAACATATATTTAGAATAAGAGGGGGATGATTATTGTCACTTGTTTAAACCAACACTAAACTTTTGCTACAAGATATGTGCACATTAAACATACACTTCTCATGAGGTTCATGTTCATCTCTAATCTTTATACACTTTCTTAATTCAATAATAGTTGAACATTTTAAAGACTCCATATAATAATGAGTATGCTCTACATCTTTCCTCGTTATAGCTTAAATATGATATAAGACAAACAAACAAAAAAAACAAAAACAAAAAAATACAAACAAACAAACAATATATATATATATATATATATATATATATATATATATATATATATATATATATCAGTGGACAACTGTAAAAGTAAAGAAGTGGATAAGCATGTAGTTCACAACACGGGGGAGGGGTCCTCAGGCAGAGCAAATCAACTTAACTTGGAACACGCAATGATCGTATGAGGTCAGTCAGCTGTGTTTCGCATCCTCAATGTGTCCAGCCAGCTAACCTCAGATGTGACATACTCCCCTATTGAATCAGACCAGCAGCCTGAATAAAACCACTGTGCATCTGGAGAACCTCTGAAACGTCTCCAGAGTGCTGCATGCTGATGTCACCCTCTTGTGTGTCCCCACCCTGTCAGCAGATCAGATTTCGTCCCGACGCATGTTGAAGATCTTGAGGGGAGAAAAACATGTTAAGAATTGTGTTATCGTAAAATTGTTGTGGTCACTCACTCCCCTCCTGACATGTTTTTCAGCCATAAAAATACTTTCCTACCTCGTAAAAATATTAACATAACATTTACTTCTCGTTCAAATGTGTACTGAATGTTTTGAGTTCTCAAGTCATGCTTGATTAAGTTGCACCCTGGACCACGACTGGCTCCAAACTAGTTGTGAGGTCACAAATCACACTCATGTGCGCATCTTAAACTGAGATTTAAGATGAAACTTTCCTCCTTCAGCAGATGAAGGTGAAAACATCTTTCTAGAGTCAAACTCTGCACATACATCATTCTGCACAGTTAAGCTCAAAAATCCAACCAAAGGAACAAAAAGCAAAACACACTTTTGACGAAAAGTGAACAAAAGATGGTGGGAGCACTGTTCCGTGTGCAGGGATTTTGGATAGTTCTGAGTGATTGCTCTCACTCAGGTCTGGTCTGGACAAAAGATGTACTTGCTAAAGGTTTTGTCACCAAGTATCTTCATCTGAAGAGATATGTTATATTATATTACACTGATATATGAAACAAAAGAAAGAGGCTGAAAAAGCGAAACTAATCACAATAGGCCCTGTTCACAGCAGATATATTGACCCAAAGTAACAAAAGGTGTGTTACTAATACCACTAATGAGGAGAAGGAGTCATTATTAGTTATTATTAGCAACACTTTTGTGTTTCCTTTTTGACAAGTTAAAATGAGCAAATCCATCTTTTATACTGTGCTTTACCTGCTATCACAAGTCAAAACATCTACAGATTATTGTCTGTGAGGCAAAGTAACAATTCTTCCTGGATCAAGATATTTGAACAACTCAGTAATGAGTGAGTTCAGTTAAGTTCAGTTAAGTTGTGATTTGTTGACCAGAGCTACTGATTTGCACTTTATGTGCTATTTAGGAAAATATTGTTTAACATAATGTCTGGCTAACCTCAAACATGTGATGAATGTGACAAACCTTTTCCAAACATTTCCCACTGAAAAAGTGGGAAAAATCACAACAAGGTGACACCAACAGTCTAAAACCCAAAGATAAGAAGTTTACTACCACATATGACAAATAGTTGTAGATTTATTTTCAGTCAGTTCACTAAATTATTAATGGATTAGTTTTTTTTTTTTTTGTTTTTTTTTAAAACATCCAGTAGCACTGAATGGATAAATCAGTATATAAATGCAACAAATGGCCTCTTGAACAAACACTTTAACCAAAGCCTCTGTGTACATAAACAGAAAAACATACACAGAGGAAACAAAGGATTAACTTTTTATTTCACTCATTCATTCAACCTTTATTTATACTCAAGAGATCATTGAGTCATTCAAGTCAATTACAAAAGTAAACAACAAAGAGATATAGTAACAGAGAAAAGACAACCCCACAATTAGTTAATAAAAAGCCCTAAGACTTTCCAATTAGGGCAGATAAATTGATAAATAAGTTAAAATAATTCAAATGTAAGATAAATAGTTGCAAGTAGAGGTTGGGAGGTTTAAGATCAAGTTTCTAAAATGTCCAAAAGGTTTAAGTGTATTGACTTTACAGAGCTCATTTAATCAACCCTCAGCTGCCTGCAGGGGTCTGCAACTCAGGGGCCCCTGAGGGGGGTGGGGGTGGGGGGTCGCGAGGGGACATAAGTTTCACAATGGACTCAAAGTACCACAATGCAACACAGAAAATATCATCTCCTTGGCTACGGCTTTGGGAGCTACGCCCCAAGAAGAAGTGGGAGGCTTGCCCCTGAAAGGACTCATTGTAGGGAGGGATGAGAGTGTGTGCAGCCGCGGTGCATGTGTGTGTAAATGTGTGTGTGTGAGTGTGTTAGGACCCCCTCCTCCTTAACTATCCGGTCAGCAGCAGAAGGATTAGTAAAGCCAGCTCTGATCACTCACTACTAACACACGGGGGGGAGATTGCAAAGCGTGAATCATGCTCGTCGTCATTACTACCGACTGGGAGTGGAGCAGAAATTGTGCAAGATACGGATAACAGCGAAGAGAAGGTCCGTGTGGATCGAGACAAGTTTTTTCCCCAGGTCTCCTCATTCTGCCGTGAAAATGCCTCATCGGGAGCTCTGCTGCTGCTGCTGCCGCTGCTGCTCGGTCCCTCACATGTGCTTCATGCTGAAGAAGTGACCCAGCACCTGGAAGGAACCTGTACGGAGCAACAGAGAAAGAAAAAGTAAAACCCCCCTCCAACAGCGTGCGGAGATTTTTCATTTTGTCGCCGTGCGGAGATTTTTCCTGAAGTGGACGAGGGAGGGAAGGAGGTGGAGGGTGGTGGTGTTGGTGGTGGTGGGGGGGAAAGAGTTGTACTTGTTGGTGTGAAAGCGCAGCGGAGGAAACATGGGGAACGCAGGGAGCATGGACCAGCACACTGATTTCAGAGGACACAACATGCCTCTGAAACTCCCCATGCCGGAGCCAGGTGAACTGGAGGAAAGATTTGCCATCGTCTTGGTAAGCAGTCACAAACAACAACAACAACAAAAAAATCCCCCAAAAAACTGTTTGCATCTGCCTGCTCTTTGTTCCCTCCATGCTCCAGGGTCCTGGGACGGGGGACAGCTGTGTGTAGGTTGGACCCCTGTTTGTCCAACACGCCTGGTCCTTTGTTGCTTTGGGAGGAAAAAAAGGGATATTCCAACTAAAAAAAGATTTGTTTTTATTTGTGTCAGAGGGAGAGATCTGCATCTGTTGCCTTGGAAGAGTACACACTAGAGAGTTTCGGAGACATTTTCTCACAGTCTTTTTAATCCTTATCAAAGTTGTAAAGTTGTAGCAGTAATGTGAGCATATTGAACTCAACAGCAACTCAAGTCAGTCTTTTACAACTCAACAAGTTTGCCTTTGAAGTATCTAAAAATATGAGGCAGCATTTGAACTTTTTTAACTATCATGGTAAAACACATCAAACATCTTATTTTGGCCCCTAAATTCAGGATACTAAATGTTTATCCAGTAGTCTTCTCATTTAGCAGGCTCAATGCTTCTAAATTTCCAAATGTTATCACATGAGACACCTGCAGTCATAACACAGCAAATTATTGGTTTTATGGCTGTCCTTTTTTTTTTCTTTCGCCCCAGATTTTATGAGTGTAGGCTCTGGTTCACTCCTTGAAGCTGTACAAGTGCCCGGCATGCCAGGTCCTTTTGAAACATCTGTCACATCATAAAGTGTCAACATGCAACGTCTGTCGACAATTACGCTACCTGTAAAATGAACGTTGGACAAGCCAGGTGTTTTAGAGAGGTCCCCAAGACTTTGGCTTGGATGAGTAGCGCAGAAAAAAGGCAGGATTTGATCCTTGAAATTATACTTTTATGAATAATATAAAGACAGAAAACAGAAGAAAATATGCACAAATATACATAAATTATGAGTAAAGTATTCAAACTGCCATCACAAGGCTTACTCAACGTGTTCTCTTGTGCTGTAAAACATTATTATGACCATTGTTGTGAGTATAGAATCACCTTTTAAGAGTTTCTGTTACTCCCCAGTCAGCGAATAAAGGCCTAAATAGAAGAACAGTGAGGTTCGTCAGTTTGGGGTGAAATTTGAGAGCTGGAAAAATGTGGGTCAAATGTGATTGTCGCCTGGCTTACTGCTCTCATAAACATTAGTTCCTCAGCAAAAGGAACTGGAGAGTAGCTTCTTTATGATTGTAAACTTGTCTTTGAGGTGAGGACAAGGTTCAGTTTTCTATATTTTTATGACTTTTTTTTCCCTGTTGCACAGATCTGTCCTCTTTTTTTTTTTCTTGTTGCATGTTTTCAGGTTGGCGGCACAGATCTTTAGCCTGTAAGCCCATTACAAAAAGCGGATCAAGTGTAGGTGGAAGTCAAATCATTGTGTGTCACAGTTGTGTTGGGGTGTGATTGCTGCTTGTTACAGATGAATCCAAGTCAACGCTGGAGACAGCAGACTTTGGTGTAGATGAGGTTTGACGTCACACTCGCTGAGGGATTTGGGTCTTCTTAATCGGGTCTGATTTTAGAGTCACCTATCTCTGAGCGTCAGGGGTCCCCCCCCCGCCCCCATTACAGCTAGTTTTATAAACACTTGGTAAATGTCAAGGATCAGAGAATGATCAGGATTCCAAAAGTTGCTGGTTTACAGAACATAATTCTCATTATGCTTCCCAGAAATAAAATCTACCTGTCTTACCCGAGGAATAGAAGAGGATTTCGTGGGCTGGCTGTCAGAAAAGGCTATTCTCATAGCATGTCAGGACCCCCCCCCCTCCCCACTCCCTCCCTTCCTCCTCCCTGCTGCCAGCTCTTGGATGGAAGCCCTCCAGCATTAGAAGAATTTAGTACCATAATCACAGCATTTAGTGTTATTTACTGCCAGTTAAACCCTAACGTCTCTCAGCCATGCCTGATGGCAGTTAGTTCCATCGATTGGCTGAGTAATTGGCACTATGGCCCTGTTCACACCTGGCATTAACATGCGTCTCGGGTGATCCGATCACAAGTACGTCAGTTCACACTTGGCATTAGAATGTGTCTCTATGTACGTCTCAAGTGACCACTTCCGTGCTCTATACACAAATAAACATGTGCATAGTTTCCGTTTGCAAATACCAAATGTGTTGTTGTTTTTAACTGGTAAGAGGCAGTTTGTTTGTTCTGGGCTACTGTAGAAACATGGCTGTGCAACATGGCGGCCTCCGTGGAAGAGGACCCACTCCCTATGTAGATATAAGGGGCTCATTCTAAGACAGCGAAAACACAACAATTCTTATTTTCATGGCATTATACCCTGATTAAAACATACTTATTAACACTATGTATTCCATTCGTGCCAAGTCCGTTCCTCTAGATGCCACTAAACTCTACACAAAAATAAGAAGTTGTTTACGAAGACCTTGGCGAAAGGGCAAAATCAAAGCTCTTTGGCCCAAATCAAACAGCGTGTTTTGTGTCCACTCCATCCACAAGAATCCATTTTGTCTGTTGTTGTGGCTTCTTCTTCTTGTTCTGGTCTGAATGATCAGATTTCAGTGTGTCCTCAATCATTTTGGGTGTGTTCACACCTGTATTTAGATCAGACCATTTTATTGCCAGCTGTGGACAGGACCGATGTGACTTTAGTTTTAATAGCAGATGATTAGGAGGACACCTCGTCATGCTGCTTAGCATCCTAACGTGATCATGATTAGTCTAAGTGCGCTTGGCTCCTGATCAACTGTCCTTTCACCTACTCATTAATCATTTTTGATATCGTTTTGTCAATGAAAAGCTTTATACCGATAATGCTTTGATTAATCTGTTTGGCTTGTGAATCAATCATGTGAATTACAACCAATTGTTGTTTTACAATTCCGTATATTCTAGACGACACTGTTGTCTTCCTTCAGCATTTTTGGTGACTGAGTAGCAGCAGGACTGTTTACTTGCCACTCCTAATAGGTTTGATCAACAGCAAGCCCTGGATCACATTAGGGAACCGTTACTGGATTAAAGGCTTGTGCTGTGTGGGGCCACATTCAAGCACTCGCCTCTCTAAACCCTGGAACCTCTTATCAAGAGGACATGCAGTGTTTGAATTTGGATCCATGCTGTGCGCTGTGAAAGCAGACCACATGTAAAATAAGGCAAATTCCTTCAGTAAGAATTTCAGCCTTCATTTACATTTTTACTGGTTTGTTGAGTATTATCTGAAAACTTTCAGTGCTGGTGCCAAAACAATACTTTTCAGGAATGTAAGAATGTTTTTGTTTTAAACTCCCTTTTTTCCCCAGTTTTTTTCAGATTTTCCAATGTTGACTGGAAAATTGATCGACTGATTCTCTCATATAACCAGGAACAGAAATGATCAAAGGATAAATAACAAGAAGAGAATACTGAGAACCTGATCAAACATTTCATGCCATCTTTGGATACTTGGCAGTTTGTTGATCAATAGATTTTGATCTATACTCTAAAGAATTGATGGTGGATATCCAGAAATATATACTAGTTGTCTGCTCTAAGGCTTCAACTATTGATTATTTTCATTATTGATTAATCTGCAGATTAGTGTCTTGATTAATTAAAAGATTGTTTTCTCTCTAAAATGTCAGTAAACAGTAAAAAAATGTTATAATTTCCTGGAGACAAAGATGATGTTTTCAAATGTCTTGTTTTGTCTCAATAGTTGAACATTTTTTAATGTCAAGCTGTGTTTAACGGTCTAAAGTTTGTATTTAAAGTACAAAAGAAACAACCGACTGTATAATCAGTCGACATATAGTATGCATATCAAAATAAGTTTGATATTTAAGCTCAGTTTCAGTGTTTACTGATCACAGACGGTGATCTGGCTGCGTATGATTCCATGAAAAACTCAGGGTTTACTGCCGGCTGAGTCGGCAGTTTCTTCTAAATGAAAAGCTCCCATTGAAGTCTGTGTCTCATGAAGCCCCGGAGCCACGGGCTGATCTTGGAAATAGGCTAATTGTAATGCAAGGCCTCTGCCATGATAAGAGAGGCTTATTCACATGTGACCTTGGCAGTGAAGTGAGGTGTAATTTAAACCCAAATGTTTCGTTGTTTAAAGTCCTGAAGGGAGCTAGATTTACAGGTGTTTATTATACTGTTTACAAGTTTTTCAATGAGCATTTTCAGTTTAAGGCCTGTTCTTTACTTTTGTATGTCTTGTGAATGTTACTAGTGTTATTTAAGGCTTAGGTTTCCCCAAGGCTGCATCAATGGTAAAATGTCTCTATAGTTACTCTTGGAAACATGTTTACAAGCCTGCACGTCTCTTGTGGTTGCCATAGTATCTGTGACATAAGTCCTCAAGAAGAAGATGGCTCGCACATGATGATGAGCCGGTATTAGGACAGCCCTCTTGATGTTTACTCTGTGCAGCCCAACGCAGTGAGGATACTTTATGGTTGATCATATCAACATCCAGTTAGATCAATTTACCCTGCAGTTATTGTCTAATCAATCCAACATTGTCGTTTAGCCAACCATTAGAGGGTATGAGCAAAGCTTCACAGTGGCATTTTGGTCTTTGGGTCTATAAGTGCATACTGGCTGAAAGCATGTGAAATGACTGCAATCAATCTTTGTGAGTCACATGTACAGTGTGAGCTGGTCTATATGCTTCATGCTGAACCACAGGAAAATGACTGTGTGGAACAGGAATGTAGCTCAGGACTCGTGTCTGCTCCTCTGCCTCAGCTAACCACAGAGTTGACATCAAATTAAATCGTACCCGCATTCAGTTTACCATCCACTTCGCTCTCAGGGTCGGCTTGATATCACAACGTCAGAGAAGTTTATGGCCATTATTTGTTTAAATGCCATATGGGACTATAGGCTTAGCTGTTGTTGTAGCTGCACTTCTCAGTAGTCTGCCCAGATTACATCTAAGCTGCTTTGTTTAAAGGCTGCCGAAGCACCACGAACTGCTGTTATTTGTGCTGTGAGGCGCTGCATCTGAAATCTACTCCCTAGATTAATCACATGAGTAGCCTTCATGTTCGGCCGAAGTCTAATTTGTCACACCGACAGGTCCAAGCTGGCTGTGCCTTTTTTACCGCACAACCTGGAACCTGTTCTAGAGGTTTTTCGGCTCTACTGAAGTGAACAGAATTTTAAAATAAGGCTGAAAGTATTTAAAGGTGCACTAATCAATATTTTGATATGAATAATGGGTTAAATTATTATATGTAATAAACAAGCGATCACTCATAGTGACTTTTTAGCATCTTTTAGCTCATTGTTTTGGTTTAACAGATGGCAGTTAAACTGTTTTTGTTCAGCAGGCAGCTTTTTTGCATTAAACCTGATATACGCTACCTGCTCAACACCAAACGGCAGACAAAGGTGAAAATATGGTGGAGCATTTTCCTCAGGAGTTACCGAAACCAAAACAGAGCCAAAAGAGCAAATATTGAACTTACAGAAACACAACTCATCGCTAATGTTGCTCCATGTCTGCCGAATGTGTAAATAGGCAATTGTTTGCTAACGCATTAGCTTTAATAACTTTACAGGACAAAGTCAAAATGTGCGCGTGATGCTCTGCTTGTAACAGAGTTCTGCCCACAAGCAACCAAAAATACAGATTAATGGTGCTTAAAACATTTGCTTTGCCATTGTTTCAAACATTGTATCGTTGTAGAAAAGATGCACTTAAAAAAAAAGATTATATTTTAATTCAGTATCTATGTATATACACACTAATACTAGTCAGATTGAGTTGATGAGTCAGATTGTTGTCATCCACTTGTTTCCTTGTGTTAGTTACTTTTTAACCCTTGTGCAACAGCAGTGACCCATCCATCTCTGACATTCCTACAAGGAACCCAGGAAATGACTAAGCTAGCCCTCCTATCTTTTCCATGTCGACTCTTCTTCATTAAAAAGCTGAACAATGGGTATTTTCTTAGGAGCAGAGGGTGACCAGTGGCTGAATCCCGTGCAGCAGGCCGGGCGAACAGAGCTGCTCTTTATTCTGCTGAGAGTCCAAGACTGAGCCTGGCATTAGACCCAGACCCGGCATGCTGCGAGAGGCCACCCCACATACTCATATATGTGTGTGTACATGCTTGTATATGGGCATGTGTGTTTGAGCCCCGGGACGCTCACCCACCAATTAGCAGTAACAGAGCTGAGCATGAAAAGCCTGGGGGAGCGATGAGATCCAGCAGCCATTGCGCTGGCCTTTGTAGCCTCTTGGAGGGGATGCGAGGTGCTGTGGCATTAAACAATAATATGCTGCTCAAACCCTTGAAGCAGAGCCTGGAGGCATCTCACCTGACTGGCAGAGGGTCAGTTGATTATGTGGAAACAGTTACCATGGAGGTGAAACCAGTATTGTTGTTCGCAGCGCAGTTCATTTGGGGGTGGTTTGTTTTCTGCTCTTCTGTGTGGGTGGGAAGGGCTGCTTACAGAACTGACCAAATAAAACAATACTGAAAAATGTAAATTAACCTTTCAGAAGGTTTTCAGTATGTTCATGTTTAATCATATCTGATAACAACAGTCCACGACCCTTGTTTGACTGTTGGATTAATAAGATTAGTCTTTTGAACTCTGTCTCTTTTATTAGCAAGAGAAGTGGAGCTTTTTTTTTCTTGGCTTAACTGAAATGTGCCTAATGCCAGCTATAAGTAAGAAATAAACTGTTTTGTAAGAAAGAGAAACTTGATGTTAGTATTTGGCTATGAGTATATTTGCTGAAGGTCTTCCTGCGTAAGGAGCAGGTGTAAGATGACGTAGTTTGGAAAAGCCCGTTCTGGTTCTTTTATGTTGGTCACAGCCAGTTGCCAGTGTTGTCCAGCAGGAGAGTGACAGCTCTGTGGTGAAGTGCACTATGTGTCGGGATCTGTCCGGGCTCCAAGGTGGCAGCTGCACTATAAAGCGAAACGGCTTGGCCACAGCGCTTCACAAGAGTGGGTGGATGTTTCTGTTATGAACTGCTGATGCTCGTGGTGTTGCTGCGCTTGATCAGAAACAAAATCTAGAAAATCCTTCACATGTCGGTGTCATTCTGACAAATCGGTGGTGTGTTATGGCTTCAGGGTCAGCTGTATCCTGTGACATTGATATTGTCGTCATTCTCTTTTTGGAGCCTTGAGCTGTTTGGGGTATGTGTACAGTTCGATATCAGGCAGAATCCTCATGGTTTCATCTGTTGATGTCGCCTTTTGGAAGTGAATAATGTGGATTTGTGAAGCTTGTGTTAGGGTGGGGACTCGTGGTCTATCAGCTGACATTTTGGAGTTGTTAGTACATGCTGTCCATGTTTGGACTTTTTGCAGCCTTGTACAATATCTACACTGTGTTTTCCCTCTAAATGTAGGAAATGTGCAGACAGAGTCATAGCATAAGCTGTAACTTGTAGTCTAATATTTTGATTGAAATGTCTCAGCTGTTTATTTAAAGGTACCCTCACTTCTTTTATTCCCTGAATGTTTCTTTTTCTTGACATATGCTGGTTTTTGAAACTGCCAGAGTCAAAAGGCAGGTTTTGTCTGGCAACGACCTGCCAGAATTAACATCTGCAGAGCAGAATGGGAGGTCCTGTTGCATTTGAATGTACTTCAGTGCTTTTTGCCGGGGTTTGATATAGGCCCCATCACAGCTTCAGACAATGCAGCTGCCTGTTGTTTCAGGCTTTACTGAACAGAAGATGCGCCTCTCATCCCGGACCCCCCACATGAAACCAAAGACTCGTGGTTTAGTGTTTAGATTAGTAATTCCAGTAAAATTCAAAAGCCAAATGAGTAGGACTGCAACTATTTTCATTATTGCTCAATCTGCTGATTATTTTCGTGTATTATTAATATTTATTAATATTATATTTTTTCTGTAAAATGGGTAAAACATAAGTTAAAATTCCCAGAGTCAAAAGTTACATATTTAGATGTCTTGTTTTGTCCGACCAACAGTCCAAAAGTCAAAGATAATCCCTTTACTGTCATATATGACAAAAGAAAAACATTGAATCATCACATTTGAGAAGTTTAAACCGGTAAAGTTTTGGCATTTTTGCTTAAAAAAAAAAAAAACTAAAATGATTATTTGATTATCCAAAAAGTTGATGATTCATTCTCTGACAATTGAGGAATCGATTACTCAACAAATCATTGCAGCTCTTTTTTTATTTGGAGTGTCTGTCTATTCAACTGCCATTTTGAGTTTGATAAAAACACATTCTTAAATTGTTTTCTTACAAAATAAAGCAGAAAACAGGACTTATTATCCCAGTAACACAGGTTCAAAGCCATAGGTGAGCAGATTATTTCCCATCAAAATCCCAGAGTAGACTGACTCAACATCACTCACAGTACAGAAGGTCTGGATAGTCTTATAACAGGATAAGGAATAAGTTCAGTCTGTAAAACTGTACACTTTGCACCCACATTGTACCCATCTGTAGTTTTACTTTTTGGTGATTGAGAACTTTACCGGCCTGTTTTCAAATTCCCACATTCAAGTTGATGTGTGTTTGCAGATGATCAAACTACCATTCAGCCTTTAGAGATTGATCGATAGCTACAGATGTGCTTTATGGTGGCAGGCACCTGCACTTCAGCTCATCAGAGGCAGTGAGCGGGAACACCCTCGTTTTTAACTCTCTATCAGGGAAATCATTGCAGTGAGATTGCTGTGTTTGGGGTTTTTTAATCATGTATTTATCTTTAAATGGAGTTGATCCCACAGATCTGTCAGAGATGTTAGCAGGGCGGCCAAAACTATTTCAGAGGCACAGATAAATCAAAGAAGAGACCAAGCTTGTCGCTCTGGATCAGAGTTGGAAATAAAGAATCACTTTGCTGATGTAAATCATTGGAAGTTGGAAGATTTGGTGTTTAAGGTTCGGTCATGTAGTGAACACCTCTGCTTCATATCAGGTGTTAAAGCTGATTACTGTTACTACGTGAAATGCTGGAGTGTAATAATTTGATATCTCCAAACACCAGCAGGGCTTGCTGGATAATTTTCCATATCAGCGAAAACAAACAGAAAGCACTAAGCTCTCAGTTTGTGTGCTGACATTTATGTGCGACAAGAAGCCAGACCACGTTTGAGAAGAAAAAAAAAATCTTTTCCACTTAAATGGTTCAGAATCTGTAATTATCTCATGTTGCCACGGATAATATTTTTTTTATTGTGATGTCTGTTATGTGAAGTTAGAAAATAACTAGAAAATACTTTAAAAGCAATCTTTAAATAACCATTTAAAGTTTTATTTTGTACCCTTATGAGATGTTGTGTTGACTTTCTTATATTTTCCCTGTTTTTTTTCCTACTTTACTATTGTATTGTTCTAAGACAAAACATTTGCTTGTTTTATGTTGTTTTAAAGGCACATTAGCTGGATTGTGGCTTCTATGTAGGAGGAGGACATGTATTGCACCATAGAAACAATTCCAGTGTGACATGATGTTGTGCCACGTGAAAACTTTCCTGTAACGTAGGAAAAAAAAAATCCTTCACACAGACATAAAACTTAAAGTGATCTCTCAGATGCAAACAAGGATCTATATAGTAAATATCTCAAATGAATAAATGTTTTTGTCATAGTCAGAACTTACAAATATAAGGTGCTGCAGACAAACTTTGCCTGTGAGTGTGTGGTTGCATATGCTGGGATGTTAATAGAAGATGAGGATTAAAAGCTCTGAAGGATTATACTTAGCAGCAGTATTAAATTAGTCAGCCTCCTTTTTGGTGAGCTCAAAGATTCAAGCATCCTATTTTTGACTGAGTTCATCCTACAGTCGCCTACAGAAGTAATGAAACTTTTTTTCTGTAGGTGTTTTCTTCAAACATTATATAACACATTTCAAGTAAACCGATGATTTCATTCTATAACCCACTGCATTCAGACTTCATCGAGCTGTTGTTTATGTTTTAGACAAACAACTTTTCTGATTCGTATTATTTGTATGCTGGAACAAGAACGTGGACTCCACCTCAGTCTACACACTTTCGCAACCCAACATCTGGCCTGGCCAGAGCTCCTCTGTGTTCATGTATCACTTGTTTTATTTGGACAGCTTCCTGCTGCTCCAAACCATCTCCATAATGTTTCCGGTATTTGGATAACGTCCAGCTCAAAAGCCATTCTGTATTGAGCCAAAGTGAATTTACCTACAACGTAAACACTGCACTGGCCTTTTTTAGCAGCTTATATATAGATGCGTATATATGCCCACAACACTGCCAAATAAGTGTTACAGAGTTTTTAATGATTTCCTGAAGCTACATTGACACAGCACCTTGGCTTTAAACTTTTAATATTTTGCACAGAGGAAGTAAAATTGGATTCCTCCCACTCGCAGCTGCTGCACTATCACATTTGATTTCACCGTGTCATTAGTCATTTGGTGTTGCTTGTTGCACTTAGTGTTTCAGAAAGTAGTTTGGTGACAGTTGGGACGGTGAGGCGAAAATTACACCAATGAGGTGAGATGTGTCACCCAGAATAGCCGGTACACACTTGTGAGCTCTTGTTGGTGAATGTAAGGTTTCAGTAACACTTTCTTACAGTTCCCTTAATTTTGTACTAATGCACTGAAAAAAATTTGCAAATATTTAACACTTGAATTTTAGGATATTTTACAGAAAGGTTAGCAATTGTATTATGAGATTTATCAGAAAAAAAGTGTTAAGTTGGTTTAGTTGTTAAGTGCCTACTCATTATATTTGGGCTCATTTGTAGTTGTTAATTTGCAAAAAAAAAATCTTTTTAGTGTGTAGTTTTCTGTGTCAGACGATATATTAACATGGCCTTTCAGGCTTTTTCACTAATTTCCTAAAATAGCTGCTGTGTAACTGAGTTTTCTAGTTTGCTGGTTTTAAGGGAGATGTGCTCATTGTAGTCTTTTAGAAACAACGTAATCTGTATTTTGATACAAAAATACACACTGAAAAGTATTTTCCTGTCGGTTAAAGAAATGTTAATTTTTGCAAATTAACAACTATGTATGAACCCAAATATAATGTATCAGCATCACATTTTTTCCCCATTTTTTTCTTATAATGTTCAATAAATTTCATCACTGTCTTGGTAAAATGTCCTAAAAATTAACTATTAAATAGCTGCAAATTACTGCAAAAATGTCCAGGAAATTCGTATAAAATAAAAGGGCCTGTAAAATAGATCATTACCAAGGCAGAGATAAGTACAGACTGTTAAGTACAGTATCTAAGATTATACATTGCTCAAGTAAATTAGTGGAATTTCATTGGAATGTGCTTGTATTGGGCGGAAAAATGAGAAGCCACGCTCCAACGTTTGAACTCACCATTTGGTCGAGCGGCATTCCAGCGAACAGCTTCACAAATATAAACACTACTGTCCCGATGAAGTAGGCTGCTGAGCCGGGGCAGGGGGTCCCGGGGATTACAAAGCTAATCTGAGGACAGACAGGGGACACCTGTGCCCCTACAGAACACCGAGGATTATAGTTGCACGCTGTGCTAATGAGGGGAGGACAGCTCAGTTTGGATAGCACATGCCTCAGAGCTGTCTCCTACTCCTTTCACCCCGATGTTGTTGCTCACAGCCTCTATGTTTATGACAGATTTTGAGCCGTATAGTTTGAAGCCGCAGGGCTCCTCCACCTCCCTGCAGGGAAATCGAAAAGAGAAAGAACCGGAATTTAACATTTACATGCAGTGTGTCACGTACTCTAGTGGCACACCTGGAGAGGTGTTTTACACCTCTGAGACTAGCCTCCAGCGCTAACCTCATTATGACTGTAAATGCCTTAAAAACATTTAACACCCCTGTGACTGATGAAGCAAGAACTGTGAGGGAACAGCAAGGCATCTACGCATTTCCAAAGTATTGAGCAATTTCAAATATCTGTTATGACTAGTCGTCAATACATGATGCAGTCAGAGGTTTTCTTGTTATGGCATGTAGCATGAATTAGAGGTTGGAACATTTGAGAGCTTTGAATGATGCAAACTGAGTATTCACAACAGGACGTTATGTGATCTGTTAAGGCCATTAGTTTGATTTAACGATATGATGTAACAGTCTTGATGATTTGGATCATGTAATGTTGGCTCAGTCAGACAGATTGGACTTCTTTAGGATCGTGGTGCATTAGCAGGGAACAAGGTAGAGATGGAAGAAAGAGCAGAGCGTGGGTGTGTCTCGGACTAATTTCAACTCAAGTCTCTGAGGACAGATCAATCCTTGCTCTGAAATATATCTGAGGGGAGGCTGAGAGGCGCAGCACTTTTGTCAGTTTCTGTATCTTGTTGTTGTGTATAATGAGTACATCAGGCAAGCTTAACGCAGTGAACCTGATGCAATAAGAGTTGATGTTTTTAAATCACTAAATTGCATTCAAGAAAGTTTGTTTTTCCTAGCGTGGTAGCGTAGTTTTGAGTTTCTTTTTGGAACAGTTATGCTGCAATGGTGAGCAAATTGACTTAAAAAAAAACAAAAAAAAACCTCATCACTTTCATCTCCAAGTTTTGACTTTGATTTATATGTTTTTGACCATAAATCACATGTCTGGAACTTTATTCCCCCTAAAAACCGCTGTATTTTCTATTCAACCCTTTGTTGAGTGCACTTAAGTCACAATTGCCAAAGTACTTACTGTAAAGAATCAAGTGATGATGTGAAAGTCAGGATGTGGAAGTTAAGTGATATCTACTACTGTATTTTAGTTTTTTTTTTTCCAGCACACTTTTTCCATAAAGCACTGCAAATCTTCGTAGTGCAGTACTTGGTAAACACTGTATACTGAGCATGTGCAGTATCGTTTTTGATCATGATCACAGAAACAACAATGCACAAAGGCAGTGAAGTAATGAACACATTAGATGTAATTGTGTATCAATCACCTCCAGAGAGGGTTGGCATTATATAGAAATATTTAAAATCTTTCACAATACTGTACACTTTCTCCAAGAAGATGAGAAAAATAACCCACCTGATCATCCAGAAAAGTACAGACGGAACAGGAAGGACAACGAAAGTATTGCTTCAAAATGTGATTTCAGTTTTTTTTTTCTGTGTGGATTGGTTTGAAATCTCTTTTTTTTGTCAATGGCCAATGGACAGTTTGCACAGTCATGTAGAATCCATTTTCTACCCCATATCTTCTCAGTTTTGTCAACATAGTCTGCATCTTTTCACAGCGATACCGAGCGAAGCAGGCTGCAGGCCTGTCATGTGGGCTGTGTTTGCTTTTCTAGCCAGCTGTGCTGTGAGGGCCGTGCCTCCGCAGACCTCCTGGAAGGTAGCGGGTGGTTGGTGGGCTTCGAGCCAGCTGTCTATTTTTACTCTTTTTTTTTTTTTTTTTTTATGACTCAAGCTGCTTAATGAAAGGATACATGGACACTAATAAGTTCTGTCCGAATCTGTTAGCCTTGAGGCCTGATGTGAGTTAAACATTAACATAAAGTGATATTGGTAGCAACTGTTGCATAACTGTATATAAAACCCTTTTTCACCGGTCGAGTATGGCATACTTTAGCTGAGGTCACAGGCGTTATAACTACTCTGATCTGCTTAACCCTCAACCCAGCTGTGTCATTTCAATAAACCACTTTCCTCAACATCAGGAGTAATGATACCCTGCTCTGATGGACAGGAGGTGTTGGCGATTGAACCGCCAACCCTGCCTTTAAGGAGCAAACCTGAGCAACAGCTGCCCACATTTTTAAGCACTTTTGGGACAGAATATTCCTTTTTAAATATTGCAAGAACAGAGATGTCAGAGTAGAAGCAGCCACAGTAAACAGATTAGATGAAGACATGCAAGAGACAGGTGCTCACTGCTAACTTTCAACATCTCATCAAGGTTTGAAACAATTAGCTCTCCTGTCATGGAAACATATATGCAACCATTTGTGCCGGTTGTGATCAAGGGTGCTCATTGCATTGCTGGGCATCGCAATCCCAACTGTATGGAAAAATGTTACAGTTTGCACAGAGGTGGTTTTTGGGATCCTGTGCTGTATTAATGTGTCAGCCTGTTCACTCAGAACTGGTCTCTGAACATGAATTAAGTCTCATCTGTTGTCAGTGATCTCCAGTTCATTGTTGCTATACATGAACCCAAAGAGAAGACACAGGGCTGAGTGGCAGATTGTGTTTAAAGATTTACTGCTATTGAGGTTTTAAGGTTGACAGCCCTTAAGTGGTCTGTAACCCACTATACAAACAAATATTTCATGTCGCCCCAGAGTGGTGCTTTTTGTCTGACTTTACAACACGCCAGTTGTAGCATAGTTCATGAAATGCTAAGTAAAGAATTTCTTTCTTTTTTTTTTTTCTTTTCTCTTACACAAACAGACACACAGAACTGCAGGGAAATGTGCAGCAATAACTAATATGGCTTTTTTAATCCAAAAAAGTTAAGGTTTGTTGGAACTCTTTTTTTAATTAATTCATGTTGTGCTCCTTTGGTTTGTTACACAGAACCATCTGAGAAGTCGTCCATGGAAACTGTTTAGAAAAGGGCAGGCACTTTCAAAAAAATACTTGGCAGGATTTTGGATCGAACCATCTGTCTATCGCCGTCTATCACGGCTAACTTTTCGCCACTGTTGGTTTGACCACAAGCACATAACTTGAAGCTTGACATGATGAATTCTCACATGATCTTGCAAATCCAGCTGCTTGCAAGGTAACCTTCACTCAGCAAAGCCAAAAAGTGTTGCCTGGAGTGGGTTTTGTAATGAAAAGTTAGAGTCTAGCCAGCGGTAGAGTTGGATAATTAACTAAATTTAGTCAATTACAGATTTTAGAACATAATAATATATTGCAAAAATCTTTTTTTGTCCATTCCACAATTAAAAAGTTGTCCAAATCTAACAATTCAAACAGTCAACCTGAAGTCAAGACTAGAAGTACAAATTCTTTAATTGGCTTTACTGTAAATAATCAGGACAAACATATCAGTACTGAGCCAACAGAGGAGAGGAAATATCTTAATGTTTAAAACAAATAGTTGATTTAAATGACTAAGCAAAGTAAATGTGTGACATATTATTGTGAGACAATATATTGTGAGAACGTAGATTGTAAATTGTGTCATACAGCGTTGTCCAGTGTGCTGTCACTTATTAATGACACACTGTAGGAATCATGTTTGGGCTAAAACTTACAGCTTTAGCTTTTTCAAAATGCTTTTAGAAGAATTCACTGACTTGCAGTACAGATGTGTGACAGCTGCTGTGCAGATGAAATGTCAGTTTGGCAGTGTGAAGTTGGCGAACCAGGGCAAAAAAATTCCTCGACCCCCCCCCCCCTCCCGTTATCTTCATTTTGTTGCTACACAGAGGGAGTTTCCTCATGCTTGTTCATTGTTTCTTGCAATGTTTGTTGCACCCTGAGACAGTTATGTTCTTGGTGTTTGCTGCTTGTACAATTTAATTGCATCCCTTTGCATGATACTTCTGCCCTGTGCTATTGAAGCTTCCTAACACAGATTCTTCCCCTCGAAACATTGAAGTCACTTTTGCTATTAAGGGTATAACACCTCCACACAGCTGACGTGAAGATGGAAAGCAGCTGCTGTGGGTGGTGTAGTTGTCATGTGATGTGTTGCTTCTCTTTATAGCAGGTTGCACAAAATTGGGCTGTATGTAATTACATCTGTCACTAGATCATTTCAGGCTGTAAGTTATGTTTTCCTGTAACATATATATATATATATATGTGTATATATATATAGTGTATATAGTGTTTTTGGCTTCAGACCATTACTGAGAAATGGATCAGCACAGTTGCTTCTGTAGAAATGTGATATTTTTGCTTGTGCCTGTTGAATTGCAGCAGCACTTTAATTACTATAGGATTTACTACTAGGTGAATGTGTATTTGTCAGGGTGGTCTGGCGTCAGGTGACAGTGGAAAGCTGCCCCACCCGCCTCAACAGCACCCCATTAATAACACAAATGCACACATACATGCACAAACAGTGCAGCCGTAGACGTAGGGTAACCTGACCTCGGTGAGCTGAGTGCCTGTCACAGCTCATTAGCATCGGGGTGAAACGAAGGCTGGTAGAAGTGGTTCTTTGCTTTAGTTGGAGCTTGACCAGACAGGAAGCCCACAGCTCAGTGCACCCACAGCAACTCGGCAAGCACATCCAGACAGTCTGCAGGAGCACAACACCTACATCAAGCACCGACATCATCACCACAAACCAATTTATTTCCAGGCCAATACGTCTCCAATATCTAAACATAACAACTTAATGATTTACCCCCCTTTAATTTGAGCTCACAATCCACAAAATGTTGAAGGTTTTGCCTGTTTGTGCTTCTGTATATAATACAGTGGACTACTAGTGGTTTTCTGTCATTTAATGTAACTGTCTACTCAGGTGTCAAATTGTGTTTTAATGTGTTTAGGGAATGAAAGCTGGCACTAGTTGCCTGGTTATCCTTTCTGACTCCCAGTTCTCTGCAGTCAGCCGACTGGCAGCATCTGCTGAATACTAATGCAATTTCCTGGTCGCTTTTGTAGGGGCGACTGAGAGTGCATGGCAGGCTACAACCTGTGTTTGTACCAAATAAAACTGTTGTGCTTCAAATTGATTTTGATGCATCTAAATACATCAGTGAGAGCAAACTGTTGTCTTATATATTTTGCAGGTATGATACATTGGCACTCTTGTGGAGGAAATCATTTGATTTTGGGGTAATTGTGTTTAGCAAATAGACAGAACCGAGGCAGAGACGTTTCTTACTTGATCACTTAATGGAATAATCGCTGAGCACAAAAGTCTACAAACTAGTAAATGTTCTGTCCTCAGTCTTTGTTAGTTCTGTTGTTATCAGGATCAACCTCATTTGTACACATCTGCTGTGCTTTGTCTTTACATTAGTCTTCCTCTCGGTAGCTGTTAGTAACTTTTGTACCAGCTCCTTCCCTGCGCCTTCACAGCAGCTCTTTTATTTTACAAATGTGCTCTTTGGAAATTAAAATGGATGATTGTGTAGATCAATAGCCGGGCTTGATGCACAATATTGAAAAATAAAGTATTTTTAAAAGCAAGTTGGGGATCAGACTACTCAGTCAGTGTCTGACTCTATCCTGGTATTACTCTGTCATGGAAATGGGCCTGATCCCAGATATTCCTCATCCATCTTTCCTTCGCTCCCCCTGTGAGCGCTGCTGGAAAATCCAGTGGAAGAAAAGTGGAGGCAAAGCGCTGAGCACACACTGATAGATGATCTTGCTCATCAAATCAGTGAGGGGGGAAAAAGAACCCCTAGCTGAGCAGTAGCAGCACGATGGACACATTCTTCCTTTTTAGCAGTGGAAAATATTCTCACAAAGCCAATTGTAATGTCTTTTATAAGTGAAAGATGTCTACTGTCTGGAGAGCCACTGCTTAGGATTGTGCCAACAAGTATAGAAAAACTGCCAAGATTAAGGTTTTGATGTTTGTAGCATTGATTTGACAAAGGCTGATGTTACAGCTGCACACGCCTGCATTGTTTTCCTATTTGTTTTTAGCACACTGTTTTCTGTCTCTGGAATTATTATTTTTTTCAGTTTGCTCTGACCGGCTGGTATCTCCAGCTGGGCCAAAGGTTTTATTTAATTTTTTATGCTGACATATTTGCATGTCATGCACTCCACATACTGTAGGTGGTACGATTAAATGCTGGTTAATTGTTTCAAGCTTGTCTCATTTACAAGAGGGCGGGGTGAGTCATGCTTGTGTTAGAAATTGCCAAACTTTAGACGACTGCAGAGGTGTTGGTACATGAAGCAGATGTTGATGGAGGGAAGTGGAGAAAGCAGGATAAAGAGAGTTGTGTAACAGTTTTTGGACGATTGAGGCTTATTTTCAGACATAGAGTGGATAACCAGCACATGGGTCAGATTAAATTAATCCAGAACCATACACACTCAGGAAATCATTGTGAACAACATAAAAGAAGAATATCTTATTTACTCTGAAATCTGGACAATAATGAAAGGAAGAAAAATGCCTGTGTTTGAAGGTATAATGCTGACAAATTTTCATAACGTCCTCTTGTTCTTAGTATTACAGGGTCACGCTGGGTCGTCAGATTCTCAAATTCAAGGCGTTGACCTGCACAACAGAGTTTATGTTTGTCCTTACTGCAACAATATGTCGTAATCAACTCCCACAGAAACTTTTGCAAAGGTGCCTAAGCAAGGCTCTTAGTAGGCATCACACTTGGCAGCCTGCTGTCTGTTAGCATTGAAGTAGTCTGAAAATGAATGATTAACAGTCCCCTTTGTTTCCTCTCTTTTCTGATTGAAAGAAGGGTTGCTTCTTTCAATCAGAAATAAGAAATATTTCATAAGATATAAAAACAGTGGTCAGTCTTGTTTCTTTATCACTCTTGCCAAGGAGAAGAGAATATGTGAACTTTTTATGCTCTTCTTTTTATTGGTTATCAGCATAACTTGAAAACCCATGGGAATTTGGCCAAGAAATGATATTTGTACACGCCCAAGAGCTCCCAAGAAGAAGAAACACATTGTGATCCCATTGCCTTACCTGATATATAAGCCAAAGCACCACATTTTGGCCAATATAAGTCATCTTCTAAGTGCAATTTTGAAGGTAACGTCCAAGTGGAGAGATCATTAAGCCTGAGTGCAGGTCTGCTACCTGTTTCTTTGGGTCTTACGTTTAGCTTGTATTTAGTGGTATTACAAATGACAAATTCTGCCAAAGCAGGACATTAATGGAAAAAGTTGAAGAAGCATGCATCTTTCCAATGATGGACAATTCCCTTAAATCTCTTTGCTCCTGTGTATGAGCTTCGATGCTGTTGTTGTTATCTGGGTCGTCAGTTTTTACTGACAAAAATAAACAACTCGTGACTGATGATATTTCATTACCCACATCCAATTAACTCTGACCTTTTTTCTCTCTCTTTCAGAACTCGATGAATCTTCCTCCAGACAAGGCTCGACTGTTGCGGCAGTATGACAACGAGAAGAAGTGGGAACTCATCTGCGATCAGGTGGGCATCAGTCACTCATCTGTGGGATGTGATCTGCTGTACAAGTCACTGCATAATTACCAGACTGACCCCCACAAAAAAATAATTAAGCTTAAGTACATAGTTATCAATCAGCCTCTCGTACAATTTAATGAAGTAGACAAAAGTGACATAATATATGCTTTTTTTTAACCTAGAGAAGGTTTGTCTTACAGTGTGTCATGACCACAGCCTTGCTCTGTTGCCCTGCCTTTATCCTGTAAGCCTTTCTCTGTTTTTACACACTGCCCTGACTTTCTTGGTCAAATGGGTTAAGTGGCACAGCAGGGAGCACGTCAGTTAGCCAGTTAAAGACTCAGCCGGTTATTGGCGTCAGCACTGCATGTAGGAAATAACAGAGGGTGCACGTTGTGCAGTGAGCTGTGGTCTGAGTGCTCCACTCAGCACACAACCTCCGTGCCAGTGAGTTTTCTGCATCCTTGAGCAGAGAAGAAAACGGAGAAGAGATCAAGACCACCACCCACTCAAACAGTATTGATAGCCACTGACCCTGAAGGGAACAGTGCCAGAGAGAGCCCACAGGGCTGCTGACCAACAGTCAGAGATCCTCTTTCAGTCTGGAGTGGACTCCATGTTCCTCTGTCAGACCTGAAGTGAAAATAGTTGGTTTCCCTTTTCAATGTCAGTGAAGCAGTTTCCAGAAACATTGCCCTGTGATTTGGATGACAAACATCTTGGCTTCTTGATACTTGAACTGAATATCTTAAGTGTACTCACACAAATCAGTGTTATCCACCTCTAACGTGACCGGTATCTACTGTGGGTGTGGAATTGCGTAAATATACAGCATCGTAACTTCTGATGGTTGATAAAGTGCCAAAAGTTCCAGCCCCTTGATGTCTTTATTCCTGTCTTGTTTTCCCAACACGCTTATACCCATGACAGCACAGGCGGCTCTGAGAGTTAAGTATTTTCTGTGTCATAGCTACAGTGAATCGCTTAATGTAACCATGGCAACAGTGATGGAGAGAGGCAGAAAAATGGAGATGACAGGTACATCGCTTTGAAAAACAGGCCGTGCAAACGTAGCCAGAGGCTGAAATATTAAAGGGTTTAAAGCAATTATGAGGATTTATGAAATATGGACGGTGCTCATGATGTGAGCGCAGGGTTAAAACATCCAGAGTATAAAGAAAGGCAAAACTACGATTTCTCAGAGTTCTGTCCTATCCTAACTTTTTTTCTAACCAAGAAAGTTTTCTTGGTTAGACTAAACGTACATTTACATACAAAAATATTACCTTTTACACAAATATTGTTCTTACACAGATAAATTAGGTTGTCTTCAAAAGCGTCCTAATGTCTATTGTCGACTGCCGTCCCCACCTGGGACTGTTTACCTCCTCTTCTCTTGAGTCTCTGCTCGATTCCTCAGGTGCAGAGGGCAACGTGTACCTTATCTCTCAAATTGAATCTAAACCACCTCCCCCAGACAAACTCTGTAACTGTCAGAGATCATGTTGAGACATGTTTTTTATGTGCTCCTAACAGCAGATGTGTCTTCTGTATAATATAGTCTCTTGCTTCATGTATTTACATGTGTCAGTCCCATTTCTTTACATGCAACAGCATAAATATATATATATACAGCCCTTGTCAACTCATTTATTATTTTAGATTTTTTATCTTGATTGTTTAGCATCGACTCACTCCGACGCGTTGAGCCGCCTGTCCGCCTGTCGCTGTCAGCTGTGTCCATGAGAGTCACCTCTGTTTCCTGATGCCACTGTCGTCTTTCCTGTTTTTGTGAGACTGTCACTCTCTGGCAGTGATAAATATAGTGTTGTTGATAACACAGCATAACCCAGAACATTTGATCTGAACTGGTTCATAGGACGTCCTGACTGACCTTGGCGGAAATTGAAAGTGTTTGCAGTTATTTCAAACAGTTATACTCAAAGGTGGAGTGAATCATAGCGAGGGGGGGTGATATTGTTTAAATGTGGGAATAAAAGTAACTAAAATGGTCTTGTCAGGAATGTAAAAAGAGAGCAAGAGAGACAACTTTCTCATCTCTGCACAGCTGGTCAATCACTGTGGGATGTTGATGGATCGTCTGGTTCCGAAATTTAAAGAAATAGTCCTCGTCTGACATTGGAAAGGTTTTGGGGAGGGAGTTTCTGAAGCTATTCGACCATCTGACAAGCATGTATCATATCTACAGGCCCCTTCATGAGGGTTGAAGTGATAAAAGCACTTGAGTGATTGGTGCACAGGTGCTACAGAGATCCAGAGCTCAGTTCCCACTTATGAAACTTACAATTTGTGCAATCCTGTTTGTATTCATACTGAAAGTGGGAGGCCAGGTTAGGGACCATGTCCTTGTCACTGTGCTATCAACTCCTACTGCACACAGTTGGGTTAGACCTGGGCAGGAGAGTGAACCTCTTTTTGGTGAAGTCGTCAGTATGCGTTGACTTCGGCACCACTCAGAAGGAGCTACTTCCAGGATTCACAGCTCTCATTGAGCTGATTCATGCATGTGTGACTTTCCCACAACACTTACCGGCTTTAAGAGCACATATTTCCCATGAGGGGAAAAAAATCAGATAATAACACCCACAGATAGATTCTCAAAGATCTGCACATGAGGTTCTTACATAGTCCGATTTGCATCGAAAACCATAGATGGATTATAAAAAACAAAAGGCCAAAGTTGGACTTTCTTGAAGGCCAGTCACCCAAGCTAATTGCCTAAGTAAGGATATTTATTGACTGTCTTTGCCCACATCGTGTGAAGAGTACATTTCCTCAATGACATGCTCTTCTGTGTCATTCCCTGCATTGTGGTACATCGTTAAACAGAACAGAACATTCATGCTGCTGTGGTGTGGCACTCAGCCTGATCCAAATACTGTTTCCCGCTCTACACACTGATCCAAATCCAGCACTAATCTCCTGTATTTATATTTACAGCACAATGGAGGAATTGCTGAGGCTCAGGTCAGGTTGTCCGTCAGGTTGCCCGTCTTATTGCAATGATTGTTTTTTTGTTTTTTTTAATCTCCAGCTCATTCTGTCTAAGTGTCCTTTTTAGCGGGACAGTGATGAGTGTGAGCACCTTGTATGGTAGCTCGCTGCTATTCGTGCATGAGAATGGGTGGACGAGAGGCAGATTGTAAAGCGCTTTGGATAAAAAAAGCACTATAAAAATGCAGTCCATTTGGATGTTGCGATGACAGCTCATGGCATCCAGTTGCTTCCTGGTTGAACTCGGGACATGTACTACACATACAGCCACACACATTTGGGCACAATCCCTGAGGCAGTTTATATGATATTAAAATGAATGACGATCACTACCAGCAGTGAGATCATTTACATATCCACTAACAGATTTGCAGTTACAGTACAGTTGTCCACACAAAAGCCATTTAAAGATCAAAACCGTAATTTATCCTGGCATGGACCAAGAAGTAAATCTCGGGCTGAGAAGCAGAGTTATGCCCATCTCCACATCTCCAGGAAAATGTCCAAGAAAAACTGGTTCAACTCATAATTTCAACGGCAGTATAATTTAATTTTCCGTGTGTGTGCAGCAGGCTGGTTCATTACACCCAATGTCCGTACATTCATACAAAGCACATGTGACCTCGTACAAAGGCTTGTTGTGTCCACTAAAGTAGGCTGGAAATGTGCTCAGACTTGTTAGGGTGTGATTCTTCTTTTTATGTTATTGAATGGACAAAATCATAATAAAATCTGAGAACTGCCTAAAATAAAAGCTAAATCCATAATATTCCTGTTTGACCTTTTTACTGTTATCCATTACTGCTGTTATTGTTACTATAAAAGTTTCAAATGTTTAACAACCTGTCTCTGCTCTGTATTTTCATTCTCATCCTTCTTCTTTCATCTCAATCTTGTCTCACCGTTTTTGCTCTCCTCTTTTTTTTTGACAGGAACGATTCCAAGTGAAAAACCCCCCTCACACATACCTCCAAAAGCTGAGAAGTTATCTAGATCCTGCAGTCACAAGAAAGGTGAGAGCCTTTGCTAACATTTGCCATCCTGTTTCTCTGGCCATGCTGTTCCACTGCTGCAGTTTTTCCCTTCCCCTCTGACCCTCTATCTCTTGTCCAGGATATCCCTACAGCTGAAGAAAGATTGCATACAGGGCTTCTGGAGGAGACAGCTTGGGAACTTTAGTTACAAAACAGGGGAACAGTGGAGCTCACTGAGAAAAGAGACAGTTGTTTATCTGAAACGCCCAGGTTTAAGAAACCTCTGCCCAGCTGTATCATTAAGCAAGACACTGAATCCTTACCAACTCTTATTAGTGGTGCTGTTCTGTGGCTCTGTTGTCTCTGTCACAGAAAAAAAAGCGTAAATACAGTTAGTTGAAGGCAGAGGAGAGAGAATGCTGCAGACGGCCAGAGAGAGAGAGACAGATCCAGTTCACTAATTGCTGCAGTGACATTGCCTTGCAGCATGGCAAGGGCTTATAGAAGATATCAGAGCTTTCTTAGCTACACGATAAAAATTGTCTTATGTCATCTAAGCAGCCAGTTCTGGCTGTGTCCCTGGCTGCTTGGAAGAGAGCAGAAGTGAGTAAGAAAAGGAGATCCAAGTAAAGTATCAGCCAGCTCTCTAGGCTTTGCCCAAAATTAAGTCTTTTTTTTCCGCTTTGGTGAGAGAGTAGGAGAGGGGAGTGCAGGGGGACCGGGCTCTGTGATAAACAAATTAACCAATAGACTCTGCCAGAATAACAACAAATCCTTGAATAATTCAATTTGCACTGACGGGAGTTAAAATTTTACATCACAATAAGCCAGCTAAAGCACAGCAGGGATAGATGACTGTAGCAGAGAGTACAACATGGGCACACTTGGAGGTACATATAAGACACACAAACTCCTACAAATCACTACACACACACACACACATACACACACATACAAAGATGCTGAATTACATTTCTCTTCCTGCTTGATTTCATAAAATGTGAAAAAAGTGTCATAGTCTTGTGTGTGATATGATTCAAACCTGCATCATTGATGTCTAGGACACTGCTTTGTGATCCCTAATGTAATGCCTCACACATTACACACATGCAGGAGATCTGATAAAAACAGGAAGTGGGATGAGAGTGACACGGGTGAAAGCAGACATAACAGACATAACAACATAAAGGTTACACTTTGTGTCAGAGCAGCGATTGTCTCAAGGTTAGAGATGCAGGCTTGTTGACAGCTGGTTTGAATCTCTAGACTGGCTGAGGGATGAATTGTTCCTCCTCCCTAGATCCACACTTACTGCTTAAGTGCCTCTGAGCAGGGCACTTAACACCCAACCACCCCTTATTATAGGTATGAGGTAGCTGGCTGCTAGTTAGTTTTAGAATTGATTTTAAGATCCTTCTCATTACGTTTTAAAGCACTTTAGGGCCCCAGATTACATCTTGGACATAGTCTCCCCTTATCAACCTTCTGGCTGTGTTTAATGCAATGCTGAGGACTAAAGGAGACAAAGCTTTTTTCTGTCAAGGCAACACTATTATGGAATGACCTGCCCAAGAATCTCAGACTTGCAAATTCAGTGTTTTTTTTCCCCAGAAATCGCTTCTGACAACTACATTTTTATTATAGTTGTTTTTAATGATATATATAGGTGGGAATGTTTGTGTATTTGGCATTTTATTGGCATTTATTCTGTCCTTTGTTCTTTTTATGACTACCCCACACAGGACTTTGTAATTGGTGGTAACCACTCTACACTACTACCACTCTCATGTCCTTCTGTCAAATATGAAACTAAAGTCAAAAGCAGGTTAGCTTAGCATAAAGACTGGAAACGGGGAAAAGAAAACTAGCTAGCCTAGACTACCAGCACCTCTAAAGCTCACTAAGTAACACAATGCATCAGCACAAACGCACAGTGTAACACAGTGTAAAAATGAGAAGTTGTGGGCATTTTGAGAGCTAGGCTAGCCGTTTCCAGTTTTTATGCTAAGCTAAGCTAATGTGCTCTGAATGTAGCTTTATATTTAACAGACAGACTTGAGAGTGGTGTCAATCTTCTCATCTAACTCCCACAATAAAGTGAAAGTGGAACTGTTTCTTTTAGAAGATCTTGACCAAGTTTAAAGCTTGGGTGTAAACACTCAACACGCTCCTGGCTGAAGGATTTTAACCAGACGTCATTTTGTTAGTTTGCTCTTCTGACAGACTTGATATAAGACAAATCTTCTCTCTTTTTTAGATTAAACTCATCTGTGGCTACATCATTAATTGGTTGTTGGATCTATATTAAACCATTCTAGACAAAGCAACCTTTGTGAGACTCAGCCAAGCCTCCCATTGTTTATTTATCATCTTGTTTTTAATGTTTAGTCTCATGGGCTGAAACATGTGGGATTTTGGAAAATCAGCCCTCATTGAGTCGCCGCCTCTGCGTACTCCTTGCCTTGATCAAAAGCTGGACGCAGACAGGGACACAGCAACTGAATGAGCGCACAAAGTGAGAAGAGAAGGAAGGGGAAAGACTGAATGATTAGGGAGAGGTAGATGAGCGAAAGGTTGAAGAAGAGAAAGAGACAAAAAAGAAGCACAAGAGAGCATGGAGGAAAAGAAAGAGTTATGGGCTTCTTTCTACATTCCTGCTCCATCCCCCTTTTCTTCAAACTCAAACAATTGCCACTTTGTGCCGCTGTGAGAGAACTGGAGGTCATTGCCTCGGCTTTCCATAGGCAGGCTCCGGTGCATTCCTCTGGGCAGCTCCCAGCCAATAGGCAGCCAAGGAGGAAGAGCTCCAATCCAGCAAGTCCCCAAGAATGTATCAGCCATTGATTTGTTTCCAGGATGACCCCTCCTGAGCTCACACTCCCCAAAATCTCCTCAAAATCTCCCCCCCCCCCACCATCACCACCACCACCACCACCACCCCACCCCCCCGCACACTCTTTAGTGCTTTCTCTCTCCTCTTTACTTTCATTCCTCTTTCACTGCTCCCTCAATGTCTCCTCCTCTTTTACTCCTTTTCCCTCACACCGTCTTCACCCTCTCTCCCTGCTGTCTGTTCCTCTCTCTCTTGCTTTCTCTCTCTCTCTATCTCTCTCCCTGTGTTGCAGCTGGTAGTACTTAGTGTGGAGTGTAGGGCGTTTGGTGGGAGAAGCAGAGGGAGGAGGAGGGGGTGGGGGTGCCTCTGGGAGCCTGCGCAGTACCCCTAAAAATGCTCTGCTTTCCACACAAACACACAAAGGGCTCCTCCCTAATAAAAACACTCTGTTTCTCATCTTCTCATGTGCCAAACACACACCGCCCAAGCCCAAAGACACAGACTGTAGAGAGAGAGAGAGAGAGAGGGAGGGAGAGAGACCCGAGCTATGGGAACAGCTTTCTTCTCTGTGGATGTTAATAATAGGTTAACACAGGGCTGAGCTCTGTTTCCTCCCTGATACAAACACATCATGGAAAGTGACCAGGCCCTCCAACCCTGGGTGGATCTTCTCTTCTCTTCTCTTCTCTTCTCTTCTCTTCTCTTCTCTTCTCTTCTCTTCTCTTCTCTTCTCTTCTCTTCTCTTCTCTTCTCTTCTCTTCTGAGAAAACTCTCTATCAAAGTGAATTAATGTAGAAAGGTCAGGAGTTCACGATTAGGGTTATGACAAACGATGATCTCGTACTGTATATTAATCTGATAATTATTTTCCTAACTCATAGATGAATTATTTGGTCTATTAAAATGTCAGAAAACAGTGAAAAATGTTCCTCCCAGGGTCCAAAACAATATTCAGATGTGTTGTTTTTGTCTTGTCTGTCCAACAGTCTAAAAGCAAGAGATATTTAATTCACAATGATATAAAACGAGAAGCAGATCCTCACATTTGAGACGCTAGAAGCAGAGAGTTTTTGGCATTTTGTGCTGGAAAAGTGACATTTCATTTTCTCCCAAACAAATCAATTAATTGACTAATTGTGTCAGCTGTATACATGATTATGTCTGAATTTATGAACTGGCCTGTGACTGTTTTATATGAAGGAAAATGTTAAAAAAAAAAACATATATAAATATAAAAATAACTTTATATCCTTGAAGTTATTTTTAAGGAGATGATTTTAGCAACGGCAGAATATGAGATGGTGTTTTCTACCTTTTGACATTCAGTAATATTTGAACTATACAAAGATATTTTACATCTCTTTTCAATTTCTCCCCTCTCTCTCTCTCATCAGGGATTTTCCCCTTTTGTCACACAGAGGATGTTTGATCACTACCGAACCTTTACTTTACTTGTTTTGTTCCTGCAGTTGTGTAACAGCTTGGAGGGCCTTTTTTTTCTTAGTTTTTTTTTAGTTTTGTTGCTATTGCACATCACCTCCTATCAGATGATGAAAGCAAAGAGGAGCCCGTTCTGTTGTTTTCTGTTTCATTCACGTCGCTCTTATAGCTGTAGCCCCAGTGACGGAGCCAAGAATGTGTGTGTGTGTGTGTGTGTGTGTGTGTGAGTGAGTGAGTGGGTGTATGACTGCTGGGTGTCCTGGTAGGGCCTGAGAGGTAACCAATTAGGTTACTTGATTTTATCTAACTGTTACCGGGAGGGATTACTGCTATATAAAGAACCAACATTAGCAAACAAGATAACAGGGACTATTCCACATTCAGCTCCCAGTGAGTCAGCTCGCCTTTTCTTTTAGGCTGTTGAACACTTACTGGCAAGTAAAAAGCCCACAAAAAACTAACATGAGAACAACCCAATCCCAGCTTTGATTTCTTTTTTTAGGTGGAGGTTAATCAGTGCACAGCCTGCCTGCTTTAACATTAAAAGTCACTGTGGTTATGCGTCTATGTCTGTTTGTCTGACCTTTCTGTCAGAAAAACTTGTCTTTCTTCAGCATAATTGAGCCAGCCACAACATCCCTGTGCTACCACATGATGATATACAGATCTATTAACTCCCTCCTCTCTTTCCTCAGAAATTCAGACGGAGAGTTCAGGAGTCCACCCAAGTCCTGAGAGAACTGGAAATTTCGTTACGGACCAATCATATAGGGTGAGTCACTGTGTGAAGCTTGTGCAGTGTTGAATGTCCCAGGGCTGGTCATATCAAGATTCAGGAAGAAAGTCTGGTGTTCCAGACACCCAGAGGCACAGACGCTGACACCACCACCATCCCCCATTCATCTTAGGTGCTCAGGCATAATATTACACAGAAAGCCATGTGGTGAAGGAGAAAAGATGAATCGATTGATTGTGCGGGGCGGTTGACATATTAACAGCGTCTGGAACGAAAACACATTTTTCTTGCAGTAGTTGAGCTGCATAACTTACTTGCGTCAGTGTTTCAGTGCTTCGATGTTACTAGCGGCATCATGATTTCACAGCAGATAAAACCCTGGGGTAATTCCAGGTATTCCAGGATGACGAGCCCTAACCTGCCGGAGCTGATATTAATTCAGCTTTGTACAGTCAGCCTTGAGGAAAGATCAATATCTCAATGAGCGTCACACAACGTCTCCATGCTTTGTCTCACTCCGGATCGCAGGGCTTGTCTCCATGATTAGAGACCCTGATAGTTGAAGACTGTGATGGATTGCTCAGCATCATTAATGAGGCCTAATGCATTCTGGGATCTGTAGGATCCAGGGACCTCATTTATCAAGGGACTTCTGAATGTGTGTGTTAGAGCTGCCTACATGAAGGAAAGTTGGCTTTTAATTGACTAATCGTTTCAGCTCTGTGTCAAATGCTCACACACACATCTTGAGACATAAGTGGATTGTAGTCAAGTTAATGAATAAAGATGCAGCATGAGGATGGAAAAATGGGGAAAAAAAGATTTAATTTTATGTAATGGACAAATAAAGAAGTTCAGTACTTCAGTGTAATTGATAGATTACCACTTTGCTTTTTAATTGTACTTGAGCAAAACAGAAAATATATCTTAGTTAAATCAATAAAAGGAAGTGAACAGAAACCGGATAGTCCTCTATTAATGCAGGACTGACGAAACAGGATGAAACAGCGGCATTAATAGCATGATTTCACTCTGAAAGATTCCCTTGTTTTCCCAAATAAAAATGTTCTCCCACATCTCCAAGACATTTGAGGACGTCCCCTTGGGTGTAGTCAGTAATCAACATTTTTTCACTTTCATTTCACTTTCATCACTTTCGTTTTTTCATTTTTGGACATTTCATAGACCAAATGACTAAATGATTATTGGTTGTCAGATTAATCGCCAATGAAAATAATTGTTAGTTGCAGCCCTATTGATAATCTATCATTTATGCTCACACGGTTGACAGCAGAGTTGGTTTGTGTGTCTGTAAGTTAAGAACTGGTTTACCAGCAATTACTGGGAGTCAGACATGATGGGAGTAGTTTAAAATGTACTTACGTTCTCAAGCCCACAAAAAAATTGATAAATTGGCATCTATGCGTATAAATGAGTGTGTGTGTGTGGATGGTTTAAGTAGAAAACTGCATACAGATGATAATCATAAACAAAGCACCAGGATTTATTGGTGGGAATGAGGATGAGGGCAAGCAGCTGGGAGGGATGTTGGAGGTGGGCGGTCACAGGAGACATAGAGACCCTGCGAAGGACAGGAAAAAGGAGCCATGAGAGCGTCCGCAGCTCACAGACTGTTGTGACAGCAGCAGTGATGCAGAGGTACAGGAGTTACATAACCATCACAAGATCTCAGACCCACACACTCACACACACTATCTAAACTACATCTCTTAATCCTTCTGTTTTTCTCTTTTCCTTCCTCCCACACACATATTACTTTACTTCAACTCGTCTGTTTCACTCTCACACAAATTCTCCAATCATCACGTGTTTCTGACATCGTCTCTTACACTCCTACACACTGTTTACACACTTATCAAATTCTGCTCTTTTTTTAAAACCAAAACGCACTGCAACCACAGCCAGAGCTGACGTCTGTCTGGCAGAGCAATTGAGGCATTGTGCGTTGACCTTATGTTGGTAAACTAGATTACATATATAATCTACTTAATCTAGATTAGACAATGAAGCATTACCATAATGGCAGAGGGACAGAGATTGAGATAGTAGCGGAAGGAGCGGGTGGGAGGGCTGGGGGATAGTGAGGGAGCAAGATGTCACCCACTCAGACAGTGAATCATTACTGCTTCTTTTCAGAGGTGAAACAGAGAAATTTATCTAACGTGGAGGCTGCGTATAATAGGCAGATTGTCCCTTTATGAGCAGCGCTGATGCTAACCCTGGCTCCCAGACTGCCTGCTCCTGACATGTTTCTCAGTGGTCAACAACATGTGGTGAATGGGAGGATTGTTAGTTATTGTCCTGTGGTAATGATTACCATGTGGCCTGACAAGACCACACCTCCAAGCCCTTTTAAAGACGACGGGGCCCCACCAGGCACCGCTTTACTGGACGCTCTTGTTAGTCTTACTCGCTTCCGTGTAGTTACACCACGGGGGGGGGGGGGGTTAATAAAGAAGCAGCTAGTGGATTTTAAGTGGAGTTTAGCCTTACATCTTCATCAGTGTTGTACCATGCAAAGCCTGCCTGTGTGTCATTATGTTTATGTCCTGCAAATTTGTCAAAATCACTGAGCAATCAGGTCTGTGGAAGTAGTCGGACCTCAAAGGAAAAGCACCTTTTTATAGGGATGTGATTAAATAAAGATGCTATGTGAATCGGCTCACAGTGCTTATAAATATGGAGGGAGAACAACACATGCCAAAGGTAGTGGGAACTTTCCTGTGAAAAAACTCGGCTTTTCTGTGCAGAATAAAAAATGAAAGCATGCAGAGTGCTGAATGGGTGGCCCACTTCAGTGCCTGTAAGGAAGGTGAGAATGGGCTTTTGATCATTCAATTCAGTGGGCTTGTCTTTATACAGAGTTAGAATGTGTGTGCGGGTGGGTGGGTGGGGGCATAGAAAAGAGAGGCAAACTCAATAATGAGATTCTGTTTATATGTGTGTGGTTGCTTGTGCATGTGCAAACATACATGTGTGATATGTTTGCTGCTCTGAAAAAAAAAGGAAATACTACATAATGCCACATTATATACATACTACACAAATACCAACTACAAAAATACCTTAAAGATTCCCTCCTGACATGTTTTAAGACATAAAATATAGCTCATGATAATTTGCATTTAAAATCTTTTTTCCTCAAAATTACTTAATTAAATATTCTGCTGGGCACAAGATGTGTCTCTACTTCATTAAAAAGTCTATTCTCCAGGTTTTCACATCACACTCCTGTAAGTTGCATACTGGACCACGATTGGCTCCAAACTAGTTGTCACAAATCATGTTCATAGGTCAAGTTTCAAACTCAGATTAACGGTGAACCCAGAGAAACTTTCCTCCTTTTTAGCAGATGAATGTGAAAACGGATTTCAAGTGTCAAACTTTGCACATGTACATCATTCTGCACACTGGAGCTCAAACATCCAACTGAAGACAAGAAGAAGAAAAACACATCAACAATTTGTCTGCTGATAAACTGTACACACATTTTAGTTAAACTTGTTTTCCTTCTCTCCTCAGGTGGGTGAGAGAATTCTTAAATGAAGAGAACAAAGGTCTGGACGTGCTGGTGGAGTACCTTTCTTTTGCACAGTATGCCGTCACGTAAGTCACTACCAGCCCTTTCACTCTACGCCACTATAGTCTATATGCAGAAGTGACAACCAGCACAATGCTGCTATTCTGCACAGCCGCTGATGCGTCTCCACACAGCACCACCGCTGCTGCCTGGTTGTCAGAAACACTGAGTCACTCGGACCCATTGCTGACACATTGTGTATTATACCAACCATAGGCTTCTATTCATAGATTGACGGCGTGATTATTAGTCAGTCACAAGGTCCCCGTTCAAGGCTGGAGAGCCACGCAGTTAAATTTTTAATTCACCCCCCCAACTTTACCATATGTTATTATGGTCTGTCCACATTATGGACGGTTAGCCATAAAAGTGTGTTTACCACTGCAGCCGCGTAATGAAAGTCATGGAAACAACCAGTCTGAGAACTGAAATAGATCATAACAGGTATAACTGTAGCAGCTCTTTCCAAGCTTCCTGCCAAGTACAACAAAACATGAACTTTGTTTCTTACCAATCATGTCGAAACTAAAAATCTGAAATTTTATTGGCAGCACTGTAAAGTAGACCACTTTTTCCCCTCTTCCACCTGACCAGTATACGAGATACAGTAGAAGCAATACAGTAGTACCTCTTTGTATATCTGTATTTTTTATGTAGTGTATTTAATATTTGATGCTTGACATTTTTCTAGCACACAGAGCCTGTATCTCAGACTGATGTTAGCCAAACAGTGTATATGCATGCTATTTACTTTCACGTCTTAAATAGTTTATTTTCAACTGCAAAATGGTTTGCTTCAGACATATCTCCAGTAACCAATTTTTAGGGATCCTTTTAGTATATGTTTATGTGTTTATATCTATTTTTAGATCAGAATAAATGTTGATGAGCACTGTGATAGTTTCTTAGTTTATCTTTGGTTTCCATGGTGCGACAGGTTTGATGGAGACAGTGTGGAGAACAACCCAGAGGCTGCGATGGATAAGTCGAAGCCCTGGAGCCGGTCTATAGAAGACCTACATGGAGGGAGCACCCTGCCATCTCCCATCACTGGGAACGGCATCACGCGAGGCGGGCGACACTCCACGTTACGGTAAAATATACACACAAATTCATTGATGGTTACAAAGATTCATTATTAACCACGTGCGTTTGTTTGACTTTTCACAGGTAACTATGCCTTTCAGGCTTCTTTTTTTGTTTGACGAGAGTAATGTGATTTGCATTGTGATTATTTTGAGAAGTCACACATTTCATATGATGTCTCAGCAGCCCCTTTGTGTAGTCATGGGGCCTTTAAGACTTTAAATGGCTTAAGACACATTTCTGTAGCAGGAGACAAACACCATTTATCTGGATTTTTTTTGGGGATTGTCAAAAAGTCATGATTCCTGCACATGATTCTGACACATAAGTGACAGAAGATTTCCCCCGTGACAAGAAGGACAGAAGGAAAGAATCTTTTTATGGAACACATCTGGTTTTTTTTCTCTCCTGTTTTGCTTTTTACACCAAACAGTACCTCCAAATCCTGTACACGGAGGATTTCCCAGCAGTTAATTCATGAGCCCATGCTAATATATGCTCTGAAGCACAAATCCTATTCACTTGTGCATTATTTCTCTAATCCTCCCTGTCATTCCATTGATGTTTCAGTACAGCACTCGCACCGACTTCTGTGACCTCTAATCCTTTAGTTTGAAGAGGTTAACTTGAACACATTGTACACAAAGAGCACTATTGAAGCAATGAAGCACATGTCGTCTTAACATGAGATCCTTGCATGATAATCAATGTTATTCATTCTTTTTTTTATTTATATTGCCTCTTGTCTGAAAATAAAGACATTTTTTGTTACGCAGAAAGAATAGTATATTGACAAATTGTGAGTAACTGTAGCATAGATAAACTGCGTTACAGTAACTTAAACCATTGACATCAGTCATAAGATGAGATGAGAATGGTGTGTCTTGTATATGAAGCTACCCCTACAAGGTGCAGTTCATCAGAAAATTAAAAATTTAATTGAAAATCTGTTGTGGGGAGACAATAAGTGCTCGTTTCATTGTGATTTATGCATATTTTATATTTGTCTAATTGGCAGAGATTTCACTGATATTGGTACCCCTGTAAAAGTATTAATATTGGCCCGTGTTAATCTGTAAACTGGCATCTATAAGCATCTACTGCGTCCAGATGTAACCCTTGTGTCGTCACTCTCGAGCGTGTACAGTATGTGTAACCGGTCAGAGTGTTTTCATTGACGCTGACTGTGTCTTCTGTTCTTTCCTGGTGCTCCTTCATAGTCATCTGCTCTTCTGTCTGCCACTCTTCAACAGCAGGCAGGTCTAAGCTCCGCTCTGCCGGCTCACAGCGAGCTTTCTGCAGAGTTAACCTTGCATCCCTACTCCCTCCCAAGACACACACACACACACACACAAATATACACAATCCCCTCTGCCTCGTTGTACTATATGCCTCCCTGGTAGCGCTGCCGAGTTTATTTGTCCCGCTGTCTGTGTCGGGGATGTGAATTATTTGTACTGCCAGCCTCCCCTCCTGCGCTTGAGACTGAATTCTCCTTTCCTTGGAGCAAATGGGTTTTTCTGCACCCATTGTTCTCGCCTCTGTGCCTGTGTGCTGCTTGTGTGGCTCCCTAAACGCCATTCTGTGCAGAAGCTAGCCTAGTTTCTACAAAGGCCCTGTAAAAGCTTAAATCTAGGCTATAAACACCAACGGTAGATTAGGTAGCCTCTTAAATCCTCTGTGTTTTGGATGCATCAAGTCTGCAATATTTCTGAAACTAAATGTCAGTGGTTTTGTAATCCGTTAAATGTCCATTATACAGAATATTTGTTGCTTATTGTGTGTATCTCTCATTAGATTATATTAGTTCAGATTAACTCTGTAACTGCCAGTAACTGGGTGTCAAATAAAAACTTGTATGTGTCTTCTTCAAACTGCCACCCTGAAGTACGCCAAGCAGCTGTCCAAAGTGTTCTCAAATGAGACGGTATGTCAGAAGAGCTACATGGAGTTAGATAGAAATACAGTACATACAGTAGCTGTGTTAGCCTGTAATTTATAGTCTGTAGTTCTAGTTGTTTTGATGTCGCTCTGTGGTGTCTGTCGTTGAAATTTTGAAACCAGGACATCAAATCCTGGACAGCTCTGACCTTTATCTTGCTTAGTGAGAATAGATCAGTTTTTGTTGTGTTTTTTTTTTTTTTTTTTTTTTTTTTTTTTTTTTACAGTTTGGAGCATTAATCTCTCTTTTTACTCCATATATTCAATATGACATATATATATCAGGTTGTTGAATTCAGCTTTAATTATCTCCTAACATTTCTGTGTGTATCTGACCTGAAAGAAATTCATCCACTTACCTTATCCATCTTTTCTCTCTGTTACTTTAGATCAACTATGTTTAACGTGTTATATAAAGTTTACTTGGGTCATTTCAGACAAGTCAAAACTAGTCAAGGTATTAAATCTTGCTGGCGTTACGTAACCATTTATCATTAGTTTGGTTTGAGATTAAGAAATATTGTTGACTCATTTCCGCCACGCCTCAGTTTGGATGTTGATTAATAAAGAGAGGAAAAGCCTGGGACAGATTTTTCTGCTCCAGTTCTGTCAGCGAGTGTCTCATGAATCCACTGCATTTATGTCAGGGAGCTTGTTTTGCACCCGGTCGGCACCACATCCTGCTAAACACAACATGCAGGATATTCACAAATACAAAGACGCACAAAAACTCACAGGGTGAATGTCAGACATGCACCTTTGTGACTACAGCAACATTTCTTTTTCTTTCTTTTCTTAGCTTTTTTAAATGACATTACCTAATAAAAGAAACATTCTCATCCATTTTTTCTCAAAAATGCTGCATCTTGTTTTCAGACACACACAAACACACACACACACACACACACCATGTTGTGACTCACATAGGAGTCACGCCTTCAGGCATGGAAGCTGACATGAATCGGCGTGTCTATCAGTAGCCTGAAGACACATTTTCCCCAGAACTCAGGCTGGTAATTGAACCTCGTGACAAAAGTCTGAAAATAAACCGTTTGGCTCTGACTGACTCTACATATTACTGGTAATACTGCAGCTCCAGCATTTAGTTTTTTTTTTTTTTATTGTGGGAGCTGCACCAGGAGAAAAAGGCCCGGTTTTGTCCCCAGTCACTGTGCTGCATGCAAATGACTTGCTGCTATTGTGCTAGCTGTAACCGATATCTTTGAGAAGGACGTTAAATTAAAACAATTAAAAGAGGGCATCATGCGGCCCCTGGAGAAGCTGTAGATTACATGGCCTTTGTGTTTGTTAATGTAAGGTGGCGTGTCAGTTTAATAGCCTCCCTATGTGAAGGAGGTGGTGTGTGATGGAGGCTCTTTACAAAAGGCATCTGTTTTTTTTTTTTCTTCATCCAGGCCTTGTGCACTTCTTTTCTCTTTTCACTGACTTGTTTTTGTCTCTACTGTTTTGTTTTTGTTTTTCTTTAGTTGTAACACACTGCCCAGCCGGAGAACACTGAAAAACTCCAGACTGGTCTGTAAGAAAGATGATGTCCACGTCTGCATCATGTGCCTACGCGCTATCATGAACTACCAGGTCAGCCCTCTGCACTCTTTATGGAGCGTCCACACAGACTGCATGTCCCTGTGGACTGAAGCGCACTCTAACTGAAGCTAAATTCAATTTGTTCCCTTGCTAGTTCTTCATGATTCATTTGTTATGTAGAGGAATGCACGCCTTGCTTATTCAGTGGTTAATTAGCTTATTTGTCTCTGTCTTTATTGTCTTTATTTTTTTTTATATTCCAGTATGGCTTCAACATGGTCATGTCACATCCGCATGCTGTGAATGAAATTGCACTAAGTCTCAACAATAAAAACGCAAGGTAAGTTAAAACCAAGAGTCAAAAAAAAAATAATAATAATATACCATATACTAAAAATTCATAATGGAACATCCAGAACCAGACATTATCCTCATCAGTGCACCTGCACAGTCTGATGCAGAGTGAGTGTCTTTGTTGCTCAGGGGCACATTCATCTCGACAGACGGGTCAGGGCACCGCTGGCACACACACTCCACTACACTGGCAGCTGCTCACTGAGACAACCACCAGAAGGACTCACTTCTGTGTGTCTGAGTGTGTGTGTGTGTGTGTGTGTGTCCGGGTATGTCGTGTATTCACTTCATGGCCCAGGGCTTAAGGATTTCCTCAAAAGTGGATGTGAAACCACTTTGCATCACCAGTCACATATTGTCCCATCCAAAGAGAGAAATCCTGCATGAATAAACTGGATACTTGACGCACATGATGCACCTGTCTCTCTCTCTCTCTCTCTCTCACTCACACACACACACACACACACACACACACACACACACACACACCCTGATTAGATACATGCAGATCAGATCCACTTTGCACAGATGTTTCAGCAGTAGCAGGATCTTAAATGACAGTTTTCTGTGTGCTGTGTGTTTAAGTACAGGTTTGCTGCACTTGTCATTTATGAACCGTTCTTGCCTTCATCTTCTCCCTGTTTTACAGAACTAAAGCTCTGGTCTTAGAGCTCCTGGCGGCAGTTTGTCTCGTGAGAGGAGGCCACGAAATTATTCTCTCCGCGTTCGACAACTTTAAGGAGGTATGAGCAGCACGGAGAGAAAGGACGTTGTGGGGTCTGAGGAGGACAAATATGCCATTACATTTCAACTGTGCACTTCCAAACAGTGACTCAGTCTGTAGGAATGAGTGAGACCAGCAGATTGCTGTCAGTTTAGCATCTCGGAATGAGCTGGTTGTCAACAGATTACAGAAACCAGTTTAGCCGCATAACACAGGAGGACGCGCTCGACCTACAGATATAACAGTTACTCGTGTGTTAACTGGATTTGGCAGACACATTAAAACTCAGAATAGCAGAGAGACTGATATAACAGACAGTCTTGTCTGACCTTGCCTGTCTGGATGAGGTATTCAGGCTGCTGGTTAAAAGGAGAAGAGGGTTTATGATGGAGTGGGCGCTAACAGCAGCCCCATTTTGTAGCATACGACCCACAAACACGGGCTGACTGCAGTTAATGCAATATTTACACCCCTGAATGAAATATTGAGTGTTGCTCTCAGCGGCATTGGCATTAGTGGTGGGATAAGGCTTAGGGAGAACGTAACTCATCTAATGAGATGAAGGTTGAGAAATGGTCATGATAATTTCGGCTGCTGGAAGCCTGTGAGGAGCGGCTCACATTTCTTTTGTGGCGGAGGCAGATTTTTGTTGTTTTTTTTTTTTCTTCCCCTTTGATTTAAACATGACACTTTCAAGTGTAGCGTCATTTGATCCAGTTCGCTAAGTGTCTTTGATATCCTGTCTCAGAAGTGGGCTGCGGGCTGAGAATCGAGCCATTGCACAGAGGTTTTTTAGACACACACCACTCCTGTTTATTCCTCCCCTCCTCCTCAATTCTTCATCATGCTCCATCTCCCTCATTGCCCCCCAGATGAACTGTCTGAACTACAGAGAAACTCGCTCTTTCTTTTTTATCTCTCTGTCTCCCTCTTTTCAACAACCCCAAATTGTAGTCAGGCTCCATTGGCAGGTCAAAAAACTTCAATATATGTGGTAAAAGTTGTACCACAAGCAATATTGAACACAGATGTACTGAGTGGATACTCAGAGAAATCATTCAGCAGCAGTTCATGAATAACTGATCAACGTAATTATCACTCTAAAAACTGCTCGTGTTCTCTGATGGCAAGTAGTGATGTTTTTTAGCTGCTAATGTCACTGACTTTTCATCTTTAATAGAAATGGTTAAGGGGAGTTATTAGATAATGGTCCTGACAAAATTTCAAGCTTTATTTTGCCTTTTTTTCCCTTTATGCATCTTTTGTTGTGTCACTGTGTACAGATGGCACAAAAATGAAAGTTTAAATCAGGAATCATTCTGTCATTAGCTGCGCATTTCATGGTTTGTGTAAATTATGAAGAGTTGGTGGTGTCATTTTTGATCAGATCACTGATTGATTGCATTGATCAGTGATTTGCACGCTTTGACTCTAATGACTTCAGTAAAGTGAGATGTGTTTTGTTTTGCAGGTATGTGTGGAGGAACAGCGGTTTGAGAGGCTAATGGAGTATTTCAAGAACGAGGACAACAACATTGACTTCATGGTATGTTCACACGCACACACACACACACACACACACATACACATTCCTAATAACTATTGATCGCACTGCAATCCCTTGAAAAGAAAGCATCCAAACAGAGAGCTTGTGAAGCTTTTCGAGCTGAAGAAGGCTGAGTGAAGGTGTTTTATGATGTTTCTTTTTCTCTGCTGTCAAGAGTTTAGAGGCTGCAACTTAGACTTAATGCAATCTATGGGTTAGACCGGTTAAAACTGTGAATAAAAAGAATCATATTTTTAACACGTGTCCTCCTACTTTTGTCCAAACTCAAAAATAACCAATCTGCCTGCACACACTCACAGGGCTATCTGTCTTTGTACAAGCACTCTAATTTTTCCTCATCACAGAACAAACTACAGATGTGAGGTGCAGTACATCATCAGCCCTGAGCAAAGAACCCATGCAAGTGTGTAATTTCCAGGCTGAGTGGTGCTAATTAGCCAGGCAGATCAGAATAAAAAATATTGTAAGAAAGTGGCAACTTAAACATGATTTTATTCAGTGTGTGTATCTCTCTTTAAGTGTCTTCACTGATGTGGGATATATAATGTATGTGTGTGTGTGTGTGTGTGTTTAAGAGCCAGTGAGTGAAAACCAGCAGATGCTGTGTTTCAATAGGCCTTCAATAGGACTTTGAATAGCACTTCTGTCACTAGTCCGCTCCTTGGTCAGCAGCACTAAAGCAAACAGACATTGTCAAAGCTGCCATGTCGCACCAAGACAACGGAGCTTCTTTCGGGAAGTCCATTAAGCCAGAGTCAGGGTGAGAAGAAGTGTGTGTGTGTACATTAGACACTGTGAGGAGATCCCTCCCTGGTCGGTTTCTGCTTACCTCCCATAAGGCAGCCAATGGTGTTGAACCGGCTGATTTGTTAATTTGTTGTTTTTTTTTCAGATCCCTTTAATCTGCTAGATAAGGGACTCTGCCAGCTGAGCAAGCACAGTAATGAGGATTTATACTCAGAGTTTCACATGAAGCGATATTAAAAGGCAGCAGTTGTGACAATAAGCATAAAATTAGTTCAAAAAAAGTACCAAGCTGTTGTACAAAAACACCAAACCTGTTGTTTACATTGCACTGTCAGCAATTTGTTTGGTTCTCATGGTCATTAAAAAAAGCATCTTTTTAAGTTATGCGTTAATGATAACTATTGTGATATACAGTATTTTTTATAATATGCAGTGTTTACAAAAAAATCAGAAAGCTTACTTTATATACTGTTTTGAATCTTCATCCACTAAGTGTGTTTTTCTGTCTCTATTCCCTAGGTGGCATGTATGCAGTTCATCAACATCGTCGTGCACTCAGTGGAGGACATGAACTTCAGAGTTCATCTACAATACGACTTCACCAAGCTGTGTCTGGATGACTACTTAGATGTGAGTTGAGACGTAATGCTGCAGGAAAACTGGACAGACAGACAGACACGCCCGCTCTTAATATACAACTCAGTCCAAAGCATAGCATGTCATTACAGCACTCCTGAGACCTCAACCACTGAAAAGCAGTCAATAATGACTTTTCCATTACTTCAGAAAAAAAAAAAAACAGTCAGTTCGGTGAATCCTCATCTCCTGCCTCACTGCAGAGGTTAGATCAATGCTGGCCTCTGAGTCTGAGAAAGTCAGCCTCATGCAGGGAACTGGAAAAAAAAAAAGAATATCTTCGCCTTGCCTTGCTCTTATCCTCACGCTCTCTTTCTTTGTATGTTTTCCAGAAACTAAAGCATACGGAGAGCGATAAACTGCAGGTTCAGATTCAGGCCTACTTGGACAACGTGTTTGACGTGGGAGCCCTCCTAGAGGATGCGGAGACCAAAAACGCAGCACTGGAGCGCGTGGAAGAGCTGGAGGAGAACATGTCACATGTGAGAGCCCCTGATTGTTGACTCTCCTCTTTGAAATGACACAAGCTCCTCAGTCCCTCTTGTCTTCTCTGGCTACACATGAGCATCCAGAATGTCAGGATGTTGACCGTGTGTTTGAGGCTCTGTCACACTTGTTTGCTTATCACACAATGTCCTCAGCCTGGGATTTCCTTTAATCTCATGTGTTCATTTAACCTTATTATGTACAGACACACTTTTTTTTTTTTACTTTGAAGTCATAATGATGCATTAAAGTAAAAATATATTCTGTATCTTAAATATCTGACATCCTGCCCCTCTGGATCTCTTGACATACCGAGTTGGATCTTGTCATCACAATGAGTTCACGTCACTGTGTGACCTTTTTCTCTTGGCTATTGTTCTTGTAGATGACAGAGAAGCTGCAGGACACGGAGAATGAGGCCATGTCCAAGATCGTGGAGCTCGAGAAGCAGCTGATGCAAAGGAACAAGGAGCTCGAATCCATCAGGGTCAGACTCTGAACATTCACATTCATCCTTTTTTTCATTTGGTTAAAGACAAATGCTCACAGTACACAATAAAAATTAAAATACATAGTTTTCTTTCAGGTAACAATTCTGAGGCCTTTTTTAGTTTTTAGGTTTTGCAGTCACTGATAGAAAGAATATGATATGATATGATATGATATGATATGATATGATATGATATGATATGATATGATATGATATGATATAATATAATAAGGTTATTTACACAATATTTATGCTTCCACATATAGATGTATTGCACATCCATTTCTATATACAGTAGTTTAACCATAAATCTGTCTAATGGCAACAAGTATTCCATATGATCATGAGTGTTTAATTAACAATAGATATTTGCAACAACACCAGAAAGTAGTCAGCATGTAATCTTTCCAAAAAGCTTGTCTTTGTAAAAGAAAATGATTTCTCTATTCCAGGTTTTTAAATGAGTAATTCTTTAGATTTGTTTTTCCTCCTCTCCACATCTCCTCTCATGACTATAGAATCCTAACTTCCTCTGTTTCCATCTCCCTCTTTCACAGGAAGTCTACAAAGATACCAACTCGCAGGTACACACACTGCGGCAGAAGTTGAAAGAGAAGGATGAGGCCATTCAGCGGCAGAGTAATTTAGAGAAGAAGATCCATGAACTGGAGAAGCAGGGAACCATCAAGATCCACAAGAAGGGAGATGGAGACATCTCTATTCTGCCCTCGCCACTCTCAGGAGCAGAGGGTTTGCCGGGCGCTGTGATGGGAGGGAACGGTGCATCTGTCAGTTCAAGCCATGTGGGAGGTGTAGCGGGCACGGCCTCTCAGCCACCACCACCTCCTCCGCCCCCTCCACTACCAGAGAATGGCACATGTAGGTTTAATATTAGTTAGTTTATTCACACATAAACTGTAAATCATGACATGGAAAAAGAAAAGACAGGACAAAAGAAATAAACTTTACAAAATGTATCTTCTGTTATTCTTGTTAACATTCTCCTTACTGTCCTTCCTCTCTTCCAGTGCCAAATGGACCGTCGTCGATTGGTCCCGCAACTGCAGCACCTCCCCCTCCTCCGCCGCCTCCACCTCCACCTCCACCACCTGGACCAGAGATGTCAGTCCCTCTGCCCCCTCCGCCTCCTCCTGTTGCCCCCCCACTACCAGGCTGTGGGACCCCCACAGTCATCATGAACTCTGGGTTAGCAGGTAAGATCACTGAATTGGAAAAAATAAGCAGTTTTGTGTAAATGTATGAGAATGAGAGTAATGTGATAGGCAGTGAAAAATTATACTATAATGAGCAAAGCAGCTTCTTAAAGCAGCTTTTTAAGCAATATGCAGCACTTTACTGGAAACACTGTATTAAAAACATTTATAATATATATTCAATACTGTTACTGCTTCACTGTATTGTATCGTTTAGATTATTAAAGTATTAATTTCCTCAATAAACACATTGTAAAGGGCTGCAGTTCCACAATGATATGATTAATAAAACACCTGTAGCTCCCGCTGCAGCTTTGCTTTCTGTGTCGGAGCTGTGAGGAAATCCATTCCAACTACTTTGCTCCACAGTAAAGTTAATGTTAATACCAACTCAACACACAGTCAAATCTTTCCACTTACTGGAAATCTGATGAACGCTTGAAGCAGCAGGTGCTGCAGGAAGACTTTGAAGCAGCTGCATGCATGTATAGTGATGAGTTGGCCAGTAGCTACTAAATTCCTTATTCTTATATCTGTATGTTTTTCAGGTCGTTTTTTAATTGGGGGACTCGAGCAGAATATTGGTAAAAGATAAATGGATGGATAGAATATTGTAATCTGGTGTTTTAATGTTGTTGCAAATGCATAAGTATAAAATTGAGTTCAAACAACAACAAAAGTTCACTATAAATCCTACCAAAAGCTGTCATTTTATGTAAATGTAAAGGATAGGTTAACAACTAAAAAAAAACAAAAGCAAAAATGGTGTTCAGGTGCCCAAGTGAACATTCAAATAGGTTTTTCTTGCTGTAATCATTCCTCCTGTTCATACTGATCATTTGAAGATCCACTCCATGATGCACTTACAGTATAAATGAGGGACAAAATCTGTAGTCCTCTTTTTGAGGAAAAATGTATTTTATCTGAAGATATTTTCCACAGTTAGTCTTTTTAGTAAAAATGTCCCTCTTTGTGACGAACAGCAGCAGTTTTCTTGTTCAGCCTGAAGTGGAAGAATCTTGATCATAACAAAAAGAGGGAATTCTGCACTAAATAGACACTAAAACATTGAATTGATTTGACAAATGTGGATGATTGAAGCCTGATATTTGCATCTAGTAAACTTTTAAAATACATGTTTGCATGTTAGGGGGGCTGTGGATTTTGTGCCCCATTGCTTACGTTGGCCAGTATGAACAGGAGGAATGATCACAGCAAGAAATACGTGTCAATGCTCGTTTGGCTGACTATTTTACTTTTTTAATTCTGAACCTTTTAAGGTTTCTCCTCATTGTTGAGTTGTTTTTAAACATCTCTGAAACTCTCAGACTGTCAAACTTCCTGCCAGTCATACTCCTGCTCCTTTCTATAACTATGTATGCACATGTTAAGGGTCATAGCTAAAGCTGTATAGTGAGGAAAGCAGGAAAACATTAAAAAACACAACAATGCCAGTAATGTTGTTTGTACTCGTCAGTAAACTTTAGACGCCCCTGTGAGTTTTATGTGGAAAGTACAGATCCTTTACTATGTGTGTTTGAGATGTGCATGTTTAAGCTTTCTCACTAACTCTGCCAATTTCTTTCTTAATGATTTTGTCTTTGAATTGTTTCTTTTTCTGCCAACCAGAGGGACCCATCAAACTTTTCTGTAGGTTCTGCCTGTCATGTTTGGTGTTTTGTCTCCCCCAATGTTCCTTTCCTTTCCCACAAGTTTTGAAAATGGTATTTTCATAAGGAGGGAAAAAAAAATTCCCAAACATATTTCCTTTTTTATTTCTTTTTGCATCTAACACGGGCTCGACAAAATCTATAACCCACATGTTCCAAAACACATGGACCATGACTTTATGAATTCTTTTTACTGTTCTGCTTTTGTCTCTCTCACAGTTAGACTTGCTGTGAAAACAATGATTTTAATCAACAAAGAAAATACCAAATTTCAAAATCCTGCATGGTTGTACCTTCACACCTCGATGTAGTCACAGTATTGTGATTGTGTGTGTGTTCGTATGAATTAAGTATTGCTACATCTCAAAGTGTTGGTTGCATGCTGAGACACAATGTGCTGTGGCACGCAGATGATAGAAAGTGATAAGCACTGTGTGGAGCTGGAATGCTGTTTGCGTTATCGTTCTGTCTCTGAGGACACTTTGTGTGGCACTGTGACAAAGCAGGGTGCCACCTCGACGCTCAGCTTCAATCTATCAGCCCAGGTGTCCACAAATAGCTATAATCTCCCCGATAAATAGTTTGTCTCTAGGCCAGGCAGGAAATCCTCACCATATGCACCATTTATTGTACTTTATTTACCTTGTGGCCTTATTTCTCTGCCTGCCTGAGGCTCAGAGGCTTCACTCTGCATGAAAGAAGTATAAAGAAATGTTTAGTTTAAAAGAAGAATATGGGCAAATGAAGCATTCGGTTAAATTAAGATTCGAAAAGTGATCAAAATGAAGTGGGATTGTATGTTTTTAGAGATCAGACAGATGAGTCGCATCCATGTGTGTCACCATATTCAAGATACCTGTCCACCCATTCACCAATCTCCCTGCGCATGTGACAATGTAAATGTGTTTGTACTCTCTGACAGAAGACAGGGACGCAATATTAACTCCACTTTGTCCTGTCTAGCTGTTAAGATCAAGAAACCCATCAAGACAAAGTTCCGTATGCCCGTCTTCAACTGGGTAGCCCTGAAACCCAATCAGATCAACGGGACTGTCTTCAATGAGATTGATGACGAGCGGATACTCGAGGTAAGAATCTTCTCTCGGTTAGCAAACGATCACTCATGTTCCGTCTGCTTTCAGCCTGATTACAGAACATAAACCGCTTGTTTGTTTGGCGTCTCTCAGGACCTGAACGTGGATGAGTTCGAGGAAATGTTTAAGACGAAAGCTCAGGGGCCGCCGATCGACCTCAACGTGAGCAAGCAGAAGGTCATCCAGAAGGGACCCAACAAGGTGACGCTGCTGGACTCCAACAGGGCAAAGAACCTGGCCATCACACTGAGGAAAGTGGGCAAGACACCGGAGGAGATCTGCAAAGCCATTCAGATGTAAGCCAGTTCAAAATACTGCTGTACTTTTTCCTGACTGATGATACTTAAGAATGCATGTTGTGATACGCACGTGTTTTTAATGCGCTCTTGTGTATCTGCGTCTTTCAGCTTCGACCTACGGACTCTGCCTGTAGACTTCGTAGAGTGTCTGATGCGCTTCCAGCCCACAGAGAACGAGATTAAAGTCCTGCGGCAGTTTGAAAAGGAGCGTAAACCGCTGGAAAGCCTGACGGACGAGGACCGCTTCATGATGCAGTTTAGTAAAATCGAGCGGCTCATGCAGAAAATGACTATCATGGCCTTCATCGGCAACTTCTGCGAGAGCGTGCAGATGCTCACACCGGTGAGAGAACTAGGATCTTTTGTGTGGGATAGAAAATTTACAGATAAATTACAAGTTATGTAATGCTGTGACCAGAGAAAGAGACATCCTTATCCTTTTTGTTTCCCCGCAGCAACTTCATGCAGTCATTGCAGCATCTGTGTCCATCAAGTCGTCACAGAAACTAAAGAAAATTCTAGAGGTAAGTGAACTATTTGTTTCCAGACTGGACGTAATGTTGAACGAATGTGTGGGATTCCTTTCTCACATTGTTACTCCCCCTTCTCTGCAGATTATCTTGGCACTTGGAAACTACATGAACAGCAGCAAGAGAGGAGCAGTGTACGGATTCAAGCTGCAAAGTTTAGACTTGGTAAGTCGCTTCAGCTTGCTTTTATAAAGCAGCTCTGCTTGTTTGCTTCATTATTTTCGACACATCTGATTTCTCTTTTTAATTCCTTCACAGCTACTCGATACCAAGTCGACGGACCGTAAGATAACGTTGTTACACTACATAGCCAATGTGGTACAAGAGAAATACACGCAAGTTTCTCTCTTCTACAACGAGCTGCACTACGTGGAGAAAGCTGCAGCAGGTGAGCCCTCAGCGCAGTTGTGTTTGTTTGCAAGTTAACAAGCACTTGTGAGATCCTGTTTCCTCCGACGCCACAGAGACAGATTCTTGTACAGCAGATGTACTTGCAGATTCAGTTTCTCTTAAATTGTTAAGAAGACACATCTGCTCGCGTTCACAGTGTCGCTGGAGAACGTCTTGCTGGACGTCAAGGAGCTGCAGAGAGGCATGGAACTGACTAAAAGAGAATACAGCATGCACGGCCACAACACCATGCTGAAAGACTTCATCACACACAACGAGAGCAAGCTGAAAAAGCTGCAGGACGATGCCAAGATTGCACAGGTGAGACGACCACACCTCGCTTTTGTTATCGATCTAGGTGACAGCGTGTTAAACAATGATCTGAATGTTTTTCTAATCTGTTGTCTGTCTTTTTTTTAAAAAAAAAAAAAAAGGATGCCTTCGACGAGGTGGTGAAGTTCTTCGGGGAGAACGCCAAAACCACGCCGCCGTCCGTCTTCTTCCCCGTGTTTGTGCGTTTTGTGAAGGCTTACAGGGTGAGCTGGATAATCATCTTTCACAACACAGTCACACAAAAACACACAACCTGGCTTATGTAACCACAGCGGCTGGGGACGGTCAGAGAGGGGGAAACACAGATTATGCTCTCTGGTGTTGTCACTGTTTGTCCACACCAACTTTAAATTTAAAGTCTAAAAAAAAAAAATTCAACTAAAATTGTAGGGAGATGTTTTTATGACAATTGGCTCTCTGTAAATGAGCACCTCCATATTTTTTTTCTTTTAATCAAATTGCATTCATGACGCCACATTTCACGATACCGAAATAGAATCTCGGCTTTCACGGCGCATTAAGCGAAACTGTTGAATGCTTCTAAAATTTGACGCTAAATTGAGTCACTGTGTGTACATGACGTGTTTGTAATCTCTTTAGCAAGCGGAAGAGGACAACGAGCAAAGAAAGAGACAGGAGCAGATTATGATGGAGAAACTTCTAGAGCAGGAAGCCATGATGGAAGAAGACCAGAAGGTAAGTCACCCTTCTTTCCTAACTCCCCCCTCCGTATCCCTTTACCACCCCCACCCCCTTCCTCCTCCACCTGCCTTCGTTGACTAGGGCAGGAGGCTATGGTGGATCACGGAAACCAAAAGGTAAGCCTGCTCCACTTCCTCCCCGCTCCCCCCTCCCTTCCACTCCTCCTCCTCCCCACTTCCTCCAGACTCCTGATCACAGGATTAGTTAAGCACCCACTGCCTGCTGGTTATAGTTATATCTGGTTCTACAGTCTGACACCCTGCTGAGCCACATCGCATCAGCTCAGGATCAGCGAGATTATACTTCTTAAATGGTTTTAATTAAGACACACATGCACTAAAGGGTAGAGTATGAAACCGCTGTGTGAAAGCATCTATGAGAAATTACAGGTGTGTAAAATCCTGTGTAGATTATACTTATTAATAGATGTTAAGTGATGTCTTTGTGTGTGTGTGTGCTCTCCAGTCTCCATCTCATAAGAATAAGCGGCAGCAACAAGAGCTGATCCAGGAGCTCAGGAGGAAACAGGTGAAAGACAGCCGTCACGTCTATGAAGGAAAAGACGGAGCGATTGAGGACATCATCACGGGTAACCTCACCCGGGCTACACACACACACTCACACATGCATACAGGGCGCTCTGCATGAAGCTCCTCTCCTGTGCTACATATTCAGTCTTTAACAAAGGGTTTCTAAACCAACTAACACAATGACTCTGGCTGTTTCAAAAAGATAATAATAAAATAAAATCAGCTGTCAGATGTTTGAGGATTGAAGGCCTGATACCTAACAAGCGCAAACATGAACTGACAGTCCAGCTAATCCAGTGACAATCTGAGTCGGCTCAAATGTGTGTGATGATTATTGCTTATCGGCTCTGTCAATGCTTTGTAACACATCTGTACGTAGGCCGGGTTGTGACTAGCTCCTAGAATATTAATCATTCAGAAGAGAATAAATACATTTTTTTTGTTTTGCTGAGGGGTGATGAAACTTGTCACGGCCAGTGGTGGAACATAGTTATGTATATTACTCAAGTACTAAAATAAAAAAAGTTTGTTTCTACTCTAGTACATTTTAGAGGGAGATATTCCGCTTTTCACTCCCCTACATTTATCTGATCGCTATAGTTAAAGGTTAGTCTACAAGGCAAGCATGTTTATAAATAAACATGCTTGCTTTAAGTCTTGATTTAAGAGAACTGAGAGTCGGTGCAGATCTGCAGTTTTCTGGGAATTTCCAGATACGTGCTGCATAAAAGCTGAATGCTGCTTCTCCAGGTTTAGTTTTGTCTCTATACCAGACAAAATGTACTTTGTACCTTCAGCGCTTTATAAGCTAACAGCATTATTTTAAAATCGGTTCTTTGACAAACAGGAATCCAGTGTAAAAGATGTGAGATCTGCACTGATGTGATCCACTCTCCTGGTCTTAGTGAGGACTCGAGCAGCAGTTTGCTGAATCAGCTGCAGCTGTCTATCGACTTTTCAGAGAGATCTGCAGAGACACTGTTACAAAATAGGAAAATAGGATTTGATACATGTAGCTGACAAAATACAATGAATTGTTACAGATTTAAAACAAACCCAAATAAAGTAGTTACAACTCCACAATGGTGCTTGCATATAAATGCATCAGTAGTAACAACACAACAATGTAATATATAATAATTTAACAATTTATCTTTTTGATACTTTGAGTACCGTTTTCTGATTTTTACTGAAAAAGATTGTGAATACAGGATTCCTTGTAATTTCTGCATTGAGTTATAATGTTACTTCAGTAAAGGATCTCAATAAACTCCTCCACTGGCCATAAGAATAATAATGTCATTGATCTTGTAACAATAAAATATTGTTATAGTCTAACAAATAAGTCAGAAAAGGTGGGTTTTTGCTCACTAGCTGCCTACCAGGCCTTTCAATAGAGCATTAACTGCTACAATTAACTCTCAAAAACTCTTTATGACATTTTGGGCCCCTCTGATGTTGTTGTCGGGTATTTGCTTAGTGCTAACCATTGCTAAACCTCTGTAGGAGTCTGCTTTTCTTATATTGTGTTTGTCTTGTCTTGGCTGTTGTCCTTGTTGTTCTCAATGCAGTGCTGAAGACCGTGCCCTTTACCGCCCGCACGGCCAAGCGTGGCTCTAGGTTCTTCTGCGAGCCCGCCCTCAATGAGGAGTACCATTACTAAGCTTATAGAACTGTCTCTCTTCTCAAAGGTTGCTGGAACACGACGTTCTCTTCTTTATTTCTCTCCTCCTCCTCCTTCTTCTTCTTCTTCCTCCTCCTCACACAACCTTCGCATGCCTCTTTACACTCCTCTTTTAACCGTCACGCTCACCTCTTTGCACTGGGCCCAATCTTGTGGTTTTATTTTTTTGGGGTTTTTTTTTTTGGAGACACACATGCCTGAGTGTGTGTGTGTTTGTGTTTTTGTGCATTCACATGTTTTCTCCCTCCTGAGCATGACTAGGTGTTGGGGTTTAACGGTTTTTTTCCCTCTGCCCACCTGCATGAAAGTGTGACACCCCTCATTTATCGTCATAATTTTTTCAGCCATGGCAAACCATAATGTCACAGAAGGAACAGTCGCCAAGGTCACTCTTATCTATGCTGACAGGAAATCGGTGAAGACCATACTTTTTTTTTCCACACAGCAAGTAAATGGAGCTCACAAGTTAAAGCTACGAGCTGCCATCTAGTGGTCGTAGATTGAAAACAAGCACCGAGCTATGCATGTTAATATGTGATCTGATCTGATTAGATGCTAATTTAATGATCCAGTGTGATCAGTGCCATCCAACATGTTGTAATATACATTAGTGTGTATATACACAAGCTTCAATCATCCTCATATTGTTCGTTCCAGCTATTTACACGGCAGGTTTAACTAACTCCATGATTGTGTAAGAGTCTGTGGCATTATCACTTGCTTTTTGTGTGTTTCAATCAATGTGTAATTAAAAAAAAAGAATGTTTATGTGTTCATTATGACATATCATCATTTGCCATGTTGATACAGCTTCTTGCATGCCGATTGCTTCATCCCTGCCAATTTCCCATAATGCATCCCTGCTCTCCTAGTTAGCCCTGCCGCCCGCTGACAGGTCACCTCTCCGTCAGATGTTTGTCGGTGGTCTGGCAGGCTCACTAACACGCTGCATGATGTGTAGAAATATAGAATCTTTGATGTTTCGGCGCTCTTATTTTTGCAGTTGCTACTAACATGCAGCCAGGTTGTTTCACTGAATAGACATCTGCAACAGATTCATTGGTGATCAGTGTTTCCCTGGCTGCATGCATGCTTTGGTTGGGTTTTTTTGGTCTAGATGCTGTTGAACTTAACAACCCTGCTGTGTCCTGGAACCACTTTTTTTTTCATTATTTATTTCAGTTTATATTTCCTTTGTACTGGGATTTGGAAATGGGCTCTTCTTCTGTCCTGCTGGTAGCGACTTTGCAAAGCAGCTGAGTTTAGTAGCAGAAAAAAAAAAACTACCAAAAAAAAAAAAAAAAAGCTTTGAACCTCCACTCCATCCCCTCCATCTTCCTCTCTCCCTGCCAGTGGAGCTAGTTAACATCCTCCAGCTCTATCACCTCTCTCGCCCTTGCCCCATGAAGGCCTTCCACCCCCCCCATTCCCCTCCTCCCCATGCAGCCTGCTGTCACTTTGCTTTGCTTGCGCAGCGCTCTCTGTGCAAAGCCACTGTGAAATGTTGGGCTGACATGCTGTGGTCAGTCACCCCCTTCTCCATTTTTTAACCTTCATTTTGTCTTCTCTTCATCTAGCCCTAAAGAAGAATAATATTACTAAATTTCCCAATGTCTACTCGAGGGTAAGGAACTCCTCCAGTAGCACTCCTGTAGTGGTGGATGTGTCCCAAACCTGGCAAGCATCTCTTTATTACCTCCCTCCCTCTTTTTTTTTTTTTTTTTTTTTTTTTTTTTAATACTGTCATCTCATGTAGGGTTTGACCTACCTGTCCCTCTGTTTTCTCCTCATTCTTCCTTCATAACAGTATGTTTGGATGTCTAGTATTTAAAAAAAACAAACTCTTTAGTTTCTTTACCCTGGAATTAGATCATTTTTAAGGGGAGGTTGCATCTTTGTTTTACAATATACATCTCATGTCTTGTAGATTCTGGCTTACACTTCAAAACCCTGTGGTCTGTCTCAGTCGTAATATCCAGAGACAGTTGACCTGCAGGGCTTTTTTTTTTTCTTCTGTGTAGAACTCATGCTGCTTTGAAAGACAGGCTGCCAGCACTCTGAGCATTTGGGCTCATCAAAATGCCTTGACATGATGACTGACAGCTCTTTTATTCACCCCCCTCCCGCCCCCTTCCCTCCTTACCCCGTCCAACCCATTCTTCCCTCCCAGATTTGAGGAATCAGCCTTACAGGCGAGCAGACGCTGTGCGGAGGAGTGTCAGGAGACGCTTCGATGATCAGAACCTGCGGCCGGTGAACAACGGCGAAGTGGTCATGTGATGAGGGAACAGTGCATGTGCTCGGGGGTGGGGTTGGGATTGGGGGGGGGGGGGGGTAGTGAGGATGTGTAGCATCAAGAGAGGGAGAGACAGAAGGTTGGAAGAAGAGTGAAGGATGATAAGTGAATGATGGGTGTAGTAGCAACCATAGAGATGAGTATGTGTGTATATATATACAGTATATATATATATATTACATAAGAATACACGTTATTCCATGTCTGTGGTATAGTAGCAGCAGCTTTTCTCTATGAAGGACTGGGACGTGTATGGGACTGAATTTAAAGCGTCTGAAAGGTTGATAAGGAACCTTAGACAAGACAAGTGCCTGAACTTATTTTTGTTTGATGACTTTTTTTTTTTAAATATCCCCACTTCAAGCAATACAACTTGACCTGGCTTTAATCTTAAGATGTATAAAACTGGACTGACGGTGGCCTTAAGAGCCACATGAAGAGATGCTTCCTTTGGAAACATGATGTAGAATGTATGGGACGTGTCCCCTTCAGCTGTTACAAACATTACATCTCTGGTGTTGTTAACACTTTGTAGTATCTTGGTTACATTCCAGTGCTCGTTTCCATTCCACATACTATACAACAATTTTCACATCTCATGAGGCTTTTCAATTTTTACCAAAAGGGCTGATGATCAGGCAAGAAGAAAGTGACCAGAAAGTGATTAAATATTCTATATTTGTACTTAAGCAAGTATAAGAAAGATGAAGAATGAACGAAAAAGAAGTAGCTTCAATAAAAGACCAGGCTAATGTGAACTGTATATACAAGGCCTCTTCAAACTGGTGCATACTGACTTCTCTTGCATCTTTTGTTGCTACAGTTAAGGGTTAAGCCTGATTTTGTGGATCTTAATCCACAGTTGGGCACATGCATACATAAATTTCCTTTTTAAAATGTTGCATTTCTGTAGCAGCACTGCAACTGTCTGGTTTCTGGGAACAAATCAAGCCTGTAAAAGACTTAAAATGCATCATCTGCCAAAGAAAGATGCTGAACCTTACTGGATGATCTTATTGTCAAAACTGGAAATGTAAGTTAGCATTTTTTTTATCTCTGTAAACAATTTACAGATTAGTCATTTTCCCGGCTACTGCGTCTGCTCATTTAACTGTAATTTTAATGTATAGTATTTAACCACTGAAAAAGATTCCTTTAAGTTCATGTTTTCATCTAATGTGTCTCCATGGTTTTCACAGCACAGTCATTAAAAACATGGCAAAAGTGAGTACACAACACGCACGAAAAAAAGTTTCCTAACTGTACAGATTTTGCTACAAACCATGTTTTCTTTTTTTTTTTTTTTTTACTTAATTCACATTACCAGATGGTTAATATTGTACATATTGTTTAAACAAAGTTTTCATTGCCTTGTGCTATACAACTTGAATGTTATTTTAACTTATAGTTTTTGTTTCCATTTCTTTTGTATATTTAATTAAGCCAAATGCAGCCAGAATCTACAGTAGTAGTGTGTTAAGTCATAATGTCTTGCTGTCATGCAGGAGGCACCGGATCACTGAATTTGCTTGTTGGGTGTGTCACAGGTGGATCAAAGCCAGCTGCACAAGCATGCAACAAGTTCTGGATCTCAAGTGTTGGTACATTTTAACTCTACAGTTACGCTGAGTTTAGACTCTTAATCACACACGTTGTAACTATTAAAACTAGTTTCAATTATCTGTGACGAGCTGGTTTTGTTGCTTAGTGATGCACCCTCCTGTAATTATCTCCACTGAAGCACGAGCTCACATCCGTCTGGTTTTCTCTCAACTTCACTGTCTGTAATAGTGTCATTTCTCTAACTCTGGATAATACTGGCATGTTTTTTTTCCTCTCATCAGAACTGTATTTTAGGCAGTTTGTGCTTATTACAAAATAACAAGCTTTTTAAATTAGGTGATATGAGATTTTCAATGAATATGATCAAAAATAAACTATTTACATTGGATATAAAATTGTTTACCTTGAGTCACATTTTGTTTGGTCTGATCCTCCAGTTGGAACTGGTGTAATGAGTTCAATACATTAACACAACATCTGGGCAAAAGCACCACTGCAGTGAGTCATTTTCTGTATTTCTGACTACAACATAAACATTGCTCCTTGAGGCCTGCATATTAGCTATTTGGATAAATAAATACACTTTCTACATTTAACAGTTTCATAAAGAGCTGTACTTTTAACATACACACAGTAGCTGGTTTATTAAGTACCCTTCACTAAAACTACCAGTCTTGCTCTGCATCCTGTCTGAAAGGTTTTAATGGTCAGTGTTTCAAAAACTGTTTTAGAGAGGCGTTTATTCAACTTTATGACCAATTTGGAGGCTGTAATTTGTGGTACTGTTGAATTTTATGTGTTATACTGACAATTGTTTCTAATATTCACTTCACTGATATAAATAGGGTAGACAAAATATTAGAAACACCTCCCAGTAGAGTAACAACTCAACAGCTGTTTTTAAGCCTCTAAAATGACCATAAAGTAAAATTAACAACTCTCTGAGAGCTACAAACACTGGCAGCTGTTTGTAATTTCAGCACTGAACTGAATGAAAGACTGTTCTATCAATGAAAGACTTTTTTTTTTTTAAAACATCTGACTGAACAGAGCAGGATCTATTTGAGGCCACATTAGGATAACTTTGGTTGTAGTTTCCTTTTACATACTATATATGTAATAAAAATATACTAAAAACATTTCAGTCAAATAATTAGACATTTGATTTTGGTGTACTGGACACCTAAAATATTTTACAGACATCATCCACTGAAACAGCATTTTATTACATGTAACTACAGTATGTCAATTTTAACAAATGCTCAAATTAAAACATGGATCATTCCTCGACAACACAGCTGCAGTTAAGTTACTGTAGATCAAATCAGAAGTATTTTCCATTATTATAAGACAAGTCTGTTTCCCTGAAGCATATTTCCTTGTTATGCTACTTTTCCAGGTTACGGACAATCATTGTGACATCAAGATATGCTTTTGATTGAATACAAAAAATATTGGTAATGGAAAACATGAATAACTACAGTCAACTAAAAAAAAAATGAAGCTAACAAAAGGCAAAAAACTGGGACATTTAAAAACAGATCAGCTGATCAGCTTCCCGATATCAAATTAGTCACCAAATAAGTGTGTGTGTTCAGTGTAGCATTTTCCCATAAATACCAGAGGAAGGCGTCATCCTACAAAGTCCGTCGCAGGAGGTGTGAACAGTAAAATCAGATGAGCTTGGAAGGGAATGCATGTTTGTAGAAGTGTACATCGACAATAAAAAGGGGCAGCAGACATGTGTTCAAGGTGCATCCAGCTGTTCCAGTAAAGTTCTTCTTCTTTTCTCCAGTTCTCCTTCACTCAGCTCACTGCCTGACGTATCCCAGCCGCCCTGATTACACAACACAACACAAAAAAAACAAAAAACACATAGACTCAGAAATGTAGTTAAATATGAGAGATGTGTCACAAATGTCAAACTCCAAAAAGGTCTAATTGCAGCAGCTGCAGTTTAGAGTTGAAGTACTTAAACCAAATTTGTTCTAAAACATTTTTTTCCATCAACTATAAACATCCATGTAACCTTAAAAAGCAGCCCTTCAAACAGCAGTTTTCTGGAGAGGAAAGAAAAAGGTAATTAAGATGAACAACCTCCTCTTTGGCTGCTTTCCTTTTAGGAGACTTCTGTTTAGAGTCGGAACGAGATTTCCCCCGAGACTTGTCGTTCTCTTTATCTTTCTCTAGGTCCTTTTCACGCTTTCCGTCGCGCTCTCTTCCTTTCTTCTCGTTGTCAGTGTCTGGCGATGCCTGATCATCATAATCATCATCAGTACACATACAGAGGTATTTCAGGTATATTCATATTATATTTATATTAAGCCCTCCTGTGTACTTACAGACTTGTGGCGTCTCTTCTTTCCCTTCTTCTTGTGCTTCTTGGATTTCTTATAGCTTCTCTCTGGTTTCAGGCAGAAAATGTCAGTAAATGTCAACAGAACTGCACTTCTTCCATATGATGATAAGCAGATTCACTAGCAGCCACTCACCAGATTCTCCACTGGAGGAGCGTTCAGAAGGAGATTTGGACTGTGATCTCTTTTTCTTCTTGTGGTATTCCTCATCTTCAGACTCTGAGCCCTGTGAAAATATAAAAGTGGAGTGATTCAACAAATAACAGCATGGCATGAGATGTTCTTGTAGATTTTATTTGCACTATAGCTTATTTTCTTTTCTGAGCACAGACTACACAGAGATTGACTACTGACCGATCGAGAGCGGGATCGTTTCCTGTGGTGCTTCTTGGACTTCTTTGAGTGCTTCTTTGTCTTGGAGTGGTGATGTTGGCATTCATGCTGTGAAAATAAAACATACGACATTAAAGATCAGGACATATACATTAAGACCAATGCCACTGTCATGACATACAATTACCTCCAAGACGTGCATGAAGTCTTTGAATATCCGTTTCCTCTCTGACTCCAGGGTCACGTCTTCAAAGGCAGACTCTTTTAGGAATCTTTCTCTGACCTGAAACAGTAAATGTCAGTCAGTACAAAGCACCGAGTACACTGACATGACACTGACTAGGATCAACACTGACAAGACGACCTACTCATTACTTTTACAAACTGATAAATTATTAACTCAATAACAGGAGCAGAGGGAAATAAATCGAAACCACTGGTACAGTATCTGAGTAAAGGACGTACTCCCTCCCATGTAGTCTCTGGCTCCAGCGGCGGTGTGGCCTGCTTCAGCATGTTCTTGAAGGCCGCTTCTTTCCTTTTCATCTTCCTCGCCTCCTCCTTCTCGCGCTCTCTCTCTCTGGCTTCAGCCTTCTCCAGTAACTACACAGAAAGACGTTAGTGAGTGGGTTAAACTCATAAATAAAAACGGTTAATATATGAAGACTAATAAGGTTTCAAACCACTTATCACTTCCTGAGCTCTTTGTGACACCAGAGAATATTAATATACACACAATTAGCATTAATGTGCTACATGTTCAACGTTTGTATAACTTCATATTTAATGCTCTTTAAGCCAGTGTGAACACAAACTGGGACAAAGCTAAAAGGCAGCAACGTATAATTTCTTCCTTTGAAAAGGACAAACTGAACCAAAGTACAGGTGTTCTTACACTGTTGAAGGCCAGCTTTATGTTTCCTGCATCCAGTGTGGTGGCTCTCTTATCTGAGCTGATGACTGATCCAAAGTCGTCAAAGCTGGTGTTCACTTCAACCAGGAAGCCTTTATCCTGAGGAAGGATGTATAAGGACAGAAACGAAAGATTAACAGCTTGTATGACATAAAACGATAAGTAAAAATATGCCAAATATATCAAAACAAGCCTCTATGATATCATGCTCCTATAGATATTTAGATAATAGAGTTTTTCACCAGATGTAAAATCATCTCACCTTAAGAATATCTTTAATGATCCTCTTTTCATCATGGTAGCGGGCTTTCAAGTCCTCCACATAGAATTTGAACAGATCGAGGGGAGTGGAACCTGCAGAATACACCCCATAGATTAAAAAAGCTGCAATTATGTTACACATGGATGACATTTAAAGACACAACATAACGTAATATTAATAAGGTGTTTGGCCACCACACACAGCAAGAACAGCTGTTTGTGCTCCTCGCCACAGACTCTCTGTCTGTGGAACGCAATTCTTCCAAAGGAAACTCCTTCATTTTTTTTGTATTGATGGTGGTGGTGGAGTGTGGTGTAACACACTGCTCCAAAATTATATTTATACTATATGTGTATATATTGTATATATATTATTTTCCCTAATAAAACCATATTATTCCTTATAGCACTGTTCAACATGCTGACAACCCCAACATGGCTGCAAAAAAAAGAAAAGTAAAAAAGTAAAAAACACGAAAAACAAAATCTAAAATGAATGAGGAGAAAATCTTCATCAATAGTGCACAAATGTAGTTCATACAGTATTTACAGGTGGAGCTGTGTATGCTTTATTTCTGTGTTCATGTCATGTGCTGTTGTCTGCATCCACGTGCTTCAGAGCATTCAGCTCATGCGAGCGTGTGAGTGTAGCCGCGTGTGCAGTGGCGTGTTGTCCTACCCGGCTGGCCCAGCATGTTGGCAAAGCGGATGTCTGAGCTCAGGGTCGGGTACATCTCCATCCAGGCAGACATGGAGTGAAGCTGACCGTGGTCGTGGAGCTCATCCAGGAATTTCTGAGAGCAAAACAACAAAATATGAATTATTCACAATAGCAACTGTTGTCTCGTGTTTATACGAACAAAATTTGTGCTTTTTCTAACTTGGACTTAGATTATTATCAAACTGTTTTCCACAGAAACAGAAAATACACAACAGCTGCTATAATAGACCAAAGCCAACAAAACCCACTGCAACACGGGAAGGAAATTTAGGACATCAAGTCAGCTTTTCTTTACCTGCCATGTTGTCTGCTTATAAGTATTTTAAGACATGTTTTGCCCTCCTGTTCCCTCTCACCTGGAAGGCCTCTCTGTTCTTGCGTTGTCGTCTCCTCTCCCTGAGAAGAGTCTTCTGTTTCTCTTCCTCCTCCTCCTTCTCCAGTGCCCTGATGTGCTCCTCAAAACAAATGAGGGCATCCTCTTTGTCCATATCTGTCAGCAGATAACAACACTATCAACGGGGGAGAACAAAGTGAACCTACAGCTATCAAAGACACTTTTGTTTTCTCTCCTATGAAACATTAACAGGTCAGTTTCAAACCACAGTAAATAAACAAAAGCAAGAATTTCTGCTCTCATACTCTGTAGCTCCTCGTCCTCTGCAAAGGTAGGGTTGTCTAGCAGGTACTGCTGGGCCTCTGACCAGGTGGTGCGGTAGGTGACGTTGGCCATGTTGTCCAAAATGTTCTTCAGAGCTTCCCAGTTCCTCTTCCTCAGCTGTTTGGCTTGTTCCTGGAAATCGTGTGTAGAAAAGGAAACCAGGCAAATCATGCAAATGTTCACAAAGCTCCCGACTCCAGACTACATCAGCCATGATATTGGCAGATATGGAATGAAATACGAATACTGCATCAATTTGATAATCATGCTGTTCAAAGACTGAAAGAGTGTTGACTGGAATGTACAACAAAGTTTTACCTTCTCTTTCTTAGCTAGGTAGAACAGTACATCTTCATAGATCTCCAGCCTGTCCCTCTCTGGAACACAGCTCCACACCTCCTGCTCACTAAACATCTGTTCTGCTTTCCTGGAGTAAACACACAAACACACACACAGTAAGGTTTTTTTTAAGATTTTTTTTTTTACACAATAACCCACATGAGGGCAGCATTTCACAGGCTAAATTTATGTTTAACACATTGGTTCTTAATGCAGGCCATCAGATGCACAGTCATGTAGTTACACAAAACTCATGAATTTTTTAAAAGAAATTACAGTTTAAGTACAGCCGTCTTTCATGATGTGCACTTGTCATGAAAACATCTAATTTCCATGACTGCTGTTCCAAACTTGAAGCAGAGGCTGAAATAAGGTATTAAACATAAGGGCACACATGCACGCACACACACGCACAGACAGACACACACACACACAGACACAGACAGACAACCCTGCTATCACTCTCCAACTGCCTGATGTGAACCATCCCGGATTACAGCCTCAGTGACAGCTGAACTCTGAAACTGGCTGGTTGTCAAGGTCACCAGTCGATCTGTCCGTCCCCTCTATCCGTCACAATGACTTTCACCCGAACATCCAATCAAAGAGTGCTGATGAACTGGATGTCACGCAGCATCAGGGATCAAAATGGAAACATTTTGACTGTTATCTGCCCAATTGCCCATCTATAACTAACTCCTAAATACATATTTATAAGTGAACTGTTACATATTTAGTATAAAAAGAATTTACTGTCATTTCTAGCATCTCTGTCGCATTGATATCAGTGAGAATTTTAATCAAAATGGTGACAAACAAAGAATTAAACAGAAGACTAAGTTTGTTCATGCACTGAATTGTGACCTAAACAATAGTGTGATGATGCCCAAACAGGTCACAGCAGTTTAATAGGAAGTCAACTGTGTTATAACACCGCAATGGCGTGCACAAGCCATAGATGACCTTTAACTGATCCCATCTGCATAATTATATTGACAATTCAGGGAACCACAAATCGATGTGGTGGGGCGGTGGTGACGGGACACATTTAATGTGAGATCACTGCAGCACCTACTTGTATCTGGTGGTAGATGTCATCTTCTCATGGTTCTCCAAGAACCTCTGAAAGGTTTCTTTGGACTCCTTGTATTTAATTCTGGCCTCCTCCTTTTCTTCCTTCTCTGTTTGGACTTTGTAGGCATTAAACGCCTGCTTCTTCTCACTCAGCTTGGGAAGTGCACTTTGTTGACAAAGAAAAGTGAGAATCTGAGGTCAGAGATCTGATGTTTTCTCACTTGCTGTTGTATATAGGATGAAATGATCCCAGGAGAATATTGTACCTGTAGCGAGGATCGTTGATGATCATTTTCATGGCCTGTTCCCAAGAGGAGTTTGAGGACACACCCTGAAATACAGAAAAGAATGAAAGGTCAGGAAGTTAAATTTACATGTTAAATTTAAAACATCTACAAACAACAGACAAAAGAAAAGGCTGAGTTTTATTGTACTTTTTTTTTTTTTTAGAAGTTTTCCTAGAAGTCAACACACAACATTTTCTTAATTAGTAATAGATGCTGGGTTAAGAGGTGTGGAGTGGCAATAATTCAAAGAAGTGCCACTGGGGACTTATGTAAGTACCCTTTCTGCCACTTGCCTCTCCCAGGGAGTGACTCCTTCATTCATTATGAACTGATTCCAACACGTGCCTCTGTCTTGTCAGTTGTCACAGTTATTCTAACTCAGTGAAGCATGCCACTTTCTCTCACTGTCTTAATCCCGGCCAGCCCCCGTGCCTTTGATCCAATAAAACTAATCATAAAGACTGAGCCATTAAGATCTTGCAGGAAATGGCAAGCAATCTCAGAGGAGAGCTTTGCGCACAAAATTAAAAAGAGCCTAAATATAGCAGCATTCAAGGTGGGTGGTGCTGAGGCCGCCTTGCAACCAAACACACAACACATCCTCTGCAACAGGAGGTGAAGCTTGACAATGGTGCTAAGACCTCCCAGGGTCTCATGGGGAGGGACAGGGGTTAGATCCAGATCAAAATGCAAAGGATGTACTGGTAAACACATCAGGTATTAACCTTAAAAACAGATCACATGCTGTATATATATCATGGTGCACAATAAACAGGATTTACATCGTTTGACACTTAGAGCGTCAGCAAATTAAAATAAAATTTTTAAGTCACTTTGATGGGCATGTTTTGACTGTTAGGGTTTATGCACAAATTATAAAAAAACAAATCAAACAAACAAATTTCTGTTCTGATTTCAAACGCACATTTGTTGATCCAGGAAGCAGCAGCCTCATTTAACAACATGATAACATGGAAAACTCACTGTAAAGCACCACTTATTGATAATCTTAATGTCACGTTGTTTATCTTGATTTTATTGACAAACATTTTTAATATTTAATGAAAGAAAATGGTATGTGTATTGGCATTTTCAAATCATCAAGCACACAACAGATGGCAAACTACAGCCACCTTGATGCTACTTTGGCATTATAACTAGAGCTCAACTCCAAGAGAAGCACTTGAGCTCTTTATAGCTGTAATGTGCACCACAATGTCTTATTTGAGGCTAACAAACAATTGATTTACTTCAAGTATCAGTCACAACTACAAGAATTTTAACGAAGACAAGTACGCTGATACAAAAAGGCAGTTTTTTGTATTTGACCTGGTTCGTGTCAGGTAACATGAACATGAGGCCTAGAGGGACTCTGCAGCCTCTCTACTCTCCTACAGTGTGTAAGCTTCTACATCACCTACATGTTAAACCCATCTTGACAGCATGACCACACACTCACTTTCTCCTTCAGCAGCTCTTTGAAGGCTTGCTTGGCCTCTTCTTTCGTGTTCCATTTGTAAGTCTTCTTCTGAAGTTCTGGCCGCTCTTCCTTTGCGACTTCAATACTGAGGGCAAAGGGAGAGGTCTTATTGGATGAACTCATCTATGTTTGGATGAAGCATGTTTCACTCACAAAGACAAAAAAAAAAAAAAGACTTCCTCATTCCTGAATAGATTAAGTTGAAAGGGCTTCATGTATATAGTGTATATCTGAGAAGTGGAGCCAGTATCCGCCTCTGTATCACACATAATTGTTTACCTGGCTGCAGCCTCTGCGGCGACTGAGCTCTCTGAGGAAGCCACGGGTGCATCTGCGGTCTCAGCTGTGTGATGCACGGCCGCCTGGGACAGGTGTTCCTCTGAGACTGCTGTTGCAGTTTCTGCCTCCATTACGGTCGCCATAGTGGCTGTATTATCTGCTTGCAAGACAGGAGCTGTGGTAGAGCTGGGAGCCGCTGCCTCCGCCGTTCTGAAATCATGTCATGACAGTACAGCTACATCACATGATCAGAAGAATACCTGTGCTACAGTATAATTTATCAGATAATAAAGGGTCATTCCATGAAAATTACTTACATACGTTATAATAATAGTAATAAAATTTTTTTAAAAAAGGGTTGTGACCATGGAGGAAGACATAATTTCTTAATAGCCACTGTATTTGCTGTTTATAATACACAGTGCAGCAGCGGAAGGTAACTGAAGGCAAACAGGAAGCTCTTACCCATTCTCCTCTGCTTTGATCATGGCTGAAATAGACAAAAGGAGACAGCTGTTAGGGTACTTGTTTTCATTTCAAAGCACAGTGCAGATAAGAACAAAGCAGAGAGATAAATGTACTGAAGAAGCCACTATGTGTTCCTGTATTTGTGCTTCCTGTGTACATCAATGATGCCCAAAGCTCCCTAAATGCATGGTGTTATTTGTCAAAGAAGCCAGCGGTCTGCCGTTTATCATGCTGTTAAAGGCTCATCCATGAAGCGCCACATCGCTCAGCAAGGAACATGACTTCTAATAACAGGTTTGACATCATCAGACAGCAGCTCTTTACCTTCCAGATCCTCCAGCTCTTTGGGTTTGGTCCATCTGGACTCCTTCGTCTGAGAGTTGTAATAATAAGGCTTCCCTGTGTCCGACTTGTACTCTTTCCAAGGACATTTAGACAGCATTTGCTAGAGAGGAACAGCAGAGGGGAAAGATGTTGGGATCCATATGAAAAATGTTCATTTATTTCATCAAGTATATGAATGAATCTCAATGTATTTGTATGTCAGGTATGTACAGGACTGTAGATGAAAATAAGTAAATCTTGGCTGAAACAGGTACAGTTACAATTTAATTTAAGTTGATATGAAAAGTGCATAATGAATACAGAAATTAAAACAATCATGCTGAAAAGTATGTATACAAATTATGTGGATATGTAATCAAGTAAGTAAATAGATAAGTACATTTCACAAGAACATATAAATATTATGTAGAAAGAGATAAAAGAGTTTTACTTCTGCAGGAGATTTGAGTTCTTCTGGTTTCTCCCATGTGGACTGCTTTGTCTCTGTGTTGTAATAATAGGTTTTTCCATCCAGTGATTTGTGTTCTGTCCACAGGGACTTCTAAGGTGGAAAAAAAACAGCACATAAATGATCTCTTTCAGTATGAAAACGAGACTGAAAGTCTATAACCATGGTAGCATCTCTGTAAGGCGGGACTTTGAGCTAAATGCAAATGTCTGCATGGTAACATGCTCACAATGATAATTGACAGTATATTTATGTTTAAAGGGTAATGTCATACTAACATTTACTAATTAGCATAAAACCCAAAGTACAGCTGAGGCTCAAAAGAATGACATTAGTTCTGCAGGTATTTAGTGATAAACTAAAGTAATGGACAGATTTTGAACAGATGATGACACTAGATTACAAATCAGGGGATAACATTTATTACAATTCATAATTCTGGGGATTATGAATAAAAGTTTCACCCCAATCCACTAATGTTGACCTCAAAGTGGCGCTAGAGGAAAAGTCAGGGAATCATTTAAGTCCATAGGATTCATCCTCTGGGGATCATGAATGTCTTTCATGCCAATCTATTTAGTAGTGTTTGAGTTATTTAAATCTAGACCAAAGTGGTGAACTGGCCAACAAACACTACCATCCCTACAGCCATGCCATAAGTGTGGCTACAAAGCAAGCGACTGCTTAACTTTTGTTCTATTTTGAATGCTTTTTCAGTTCACATGTGCACAAACCTTCTTTGGCTGTTCTTCCTGTGGAGATCCATTTGTGGCACTCTGCAGGACATAGGAATAAATGAGAGCTTGACAGACAGCAGTTGCTAGGAACACAGAAGGCAAAATGCTGGAGCTAATAATCTGAACTGTGTCAAAAACTGTGTTTCTACATATAAAATAATAATGTTAAACTTACAGTTGTTCCAGGTGCAGAAGCTGTGAAGATAAAAAACACACATCTGATCAGATACTTCTAACAAACACAAAATATGCAGGATGATTTGTAAGGTGACAGGTTAAGGATCTTACCTGTGGACTCAACACCGGGCTGTTAAAAAGAAGATTGTATTAGTTAATTTTTTTCCCAAAAAAACCCACTCACAAATCTCAAAGTTCACATCAGCAGCTCTGTCTCTGAATAATGAAGTCAACTAGAATCACACAGTCATCATTCGCAATACGAAGCAACTGACAAAGCTCTCCTAATTAGTACAAAATTCCACACCCTCAAGATGCAAAATTATACTTGTGTTGATTTAGTGGATGTCTTATGATCTATAAAGCTGTCTGAATGTTGCCACAGTAAATATATCACATTGCTCATTTGAATAAATTGTCTAATACTTGGTAGAAAAGAAAAATGAACACAGCATCAACAGGGAAGGGTTTGTGTATTTTATTACATTCATAGTGATTCACTGCTGAACCGAAGCCAAAACAGAAAAGTGACAACGAGGGACATTGCAAGCAGGTGTTAATTTTCATTTTAATTAGACAATTTATTTAATCATGTTTTTCAGCTGCTTCACCTAATCTGTGGTTAATAATATACTCAAAATATATAAATTTAGAATCACTTTATATCCGACAGAAGTGTTACTTGGCTGTGCAATTCCTCCATTTAGTGTTTCACAGATAGGAGTGTATTTTTAAGAAGTGTGAAACAAGAGCCCTGATGAAAAAGAAGAGAAGAGAGTTACCGGTCCCGTCGGTTGTACAGCTGGCATACGAGGGGGCATCATCATCCCTGGCATCATAGGTGGCATCATGCCTGGCATCTAATAAAAGAAGCATCATGAAATATTCATCTGGCATTTCCATACCACCCAGTGAAAGCTTAAGTATCAAGACACGGTGTGAGACGGGGTGTTGGCGTCTGTGTGGAAGGCTGCTTGCAACTAAGGGGTAGAAGGTGAGACTGACACTGAGTCTGCTGTGCTCATTTAATAGTGTGATGCCACAGCTTGCAATCTGTGAAGCAGCAGCACACCAAACTATGTCCCCTTCAGCACCTTTTCAGACTTGTATTTCTGGCACCTTGATCAAACGCTCCCTAATATCACACTTATTTATATGGATGACACATATGCTTGTTAAAGCATAAAGAAATATATATATATATATATATATATATATATATATATATATATGCAAAATAAACAAAACCAAAACACTGTTTAGATAACCGTGCTATATGAAACACTGGCAAACAACCTCCTCTCTGGAGCTGCAACAATCCATTAGTTGATCAACAGACAATTGATTAGCAATCGTTTTGATAATTGATTAATTGTTTTAGTCATTTTTAAAAAATAAAAGATGCCAAATGCTTGCTTGTTCCAGCTTCTCAAATAAGATGATTTGTTCCTTTTTTGTTTTATATCATTGTAAACTGAACATCTTTGAGTTTTGAGATGTTGGTTGGAGAAAACAAGACATTATAAATTATAGCAGGCGTTTTTCACTGTTATCTGACATTTTTTGGACTGAATGATTTATCGCAAAAATAATTAGCAGAATAATCGATATTTAATAGAATTGTTAGTTGCAGCTTAACTGAAATGACCAACACATGACTGTTTGAAGGAAATTTCAGTTTAGTGCAATTTGGGTTTTTATTTTTGTAGCTCCAGCCATCAGCTTCATCAGTACTTAAAGTATTTTCTGAGATCTCAGAGCGATCACATGGCTAAAATTAGGTCCAACGGGGCAAGATATGCAAGCAGTCTGATTCAGATAGGTTGGAAACAAGCTAACAGAATTGCTAGATTAGCTGGAACTTTAGTAGAGGTAAAACTGAAAGTGAAAGTACTGGTAGTGATGCTATTCATCTCCCAATGTTCAGGAAAAACCATTAGTGCACACATCTCTTCCAAATATGGGGGGCAGGTCCAACCTGTTTGATCATCAGACCACTCATGATTCTTGCCCCATCTGACCTATTATTTAATGATCTTGCTACATTTTAAGATTTCAGCCATTACTTTAGTGAGTATAAAGTTATCATAATATAACCAAGAGCTATAAAAAATAAAATCCAAGAAAGAAGTACAAATTGACAATTCCTAATGGACACTTTTAATTTTTCAGTGCTATAAAATCGTTTTCAGACTGAAGGCTGTAGGTAGGGGGGTGTTTTTTTAAGGTACTGGTGAGAAGATGAAATATGATCCAGGAAGTCCAGTTGGAGCAACAGCTAAGCTAGCATTTTATAACTCTGCAAAGTTATGACGTCAGCAACTACTTTCTTCACAACAATTGTGAGGAAAACAGCAGAAACATGGCGTGCACATTACAAAGTAATCCACCAGGAATGTGACTTTGTGATTGTGTGCCAACCCTGCGCTGTAGTACATTAGCACCCCCGCTGCATAAATGCACCGCCCCCATTCTAATAAGTTTTTTCCATGCAGACCTAGTCGCAAGTCGGCTGTGTCATACAAACATCTATATCTTCTTTCAATATTCAGCTTATAACCATCCTACCTATAATAGTTCAAAAACCAATCAACATAAAACAGTCTGGAGTACTCCAGAGCAGCGCCAAATGTCTTTCATTTGGCAATATATCCCATCTAGCTTTTCCATTCATCTGTTTTGGGATGAGTGAAAATCTCTATTTGACTCAGACAGAGAGGAGCAGCCAAAACATGAGCCACAAAGGCAGCAACAAGCCCAAAAAAAATACAGAAGGACCCACAAGCATCCTACGAGGCTCACCTGTCCCATAGGAGGTGCCCCCATTGGTGGCATTATACCAGGGGGAATTATACCAGGAGGCATCGGAGTCATGCTGGGAGGTCGCTGTCCCATAGGAGGCATCCCAATGGGAGGGAAATGAGGCGGTATTCCTGGTGGTCCCATCTAGACAAAAGATTAAAGAGAGAAAGAGAAAGATGCACTAGATTAGATGAAGTACTAATAAATCTTTATGATTTACCACTCTTCGTTTAGCCCTGTACTACGAGTGGAAACAAAAGGTGAAGAGCTATTTGACACAAACATTTCTGTCACTGACTTACAAAGGGGGGAGGCATCCCTGAGGGCGGTACACCTGGATAAGGTGGCGCTTGGCTCGGGCCATTATTAGCCTCCGATGAAGACTGTCATGAATAAGAAACACCACACAATGTTAGTTAACTCGTAAGAGCCAGTGGTGTAATGGGTATTTAGCAGCATGCTTCATTCAATAAAACCTCCATCGTGGTTTCTACAAATATGTCCTAAAGTTTTCTAAATATTGTTGAATTTGGTTTTCTCACTGCAATATTAGTCAGTACTGTAGTTCAAATAAAAACTGTTTTATTATGACATGTGCAACCTAAATCTCATTGTAAGACAACAGACTAAATGATACGTTCCACATTTGCAGTTCAGTGCAATCAAAGGAGAACATGAACATCAATTTCCAGCATTTAAAAAGTATATCATCACCCCAACCCATTTCTAAACAGAACCACAAACTACAGAAAACAAAACTTCTCTAAAACAGCTTCAACTAAAAACTAATCATTTATAACCTTCATGAAGATTTATTGCAGATATGTATCACACTGTATTAGTTTTAGCTTGGTGCACCTTACGATTGTTTTCTTTATTGATTAATCTGTCGGTTATTTTCTCAATTAATTGATTTGTTGTTCGGTCCTGAAAAATGGCAGAATGTGGCAAAAAATGTTGATCACTGTTTCTCAAAGCAAAACAAACATCTTGTTTTGTCGACAACACAGCGATTAATGTTAGTTAATTGGCTAACTAACTGATTAATTGACTAATCGTTGCAGCTCTACAGTCAAGGCCTAAAACACATGTTTTATCCTGACAAATATTTGGCAGATAAACAAATTCAAAACAAACAAATTAATATCGCCCCAAATAGTATATAAGTTAACGTGTTTCTGAGTGACCTAATAGTAAACAAGTCCTACAGAAACATTTCATTATTTTAGCTAATATTAATGATTTATGGTACTTCATATGTTAGCTAAAGAATGGACTCACCAGACAACTGAAATGTTAACTTGGCTAATTAGCTCATACTTTAGCTCATACATTTAACAAATGTCCTCACAGTCACAGACTTAGGAAAGGTGCAATCAAGTGTTAGCTACTATCTATGTCTGCCAAGTTCACGTTTAACAATTTAACGTTACGCGAAGCTACGTTACGTTACGTTTCAGTCGCTAGTCGTTGACCGTTTTAATTAGCATAAATACTCACTGAACTCAAACACAAGCGGTATTTAAACTCATTAAACATTGCACCCGAGTAATGCTAACCTGCTGGGCAATAGCTAGTGTGAAAGTTGCTGGTAATGAGTGACTAGAGACGCCGTCTAAATTCTGGTAAAGAATAATAGTATAAAGCTAACGTGAGACTTTCACTTGCTATTCAGTTAGCTAAATATTTTCCATACTAGGGTTTCCATTTCGGTCAAGAAATTCCTGGCATTCAACGTAATCACACCTAACTGGCTGTCCGCGGTGTTAAACTACTTTTATAAAATAAAAAGATATTACTGTTCCAGGATTTAGTCACAGAAGGAGTGTGCCGCTAACTTAGCACGGTGCTAACACGACATGCTAACCTGTGCTGTTCTAGGACGTACTACATAAATTTAGCGTCATAGAGACAAAGAGTCAGTAATTAACAACAAAGTTAATATTTACATGTAAACTTTAAACAGTCCTGCTTTTCTTTAACAATAAATACATGCAAATGTTCTTTTGAATGGCTGTACTCACCATGTTGACTAGAGCCTCGGAGACACTTGAACACCTCGTAACAACGAGCAAAGCGATTGGTTGAACTCCGTCCGACGCTGAGAGGTCATAGGTTAAGATTCCGCGGCGTCATTCTGCGTCAGGAAAGCGCAATAAAAGAGAGGCACCGTTTAATTTACAAGCACAACTTCACTCCTCACAGGTTTGTGATCTGGATATATTTTCTGTATGGATATTGTGATTTTTCATGTGTGGACATTGTATTTTCTTCTCTCTTTTACATATTGTTACTATTATTAAGATATTCATGTCTATAAATTTGTGGCAAGCTTATACAGCTGTCTTTAATATCAGTGGTGGGTGGGTTTTTAGAAGCCCTCAGAGGTTTTCTCATCCTACCTGTGCATCTTTTGTTATTCTATATTTCTTTTCTTTTGTCTTATTTTATTATATGACATGACATGGAAAAAGGCTTCTACCTAATCAATATTTGATAACTAACTAAAGAAAAGATATTGATATCAGCTGTACATTTTGTTGTAGCTCCCTTGAGACTGCTGTTCATTTATTTTGGCCCTTTTTCCCTCTTTTGGATTTTTTTTTATCAACAGTCATATTGATGAACATTTTATATTATTTTGGAAACATGTACTGATTGGAAAATAGAAGATTAAAAGAAGATTTAGATGTCTCTAAATGGAATCGCCAGCTATACATTATAAATCCTTTAAGTGTAAGTGAAGTGTATGCTAAATTTCATATTCATAAAAGCAAATTCACAGATAAAAAGCTGAAACTCTTGGTTTTCACAACAGTTTTCAAACAGTACATTGATTCAATCTTACCTTTCCACTAATCCAAAGGCTGTAAAAACTATGAGTCTGTTTTTTGTTTAAAATCTCTATATGAACTGTAACTCTCCCTAGCTCAGATTTTGTGAGATTATATATTTTTTTCCTTTCTTTTAAAATTTTTCTTTAAAAAAAATATTATGGAGCAGTTCCTCACCCATGACACAGAATTCTTGCCAAATAGGTTCATCTGTGACACTGTTACAATGAATGACATTTTCCCCTGTTTTTTGTTTTTTGTTGGGTTTTTTTTTAGTTATTGTTATAACAGGTGCCTATTTCAGAATCTGGAGTAGCTGGTGTTCAGACACAGCAAAATTACCTTGGTGTATAGAGGATCATTGGAGAGCTGGCTGTGATTTCCCAATTACTGGCCTCTGTGACAGAGCTCTCTTGGCTGTATGCAGCTGGAACGAGTCCCGGTGATGGTAGAAAATTAGAAAGTCAGCCTGCACACTTTTTTTCTCTTGAAGTGCCATTCACATGACCATGGTCTTCATTCTTTCCCTGTTGCTCTTGTTTTTACATTCTGGTCACATATTTTTCACACAAAACAAGGTTAAGCAGTAGCTCACCCATTATAAGAGTTATTCAAACAGAAAATGAGTGTGATGGCCTCCTGAACACATTGATTTTCATTTATTGCTGTTCCTGCTCTGTAGTGACGCCATGAATATTGTCTTAAACATATTGAATATTCAGGCTATGTTTGCATGATGTTTTTCAAAATGGAGCATGTATATGATGTGCAGCTTATGATGTGCAGCTTATGCTGGTCAGCGCTGTTGTTTACTGTGAAGTTCTCCCTGGGATTTAAAGCGCTACTGGAGTGTGAAGCATGCAACGAAGAGTTGGGAAACAGATGAGCCCACACTCGAGGTAGACTGCAATAAACTCTGATGCATTTACTGACAAGTGCAAGAGAATTCCCTATCCATTCTCTTAATAAGCCGAATAGACAGCAAGGCGACAGTGAGGAGCAGTGATGGATTGAACTTCAGTCTAATGATGGGAGTCAGTCAACCACAGTGCATCACTTGTCTTTAGGAAAACAAACCAACAGATATCCACCCATAAATCAATATTATTGCATAGCTGTAAATGTTCCTGAATTAGATTCTTGGAAGATTATTTAAACTAATATCAGATTTTGGGCCAACTAGAGACGAGTAGTTAGAGAAACTTAGCTGCAACCAGGTGCTCTTGGCAAGTGTAATATTAAGTCGTTTAAGCTTTTAATCTCCTTCTTTTGAATCACAAACTGTTTTCACTTGTTGAAATAGCAGTTTTATACTAGAAAATTCTGCAATAGAAATGTTTGTATTATTTAAATAATAGATTTGATGTGAAATATGAGATATCAAGAATACTTAGAAGGAACAAACAGCATTTCATGATGTAAATAATTACTGTTCAGATCTTAACAATAATGTGTTAATCTAAAGAATTATGTTTTAACCAGTTAACCAGTTAAAATTCAACATCCAGTTACAATAAATGAAAATGTACGGAAAATGTAGGCATTATCAATAGTTTAAATTTATCTCTGACAGGAGCATCTGACATTTTAAGGATGATCCAGATGTGCATTTCAACTATAGTGGAAAATTAAATGTAAGCAACTGTAATTTAATGCTAAAAAATAATTTTAACTGTTCAACAGTAAATATGTAATATAATAAAACAATTGGTAACAGTTTACTCAAAGTTCCCCTATTTACCATTTATAACCTGTACATTAACAGTTAACAAATTATTTAAGAGACACTACAATGTAGTTGTAAGCAGATATAAGTGTTTTTTTAATGTATTTGTCAACGACTACAGAATAACTCCTCCTGCGGTCATCCACAAGTGGGGGCTGGTGTATAAACAGATAAGTGATAACAATAGTGTCAAATACAGTACTAATATAAAATATTAATATCTTTGCTAATAAGACTATACATTAATAAAGTCAGTGCTAAATAGGAGACTAAAAATAAAGTGTTACCAAAAGGGTAAGAGCTAAAATTGCTTTCCATAGTGTTAAAACCAGCAGGGTGCAGTTCTGTAGCTGATGCCATATCCAGACTTCACCACCAAGTATAAGTGAAAAAAGATTTTTCTGACATCAATAAAAGGTGTCTTACACAAATCAAATATCACTCTTGAATAAATCTTTGGGTTCAGACCTCTTATTGATTTCTCCTCCATCTTTTATTTATTAGTCATTTGTTTAAATTTGGATCATTTTGTTCATTTTGATCAGATGCTGAAACCTTTTCTCATTAGTTTTCATTAACTGCAGCTTTATGGAGTATCTTTATGCTGTAATGTTCTATTTCTGTATCCTAACACAGTTTACCGGCGCCTCATTGTTGTGTGTGTGATTGATTCACTATATATGAGGTGGTCAATGTTTGCCTCTGGCAATTTCACCCAGTAAGCTTTGAGTCCAACATGCTGCTGACCTGCCTTACAGGCACTCTTCTCTCATCTAACAATTGGCTTCCTGTCAACCATGGTCACAGTAACTATCAACAACACACAGTATTACATTTGTTTTTCAATTTCCCCTCTAAAAATAAAGGAGCCAGAACAGCCTTGACTTAGGTTACATGAGTCTGTTTAGATTTTCTTCTAATATTGTGAGCTTTTACAAAATGTTTCTTTATGAACCTTTGAGGGGAAATACTTGCAAAAGAAAAGGCTATTTATAATTGTTAATTGTAGCACATTAACATGTAAATAGGAGCACAGTGAGGTATATTTTTGAAATAATGCACTCCATATTGCAGCATCCTCTTCATGGAAGAGATGGTTTATCTTGACAATATGGCTGATAAGTAAACACCCTGATTATAATTTTTTTGTTTGTTTGTTTGTTTTTGTTGCTTGAGGGTAACATGTTTTGTCTAAAAGCATTTTTATCCTCTGGGTTATTATTGGCCACTGTGATCAATGAAAACATGACCTCTGAGCTCCTCCCCCAAAAATCAAATATGACATTTACTACATGCTTCATGCCACATGCAGTCTGGTTTATCTGTGACTTTAACACTGCTTCTATCAAAATCTGGGATGATAAATGTCGACTTATTGAGACATTGTTAACTTCTGTAAAGCTACACTGAGTTCTGCGGAGCAAATTTATAACAGGAGCTGAGAAACTATTTTCGAGAGAATTCCTCACTGGGCTGCAATTATCACGCACAAACACACAAAGCTGTTGATTACTGAGTACCAGCTATTCACAATCTCTTGTTCTGAAAGAGATGCTGATTTCATGGATATCAATCATGTGGATCAAAGGGTCTACTATACTTCTCTTTTGCAATACCACACACACGCGCGCACACACACACACCATACCAGATTTTCAGGCTTTCTCTGATGAAGGTGACAGAAAACCTATGATGCCAGGGAACAGCAGAAAAAGTATGAATAAGACATGCCTGCTGAATGTCATAGTAAATGTCAGACACTATACTCTGCGTCATACTCTTTTTACACTTTAAATAGAAAATCTCTGTTGAAAAGATTTGTCGTCGAAGCAAAATGTTGACTCAGGAATATTCCTTGCCACGGACATGCATATCTCATGTCTGATAAATTTGACATAATGCTCAGCACTTGTGAGCTTCTGCTGAGTGTGTTCTTCTTCTGTGGTCTATGAGGACATGTGAGCACTTTGAGAGGTTCTAGGATGCTTGATTTGGTCAGGCTTCTGCTGACAGGTTGTCACTCAGAAAAAAACAGAAGCTGCATGTGTGTGTGTGTCTCTGTCTGTGTAAGAAGGATGGATAGAGAGTGTCTCACACACACACACACGCACAAACACACGCAGAGTAGCTAGCTCGGGTTGAAATGACAAAATGGAAATGACACCATCAGGACTTGCATGACTGATTTGCTTCCCATGCACCTCTGATAAGTATAACCAATCAGACACAAATAGTAATATATAGTCAATAAAAGATGTTTTCACTTTTAGATTTATATAACTCTCAAGTCAGACTTGATTTAGAGCTTTCATTATCGATTCTGTTGATTATTTTCTCAATTTATCAAATAGTTGTTTGGTCCATAAAATGTCAGAAAATAATGAAAAATGTTGATCACTCTTTCCCAAAGGACCCCCTCTGGAAATGGGGAGAAACAACTAGCCTGGCTCTGTCTAAAGATTTTAAAAAATCTGCTTACTTCGCCTCTAAAACTCACATTAAATTACATTTAATCAGTGCAAATACACTATTGACAGACACAGATTCCCCCCTGCCTACAGTCTTTTTGCTAAGCTATGCTGACTGTCTTGTGGCTCTAGCTTCATATTTAATGGACATATATGAGTGTGATCTTCTCATTTAACTCATGACAAGAAAGTAAATAAGTGTATTTCCCAAAATGTTAAATTACTCTGTTAAGAAGAGTGTATATAAGATTGATAGCCTACACATGTAGCAATTTGAACTCGCAAATCCCCATGCAAATTTCCCAAAATACTGAACTTATTGTCTTTAAATAATTTCTGTAATTAGTGACAGAGAAAAGAAAATGATTAGAAAGGGATAAGAAGGTCTGGTGATTAATTTCTATCCTAGCAGTGACACACATACAGCTCTTCACGTGGCAGACCTATTAACTCAGTGTATTAGCAAAAGCACAGGTTTGATTTATAGGAAAATTGCATCAGACATGTCATAAAACTTGGTCATGCTTGTCTGAAATGCATTCACAGCATGCTTGCAATGAGTCAAATAGCAACCGTAGACACTAAGGATGTCATGCATGTAGTCTTTCTTCAATCACTCACACGTGCAATTTCTGGCAGGCCTCCGTTTACGGACATAGCATAAGATACTGTTTCTCATTTGATGCATCAGATGTAGGAATCAAGGTGGCGAGTGGTTTTCATTTGGGGATTGATGTCCAGCTGTGGGCACTGTCTGGCTGCTGTGTCTGTGGCCTATAATGGGAGAAAATGGCTGGGGAAAAAGGGAGGAGCAGTGGGAGCACAAAGAGGATACCAGGGGATTTATGTGAGTCTTCAAAATGGGCCTTTATGCTCCATGTCCCTCGTTTCAAATTTCCTAGAGAATATCCTGTTGCTGCAGTGTGTTCTCTGCATGATTGTCCTGGTTGTGGGTTTATCAGGACTGGAAAATAACTTGGCTTATTTGGAACATGTGGGGTTTTATATGAATGTAATATGGTTGGTACTATTTGAGGTTATTTTAGAAGCGACATTAAATTTTCATATGAATCTTATCAGGTCAGGCTTCTTTGCTGTTGTTAAAATAAGGTTACTTGGCTTTCCCCCCCCTGCACATATACTATAAGTAGCTACCTGTGTTACATCCATGAAGTTCTTTTAAATGTCATATTTCTATATTTAGCATAAACAAAACATTTAAAATTAGACTCAATCACTATATCAATGGACAAAAACCACAATCTCATCATGGTCTATGTTTTGAACACATAGAAAACAAATATAACATAACAAAATTAGCCAAAACAATCTAGAATATGATAATATTTCATATTTACTGAATGCCCTTGCCTAATGTCTTATACACTCCAGAAATGATCTATATATAGCAAAGTATATCATATTGTTACATTATTGTTTGTCTCCTTGATTGCTTATTTGCTCCATCACATCATAAACAACATAATCAATCAGCAACATAACTGAGTAAAGGTCATTCTCATTCATTCTGTGCAGCATTTTAAATCAGTTCAGCTCCTCTGTATTTTTTATGAAAGGCACTCAAAATGTACAAATTATGCAGCCATATATTAAAACTTCGTGCTAAGCACCAAAAGTTTATTTAAAACAGCAAGTGAGTGCTGCATTACATATGCCAGTAGTCATCAGAACTTATGCTCAAACGCAGGATGAATATTTTAGCCACAGGATTTTTTTCCAGCTTATCTCTAGCGTAAGAGCAAGTGGGTTACGGTGTAATCTCTGGATCAGCTATGGCTTTTAACCACACTCACCACACTGCTCTTGCAAGATTACTTTGAAATATAAACTGCTTTCAAGAGAGTAGCCCATTTAAACCCATCTGATATTATTCCTATCTCCAAGGAACAGCACAGGACTTTCTTACCCAAAGGAAGAGAAAAATACACCGAATCGATAAGCACATTGACTTCCACTGCTGAACGTAATTGCTGTTATATCCCTCCCCACTTCACAGAACATTGTGTTCAGGACATGAATGAGCAGTCAATTAGCTATTACAGTGCTCATTTGTCTGTATGTAATATCCTGCCTGTCAATCAGACAGAGAGACTCCATACAGATAATGATACTCACGGTAGTTTATGAATGTAAATTCACGTGGATCGTCATTGGCACAGAGGAAAAAGTATCACAATCCCAAGTATCTGAGGGCCTGATGCGGCATCTGTTTGTGAAACTGAGCGTAGTTGTTTTGAAAGACTACCGAGATCAGGTGGGGAATCAACATCAGGTGTTGAATGGGACACAGATCCCAGAGGGGGCCTTAGTGGGCAGTGTACTGTAAAATGGGGCAGCGGTGGCAGGTTCACCACACCTTGTTGAATCCCTCAGTACTTGACGAAGTGGAGATAAATACCCCCAAAAATGCTCACTCAGAGGAACCATTTGACATCTGTTATGCAAGAGGACTAATTCTGTAACACACTGGAATACTTCTAAACATCTGGCAATACCAATTAGACATGCAAGATCGACCACTGGCCACAAGAGAACAGAACATTTTGTTGTGAAGTTTTGCTGTGAGAACTAGATTCATTCTTTGAATATACATAGATTTTCTGAACTGAACATATAAAAAGAGTCCTTACATTAGTGGTAGATTCTTTTAAATTCACTCTTTTGGAAATTGACACAACTTAATATGTAGATGAGACTCAGAAAGCTGCGAGACATTATAGACAAAATTATGTCTTTGTCTTCAAATACAATGTATGTGTAACAAAATAATCTCAACTCAGTGGTCCACTTACCAGCTTTTGGTGCTTTCAACTGCATCAAATAAGGCTGGCTCAGGTGTCATGTGACCTGAGAGAGTGGTCTCCTTATGACATGTCTCTGTGGTGGTAAGTCTAATTTTCTGACATTATCAAATTATAGCAGGAACATTATTGTACACACAAAAATAGGTGAAAACAGCATCAATGAAGTGTAATGCCAGCTTAAGGCTGTACAAACCACTTATTTATTCAAATAGACAACTTTTTGATCCTAAGTCTGATGTTTGGTCAGGTTAACACTTTAAAAAATACAACTGTGATGTCAAAACTTATATAACATGGCTTAAAATTTTTTTTTTGGCTTGCAGGTGTCATTGTGTGAGTTGCTTATCTTGAATGCATCAGTAAAATGGGTAGTCAACGATAATTTTTAATTGAAATGTCAGTTATATCTACTGCTGTGTAAGTATCATAACAGTGCCCTGGAAATTAATTTCCACATCACACTTCAGTTATGTGAAAGTAAAGGAAAAGTTCATTTTATTTCTATACCATTGACACTTTTTGAATTTATTGAATGGGAGGTTTTTCCTTTTTTGCTCAGGGCTTTTCTTTCTGACATACATTGACTACTTTATTTCAAAGCTTCCCTGAGACCCATGAGACCCTCAACGAGTCAGACAGACCCATTGTCCTCCCAGATGTGGTGACTGACACAGCATTTAGATATTCAGTTAGCTGAAAGCACCTGCTCCCAATCTGTAATGAGTATGCAGAGTTTGAACCAAATGGCCAAACCCCGATAGAAACTCTGAGCCAAGGCAAGAAAAAAATAATAACCTCTTCTCTGAAGCCCAGGTGGGGTGGCTCAATTTAAAAACTTCCACCACTTTAATTCACTGACACATTTGATATTTCATTAAATTGATGCCTTAAGCTGCGCCGGGAATGTGACTACCAGATCTCATGTCGTTTGTAGAGCACTCACTCTCTCTCTTTGCTGAGATTTGTTTTCGTAATTATTCCAACCTGCTAAGCAATTTCTCACCACATAGTGAAAGGTCATTATTATTCTGTGATAAAACTGTATCAGTAATGAGTGAGGTCATACATTTTAACATTAAAATTATAATCTGGGCACAAGCTGCATATTGAATGAGGCACTTAGAGGATGTTCTTGTCCTGGCAGCATATATATCTAATGAAGGACATAAGGAATACTTACTTACACATTAATAAATCAGTTACTTAAGGTGTGTGAGGTAGACTTTAGTTACAGAATATAGAACTTTTTAGATTTAATAATGTAAATATTGTAAGATGTTTGGAATAAATATTTGTTGTTGATTATGATGTCTACCTTTAACATTTTCTGTTTACACTTTAAGGCCTGCAGTTATATATATACATCCACTGATGTCGACGAATATGGGCTCCAAAACTTTTAGGTTTCATGAAATAACAGTAATATGTTTTCCTGCGATAAAAAAAGCTACAAACAACGTGGGGAATTTTTACAGTCCCTCAGTGCTTCATTTCAGCCAAATTGGACGCTTCTGAATGTGTCTGCATCTGGCAATCCCTGATTGTTAATTAGATATCATGTTAAACTGTCATTCTCTGTTTGCCTGACTTATTTAATTTGCTCCATCCCAAATGCTCAGTTCGCCCTTATCTCCAGGAAACAGTTGGGCTGAAGCCATCTCTCAGCCGACTCTCATTTAGGCTGGTGCAATCCTGTTGACTTCACACATGGAGCGGTCCTTTTGTGCCGTTTCTCAGAGGCTCTGATACCACAAGTCTGCCCTGTCAGGCTTCAGACAGGCATTTAATTAAAAGAACATTGCAGAGTTGTTTTTTACTGTCTCCCCTTCAGCCATATCACTCTTACTTGACTTCACTTGGTCAAGATGTATTTAAGGAGCTAACTTTTGGTATTTAATCTTAAAATGGGATTCCAAATTTATGGAAATCAATAAACCTCTCGGTATTTTTTTGATTAGACACAGTATGGTTATTAAATTTTGCTCAGTGTAGATTTGAATGGAGTCCATCAACAACAGAGGACTTCTTGTTAAATATTGTCTTCTACCTTCTGTAGTCTAATATTTAGCAGCATGAAAATGCTTAATCGTTTGGATAATAGACGCCTAATGCCTCTGTAATGACACTTCTCAATCACTGAGCATGGATAAAAGCCCTCACCTCACTTTAAAGTTGCTTGTGATTACTGATGTGAATAAAGGTAATAATACACCACAAGATTTTCAGGATATATCAGAGATTCAAGAGATTGCAAGGAAAAAACTTTTATGCAGACTCTCATTTTATCAGATAGTATAAACTGCCAGTTTAGAGTAACAACATAATGTTTCCTGTGGTACCATTTTGTTGTGCACAAGTTTCACAAGTTGCACAGCAGGCAAATTGACCTGAGTTATCTTGAGATTAAATTGCTTTCCTTCCAGTTATTATTATTCTAATTAGTTACATAAACTATAGCGGGATGTCAGGACTTCACTAATAGCATTACATATGCTATTAGTGAAGCCTTGATTTTGCCTTTTCAGCTGGCACATAACTAAAACACACCTTCAACATTTGACCTCCCCTGTTTAGATTTAAATTGACTTTAATTTAAAGGGCTGGTGTGATTTCAAAGTTGTTACAAATGATCATGCATCTAAAAAATGCGGAAAAGTTGGCTGGGATGTCAACTTTACTGCAATGCCGAAGATAAAAACAGACATCTACAGACGTTTCACCAAGAGACCAGTATGTATCGTCTTGTAAATGTTTTCTCCAGAGAAACACCGTTATTTCATCATGAAGACAGAGAACATGATATGATATGAAGCACTTTGGCTCCTGTCTTTCAGAAACACTTCAAAACTGTTAATCTTCTTTGCAATAACATGCTAACAGGTTGAGTATGTGTGTGTATTGCTACCTGTGAAAATGTTGCACCAGAAACACCAGCTTTGCCACCAGCAACTTCCATTTCAAAAGAAAAAAACTACATAACCGCATCATGTGCTAAAATAAACCCACTATCTCTGTGATTAAATAATATTCATCAGCGCAAAGTGTAAAACAAGCTAACAAAAATACAGCTACATTCACTGCTTTTTGACAGCTATGCCAGAAGGATGGGAGGAGAATTTATTTAAGTGACTTCCTTTGAGGGTGTCAACTTTTTTAGTCACAGCTTCCATCTGCCTACCCATACAGTCTACTGACTCTGAGGTTCTTAATTGCTGACCTATTATCTCTGACAGTCACTCACTGCAGGCTCCGTAGAGTATTCTTGCAGTCTTTCAACTTGTAACATTACAGTTAGCATGGCAGACAGGGTTTCAGGAGTATTAGCACTGGGTTTAGCTGTCTTGGTAGGGCGAGGCTCCGGGTTTTTATGAGGAAGTCCAGGTTCTGCATTGTCAAACTTGGCCTCCAAAGATTTGCTGGAATATACAGTAACAGTGAATAACAGTATGAGTGTCTTTGTTGCAGTCCACCTTCACAATGAGTAAGCTAACGTTGGTTTTCAACGACCAACTAGCAGTTATCTAACCTTAAAATATCTTCAAACGTGCAAACTTTTGAAGCAAATGTTATGCTGAGAGAAAATCTGATGTTTGCGTTGCAGCAGTTTGGAGTCAAACTACTGTAATGCACCTTTTGAATTAGTTCAAGTTATGAAACAGAGATGTTACGCAGATGCTGTCTTGGTTGCCCTCCTGGCACCACACAGTACGACAGAGAGAAACTATTTCTTGACAACTATTTTGTATTCATTTAACCAATAATTCGAAATAGGAAGTTGTTTTTTTCTTCCCTCTTGGCAGATGGATGCTGTGCTGGTTGGTGGTCATTTTTAAAAATTCTTCCCATCCTTTTTATGAATCTCTCAAGTAGATAATGGTTGTAAGTTTATTTTATTGTGTGCTTGTTTAACATCCATGATGATGAATAGCATATATCACAGGAATATCTTTGAGTATTTTGAGTATACACTTTATAAAGTGTATGGTGAAAACTCTTAGAATAGTACAATAGAGTTGCTAAGAGTTGTTATTAAGCTCCCATTGTGTTGTTTAATTTGTTTAACTCACACGTTTCATGTGCTTATAAATGGCATCAAATATCTATAAAACAGATTTATTAATAATACCAGTAATAAAGCCATTGATTAATGCTTATAAACCTTTTATAAAGGATGACTTGATCAGCCATTTTATCACATTTAAAATGATCACACACAACATTTTATCTTGTTACCACTGATTATGATGTTATTGTTTGAGTGGCAGCTGTTCCTTGTTAGAGTCACTTATTACATCTGCAGGCCCACTCACAGGTCCACTAGCATACACATTTCCATGATAAAAATCTTTGAAGAATTTGATGCCTATTATCTCTAGACCTGAACATGGTTGTAAAGGTCAGGAGCTGGAAACATTCATTCAGTTATAAAGAACTGAAAGGGAAAGAACAGCAATTTGTTGTCCCTGCATGTGATGCACCAGACAAAATCAAGGTTTGAGAGGCCACAGCTGAATATTCATTGTCCAGCTCTCAGATTCCATCCCAGCGTCCTGGCTACTCAAACATGAATCTCAAAGTGTCAGTTGCCTTCTGTCAAATCTGTCCGACCTGCCAGTAATCAGAACCTACATTCAAAGGCTAATGTAACGTGACAGTTGTCAAACCATGCTGCATGTCACTGCAACATCCTTCTAGGAAAACACAGTATATTGCACACACAGCTATTTATGGCATCTTCGTTCAGATGTGGGAACATCTATACAACATGTCATTCTGGACTTTGTTCGGACAATACATGAACAGAGACTTTTTCTTTTTAGATTTGATGATACATTTTCAGGTAGATTTGATATTCAGTATGCAGCTATCATCACAATGCTGGTCAAAGCTACAATCAAGTTCAAGGGATTGAGAATATAGAGTATCACAAATCAGAAAAAGCAATAAGCTTAGAATTGATTTGTGTGTGTGTGTTTACTTGTATACTGTCTGAAATAGCCTGGGCAAAGCTGAAATCCATAACTGGTACAATATTTCATTAGTTTTATGTCTAATTTCATTTTTATTAATTCCTGCATTATATATTTTTGTCATTCACAGATGTTGTGCTCTCAATCAGATCTACACTGTAAACTCTTTGAAAATGCTATATAAAAAAAGACAACTTTTTTGTATAAGCACACCAAACATTTCAACTTTAGCATTTGTATTATTCCATATATACTTTTTAACAATTCCATCTAAATGTTAACTGTCTTTCCAAAAGGACCCACATGAGCCACACATTAAATCTGTCATCTCCATTGCCAGGAAGATGACTTATGTCAGTGCCCTCCAAAATAGTTACAAAAATGATTTATATAACTGTTTTCTGCTCAGCAATCTCTTTGATTAAAGTAGTATTATTTGATTTTTTTTGGCCGCACGAGGCAGTGGAACAGCCTGTCAACACAACATTGACATACTATCACAGTATAAAGTCATTATGACAAATATATCAGCAAAAAAATCACTAATTACACATCCCACAGAGCAACATTAGCATTCATTCAGAGTCCTGATCTAGCCATCTGATGAAAGTCCGGTATTCACTCCCCTTTTAGCTCTCGTCTGGTGTGGTCCTCACCAACTCCTGAGGGGAAATATCTGGCTCTAAAGCTGCTAAATACCCCACCGCCGGCTTTGTGTGTTTCCTGTTTGGTGCTGGTCGTGTACAGTGGGTATATCAGAGCTTGTTTTGCTGAAAACAGCTGCCTGCTGTGTCTGGAAACAGTGCTGATAAGAGCAGTGAGACTGAACCAACAGCACAGTTGATGGCCTTGAATAGAAGATGTTTGTGATTCTTTTTGTGTTTTTCATTAATTGTAAAATTACTGTTTGATGATAATGTATGCTGTAAGTGGCGGGTTGATTTGTTTCTTATGGGACTTGGGAGTCTGCATCTCCCAAACACTGTGATGCAGGTTCTGTTTTTACAGTTAAACCCTGTGCTTTTTATAGAACAACATGCAATTGGCAATTTCTATATTCACCCTCATGATGTCATTTACTTGTTTTAAAGCTGCAGTTGTCCTTTTGCTCTTCGTATAGCTCTCCATCAGAGCAGGAGTATTTAGAAAATTAGATGCCACAAAATCAAGTGGGGATTATGAGGCTCACCAGTACTGAGTCACCCAAAAGCAGCATGCACTTGTCTCATCTCTGACCTGAGTATTTCTATTCAGCCACAATGAAACTGATTTCAGATAGTCTTGGCTTCTGAATTTTTGCAAAGGCCAACAGGGGGTTGAGCCTCTATTACTGTCTGATGAGACAAAATAAGTCAGCTCACTGGGAAAAAATGTTCTACTTGTTAATGGCAAAGTTAATCACTGTACCTGTTTTCGGCAGTCCTGCTATCACTCACATCTCTTCCTGGTCTTGTCTCCAGGGGTCTTGTTGCTATGTACATTGCTATCTACAGTCCCATCATTCTTCAGTAAACACATTATCACATTTATGGGTATTATTAGAGTTCAATTTATGTTCCTTTCAGCCCTAGAGCAGTCTGTCGGGCACTGATGACAAAAACAATGCATTTATTTTGCAGGATGTGGGAGCAGCTTTAATGTTGTGGTTTTTGGGGGGAAATGAGGGTGTCTGTAGCCCTTGTGAGAGATTTTTCATTTGCATTTACAAAGCCTGGTGGTAGAGCCTGGTGGCACTAAAAAAAATGCTCTGCTCGGGATACAGCTGATGTGTTTTGACATTGCTGTCACCAAAATGCAGCCTGAAAGCAAGCAGAGGGACACTGAGGACCCTGGAGAGAGTGGCGCAGAGATGGAAAGAGGTAGAGAGAGGAGGATTGAAGACCACTGAAAACCAGTTGAATAGATGGACAGAGAAGCAAAACAGATTTTATTTTATTCACCATGAAGTTCTCATATTCTACTGCATAAACAAGCTCGATTTCAACCCCGTCTACCTTAGAAATCCAGCAGCTGACATGTCCTGTTATTACATTTTCATCATGAAAAGAACAATTTTCTAAATGTCACCTGTAGTTTTCAAGGCTTTCATCCATCAGCAGCTGACCAGCAGAAATACACTGTAACGGAGACAGCTTGTCATGCACTCCCAGAGTCTTTGTCATACCCATCTCTGCCTCAGTTTGGTTGTGTGTGTGTGTGTGTGATGAAGGGTGTATGCATTCATGTGTGTGTGTTGCCTGTATTGAGAGTTCTTGGAGTTCACTAACCCCTGTATACCCATTGCTTCAGGGCTGCAGAGGTGACTGCTGTCACTTAGCTGTCAGAGGGCATTAATCCCAAAAGTGCATATAGAACATCAAGCCTCGCAAGAAAGTACATTTCTTACTAGTCCCTCCACAGCCACTGTTGTGTGGTGTCATCATCTTGGTCTAGCAAAGATTAAAGGAGGCGGCAATATCATCAGCCTATTTCATGTCACTTTCATTATTTTTGTGCCATGACGCTCCCTATGCTTCACATCTGCTGTGTAAAAATAACTTAACATGGCTTGGCACCACACTGACTGGGCTATTTTTAGCAAAAACCTTTGGAAACCAATTTGCCTCTCCAATAATCTTTCAAATACCCAGACAAAGTAATGCCCGTGTCTGACATATAATGAAGAACCCCCCCTGTTTTTGGATGTTATGATGTGCATTGCGTGATGAAAGTAGGGTGTGTCAGAGCACTACTTTCTCTCTCTGCCCTGGGGTCGCTCCAACAGGGACCTCAGCCTTTTGCTTGTTGTCAGCTGAGGGAGTCTATGTTGAACTGGTCTAACCTGGCAAGCTTTCTGTGCTGGCTACTGATTTATAAATGCCTTGCCAATGACAGGAGGACTATTTTGTGCTGTTATCAATCTGCTGTATTGGACAGTCATTTGGTGAAACAGCAGTGTTCCTGTCTGCTCTCAGTTGTGCACAACACGTGACAGGCTGTGGGTCACTGTTCACCACAGTGGAAAATCTCATGGATTCATACACATTGATTTGAATTCTGTCTCATAAATAAAAACGACTGGCGTGAACGTGACGGATGGCAACGAGGGGACAGGCTTTGATGGCAGCATATGAACTAAAGTTTGAATCCAGCAATTACAGCAGACAGAGACTGAAGATTTAAACTCTTTGATTTGGTGGTTGTCAGTTGCAGAAATGTGTCTCTTCTAGCCCTGTTTAGATTTACGGGATGATTTTGTACACAAAAAAATATTGCAGCAGTTGCATATATGAAATTTAAGGAGTGAAAATGGTGAGTATGATGTTTGGTCTGCAGCTTTATGCTCATGGCTGTTGTGTTAAATGCAGCTGTTGTTAAAGAAACACTATTTAATTCTCATGGTGTTTTCACAATTGTTTTTTTACATATTTAATTGTATTTCTTTACACTGCCAAGAGCAAATATTTTGTACCATATTTCAGTATCTTCATGTTTGACCATTTTCTTGTCATAAAAAAATATTCAAAAATGATATTATTTATTGTATTGTATTTATTGTATTATTCAGACTTATTTTGATTTGCGACAGCATTTTTTCAAATTGGGACAACACTTACATAAGAGGTTGACCCACTGGACACTTAGAATGGTAGGAGAGGAGAAAATAAGGATGTAAATGAAAAAGTTCATTCTAAAAACACAGGATTTAGCAATTGAACATCAAAAATGTGCTAAGACAATGAAGCAGTGCATTTTTTACAGTATAAGTTGTGAACAAGCTAATAAAACTTCAGCAGCCCTGACTTTAACAGTTTTGAAAAGGACACAGACAGGACAGATGCTCCATGTCAGGCACCGAAGCAGGTCCCTTTGACAGGTAAATGTGTGATGAGAAGAGTACGGAAAGGCACCATCAGTCTGGTGAAGCCCTAAGGTGTTGTCAAGGTATATGATCAGCTGTGCGAGTGGTGGAGGGGAAGAGGAGGTCAGAGTTGGAGTCAGGGAGTCAGACTAAAATGGTGCACACCAGCTGCAGCTGCTCAGATTGGATGCAACTGCAGGGCTCAGATTAATGATGCTCTCGCACCTCTCTCGCATGCAGTAGTGGCATGCTAGTCTGTTAGCACTCTGAACACCTTTATATCCACACTTTATGAATACATCCACACACTCATATACCTGGCTACTATATGATAGTCCTGGAAGGGCTAAGTTGGCTAAATTTAAATGCACCTTCTCTCTGTTTTGGCCTCACGCCTTCACGCTAAACCAGCATTTGGAAAAAGATAATGTTTGCCTGCCGCTCAGGGGCTGTGTGGTGAGAAGACCACTCTCTGTTCACATTTTTTCAAGCCTATTATAGTACAATAAAATATAATATGTCCATAAAGCTCTGGTCAGAATGAAAGCGAAGCAAATTTTTTGCCTCATGTGATTTATGTCAATTTGACTGGACCTTTTTGTGCAGTCTGTGTTTATTCACCCAAAACAGCCAGTGTACCAACCGTACAGATGTCAGCTGTAAGCTGGCTAAAAATGTACACACTGACAGCCTGTGTGTGTGTTTGAGTGACAGCTTTGCCTCTGACTGAACTGACCACGAACTCCAGTTCTTTATTTTCCTCCAGTCTATCTGTACATTTATTGTCACAAACTGGCCCGGAGTGAGTGACATGAATAAAGTTTATAATGAATAATGCTGATGAGTGTAGTGTGTGATGTATGCAACCCTAACCAAACTGGCTGGTCAAGAGGTTTGAAATGAAGCCACTTAAATAGGTTGAGGGCTAATTTATCAGATGTATGTGTATGTGACTATGCCTATTTACTCCATATTGAACTCAAACCAACCACACAAGCAGCAGGCAGAGAGTGAGAGATGTCACATTTATGAAATATTAAATAAATATTAAGTAAAATGTTTTGCTTAAGTTGAAACATTTTCAACTTGCATGGGTGCATCTTTGTCTTTAGTGATTTGATTTACATCTCAGTGAAGCAGTACAGGAATTACTGTTTGCCTCATTAAAAAGTAGCATCTATGATCTGTCATCAAATCACTAGTTAACACAAATTTGAGTGTCTGACAACAGAAAAAGAACAATATTTAAATGAGAACAACCAAATAATGAGCTGATTTGATATATTAACACATAGTACAGGTGATGATAGTTAGAAGGAGACTTAATGGAGGTTTAACCAGATAAAGATCAACTGAGTGAAAGGGCTGTGTCTATTCTTCTCCCTAACAAATGTAAGCACACTTTTGTAATATGTTTATCAAAGAGGAGGAGGAATAAGAAGAAAAGATCCATGTCCTATCCTATGTCCTATAGGTGCTTTTTACCAAAAGAACCTGAAACATGTGGACACTTTGGCACATAAATTGCATTTTCAGAGTTTGGCTGGCTTGTTAAAGTATGGTCTAATTGCTCTGTCACAATCACTATAGCTACTCTACCCACTGTAAAAGCCACCCACACAGCTCGGAGTCTGTTTGGACACAAAGACACCTCTCCTCCTCTTTCCCTTTTTAATCACTAATCAATTTTCTCTCAAAGGAAGCAGGGAGCTGTTTAATGGTTACAAAGAGGGGAAAACAAGCAGAGAAATAGATCAAAGCGTCTCTAACACTAGCCAGGTGCAAAGCTCTGAGATCAAACCTTTTACGTATGTGGCCACGCCAGCAGCTGCGTAGATAATCCAGAATATTATAGCCAGGCTTCGTTTTTAAAATGGGTGGTTTCTGCAGCTCAGTTCCAATGTAAATGGAATGACTGATAGCCATGAATAGGCTAATCATATCTCAAATGCTTGATTGGATGACTGGTGCTTTAGTCACGCTGGGGTTTGTAGCTCATTTATGACATCTAATAAGAGCTACTTAAAGGCTAAATGGCATGTTTGTAATCACTGATTAAAATGTTGTGCTAGATTTCAGAAGATGTTCAAGGAGGACTGGTGTAATTATTATAGAAAGGTATTCATTTTGGTGCATGAAACTAAAAGGGTAATAACCTCTTTTTTTTCACCAAAAATCGTACCTTGAAAAACCCACAAAAACCAGCTTTGTGGCACAGTTTGCAAGCCTGAGCTGATACAAACTGACGCAGTCAAACAGGCGGGAATTTATTGGTCATGTGATGCAGCTGACCTTTCATTTGTAAGAATAAGCAGCGTGGACAACAGAGCAGCAGAGGTCTTTTAGAGAGTGGCTCCTGGAGTGTGGCGGCCTGGATGCTGATCCTTTGTGACAGCTGTTGTGTTGTAAGGTGTGGCTCTGCTAGGCTGGGTTGTCATTTCACACAAACTGCTGCAGTGCTCCGTAGCCGCAGCTGCACCTGTGATGCTGACCCTTATAGTGTATAAGCACAGGAGAGGAAGGTGTCACACACACACACACACACACACACACACACACACAGCAGAGATAACACTGTGAACACGAGAGGGAGATCTACTGGACTGAACAAATGCACCCTGAAAGTTATATGCTATTGGAGTGGTTGCCCTTATTAATAAAATCCGATTTGTTGATTATTCATTGTTATTTTGGCATGTAGAACAGTGAAATAACATTATATTTGATTAGGAAGATATACAGTAAATAGCTGTAAATGTTTATCTGTTTCCTTGGCTTGTAACTACACATTTATGTGATATTAGTGACATTTGCGAATGTCACACAGCTTGTGAAGTGAAGTGGACGATTTTGACACTTAGTGATTGATGCTCTTTTTCCGTGCTCAGATAACATCGTTTGTGCAGATTAACATTTTATAAGTCATCTCCTTTTCTGACTCATTTGCTTCAAAGTCTTTCAATTTCTAATCGGTTTATCTTTATTTTTTTTCCCTCTCCCTGTCTTTCTCTGTCTCCCTCTATCTCCTCTGCTTTATGATAGATCTGCCCTGTCAGTGCAACTGCTTATCTTTGCCCACCAAGTCTTTCCTGTCTTTTATAAAATATGATACTTTCATTGGAAAAGTCAAACATGGGAGTAATTGTTCTCTTTCACAAAGGCACAATTGTCATTAAGACAGTCTCTTACTATAGTTTTTAATGTACTTACCTTACTTTGCCGTGGAACTGCCACAATTCGACTTTATGCCAAATATTTCATTCTTATCCTTTTTATATAAATAAATAAATATATATATATAAATATATATATATATAATTGAATTTCCATTGAATTTCCATTTGTGAATATGCTGATTTGCCTGTTTGGAGATTATCACCAGCACAGAGTGGGGGTTTTCTCTGGAGCTAAGATGTAGCATAGGATGAAGTCTGTGGTCTGACTGTGAAGCACCTGCAGACAGAGCAAGGCGATAATGGAGCTAGGCCTGAGGGAGGAAGAGCTTCCAGCGCTGTGAGAAGCAATTTGAAGAAGCTCAATAAGTCATGACCCTGTAGAAGTTTTATCATACAGCACTCGGGCTTACTTTCATGTGCTGTGACAGAACCAGGAGGTGCACCATTAGGCATGAATTCCCAAGGTAGACCATCAGATCTGAAATACAGGACACTTTGCTCAGCTGGCAAATCAGATTAGATCTTCCGTTTGTACATCTATACAGTGTGAAGTCACGCTACTGTGTGGACTGTGTTCAGGTTGCCTATAGAATGAAACCTCTTATAATCTCCAACAAATATTGATTTGAACCCATCAACATTTTATTCATTCTGAGACAAATCCATGCATAAATACCATATAGACTTAAGTATAGAAATGATGTTGCTGTGATTAGAGGATGATCAGGGAGGACATATGTAGTGGTAAAGGATGGCTTAGCCAAAGGTTGTTCATTACTGGTACAGTGACTGAGTGTAGCTGACAGCTGGGGCATGGGAGAGCGCCACACAGGCAGGCAGGACACTGCTACTTGGCAGGCAGGTCCAAACTGTCAACGCTGATTTCTACAGTCAGGTCTGAAGAGAACGCTTCTCATCAGTGTATCTTTGCTCAGCCAAGAGTGCTGGGAAGGATTTTTGAAAATGTAATAATTATAATTACATGTGGCATTGTTATTATGATTTGTTTTTGTTATGTGTGTAAGAAGCAAAATGCACCATTTTTAATATTAATAATAATGTGTTGTGGTGGTATTTTACTCTATTGTTCTGCATCAGACACAATCACGTCTTTCTCCATCTGTGGTTAAGTGATTAAACATCTGAGTGAATAATAACCGCTGTATGTTAGTCAGGGGAGCCAGCGATGATGATGGCGATAATGATGATGATGATGATGATGACATATGGCCTGGGGATGCATTTACATCCGTGCTGCCATGCAGGGTGAGCCAGGTGTAGAAATGAGGTCTTGAGCTTTCTTCATGGCTACTGAAAACCGCCTGTCAGAGCTCAACACAAAGAGCTCTGGGCACAGTCGTCTCAAAGAAAGACCTTTTCAACAGTTTGATGAAAAATACATGTTCAAATACACTTGAGTCATGCTGACAGGTCAGGGAAAATGTGGTGCGGCAAACTATAAAAGGAGGAAGAGTGTGGGTGGGTCGTTTTATTCCTGTTGATGTCGTCTTTAAAATAAAAATACCATAGTAGCAGAAAATGTCCAAATGTCAAACAGAATCTATAGAATCAGGCGATGTTTGAGTTTTACTACATGTTTTATGTATCTTCTGCTGTGAGAGGATATTCAGTACACAAGAAGTTGTACAGTTAATCCTTGTAGGCATCTTGTAAACAACCACAACAAGAGGACTGGATAAGCTAAAACGCTGTTGTATAGATGCTAGAAAAGTGGGAACAATCAAACATGTATGAGCATATTTTTATTAAACATCTTGCTGTATGATTAGGGAGCTTTATACTATACATTATTGATGGCTACCCGCAAGCCAGCAGACTGCTATGCGTTTAAAAATGTGATTTGTAAAGTCGAAGTGGATTTAGAAACTGACAGCTAATGGTGTCTTTACTCAGGCTCGGGGGAATTAAGCTGAATGAGCACGCTTTAAAGAGTGCACTATACAGATTGTACTGTAAGCTCTTTAAAACATGGTGGCTGAGGAATACTTCAGGTGATTATGATTTTATTGAGATAAAATATATCCAGGATGCCCGTGTACTGACCTCATGGGAAACAGGGGAAACATATCACACTTTATTTACACCACCAAGAAGGCAGAGTCTTCAGCACAGAGTTTAAAAGGCCTCTTGAAAGTTTATCTTATTATAAAAAATAAAACATAAAAAAAAAACCCAACAAGTCCCCCAAACCACTTGAAACTCCATCTGTGCACTGAGTGCTTTCTTGAAAAGGTTATTACCTATGTGGTAATGGTGTATGGAGAAACCTTCCTCTGAACGCAAAGTAATAGTTCACGCTGAGAGACAAGGCTGTGCCGAAGCTGATGTAGCTGCCAGAGAGCTGCATGATTAGAAGGTCAATAAAGCCTGAAACATGCTCAGGCAAGAACTGAAATGGATTTCAGGGTCAATATCACATCATCACGGCTATTATTTTTAAAGCACTGAGCACTCATTACACATTTGCATGACTGAAACGAATAATGAGTTGGCCGTGCTGGTCATCTGTAATGATCCTGTGTTGTGTTTGTCAAAGATATGCAAAGATAATTTAAAAAGGAAATTATTGGGGAAATCTGCTGTATAGCCTCTCATTACAGGATCATATTTGCTTCTTGAACTAAAATTACCTCCAACAACAGACAGGTCATTTTGAACTGGTCCTACACACACAAACAGCTGTTTTTGTCACTTGGGAGGACATTACATTGACTTATATTTATTCCTTGGAGACCAATCTTAATCTTAACCATAACCACTACATGCATAACCCCAATCCTTATCCTAACCCTGACCTTAAAGCTGCATTAATTAGTCAGAACTCTACAACAGACTGAAAGTCACGATAAACATGGAAAACCATTAATGTTGATTTTGAATCTTGTTCCTAGCCAACAGACATTTACTTTCCTTGTAGCTGTGTTTTGCTTTTAACTACTAGAGAGAAATATCTAAATTTTTTCTGTGTAAATCTGTGAAGATTCTCACTCATCCAGGTTGTATCCAGAATGCTGAGTCAAGAGCTTGTTTTAGATTATTGAAGATGTTTCACCTCTGATCCAACAAGCTTCTTCAGGCCTGAATCTTTAATGGCTCCAATATTTTTCACCAGCTAGTCACTAACTTTGTGCTGTTGTACTGTTTGTTATTTTTGCTGGGAACTGGGTTGACATGAACACAATAGTTTACTTTGCGAGGACAAACTTTTTATCCCCAAATTGAACTGGTGCAGATTCTCCACAGTGCGACTATGTGAATGGAATTTTTATTCCCACAACACACACTTTCCCATTAAAGTGAATGTGTTAAATTGCTGTGATGTTTTAGTGTGTAACAATCAACGGTACAACAGTGTCATCACGGCTCATCCCATAACTGGAATCAGAGACGTCAAGTAATGGAATCATTCTTCAAAACCAGCCTGTGTTGATTTATCACAGCTTGACTTCCTCAATTAGGGCTGTTGTCGAAGAATCTCAACGCCACATGATGTCAGCAACAGCTTATTTCAGACTGAAAAACCATTATCGTTGATGGAGATGTCTGCATTTCACAGCCTGTGCTCAATCTATTGAGTCTCCTTCAAATGTGTAGATACCACCGGGGTCAAAGATCTAACTCTAGCCAGAACTGTCGTTAAAGGAAGCACAGTGCAAAATCAATATGCTGTGTTAAATAATATTTTTATGGAAAAGATAAACAGCGAAGGAAAACTTATGTAGTATAAAACATCTATATTCTCCCATCACAAACTAGCAAAGTAACAGCAGTGCAGAAGGATGGATGAGGAACTGTGGGAGAATAGGAGGAAGCAGAGGAGATGATTATGGCTGCCCTGCTGCTATTTGGAGCTTTTAGTCACTATCCAGTTCATCGACTGGACCTCTACTAGCCAGCCAATCATATAGAACAAGCCACGACCCGAAGCCTCTTTTAGCCCACAATCAACACCCTGCAGATGCTGTGACTGTGGGGCAGCAGCTCACATGGACATACAGTAGACATGGATCAGACTTAAAGTAAGCCGATGCTGTTGCCAACCAGGCTGCAGGTTCATGATAATGATGCGGACAGGGATTTTTTTTTGTTTGTTTTTGTTTTTCGACCTCCAACACTTTCTGCCTTTAGGGAGAAATGTGCACATACACTACTGTAACACCAGGGTACACTTATGAATTGATCCATGTTTTTTTTTATGACCTGGCTCAGGGGTTTTGGTTTGTCCAACCACATTCCTAAATATGAGGGGAAGAGTTGCTCATAAGCCCGACACAGGACTATCTGTTTGTTGACAGCAGCAGTGCCAAGGGTATAGATGACTGTCTGCGGTTGCTATCTCCTAAATCTCTCTGAGCATTGGAGTGACAGGTGTGTGAAGTCTTTGAGTTGGCAGCACCGACTGCCGATCAAGAAAGTCGCTCCATGGCGACATATCTACAGAAATGCTTTCACAATCTTATTTTTAAACTTTAATCTCTGACTTTACATCTATCTCTTCCCCCGAAACTTGTCAGAATCCGGTCTGAATAAATGTGCATAAGGCGCTGCAGGGTAAACTAACAATGGTTTGGCTGCAGACAGAAGATTGTTCCCTGCTGGATATTAAACTGCCACAACATTTTCCTGGGAGCTATTCCCAGCACTCCCTAATGAAAGCAATCACTCTGAGCAGGGAGAAACACTTGGTGTGACGTACATAAAGTAATTCCACTTGATGCGTTGTTTTAGAATTGCTAATTTTTTTATACTCATCATAACATTAAAGAAATGTCAGGAGTGAGGCTTTCTTTTGCAGTTTAGAAAGCCAGACAAGAAGAAGAACTTTATCTTGTCTATATTAGGTTTGGATTCAATTTGGTGATTCTTTTTTCCTTCTCCAGTCTGCATTTAAACCTCTATCTCCACGATTCAAAGTTTAATTTTAGATAATTGGTTACAGCTTTAATGTGTTACTCTAACTATGCCGAATCCTGCCAGAGGTGAAAATGGAATGGAAGTTATGTGTATGGGTTTCAACACATAAACCAAATATATCTGCTTGATTATGTGGATGTGAGAGCTCAATAAACAGCACGAGTGCAAATGTATTCAGTGTGATTTTTATACTCGTAACAAATAGATTTCACTCGCCATTTTTAATCAGCTTTGACTGTCTTGTTTAAATTTAGATATCATACGTCACTCCAACCTTTTCTTGTTGGGAGGATTGGACAAGGCTATGGTTAAATTGAATTTAAGGAATGTACATGATGATTATGTCATGCCTGAAGATCCACAATGTAGAATAAAAACATCAGTATGCAATAAATGCTTTTTTATGTTTCTTAAGTTATACGTTCAGTTTTGGTTCAGACTGTGCCAGAGAGAGGGGTTTTTCTTCAACTGTGGAAATTTTTTATGCCATTGTTGTTGATGGTGTTATATTCAATTTTATGATACTGCAAGATAATATTTTTTCCAACCAAACAAAAGAGAAGACATCATACAACATAACGCAATCAGTGCAGCATTATAAATTACAGCCTCAAGAAACTGAACATTGTTTGTTTCACAAAGGTATAATTTATTCACACATCTTACTGCTCTGTGATTGATTTGCATTGGTTTTATCCTGTAGCCACTATGATAAAGGTTTTTTTTTTTTTTTTTTTTTTTTTTTTTAAAGTTTTCTACTTTGATGAAGCAGTGTGCCTTGATTTTTTTGAGAATTCATTTATTCATTTTTTGTGGGCATATAATAAATTCTCTTTCCCCTGAACTGGATTGTATTATACTCTATTGTAGGTGGGTTATTCAAATAGTTAACTACTTATTTGGTTGTGAAGGACAAACTTAACCTTTTTAAGCTACAAAAGCACAATCTTTTCAGGAGGATTTTTTGAGTAAATACAGAAAGAAAATCTAAATTAAATAGTCAAAATGCTTTTTTCAATTACATACACTATTGTTATTATTATTATTGAGTTGAGCTTTGCAGAGCATTTTAACAATACTTGTTGTGATGGATTTCTGCATATCAAAACAGTGGTCAGTGTCTCAGTTTTGACAAGCTGCAGCCCCTCCAGCATCAGACAGACTAAGGCCTTGTCAAGCAGAACACATGGAGCTTACCGGACGTCAGATGTTGGGAGGGAGAAAAAAGGAGGAGGGAGAAACTGGGGTGAAGGACATTTTAGAGAAAGTTGATTCGACTATTTAACTGGATGCGGAGTACAGGTGGGCAATCAGACAGCAGTATATTGCCCTGTGGCTTCATTCTCCCTGAGTTGACACGGCAAGTCATTTTTGAAGCTGCTGGTTTCACCTTGGGGAGCTGGCATGCAGGTGAGCCAGGAGCACAACAGATGCTTTGACGGAGGTGAGGATGTAAAATGCAGCGTGGACCAAAATTTGACCCAGACAGAAAATATTGCTTTTCATATTTAGATAGTGGATGGATATTATTTTTTCATATTAGGTTTATATGTAGGGCTTGTGGTTTTGTAATTCATTTTCAGGTGAATTAACATTTAGATTCTGACTATTAATGGATACATCTGAGAGAAATCATTTCATCTGAATACAACACTCACTGCTCCTCACATGTAGGCTATATTAGAGAAAATACACCTCTTAATGCCAAATAAATGCTCATATATACCAAATATCTTGTCAGGTTCAACAGGATGAATAACCTACATTCTGTCTTATCTACATAACATTTTATAATTACCACAATATACCATATTCAACATCAATAATAATACACTGCCTGGATTAAATGGGGATTTTTTGGGGGGAATGCTACAGCTCGTCATTTTAGTTTCTGAAATCTAATCTAATTCATGGTAGAAAAATAGACCTCAATTAGGAGGGAAACTTTAATTACAGAATGAATTCATTCCAATTAACAAGATACATGGCATGTTGGGGCTTTCTCCACCGCCCATGCAGACACTCATACACTTATCACCAGGAAATCCAGAGAAATACACTGATTAATATGTTGCATATTGTATGCAAAAACACATACAACATACAGTACATGTTGAACATTGATTTCTCCATTGCATTAGCAATATGAGAGGGCATTTCGAAGCAGCAAATACGACGACTTTGCCACTAACATGACAAAGGGTGTTGCTGGTTCTCCAACTACTCAAATTACAACAGTGCGTGATTGAATACTTTATAAATAAACACGCGTAAAAACACACTATACCTCTTGGAGATGAATGAGTCTTTGTTGGCATTTAAAAAAAAAAAGCCACAAGAAATGTTCAGTGAGTAAATTACCATGAGGGTTCATTTACCTCTCACATGGTGACTGTTCCTCTGAGGGTTTTTTTTCTCTCTAAATACCAATATGAAAACAGGCAGTGGATCATGGCACATGTCTCCCAAATCTCTCCATCAGACCTCAGAACAACCATAATATAAAGGTCCTCATCAATCAGTAGGCACCAACAATAACTGCCTCCGTTTCTTTTGATGGTCTTCTGTCCGTTACCAAAAAGTTTATCATCCCCTCTGACTTTATGAGAAGGTTGCAACCCAAGAAAAATATGCCAAACACCACAGTGAGAGACAAAACGCACATGACGGCTATCTGGACCACCCTCATGATGAAGAGGCTCCTCTCATCCGGAGCGGCGGCCACAAAGCCGTTATCAGTCACCACGGATGAAAAGTTGCAGCAGAAAACCTCCTCTGTCTTGTTGAACAGTCCGCCATCCGTTTGGTTGAAGCCGGTGTTATTCATGTCCACTTTTAAACGAAAAAACTTATCAGCACCCAGTGTGAAGAGATGTTAAAAAAGCAGAGAGGGAAAAAAGAGGCGCAAATCCCAGAGAAATGGTCATCAAGTGAAAAGTGAAGATGATGAGGCGGTGAGTTGAAGAAGTTCCGTCAGATCACACAGAGCTCTTCTGGAGTTTGACAAGATGCTTTGGCATCGCATTACAGGAGATTTCATGTGATCTGTAACCAGTTTCAGAGCGGAATGAATCCACCAACCCGCGGTTAAATAGCCAGTCTGTACCTGCCTGCGTTTAAGCGCTCAAGCGGCAGGACAACACAGCAAGAGCTCCACCATACGACCACTGCATGCATGTCATCAATGTGCCTGTGCACTACAGCGTGTATGTAGGACATTATGTACTGCGGAGTGTTATGTTCACCTGAACAATCGTGTATAATCTAATGCACAGCAATAAGTTTTTTGTTGTCACTGTGTCAGAGATGCTGATTCAACTTGCATCACACTGAGAGTATTTTTTGATTTTCTGGTGGTGATGTTGAAATCAATTAGTCTACAAAACAACATGAACTGAAGATTACATCTATTACATCTATCTACAAGTGAACATCTGTCTATCTTTCTATAGCAAATCTCTGTGGAGAAACATTACATAACATTACATAGAGAATAAAACAGTTCTATAACTAATTTAATCAGTTGACTTCACAATACTAAGCAGTGGAAGATGTATTCAAATCCTTTACTTAAGTTAAAGTACCAATAAGCAATATAAAAATACTTCATTACAAGTAAAAGTCCTCTGTGAGTACATAAGTATTAGCAACAAAATGTAGTGATTTGGTCCCTCTGACTGATATATTATTATATATTATATATTATATATGACACCATTAGATTATTAATACTGAAGCATTAGTGTGTAAGCAGCATGTTACTGTTGTAGCTGCTGGAGGTGGAGCTAGTTTGAACTACTTTATGTACAGTTAGCTAGTTTAGTCTACTGGTTCCCAACCTAGGGATTGAGTCAGCTAGTTTCGGGCCCCTTAAGGGTCACCAGAAAAATCTGAGGGGTTGTGAGATGATTAATGGGAGAGGAAAGAAGGAAAAGCAAAATTCTGATACACAAATCTGTTCTCAGTTTTTGGACTCTCTAATATTTGATTTTTGGTGAAATATTGGATTTGGATCATTTGGAAATGTATTTAAGTTTAGAGGGAAAATTCACTATTTGTTGCAGCTGTTAACTCTTAGACATGTGAAATGTGACCCAGACTACACACTGCTTAATCTAAGACATCATAAACCAAAAAGGTTGGTCACCACTGGTTTCATCTTTATCGATGTGTTATATTTTAAAAGCTTGTTATATTATTCATTGTGTCAAATCTTCATCTGAAAAGTAACTAAAGCTGTCAAATAAAGGTAATGGAGTAGAAAATACAATATTTCCCTCTAAAATGTAGTGGAGTGGAAGTAAAAAAAGTAGCATAACATGGAAATATTCAAGTAAAGTACAAATACCTCAAAATTGTACTGAAGTACCATTTTGAGTAAATGAACTTAGTTACATTCCACCACTGGTAATCAATCCATTTGTCAGAGCTAATTCGGTGTCTGTCTTGTGCTCTAAATCATTTACTTTTTGCTTTTTGACTCTTCAAAGTGACGCCATTACAGCCCGTCTTTTGTAAACTTGTGACTTTAAAGAGAGTTGTCTTTTATTTTCTACTGAGGACATTTTAACAAAAACTAACTTTTCACAGCAAACATTTTGACTTGTCACATTAGAAAAATACAAGTGTCACGAATAATGTTAACAATGGATCTGATCTATTCAAGTTTCCCAGTAAGACATGACAGTGTGAATGAATCAGCATGGACACCAGGACCTTGAAACTGAAGCAGCTAAATGGAATTCAGCCATCATTCACTTTTATTATTTACACCTGTGCTTTTCTTACTGAGACATGTCAAAACATCTCCTCTGAAAAAAAGTCTATAGAAGCAACAACTGTTGCATTCCACACTGAGAACAAGAAAAAAAACAAAACAAAAACAAATGTGGAAGTCGAGGACATTCTTTGTATGCTGGTCAACTTCACAAATTTACCCCAAAATGATATTTTCCACATAAAAACAAGTGTTGCACAATATAGTGACATGAGGAAGTCTCCTTCCTTTCCTGGAACTAAAATGAACCAGGACATGGACTGACATCTAGTGGATAGTTTGAATCACAAATGGACACAATTTGTTATTTGTGCATCTGTTCATCGTAAATGCAATTATGAATGAAACTCAGATTTATCGCACAGGACACTGACTGTCTGTCAGCTGTTGCATCATAGCTGAGCTCAATGAAATATCAATAATATATTCCATGAAATAGGCAGTTTACAGTCTGTGAGTGTACAGACAGTAGTTGACAGTAGATCAGAGTTATCATGAATTGTTGAATGTTTATTAAATGTGGGGCTCATACTCATATTTGATCTACTATGTTGCCCAGAGGCATAAGCAGAACTGAAGGTCTCTCATCAACAGCAGCAGATGGCAGCATTGTTCAACATGATCCACTAAAAGCCTGCCCTAAAATAGCTGTGATGTAGACAGTGTCAGTTTGTCACATGCGCGCGTGCACAGACACACACACACACACACACACACACACACACACACACACACTAAAGAACTGATGTCAACATGCCTATGTAATTCATGCTGTTGAGGATGTAATTTTTTTTTTTTTTTTTTTTTTTTTTTACCACTGACTGTGACTGAATTCACACTACACTCAGGTTATCCAGGTTGTGGCAGCTGCCACACCATGAATGCATGATGTGTAAACAAACATCAACAACAACAAAAGGGGCTTCTTACAGTATAAACACTGTTAAATGAAGAAAAGAAAATTGGAGTGGTAACACAGTATAGAGGTGGTAATTTTAATAAACCTGCAGATCCGTCATTCCACTGTGTTAAAGAAATACTCTACTATTACCCTTTATTACATAAAGGTATGGATTTATTGCCATTTTGAGCTTTTTTTGACAGGGTGATGACGTCAGAATATGTTTTTACTTTGTTAGTTAAAACTAAAGATAAGAAGTTTAAAAAATATATATATATATAAATATTAGGAGGCATTTAAGTGTTTGGATCACTCATGACAATGAAATACAAAAACTGAAAGCCAACTGGACACAAAATTAGCCTGAACATTTAAAGGCAGACCCAGTAAATACAAAACACAAATACAATACAAGTAAATGATACAAAATAGTAGCCTAGCTCTGAGACATAGACACTTACTATAAAGCTTTGTTTTTTAATTAAAAAAAAATCCCAACCAAATTAAAAGCACAATATGAAATTATATGCGTGTAACTAAAACTAAACACAAAAACACAATTAAAAATGCAATAAAAACACATCATTTTGCACGTCATTACACGAACGCCTCATGTCCTACATTTCCCAGTTGCCCCCTGACGCACCGCATCAAGAGGATTCCATGATCGACGTCGCTTTCAGCCAATCAAAGAGCAGATACGACACACTGGCAGCTGAGGTTAGATTGTGCTGAATATGATCTCGCCTGTCCTCTTACCGCTATAATATTCAGTCGGAGAACAGGTGCGTATGAAGACCTGCGTAGCATCATCCGTTTTTAAACGAATGGGGAAAATTCATGAAACTGATGTTCACCTGGTTTACTGCGCCACAACCGGGCACAAATCACATCAAGGTGTCTGAACAGGTACCATGAGTGTTATTACCGGACGGACAATATTTCAGATGGACTGTAACTTAGCTGCCGTTTTGAGACGCAGTGCGTGCGTTTGCAGGAGCGACTGATTCAGTTATCTAGCCGCTATAATTGTACGTTAGGTCATGTTGTCTGCGTTCAACACGTTGCCCGAGAGCAAAGCTGGAGCAGGTCACTGATTCACTCCATCCACAATTTAGGTAAGCAAAGAGTATTTCTTATTTTCTGTTGCCCTGCACACCTTCCATTAGGGCAGATAATGCCACGCACTTCTGGCTGTAATCATCACAACAACATGTCTGTAGTTGGTGTGTTGGTGATAATGATGATGAGGAGGAGATGATGGTTTGATATTGCATTTAATCAAGGTTATTATGTGTATCATCAGTTTAGAATGAGTGTTTATTTACAGTGATTTTTTCCCCCATCCCTACAATTAGTACAATATACTATCAATGTACATGACTGACAGATTCACAGCATCTCTGTGGGTGTGTGGATAATTACTTCTAATTATTTAAAATCACCACATTGAGATTGGTGAATGTAATTATATGTGTGTTCAGTTGGTAAACAGAGCACCCCTTTTTTTGTTTTTTGGAGTTGTTTGGGTTATAAAAGAAGCTACAGTCAATTGGCCTAATGGGCTTATTGGGATCAGCTCTATAATCACCTCCTGTTCCTGGCAGGGCTGGGTAGAGTTTTGCATTTTTCAATATCAGTGCCGATATTATGCTTTTTTTGGTTCCAATACTTTCTTTAAATACTTTAGGTTGAGGAATAGAAACCTCTTTTGTTCCACCTCTCAATACAACAGTGTTTAAAGTTCTCTTGTTGACCAGTCGTTAAGTGCCCACTTTCAGGTCTTGACAGTTTTCACTGCGGTCGCAGAAGGTATCGATGTTCAATATCCAGCTCTACTGTCTGGTGGTGACAACGGAGAAGCAGGTTCTGCTGGTCTGAGCGTTTGAATGATCTCTATTCTCCATGAGGAACCCATGAGCAAAAACATCGAAACTGCAGTCAATCCCCCCCCCCCCCACCCCCCCCCCCCCCCCCTCCCCCCCCCAGTGGAGGACCTGTGGCTCTCCTAGAGGCTGCTTCTGAGAATGTGGATGAATGAAAGGAGCACGCAAACTCTAAACTGATCACTTTTCTTTCAGCTTTGTCTTCTGCTGCTTTCTGCTCATGTTACTGTCACGGTACCAGTGTCAAAAGTTGATCCAAGGTCTGTCCAATTGTATTACTGCAGACAGCAATTAGTTAACAGTCTGGCAAATTGCACAGCAGCACTCCTCAATGAGGAATACGTAATTAAGCTCACATGTCACGATTAACTGTCACACCAGGAAGCTGTTAATAACGCCTGGTTGTTTACGCTTGTCTGGAAAGGACTGAAAAGTGTCTTGTTAAGACTGGAGAGACCTGTTTATAGCACCCCATACAGCAGATAGGAAATATTTATTTGTGCACTGCAGATGGTTGGGTTAATTGACTCTGACCTCTTCGAACGAGACTCCATTCGCTGTGCAGCAAGATGCCGGTAGCGTGGTCGGTGGTACCAAACCCAAACATGTTTCTTCCACTGACGCACCAAGCAGATGGTTTGAGATTCAAGTTGACCTCTCTACGATGTGAGTAGAGGTGATGTGCTATACACACACACACACACACACACTTGGATTTCGGCAGAGTTGTCGATTACACTCATTACCCGGGAGTCTAGATTGCCACTGAGCCCATCAAAACATCCATCTACTTGACTTAAGAGTCTATGAATGGTGCATGAATTGTGGTTAGTTTGCCGTCTGTCTGAAATCATCCGCCACACTGTGATCTAACTTTGATGCTCTTGATGCAGCTGGACAGAAGCTGCCTTGTTTTTGAATGAGATAAGAGTGAGCCCAGGGCAGCAGTGTCATGCCCTGTGATGGATTCATTACCATGCTGCAAGTGAAAGATAAGAGAATCTGTCAGATTCCCAGCAGGAGATGCTGAAGGCTTTTCCCACTAGTTGTAAAAAGTATTGGGTAAGTTATTATACATACATACATACATACATACATGTACTTGCATTGAAATACTCACTTCTGCACACTCAAATCGTCAATATGTGAAATTTCAGCATGTGCTGAGGCTCAGTTGGCATTAACGCATGTTGTGGGTTAGAATGAAGCTTTAGACCATGGTTGTGTCGGTAGTATAAACTTAAATTGACTTGGTGTGTGTGACGTATTGTGGGCTATAATTCTGTTATGAATGTCTAAACGGCTACTGGCTATTTGTGCTCTGAAAGCATTTTTTCCCTCCATAGTTCAACTTTCATTCTGATTATACTTTCATAAGCGACAAAAAACCTATAATTTCAGTGAAGTAGAAATCCTGTTTGACAGAAAATGATGTTTTTCATCAGAAAATATTGTGAGGCATACATTCAATGCTAGTGCGATATCTAACCTCCACAAATTGCCTCTGGTATAAAAGCCTTCCAGATGGTCACACTACTGATGAAGAGGGAGAAGTCTGTAAAGGGGAAAATGAGCATGCAGTCATGCTTTCAGATGGAAAAATGTGGAGGGTCTGGGGTCAGTCCAATGTGGGAAGTTGAGTGTGTCCTCTAATAGACCATCCCCCTCATCAAGTAGTTGTGTGTGTGTGTGGTTGAAGGCAATGACACCTGTAAACAGCTATTTCTCCGTCTGAGCCGTTCTGTTGGTATATGATAATGATGGTGATAATAATGGTGTTTAATGACGATAATGATTATTATTATGTACATGTAAATGTGCGTGTGTGTATGTATGTCTGTATTCCGATAAATTTTCTGAGCCAGTATCATTAGCTTATTGCAGATGTATTTATATCAGAGTAAATGCAGCCAATAATAACAAGATGTTGATGATGACAAGATGCAGTACAGAAATACCAAAGACAAATTTGAAGTAGTTTATCAACATATTCACATGTAGTTTGTTCTAAAACAATATTGTAAAAAAAACAAACTAATTAACTAAAACAAATTTACAGGATCCTTATTAAAAATAGGTGTATGTTTATGTAAAAACAATTATATATAATATATATATTTTGTACATTTTTCCCCTTTTTTGAACAAGTAAACACAAAAACACAACATCAGAACAACAAAACACAGGTCGCATGAGGCAAACCAAAGAAGTTTCCAGAGTAGTGAATAAAACATTCATGCTGAGTTGTATATTCACGGTCTATAGCCACAATAATGTAAATGTCCATACAGGCTAGAAAACACAGATACAATCCAGGGATGTCCCATGAGTGTGATATAGAAAAGGTGACCTAAGCAGTTCAATTAAACTCATAGATACATAGAGCCACACTCAGAGCAGCACATAAATTATCATAGCTGAGTCGATTTTCTGCATATAGCCCAATATCACAAACTACAAATTTGCCTCAGGAGTCTTTACAATCTGTACAGCAATGCAGCATCTCTGTCCTTAGACTCAACTGCAGCTGCGTCCATTTGCTTTCTGATACAGTCATCAAAAGGGACCCCAACTCTTAATGTGCAGTGAAAGTCAGACTAGGAATTTGAAACCTCTAACTCTAGAGACAGGAAACCGTATTGTTGAGTCACCTCTTGAGTCAGGAGGTTGATTTGATTTCTATCCTCTTAAAATAACTGTTTTAGCTATAACCATACAAACATTAAAGCTTGCTGGGTTTGATTTATTGGATTATATGTTCAGAGGCGTTGTGCCCTCCTAAATATCGCCTTCATATATATAATGTTTTCAAGTCTGTCCTAAAACGATAGTCAACATTTAACATGTTTTTCTTGCTGTAATCATTCCTCCTGTTCATACTGGCCATTACAAGATCCCTTCATAATGCACTTAGTTGTGTAAGTGATGGGGGGGGCACATAAATCCACAAGCCTCCTTCTGTGCAAAAATGTATTTAAAAGTTCATTTGAAGTTAATACGAAGCTTCAGCTGTCTAAATGAGTCAAATCAAGTCAATATCTTTCAAAGTTACAGTTATTTTAGTGCCAAATTTGCTTTTCCGCTGCTGCTGGAAAACAGTCAGTTGAGACACAGAGAGGGATTTTTTTTCCCTAAAAAGACTGTAAATTAGAAAGATATCCATTTTGTTTGACTAACTCAGATGACTGAAGCTTCATATTATCTTCAGTTAAACTTTAAACAGACTGTGGATTTTGTTCCCCATCACTTACATTGTAAGTGCATTATGAAGGAGTCTTCCAATGGTCAGTATGAACAGGAGGAATGATTACAGCAAGAAAAACATGTTAAATGTTAATTTTGGCAACTGACTGTTGCTTTAAGACAGACATGAAAAATTCTGTAATTATCCTTTATGATATAGTATATGAACAAAACTCCCTTTTCTGTATGTTTCTATTGCTGTTTAACTTTGCCTGCTGCACACGGACGCCCCCTCTCTATTTAGTGTACTTGGTTCCTTCTAGCCAGAGAGCACTACAAGCCACATCAGTTGTTAACTATAACCCACAAGAAATTAACATTAGCACTAGCTTGTTGTTCTTTGCTATTATTAGTATAGAACAAATTTGCAACATGAAAATACAAAACAGGGGATGGACATGAGGAGATTTTTGTCACAAAGAGTCAAGAGCTAAATAGTATCAGTAAAAACAGTAGCAACATTTGAGCCTTAACTTTAGATACTCAACAGTGCTTGCTAGCTAACCAGCTAACCCTGAGTTTAAAGCCTTTCCCCTAACATTTTGCTGTGTTAATAAGTGTCATTCGGTTGTGTTTCTAGAGAGTGACTGATAGGAGGGCTGTTTGGTCATACACATAGAAGCCAAAGAAGATAATTTCTGTTAACTTTGCTGTGAACATGAACAAATATGGGTAGTTGTCTCAAAAATCCAGTATAGTTCAGGCTATAATGTATATTTGTATATGACACTGTCTGTGTTATCTTGTCTGTACATTTCTTTACACCTACAGTGTATCTCATTTACAGTTTCCCTTGTATGTCATTTTCTCATCGCACTTATATAACAAGTCAAAGAATGGAAAAATGTTAATTAATCTCTGATTGTGTTGAGCCATGAAATGAATAAAGTCTGTCAAAGGTGATTACTAATCACTTTTGCAAGAGACAAATATTGATCTACTTTAAACATGGTTCCTCACAGACTTTGCTTACGTCATATGTCTTTATATGTTGATAATTTCAGATCATCATATCTTTGTTTTTTTTCTCTCTCCACTAGGATGACGCCTCTTGGTCAAACCTGCTCGGTCTCCTCTCCGTTTCCTCCCCCCATCTCCAGAGTTCACACACCTCTTCAGCAGACTGAGCACTCCTGAGCGCTCTCTGCTACCCTCCCAGTTTGGCTGGCTGGCTGACATCCCAGGGAGGTGATGCGACGGTTCGTCTACTGCAAGGTGGTTTTGACCACCTCTTTAGTGTGGGTGCTGGTGGACGTGTTTTTGCTGCTCTACTTCAGCGAGTGTAACAAATGTGACGACAGGAAGGACCGCTCACTGCTCCCGGCCCTCCGAGGTGAGTCCACATCACTGCTGTGACTCCTTTCAGTCACAGAGTAGACTCAATGAGGCTTTAAGTTTTCAGGGGACCATTAAATAATGAGCTTAGTCTCAGACTGGACTGATTCAGTCCTTCTCCCTTTCTTTAAAGTTTTGTTGTCAGTTGTGCCATATGTTTTAGTTTTCAGGATTTTCTATTGACATATTCTGTTGTTCAGTATAAAATGAGTATTAAAGGAACAAAGGGATTTACACTGAATTAATTATAAGACTTCTTAGAGGTAGTTAAAATGTTTAGGGCTTAGTAATTGTTTAATATAGAGAGAGTCCAGTTTCATGGTGGAAGTCCAGAACTGCCTGGATTTTAAACATTTTAACATATAACTTCTTACAACAAAACCCAAATTATTATTATATCTTCATTCAGTACACTTGATTGTGTGCAGTGTAGCAGGTAGTCATTTGAGTTCCTAGAATAATGCTCATTTAAATCACCATATGTGCGACTTTCCATGTTTTCACTCCTATTTACATGTCTGTACATACAATATGGAAATGTGCATTCTGTGCCATTTTTGAAAGTATGCATGGTAGTGATAATATTATTTTTCAGTGCAGTAATGCTACTATAGGATAATGCAGGTTATTTGATTTCCTTGCATTGACACAGAAAAAGTCACTTAAAATAAATGAATGAAAACATGATGGTCACTTTAACAAATAACCCATCATATATCATGTAAAACAAGTTTATTAGTCTCTACAAAGTTTTAGTACTGTTCTGAAATGCAGCCTTGGGAAAAAATAAGACTACAATCAGTTTCATTATTTATTGGCAGACATATTTCATCTTTTAGTGTTTGTAATGCCTTTCACAACCATAAACAATCACTACTCAATCGAAAATAAATAGAGGATAAATATGAATAATTGATCATTGTTAAGCAATCAGTGTGAATTTGCTTTCCAATCGGTGAAGCCAGATCTCTACCTTCAATATAATTTTAATTTTCAGACAAGCTCTACTACAAGTGTCTTGATATTAATGTTAATCATAAATAAAAAAAAATAAGTCACAGTTTTAGAGTTACTTGAAATGTGATTGATCTTTGAAAACCTTGTATGTGGAAAAGAATAGGTTTCAACAATATAATGAAAACAACCATGAGAATCAGGGAATGTACTGTGAGTTCATTCTTAGGGTAGCAATCTGAATGCACTGATATATTATTTCTAAAATATTTAAGATGACTGAATTTGATGATTCCACTTTATAAGTGAGGTTAATAGATAATTCCTGTTGTTGTTTTGAGTCTCTGCATTTTTGATCTTGTAGGATCAACCTTTTGTTTGGCATCAGTCAAACAAGCTTGAGAGTAACAACATTCTTACAAGGTTAATCATTTCATGAGCTTGATCCATGTCACAAATAAAGAAGAATAAAGAAGTTGAGTTAAGGGCAAAACATTACCTCTAAGATCACAAAAACATTTTTTCAAAATATAATCTTAGTAATTAATCACTGCCACTAATTTAAAGTTTACATGATTTGTGTTAAACTTACTACAAAAAAATCGTTTTTTTTAATACAGTCATATTGGACTAGTCAGAGAAAGATCTAGTTTATTTTACTTTGTATATTTGCAACAGTGTGTGTTTTTGCTACCTCTTGGGGACTTCTTCCGGTATAAACACTGACCTTGTCGGGACCAGTAGTCCTCATGTGGACCAAAGCCTGGTCCTAATGATATAAAACGTCATTTCTGATGTCCTGGTTAAGGTTAGAGGTGAGGTGTGAATTGAGGTTAAGGTTTGGGTTTGGGTTAGGCTGTCCACAATGAATGGAAGCCAATGCAATGTCCTAACAAGGATAGCTACACAATTGTGTGTGTGTGTGTGTGTGTGTGTGTGTGTGTCTGAGATCAACCTAAACCACAACCCCTCTTTAGTGGTTCATTTCCTCACATGCCCTCAAGTAAGCAGGCTTCTAAGAGGCTCGCTAAGCTGCTTTTAAGGTTAGCGTGAGGCAGAGCTTCCAGCTACTGAGACTGATTACCATACAAAAGACTAATGTTACATTGAAGTTACTCTGCTTATTAAATAGATGATTTGCTGTACTGTTTATTTTTCAGACACAAGTTTTGCCATGATACTGCAGGTGCTTTAAAGTTTGCATTAGAAAGCAATCTTCGATCTTCATTCAGCCTGCAGCTGAACAGGCCACACAAGTTCACTTTTTGTTTGAAATCGATTGAATGCAGAGACTCAAACCAAAAATGGAATTATCTACTAATTGTTGCCTCAATTATAAATAAAATAAATCTTTGGCAAACTGTGCAAGCTTTACCTCTCTTCTTAGGATGGCAGATAATCTCAAATATTATATATTATATCATCAAGTCTTTGAATGTGAGTTGCAGTGTGACGTGGTTGTTTACAGTCAGTTTCTACTGAGTCAGTGTTGGTCATTATCAGGTCGGTAATGACCTTTGAAAGAATGTCTGACTTAAATTCCTGATTAGAGCAGGAACACCTGGTCACTCTCTGCTCACTGCTTCCCAGTTTGACCAGAATAAACTTTATGGTCAGTCGCTCCTGTCCGCAATTTTTATGTAAGAGTAAAGTTGAAGTGGTGCTGTTTGTTAATATTTAATGTGGTCTAGACATACAATATACATGGGAGCATTAATTATACAGAGACGGGTGTTACCACAGGCTCTTGGCTGCAGCATAAATATGTGCATTCAGAGTCAAAGTACACATACACTGATTTATATTTTTTAAAAGCATCGTATTACCTGCACAATTAAAGGTTTGCATATCTTTATGTACTTAAAAGTTTTAAGAGGTTTGCTCTGAAACTGTTTTAATTGAGTGACTTTGGGCGATTAGAGGACCTGAAATTGGTCCGTAGCTTTCAGGATTAGCAGCCACGTACTTCACAAGCATTTTTTAATACAAATGACCACATGGATTCAGAACGTATTTTGGACACTGATTAAATGATTCATTGGTTTATTAATTCATCCATTTGGTCATTCATTAACACACTTATGGTTTGCCTATTAACCGCAGGGATGGGTGTCGGCTGAAATCTTCTTCAATCCCAGTGAGTTTTACTATCTACTGTTTACCGTACCAAAATAACACAGCTTAAAGAGTATTGTCATCAAGGAAAATACGTTTTTCTCAGGTAACTGTATTTAGTGACTAGTGGAACTTTGCACACCTTTTGCACAGCTGTGATCAAAGGTGTGGTGAGAGGTTCAACAGACGTATATCTTTCAGCCTACAGGCATCCATGCAGTAGTGCTTTTATCCTCATATGTGTGAAGAATATATAAACAAGTCTGAGAATCTGAGAAGTATTTGGATTCATTTGATTTCAGGCTATTTTAAGGGATTAATGAACCATGATTATTCATTTAATTTATTTCCTCTCTGTCCTTGTTTGCCAATAATTTCATATAATATACAGTATGTGAATTCGTACATAATAATAATGACAAGGTTGATTTACACAGTATTAAATTTATGCTTTTTATGTTAATCAGAAGCCAACCTTTTCTTCACTGTTTAGTGACCTCTCTACAATCTACTTCTTTTTACTTTTTTTAAACAACAATATTTCAGGATTTCATTCTGTTCCCTGTTTGTTTTTTCTGACTTTTGTTTCCTGCTGGAGGCATGTACTGTGAGAAATGCAGAAATTATAGCCTCAGTGTATGAGCATCTTTATTTTAATGAGGGCTGGGCGATATGGACAAAATCAAATTAATATTTTTGACCATATACCTTGATATTGATATTGCGACAATATTGTAGGGATCACTATTGGTGCTTTCACAAAATATTCACAATGAGATTTTTGATAAACACAAACACTATAACAGCTATAACAGTCTCGTAAGCTCAGAAATTACATAATTTTACTGTAATGCAGCCTTAAAAACCAGGAAAAGACAACACATATATGCCATGTCACTAATTTTAATATAGAAACAGCTTCAGATACCCGTCAAACTTAAGGTATGGCGGGTATTGATTTTCCATCCATGACTGACTTTATTAGAAATTTGTAAACAAAAAAACAATCAGTCTTCTTATAGAAATATATTTTTCTTTCTTACACTAGATGGATATTTGTGGGCATTCACAACCACCTCATTGTAGTTGTAGATGTCCACAAAACTCCATCTAGTGTAACTTGCACCGTCAATCATCTCCAACTGTATACATTTTACATTTGGTGGAAGCTTTATGCATTCACACTAAATATGGAGAGTTAGATTTTTTTCTGTATTTAAAAATGTATTGATCAATTGATTGAAGATTATAAATTGATGGGCTTATGGAGATAAAATAGATTTTAACATAATTTTCAACGTTATATAAATTGCTTTGTTATACAGTTGCAGGGTTACTCCTCCATAAAAAATCTGTAACATTCAGAAAACAAGAATGATACTGTAACAGCGAGAGAGAAAGTAAAGAAACTGTATCTTTGTTTTCTTGTAGAACAGATTGTATTATCACAGTTTGCTATTTATTTAAATGTGCTACCATAAGATTGCATTAATGTTGCACAAAGAGCTGAGCTGAGGAGTTCATAGTCACAACACCTCCTACTACTTTTAGTTCTTCAGAATGCAAAAAATGTAATTCAGACAATGAATAATTGTTTTTAAACAGATTACAATGAGAGCATATCTGTTGTGTGTGTGGGTGTGTGGGTGAGAGAGAGAGAGAGACAAACACCTGGCCAGTGGTTTTGTGTTATAATATAATATAATATAATATAATATAATATAATATAATATAATATAATATAATATAATATAATATAATATAATATAATATAATATAATATAATATAATATAATATAAAAAGCCTGAGAAAGACTCCAACTGTGCACCAATGCACAGACCTTTTTCTGTAGAGTCAATGAGAATTAAAATAGTTGTAGAAAGCTGGAAGCCACAGGGTGAAGAACTCAAAGCACAATCTGTTATTAATGGCAGAGTCCACCCTGACAAGAGGAACCAAGAGATCCAAGAGAAATAAATATATAATATAGTATAGTACAGGATCACATATATACCATATGTGGCAAATGTTGTTTGGAGCGTCCAGGATTGCACATCTATTGCTAATTTGTCAGAATTATGAGCGTATCAATCACATAACACAGACAGACAGAGAGGCATGTGGCACTTTATTTTAGTTCAGCGCTGAAATATGAGTGATTGCGTCACAGAAGACTCATTACCTGTGAGTGTAAAGGGAACCTTTTCACTGTAATTGCTTGGGATAAAGCTTCAGGCAGGGACATTGAATTAGATTGATTGACCCGAGGACAGACAAAGCCACTGTTTTCTTCCTAGATGATTGTGGTCATCTTTTATAATGAATGCTCTGTGTCAGGAGGGGGAGTGTGTGGAGACAGTTTGTGTCTTAAGGCTGCTCCGATCTGTGTGTTGCTAAGCAAAACGGCATTTAGGTGTTTCTAGCTTTTATATTCAGTCTTAACTGTTTGTCTTAATTTCATAGATGGACATTTTGAAAGTGATGAGGGTGAACATATATTACATATACATATTATATTACATATATTATTTCAAACATGATGTAACAAGAAAAATATCCAGCTGCCTAATGCAGGTTAAGTAGGCTGACATATGGTATAAACATGCTCTGTAATTGGAATTAATGAAGTTAATGGCATTTAAACATAATCTTTATTGCTGGTGAGTCACAAGATCTTTGGTATATCCCAGAGTTGAATTGTTTGCTGGATTTTTATTTATCACCTAAATACATACTGAGGCCCAAAAACAAGTTATGATTCTATTTTTTTTTTTATAATAATGATGTATTAAATGATATGTGATGTCAGAGGTGTCACTTGTAATGATGAACCTACTGAGAATTATCACCTGACTGCACCTCCCCTCAGCATTACACAGCTTTATAGTGTGTTTAGCTCATAGTTTAGCTGTCCAGCTGTTTTGGTTCACTCTCACTGCTCTCATAGCATCATTTTCAGCTGGAGCAGGCAGCTGTTTTCAAGGAAAAGCTCTAAAATCTCACTGTACGCTACATGCTCAGGACCAGTTAGCAACTGGCTGGTGAACATTGTCGACAATTAAGCAGCTAAAGAACCAGATATTTCCCTCAGGAGTTGATAGAGACCAAAAACAGCTCTAATGGAGAGTGAATATTGGACTTACATTCATCAGTTGGACATAAACACAACTCCAAATGAGTGGTAGTGGTAGGGTTTCGCCTGGATGTGTAAACAAGCACTAACAAGCTCAACATATCAATTTAAAAAGTGATGATATGTCAATGTTGGGTTCACAACTTGTTTCCCGCTACCCCTAAGTGGCCATGAAATCAGTTAATGCAGGTTTAAGAGACTACAGCCATGCTAGCAGCTCTGTAAGGCTCTACTTCGGCACAGCGGTGCTTTGAGCTTAATCCTAACGTGACACAACTAACATGCTCACAATTACAAAGCTGACAATTTCCCTCTACATGTGGAGTCTGCATGATCTCTCAGTGTCTGTGTGGGTTTCTCTGAGTACTCCGGTTTCCTCCCACAGTCCAAAAACAAGATTTGTGACACTAAATTGCTTGTAAGTGTGAATGGCTTCATTTTAAACCATGAAATAGTTGTATAAAACAAAGGACAGAAGTCAGAAGTATATAGAGGTGTAACCTTAACTTTTTCAAAATGCATGATATGTTCAATGTGAACTATATTATTCCGATATATATTATTGTTATATACATACATGTTATTGTTGCGTGTATCACATACAGTATGGGTTATCTGTCCTTGAAAATAATTACTTCGGCAGATATTTTCGAACTTTCAAATTGCAACAAAGAGACCAGAAATGCAGCAGTGAAGTGGAAATGACAGTTTGCCTTGTTATTTCAAAGCCCAAGGACTGCCTCCTACAAAACTCACACAATATACTGCTCTCTGCAGTTGTCCACATCTGACAGTAGTGTCTCTTTTTTATTTAGTAGTCATCCATGTTCATACTCAATAGAATATGTATAACCTCAAATCTTTAAATAATCTGTAGTATCAAACAAAGTGAGGTACCTCAAGCTGCAGTTGATGGTTTTCTGGATCTTTCCTCAAAAAAGTAACGTCCTGTGTTTATCTTTACCTACAGTCATCCAACTGAGCTGTGTCTGTCAGATTTAAGTCAATGTCCAAATGGAGAGTGTCAGCAGCACCATAAAGCAAAAAGCACAATCACTTGAGGCTAACAATCAGCTGACACCAGCCCACCTCGACGAGGGGTCGCAGAGAATCCTCTTAACATGGGGCCATGCAGCTAATGTAGCCTGCGTGTCCCCCTTTCATGGAAATCACCGCCTTTGCTCTAAGAGATTATTTGAGAGAGATGCAGCGAGAGCACAGTCATAAATCCATGAGAGGTTATTTACCTTTGGTGAATGGAGCAGCAGCAACAGCAGCAATGCTGATGTTTTGCAGCCAACTGACCAAACACTGTTTCAAACTGCAGCAGCATATAGCAAAGACAACTACAGTAACAGTGGGAAGGGGATTTTGCTTTCATTCTCCTTTTTCATCTGTTAATATGTTCTGCTAAATCTCTTAATTCAAAACCCTAAATTCTAACCCTAACCCACCTAATAGATTAAATTAAAATTAAATAGAGGTGGCAGACTGTCAACCCAACCCATAGCAACCAGGAGACAGCTTAAGCTGTGCGCCTGCATTATCTGCAGCTACATTTTCACATTTTCTGATGTGTGAGGTAACGTATTCATCCCAGCTTTTAATAGCGTAAGTCAGAACGGTGTCACATTTTCTGTATGAACAGTGTTATTAAGTATTATTAGAGTGAATACAACATACTGTGCGCACTGTATTTGCACATCCTATATACATTCTGCTAGTGACGTGACTTGCTCTTTAAACACACAAGGTCAATTAAGTACATGCACTCTGATCTGGAAACTGACATTTTATGTCCTGGCTTTTTACTAGTACAGACAAATTATACTTTACAGAAACACAACTACCTGTCTTAAGTGCTTTGCTGCATCCTCCTCAGCATGAAGAGATAGATCATAATAAATGCTACAGCTGTGATCACTCAGAATTTATCTGTAGTTCATTCCCTTAGTTGTGGACTAATTTAGATAAGACAAGATTAGACACAACAGATTATATATTGATATAAATGATCAAAGACTTAAGTGCATTCTAACATATATGTAGTATATATTATTCTCCTTTATTGAAGCTATATTTCTAGTCAATCCAGCACTATATTTATAATATATTTTTTCAACCTGTTCGCTTTTCCTTCTTTGAGTTCTTGAAAAACCAGCACAAGTGTTTTTTTCTACTGGTAAGAATAGGGCAAACTGCCAAGAGACTGGGGTCAGCGAGGTCAGTCAGTACTCATTACTCCCCGTCCCATTTAGAGGAGAAATGGGCTTTTATAGCTCAGTAGTTATTCTCATATTGTTTCCTTATCAAGAAGTTGTCAAAATGATTTATTTTATGACGTAGTTTGACATTAATGTCTCGCTGCTGAAGTGAGACAAAATTATAACCAATCATGAGTTTGCTCTCTTATCAGTTATCCTTCTGTTACGTGTGTGTCGTCTGTTTTGTTACAGCGGTGATATCTCGGAGCCACGAGGGTCCAGGTGAAATGGGAAAGGCAGTGAACATCCCCAAGGAGGACCAGGAGAAAATGAAGGAGCTCTTTAAGATTAACCAGTTCAATTTGATGGCCAGTGACATGATTGCACTCAACAGGAGTCTGCCGGATGTAAGGTTGGACGGGTGCGTAAGCTTGGGTGTTTTCCAGACGCATGCTGTGAATCATACAACTGACCCTTTAACACCTACAGTGTCTGAATGTGTGCAAGGAAACACACACACACACACACACACACACACACACACACTTCCCTGCAGACTAGAAGAACATTCAAGGCCACATTTACTGAAGCTTTTGCACCTGTTTTTTTAGGTGCACCACTTAGAAGGTTGTAGTGTAGTGTAGTGCACATAACACAAAAAAGACATTAGTAGAAACAACATGAAGCAGTTAGGCTCTTATTATTGAGCACAACATCTGATTATTATAACCCAAACTAGAACTTGAATTTGACCCAAATGAAGTGTAAAATCTGTATTTCTTTGACCTTTAAATGTGCGTTTGGCTGCATTTATCTTGTAATTATATATTAGCCTTAACAGTTTTTCTCTGGTTGAGTTGAAGTGCAGTAAAATTAAATATTTTTTAAGATTACATTATCATCCCACTTCTGACAGCACTTATGAGCTCTCCTTCACTTGTTGTGTCTGTCTTGGAGGGCAGATGCAATTAAGGAGATGTGTGTCTTAATAAATTAGGCGCTGAATACAAGCAGATTACATCATTTTCTTAGTAAATCTGGCCCTTAGTCCTCACCTTGCTCTTCTACAGCCTTTAATCTTTGAAACCTTTGATACCCATCACACACCGCAAAGGACCAGGATTTCTTTCTCAAAAAGTGGATATTTTGGCTGATACTTTCTGCCTTTTGTTTCCTTTAGTTCTTTATTTTTAGGTTTTTCTTTTACTCTTTAATGTGTGCAGACCTTAACGCCAGGTTCACAAGAAAATGTTCCAGGATTCAGACAAAATGTGTCAGATGGCTCAGCAACACAGCAGGGATTCTTGCTCTTGTTAAAAGAGTCTAGACAGCATCGCACAGCAGCAAATGACAAAAGGCACTGCAGATGAAATATTCAGCATTATCAAAGCAATGTTATTCTTATTATTAAAATATATTGTATTTGTTGAGTGCATTAGATGTTATTTGTATTAATAAATGAATCAAACATGAAAATACATCTCTAATTATAAGCACTGTGTGAATGCAGAATCCATCAGATCCCTCAAGTGTGTACATCAAGGTTGACATTTCAGTTGGAGTAGGGTTTTGTTTACTGTCACTCAAGATCCACTTCAGCACTTAATGAAAATCCAAGGAGTCATTTGCTTGAAACATGAGCTTATTCATCTCAGGTTGCTGAAATATACGGGCATTCGCCTCTTGTGGAGACATTTATTGAAGTGATTCATGATGAAATATTCCAATTGAACACAAGCTCTCCACACCACTTTCATTAAGTGCAGCCTAAAGTCTCCGCCTGCGAGAAACGAGAAATAGGCCACGAGATTATCTTCTTTTTTTTTTTCCACACCTACATTCTACATTTTCATCTCTGCTATTCTTGTCTATACCTAAGATATGCTCAAGCCTTTTTTTTTTTTTTCAATGTGAGGATGTAAATATATAAAAAATATTTTTCCTTCATAGTCCAAAAGATGCGTATTACTGAGAAAAAGTGAACATACAGCTGATTGCAGCTCCTCCAGTTTTTCTGTCCATTACGGGTCTATCCTTCCCTCAATATAAATATTACAGCAGCTTTACTACAGAGCACAGCTTATCCTTGCAAAATTTCACCAGCTGCGTGGTAAAAATTATCCAGAGTTATGCAGAATCGCCAGTCGTTGCCTCTGCCTTTAAGGCAACCTCTTGGCCTAGTTGTGTCAGTCGTCCTGTCACGTTGACTAGACAGGAATGAACTAGCAATGCTGTCTGCTCCGATGGCTTCTTTCACCCTCCGTTACCTCCCACTACCCCTCCTACCGCCATCCAGGCTGCCCTGCTGGCTGTCCACCTCCTCCTCTGTATGTAGTGCAGGTTCATTCTTTATTCAACCTCATCCACTACAGCCACATTCTCACTCTTTCTGACAGACAAGGACATGCTGACATAGCTGCCAACACTAGTTTTTACATCTTTTACTCTTTTGAGAAATTTGTCAGTAAATCTCTAACGGCAATGCTTTTGCACTGACGGTATCATTGAATAGCAACAAGGTAGATACAGACAGACACTTTTCATACAATATAATGAGCTCCAGGCGTGAAGATGCACTGTGACTGCGTTATGTGACAACTTTAGCCTAGGTAAGTTAGAGGTGGTCAGGTTTACAGATATAAATGATAAATTAGGTTATTTAGTAAAACAAGATTAAACCAACTACTTATTTCAATATGAGTTTGAGTCATTGTAACACCTGTTAGAGGTATAGTCAAGAAGTGGTAGTCCAACATTAACATTCGTCACGGCTAAAGCGCAACAACTTTCCTTTGTTCAGTTCTGTGTCACTGATTCTTTTCTTTTCTCCGCTGCTCCCTCAGCTGTAAGACCAAGGTGTACCCAGACGACCTGCCAAACACCAGCATAGTCATCGTGTTTCACAACGAGGCATGGAGCACCCTGCTGCGGACCGTCCACAGTGTCATTAACCGCTCTCCCAGACACTTATTAGTAGAAATCGTACTAGTGGACGATTACAGCGAGCGAGGTTGGTAATCTACACTGTGGCTATCAAAAAGCTCACAAAAGATATCTGACACAAGGTTGAACTCTGTCAGTGCAGTAATGGATACAATATTTGAACTCAAGTAGAAAGACAATCATCGTCAACATATGTCACTAAACTCTGATCCAGGATCAGTGAATCACTGAGCTGGGTAACATGACAAAGAACAATTAACTCAATCAATGTGTTTATTATAATTTATAGGGATTAAGTGAATCTGTGTTTAATTTTTAGAGCACATGACTGCTAAATGTGGATTAGATTGTTGATTCATCTACTGATTATTTTCTTGATTAATCAATACTTTAAAATCTTGTTTTGTTCAATCAGGAGTGCAAAGATATTCAATTTCCTATCAAAGAAAACTAGAACGGGCATTTCAAAAACTGAAACTTTTTTGCCATTTTTGTTTATATTAACAATGAATCTATGATCATAATTGCTGTAGATTAACTTTTTGCTGATTGACCAATGGATTCGTTGACTAATTGTTTCAGCTCTTTTGAGTTGAATAACTCTAGTGGTGCATATTTCTGGCACGTCTCCTGTTTTGTTTCAGACTTCCTGAGGAAAAAGTTAGAGAACTACGCGCGGACTTTGGAGGTGCCGATGAAGATCCTGAGGATGGAGCAGCGTTCGGGTCTCATCAGAGCCAGGTTGAGGGGGGCAGCTGCCACAAAAGGTCAGGTCATCACCTTCCTGGACGCTCACTGCGAATGTACCATCGGCTGGCTGGAACCCCTGTTGGCTCGCATCAAAGAGGACAGGTAGGAGCAAAAAATACAGAATGTCTCAAATTTGATGTTGTTCAGAGGGAGGACGAACACTGACAGGAAATAACAAACAGAAGAGCACTGCACGAGAATGCTTAAGAGCTTCCGCTGTCAATCATTTTAATCTTTTGCCTATTCAGTCCCTGAAACATGCTTAATTAATACGGGTATTATCACATTTCACTTAAGTTGCATGATTGCTCTATTTGAATATTGCTGGTACAGCAAACTGTCTGTTATGAATACACTATTTGAGCCTGAGCTTCCTGATAGGAGAAGATAATTATTTTGCATCGTCCGCTTCTGCTGCTGCCTCAGAGGCAAAGCTACATTAGCTCCAATTACCGCTGCTTTGTCTTTGTGTTAACTCTGCCACAACTGATGCTACTAGACGCTAGCAGAGCCATAATTAAAGTGTATAAAGACATGTTTTCTAACTACAACAGATACATGCGCATGTTCAAATATAATGTGGCTGCAGAGGATTAGATCTTTCTTTTTTTTTTTTTTTTTGACAGCAGGTATTTTTCTCAGCAGCTTAGAGTGTTTGTGTGGTTATTAAGCCAAAAGTGTTAACATAAAGTGACAAAGTTTTAATTTATTTGCTGTTATTTATAAGAACATTACTATATTATGTCAGGCTGTTACTTGTCTTTTATATAAAAAAATAGTGTAATCTAAAGTGTGTGTGTGTGTGTGTGTGTGTGAGAGAGTGAAATAAATGGATAGATGGATGGATTAATGATTCTCCTGCGATCCATCTGTTATCTGAGGTCAGACACATTAATTTTCCCTCAGGACGACATCGGTATCACATGACTCAGAATATTATATTATAGAGCCATTACACTTTTACTGAATTCTGCTGCACACGTATTGATGTAGAAGTATGGGGCGCAGACTGATGAGACGGTGCAGAAAGCATAAAGTATGTTGACTGCAAATTCACATGATTGATGACACGAGTCCAAAGAAAGTCTGAGCTGAGTTCATGATATTAACATTTTGCAGGCAGTTGCCTCGCTTGCCTTAATGGTAAAGGTCCATCCCTCAGCACCACGCAAGGCTTCATCCATACAGTGGTTTATCTGAGAATCTTTATTGTTCGGGTTTTTCAGGACAGCAGTGGTGTGCCCTATCATTGATGTTATCAGCGACGAGACGTTTGAATACATGGCAGGCTCGGATATGACCTACGGTGGATTCAACTGGAAGCTGAATTTCCGCTGGTATCCTGTTCCCCAGCGAGAGATGGATCGACGCAAGGGTGACAGAACACTTCCTGTCAGGTACGGAAAGAAAATATTTCTTCCTTTAAGCTAAATCAGGGGGCACATGTGGCTGAGTTTTCACTTGTGATTAAAAATTAAGAGAAAGGAGGTCAAATTAGATAAAAAGGTAAAAAAAAAAAAAGAAAAAGGACAAGTTAAAACCGATGCTAGTTTTCAGTTTCTCATCTGAGCTGAGAATGGTTTTACCTGTGATGACAGCACACACTACAAAGAAGACATGGATAGATAGATTTTCTGACAAATACTCTTATGAAAAGTGCCATTTTTATCTGCAGATAGAAATAGATCCTTTTCCTCTGTGTATCCCACTGATGCAAGCAATAACATTAATTGTTATTTCGCTCTGCTGTAGTGTAAGCATGTATGAACTAATACATTTTAAAATAGAAAAATAGAATCTCTGCAGTTGCCTTTTTCGGTTACACAAAAGAAGGCGCGGTATGTCGTTTGTATGCAAATCAGGTCCAGCAACAAACAATATCCTTAATTCAGAGTCGACTTCAACATAGAATTAATTAAAAGATAAAAGTAATTACTCTTCTAAGGTTTTGTTTCAGATTGTCAAACAAACTGGTCTTTTATTATATTCTGAATGTTCCTCAAAGTTACACTGAAATACTAATAAATACAGCATGAAGAGACGTAATATTAATATAATATTTTGTCTCTTGCAGGACCCCCACCATGGCAGGAGGATTATTCTCTATAGACAAAACATACTTTGAAGAAATAGGAAGCTACGATCCAGGGATGGATATCTGGGGTGGAGAGAACCTAGAAATGTCTTTCAGAGTGAGTGACTGAAGACGAGCAGGATGTTTTACTGTATTTGGTTGGTGTCTGTGAGGACATGCCAGTTACTCCATGTGTCCCTCACTCCGGTCTTTATCTTGCATTGCTGGCCTTTCCAATTTAGATGCAAGAAAATAAGTTTCTGCTTGCTCTGTTGGCTTCAACTGCACTGCGTTGTTTCATTTGAAGTTGATATTTGCACATACAGTATTATGTGATGCACCGTCCAAATAATAGTAAGGATCCCTGTCTTTGAGTAAGGAGTCAGTTTGACTGTATGAAGTGGAGAGACAATAGGACTGGTGGCGGACTTGTTGCAGGACTCACAGGTGTACCAAAAAGATGGTATTTGTTCATATGTCACCTTTTTGTTGATTGACTGTGTATCCAGTAAGTTCTGGTTTGTAAAACACAGCGGGAACACAAGGCAGAACTAGTAAAAAAGCCTTACGAGTTCTTAAAAGTTCAAGTTATGTGAAGCTCAAGGATATAGGTTGTTAAAAGAGGACTCCACTGATTTAGCACTGCTGTGACATTGTCGAACTCGCTATGGACAATAAAAAAAAAAAAAGTCCCAGAGATATTATATTTTTCATTCCATACATTTTTCTTCCTTGTCAAAAGCTGCGGCCTACAATTACTCAAAATGCATCTTCACTCACTCTGATTAGCAGCTACCAGTATAACACACCTGCATCTGTACAGCAGTCAAACCAGTCTGTGTATGTGTTTCACTGCTGACGCTGGAAGCACATGAGTGGTTTCTACTGGGAGAAAAGCATTTATTTTGTATGACTTATTTGCATTCACATTTTTAATGTTTTGCTTATAGATTAATTATTTAACTGTACATGTTATGATTAGAATGAAAATGATGTAATTACAGTGTACATCAAAAATGTTGTTTTACTCCATAGTGATTTATTTACAGCTTCATGTGACTGAATGGCAATAATTTATCATAGAAAATAAAAATCCAGTAGTGATGATATAAAATGTTCTAAAATCACAGCTAAAGACTCTCTCACTGTCACAGAGTACAAGATGCAGCTTATAGAGAAAATGAAAGATTATGGGAAGAAATCTCTTGATGGATGATGAAACACAATTTCATTATTTCATTTGTTTATCAGACCTACAGTTGAACCATATCAATTATTTTTAGATGTTTAACACTTTAAATCTGAAACACTGGGAATAATATATAATGATAATAATAATAATAGTAATAATTTCACCAATGTCTGCCCACACTGGTATAAAACTGTGGTATTGCAGTGACACAGTGACAAAGCGGCCCGATCAGCTGCATCATCGTTTCTACACTCCTTTATATTCAGAGCAGTACATCCTCATGGCAGATTTCTGGTTCACCTGAGGATCAAACATTGAGGAACCATCAAACGAGGGGAATCGGCATGTCCCCGAATGACTATATTTGTCTGCTTTCGTGCACATAGTGTATAAATCTACATTGTCTCTATGTGTCTGCAGATCTGGCAGTGCGGTGGCTCTTTGGAGATCGTTACATGTTCCCACGTCGGCCATGTTTTCCGGAAGGCCACCCCATACAGCTTCCCTGGAGGAACGGGCCAAGTCATCAACAAGAACAACAGGCGGCTGGCCGAAGTCTGGATGGATGACTTCAAAGATTTCTTTTATATCATCTCACCAGGTATGCTAGCTGTGGTGAGACCACTACTGTCAGATTACATCTTTCTGCCCCTGCGATGGTAGAATCACAGGCTAAAATGGCCTGAATTTCAGAAATATATATAGTTCACCAGGAGTTTAATAGATGTTTTATTTAGTGCAGCACCGTTCAAAAGCAGATGGGAGCTCCTCTGTGCTACATGCTGATACTACATTTAACAAATTGGTGTGAAAAGGAAAGACTTGCCTTCTGCCTTTTTATTGATTCAGTCATTCTCTTGCACTGTACTTTTTCTAGCTTAGTTAAAAATTTATATTTCTCCTTTTAACTGTCTTACATTTGAATTTAATGTTGCTTTTGTCACCACAAACAGGGATTAATTAACACACACACTCCATATATTCTGGACTTGAGTTCAGAAATCCTCCTCAGAACAAATTGACAAGTTTTTGGAGAAGCTCAAACAGAACTCAACCACACACGGACAAACTAGAACAATACGATTGTGCAGATTGAGACATGAGTACCCCTCCATCTGCCGACTTAGTAATGTGATTACCCTTTAGAAGACAGCGGTGTCCCAGAAAGCTCCGGTTACGTGTTTTAGATGCCAGCCAACCTTTAAGGGATCATCTGTAATCTGCCGGTCTTATGGCACAAATTTTTACTGCCCTCCCCCTCCTCCCCCCTTCACTCAGTCAGGCAGGATTTCTCCATGGGCAGGTGCGGAGACAGAGCTGGGGGGCATTGATGGATGAGTCTTTCTGCGTCTTTTGGCCCCACAATGACTGTCTGTTCCTCCAGGACATTAGGGAGAATGATCTGGGCCATGCTGCTGCTGCCAGACCTCACTTATAGGCGCAGAGGAACACAGTATGTTGCTCAGGCTGAGTTTGGGGAGTGGCATCTAGTGAGCCTATTAAAAGAGCCTATTAAAAGTGCATCTCCTTCCTTGTCCCTCCTCTGCGCTGGTGATTTCAAGATCAAAGAGGCTATTCATCATCTGCAACATGTGATGCTCAGACCCTACAGAGAGAGTGAAGGAGTGAGAAAGAGAAATGGAGAACCAGGGGAAATAAAGTGGCATTCAGCTCACAGCTTTTATCTGCCAACTTGAAATTTCAATTTCCCCTGATTAAAGTGTAAGATGTCGTTGGTATTGAAGGTGCTGCTGACATTGTCGGGCTTGTGTTTGATGGATAAATATACTGCGCTGCAGGTCTAACATATTGGCTGATTGTGAAAATTATACTCTATTTTATTGCAATCATGGTCTTTAGTGATAAATGACCTCCCCGGATCTATCCACATGCAAGCTATGAGTCCTCAAGAAGCACTCTGGGGAGAAACCATCTGCCTAATGTGTTTTTAAGTGTCTTTGCCCAGTTGCTGTCTAATCCTTCTTCAGTCTTCAGTTTCATCAAGGCTGATACATCATGTAGTTTCCATTTGGCTAAAGTAACATAAATCATGGCGCACACATGTTCCACAGTTGTTGGATTCACACATCTGAAGGAAATGCTTTGCCTTATTGGTCTTGATTAGACTTTTCATCACATGCTTTATTTGCTGAAATTAGGTAAATTCATGTTTTCAGGGAGGTTTGTCTTTTTTAAATAAAGGGTCCCTCTGGTGTTCAGCTTTGGTGTTGCAAAATAAAAGAAGAAAACAGGACTGCCCTTCCATTTTCAGATAAAACTGTATGTGGGTTTCAATACTAAATGAAGGTGAATACTGATACATTGTGATACATACGACTGAATCCTTGTCTTGGAATTTGCGCCTGCAGGAGTGATGCGGGTGGACTACGGTGACGTTTCTTCCCGTAAAGCCCTCCGTGAGGCCTTGAAGTGCAAACCATTTTCCTGGTATCTAGAGAACATCTACCCAGACTCCCAGATCCCAAGAAGATACTACTCGCTTGGTGAAGTATGAGCTTTCTTGTACTCTGATCTCCGATAATGCTGCAGATACACTGTCTCCGTCTGCAATGAGTCAGATATGTCCTTGCTGCTGGGTGGTGTATTCAGAGGCCGATTTCGCTGTGAGAAAAATCTGCAAATCTCAGGATCCAGCAAGGGTTGGAAAAAAATACTAGATAAGAACAAATATGTCCGACTGCTCGTATTGAACTTGTATGATAAAGAAACAAAGGGGATGTAGGTATTGATCCCAGTCACATTATTATCCTATGCATGGTGGGTTTGGTGAGATAAGGCTTGTGCATAGATTCTACACAATCGCACGGCACAATTTAGTGCAAATATTAGTAAATTATTACCCAGAAAGTTATACATTTTGCAATAGAAGATATATATCCTTCCTTTTCTCTAAATCTAAACAGTCAGTTTTTGGGATGATTTATTTAATAAACAGAGATAGAACATGCAGATTATAGAAATTTAAAAATACATTGTTTATAATTTGCAGCTAAGGCCATTCATAGTTAATGTTTTTCAGATAATAAAAGTTTAGTTCCTTTCTATATGTTTTTATCTGCTCACACAGAAGTGACCTGAATCTGACCTGAACTTGCCTGTGTGTGCAGCATGATGTAAAGCCAGAGCTGACATGCAGTGTGCTGTCTGCTCGATAGATGGAGGCCATATAAAAGTAATGCCAGATGAAGAACTCATGGTGAAATGAGCTTGTAATCCTCCACTATTCATACTGCTGAGGATGAGAGGATTTTTCATCTGTGCTGCTCTGCTGTACTGCAGTACAAGTTGGCTTTCTCTCTCTTTCTCTTTAGCCACTGCAGCACCTCAGCTCACATCTTCCTCCCAAGAAGTCTGACCGATTCTCGTCCACCATAAAACACAGTCAGCTGTTCTTTAATAGCTGGAATCATTAAGTTTTATACTTCTTAATTATGAACGCCATTCTATTCTTGCATGATGGGCATAATATAATGCGTAGGCAACATATAGAGTCAGCTCATCTTTAGTTTTTTTTTTTTTGCATGTGTTCATTAGATAGCTGAGCTGCCTATAAAGTCAGTAAGAGCTGTGTTAACAGGCGTTACCCAAAGCTATGCTGTCAGATCACATATCTGTTTCAGCTTTAAAAGTGCCGAGTAGAAGCTGTATTAGTATGACTTGATGACACAATATCTGTTATATGTGTGATGTTATACCTCTAAAGTCTTATGACATCAGACAGTGGACTGTGGCAGAAAGACATGGTGACAGGCGTGCATTTTTCATGATCACCATCTGGAAATGAATTAACTGTAACAGCTGACTCAGTAATGAGAAAAACCAACTTGACAAATGTGGGTAAAAACAGCGTAACTGTCAGTTTTGTCTGTCACTTGGGTTCACTGAGAGGAAAGCCTCTACAACACTGAGACTGTGACTTGTGTGTGTGATCTGACGTGGCTTCAACATCAGCAGCTCATGCATCTTGAACAGCAAGCTGTTAACGTTGGGTTGGTTAAAGCGGCTGTGACGCCAGCTAGACCAGGCTTAAAACAAAAAAGATAAAAATAGAATTACATAAAAGCAAATAATACAATATAAAAGCGTGAATGAGGCTTGACTGTAATGCATAAATATCTCAGGGCACTGAAGCTGAGGACAGCCGTGAACATTAACTTAAATAAAAAATATAAAAGGGTATAGAAAAGATTATACATTTTTTAATAAGAAATATTGATATATGCTCATATACTCATTTTGTTTGGACATGCAACTTGTAATACATAAATTATATGTATGGATTATACTATATATATATATATTACTAGTATGACTAAAATACAGTGCAATACTTTGAAAGCCTTTTAATACTATAAATTATGAAATATACAGATATTTTTGCAAACTCATCTATAAAAATAAATCTTGACTGAATTTAATTGCAAATTTGAGTTCAAAGTAACTTCTAACTGTGTGCTTGTCGCTGGCAGATCAGGAACGTTGAGACCAACCAGTGCGTTGACAACATGGGACGAAAGGAGAACGAGAAAGTTGGCTTTTTCAACTGTCACGGCATGGGAGGAAACCAGGTGAGGACAAAAATATTATATAAATATTTATTCTTTTTTTTAGATATAATAATTCGTACATACAGTCTCTTCAAACAGTGTTTCCAGCTCCTTGTGGTTTCTTGGTGGTCTTGTAATAGGATTATACTGTATAATGGATTATGTCAGACTTTCTAGATTGTTAATATACTCAACGGAATGTGGAAATAAATCAATTTCTTCTTGAATTAAAGTTCAACACACTGAGCCATTAATACATCTTTATTTTAAATACATGAGCTTTGGGATTTGAGCCCGGTGAGGTTGGACGCAAAGTGTGTGTGAAATGCCAACTTTAAATCAATCCACAGATTTTCAATGCGATTCAAGTTCAGGTTTTTGCCAAGTTTTTTAAGTTTTGCAGGGGTTCATTGATGAGTCTTTGGCATTTTAAGCAGGTTTGTGCCAAGAATTTGATTATTTTTGTTTCCTCTGTCCTTACAAATCTCATTATGGGGTATCTGCACTGCATCCTATGAGACAGAATTTCAGGGTGATCCTATAGTATCAGAAAGACAGGAAAGGGGAGTTAAGTACTGAGTTTGTGTCGAAAAAGCACTAAAACTTCCCTGGCAGAGAACAAAAACTCAATTTGAATCAGGTTTGGCACTGAACTTTAAAGAGAAATAAAATCAAGAAAAAAATATGTGTAGTTTACATTTCTGCACTGCAAAAAATGATGAATAACGTTGGCATTACTTTCATGGACCTGTCGATTCCAGGTGTTCTCGTACACGGCGGACAAAGAAATTAGGACAGATGACCTCTGTTTGGACGTTTCCCGCCTCAACGGGCCGGTCGTCATGCTCAAGTGTCACCACATGAAGGGCAATCAGATGTTTGAGTACGATGCCGAGGTAGGATCCACATTTCCTGTGATGGATTACAATCTGCTGTAATACAGTTAATACAGTGCAGGCAGCCATTACTGCTACCTGGTGGCTGATATGTTGAAAATGATGAAATACTGATTAATTGTGTTTTACTGAGGAGATTGCATGTGCTGGTAGTGCAAAATGGGAAACAGAATACCTGTTTTCTGCCACCAGATGGCACTGTATGTCAGTGCTTTTTTTTTTTTTTGGCAGCACAGAAGTTGAGTTGCATTTTCCGCCCAGCAGCTGTGTCTCTCCTCTCATATTCTCTCCTTTCACGCAGTATGTTGGCAAGTGGGAATATGATTTTGAGGTAAAAGCCATCACTTATGAATATTGCCCCATAGTTTGAGTCCTGTGCTCCCATCATAGTGATTTATCCCTCAACACCGTGTGCACTGTGACTGTGTCAGTGGTCATTAGATTAGATCATTTAAATCCTGACGTGAAATGGAGCCTAATTGCTAGAAGTGCTAAGTCAAATCTTATGCGGATTTTTATCATAATGGAATTCAGTGTTGTGTGGTCCATTTTAAATCATTTTACTAGACTGAGCATAGAAATGTGTGGTCACAGTTACATTAAGTGAAAAATAAATCGGACTAATTAAGAGAACAAACCGTTTTAAACATCAGAATTTCATATTAAATAATATTCTTGGTTATGCAAGCTGTAATAGTCTCACAATTACAATCTTCAATCAAATGCAGAAACAGATGTTTCAGACTTAAATGAAAAACAGAAGGACATTTTGAATCTCATGGGAGAACTAAAATATTCTCCTCGAGCCCTGTTGACTCATAACTCAAAGTGCATTATGGATTATACAACTCAAAAAGCATCCTTTATATTAACAATTTATGCCAGTTTTTTTTTAACCCACTGGGAGATGGTTGGAGAAGAAGACTGCCCTCAATATAGTGTTATCTTGCAGTGATTGAGATGTCCTATCTGCTGACATGTAGATACGACGCAGAGAAGCCTGGAGGACTTTTCCATCAAGCATTGAACAAACCCTTAGAGGAATCCATTCATTACACTTTTTTTTTTTTTCTGCGGGTGCATTCCTAATATGAGAAAGTGAATAATTCATAAAGGAAGAGGAATAGTCTCTGTTGTAAACAGCATTGGGGTTTCTCAGCTGTCAGTGGCCGAGGTTATTTTTAGCCCACGTGTGACGGACGGAGGCTGAATCTTGGGTGACTACAGTATCATTAACATTTCATCTCATCATCGGTTTCACAGGAATACCTGACTTTTCCATATTCCTCATTCATTCCTCATTCACAGCTGTGACAGACAGCCTTCTTTCTTTTTCACCTGCTCTGCTGTTTCAGCTAGAAATAAACTCCAGCAGTCACATGGTAGTCAAAATTATTCCACTACTCTTACACACACAAAGAATTTTAAATTTAAATGGGAAAGTCAAGTGAATTTTCCACTTATCCAGCTGTATTTTTACTTGGATATATATGTGAAGTTAGACAACAGCTTTTTTTATTGCTAAAAGATCAGCTGCCAAAATGTAAGAAAACATTTTAAAAATATTTTATGCTAACACAGCAGAATTGTCACACTTTATTTAAAGGGCAGCCAAACAAACAACACAGTTTTCACAGATTAATTCTCTCTTGGACTCTTGGACTTACCTTCATTGCCATCTGTCCCTTTCACTCCCGGGTTGCCGCAGAAGCACACCTTCCTCCACATCATCACCCAATCATGTCTGACCATCAGCCGCCTCGAGGACGGCACCTACGGCCCCACTGTGGAGTATTGTAACAACAGTCCCATTCAGACCTGGATCCTCCACAACTACACGCGCCTGGAGGTCGCTAGACATCTTTACTACAGTCCCACTGATTATTTTCTCTAAGCTCCCGTCTGCTCTGGAGGGCTGTAGGGCCTGAGGTGAGCAGGTTAGTACAAATTAGGATTGAAGTAGAAGCCGGTGGTCATTTGAGCTGCTCGGTAGTGATGTAGTTGTTAGAACTTGAAGTAGATTAGTTTGAACTGTTGGGGCTTTAATAGGCACTTTTTTTGTAGCTGATTGTGGTTTGTGTTTCTTGAGTTGTTTTTTTTTTGTTTGTTTGTATGTTTTTTTCTTGTGTTTATCAGTGAGAACAGATAAATGCAGAGCGTGTTGTCATGATGTTGATCTTTCAGGTCTTATTCATAATGTGCGTACAAATCGTTTCAGGAAGCATTAAGTAGCTTTTACTGGTGACCTTTCAGAAAGAAGGCATGAAGACCAGAGCTGAGGCACATCAAGCAATGACAGATGTCCCATCAAGATGGTTCTGTGTATAAGATGCTATCAGCAAGACCTTTAGCCAGTTGTCATGCTGAATTAGATCTCATTTGGCATTTGTTTTCTAACATAAATATTATATTTTGATGTGAAAATCCACTGGCTGTGCCCTGATCTGCCAACGAATGGTGAGTGATGCCTGAGATGGAGGCGGACGTGTTTATTTTTAGCTAATTATCTACGTGCATGGCTGATTGAAATGGGCTTGCCATTGTTTACAAGTTCTTTTGAAGTGTTCATTCATTGTGAACCCACCTTTTGTGGACCTGGCCTCTCAGGCCACTCTCTTATTGGCCTGAAGCAGCTGTGTACACTGTGTGCCATGTACATATTGTAGCACAAATGAATCCCAATCATCGGTGCTTTTCACCATTCCGCCTGCTTATTTACATACTTTTGTAAAGAATGTTTTTTTTGGCTCAGCATTTCTGTCAGTTTCAGGTTATTCATTTTCTGTGTGGCCAATTCTGTTCTGCTGAGTTATCTGGAGTTTGCACCTCTGAGTCCTGTGCTGTTGTATCTTTGAAAAAGCTAACGATCAATTTCACTGTAGCATGCCAGAGTTTTTGTGTCCAAGCAGGGTAAATTGGGTAAGAAGCCGCTGGTGTGTGTCAGAGTTGCAGCAGTGAAGTGACCTGCTGTTAGATGGCCTGATTTGCTGTTTCACATTCAGAGTTCCTTGTGGCATAGCCAGCACAAGATGAGAGCATGTACACTAGTGTAGGGCACCATTAGAGCAAATGAGACTGTTGCCTGACTCTTTCCTGAGACAAAAGGAATCTGCTGTTTTTATATTCCCCACAAAGCAGCTCAGCCCTCCAGATCCCCTCCTAGAGTCATCACAAGCACACGTTGAAAGGGAAGTCTGTGCCTTTCAGCGAGTCCAGTGTGCTGCCTGGTGACAGGGAGGATAATGTTCCTCAACCGGGGCTTATGGTTAGAAACCGTCTTCATTTAATTAGCTGGTCTCAGCTGTGCATACACTCAACGACTTGCTCCGGAGACACTGGTTGGTTTGCAGGGAGGCTAAGATGGGAGTTTTCTCTGCCTCAAAGGAGGCATGAAATAATTATGAGCAAAGGACAGGACCTCCACATTTCTAGTATTTTCATAAAATGTGGAACGGTTTTTCTACACTCCGCCGTTATACTCCTCTTCTATCATCTCTGCCTCTAGAGTAGGTTTGGATCTTTGAATGGAAGAAAAAAATACTGTTCTCATTATTGCCTAAGTCGGGTTCTTAGGATTTATAGATTTGGTCCACACCCGTCTGGAGAAACTCCTTGTATGAATATACCTTTTAAAGAAGAGTATTAGATTTTACCACCTGTCTTTTTCAAATTCTACAAAAATATGTTTCAAACCATCACCTTATTTCTTTAACCGTCTGGATTAAATGGAATTTCAGATTTTCATTACTTACCTACCAAGGAGAACTATACAGAACCACTGGTTGTAGCTGCTGGTAAAAAAAGGAGTTATTTTTTTTTAATAAAGCAAGAAAAGTCAAATGTCTCTCGTGTTGTGCTACCTTATTGTTCTTTTCTTTAGTTTTTTTGGCAGGTGTGTAAGGTTGTACGCAGCTTGCTCTCTTTGTTCTTGCTCTGTTTGAACAAATGTGCCCTGTAGGGTGGTCTGTGCACTTCAGGAAAGGTGTGTGTGTGTGTGTGTGTGTGTGTGTGTGTGTGTGTGCGCGTGCAAGCGTGCATGTACTTCTTTGTATCTAGGCAGAGAATGTCAGGTCCTTGTGTTTTATAGCTTAAGATCAAACATGGCCTGAGCGTCTCTGTGTGCTCATTAGTCTGAATATCCTCTGTCAACAGTCAAAGCACAATCTCCTTTTAATGAAGAATTATCCCTTGACCACAGGATAAAATATCATGCCAATGCATGTTTTAGTGCCACATGTGTAGTAGATTGTGGTTTGTAGTAGTTCACATGTCTTTTCTCTCATGTATGTTGTGCTGTTTAGAATGAAAATCGCTAAGATAACAGGCTGCAGATCTCTTTTGAACATCTTTACGTTTACAGACAGAGCTACATGGTGTCTTAGTAGCACCTAACATAAACATAATTTTATATTTAACGTAATTTTTACACTTTCTGTCATGGCATTGTTTTCCTCAGCAGAGGCACTGCAAGTCCTCCACTTCACTGCATGTGATCATTAGGCCAAGAAAAGCAACTCAAGGGAGGAACGAAATTGCGGAAACGTGTTACTTCTGAGGGAATGAACATAAATGGTCAATCAAGGCCATTGAGAGCTTTCCTCCAGTTGTTAGCGGGTGGTCTTTAGAGTATATGTGGCAGATAGCCACAGATTTTTTGTTGTACATACTCATGCAGTGTTTAAATTCAGCTCATCACAACAGGTGTGTTTTTTTCCCCAGTCTGGACATTTTAAAAGCACTTCTGGCATTTCTGGCACTTCCATGTGACAGAGCTGTACACAGATAGGACTGAGAGCAGAGAGGGGACAATATGTTGAGTGGAGCAGGAGATACATTTGAGGTCATATTATTGTGAGTAGACGGTATGCTACTGCAAAGTAAACTCCAAAAATAATGTTTGAGGACAGAACCATTTATGGAATAAAAATTACTCCTATGATCTGTGACAATTAAACCCATGTTTTATTAATTATCATATCATCATATTGCTGAAACAATTATTACTAATACATGATAGATTGATATATCCCTTGACTGAAAATTAATCATTTCATATTTTGATGAGGGCTCATCAATAAAAAGGACATTTTCACAGCAGATGTTCTGACTTGTCATAGTAGGAAAAGTACAGGTGTTACTAATAACGTCAACGACGGCTCTGCTCTATTCAAGTGTCTCAGTAAGCCTTGACAGTGAGCCAGCACGCACAATATCAGGACCCTGAAACTGAAGCGGCTAAATGGATGCTATTATTCATTTTATTATTTACAATCATTGCTTTTCCTACTGTGACATGTTAAAATGTCTTTTGTGGGGAAGAAAGGCCTATTGTGGACTTGTTTTTCCTTCTCAGCGCTCTTTAATAGATGTAGAGTAGTGAAGCAAAAAATTATCTCACCTCAACAAAGTCTTTGCTCTTGCTTCACAGGAATAACATGTGCTGTATGTATTTTCTTCATGTATTTACCCTTAATGAGCCAAACTGTGCATCCAATAAGAAAATGATTCTGCTTCAAATCCTTTATTTACTGCAAAAAATATCAATAAAACACAGTAGTTAATCATAGTTCAGACATTTTTAAACATGGACTGGTACACTTCATTGCTTGATTGATATCTTAATTTAATATTTTAGCTTGGTCAAATGAGCATTGTATCACCAAGTAACCACTTAGCATTTCTGTTTGCCAGTTTTTACACATATTAGCATTTATGTGTAGTTTGCGACTGTACACAGGCCAGCTCAAAGCCACTGTGAAGTGTTGCTGTAATAAGTATAAAGTCTACAGATTACATGATGTTGTGTTAGGTTTAAACGAGGAGCAGTAATAGTGATTAGTAAGTAATTAGTAAGAAGCAGGGGCAGCAGCATCATCACTTATTGTGTCACTTAATTTTTTTGTGTCACAGAAAGCAATAAAATGCACATCTGGTCACAAAGTCATTTTAATAAACTGCAAAATCAACAAGAGTCTTTTTGGGGAACAGTGCTGTTTTCATAACCAAAGCATAAATACCTTAGACTTTAACAAATCTGTGGTTGTCTTCATCTAGATCTAATATGTCTGTGTGGTGTGTTTAAGATATCTAAGCTCTTATGGAAAATGTGTGGGCAAACTTTTTCCTACTTGGAGATTCAGCAAAGTCTCCTGACACCACATAGATATCTAATATTTTCAGTCATTTTATTCCTGATTTGGCCCGCCAACTCCTGAGAAAAAAATATCTGTCTCTTTGGCTTGCCAGATATTCGACTTTTTTTCATGAAAGTTGTTTACTTTGTCTCCCCACTTTTTCATGCTGGGCAGGGAGCCTAAAATCACTCTGTCAATCGGTTTGCAAGCCAAAACATTAAGCTGAAAGCAACAGAAAGCTGCAGACTGGGGTGCTGATCATCAACGGTATTGACGATACCAGCAACCCATTAACATTACAGCAACTCATCTGATTAACGAAAATGCCCAAAATATTATTCATTGCAGTAGCAAACACGAACATTTGGTTTCAATTCTGCTTAAGCAGAGAAAATAGTTATTTGTAGACTCTGACATTTTACACTGACACTCAACAGTAATTCACAGAGAAATCCTTCCCATGAAGTGGCAAAGACAAACAACTTCTCCACCCACAAGCGCCTCAATTCACCGAGCGGACACGATGTATGTTTTGTTGTAAGGGGGCAAGACTCTCACCTTTTCTCGACTAGAACATCCTGCTCTCTTGATGCTCTCTGTTCTTTTTGCTTGCTCCAGCTACAGTTTCTTAGTGTAACAAGCTCGGGGCATTTACTGGGTCGAAAAAGGTATGCTGTGAAATGCAGGAAATCAATAGTTGAAGTGTATGTGAAGGTTCATCTCAGTCATCTAGGTGGATTCAACTTTCTCTAGACAAGAGTTGAAGTGCAGTCGATGAGACAGGTTGAGGGAAAGTATGCAGTTGTTTTTGTTGTTATAGAGTTTTCAAGTACAAAATCATCTTTTAACTTGTATTTGTGTCACGCTTGTACATTGATTTGTACATATTTGCATTTGTGTAATTGTCCCGTCTGCTTCCCTCTCTCTCCAGCGGCTCACCCTGCTGCATGTGAACAGCAACCAGTGTTTAGACATGCCATCTGAGGAAGACAAGATGGTCCCCACCCTGAGAGACTGCAGCGGAAGCCGCTCTCAGCAGTGGCTGCTCCGTAACATGACCCTGAGCGTCTGATCCCTCACCTCACCATCACCCCCGCCCACCCCACACCCTCCCTTTCCGCCACTCCGTCCTCATATTAACCAGTCTAGGCTCTCCACACCTTCAACCAGGTGGCTCTTACCACGCACATCGCCTCTTTCTGTAACAGCCTGGCCAGCGTATACAGAGATCCATTACGGAGGCATCTACTTTTACAGCTCACTTGAGAGTTGAGAGAAGCTGCACCTGCCGTTCAGGCGACGTGATGAGCTGTAGCATCGGGGATCTCGTCACGTCCACACAGCCAGAACAATATGTGAGGTCTGATTGTGTACATGGAGGACACTGATATCAAACCACTCACACTGTGCGGGCCAGCTGCTAGCCGTTGCATCCACTGTGCTTCTCAGACTGCTGCTTAGCTGCTGGACAAACAATTAAACAGAAGAGCATCTGTGACAAGAATATTTCAAGGCACGTTTCTGCGATGGTCTGCGCTGTAAATGACCTTCCTTGTGCTGTGTACATGCAGTGCATTGGTGTCTCGGTACAATCTTAGAACAAGATGGTTTGCTGCTCATCCGTTTTCCATATCTGTGTTTGATTTACATTGAAATAAGAGGAAAGTAATGTTGTTAATAGAGCCCAACCAGTACTGGATATTGAAGGCAGATATTGTATCTATCTGATAATGATATATCAGTTGATTTGGTTTTAAAGTCAAACTGAAATTTGAATTTTCCTCACTTTTGTTGTAAAGAAGTATAAACTCAAATGATCCTGCAGCAACTGTGCACATTTTCCCATTTTTTAAAAGAGGATGAAACAGTTTTTGGACATATTTGTGGAAAGTGAGAGTCTAAGCTCAAAGCCTTTGGGTGGATGTTTCCCATGACAGAGGCTGACTGACATTTTAGGGCAGTGTTGCTAGGAGACACACTGTAAACGTCTGTGGGTTACAACATTTTCAACAGCAAACAACGTTGGCTCCCAGCAGGTTAACTGTGTAGTATTTTTAGTGCCCGCCCACACAGATGTTATACCAATGCCAACATTGTCAGTTGCTACCAAAAATGTACGCCCCCTGGAGGGCAATGAGGGGCAATGTCACCGCAGAAGAATCAATAAAACTCAAATTTATCCTTTTTGGTGAATTACAGTTTTGACCAGATAAGTGCTAAGTGATTTCTTAGCAAAGATGCATTTTTATTCCAGTTTGACTAAACAACATTTTTGATAAGGATCTTAAAGATATAATAGATCTTAAGGATATTAAAGAATCGTGAACAAGATATGTAGTGAGCAAGATATTTTGCAGTTGAAAAACACATGTCAGCGCTCTCTGGTGGACAAACCATATAATGGCAACGCTGTTTCTAAATTACTTAAAGCATATATTATCCTTGGAGTTTCTGGACTGCAATTTCTTGATAATTATTGGACAATATATAAGCTAATTACTTTAGTTGTTGATGACTTTTGAGATGATAAAGAAAAATGAATAAGCAAAAGATTGCAATGAATACAAGTTAAGAGCAGCTGTAACATCCTCCTCCTTTTTAAAAAAAAAAAAAAAAAAAGGAAGGAAAGGGAAAGGAAAAAAAAGAACTTAATGACATAATGTTTTGTATTAGTGAGACAGAAAGTACAGCATGTACAGATTTAAAAATTTGAGGCAGCTCTTTGGATCTACAGATGACATAATGTATGGATGTTTAAAACAGACTTGGAAAAAAAAAAGAAAGAAATTGCTGCGGGAAAGGAAGTAGCAAATAATCATAACTCTAATGTGATTCATGAAAATGAGAACTTACTGTATCATGGCTATCTGAGAGCATCATTAATAAAAAAAAAAACACATCACCTTTGTCAGTTTCTACAAGATTTCAGGTCCTTTCTACTAAGACATTGCTTCTTTGAAATCATGATGTCTTGGAGCCGAATAGTTGTGTGTGCCTTTAGAACGTTGTTTTGTATTTTGTTTATTGGTTTTTAGAAAATTTTGTTGTTAAAAAAAGAAGAATGTTAAGTCTTTTTTTTCATTCCATATAAAAAAACTACAACATATTAATATTAACATACTTCATGAATAGGTCACTGTCATATTAATGCTTTATAAAACATTCAGTTATCTGTTAATAGTTCATCAAATGGATATTCAATATCAGTATTCACCCCAGCAAATGTGACAGGTACTTTTAACTACATTGTTGACCTGGATCAGGCAAGAAGTGTTATTGTATATAATACTGTTAACATGTTTCTATCACTCTTGATGTTGTTGTTGTTGTTGTACATACAGAACCAATTATTTTTCTAAGATGCTGTAAAACTTGAACACTCCCCAGAGAGAAAGACATTGAATGGTAGAGAGGTCGCGAGGTATTTCCGTGTTACAGTATATTTGGAATTGTGGTAATAAAAACCAGTGCTTACCTTGGGTTTTTAAAATTGCAGTGTGTTTTGGAAATCACCATCAGTCCCATGAAATGGTGAAATAATATCAATGCTGCTTGAATACTGAATCCTTGCCAAGTGCCTGCTTGGCATTCAGATAAAAATTCACACCTTGTTCATACTACACACACACACACACACACACACACTTATTGTTTTTCATTAGCTTAAAGTGCATGGTGTTATAATAGGAATGTAATGTTTCAATGTACTGGTTTCAAAGTGATGTTACCTGTTTGTACATTTTGCCTTTTTTTTGTAGAAAAAATAAATAAAACGTCGACTGAACATATAAAAATGATTAATTTCCTTGACAAGCAGCTGATGAAAATGTGAACTGGAGTACATCACACCGATGCATCAGTTGTTCAATAAACCTTGTTATTGAAGCTTTTAAGACCTCTGTACATCTCATTAGCAGGGTTCAGTGTGTGGACTTTTAAAGGCGGTAAATTGCAGCCTGTCTTCCATGGTGATAGTTAGAGGACAACTCACGTACAACATGCCATAAGAGCCACATGGTTCCTTCCCTTTTTTGTACTGTATCTGTAAAGGTACCTGCCATTGTCAGCTGATGAAGGTACTTCTGACAAGGCTCATTATTCTGTGTACATTTAAGGAACGAAGGCTTGACCTTTCAGGTGACTCTGGCTTTGTTCAAATCCGAGAGGCAAAATTACTCTCCCTGAATGGGACACAGAAAGAAAGAGAGCTAGAAGGTCAACAGAGGGCAATGAAAATGGAGAACAGGTAATAGCCTACTCTGAACATTGCGACACCAAAGGGCTGCAACTAATGATTATTTTCATTAGTGATCATTTTCTCTATTTTTTTTTACTGATTTATGCATTGTTTATTCAATAAAATGTCAGAAAAATGACATAGAATAAAGACAGAAAATATCCATCCATCAACAATTGCCATAGCTTTAAGCAAAAATTTGATTTGTTTATTTTGTCTGACCAAAAGTCCAAACCTCAACAACATTCAATTTATATCGATATAAGACATGAAAATGAACAAATCTGCACATTTGAGAAGAGCCAGCAAATGTTATTAGCATGACATTTTAATATCTGTTGACTGCTCACTGATTAAGGACATTTTGTCGGTTGGATTGCGCAGAGAGTTAGATGATAAGCACATACCACTCATGAATGCTGAATATGCTAAAACTAAAAGCTAAAACCAGCAGCCAGTTGGCTTAGCTTAGGAAACAAAGGCAAACAGCTAGCCTAGCTTTGTCATCGGCAAAATTAGTCTTTCCAGCACCTCTAAAGCTCACTAATGGGGTTATGTGTGGGACATTATATTGGCCAGATGTTGTCACTTCTTGGATGTTTTAAGTAGTGAGCTTTAGAGGTGCTTGTAGCTAGATTTTGATACCTTCGAACAGAGCCAGGCTAGCTGTTTCCTCATGTTTCCAATGTTCATACTAAGCTAAGCTAACTGGCTGTTGGCTGTAGCTTCATATTTAGCATGCATACCATGGACTGTATATAAAGATATATTTTGCATTTGAGCTGGTTTAAAGCCCAGAGTTGGCGCTTGGTCTATGGTCAGCACCATATTTTCTGTTCAGAGCCAGGACTTTCCATATAAGAAGTGTGGGACATTGCCCTTCACGCTCTGGAAATGCCCCGCTACCTCGAACTGAAGCTGAACACTGAGTGGTGCACACTTTGGCTAACATTAGCTACTTCAGCTAACAGGGCAGGTATCATAATCAAGTAACATTAAACTTACCAAAATATTGCAACAATAGTGCACCAGGTGAGCCAACCTTTCAGTTTCAGTTTTTTCAGTTTTCAGTTTTCACAGCTTTCAATCAACACCCACACAGCAGACATTAAATTTACAAATCTACAATAAGTCTTCAAATAATATTTGGTGGAGCAATAATTTCCAGAATGACCGCACACATTTATTAAGAGGGTCAGAATTTAGCAATTGAGATGGTAATGACTCGTTAAAAAAGGATCTAGAGAGAAGTTGACACTTTTTGAATGTGAGTCAGTTGGAGCCAGGGATTTTTTTGGAGCCAGCATCTAGCGGCCGTCAGTGGCATTGCACTTCAAGGTACTTACACATTGGCTTCAGGCTAAGGCCATGGTAGTTGTCACTCAGTGCAAAACATGAGAGTGGTATTGATCTTCTCATCTAATTCGGAAGAAAGCAAATATGAGTACACTGTAATTCTGAAAAAAAAAAAACTGTTCCTGAACTCGTACTAAAACATATTAAAAGAATGCAGATATGCAGTTTGCATGTACACGACACATGACACATTTTAATAACACACCTCTCCTGAATACCATTTTTCTCATTTCCGTCTCATTCACAATACTTGTAAACCTCTCCAAAGAAGCCAAGTAGAGGTATTAATAGTGTTTGTTGCAGAGCTGACAACACATCAGTGCCTCACCACACTCTCAGCAGGGGCCCTGTGGGGACTCACTTTGGTTTCAGACAGTCTCACACCTGTAGGAATTAAAATCCAGACTGGTTAACTGGGCCTGTGAGGATAAGATAGTGGGTCTGTGGCCGGGCCACGGGGAGTCCATTAAGGGGTGAGATGCTTTAAAATAATGGCACTAATGGAGGCCTTATCTGTGGCTATCTGTGGCTCACTGTGGCTCTCAAAGGTGGAACATAATCAGAGCTTCTCACCATGGAGACTGTACACTTTGTAACTATATAAAGCATGAGCTCATATACGCTCAGGAGTGATCAAACTGGCTATGTCTTTAAGCCTTAAACACATACCTTTGGTCTTAAGAGACTTGGGACTATATTACATCCTGTGGTCTTTAGAGAGTTGGGACTATATCGCATCCTGTGTAATTCCCTCATTTAATTCAGTTAACCTCTCATGTCCCTTCTAGCCATGTCATTGTTATTTTAACAATGCTCTGGTGTCAAAATTTTTGAAAATCATTGTTTTTCTCAAAAAGCCTTTAGAAACAAGATGAATTTAAGAGTGAATTAGTCATATAAAGTGTATATCTTCCACAGTTAGTCTTTTTAGTAAAAATTTCTAAAGTCTCGACGAACAGTGTTTTGCTGTTCAGCTACCGTGGCAAGATAGTAAAAGAGGGAATTTGACACTTAAAAAGACAATAACTTTAAAAGATACTGGCTTGATTTGACTAATTTGAACAGCTGTAGCTTCATATTATCTTCAGATAAATTTTTAAATATATTTTTTGCACAGAAGGAGGACTGTGGATTTTGTCCCCTATCACTGACATTGTAAGTGCATTATAAAGGGATCTTCTAATGGCCAGTATGGAATGATTACAGCAAGAAAAAAACATCTGTCAATGTTAATGTGGGCATCTGGCTATTGGTTTAGGACAGACTTGAAATATTTTCAAGTTTGATATTGGGGGATTATGATGACTAAAACTGAAAAACAATGATAATTCTTAAGTAGTTCAATATGAGTATTCCATACTGATAACACTTTACATTAATTTTCAATATTTATCCTTCATGAGCATTATACAACTTTCTAATTTATAAACACACTGTAATGTAGGTAATTATTTACTAATTATATGAAGATACATTTTCTATAATTACAAGTGCTATATTGTCATTAAAAAAACACATATCTGCTTTACAACGACATTATGGTGCATTATAAACCATTTCTAAAATGTTTGCTTAGAAATGCTAAAAACACTAGAAGAAAAGTGTTACCTGTATGTTTTGTGCCAGCTGATCAATTGGATAATTTAGAAACAGATTTGGGGTACTGTATGAGTATGACAATGCTTGATAGGTCATGGGCTTGACAGTAAAACCACTGCAAAGCCAAGCTGCAATTACCACAAGACAGTGACTATGATTTGTGCTGCCTAATTTGGTAAATGCCAATCATCAAACTTACAGTATGTAAGTTATAGTATATACAAGTATAAACATAAAATATAATAGGCTACATTGAATGATATCAGTACTTTTTAAAAGAACATTTTGGTTAGACATCTTTGGAAAACAAAATAAATGGGAATAATATGTTTTGAGTGGAATTATTATTAATAATACTATGTTCTGAAAAGTAAACAAGCAATAATATTTTAATTTGTAGTTGAGTTGAGTTGTCTGAGGAATGGTGATGTAAAAAACACTAATAGCTTGCTTTGCTTTTCACCCTGCTGTTGCATCCTTTAAACAAAAGCTTACATTTCTATTTTGCTGACTCTCTTATCCCAGACAACATTCAAGGACACAGCAGCAGGCATTGAACCTCTTCCCTTCTGGTTATGTGATTGTCTCTCTAAACTGTTTCCATTAGACCATCATGACAAGAAGCTCTCAACACTTTCGTGCCTCGACTTTAAACACCATGCTGTACAATGTCTGTCCGATTTCTCCAAGTAGCTCCAATGTGCCTGATCGTATGCTGGCCTGCTTGTCTCTCCCTGCTCAATGTAATGGGTTCCATCAACTAAGTGAATCCAATAATAGGTAGAGGCAGAATTGGGGGGTGGGAGGGAGAGTGGAGAGAGGTGATAATCAACCCTCTGGATGTGCCTTGTGCCTTTTTCTTCTCGCTGGAGACCAGGGAAGAAATTCCACACTTAATTGTTGAGGGGACCTGAAGTTCCAGAGCGCCTGCATCGAAAAGAAGCTTTAATTAGTCGTGGTTTAAGGCCGGTATTTCAGTGGGGGTCAGATACGCTGCCACAGGAGGCACGCACACTCGCATGCACACACACACACACACACACACACACACACACACACACACACAATAATGTACAATACCTGTCTGTAAATGTGCGGAGCCAGCCTGGGGATTCAATCGAGACATTTTTGATGTATGCGTGCAATCTCTTGAGTAATTTTTATTGATTTGCAGGGAGGAAGTGGCTCTAACAAGCTTCTCCTATGTGATAATCTCCATTTGGAGACGAAAAGTAGTGATTAGGAGGAGGGGCCCTGCTGCTTTCAGCAGTAATTGTGTAGTAATCAATCATCAATCTCCAGGAGCTGTTCTGCAAAAAACACTCCTGCTCGAATGCTATTTTTGACCACAGCGACAACTGATCCGTTTTTGTTTTTTTTTTTGTGGGGGGGGACAAGAAGAAAAACCAACAGACTGAACCAGAACAATAGTTTCATTTGTGTTGTGAGTGTTCCCAATAAGGACTGTATCTATTATAATCTTTCATCTATGAATATGTGGCAATAAGAGGTATTATCCTCATTATCAGATGCTACTTTGCCTTCACTGTGGGTTCAAGTTGTGGTTTAATACTGCTGCCTCTGTCTTATGAACAGCTGTAATGTCCTTTGATTACCACAAGATGCTGACAATTTCATACATCCCTTGGTGGCTCCATATTTTTGACCCAGTTGCTGTACCCCATGGAATCACTGGTTTAGGGATGCTGCTCTGCTCATCCACCACATGGTTTCACATTACACGCCAAGGATGGTGGAGAGCCAGTTAGTGCTTCAGCATGCTTTCAGATCATTTTAAATCCTCATCTCTACAGGGGGAAAAAAAATCATAGTGCACGTCCTTCATGAGAAGAGGATTGTTTGCTTTAAGTTAAAAAAATCAATGCTGCGGCGGCAAAACAAGATTACAGAGAATTTTTAGTGAGGAAGTCGCAAATTTGTGGGGGGAAATAGAAGAGCAAATCCATCAAAGCTAACATCAAAGCAGAGGCAGTTTTCCCTGCCCGTCTCTGATTGTGGAGATTATAAAAGAAGATGGAAAATTAGAGAAGACTGTCTGAAGTGATTGGCTGATCTTCCCTTAGACTGACCTCAAGTGCTATCCTAGCTGATTCAGAGAGGGGGACAAATGCATCTCATGTCCTACATTGGTCTGATTAGATTAATAAATCAATCCCATCCCCACCCTCCCATCAGGTTTTAGCTCAGGCTATTTTTATGAAATGGGTTACAGAAGATCATAAAAGTATTTTTCATTATTGACTAATGAAAGTTTGATGTCAGTGTTCACTTACATACAGTGCAGGACACTGGGCATTGACGGTGATGGACAATGGTGTTTTGTTGAACAGAAAACGCATTTTGTGGAGATGATGCTAAAATGCCCTTTAGCTTTGTAGAAGCAAAATGTAAAAGCCACCCCATTATTAGGGCAAGAGCTAATCTGCATATATTCCAATTTAGTGCACAATGTTACACATCAGTGGCCTCCTGGTGTGTGACAAGAACAAGCCCAGACCTTAACCTCTTTCTTGTATTTAGCTGTCAGCGACACAGCCCATGTGTTGAGCTGGATTGGGAATGTTTGAATGATGGTTCAAATAAGGGTTTCTATAGATTTTCAAATGGTTGATCATTCTAGAGGCCATAGACTAGAAATGGTGCACTTATATGTACCATTGCATACAGCAGACACTTTTTTACTTTGATTATTGCATATTCAGTAATGAATATTTAATGTTATGGTAAAATACTTTGATTTGAAGCCAAGTTTTCAGGGGCTTTAAAAGTCAAGAACACTAGACAGTAATGCAGACGGATTCTGAGATCCCACAACAGACTGTATTCTGGAGTTAATTGCATTTTTTAAAAATTTAAATGCAAGACAGACACTTAGACAAAACTTCTGTAGAAAACTTTTGTTTCAATGAGTGTATCTGTGAAACAGCAATTAAAAATTTCTAGCTCATGGCTGGCTGTTGGCTAGTCCAAACTAATAGTCTTATTTTTATTCTGCAAATATGTGAATAGCCTTTTCCTCCTAATGAGGGCCAGCATGCATGGTGGATGACCCGTGTCCCTCTGCACTCATTATAAAAGCAGAGTCCCGCAGAACTGTAGCTAATGTTCACCTGGCAATTATGACGGCTAGGCGACTGATGGGGAAATCTTTTCCTGTCTGTCCCCCTCAAGAGGACTGAATCACAGAGCCTCGCAGACAACACTTGGAGGCACATCAACATTGCACTGTGCTGCCATGCAATCGTTCATTTGGAAATGGTTATGTCAGACAGGTCTTAGTGCTTTTTTTAGAAGCTACCATTTGTACAGTAGGGCATGCTGGGCTCAGACTGGACAAGGAATATCATGCGGTAAACCGCAGGGAGCTACAGTATAATAGCAGAGGTGGATTTCGCCTGGAATCAGACTGACTCTACAGCATATTGATCGCTGGAAGCTCAGGCAACGGATCCAGGAAAATCAAATCAACAAGCTAGATATTTACAACATATTTTAGCATAAAGAGGATGAGAAGATGCTACATGAAAAAAAAAATTCACACACAAGATTGTGCATGAAACTGTATGCAAACAAGCCTGTCTTTAATCTATTTTCATTTATTCATTTACTCTTTCTGAGGTAAAAATAATCAAATTGAGCTGATCCCTACTGCTGATACACTACATCTACTGGTAAAAAAAACTGGTTTCTGTGTAAATTTCAAAGCTGCAATCATCAATGACTTGTTGATTAAGTGATAATTGGCTCTTAAAAGAAAGCAGCATTGCCAGAACCCACTGATTTAGAAAACTACACATCACAATATTGAGTGGAGGAAGGAAAAAGAGAGAGAGAAGAGAGAGATGGAGAGATGGGAGAGGGTTGGGGAGAGATGTGTGTGAGAGAGAGAGGTGGTGGTATGGTGTTCATCCTCCCTCGTGTTGTTTGAGAAACAGCGGGTAAGTCTGGGTAACTATGGTGTGGGTGTATTCCTCTGTGTCCATGATCTCGGTAATATGATGAGTGAATCCTGTGCGGTGCATCCTAGTTGCAGCTCTTTGTCCCCCCTCCTGAGATCTAATACAGTTTGCTGTGAGTGTCAACAGCTTTCCAGCAGAACTTGTTACTCTGCTGGGATCTCCTGTGAAGCTTTCGTGGGATAAAGCAAGTGCACTCACCTGGGGGATGGAGGTGGGGTCATCAGGTGACCCAAATGAACAAACACTAAACCAGGTGGATTTGTAACTGTCCATTATAGATGGGAGGACAGCAGATATAATGTAGAAAAAAATAAATGAATAATAAAAATAGATTTGTTAAGCATGAAATAAGGATGTGTAATGGCACCATGTGACCTAACAGTTATTTGTTGTTAATAATTTTATCATAATATCACATTAACTAACATTAATCCAACAAGGCCTTTAGAGGCTGAAATGTGGTGTTCAGTGTGATTATTTTAGCTGCAAATTCACATATTTGATCACTTGACAAAGAAAGAGAGAGGAAAAAAAACTGCCAAATCAGGCGAACCCATTTCCCTCCTCCTCCAAATTGTCTGTCTTTGTAGTACCACCAGGCAACAGTGAGTGCATCACTGGAAACGTTGGAAGTGCGCAGGAGCCGCGCAGGGAAATCGAAGGGAAAAGCAGGATCCGAGCAGCCAAAAGAGCATCTGGTGGATCTCCGTCGCTGAAACCATGACAATCCAGTCGACATTTCTCTAAGAGAGGGGGAGAAGGTGCCCGAAAGAGCCCGGCGGATAGCGTCGATGCGCGCAGCCAAAAATGACGACAGTGGGACAGTGATTTTCTTCCTCCAGCTAGTCATTTTTTACAGTCATATGCTTGGATGCAATTCGTCTCTTATGTTCGCTGATCACAAAGGAAGGACTGGAAACCGAATCATCTCCAACGCAGCCGCAAGTGCGCACAGAGACGCTTCATCCTGGACATCGTTTCCAACCACTAATTTCGCAGAGATATTGATGTTTTATGGGGGCACTTGAGGGATTTTGAACTTTCGCATGAAAACTTACTCCGTGAGTACAGTTTTGAACGGGTCGATATAGTCCCAACCTTCACGGGCGATGAGTAATCCACGACGCAGCAACTGATAAACCTGTAAAAAAAACCTGGACTGCGACTGGCGCGTTTGGATACCTTATCCTGTGCGTCGCTTTGTCTTTTTTTCATATGGCTTCTATCTTCGGGGTTTGTAAACTCATCTTACATTATTGACATTTCATGGCTGTAGAGTGTAGCAACAGTGTGTGGCGAAAAAGGACGGTGCAAGACTAACTGGGGCGAAGACAGCGCACTTTTCTCGCCTTATTTCCAAACAGGAGACATTGCGCACGGGCATTAAGGACTGCAGCAACTACAAGCCAGACTTTTTTTTTTATATATAAAACCATTGAATCCTTTGTTGTTTCTTTCGCTGCTGTCATCGTAGTATGTCTGCACTTCGAAAGAAATTTGGGGACGATTATCAGGTAGTGACCACCTCATCTAGCGGGTCTGGATTCAATCAGCCTCCCCCAGAGAAAAAGAAGAAGAGGCAGCGGTTCGTGGACAAGAACGGGCGATGTAACGTCCAGCATGGGAACCTGGGTGGTGAAACCAGCAGATACCTCTCAGACTTATTCACAACACTAGTAGATTTGAAATGGCGCTGGAATCTATTTATTTTCATCCTCACCTACACAGTCGCTTGGCTTTTCATGGCCTCTATGTGGTGGTTCATCGCTTACATCAGAGGAGACCTCAACAAAGCGCACAATGACAAGTACACTCCATGTGTGGCCAATGTCTACAACTTTCCCTCAGCCTTCCTCTTCTTCATAGAGACCGAGGCCACTATAGGATATGGTTATAGATATATCACAGACAAATGCCCCGAGGGGATCATTCTCTTTCTTTTCCAGTCGATCCTCGGATCGATCGTCGATGCCTTTTTGATCGGCTGCATGTTTATCAAGATGTCTCAGCCCAAAAAAAGGGCTGAGACACTGATGTTCAGTGAACATGCGGCGATTTCTATGCGAGATGGGAAACTAACTCTCATGTTCAGGGTCGGCAACCTGCGTAACAGCCATATGGTCTCTGCACAGATCCGCTGCAAATTGCTGAAAGTAAGTGATGGTACTTTTAGTCGGGATGTGCCCAATATTTTTTTTGTCTATCCTCATTGTTTATTATGAGCCAGGATATGTTTTATAAAGGAAACTGGCACCAAAAGGGCTACTCTTAACTGTGCACCAGTCTTCTGTATTTAATGGATAAAAGATCACTCCTATGTCCAAAAATGGACGAAAATAATACAAATAGTGGTAAAACTATAAGACCATTAGCTCTAAAACCATTGCACAGAAGATATTGTATCTTTTTTTTGTCACCAATAACATATTGCATAACTGACTGAATCCACCAAGTTTGCCAAGAGACCTTCAACACAACAAAAAGTCTCAAACCTTGAGAAGAACAATTTGTTCAAGTGTTTTTTTTTTTTTTTTTTAAAAGAAAGCTGTTTGAACTATTCAATAACAAAGTGGCAGTGTGTTACAACTTGGTGTAAATGTGTTGCTGTCCCTTATTATACTAGAAACTCATCTATGGATTTCCCTGCTGTCTACCTCCTGGTTTAAACCTTTAAAAACCTTTTAGCAATGCTTTACAAAATGTATCAATCATCCTGATTATACATATAGAAATACAGTGATAGTGTAGGATATTACATCTAGGTTCCCAGAAAGTTTAAGGTAAGTATGAACTCAGCAGATTTTAGAAGACATACTGTGGGAATATCCATCTTAGAAAATAGTTTTTTAATCAAGACAAATGGGCAATCCACTCGTTTTTAATGGCTGTGTTTTGACATAGCAGGTGAGTATTCAAGAGAATTACACTCGATTCAAAAGATGCAGCAGCTGATTTGATTAACTTGTTTCAAGAAAGACACATTTTAAGACTCAGTGGTACATCAGATCACATGCTGAGATGGATATCCTTGCAGTCCAGATGTCTCTTAAGAAATAATTATAGAAAATTATAGTCATTTTTTTGACTGGTTGCTCAGATTGATGTGAAACACTTTGACAAAGATTCTTGATAGCTGTAGATAAGTCTGTCTCACCCCTTCCTTACCCCTACTAAACATCTCTGTCTCTGTCTCTGTTTCTGCACGCTTCCTCAGTCTCGGCAGACACCCGAAGGCGAGTTTCTTCCGCTGGATCAATTGGAGTTGGACGTAGGTTTCAGCACCGGGGCAGACCAGCTCTTTCTCGTCTCACCACTCACCATCTGCCATGTGATTGACACCAAAAGCCCCTTCTACGACCTCTCCCAGAGGTCCATGCAAACAGAGCAGTTTGAAATTGTGGTGATATTAGAAGGAATAGTAGAGACCACAGGTGAGTAAACACAAACATACATTTTTATTGGCCTGTAGCTTGTTTTACTGCAGTCGTGGCTGAAGGCTACATGAACAGTAGCTGAGTATAGTGTATTGTCTTTCGAGGTGCTGCGATATCTTTTTCTGTAAAGAGTCTTATGAATAATATTGAGCTCTTTCAAAGGTGTTAATAGCTGACATCTGAATGGGCTCGTTATTGACCTCTTGATTGCATTTTATTGATTTTCTGTTCTGTGGCAAACATACGGAGTAGCTTATAATAGTAGTGGTTAGCATTTATACATCATAAATGATTGATTTTGTGTTGCAGGCATTAAGTGAAACAATTTTTTTAAAATCAATTTATTTTAACACCTCTTGGTTTAGGGAAGTAGAGCTGAGTTTCAAGGTGCATATGAGCGCTGAACGCTGTCAAACTCAAGCAGGGCAGCAGTCAGGCTATATACATTTTCTTTAACTCATCTGAAACAAATTCCATTCCTCCATCTTTGTGCCCATACAGAGTTTACCTTGTGGCTGCTGTCCTCAGAGAGGATAATAATTTCCTTTCTAAGGTCCCTTTGGAATTAGGGAATTCCATTTCCACAAGATGAGTAATGCCCCGAGTAAAATTTTCCACTGTGGTCATTTTAAATTCAACCGTTTATTTGACACAGCTGATGTAGTGTTGGGGGGGGGGGGGGGGCTTCAGTGTTATAGAGTGAGCAGAGGAGCAGTTGTAGGTTGGTTCAGAGAGAAAACAGCATGTGGAGATGTGACAGGGTGGCTGACACTGCAGACGGCAATTAGCGAACAGGCAGTTTTGATAGTAATTTTATGCGGTTTTATTAAAGTCTCTTTGTGGCTGAGATGTATCTGACGTGCAGCATTTACAGTACGTCATGTTGTTTTGATGAGACTTGACATATTCACAACAGTGCTACACATCTTTAATTCACTATAAATAAACAATATTAATTTACTATAGTATGTAGGTGGAGTATCTGTGCAGTTTGGATACAGTGTTGGTTATTCCTCTCAAAATTTGGTTTAATACCTAATTTATCTCAATTGCAGTATTTTAAAAAATGTGGTTTTTTTTTTTTTTTGTTTCAGTTAATTATTTATTAAAACAGAGGTTAATCATGATATATGGTGTCAAAATGATCTTCTGTACAGTTAATTAACCTGAACTTGCCCGTTGCTGTATACATTCATATTTACATTACATGAAAATACAGAGCGTAGTGATGTGATTTAATTACCACTTTTGTATTAGTAGGTATTTATAGCATTACAGCAACTGTCCCAGAAGCATGTGTCATCATATCATCCTCGTTCATAACAGTCACCATCTCAGTTTTAATTAAACTGATTTGGGATCGTAATGCTCCCGTTCTTACTTACACAGAAATATCTGCATGAAGTAGCAGTTGTGGTTGTGTGAAGTTAGTGGAAAGGCTCATGTAGAAACAATCTATGGTTAAAAATTGATGTACAGTGAAAGTCTAAATCCTCAGACGCTTTCATTTCTGGCCAATGTAACTCTGTTTCCATGGCAACCTCTCCTTGAGTATTCAGGATTGCAGCACTGCACCTAAACTTAGGTTTTTATTCCTATGGTATAGGAATCATAACACAATTTCAGTAATAAACCAGGCAAACATGCGATGCCGAACATGAAATGAAATCGTTTCGCTGACAACATCACCTGGTATTAAGGAGGATCTCCTGTGAAATATGAAAAGCACACAGAGACGTTACTATACCATGAAGCGCTTGCAAGAACAGGTGATACAGAAGAGAAAGAATAAGATGAAATATGTATGAGGCTTGGTGTTTACCAGTGAAGAAGCTGCTCAACTCCTCACGTCTGTATTTTTGTTGTTTTTAACATGTGGGAAAACCAGAATCTGGAACACGAGTTAAAATAGTCTCCACTGCAGATTAAAGCTGCACAATCTCTGGCTCTTTGGTCCTTCTACTAGATAATAACAGACATAAGACTGTACTCTTTTGACATAGTGTAGTAAACTTTTGTTCTCCTGGATCACACAAAAAAATATTTCAGACTGAAGTTCTCTTTTTGCGCAAGAATAGAAAAGCAAAGAGCATGAAGGAGCCCAGAATTGTTCCATTTTGCTGTAACCTCTGACAACCTCTAAAATGCATAAAAAGGCGTGAGCTATTCCTCATTCCTTTTGAATAGGAGCCCAAGGTATTTTGATCACCACTTCAGTTGGATGCACACTCCAAATGAGACATGCAGGATGTCTGGTAGCAGCATATTTTCCTCTGGAGTAATGACAGTTGCGGTACCGAGTTGGATTTCTAACACGGCTGCAGGAAGATGTTTGTTTGAAGATGTCGATACTGAGGATAAATTGGATTTACATCACGTTGCAATTAATGCACTGTACATGCTGTCTGACAGCTTGCCCTGAAAAACAGGCTTGCTGAAGGAAAAAAAAAAGTAGACGCCTCCTACTGTATAATAAGTTTTGGTTAACAGCACCAACAGGGACAATGTTGGACGCAGTAACAATCAGTTAATAACACAAACCACATCACTCCCAAACAAGTAGTGTCACTGGCTACAGAGAAAATACGCACATCAGGCTCTGTGTGTGAGCGCTTCATCCCTTTCTTACTTTGTTGATGTGATTCTCAGCATAATAATACCAAGCGGCATTACAGTAGTTCTACTTTATTTGTGCAGTGTCTGCAGGCCTGACAGGTGCTTGGAAAACTGAAGAGGAATTTAATATGTGCTTGTTTTTAGCTGACTCATTTGCTGTAAATTGCTTTATTTATTCCTAAAGTTTTATATGTTAGTATTTTTACTCATTTGTTTTTTTTTTTTTTACTTTTTTTCTCTCTTGCAGATAAGTATCTTATCTGTGTTTCTTGGCGCCTGGGAAGTGTTGTTTGTGTTTTTGCTCGGCTCTATTGTAAATGAGGTCTCTACCTCAATATATTTCTGAGTCTAAATAAAACTTGAATGAACATAGCTTGGGGGAATAACAATAATAACTGCAGATGTTTGTGTAATGTGCTAATAAATAATAAATACAAATAAGCTCAAACTTTGTTATGATGGAGTTGGATGGAGTATAAGGAAAGAGAGAGCTATACACTGTTTAGATTGTAAAGCCCATTCCAACAAATTTGTCATTTTTAGCAATATGAATAAAATTGACTTCTGATAGAGAATATGCACCTATTAGATTTTACAGTTGAATAATAGTCTGCATAGTTGTGATATGCAAGACAAACTGATCACAGATCTGTATATGTATGGTGGTCCTGAACATTTTCTAAAAGGTTGCTCTTTTGCTTTTGCGTTTTACACCTCAATTTCCCTTGAAATTATGTTCATATATTAATTTGCAACAGCAAACATATTTTCTAAGAAAAGCTATGTTGTGTATATTACGTTTTCTATCAACATAATGTGGAAACATATTTAATTAAAGTATCTGTCAAGTCGCAAAATGTTAAATGTATCAGCAAAATGTTCATTGACAACATATTTCATTTGTTTACTCCACAACATTTGTCATTGCAATACAACATCCATTTTTAACAATTAAAGCACTATTTAACTTTTTATGGTTATGTCGAGGCGTCCAGAGTACTTGTTTAAGATTAGATAAGGATTGTGGGCTTGGTTTGATATTGAAAAAGGCAAAAGTGACTCAAAAAGCAAGACATGGCCTGTTTACTTTGTTAACATTGACTGAAGATCTTTTCCTAACCTTAACAGAAGTGCTTTTGTTGCCTAAACAGATGCAGGACTGAAGATGGTCTATGGTCTAAAAGTCCTGCGTTCTGTTTAACCACCATCCACCTGGACTGTCTCCTTATGAGCACCATGAAGTGCATAAATGTAGCATTTCCTGCCATACACAAACTGTTGCCAGGCAGCACATAAAACCATCTTTATGAGACAGGATCAATCTATTACAAGCCAATATCAGCCAATATTGTTGCCCTTTAAAAGTCCTTACACATTTATAATCCACCCACGTAGGTGTTTTCATTTATGTTGTCTGATTAGACCGCTTCTTTGTGGTCTGTACAAACTGGCTTGACTGACATCTCCCCCACTCTCTTGTTAGTGTCCTGTTATCACTCTTATTGGTCCATAGAGTTTGGTTACATCATGTAATTCCCAGCATAGCCTCACGCAACTTCAACCTGACTAAATGTGATCATTCTAGATATATAATGTCACATTAAGTTCATCATACATGTACAAATGATTCAGAAACAAATTAAATAATAACGTATAATAATATTACAGGAACGTTTTCATTGCTCGCTACAGAGCTGACGATGATTCTGACTCATTAGCTGATTCAGAGCTACTACATGCTGTCTTGAAATACATCAGAACTTTAGATAGGTGTCCCATTAACACCAGTGATGCTGTTCGACGCTACAAAGGCTTAAATACCAAGCCAGAGGCAATCTGTTCATTAGTGGAGCTGATGCTCGAGAACTCAAAAAAACAACTGTAGCTGCCAGTAACAGACGTTTAGGTTCTTCCAACCATGAAACTAATAAGCATATTGCAACTAAATTCATTCCATGATTTTCAATGTTGAGTTTGCACAGGATGCAGTTCCACCACAACATTCTCATCTGAATGCTGCAGCTCCTGTATGCTGAAAATGTATTTTAAACCATGCAGTTTTCAGATTAGATAACTGAGAGAGATAAACAAGCTGATGATTTATTTCAAGGGGAAACATTTTCAGTGGAGAACAGAAACAGGTCTGTCAGCACATTAGTCTATCCCTGAAATTCTGTATATAATTCTGTTTGGGGTCTAACACGGCGGCAAAACACAGAGTTAAGATCTTCACAAGCTCTGCAAAGTGTTTTTAAATTCACTCATCAGCCATGAAAAGCAATGATTCATGAGCATAATCTGTATCATCAGCATAAACCTTTTTTCTTTTTCCCAAGCAATGTGACTTTCATGCAAATGCATGAGTGTGATCATTACACTTGGTAGGATATGTGGTGAAATTCATAAAATGCGGTAAATATGTCATATTTAGAAAAAAATTGCCAGAGGTATATAACGGCATGATAAACTCAGCTGTCATAGGATTCATTTGGACTCTATATTTGCTCAGTGTGGTTTCACATCGACTTTGACTGTTGTGGTGACACAGCAAACACTTCTGAACTAACTAATAATCTCCATGTTGGTGAATAATTTCCCACTGAATGTGTGTTGTGTATGAAACACATTTTTATCTCACTCATGAGGCAAATGATAGCAAAAAGATCAAAAGCACAGTTTTTTCCCCTTTCCTTTTAAAGTCATTCGTTGATTTTAATTGTTTTCAAAGATCTCTGTCAGCCCCCTCTTTCTCATACTGCCACAAGGCTTTCCTATGATTCACCGCTATAGAATGAAAAGATAGAATATCCCAGCTATCTGCTCATTTTAAAATGAGCGTGGGTGGCAAGGATTGGTTGCATATAGACGGGATCAACTGGTTATGTTTATTCATGTGTTTTTGTATGCATAAATGCCATATGTGAGTGAGGAGTACAGCTTTGAGTAATAAACTGTCTACTCTACCTGTATTTGAAACTTTTTAATGAGGTTTGTGTTTGGTGTAGTATAAAAGTTTTAGGAGAAGAAGCAGAAAATATTATAATTTGAATTTATGTATAGAGATGGATCTTTAAGATTTATGAAATATATATGACATTCTTAATAATAATTAAAGTGGTCTCTGCTACCAAGTTTAGGTAAATAAAAAAAAGAATTACCTGACCTGTGTAGTGGAAAAAATAATTGTTATATAACACTATCATTATAGCTTCAATTAAGTTATCGTTGTTGTGCAAATAATACACATAAATGCGTAATAATTGCTCTGTGGTAGACTTTGTCTAGTATTAAAGTCAGCCAGCATAATTAATTGGAAACATCTATTGCCACTGATTAGCAGAGCAGCCAATGTCATGGCCTGATCTGTGTTTTATCATCAGCAGCAGTAATTGAAATGAAAATGGAGAGCTTTCTGTTGCGCTGGAGGCCTAATAGTTTCTATCATATGAGTAAGAGGCCGTAGACTCAGATGTCTGGGGTCGCCTGACGTCAGGAGCTTCAGAACTTAGGTAAATGCTGGTGTGAGTGAACTCCGGATATGAGCTGACTGCAAAAGTCTGTAGAAAACTGAACATAATTCATTGTGAGTCATTACATTGAGATTGCGTGTTGCACTCCGTGCTACAGCCCCGAGGGTCAAAGGGTTAAAGAGGGTTCAGTGGGGAAGTTGAAACTGCAGATCAGATGAGAGCGGGACTTTCCAATTAAATCTAATGTGCTCAGGGTGAGAACTCAGGAGAGCCGTGTCTTGTCCCCGCTGAGCTCCGCCTGTGTAGCCACGTGTTTGATAGCTCACAGCTCTTGTTAAAATGTATTTCATGCTTTTGGTTCATTTGACTTTATTATTTTCCAACTTCCTGCCTTGAATATTTCAGCACATAAAATATCGATAACGTTTGCAATGTCATGAAGAGGTGTAGAAGTCTGGGTCAGAATACAATGATATAATGACACACTTCTATTAATCTTCTAATGAGTACAGAGAGTATGTTATTACTATAACATAATATTACTTATGTTCATCAAAATTCAGAAGGAACTACATATTTTAGGATTATATTTCTTTCTGTTAAAGTAAGAGCAGCATGATCAGAATTAATAATTAATCATTTCAGGTTATGGGCACAGTATCATGAATGACAATATACTGTTAAATATAATGTAATCCATTACAATAATCCTACTACTCTTTTGAAACTGATAATGTTCAGCTCTGACAGACTGTCATTGAAGCATTGCTTCAACTTTTGAGGCTAGTTTTTGGCATTGTACGGGATTATACTACATTGTATCTTTCCTATGTATACAGGGGGTTGTGCAAATATTAACAATATAATTCAGTTCAATACAGCAACAAAAGATTACAGCCATAAGCCTGAGTCACTAACTCACACAGCCTAAATGTTAACTAAACTTTATAAGCTTCACAAACATTTTTTTTGCAAGGCTGTCCGCCCCCTGTACAGCATCAACTGTACAACTACTCATTATGCTTTGCACAAAGCCACTTTGTACTGAATAACATTCCTAATTTTAGATAAATAAACAAATGTATTATGGGTATCTGTGAAAATATACCTCCTATGTCTACTGTACATACAATAATTACACTGGGAATGAACTCCACATAATGGGCACAGCAGCGAACCAGCTATGACATCCTGGATTCATTATCCCTTTTAGATGAACTGTGCTGGCTCCCCAAGGGGGAGCACGGTAATTGTGTCTTTAGGGATTTGTCAAGTCCCTGTTGGATGGCAATAAATCACTGGTAGAGGAGGTGTGGCAGCAGACCTGGGATGAACTTGTTGTGTGACGAACGCACCCGGAATGCATTCACCAACAATGCCTCGGTCTTCTTGTCACGCTACAAAGAGTTATAAATAACTGACTAGATCTCTGTTGTCTCTGAAGATGTGCATGCCGTGTTTTGAGAAGGACACTTTCTTTTTTTGTAATTAAAAACACAAGCTGGAGACCTGAATATTAACCCCTGTCATTATGAAGGATGGACACTCAGGACAAAGTGTTACATGGCTGTAACTGACGTAATATTGGCGGCTTAACTTGTTTGAGGGGTTATCGTTGTGAGGAAGGTTGAGCTGCGCTTGCAGTGTTGGTCAGTATCGGCATTGATTGGTGATGCTGCGACTGTCCCTGAAGTGCAGGTGAATCAATCCTGCAGCCTAAACACAGAGCCACATGAACATGTTGTTCTTAAGGCTTGTCTTCTTGCAAGGCCTTCCTCTGGGATGTCTCTTTCTATTTTCGTCACTCAGACATGCTCGAGTTTACCGGAATAATCTGCTCTCTAGCTCAAGTGACAAACTTAAAAAACAACATGGATGCTTTCTCAACTGTGAGTGTTTAGTGCCATTCAGGTCCGAGATCTCTTAAGGCTAAAAAAATCCCTCTTTTTTTCCTCTTTCCTTTCAGCTGCAACTCCTCTTCATGACTTTAGTAGATTTAATAGCCAAGATCAATATGAGAGTCCAGTTTTACCCATTCAGTCTGTTTTAAAATGGTTTTCTGATCATTTCTGCACTCAATATATAATGAGGAGAAAATCATTCATGTCCCCTGTTGGTTTGGACACAGCCCCAGTGTGATATTTTCCTATATGACCAATCATGGTTGTTTGGCCTAAAGCAAATCCATCGATTGCTGTTTTTCTCAACAGGATCCCTTTACAGCAGTATTCAGCATCGCCTTCACTTGGTAATATGCGCTCTCCTGGCTGTGTTAATGGCCTGCAGCCATATGTTCCTCTAGCCTGCCTGACACCCCACCTTGTGTGAAGATGGTTGGCAGCTCCTGCTCCTATTCCCTTCCCTTCCTTCCCGTTCCAACAGCCTCCACACTCAGCATCCAGGCCGCCCCCTCCCCCACAGCAGTGCACTTCCCCTGCCTTTTCCCTCCATCAGCTTCCTCCTTGATCTTATTGCTCAGCCGCTACTCTATGGGTGGAATAAACCTCAGAGCTGCGAACAACTGGAAGCCACCTTTGCAAATAGATTGCATACGTAAACATTATTAAATGGAGGGAGGGACTTATTTCCATCTTTGAAAAGTCAAACTGTGAAAAACAGGTCACTGAATGCTTCTGGATTTTTCTACATTTTACCACTTGATGGTGGTCACCATAGAAACAGATGATCAGACGGGACTTGTGGCCATAGTAGCAGTATCTGTATCAAAATGTGATTTTTTTATAGTCTTATTATGGGTACAATTTGATCTAACTTTTGCAATATTTCAATGAAAAGAATAACCAGTCAGTTGTGAAAAAGCCAAACTACTTATATCTATATCCTTCAGACCTATGTGAATTGAAGTTTCCTCTCTTCAGTAAGCTCAGAAAAAAACAGCATACTTATATTCTCCTCTTCTTATTTAGCTTTTCATTCAGCTCTTATAATCTTATTCAGCACAGCAGCTTAATATTTTGTAACACAGATCCTAAAATAAGTCAAAGGGGAATACTGTTCTGTGTTTGGCAAAATGAGGAATGGGATAATTGTATTGAATTAATTGATGTACCTCGGGATCCAGCGATGCAACAAAGGCATTTTGCGGACAGCCTTGGCCGCAGCGAGATCCCGACAATGGTAGCAGCGCTTGAATGAAAAGGATGAATCTTGGATGGCGATGTGTGGCGGCGCTCTGTGTATTCACCATCCAGATTCTCATGCTTGTTTTTGCTAGCATTTTTCTCATACATAACACTTGAGCTGTTTCCACAGCCCTGATAGACCGTCGGGGGACTTTGCTGACAGCACTGCACTGGTGAGGAGTGAGTTTGTGTGTATATCCGTGTGTGTGTGTGTCCATTTGAGTGACTGAGTGAAAGGGAGAGCCAGACAGAGAGAGACAAGGAGAGAGAGAGAGAGAGAGGTATAGAGAGGTTATTTGTGATTTTGTCACTAAATAGGAGGTTGTGAAGACCTCTCAGACGCCAAACTTCTTTTTTTCAGTGATTCACATTGTGAGAGTTCATCTTGAGAAGTCATTTGAATAAACCTTCATTTTCACATAGCTGTCAATTTTGACTGTCATTTGCTTGGTGCCTGTAGGTTATAACACACATATAATAGTGCTGATTCCTTTTTTCTTTCCATAAAAATTTTGATTGAGACTCTCTAGAAGGTTTGACAGAACAGCATAAATAGATGTCGGCTCTCAGGTCTGCCTCTTGACTCACTCTTTCCTCAGTTTGTCAAGTGCAGATCTGCAGTTGAGAATCTGACTGAGCCAGGCACCAAACGGATATGATCCTCTGGCTTCTACAACCTGGATAAGCTTCTTTTGGACAACCGAGTCTGTGAATACCACTTAGATTTTTTTCAGCTACTATCAAGAAACACTGGCAGGCTGCCTCCGAGTTTACAGTGCTTTTCTATTCCAGCCACCAAAGAACCCATTTTATCTTAGCTGTCACTCTGCCGACTCTGCTTCTGCTTCACTTTGTTAAACCACAGAAGCACCCAGCTCTCTGTTATCACGAAAAAGTGCATTTATTTAGAGCCTTGAACTGAGATGGCTTTTGGGCATCTAAATTTCAAAGTGTATTGTTGACACAACTTCCTGCCTCTTTGCTTTTTAGCAGTCCATAATGGAATCAGCTGGGATCCTGTACACATATAACACATACAGTACGGTACAAACAGAATGCCTGTAATCTCCAGACAGACGTTCCATCTCAGTGCTGTAAAGTCCTTTCCAAAATCCAGTTCATTTTTTTTAAAGTTGCATTTGATTTTCATATTTGGATTATGCCTGGAGAGTTCATTTAAAAACATGAGTGTTGCTGAGATGACAAAAAAAATTTCAGCATGTGGCTAAAACATCTGCACACATAGATGCAGAAAATATTTATTCCTTGATTCCCGTGTTCTTTCCCCTCTGAAATTTACCTTTAAAGAGATGCATTTTTTTTTACATCCGTCTTGAATTTGTGGATTCAGCAGAGGATTATTCTAATGCCGTTCATGCTGTCACATGGATATTGCATATGAGAGCAGTAAAGTGCCTGGTGAACTTCAGCAACGAGGGACTTCTGAAGGGATTTCACACTTAGAAAGTTTTGTGTGGGATTAAGATGAATTGTACAGTACATTGGCCAGTGAGATCATATATACCACACTCTGCATAGGTATATTTTTATGGGAAAAAATGATGAAGATCAGCAGAAAGAGCTCTTAGTAGTTGAGTGATGACATTATTTGCACATGGGTTAGATCATATTTTATTTACAAACTCTTTACACATCCTGTCTATTTTCATACTGCATTTAGGTTGCTTGTTGATATACAGGATGCTTAGTATATTCCTAGATTTCATTCATTCATTCAATGAAAAGAGTACTCTGAAAACCAATAGAAAATAAAGTCATATTCAGGTAAAATGATAAATCTTAATCCTTGATTACGAGTGATCTAAATTGATCTAAGAGTATTAAAATCCCCCAAATTGAAGAGACAAGGTTTTTTACCTAACAGCAACAATATGATAGAACAGTTTTCTTATTTAAAGGGGATGCATTACACATATCCAGGTTTATATTCATAGTATGGAATATGTTTACAGTATGTACAGTTCCTTATTTATCTTATACTGGCCCTTTATGCAGCCCCTCAGTTCAGCCTCAGTCTGAAACAGGCTGTCTTAGCTCCTGTATCTTTAAGGCCCCCCTACCAATGAGCCCACTCTGTTCTGATTGGCCAGCTTCTGGAAGCTGTGTCTCTACAGACTTCCAGTGGCTTTTTCTTGGTTTGTACTTGAAATGGAAACTTCTCCAATACATGTGTATATGTTTGAGCCTGAATCCGATTAGAATATTTGAGTGGACAAATCAAACAGCCCATGGAAAGCATAGGCTGTATATAAACGTGGATGTAGTGAGATGTGACTTCATTGGTTTGCACTGGTTGCAATTCATTGTAACCAATGCAAACCAATGGGTGCAGTTGCAGTGTATGATTGGCACCATATTTTCTGTTTGGAGCTGGGACCTTCCAAATAAGAAGTGTTGCCTTTCACGCTATGGAAACACGTCCCACCACCTCGGACTGAAGTGAAAGTTAGCTTACTAGGAAAACCAATAGGTGCGCATTTGGGCTAATGTTAGCTATTTTACCTAAATTGTGCTAACAGGGCAGGTTTCTTAATCAAACAACATAAAACTTACTTGAAATAGTGTGATTCAGTGCGAGCCCTGGAGCCTGGGAGAGCAGCAGGTGAGCCAACTGTCAGTCACCACCCACACAACAGACATCAAAGCTATTATAAGTCTTCAAATGTTTTTTTTTGCATCTATACCTTTATTAGATAGTGGGCAGTGAAGAGGCAAACAGGAAACATGGGGAGAGGTATGACATGCAACAAAGGTCCCTTGCTGAAATCAAACCAGGGATTGATTTCAGGACCATTGCAGTTATGTGGCATGTGCAGTAACCATTTGGCTATCGGGACGTTTCAAGTCTTCAGATCTTATTAATGCAGCAATAATTTTGGTCAAAAAATTGATGACCAGCACAATTATTAGAGGCCTGAATATAGACCATAATGACATTTTGTAAAAAAAAAAAAAAAAAAAAAAAAAAAGAAGATTGACTTAGTATTTCTGGAGAGAAGTAGATGCTTTTTGAATCGGAGTTTGTTGGAGCCAGCATCAGCAGTTTAACGTAGACGTCTGACATCATAACAGCATATAAATGACAGAGAATCACAAAAAGCATGATATGTCCCCTTTGATGTTTCATGTTACAGCACTGCATCAGTATGGTAAACAGTTATAAAATTGGGGGTAAAGGAAAAAGCTGTAAACTCAACATTGACATATTTACATAAAGTCAGGCCTAGCAAAAGGTTAGCTAATAATATCTGCAACGGACATGAAACAACTTTAGCATTTCTTTGGAGTCATGTTTCTGGCCACCTGGTGAATTGAGTCTGATGTTCTCTCTCCTTTTTGCTCTGTTTTTTGTCTCCACTAATTCCTATGGGAAATATCTGGCTCTAGCTGCTAAATACTCTACTGTGTGTAACAGCTAGTCACTTACTTTGTCTCTCTGAAGAATGGTGCTGTGAAGGTAGTGTATAGGTGAGTTAATCAGAGCATTTTTACTGGTGATGAGAACAGTGAGAATGAATTAAAGTTGTGGGCTGTAAAACCAAAACAATGGCCTAAAAGACACTAAAGCACTCTGTAAAGCTGAGAGAAACTGCAGAGTGAGGTGATAATTCTCTGTGTATTTGTCATTACTAGGGACACCTTTCACATTTCACATAGTCATTTGATTTATTGTTAATACAATGATATTAATTAACGTAACTTTAAGTTTCACCTGTAAGGGAGTAGGTGTTAAGTCAGCATATAACGCTCATTACAGTGCCCTAGTGGTTTATTTGCTAATATGGCCATCAAACATATTGTGAGAACAGCTAGAGCAGTAGTGATTTGTTCAACAGATCCCAGCAACACAATAACAGGGGTGTTAAAGAATCTCTCATTGTGCGGCACTTTATTGAGAAGGGCCACTCCATTGAGAATTTGAAATTTATTGGTTTTGGCTTATACTGAGTCACAGAGGGGAACAGATAGCCATTTACTGAAATTAGAAGCATAATGGATCCACAGAGTTACACATTTCTCTCTTAATGGGCTGAATGAGGATTTGCTCCTTCACAGTTCCAATGATGTTTTTCCCTCCTGGTTTTCTCTGCAACCCATTGGATTTTTTTTTCTTAACTGTTTACGAATTGAAGAATGAATGATTCTGCTCATGAATTTTTTTGCTTTCATTGTGCTGATCCTGATGAAGGCTGAAGCTAACAATTATTTTGTTGATTAATCTGACTTTTTTTTCTTGATTAAATTAACATTTTAGTCGATGAAACGTCAAAGAAAAATACCCACCACAACATTCCAAAGCCCAACGGGACATATTTAAATAGCTTTTCTTCTCCAATCAACAGTCCAAAACCCAAAAGTATTTAATTTACAGTCATATATGAAAAAGAAAAGCAGCAAATCTTCTCATTTGAGAAGCTGAGACAGGCAGGTATTTAGCATTTTTGCTTTAAAAACTAATTTAACGAGACAAAATTGTTGCAGGTTCATTGTTATTTTACTCAATTAATTGAGTAATACTTTCAGCTGTTATTCTGGTATATTTATTTTTGAATATGTAAATGACATATATCATACATTTGAACAGACAGTATGTGTTATATATATTGTGATTAGTCCAGTGAAAATCTGTGATTTCCAAATTTGGTGATTTGCAAGTTCTTGGATAAACAGAAGGATTAAATGTCCCCAAATGGGTTGAAAATAATTTCCTATGTCTAAGGCCAATATAGCCATTGGATTAAACTTAGAAATGCATTTTCATGAAGCTTTAAATAGCCTGAAAAACAGACAGAAAACATCTTATTTTCCTATGCTCATTAAAAGTTGACAATTTGTTGATACATGATATGCAAAAAATAGCAGCAACATACAGTAAAGTCTTACTGTAATGTTTAATTTCAGGTTGTGCATGTACCTGATTCCCCTCCACCTCCCTCTCTCTTGCTGTGTTTCCTGTCTTTCTACTGTCTACTCTCATCCTATCAAATCCTATCAAATAAAAGCAAAAACAGTCTTGTATAGAAAATAAAAATATAGCCAGGTAGTGTAGTGTGTAAAAAAGTGTGTACAACAAACAATCTGAAGTTGCGTGTTTGATCCGTTTGGTTTCATTTTTTGACATATGTTAACTGATGTTACCAACATGTTTTGCTGCCTGCGACAACACTGTACACCTCACATTGGAGGTGTTTCTGTCTCAGTGGTGTGATGTCCTGTAGTTGCATGTTCCCATCAGCACACAGCAGCAAGGATAGTCGAGGATTACGTTTGTGTTTCTTCCTGCAGTGTGTGCATGTATGTGTGTGTGTGTGTGTGTGTGTGTGTGTGTGTGTGTGTGTTTATGACACAATGCTCGTATAATATAGAATGTGGGTGCCATGACGATGAAGTGAAAAAAAACATGCAATATACTGTAAGAGTGATAGATGATATAAGAAGAGAAAATTGTACTGTGCTATATTAAAGATGACATTTGTAATATGAGCTCTGGCTTTCACTGATGAGAAGTCCGCAAAATATATGATTTACTGATTCCACCACTATGAGCAGGGGGTTTTTGTTGTAAAATGTCACTTTTCACTGACAGTAAAACCATTTCAGTCTGGCTCTGGAGCCATATAGATGATTTGACCCTGCCTTGTGCGGAAAATCAATTTTTATAAAGAGAGAGGGAGAGAGACACAACTTTTGTTTTGTGTTGTCACTGTTACTTTTGAACAAACTCAGCAGTGAAAAGGCTTATGGCTGTCGCATACACACATTCCTACAGTTTTGTTTCCATAGAAACACTGAGTCTCAGGCAGGCGTGTATTTTAGAGTTACATAAGGCTTTACCAGTAATACGAAATACACACCAATGTGGGTTTTCTCATTTGTCTGAAGCCCTATTTTTAGGAATAATACACACCAACAGTGGAAAGTATAATCATTTCATTTGTTTTTTTATAAGTGTGCTATTTCTGGATGTTTAACTGTTAGCAGGTGAGGCATCCGTCTAACATATTCTTCTACATAAAACACGTGTAAATTTCCATCACAAATCTAACTGTGTGGTGGCCTCGTTGAATGGGGAAGGAACGCAGTTCATTACCACCACAGTGTCTGTTATTCTGTGTGCCATGTGAATGTGGGTGTTGCAGAACAGCTGGTCTTTAGCAACACAATTGTACATATGTGATGCAGCCGTGTCTATAATTATGCAATGGATCAGGCATCAATCCTTGAATAATGTATGGAAATTAAATGTATATTAATGACTGTGATTAAGTCTAGTACCGTTGTTAGTTTTTTGAGGAAGGGTACAGTTGATTAGGCAGCCCACATTAGTGAGGTTTTCTGAGGTTTTTTTGTGAGCTGAGTGGCTCTAGAGGAGGGGAAACAGGTTAAATAGAGGGATTCAGCCCCAGGACTGCAGGCTTCATGGATTTCCAGAGACCAAGGTTTTACAGTAACTCCTACACCATCTGCAGGAACAATAGAGCATTATTAATAGATGTAAGATGAATCTATTTGGGTCTTGTGTATTACTGTAGCAACCCTTCCCCTGAGGCACAATTTCATTTCAGTTGTTCCAACCTTTTTTTTTATCGTGCACCAGTAATGTTGCTATTGACGTTTTAGTCTTGTACTGTATATACAGTATGGAAGTCCAGTTAGCACTGCAGCATTGACTACACTATTCAATAAAACTGGTTTCTGGTGATGATTAAGTAGTTGTTATAAAAGATACCTAAACAGAAAGCATTTCACACCACAGTTCTTTCAGTTTCAGGGCAAGGACAGTAAGCCTGTTGATGATCACATGGTGACATTTTGGCTGAAGGCAGTTTTACAGGCTCACAGTGCAATGAGATTTCCATTCACACTTAACTCTCAATCGCTTTGGCCCTAAAGTTCTCATTAGCTTTGCCCATTTTATTCATTGCAGCACACTTCCATATGCCTATAGGCTTCGGGACTCGGAAGCAATAGTGCAGAATTAATACTCTGAATACCCCAAACGCACTCGATGTTCAGTCTCTTGCACATCTGCGATTGTGTACAGAGCTGTTATCAGTGAATTATTTTATGACCTTGGGAATCAGGCGGAATCACAGATGCCTCTAGTTTTCAATGATGACATCCCTGCAATCGGCAGCGGTGTCTCGCTCTGAATGAGCGCTTCATCTTAGTTTGGACCCAACTGTCGCTGCTAGAACAATATTAAGCTGGCAATTAAAACATGTGATAATAACCGACTGCAGTCGCTGATTTCCTAATGGATTTTAACAAGCCTTAACACAAGTGCTCGCAGTCATTCCTCTATGCTGAGGAGAGCTTTTTGGACTGATATAACTGATTTAGTGTTTGTTTTACATGTAAACTCAATTATAGATCTACTCACGGTAGGAAATTAAATAGATTTTTCAGCAGAATGTTAACTGTGCCAAGATAGATAGTGCTTTGTAAGAGGTGTACTGTGATATAATGCACAGGCAGTTGTGATAGCAGCTGCTGAATAATTGTGATGAGTAATCACTAATAAGCATCCAATAACTTTGGGTGAAAAAAAATGTTGATCATTAATTCAAACCTCATGATTTTTCTAATTGCATTAATTTGTTTCTGAAGACGTGAGGGGAATTTTCAAACAGGGATTTAATTCAGAGTCCCTTGTGAGGGGAAATTTATTCCAAGTGTATCATAATCTGCTATCCTGTGCCGAATTGGCAGAGCGTAGTGAAGGGTACACATACACAAACCCAGAACATGCTAAATAGGACATTTTGTTTTAATTTGTAATCTCTGAATGACAGAATTGAATGCTTTTTCCTCCTCACAAAAGTGCTACACTTATTTTGTTTTTTCTCAAGCTTAACAATGTCATGTCACAGATACTTCATGTAGCGTTTTGTGTTTTGGATTAAACTGAATTCCCTTTATTGCGTAAGAATACTCCTACCATCAAAAGAAATTTTAGGGTGAGTTAGACTCCTGAAGCCTTTGCCTCCAGCCATTCCTCTTGTGGCTCTCCAGCAATTTGATTATCCTAATCCTCTATCTTTTGTAGCAACTAGCCAAATGCAAGGTGCGTCCTGAACTGTTAAGTAGCAAGGGTGATATGGATAGGCTTTTTACTGAAGCCTTCCTCCATCAAATCCATTGAATTTTGGGTTGTTATCTGACATGTGAACGTGCCAAACTTAACTTGTTTTTTCATATTCATGAATTTTGAACCCCTGGTGAACATCCACTGAAAAAACCCAAACTAAATATAATTAAAACTTATATTGACATACATTTATATTAATATTTATATTATTATTATTATTATTATATTATTTATTTATTGTGGGCTTCTTGTGAACAGTTGCCTCACAGTCATTTCGGAATAAATCAGGATATTTATGATTAAATAATTAGTTGTACCTATAAAAAAAACACATGGCAAATAACTTTTAATTATTTTTCATGTTAGGCTGGAAATTGCACATAAACATCACGTTCGGAAATGGAAAATCAATTAAGCCTTTATTTTGGCAGCTGTCTGTACTACAGTGCTGAAAATGAATTCTGGTGAATACCGTATTGTTGATTCATATGGAACAGTTCCAAGCATATAATTAAATCAGGGCTGTGTTGTTTAATACTGGAGTCATGAAACATTTCATCTCACAACATTAGTCCCTACTGTGTTAGTTTGTGGCAAGACGATGACACATAATTTGCATTAAATGGTTAAGTCCTGACATTAATTTGTAGAAATAAATCTCACAATTCAGTTAGTTGATGTCATTTTGTGAATGTTTTTTCTCTTTAACAGGGATGACCTGCCAAGCGAGGACGTCTTACACCGAGGACGAGGTTCTGTGGGGACACCGCTTCTTCCCGGTAATCTCCTTAGAGGAAGGCTTCTTCAAGGTGGACTACTCTCAGTTCCACGCCACATTTGAGGTGCCCACCCCTCCATACAGTGTGAAGGAACAAGAGGAGGCTCTGCTCCTCTCCTCACCCCTCATGGCTCCATCCCTGTGCAACAGCGGGGAGAAGAATAGCTCTCTGGACTGCCTGGAGACCCTGGAGGACAATGACAGCACCACCAAGCTGCCAACCAAGCTCCAGAAGATCACAGGGCGGGACGGTCTGCCCAAGAAGCTACTGAGGATGAGCTCCACCACCTCAGAGATGACTTACAGCTTTGGAGACCTGCCCATGAAGCTGCAGCGAATCAGCTCTGTTCCCGGCGTCTCTGATGATAAGCAGGCTGGTAAGGCCTCCAAGATCAGCACAGAGCCCATCAGTAAGTCAGTGGCAGACTTGCCTCCCAAGCTACAGCGACTGGCTGGGGGAGGAGGAGGCAGGATGGACGGACACCTGCCGCCCAAACTCAGAAAGATGAATTCAGATCGCTTTACATAAAGCAGGCAACATATTTTAACTTATGCCATCCACCTTTATTTCCTTACCTGAAGTCCTTGTACTATTCCTAATTTATTAATGGACAATATTCTTATATTAAAAGAAATGTAGAATATGTGCACAAATACCTTATATGAAGTAGGGTGATGGAATTGAGCACATTTTGTCCCTGGATGTAAGTGTACATGCTATGATGAAAGACCTCTGATTTTTTTTCTTTTCTTTTTTTTCTTTTTTAGGATGATGTACAATTAGCACAATCTGGCATGTAAGAAACAGCGCATGTAGAACAGAATCTCAATAATTTCTGGCATGACATTTATGGATATATTATTTTACAAAAACAATTTCATTAGTGAATTTACTGACAGTGGAAAAATTGCACAAAGCCATATGATTTACGACGTGGAAAACCTACATTACATGATTCTAATTTGTGGTGACAAAAGGCACATACATTTGTTTTGAGTTGATTGCTTTTGTTGTTTAATGTAAAATTGTGGCAATGTTATGTTGATTGCATGCTCCTCTTATTGACTTAGCTATACAAAGGTAATAGACAAAGATGTTTAGCCTTAACTATATTACCTTGTTTCCATTTTCATGTTTGTTCACAGTATTTTTGGTATTTCATATATAGACTATTTTACCATGTGCGATTTTATGACTTTATTAGTTGATCAAATACAGACTATTTTGCTAAATGATGCATTTTACATTTGAAAATGCATCATCTGCATCATACGACCTGTGTGAAATGGGCACAACGCTACGCAATTTTCACTTGCTTATTAAAGTAACACTTAAGTTGAAAGGGTCAATACTTGTACTCGATAAGCACAAAGCAATCATTATATACAACTCTATGATATTAGAAGGCATTTATGGGCATTTTGTCATAAATAAACTGCTTAGGGCAGTAGAGCAGTACTGTGCAATCACTTTGTTTCATTATATAAAAAAAATCTACTTAAACTACTGTAGGCCTGTGTGGGCACACAAGACACTCCATTAGAATTTCAACTTAGGTGTTACTGGTTAGATTTAGAGGTGGGCCTGTAAGGAAATCATAACCTTTATCTTAAGGGCCCATATTCTCCCTCCTCTGTGATGAAAGCAATAATATTATAATGACTATAATCTTTTCATAGCCACAGGGTCTACCACAACCACATATTCATTCTGTTTACTGAATCCATGCCATGAAATCTGGTTTCCTCTAAATGCATCACAAAACATTGTATGATACCTAATCTCTTCAGGAATAAAGATCTAACATAACTGTTTAGCATCCTGCTACTTTGACTAAATGTAATGCATGCATTATCTGTTCAAATTAATAAAATGTTATGAATAATCTTAATACAGGGGGTGGTCAAAGTGATGGAAGACCAACAACACTCTCACTGTAAAAAGCTGGCATGTGTGGGTGCATCTACCACTGAAGTCTGATCATAGCCCAAAGCCAAGAATATTCAAATGACTGTGAACATAAAGATTTTGACTGTTCACTGTTAAGATTAATTCAGCATTTTGTAAAAATGGGCTCATTCACTTTCTTGTTGAGAGTTAGATGAGAAGATCAACACCACTCCCACCTCTGTACGCTAAATATTCAAGCTACATCCAGCAGTCAGTTAGCTTAGCTTAGCATTAAGGTGAAGACAGGTGGAAACAGGTATCCTATCTTATAACTTGTTTGTGTAATCTGCATAAGAACCGATGTGAAGTATAAAACCAACTCATAAACCCCACATTTTTGGACAAATTAAACAAACATGACATGTTAATTAGTACATTTTACAGGTGCTAGTAGGTGGATTTCTTTTTACCTTTAAACAGAGCCAGTCTACTCTTTCTAGCTAGCTGTTTCCACCTGCTTCCAGTGTTTATGCTAAGCTAACTGGCTGCTCTCCTCCTCTAACTCTGGGCAAGAAAGCAAATAAGTATATTTTTCAAAATGTTGAACTGTTCCATTAATGCCAAAAATTTAGAGCAACGACTCTACATAAAAGTCAATTCATACAACAATTTCAGCAGCACCTTACTAACAACATAAATGTCTCCAAGGCACATGCACATGGAGATAGAAAGCCCTGGTAAACACGACGTGCTGGGATGATCCCTCCACACTTCTCTGTTGATTGATACCGAACATGTGCCCTCGACAGATAACTGGACTAAAACCCTGTCAAAAATCTCAGGGGCACAGATGCAAATGATTGTATCTCTTTAGACTCAGTGTTGAATTCTACAGACCTTTTTTTTTTTTTTTTTCAAAACACGAAATATACAACATTCACAGTGGATCACTCATGCTATTTTTGTATGTTTATCTTGCCTTATTGACGACACACACAGGGCTGCAAATTGATGTGATCTATTTCTAAATCTGGACCAAAACTGTGTCAGATAAAGGATCCCACATCGACACGGAGCCAGTGTCACTGTGAGAAGTCTTTTCTTCTGGCACTTTCATTGTTTTGATCATACCCTGTGCAATCACTGCTGCTGTTCATATTTCACAGTACACTCCTTGTCGCTGTCAAACACACTGTGTAAATAATAACTGCATTTCAAGAGGTACCTTAAAGGCCTTGTGGAGATAAAGTCAGTGCCATACCTGTAGGTATCACAGGCAGCTGGGTTAATTCTGTCTTTATCCTGAGATAACCCTTTCTTCTGCATCTCTCGAATAAACTCATGGGATGGATCAGAATATCAAAACTGCTGATGGCATTATCCTCTGACTCGTTGGAGAGGGGGCGCAAATCCCTTTAGGCCACCTTAAATCAGCACTTGCTCTACCAGAAAACACTCATCCTTTATCACAAAGGAGATCTTTACTTTAGATGTCACTTTGTTTTTTTTTTTTTTCCTTTTGTCACAGGAGGAGTGGAGTCTCTCCAGCAGAGCCATTAATGCTTCTCCACAAAAATAGCATTTCAATACTGAAATTATTGACACAAGTGTATTTGAAATACAGTATGTGGGAAGATTGTGGTAGGAGGTGGTTAGAAAGGGGTTATTCAGAGTTTAAAATCTTGTTAGCACTCCAGAAAAAAACAAACTGTTCAGAGATGTTTTGATAATTTCCATTATCAGGTTACTTGAATAATATCTAACACTAACTCAGCCTGTGGCTAAGAAAACAGCTGGCATCGCAAGATAAATGAAACACAATTTTGCACCGAAATGGCAGCATTTTCTATTCCCTTCCATTGGATCAAAATGGTTTCATCTAAAAAGCCTAAAATTAAATCAATTTATGTCCTGAGGAACAGTTTCCCTGGTGATAAATTTGCAAATATAATTCCACTTTTTTTTTTGTTAAAATAGACAAGGACAGTCAACCTTCACTGATCATTCAAGGTTAGTTACATAAGGCATGCTGACTGGTTGTTTGAAGACTTTTCTCACTTCCACATCATTATGTGTCAGCGTGAAGATTGGATGATACATGATGCATCACATATAATGAATGGTGCAACATAAGACTGAACTGTTGGTGATTTGGCATTTTCTTGCAGCATATAAACCTGTTTCATCATGTAATTTTAAAAAGGAAAGAACATGCCTTCGTTCAAGGGTAGGGTGTGCAATAAATCCAATTCCAGGCACTTAAGCAGACACAAAAAGCCTTAATACAGCAACTGAGAATTGGTGTATAGTATTTTTAGCTGTGTGACCTGACAGCCAGTCAGATGGACCATCACTTTGGTCCAATTCGAAATACTGCTGTCTGTACTGGTCAATATCTTGACAACTTTTGAATGGATTGCCATTACATTTGGTACAGATGCCCATGGTGGCCAGAGGATTAATCCTAATGACTCAGGTGATCCCCTGACTTTTCATCTAGCACAAACAATAGGTCAGAGTTTTCACTTATGCCTTGAAATATCTCAACATATACTGATGTAAAGAAAACTTAAAAGGGACATATTATACTTTTTATGATTTTCTGTTATATAAAGTTATGATGTCTGATAGCTATGCTAAACATGGTCAAAGTACAAAAAAGGGTATTGTATGTAGAAATGCTCCTCGCAAGTCAAAAGCCCAGGCCTTAATTTGCTCAGAATGCTTTGTGTTTCTTTCTACCCATAAACGGCCATTTGTTTCACAGCCTTTGTTGTCTCCCAAGGGGCAGCTTCAAAGAGCTAGCCAATCAGAGCAGAGTGGGCTCATTGGGAGTGGGCTTTAGCGAGACAGAAGCTAAATCATCCTGTTTCAGACAGAGGCTGAACTGAAGGGCTGCATAAAGGGTCAGTAAGAGTTAAATGCATTTTTGAACTGTAAATAATGCAAATATATTCTGGTAGAGCTCCAAATTAAACATAAAGATCCATAAATGTGCATAATATGTCCTCTTTAAGTAGCTAATTAGCAAATCTTAGCATGCTAACATGCTAGACTACAATGTGATAACCATATACCATCTAAAAACAGTTTTTCATTGTGAGCATGTTAGCATGCTGACATTAGCATTTAGTTTACAGCCTCATGTAGTTGCTAGCCTGGCTTTAGACACTTATTAACTAAAGCCTTTATTATTTGAGAAAAATGGACATGTTTATGCTGTATCCTACTGATTTGTGAAAAGTCATGTTTTTTGCTTTTAAAAGTTCTTCTTCCCCTCCAAGAGCACAAGTGCTACAGGGGACACCTGTGCTCCTGTTACCATTATCTTCAGTGTTGTCAGATGGGACTGACAAAAAGTAGCCCCAATTATTAGTATAATCAGGCAAACTCAAAACCACAGATACAATAATGACAGATTTATATCAGACATCCTAAAACAAAATAGAGGTCTTTTAGATAATGTTACATTAAAGTTAAATTTTTATTCATATGAACAGATTGTGTTTTATCACAGAACTATGACTGTGAATATGAATAATAATTGAAATAGGGAAAAACTTGCAGCTTAGATGTAATGAACTGAAATGACATTTGGTTTTCATGGTCATCAGTTATCAGTCATTGCGTGTCGAGTTGAGCTTGCTGAGTGTGTGCAGTCAATCTCAATCTTTTCGGATGAGAGGAGAGGCGGATTTATTAGAATATAGCCTGATTTTTTGTCTGTGGAAAGCACCCAAATGATACAAATGTAGCCAATATGATCCCAACCTACTCAAAACTATTTTTACCCACCTAATTAGCAAAAAAAAAAAAAAAAAGTAGCGCAATCCCAATCTGGCAACACTGATTATCTGTGTTTTATCACATATTAAAAATCCAGTAGTTCTACATTATTCAGTCATTTGTCAGTATGAGGCCAGCTGTTCCACACACGAAAGTGCTTTTACAAGTCGATCTCCCTCATATGGTCAGATTAGTCTTAAATCTATCTGAATCTGACTTAAGACTGAATCAACTTTTCAAGGCTCCTGTAGTGATTTCTAATTCATTTTCATTGCAGAGGTTCATGACTCATCAGATCTGGGTGTGATATACTGAGGTTGGCTCAGGAAGCTCAGTGCTTGCTCTACTGTAGCTCAAGGCGATGATGGCGGTGGTTAGACAATACCTGCACCATGAAACAAAAATGAAGGCGTTATTATTGTTTGTTGTTCAACATGCCCTTTACACTATATTGATGCCAAATCACTAGAGAAGGGCACGGCTTCAGAAAAGATTTTCAGTGTACATTGATATGCTTGCTAAATTAAATATTAACCAGTAATGTGATTTGTTTTATACAACCAACTAGCCATTCCCTTTCAGTATAATCTTACAAATTGTGATTTTTATTATTAATTTGCTTTTTTTTCCCTGAATTGTTAATATTGTGTGATTCTGTGACATTTTCTTTTGGTTAAAAGTTTGCAGTCCATTACAGATCCCCGAAGATTAGTACCGCCCTACGACAGAGCAAACTGAACAAAAGACGAAACTGACAGAGAGATGAGAGAAGTGCATTACAAACAGCAGAGGAGACCCAAATTGGTGCGTGGGATGAATAATGCATTTGTCTCAATCCTTCCAATCCTGTAAGTTTGCGAAATGACAGTGATCAAAGTTGAGTCTGGAAAGGATGGTATTAAGGAGGAGGAGGAGGGGGGGAGGGATTAAAATGGTTGAGAGACTGTAAAAGCGAACACCAGAGGGGGAGAGAGGATATTTCTGTCTCTTGTCAGATTCTGTCATGACTTGTTTTACATTTACACTTTCCCTCTTTATCCCTTAGCTCCTATCCTGGCAATACAAATAGGTTTGATAATTCAGTGTGGAAACAGCTGCCACATCCTAACGCAACTACTACGGAGACGGCGCACTGCTGTGTTTCGCATCCTTACATTTACACAGGGATCAATCCCTGCATTTTTACACATATTTTCTGCAGTGTATTGGTAGAAGTTTGCATTATTTATGGTAACACAAAAGGTGGAGAGGACAAGTGATGCTAAAAATCCATCGTGTTTGTCTTTGGATGGCAGATTTGGATCTCTCCAGCTGCTTTAAAAATCCACGTAATCACAGACACACAAACACTTCCCCGCATACTTTTACATCCACACACCCACACATACACACACACACACACACAAAGCCACAACAGATGCCTTGTCTCTGGTGTATTGTATTTGTAAGATAGGGCTGGTGTGGGCGTCTGCAAAACAGCTCATTTTGCACCTGAGTCAAAATCTATCTGTGCTTTAGTCGCCAACAGCGCAGGGAAAAAGGAGCTGAGGAGGACACATCACACCGAGCCCACTCTCTGTAGAATACTGAGCCCATGTTCGCTTTATCATCTCCCTTCCATTTCATGTTTGCTTTAAGATCAGTAAGCAACTGATGCCCTCCTTTGCCAAAAATATTGCATGGAGAGCACAGGGAGCACAGGATCTATATTTTTCCAGCCATGGGAAGCCACTGCACGAATGATCCTCAGCAGACAATGATTTGAAACCTAGTAGTGTAGTAATTTGCCACTGAAGAATGATTTATTCTTTAATTTTATATCTTGCGTGTGTTTGGTATGTAATGATTTTGATTTTCTGTGCCTTTGAACAAGACAAAAAAAGATTTAAAAAAGATTTTAGGTGCATGGAAATATAGTAAAATCCTTAAATATCAGTCTTAATGGATTACACCATGATTTAAACTCACTGAGGTGAGCAAAAACCATGCTTATTTACAAGAAATGTTTCTGTGAGCCACAGTGAACGTTCATAAATCATACCACCTTTTGTTCATCCATGTGGTGGATGTATGCTTGAGGAAAATGACTCTGCATACTTGAAGGGCATCAAATAATTGTGGTGCTTCAGGCAGAGCCAGTAGGACTGAAATAAAACAAGAGCTCTCTCACAATCCATGCCTGCTAAAAATAAGCCTGTTCAGACGAGGGTGGTGGATTCTCGACTGCATCCTCAGCTCTGCGGCCGTGGAGGCAACTGTTTTGATAAGTGTGGAGTTACAGTATAGGAAAAGAGATTGTACCCAACTGTGCGCTTCTGTTCCTCTGCAAGCGTGACATACAGAACATGAAGTCTTTTGATCTAGCATACGATAAGAGGACGATGTGCCACCCAGCCATCCGTACCCATCCTACATGTGTGAAAATCATGCTTGTGTTTCTCTTGAAAAGGATCCAAACTACATGACGAAACCGAGTAAACTGCACACAAGCTTACTGATGTGGATACTAGTATTTAAGATAAGTATTCAAATACTTCTATCTGCAAATTAGCAATTAATGACGCGTTTTAAATACTTCATAATGAGGGTTTCCCCCTGAAGCGCTTGTTACCTAGCAACTGCAACCACAATACGCTGCATCCGGATGTTGCCAGGACTTAACATGTTTTAATTTAAATGTAGATTTATTATGCGTACCGTATGTTTCGTATAAGAAGGAGGTTTTGATGCATGATTACTTTTTGCAGTTGTAATAAAATCCACAGCAGATTCATGGATGGTTTCACTTGGCTGGGTGAAGTCTCTGTCCCACTGGTGGTCATCCTCTTCATCAGTGTCTTTCGCTGCCATTTCAGTGTCTGCTGTAGCAGTGGGATGAATATTTCAAGAGTCTGCAATGTGTTCCAGTTGTTACTGTGGTTGTAAACAGTGTTGGACTCTTCCCCAGGTAGTCAGGTGTTTACATGCTGCCAAAAAACAGTGTTCACTATACACAAACACACCTGCTAGTATGCCATTACAACAGAATTCTGGCATCCTTAACTGTTTCTTTCACTTATTTCTACTCAGTTCTTAGTAGATGTTTTTCATGCAGTTGATTAGTCTTATGTGTACTGCTAGTGCATCATTGTTGTTAAGCAACCAAACCAATAAATAATGATAAAAGCCATATTTTTGTGTTTCTTCAGATTCATTTTTCAAAGCAGATGCTGCAGAGCAGTAGTAACGGATGGATAATGCCAGTCAGCCAGTAAACTGTGATGGTGGATAGCCATGTGCTTAGGCTGTATGGATTTGCTAGACAGAGCTCCACGTGTAATTCGTAATGCACTTCACCCACATGCATTTTTGATGCTACTGTATAGAAAAACAGAGCAGGCTTACAGCCTCCACTTTCCCTCACCACAGGAGTCAAACCTCCCATCGGTGTTCAGCCTCAGGGAGCTGATTGGACTAAATGTTGCAGAGCACTGTTTTCTCTCTCTCTCTCCGTCTTCCTTTTTGTCGGGGTCATGTAAGCACAGAAGAGCTTAATTTTCTTCCCCTGTTGTTGTTTTGAAGGACTGGTGAGATCAATAGGTGACAGTAGCTAGGACAATGAAGATAAAGATAAGCTGAGGAGGGTAAGGTCACTTTCAACACAATGTTCCTTTACGTGTGAGGTTTTTCAAAAGGAAACTTGTTTCAAATAATTCACCAATGTGTTTTAATCTAAGCAGCTGACTTAATGACTATTGTATCGCTTAAACACATCAATAGGTTCCTGATTAAATAGACTAATTATAGCTTTTCCAGAGTAGATTTGAAGAGCACCTCACATAAAGAATTGAAAAAGAATACTTCATCTGTTTTTATACATCTGAATGACCTGGCGGCCTGACTATTAGAAACAAAAATTCTTATGAAAAGTGCAGCTGTACAAAAATAACACCTAATTGGTTTGCTCAAACTAACATTTGACCCATCTTTCTTTTCCCCGTCTTTGCCTTGTTTCATTATTAGAGCGTTATACTGATGGAGAAACAATTCTAATTGGGATAAAAATGGGGAGTAGACTTCCTGGAGGCAATGAAGTCGAACGTGGGTGAGTGTGATAGCTTTCACAGCATTGTGTTTGAAGGCTATATTCAATTATGGGCTACTTGTCAGATGGAATAAATCATTCAACAACTGTAATGCATAATGCAGTCAAACAAAACTTTTACTGCGAAAAAATATTCCCTCGCCACAGAGCTAATGGCCACGGTGGTTTGGTCGGGGTTGACTTTTCAGCAAATGTCACAGCCTATCATCATGTAGCAAAGAAGAAAAAGTAAACAGTAAGCTTCCCAAACAAAATAAGACTTGAACAACAGGCTCTTAGACGGAGTTAGTGCTGATATTTGCCAGTGATTGGGCTCACAGATAGACATCTACTAAATTGTAATTTATGGACAGCAGTGAACTCGTCAAAACAAAATGATGACAGTTCGAGGTCGCACCCTGATTTGTGAGTGTCAATTGGAGTGACATAAACCGATGCCCTTCTTGAACCTGTGAGCTAATGTAAGAAAAACAAATCTTTGACCCAATACACAATAATATACACATGCTTGACCATGTCTTTGACTCTATGAAAAAGTTAAATATGTTTCTGAAGACATTAACCTCACTTTGCACAGAAAAACAGTTAAGGCATCTTACTTTTCTTTTGAAATAGATTATTCCCAGAGTACTTCCAGGAACAAAATGCTCTGCCACCTCTTATTTAAACTGACAGGTAGGTCTGAGGGCAACTGTCCCCTCAAGGACAAACATTCGCTATCACAACCTGAAAAGCTAAGCTGCTGTAAAAGCAGAATGTCACACACACAACAACAGCTTGTTTACAAAGGTAAACCAGAGATCATCACTGTGAGGTGAATGTGAACTAAAGCGATTAGAATTAAGAACATGCTTGGGGCTGTTGTTTTCTTTTATGGTTTTCACTCTTTTACATTTTTTTTTTGCATTTTAGATTTGTCTAGAATATGTTATTACAACATTTGTGACATCTAGACAAGGAAAAAAGAGGATTTAAATGTACAAACTTCACTAAACAACAAGTTGGAAGTTTTCAAAGCTACTGCTGACGTTGCTGTGTCATCAGTTGGGGTAATTATTCATTCTGGCTCAGCTCAAAATATGCTTACCATCTGTTTAATTTTTTTTTCCAGTACCCAGCTCACAGCTCATGTTTAATGTATCTGTGCTAATGGCATCATCTACGTACAGTACAATGGCCATCTCCACATCAGTGAAAGCAATGAAGGAGGGAGACCTTGTTTGTATGAATGCCTTCTAAACAACCTTTTATCTGAATCATTTGCTCCATTGCTTCTAAAATTGACAATGACCATGAATAATGGTCCTATGAAATAGATTACATGAATTAAGAGCCATTACGTCTTCACTTCTTTGTCATCAAAATAGTACATTTAGCAAACATATCAGTAATTTGACCATACCGCAGCAGTATTTATGATCTATTTAAATCCTCTGCAAGGGAGGTCAAGTGTGACTCACTCTAATATGATTATCCCCCTGAGTAATATATGAGGGACATGCGGAAGTGGAGTATGTAAAGGGCCTTTCAGGCACATTTGCTCATACATATGATCATACAGTATGAATACGATATATAAAACATGCACATCAACAAGTACACCCCCGCACGTACAATCTACTGGATGCACAAAGTACATGTTCACATACATATTTTATGATCGCTAATCAAACATTCAACAGAATTTCACAAATAAGCTGTCTCAAGAAGCAGCTTGTGTACTGTAGGTTTCTGAACCTCCTCTCTCTGACCTTCCTCTGATGAGGTATAAATTATCACCATATAAGGAAAAGGCTTTCAACAGAAGGATTAAAATTTTAAGTCTTTAAGGCCTGTCACCCCACGAACTGTGTGAACTAAAGATAAACCAAATCAAGAGGAGGAAGCCAAACACAAGGCTTCAACAGAGTTAGCATTTAGCATTACCTGCCATCTCATTTAAACTGTAGCGCTGCAACAAATGTTTAGTTTCATTATCGAACAATCAAGTTTTTTTTATTATATATATATATATATATATATATATATATATATATATATATATATATACATATACAGTATATTGCCCAGCACTCTTTTAAATCCTTGTTTTGCCCAAACAACACTTTAAAATCCAAAGATTGATTTTTATTTACATGCCTGGTTCAATTCCTGCTGCAGACCTTTGTTGCATCTCATTCTGTTCTCTCCTCCTGTTTATTGTCTGTCTCTTCACCCTTAATTAAGGATAAAATGCCAAAAATAAAAACAATCTTAAAAAAATAAAAGCAATTCCTTCAATTTATGAAGAATGTTTGGCATTTTTGCTTGCTAAATGACTGAAATGATTATCAAAATTGTTGCCAATTAATTTTCTGTCAGTCTACTAATCAATTCATTGACTAATCATTTCAGCTCCAATTATATGTTCTTTTGCTTTTGTTGTTATTGGAATAATAAACTATAAATGCTTGTATAAGATAATGTCTAGTAACTATGGTACTTTAAATATTTGCAATTCTTGGGTAACAAATGCATAAAATATTCTCTATCTCCAAATACTCAGCAGGAGGAATTTCAAATGCACTCTATGATGTGCCATGGCAATCTTTCAATTTATCATCTAATGATAGTCCACTCTCATCAAAACATATTTGAATATGTGTATTTTCATTTGTGATCTGCTGCCGAGAAATGTTGGCTTTGGACGAGCAGCCTGTAGGGGCCACATCAAATGGCTCTGGCTTTGAGGAAGATGAGAGAGTAGCATCGTCTTAATCTTTTGCTCCCAGAAAGGGCCTTCACTTCTACCTTTAATCACCTCGCTGCGAATTCTCACTGCTGACTCACACTTCCTCATTTCATTTTATCCTTGCCCAAAGAGAACCACATGGCCTTGAAAGTAACCACAGTGGACAGCTGAGGTGGCTCATTAACACCAGACATGTCCAGGTCTAGGAAACGTGCCTCTTAATGGCTTAATTAAGACATCCTGCAGGGTTGCACTGCAAAGTATATGCTGCACATCTACAACATATCTCATTTTCAAATTCTCTTAATCTGATCATGTGAATAACACAACAAACAATACCCAGTTGTTGCTGCGTGAACATTCATTAAAAGGAAATGCATTTTGTGAATATTTGAGTGAAAAGATTTACTAATGCTTGAAGCCATATGCCCAGCCATTAGTCACAGGATTTCACAATCCTTGTAAAACTGTGGCTCCAAATGCAATGTCGAGGGGGGGCAAACAAATTAAATATAGGCATAGATTTGAAGAGAATCTTATCACAGTGGGGTAATATCAGTGTCACTTTTCTTCCCCGCAGTCACTGACGCTAAAGAGCGATTAAGCATGCGAGATGACTGTCGATTTAAAGGGGGGAAAAAACTCCACTGCACTCAGTTAACATCTTTTATTACTTAATGAAATGGCATATTCTCATACAGACAGCAAGTAATGTGCTGTGCTACCAATACTAGGATAAAGAAGAATCTTTCTTTTTTTTTCAAATACTACAAACTTGTGTGTTACATTTAAATAAATATGCCTAGATTAATTCAGTGGGGCTTCTGGCAGCGGCCTCAGCACTATCCAGCAGGGGAGTCACAAGAGGACTGCAACAGACTGTCAGTCTGCTGTGAAGTCAGCCAGATGGGAGACAACATCTTTTTCACCTCCGGGAAAAGCACTGGACAGAAACAGGTGAAGAGAGAGAGAGAGACAGAGAATGAAAAAAAAACAACTGAAACAGAATTAGAGTAGCTAACTCTGGGTCTGACACAAAAGATGTTGGATGCAGCAGTCAAGCGGCAATCCCGGGTCTAGGTTAAAAAAGGAACTTGAATGTGAGACACGAATAAAACAGACATGTGAAGCAAGGTGAACATGATGCAGGAAAACATTCATAAGAAGCTTCGTGCTACATGCTGAGAAGCTGTAGACCATAATGTTTATACATGTTGAGTTGGTTAGAGACTGTAACAGCTGAGATGACAGACCCCCTGATGTATATATTTGTGCAAGGAGGGACGGGTCAAAGCATTTTGAATAACAGTGGTAGGAATCCAAATGCATCACCCAGGATAAAGATAAGGTGATGGAGGTGAGGAGGTTGGAAAATAGAACAACCAAAAAAAAAACACATACAGGGCATATACATACTGCAATTCCATGCCAAGACCAAAGCTTTGAGGTCTATACACCAACCCACATGCAAACAGATTCCCTGCAACGGTGATTCAGAGATATCTCAGTCTCAATTTCACGAGGCAGCAGGAGTCATGATCTCCTGTCCTGGAGAATATATACTGTCTGTCACAGCCACATGATGAGGAGCCTTTATATGGGCCATAAATTCCGCAGCTGGACTCAGGCAACAACAATACATATAATGCCAGGATTCATCACCTGCAAACAGATAAACTTTCTCAATTCTGACTGCCCTTAGCTCACTGCTTCCTAATGCACTCCTGCTTTTTATAGACTGTGCTTTTGTGAAGCTGTTATCCTGGACAATTGCATTTAGTTATTAGTTGAAACGTACAGCACTTCTCTACCAGAATATACCTGATTGAGGCTAGAGTGTAGATGCATTGTGTAACACCGGGATGTATGCGCTCAGAAGGCTTTGTCATGACAACGAGGTCCCTCGGTGAAATTATCCTCACTTATTAAAACTGTCTATCAGGCATGCGGTACAGTTAATGAAATTGCCCAGGTTAAAGCCATTCTTCAGCAGAACACTGGTATCATTCTAGGGTAATTCATTCAGAGCAATGAACATTGGTCAGCATTTTCTCTTATTGTATGAATTAGACTCCTTATATTCTTGCATCGTGTTAATTATCTTGTCATAGAGAGGCATGCAAGGAAAAGCCCTGCTGTAAACTACCTTCTATGAATCTACTGATCACATACATACGTTATATACATTGAAAGAACTGCAGCAAGAAATGCAAACGTTTCAAATGCACCATAAATCTTTTAACAAAGCTTACATGGAAATAGCAAAGCAGATTATTAAAGGCACCCATGAGATGGGGAAGTACTGTACAGTACATTCAAGAGGCGTTGCTAGGAAACGCTACTGCTGGGTGAGTCAATGAGCAATCCACAGGCTCTGAGAGGAGCTACAATAGAACAGACAGCCTAGCAGCCACACAATAATCTCAGTCCACATGGTCGTTGCAATTATGTTAATTAATATCATCCTTACAGCCACTCCAATGAAAAACATGGTATTTTGCTCACATGCCCACGCCACCTATCTAAATCAGAAAAACTGCAGTCTGAGAACAGGTTTCTAAAGTGAAGCAGAGCTCCAGCGAGAGCAGAGCTGAGAGATTTAAACCAATGTGATCATACAGAGGAGGAAAGTTCATGGGAAGGGAAAGACAGAGGTTGTCACACTCTGAGAGAAAATGTGAGGATGTGTGTGTGTCACATCAATGGATGTGCAGTAAAGGTCAGAGAATTGTCACGTTTGGTAAAACGCTGACCTCTGTTCTCCTCGTTGTCACTTTATAAGCAATATATAAATCTCAGCACCCCTTTGATGGTCACTGTGTGTTGGAGAAAACATGATGCTTCATAATTGTTGTGTGCTCAAAATAGCTAAGTCATATCACGCAGATATGCACACATATGATAATACACAGGCCAACACACACATGCACACACACCAAGTAGTGCAGATAATGAGTCACCTGTAATGAGACACAGCTCTCCTGTCAGACCAGCTCTGTCAGGTGCAGACAATTTTCCATTTTGATGTGTGGCGCAGGCAACCTTGCTCCGTAGGGGTTGTGAGAAAGCATTTCTCTTTCCTGCTTAATCCCCCATGCTGTTCATACTGTATACCTGCCACTGATCCCAAAATCAAGGAGAAATAATTCAGATTACACTGAGTTTAACATCATTGTGCATTGCAGTTCATATTAACAACATATGTTTTTGTCATATACACCTAATGCATTGTGTTCAGCATACTGTATATTTCATGGGGCCTTACTTTTCACTTGAAATATAATCCTTTTTTTTCAATGCAGGTGGGAAAGAAAAACATTGACTTTTCAAGTTTAAATACAGTGTAGGTTAAAAAGCAACCAAGCAAAAGAGGCAATAGTAATAATCAATACTGAAGCAAATGTTTGTGGGCGTGAGCAGAATAGTTTAGCAAATAATTCAAATTCTTTAGATAATTGCAGTGTAAATCTAACCAGCTGTCTTCACATGATTTCTTCACATGAAATATTAGATTAAATATTAGGAAGGTTTAATGTAATCTTTAGGGACACCAAATAGATGTCTATATATTTCTATGGTTCCTCTATATATCTATGTGTTTTATACGCTGTTTTTCTATGACACTGTACAAAAATACTTCTTTTCCTGCTTTCGGAATCATTTATAATGAGACCATCTTGACACTTTTATTTACCTTCACAGATATTTCCTAGCAAATGGGATTATCTCAATCTGTCTTTTCAAAGTCTATTCCTCTGTGATCGAATAATATCAAATAATCCGTGAGCACAATCAAGGCACTCGGTATGTTTACAATTGATGCTTTTCCTAAAACCGAGAACCTATAGCATGTATAACAAGAAAGGGAATGCAAGGTAATCCTTCGGTACACCAAGAACCGAAGGAGGCAAAGTGGCTGCAGGATGTAAGCCTGTTAGCACCATGTATCTTCATTTAAAATGACAATAGTGGGTTTGTTCAATATTAATGCCAGGTACATGAAGCAAACCACCCAGGCTTTACAGAATTAGGAGGTATCACAAGAAAAAGAGGCTATTTAAGACATGTCAAATGTTATACATCACCAAAACCACATGCAGACATCTCTTGCCTTGATGGGTTTTGCATCAGAATAAATTAACATGAACATTATTCCGTAATCTATTGATTTTAATTTCATAATCTTCACAGGAAATATTACTGTATTAATTATCATAATAATAAAATGCTAATTTGCTGCGATAACATGTGTCAACCATGCTCCCCACCAACTGTATTCACTGGTTCTTTATGCTGTTGACAGCTTTTCTCCCTTGCTGTGCAGTCGAGTCATTATATAAACATGTCACCCATTGCTACTGAAACTTGCATTCGTGATACCACATTATGACAATATTATGCAACAAGTGCACAGCATGAAAAAATGGAAACTATCTTTAACTTGTTGATATCAGTCATGCTGAGTGTTGTCTCAGTTATGCTGACTTGAGAACATTCTGATTTGACTGTAGGTTTAACTACCATATTGTAAGGACAATAGTGCCATCTAGTGCACAGAGGGAGAAATGTCAACATCATTACACAGCTGAACTATAGCACCGCTTTTGTATTATTCTCTTTAGTCTCTTGATGGAAGCTTTCATGATGGGAACATTACTGGCAGTATGACTTCATCTATAGCCCCAATGTTAACCTTTCTTTATCAAAAGAAATCTAGATTGGTGAAAGCAACATATACACATACACACACATACACACACACACACACACACACACAGACACACACACAGGTGTTTGCATCCCTCTTCCTTTTCTCATCTCCCTTGGGGCTTGAGGCATTTCAGTTGGAGACGCCCAGCTGGTGACCTCAGCATGATGTTCCTGCAGTCCTCCAGAGTCTCTTCCCATGTCTCACTCTCCCCAGCCACTTTCATCTTGAAGTATAAGAGTGCTCATGCAACCAGCAGTCCGTGTTGGCTTCAAACCATATGTCACTATTCATCATTTGTCTCATCGTGAATCCGAATGGGTTGTTGTATGACTGACAGCACTCTGACTCACACTGACCACATAAAGATGACAAGGTGGCTAGGTTCTCTGTAAAGATCAGTGCATAACTTGTTGTTGCTGTCATTCACTTTTTTTTTTTTTTTTTAAAATCAAAATCACACAAAGGCATTACATGGTTGTGGCAAGCAAGTGTTCACTTTCCTCAGATCTAGTAGGTTTCAAATTCTGCATCAATTGTCTTTAAGTCAGAAATTTTGATTTGCGCCATTTTGAGACAGGATCCTGGTCTTGTCCACTCAGCATTTTAATATTCAAAACTTAATTACAGTAATATAATCACTTTCCTTTATCAGATTGTTGAACATTTACTGTAAGAAGTGTTAGTCTGACAACTCACTGGGCATATGCACAACACACATCAACATATGGCTCCTCCACAATAAATATTTATAACCAAATAAGTGGCACTTGTCAATCACCACCTTAGTCATCATTCCCTTATATCCTGTGTTCACAGCTCCAGCTCACCTCTTTGCTGGGCACCTGTGGTGGTTTGGGGACTAGGTCCATACTAAAAGAAGTGAACAAAGGGACAGCCCTTTGCTCACTTCTTTCTCTACCTCTTCCCTGTTGTAGAAACAGTCTTACAGTGTCTGATACACTGTATCCAGATGGTTTTGGCACCACTGAAACCACTGTGTTGCCATAGGAGTTTTGTGATGGCAGTTGTGTGAAAAATCCTGCAGTATTTTTCATAACGAAATCAAGCCTAGTAATTACTGACGCAGGCAAAAAATGTTCTAGTGGACCTCAAACCATGGCCTGTGGGAGGATTCTAGAGTTGGGGTGGACCATCTCCAAGCGTTACTGTAACTATTCAGACATTCCTGTTGTACTTGTGTACACTTGACAAGATTTTATAGTAACAAACAGCTGAACACGATGCAGGACTGAACACTGCTGTTTCATAGTTGTTCCATTTGTCGTGCCTACGTGTGTATTTGTTTTAACATGTCCCTAGATGTGCTGTAATGTGAATAAAATGGTTTACTTTTTGATGAAGGATAAAAAGAAATGAATTTACTTTGCAAAATATATGCTAGCAATGTGGCTTTAGGAGCATCATGAAAAACATGCAAAACTATAGTTAAATGTCTCCAAAACTCTTATTTGGTTTTGGAATAAAATTTGTTATGGACATTTTTTTTATTTTCAGAGGAGAGAGGAATTCAAGTGCTCTGACTTTTCCTCCGTGCCACCATATGGTTACATTTTCAGTTTTTCCACCACCTTGGCTCTTCATAAGAAAGTAAAAAAGTTAACACTCATGAATGATAATCATTGTCTTGAGGAATCCTAATGCTAATGTCAACTTTGTGCACAAGTTATGTCAAAACCTGCTACTACTTTGACACTGAACAGATTACCATGATATCATCTGAACAAAATCATGCTCCCAAAGGATGAATCATTTTGATCTAGGCTTGACCTTTTATGTTGTAAGACCAATAGGCTGTTGGCCTACTAAGATTACTCATTTGAGATTACGCATTTAGGTACATGATCTGTACCTAATGTAAATAATGAATTTGTGAACCAGGTGGGTTGTTTAAATGCCTCTCACCACTGGGAGAGATTAAACTGGGTATAAAATGTAAAGAAGATGATCATCTGCATATAGGGATAGTTGATGGGCAGTCCCATCCTGTTAATGACCTTGAAACCCTTCTCTTTTATTAACAATAACATATAAAAGGGGGTATAGGGGGCAATCCAGTATGGAACGCATCTTGAGGACTTTATCCCAGATATGAAATCAGAACTCTGTCATGTTATTCTGAGTTGCTCATAAAGTCTTATTTTGATACTACCCTGACCCTTTCACTATAGTACAGGTTGCCAAATAGCATTCTGTGGGATAAATTCAACAAGTACTCCTTAAACATCAACATACATTGTTGGTCTCTGCACTCCACAACATACAAGCATTTTCTGATTTGACACCATTATTGGCAGAATGACTTAATTTGACAGTGCCTTAGAAAACCATTCATCCAACAAATCCAACAAATCACTATAGAAAAATAAATGTTTTATGATGTGACCAAACTATGGTTAATGTTTGGACGGTTTTGGCACAAAAACTACTATCTTAGGTTAAGGCAAAGATCATGGTTTGAGTTAAAATTACTACTTTGTTAAGGTTAAGGGACCTTCATTGTCATTGTTACAAAATTTACCAAGTGGTTAAGATAAGGGGATGATTGTGACCGTTGTTCATAGAATTGTAATTCTTCCATATATACATGTGATGCATTAAAAGTTATAGATAATATTATGTAACAAATTTTAAAAATTGATTTTCTATTATTTTTCTAACCTAAGTCAAGATGCCAAGATGGTATTTGCGATTCAATTAGATGCTAGTAAATTCAATGAAGACCATGGAAACAACTAATCCACATGGCGCAGGTTGCTACTGCAAAACATAAACATGGCAGTATAAATGTAACAGAGAAATAGCACAGCGATTAACTGTTTGTTGTCTGACTAGATGATCTCTTAACAACCAGAACTGAAAATACAACAGCCAACTAACACAGCTTCGAGTTCAATCCAACATGAAAATTTTGTGCTGAACACTGACACAGTATCAATAACCTAAGTATAATAATACTAATTCCAGTGAAATTTACTGTTGTAGTTGCTGTTAGTATCTGTTTATGACAATAAAATACATTTATTTTTCAACTGCACAGTGTCCTGCTCAGTAAAGGTATCCTTATCAAAAATGTTTTTTTTTTAATTTAATTAGTTTCTGTTAAGAAATTCATATCAACCAACACTTGATTGATTGATTTATTTATGTATTGACTGGGACAGTGTGCTATTTGAAACATGAGACATGCACTGCACCAGAGTTAGCTTGAAGCTAGTTTGCATCTGTAGTCCCCAGATGAGATGTTGAGACATTTTAATACAGAAAGTGTATGAAACCCATGACCAAAATAGTCATACATTTTGTCATTGTGTTACTTTTGGATGGAATTATAGTGAAAATAAATTATTTCCCTTTTTGCTGGGGAGCCCCTGGAACACCCTCAAGGACCCCTGGAGGTCCCCAGACCCGACTTTGACAACCACTGCAGTATCGATCAGGCTCTAAACATAGATATCAGTTGGGATGAAAGTTACTGAACTTTCTGAAGATAAAACAACGAAAACAAAGAACACAGAAACAGAAGGCTATTTAATGTCATACTGTGTGTTTTGTGAAGGTAAAACTTCAGGTGCATCAACTCTGTTTTCCATGTATGTATATAACATTTTTTTAAAATATTTATTTGTCTTGTACTTTCTTACTTTGGCAATTCTGTTTCCAAAATGTAATGCTTATAAAATGCAAATTGAACAGCGTGCATTATACATTCATAATTTTATATCCACTTTTGACTTCCCCTGCCTTGAAGGTCTGATAAAACTAAGTGATCATATACAAAATGAAAGACCACAATATTTCTGACTTATTAATACTGACAATATACATTTTGAATCTGAACAATGTCTGAACTGAACTGTTTTATACCAACTTCTTTTAATCTAACTTTTATAACAAGTTTTGTTTTTGTTTTCAAGTTTACCATAGCCTATAGACGGTGCTGAAGTTAGTTTCCAATTCACAGCTTCTGATTCGGGACTAAGGAGAAAGATAAGGGAAAGATAAATAATCATATTTAGCAACTGAGCGATTTATCACGACTATACTTAAAATCGTCAAATCTGCACCAGATTACCACACATTTCTCCATTCCCTATTTCTGTGTTTTGCATCTTCAGGTTAGGCTAACCCATTGTTGCTAACTTTGCTCACCCCCTTCACTTTTCCAGCAGTTGGGGAAACAACAGACATGAGTTTTCTTGGTCTTGACAAGCTGCAGCATTTCTAAACTGACACACAGTGTGTACTGCACATTTACTGCCAGGCGGACAACTTACTGCTAACCATTTCCTCCGCTCTGCTTGCATTCACTGTCACTTTTCTGTCGCTTGCACTCTCACTCTGTATTCGCAAACGTTACACACTACCTTATTCCTTAAAAGGAGCGACACTACCAAGAGTTTCCTAGGCAACAACATAGACGTTGACTCATGTTTCCCAAACATTATTGATTTCCAAATGAATGGATATTTGGCGTAATTTTTAGCATTACATTTTATTTTTATTTGGCCCTATGGAGGTTCAGTCATGGTCAATAATTAACAATTTCAATGTTGGTGAGCATTTCTTGAATACTTTTTTGTATATCTTGTATGTGTTTTAGAAGATGATCAAGGAGGTGTGCCACCTACTGGTATCATTGTTGTTCGGCTGGGTCTCAACATTGCAACAGATCAAAATCAATGTTCAGTAATCAGCAGCCCACCACCACAGGCCACGCCAACCCATTTAAGCTTTAATTTTGCAGGCTTGCAACTGTCTTGTAGTCCAATACTGTACAATATTTAATGACAGTGACCTGTGAAAATATAACACTGTGCCACATGCATGCACCATTCTGCATACAGACTTCACTATTTGATGCAAGACGGATACCTTCTATATGAAATGTATTGAAGGCGATTTTTTACAGTCAAAATGTAACCAAATAGAAAATTCTCTTAACATTAATAATTAACTTAAAATAAATATAATTTAAATATACATTAACCTCTCCAATTAAAATAAATGAACATAATCATCTATAGAATGATATGATAAACAAAAGAATAAAACCCCTGCAATTATGCCAACTGACTTGACTCTTGTCTGTCTTTCGTTTCGGTTTTGGAAGCCATATTTTCATTTAGGAAATTGAGACATGAAGAACAACCATGGATGTATAAAGAGAACCACCAGCTCTTTTCTTTCTTTCTTTTTTTTTTTACTAGCAATTTACTACTAGCAATTACCTTTCGCGCCTGTTTTGAGAGGGCGACCGAACCATTTCATGTAAATAGAGAGGGGGGTTAGGCAATACTCTCTGGATGTTAACATGGTGCCAAAACCAGAAAAGAAACCCTCAATTTTATCCGTATATTGTAAATAAAACGATTACTGGTGATAGATTAATAATTAATTATTAATAATAATAATTTAATATTGAAATGTACAAACTGACCTAATGCTTTATTCATTTTCGGCCTCTGTTAATCACAGGCCCATAGCATTGTCCTAGCTCCGCTGCCTGACCCAGCTCCACCCTCTCGTCCCAAAACACGCTCCAAACTCGAGGCTTCAAAACGGTTGTACACAAACCAACGACCGTAGACTGTGTAAAAATACGACGACACGGTGTCCATACTTTTCACGGTCTATGAATTTAACCCAACCAAGGCAACAACCACAACTACCCATTCAGAGACAGAGAAGGGTTTAGCCATCCTAGGAAAAAAATGGCCTAGTGCCAAGCCCTTCAGAGTGGAGTTGTGTTCAAAACAGTGGTGAGTGTTGTAAAACGACAGTTTGGCTTGTCTTTGAGAGGAAATGATTAGCGCTAAAGTGAGAAGGAGTAACGATTGGCTAGTTAGCATTGTAACCATGGTAGTAACGTCAGAGGCGAATATCGCCATGACTACAGCTGCAGTGCAAACTCTAAAGGTAGCCAGCTAACGTTAGCTAACTTTAAAGTGAAATGAATTTGCTAACTATTTTATGTTTTAGGAACAATTTACAGCAATTTTGATGGGATATAACTGGTGGTTTTCAACGTGTTCAAAAACGTAAAAAAACGTTGTTTTTTTTTTTTAAGAATGTGAATGAAAGTTGTCCCCCCCCCCCTTCAAACTAGAGTATGGTCAAGCCATACTCTAGTTTGAAGGTTATAGCTTGTCTGGTGTTTTTAGTAGTCTACAAAATGTCTAGAAAGTGTGTTGAGTGACTGGTTGTGGATACCAAGATGCTCACAGAGGAAGCTTTTATTTATATGTATTGTCTTACATTTATTTAAAGGTTTCATTCCATATTAATTGCCTATTTTATTGGTCCTGTTTTAAGGTGAATCACTTAAGGTAAACTATCTTTACATTTAATTTTAGTGTCTATGTGTGCTCCTGAATTACACTACTGTTATATTTGAATAGATTGAAATAGAAAGATATGTTTGTGTGTCTTTTCTGTGTTGTCTGCTATGACCTGCCTGACTTGTGCCAACAGCATGGGGGTCCCTTAGACTGGATCAGCCCCAGTTTGTGTGTTTCATGTATCAGCATAGATTTGTGTTACAGAGGTAACCATCAGTTTCTCTGAAAGATAAACTGGCAATGTTTGAAAAACCCAGAAGGTCATTTAAGTTGTTCAATTAAGTTCAGTTGCTCTGTTTATTTATTTCCTCAATCCCCAAAGACTCGTTAAACCATCTAGATGGAAAAAATATTCCGCCCCTGAAAGATAAAAAAAGACTTTTAGCTTGTTTCCCAAGCCCTGGCTTTGTTTCTGAAGATGGCAGTCAGCTGGCTTCCTGGATAGCAAACATAGTACTGGGTAAACAGAAAAAACCTTCTTTATCGTGCAGCGGACAGAATATTTTTTTATCCAGATGGTTGCAAGAATATTTGAGGATTCTGAAAATGCCATCAGAAAAATGGTAAGTGTTTTTAAATGACCGTTTGTGTTTTTCAAACATTGCCAGTTTATTATCTTTTAGAGAAACCGATTGACCTTAAAAACAGTAGTTCAACAATGTCTGTTACATTCAGACTCTTGCCACAGGAGTTCATACAGTCATGATTAAGCCCATCACCACCAGGTAAATCTCTCTGTATTTCACAGTATACAGAGTTTTTAAATCTGTTGTCAGTGACGACATTCCCGCGCTGGCGGGATGAATGCATACTGTGCATGTTCTATAGGCAGAGCATGTGCAGTAGAGACTTCTGCTGGTCAAGCGGCTAATTTCCAGCTAGCCCTCTGCTAGCTTTAATCGGGATAAAATAGTTTGTGTGACTCTTCTAGACTTTCCCAATGGTATCAGACCAAATGGAATGTATTTGACTTTTTTTTTTTTTTTAAGTCAGTCTAAATACACCATTCAACTGAAAGAGTCATTTTTGACTCTTGGGTTGTTGTATTGTCATTCCTCCTTTCCATACTGGATATAAGCAAAATGCATTATAAAGTTCAGCTGACGCTAATTCAATCGGAAGAGACTTCATTTTTTGTGACTGTTATTTTATTGAACATGCTCATAGTGAAGAAATGTGAAAAAGTCTTTGGCATTTAGACCCCATCATGATGTCATCATATTTATAAAGGAGGAAGTGAAGCCTAGAGTAGAGAAGGATATCCCCTGATGGAGTCTAGACACTGGTGATTGTGATGAATTAAGGAAATGCTGAGATCTGGATGATGAGAAGAGGAGCGGACTTCTGGTGAGCTCAGACCTGGCACTGATATGATGAGGTGGAAGTGAATAGGGTGGAGGAGGGTCGCAACGATTCACAATGAAATGGCTGTTTACACCAACAGAGCTGATGGAGACCATTGCAGAATCTGATTAGGTTAACTGATTGAGTGAACACCCCTAATCAGCTGATATGAGATTAAGAGAAGTGGGGGGGGAGAAGGGGAATAGGTATAGGGAATAGGATGAATGAATGAGTAATAGATAGTCTTCCTGCTTGAACTTGCACTAATCTTCATTATGAGGCTCAAGCAGTCTCTACATCAAGTAGGTATTAAGTTACAGTCTTTTTAGTATGAAATTCTCTCTTTGTGTTACTATCCCTTCACTGCAGCAAAGAAAAGAAAAAACCCATGAAGAGGGAATTGCGCACTGAAAAGATTAATTTTGGAACATGCCCATTTGATTTGTGTAACTCAGTCTGCTGATGCCACATATTATCGGTAGGTGAACTTTAACATGAAAGAAGGACGGTGTCCCCCCCCATCTCTTCCACTGGATCACACTAGGAGCACTTGATGGCCAGTATGAACAGCAGTAATGATGATTAACTCTTTCAGTGTACATTTGTGCACAAGTATTGTATTACAATAGATGAAAAATGAAAACAAATGAATAAAAGAGTAAAATTGATTAATATTAATTAGTAAATTTCCCACTTTCTAGTGCCAGTGCCCCCTGATTTTTTTCCAGTAAGTCATGTATCATTTGCTGTCTAATTTACAGACACAGTCCAACAATCCATCAGTACTTCCTTATTAGATAAATAAAGCCTTCCCTGCTATCTAAATATTCAGCTTGAACTGATTAGACAAACATAACACACTTTAATTCCATTGCCTACAAAACTCTTGATGAAGCTGCATCGTATCCAAGACCTTCACCTGCTGCCTTGATGCTGTGCTTGTTCGCTTTTAAAAAAATGTTTGTAATTGCTTGGCAGCAAAAAAACTTGGCTCTCTTCTCGCAGGTAATTTTTCAAAGGCTGTGAAATTTACATTTATTAAGCCTGTAACCTGGATGACTCAGTAATTAACAATTACTGGCTCATATGAAACCTACTTCTACTTAACAAGTTGTTGGCTTCAAACAATTTCTGTCAAAATTTGGATTTGGCCCCAAAACAGTGAAGCTGTTTGTATACTGATTTAAATATTGATCCTGGCAGACTGTCAGTCTTGGTGCTACTCAACCTAGTGGAGTCCTGTATTAAACACTGTTGTTATACATAGTCCAAAATAAGTTTGTCTGTAAGGAACAAGGATAGAATAAAAGCTACATGTGTACAGTATGAATATAACCCAATCAATTATAGAAGCTCTGTAATTAATACTACCTTTGTGTCTGTGTCTGTCTAGGGGCTGACTCAGTTTGTCTAGTGACTATCAGTCCTCAATACTTGAGTGATATCGACTGAAATCTGTAGTTTCTTGTGGGTCACAAGTGTGTGTGGTCACACTCTTCATCTTTTATACTTTGATCAGAGTGTTAATGATTTAAATCATGATTTTCCCAGTCTTACACTGCTGCTTAAAACTGCTTTTATTTAGATAACATTCAACATTGAAGAAGTTTGCTGTCTTTCGTAAAACAAAAACAGGGTTTTGTAGACAAATACGTTTATATTCCTCAAATTATGGTATTGAAAAAGTATCTTTTTTGTAGCGATATGCCAAAAATCAGGTATTACAACAATAAAACTGGAAACATTTAAAGCAATACCCTACCATAATAAAGCCAGATGCTATTGTTGAGTTAGTCAGAAATGCCCATAACTTTGTTGTGATGTGTTTGTCTTATTTTATCAATAGATTTTAAAACTGTAATGTCCTATTAGTGCTTGTTAATTATTCAACATTTTCTCCAAATAATATAATGTAAATATGTGTCAGTGTAATCTGTGTTTAACCTGAGGGGTACACCTGGTTATACATAACATAGACCTACAGTATTTATAACCACTGATAAATGTAAAATCCACTCATTCTGTGTAGTTCTTGTTACTTCAGTTGGACATTAGTTATGTAGGAGACATCTTGTGTCCAGCAGTTAAACTTATTTTGCTTGTTTCTTCTATTTATCAGTAAGAGAGAAGGATCCGAAGTAATTTTAAGAAGTTTTAATGAGGTAATAGGTAGTAAAGTTGTCTGTTTTTGAAGACTGCTGGTCCAGAAGTAGATTCATAAATCCATATGCTACTTTCGGTAAATGACTGGTAGCCTGTGGGTGTCGTAGATCATAATTCGGATCACATTTAAAAGGTCTGTGCATCCAAATGATGCATAAAACATATTTATTCAATCTTATAAAAATGTTTAATGGCCTCCTGAAGCAGTCTAGGTTTTGTCCACTAGATGTCAGGGAACTCCCAGACTTGAGATTGAACCTCCCAGCATCTCGCTCTCAGTGACATCATAGTTTAAAGTTTAGTTTAACCAAACATGATCCAAATAAAAACAAGTATGACATCTTATTGGATGTTAAATTAAAATGCCATCAGGTTCCATTGACTTCAGGTGACAATAAAATGTTTAAATTCAGTTTTCTTGACAGGAATCTGAAACATTACTGTGCATGAAAATACTAATTTCAAACACTAGATGAACAGTTTTCAATCAAAATGGTTTTTGGAATGGAAGTTTTTGGTTTATGGAAATTCTGGTATAATTAAAATCTTTATGGTTCGGACTTATGATCCATAGGGGATTGTTACTACTCATGATTATTTGTTAGCTATGTCTTGTGCTTTCATTCTATAGCATCCACCAAAAGAGGGAGACATTACATTAGAAATAAAGAAAAATATCAGCTCCACATATGAAACCTCCACATACTATGTGTCTCATACAATGTCTCAGTTTTCGTCACTTCATTCTTTGTATGCCATTAAGTTTAATGAACCAAATCTGTTTCCAGATTATTTGATATGTTCATATTTTTATGTGTTTTTTTTTTTTCTTTTAATTTGCAGAGTGCACTTGACTCTGGTCCTTGTAGCATTCTAAAATTTTGCCCTTGTTTTGTCTTCTTGTCTCTCTCACTAAATGCAATGCTTCCTAACCTAGAATGGGCCCAAGAAGCTGACACAAAGACTCGTGTGAATATAGGCAGAAGATGGCAATGGTGTCAGGTTCTTGCTTGGCTGTCAGTGTTGGTGGGCTGGACAGGCAGCGGCTCCGCGGTGAGCAGGGCTCCTTTCTGCCTGCTGGAGATCTTGTACTGGCTGCATGAGTTAGCCCTAAGCCGCTCTCCCCACGCAGGGCTCCCTTCACCAGCATTCACCTAAATCTGTCACACAGATTTGACACTGCGTCACTTGGAGTGCACTCTGAAATGACATGTATATAATGTGGAATATTGTGCACATTTACAGCCTGGACTTCCCTTAGAGCATTAACGGTTTTCTTGTTTTTTATGATTTTTTTTCTTGTAGGAAACATGCAACTCAAGTTTAACTAATATTTGAATAATAATACAATTTATACAAATATTTTTGTAATGTCCAGCGTGACAGTAATATTTTAAAATGCAGTTTACTGTTACGTTGTAAATGATAAAACAAATATGAATTATTTTGCATCAGGGATTGATTTTAACTGTTAAATGAAAACATAAAAATGATTTTTTTTTTAAATCCTTTTTTGATGGGAAGCGGGTAATAGTTTAATTATTTCTGTAGATTTTATCATATTCAATGACCAGTTTACAGTGTTGCCATATAGAGGGTTTTACTAAATCTAATGATGTCTTAACATTTCTTTGGACAGTCAAGATTTAATTGTCAAACATTTGGCATGTTTAGGCTGTAAACCTAACAACCCAAATCAGCTCAAATTAGGCTCATAGCTATTTATGCATGAGAAATTACCCATAATGGTGTCTTGAATCTTTTTCCTTGTGAGAAAACTGATCCTGTTTTTAGAATAAATTAATTGTAGTGTCCTATTTTAAATCATTACTGCATGGAAATGAAAAATATGACACTGCAATATAAAGAGAAGAACATTAAAAATAAAAATGCTTTAATTTTTGAAAATGATGTTAACATGTTAAATGCACATGTACTGTATATGTAGAGAACACTTTTCAGTGTGTTTTGCTGTTTTTGTTGAATCACATTATGTTGAATCACAGATGTAATATTAATTATATACTTGGTTTTTACTATCAGTCTTCATTCAGCAACATGTATGTACACACTGTTCCCCATTGACAGCTCAGTGTTTTTAAGATATTTGCAGTAATGATTGCCTAATATATTTCCAATACATGAAAAGCTCTGTGCTTATTCAGGCTTATGTATCCAACCATCTGCCTGTCTATCATCAGTGTGTTTCCTTTACGTATAAGAAGCTCTTCCCCGGAGAAAGTTCAGCATTAGGAACGCAGACAAGGCAGTAAACTGAGTGCCCTTCACCCTGGGTTCACTTCTTCTCCTCGTACAGCTTTCGCTCTGTCGCTTTCTTCTGCAGTATTTACTGGATAAAGTGGTAGCAACTGGCCTTGGTGGCCAATAAGAAGGATTTTCTCTCCCCAGCTGGTGTGGCTTTGCCTGTTTGTAGTGCACAAAGTGGCTTGAAACTGGGTTGTGGTTTAGTGGTTCTTGAGACATAAAGTCACATGTTTAAAAATAAGCAATGCAATCTTTAACTGAGGACTGTATGAAACAGTGATGTTTGTATAGATAAATAAAAGAGTTTGCTATTTAAAAACTGCAATGTTTGTGTCTCCAGCAGGTCTAAGAAGATCATTATGATTCATTTATCCAGTTGTAAATGAGGAGTCATGGACGTCTGCTCCTTTGGGAATCTCCAGCCCTTTGAAAAGAAAATAGAGATTAAAAATCTGCTAAATGAGTTAGCAGCAACCAGGATCCTCTCTCTCACAGGTAATAAGTTTGATTAATTTTTGACCTTTTGGAAACTTTTCACTTCTTTTTTTAAGTCCCCTTTTTATTTTTCCCACCCTGGGATAATAAGGTGCTTTGTCCTACAGGGTTTTACATTGAATACCTGAAATAGGTACAAAGATATTTGGACCTGAATTACATTGTTACATAGAGGTCATGGTCAAAATAGCAATTATTACTGTATTTAATCAGCATTTTTCAGACTGAATGCATTAATCAAAATCCATACACTAGAGAAACATCTACATACATTGTAAAAATATATGTACAATATGTTTAATACTTTCTTTACTCAAAGGAAAACTAAAAAAACTTTTTGGCCTATAATGCAGGAGATGCTTATTTTCTCACACAGGTGTTTAGAGATTCTCTCTCTGATAAATCATGATTTGTAAACTTTCCCATAGACAGCAGTGACAGGTTTCCTCTGATAATGTAGAAAAATGGGGAAAGAGAGGGCTGGGCTTAAGTAGAGCTGTGATTTAGAGCAGAGAGATGCAGCATCTCTCCTTTCCAGTGGAGGCCCTCCTGGGTTTGATTTAATTCTCTCCTTGCACTATTAAAAAGGCCTTCCACTCTCTTCACTGCATGCACCTTGCTGTCATAACTGGCACAAAATCATTTATCAATGCCGCTTGTAGGCAGTGCGACTAAGGCCTTTCGCAGTGTATTTTTTTCCATTATTGATTGTGTGTGTAATGCATGAAGAAGTACAAAGATGGGTCTCCTCCTGTGTTGGAATGACCATATTAGGCCAGTAGACGAGGTAACTTTTTCTCCTTCATCTAGGAATCCATATAACAATCATCATTCCTACTGGAGAAAAAAACTTTGTTGTCAAAATGCTTCTTCATTTCACTGTTGTCTTACTGGCCGATGAACTCAACAATGGTCCTGTGCTACACGGGCAGTTATTTGGTGCAGTAAACTGAAAGGCAGTGAATGTCAGTGTCTCCCTTTGTTGTTTAATTTATTTTCTTTTCAAAGTGAAGGGAGGTGTCCTTGCTGTGAGAGTTAGTCATTGATGTGGCTATAGTTAGTCCGTCCCCTGCTGCGTCTTGTCTGTAGGAGATGCTACTTCCCCTCCATTGCTCGTCCATAGCTTCCTTTGCTCGGGATGATAATCTCATTTGGTCAGTTTGGCTGCATTCCGTATGGGAGCTGGTGCACTTGATCAAGAACAAAAGATGTAAGTGTGAAGTACAGCGGAGCCACAGTTCCAAGAGTCACACTGCTCTGGGGTCAGACAAAGTCCCGTAACCTTCTCAACAAAGCTGGCACTCTTGAGACTGGCATACTGTTGGGAGATTTCTGAAATCAGTGTGTCTGCATCTTTGCGAGTGTTGAATTAATGTGTTGTGTACTGTGGTATGTTGCATAACCTCTCTTTATCTTTCTATCTAGGCATTTAGTAATTTTTACTTTCAAATGCTAAACAATATGAAGTTGTCAGTGATATTAATAATTCTTGGAAGGAGATTTCCGACTAGTTAAGAAAAGGTTAAATGCTTCTAGTCTGTTATGCAAATGGTCTTAGATAATTTGATGTCTGAGGTCTAACTGTTTCTTGCATAATAAGCTTACAGACCCACTTACATTACATTACATACATATGTGTTTATAGGATAGGTTCACAGTTTTTCTGTTGTAAAACGATGATCATTTGCCCATATGCACATTGAAACAGTTGCTGCTTGCAGGAATCATTTCTCCTATTCATATTTAAAGTGTAAGTGATGGGTGACAAAATCCACAGTCCCACTTTTGTGTAAAAATGTATTCCAAAGTTTATCTGAAGTTGATATGAGGCTTCAACTCTCTCAGTTAGACAAATCAAGTGAGTATTTTCCAACTAATTTATTTAGTACAAGTCTCCTCTTTGTGTTTCCCCGGACAGTGTCTGTGTGTCTACTGGCTATGGAGGAATAGTAACATAAAAAGGAATTTTGCACAAGAAACACTGTAACTTTGGAAGATAATCACTTGATTTGTTCAACTCCTATTAACTTTACATACAGTTTGAAATGTATTTTTCAACAGAAAGATGATTGTGAAGTTTTTCTCCATCCCTTAAATTGCAAGAACATTAGGAAAAGGATCTCTTAATGGCCAATGTAAACAGGAGGAATGATTACAGCAAAAGAAAACACTTTCAGTGTATTTATGGGCACCTGACTGTCATCAGACTTGAAAAATTGTGAACCTTAGCTTTAGGTCTTTGTGATGGAGAGCTACATAAGTTGTAATGTGGGTGTCAAATGGGAGGGCCAAAAAATCATTCTTTTAAAAAAAAAAAAGGTCACTGTAATTGGTGGATGTTGATCTTATCTGTTGAACAACCTCCATTTGTTATATTTAGAGTTATAATGATACCAAATTGCTTTATCAACAACTAACTAATGGTCTTATCAGCAATTGACAAACCCTCTGATGGTAAATGGAAAGAATCTATTACAGGCTGAAAGCCTTTTATTTCAGCTGTCTTAAATATTGGCACTTATAGTAATTTGTCCTCATTTTCTATTGATTTCTTGTTTTTCTTTCAGTTTGCGCTGTTAAAGGGGTAAATAATGACAGATTTGAGCAGAGGTCCCTTCAGAGATGATCCAGACCTAGCTGGCTGTGCTGATGCTGTTCACTCACCAGCTGTGTAACTCATCAACGTTCCTTGGAGCGACCGTCACCTTAATTTCGGCTTTCATATGAAGGTTAGGTGAGTGGTGACATCTCTCAGAAACTGATCAGACATGTTGTCAATATAGGAAACTCTGTTTGAAACCTAAGGATGCTGATCACAGCTGACAGGAGATATGTTAGTGTGCTAATTATAATAAATAAGTCAAATGAGAGAAGTTATGGCTTCTGTAGGAGTCTGTTTGACTCAAGGAAACAAGCAATGGCAGGAAAAAGAGACCATGAGTTGGAAGTACAGAGAAATGTGTGCAGAATTTCACAAAAAGCAACATTTCCACAGGCATTATGTGAGGTTGGGAGGCTTTCTACACCTTCCACTTTTTTATGTATCCTTTTATTATTGCAAGACCGTTGTATGATTGCATTTTACACCATAAAAGAATTATTCCTTTAGAGTAAAATTGGAAAGTTTTCAACTTCCCTATTTATTTTGAAGATCTTTGTCCAAAACTGTGATGTCTTTCCTGGGTTTTTATCATTTCTATATCGCTGTTTGGAATGCATTGGTAAGCCTGGCCTCCAAGGGCTAGCATATAGCTCTCTCTGCAGGCTTTGTACAGGATGAAGAAGTCATAATCCTCAAACAGACTTAAATTCCTCCAGAAAGGCTCTTGATCCTGAATCCACTCATTTTCTTCAAACAACTCGGCCAAAAAGAGAAGGGATATTTGGGCATGGCTGAAATCCTTGATTGAAATCTGCTACAAGTGGGCACAGACACACACACACACACACACACACACATACACATCCTCACTTGTGCATCAGTACACACGCGTGCATGCACACAAATAACCCACACACACCTCCCCAGCCGTCGCCTGCTGTCGGTGAGAGCCTGGACTAGGTTGTTGAGAGGGCCTCTCTGAGCTCTTATTAAAAGGTAAACTTCTCTAAGGCCAGGGAATCATGTCAATCACAGGTTGTGTTTTCGCACCGAGCCCAAAGCCTGCTCTCTCCGCCCTGTCAGACGCTGTTATCACCCTCAAAGCCATATCAGAATGGTGTTTGTTCTGCGCTTTAGTTTCACCCACACAGCGGATTCAAAAAGGTACAGGTCTATTTGATAGTGTATATTTCATTGCCGGAGAGAGACTGTGTTTGTCTTGCCATGTTTGTCAGCTCATATTTGAGCTGAGGGTTCCTATTAAAACTAAACACCATATCAGAGGAATATTGCCACCGCCAGGCTCTTTTAAATCGCATATTGAGCCTATGGAGTGTGGAAGCAATTTAGTTGTAGTATAGTTTATAAGTGTGTCTGTGCTTGTGATGTTTCTATTTACTCTTGATTCTCATTTACTTACGCACCGTAGCCTCCTTCCACATATTTCATATATTGTAATACTTACTTTAGTTATATTGCCGTTTCTAATTTCATAAAAATATTTCCTTGTTTGCAGTTCCACTTATTTAATAAATCCCTATGAGAATATGGTTATTTTCATTGAGCTGCATTTAATCAATTCCTCAAGTCAAGTAAAACTGTGTTTGAGATAACTGAGGAAGGATGTGTTGCAGCGGTCAGAGAACACGCGGTGCCGCCAAACGTGTCAGGAGGTGTGTTGTTTCTTTTGTTTTTGACTCTTGGATTAATCTTGCTTGTTTTGTTTTGTTTTTTTAGCTTAAGTATTCGGTCAGGACACTTGCTTTATGTCATGACAATATTTTATTAATGTTGTTTATCTTCTTTGCCTTGAATCCTGTTGTGATGATAAAATCCTGTCGTTTTATGAAAATTTTATGAAAATTCTGTTGTCCAAATGACTGAATGATTCCTAGAAGACTGATTTTAATAAATAACAAAATGAGTTATTGATGTTTCTGTTTCTCACATTTAAAGAGTTTGCACTCTTCAGTCTGATTATTTTACATGTTCTCATTTTCAAATGTTCTCTAATGAATTTACTTTAATATTAATAAATATATAGCTTTATGAAATGAAATGAAAACTTCAATTCTTTCTGATTTTATGAAGAAGAGCAGGTTTGTAGGGAAGTGTGACAGCATCACAGACTCTTTAAACCTAAGTATTGATTTTTGTTATCTCAAATCCCTTTTATCTAGATAATAGTCTTTTGATCGTGTATGTATTCTAGTATAAGTGTCAATTAATTACTGTAAATACCTGCTAGATCCTTCACCCACCTATGGATATCTCAAACATTATTGAAGCAGTCATTAGTAAGTTTGCAGGACAAACACAGTTTGCAGGATCTAACACTGAGTGGCTAGGGAAATTAAAAGGTACTTACGCAAGTATTGACCTTGTTGCTGGACCTACTGCTGTTTGCTCTGTGGTCAACCTTCCACAACGGACACACACGCCCACACATGCACATTATATAGTTTTGCATGCATGTCGGGGACAAATGCAGTGAGTGATGAAGGATGGAAACTGTATTGGGGTTTTCATATTTTCACACAGATTGTGTCACAACAACAACAAAAATAGGCAGACTGATTTAAATAAAGTAATTATAAATGCATGAACGAACTCTGTTAATATTTTATAGAACATTTTTTTATTTTATAAATGCATTTTTTTTGTTCCTATGCTGCTGGAAAACAAACAACCAAAAAAAAACTTAAATCTGCAAATGGTCTTGTACTCCTGTCTGTTCAAGAATCCGTATCTGTATAAGAGAAAACAGCCCAAGAAGGTTTGTGATGGAACGCCGTGTAAACAACCCATTACTGCAACTCCGGCTGATTAACATATGATTGTAATTCATCATATCATGTGCAGCTGGTGACATCTTGCAGTAGCATTCATTCCATGTTGATACATGCCTTTGGTTCCTTTTTGACAACTCAAAACAAACAGATTGCAAGCTGTCGCTACATTTGCTCAAGATGAATGGAGAGAATAAATCGGGAAATCAGGTGTGTCAGGTGATTAGCACAATCATGCCTGAGATCCTTGTGGAATCACAGTAACTTGGTATATTTGGATAAACACTGACAGTGCAAACAGACTGTGGTGATAGCTGGAGCCATGTGCACAATATACAGTATCGCTTTAATGCCACGTGCATGTCATAGGATTGATGGTAAAGACGGGTATGATTCCTACGTTTATGACTTGCAAGTTTTCAGACAACTCAAGACAGTTGTATGATCACAGATTTGGCCCAGTGAGGGTTAAAATATTGTGCATTGACCACATAAAACTAAATTTGGGTTTAATCACCATGAGTGATGGGCTTTGGCCGATGTAAGGCGTTCCTATTTGTACTTCTGTATTATGAAGCGCCAAGTCAGGTACCAAACACCACCAAAATTAAAAACACAGGACTGTTACCTGTTATCACTTTCAAATGGATTGACTGGTCCTTTTAATACACACAGATAAACACCAGATAACATGTAAATCTGATCTAATTGATTCTAATTCTAATCTGTTTTCTGTTGCTGTTAAAGGTCAATTTACATCAGTTTTATTTGTAAGCACAGTATTTAAACTAAAGCCTTACTGCTGCTGAATATTAGAGGTCAATAACTTCTTTTTTTTTTTTTTTTTGGAATTAGACCCAGATATGTAATAATCTCAAACATATCATCAGAATTTTTGTTTTGCAATATCTTGTTACTTCTTGGCTAACATAAGCTGTGCCTATACCAATATATCTGTGAAAAGCTAATATTAGCCTCATGTTAAACAAAACTGACTTAGAATTTTTAGTAAACTTTGCTTTACAAGAACATTGTGGAATTACCGCTGAACTGAAAGTTGACTGTCATGGTGACTTTTTTAATCAAAATTGTGGAGGTTTTTTGTTTAAAGAACTGAATGTTTTTATACCAAATCAGTATCTTTATGTTGGATATTAAAATTGGAGTTAAATTGTTGAACCCAGTCTCTGGAATAACTTTTATCTAACTAATGAACTGAAATACAGACATAAACCTTCAGGTAGTCACGCACTTACGGTACATCTATTATTATTTTATAGCTTGAATTAGATGAGAAGTTTTAAAAATCGAAGTGAGGAGGTGGAGTTGAAACTGTGCTGGGGCTTCAACAGCCAAATCCAGTTTTCACACTGCTTGACTTGGGGAAAGTAGGGATCTGAGTGGTATCATTGGGACATTGGCGCTGCAGCTCTGTTGTGCACCAGTCTCAAGACAGTAATGGGACGCAATCACCAGGGAGCCCCTTGAGTGTGTGTACTGAGGGAAAACTGACAGGAGCAGAGGAGAGAAGAGAGAGAGAGAGAGATTCAAACGCGTGAGCAATAGTGAGGGAAATAGAGGAGCATTTGTATGGTCTTCTCTGCCACTGAAGTTGTAAAATGGAAACATATTTCTCCCCTGACAGCTACAGCAGATCTAACCCCCTGAGTTGAGCTGCTTATGATGTTGTGCAGCATAGAGGTGGACTGCAGGGGTGTCCCAAAGGCTTGTTGTTTCCTGTCAGAGATTAGATTGAACCAAGCGGCTCTGGTTCATACTCATGCCTGAAAGAAGCCAGGACTCCCTGCCACTGACCACAACCTCTGAGCTTTGCTCCGTAGCACTATATCCAGATTTATTTCCTATTGTAGAATAACAGATATGTTATTTTCAAATAGGCTCGACCTTCCTTCGGGGTTTCCATGCTGTTGAATATTTGTTAACTGTGGCACGCTGGTGGAGGAAAGGGCCGTATATACATGTATCAATTTTCTGATTTATATGTCAGTGTTGGTTTTCCTCTCAGCCCAATCCCACATGTACAGCATGTATGTTTCATGCATTTCCAGTCTCGTTGGTGATCAGAGTATGTTGTTGGCAAAGGACTAAACTGAAGTCCCACTGTATTTATTCACCAATAATTAAAAAAAAAAGTGATGACAAGCTTAAGCCATAGTGCTTGTGAATTTGTTATGCTTCATTTATGTGTGAATGTGCCAGGATGTAAGTGTGGGTGTGAAAATCTTTGTTGAAATGTCTCCATATAAGTAGATTTTTCTTATGTGATGTGAACTTCTTGCAGTCTAGATAAATGAATGAAGCACGGAGGAAGCACTTGTTCGTTATGTCAATTCCAGCCACAACAATGTGACTGGAACACAGTGATTTGACAAAGTAATTGATTTTCCTTCATCAGCTGGGGGAGGTGTTTTTGCAACTATTAGGGGTGTGAGAAAAGGGCCCCGGACATAATGTTTGTTAACACCAAAGCTTCAGAAAAAAATAACTTTTTATAATGTTCATACAGTAGTAGATGAATATCATTTTTACTTTCATTATAAATTTAGAAGTTTTCAGTGTAGTATCACTCTTAAGGATTTGGGGGAACTGTATTTAATGATTGCCTTTAGACTGTTCTTAAGTAAATTGCACTGTAATTTTCCAGTAATAGAATTTTTTTAGAAATCACCCCCCTTGCTGTGATAATCAATTTGATACATGCTTGTCTGCTCTGTGAGCAAAGAGGTTAGCTGTCCCCCTTAGTTTTAGACAGAAGGTTTAAGGAGTGATCCACTGAAAGCATCTGTCAGTGAGGTAAAGAGCACTGACAGCCATACGTCATCTCAGCCTGGTGCAGGCACCTGTATTTAAAAGAGTATGGCAGTCAAAAGCCCATAAAAGTGAGTGACTCCTCAGGAGCATCTGCCGCTGCATGCAGGGAGGAGATTCAATGTGAAAAAGGGGAGATAATGTGCTCACTCACTAATGGGCACCCGACTAGACAGGCTCATTTTTCACATCATGTCATCTGTAAGGTTTGAATAAAAGTAATGGCCACAATGAGCCTGGATCTCTCCCAGCCATTATGGCTTTTGCTTCCTCACTTTTATTTGTGTTGACTTGTACAGTCGGAGGAGATGACAGTCTCTGGGCCTGTGGATCAGTCAGAGTGATGATCTGCACTGCTCTCCTCTGCTGCTGACAGGTCCCTTCTATCTGGCAGGCATGTGAGGCCAGAATGCCGCACTACGTCATATTAAATGCTGTAATCTGACAGAATAAAGGAATTTGCACACTGGGTACATCACAAACTCTGTCTTTTGTAATTTTCTGACGAAGACAGAAGGGGGAAATGAAGGGGTTTCTACAGTTTCATGTAACAAGAATTAGTGTCAGTCAAAGTTAAGTGGCTATTTTAAGATAAATAGGAAAGGATTTCAGTGGCATGTTTTGGGGCATTGGGCTTTAAAAGACTATGCTAATGTGAGTAGATACTGATTGGTCATTGGATGTTTTCATTTCCTGAACATTCAGAGTTGTAGGACACAGCGTGTCTAAATATCCATTCTGAAAAGGTTAGTGCGTAATTAACGCTTAAATTCACTGCCACTGTCAGCCATGTTCAGTTCAGAATAACAATAGATGCTCAGATGTTAATCTTCTCATCTTTACAATACACTGTGCACAGAATGCATAGAACAGACTAGGCAATCCTAACCAAAAAAATAAATAATAACTATTATTATCATTATGATTTAATGTTTTTATTAGTATTTTAGGGCTCTGGCATAACATAATTGTTTAATGTACTGTATGTAGAAAAAGTGAGGAAAAGCCTCAGTATTATATAACACATATTTTATGCTTCATCAATTACCTTTAAAATATGGGACTGTTATGTGTCAGTCTCTATAAGAATGGGAAGACGGATGAGAAAACAAGTGATTTCCTTATTAGGTTCAGGAGTCAAAGGCCTTCTTCCAGAGCTGTGGGCTTCAAGAGCCCAGAAGATTAAGACATATATTGGATTCATGATGGAGGCCACAAAGTTCATTTTCAAAATAAAACAGAATATTATTCACAGTCCTTTTAAAATTCAGATTGCCAGCTGACCTGTGACTTGGAAGTAGTGTATTACATTTTCAATGAGCTGCCGCTATGTCACTAGAAGGAAAAATCCCATTTCTCCTTGCTACTTTGCAAGGGGAATTATGGGATTAGGCCAACCATAGTATAAGGAACTATGAGAGAAACAAAGATATTATAAAATAAAATTTTGACATCTTAAATTTAGCTTTGTTTTGTTTCTCACTTGTATCCATTTTACTGCAAGACGTTAATTCTTGAAAACAGTAGAACTGAGACAGATATGTTATTGTGAGTCGTACTGAGACAACACTGTAGTGAAGGGAAACAAAAACAGTCCTGCTTCGTAAGGCAGTGAAAATCTCCCACCGGTGATATTATAAGAGACACATGCACACAGCTCCGGCTGATTTTCATATATATTAAAATCACTACCTACTGTGGCATATGAAATTGTGCAAACCGCTAAGGCCTAAGCTTACCATTGGAACTTCTGCTTCTCTTTGATTCAGATTTTCCTCTCGATTCTCTGACCCTAAAAAAAAGGTGGCCAATAATCTCATTCACACACTGGTTCGATCATAGACCCCTATGTAACCTACATAAGACCATAGAAATAATATTGACATTGTTCAGCTGCATGAAAACTTGCTTGTCATACACAAATATTATGAAAAGTTAACACTTTTCCTCTAAGCAATACGGGCACTCATAGCTGCTAGTATAATAGAAATCTCCATTTAAACCTCCAGGAGAATGGAAATCTGTGTACCTGCACAGAAATATCAATATAATATTAAGTCAAAATTCTAATTTTACTGTTACAATACTGAGAGCTTTGGGATATTGAGGAAATATGCTGAGTATAATCAGTCATAGACCTGGTGGTGGGCTGCACCACACATGGTAATAAAGCCACAACTTCAGCATGGTGAGCTCATTCCCATAGAACCCCCCCATCCAACCCCCATCTCCCTGCACCAATGCCTGCCTCATCACTCCACACAAAATATCCCACCCTTAATTGGTCTGTGCTCCTCCAACATGTTTGTAATGAAAAAAGCAGCACATAATTCTTAGTTTGTTGGCTGGCAGAGCCCAATTTACAAAAGTGGAGGTTGGTGATAAGCAGAGACAGTACGGCTGTGGAGTGCTCAGAACAATGAATCACCCCGCTGCCAGGGTTGAGCAGAATATAATTGAGTCCAACATCTCTGAGCACTTTCACCATAATTAATGATAATCTGTAACAGAGGAATCTGAGATTCCAGTTCACAGAACTGTTTAATTAGGCCCAGTAATGAAAGCACAGGCACTACAAGAATATGGCCGGCCTCATGATTAATGATTTGTGCTACTGAACACAAAAGTGCTGCACTGTTAACTCCAACGGATGCTGCTGTGTCTCTCTGGCATTTACAGAACACCAAAATACATATGGAGCTGTTTGCATCCCCTATATAAAACAGGATAAATACAATGTTATTTTTCTATACATGTGTATTCTTTCTTTTATTATTTAATGCTCTGGATTGGCTTTTCTTTTTTTTTAATTTCTTGGGGAACTTCCTTCTAAATTTCATAATGAGCTGATGGATTTTTTTTTTTACATGTTAATGAAGACAGATATAGTACAATATGAATGGCCAACAGTGACCCCTTAATTAAAATATAACTAACACATTCATATAACTGGAAGTAGATTTGTTAATAAGCTACAGATTTGTCAATTTATAGCTTATAATGCTTAATATTTGGTATATTTCTGAAGATATAGCCACTTAAGATGTTAAAAATTTGGTAAGATATTACATAAAATCAAACATAATCCTTAAAATAAAAGAGTTGTGTACTTGATACAAAATAATTTAAATGGTGGCAGTGACTGTGTAGTAGCCAACACTGTTTCAAATCGAATACAGGCTTAGTTGCTTTATGCTTTTATTGTGTTTTCTTGGCTACACAGCCAGTAAAATTACCACTTACAGTTGTGATAAAACTGTGTGCAAAAAGATTGACATGTGACACAAAAATTATGTGTGGTACCATTGACTCAAGTAATAAAAAGGGACATAAGACTTGAGATCTTTTACTTAAAAGTATGGATTACATTATTGAATGAAATGCTCCAGCTCCTGTTTGTGCCTTGCAGGCATCTTTGTGGTTATTTCCTGGTAGTATAACCAGAGTTCTGCGACTTCATAACAGCAGCAGGCCGGGCTATGCAGTGGATGTGTGCTAGATTGGCTCCACCTTTTAAATGGATCTCATGAAATGCACTGTAATACAGTCATACCATTACAGAAACAAAATAAGATTTTTGTTTGGCATGAATTGGATTTTTACCCTGAAAAAAGGCTATTAGTCACTCCCTGTCAGTTTGTTGACTGCTCTGAGGTTGATGTTTTTGTGTGCTGGACCTCTGAAGTTAAATTTCCCACATCCATATTTTAAACTTACCGCTGTCTTTGATGAAAATATGGTTTGGTAAATCAATAGTCATGCTTAGAGACTTAATAGAAAGACCAGACCCTTATGAAATAATAGGAACAATAGTCTGTGCAGGAACTTACTATTCATTTTATTCATCATACCTTTCACTAAAATGTTGAAGTCTCCATCAAGCAGACACATGCCTTAGGAAACATCAGTGTAAAAGGCAATAAGCATAGAAAACCAGGCACAGAAGCTCAACCTTCATAAATCTATGCCAAAACTTTCCAAAAAATGAGAAAGAGGACATAAAAAAAGAGAGAAAAATAGATGTATTCTTGAGAAAGAAATGACTAACCACCCACCCCCTTGCTCTCCCATTCCCCATGTCTAAATCTTGTTTAGTTCTTTAATTCTACAGTTTCTGACCTGGATCTGGCCATCGCTGCACATGAAAGAAATTACAAAAGCCTCTCAGTCACAGCAGCCCAGCTTCCTCCTGCACCACAGCATTTGTCATTGCCAAAACAGCAGAGTTTAATTAAGTGTTGTGAGCAGCCTAGTGAGAAACACACTTTAAATTAAACCTCTGAACATGCTGCTATTGGTTCTTTACCTTCTCAACAATCAGCGGGGTATACGGCATAAATTTCTATCTCTCAAGGGGGAAGGCAGCTGCTGCACCTCTAGCGATTCATAAACGGCTTGCCTCCCCAAGAGCAATCTCTATTACAGCACATTTCATTACAGCCCAGTTTGGAAACAGCAAGCAGATGAATGTGATAATTAATGTCCCTTCCCAACTTAACATTTTATTTACTCTTGATGAATTAACAGTTGTTATCAGGGTTAGAAAAAAGCATGTTCTCTATGGCGGTGCGTCTGTGTAGGTGAAAAGAATTACATGGCAAATTATCTTATGAGGCATCAAGCAGTTCTTGGTGCAAGAGAAGGAATTAATTCAATCCCTTCCATCGTAATGTATTGTTTCAAGTTGGTAAGCATTTTGATAATGCATTTGTAAGTGTGTCTTTCAGAGCATGATAAAATACATCAGTTGAGTCGATGGGATGAGCTATTGAAGAAGATACCAGCAGCCACTGGCTGTTAGATGTATAGCAAAGACAGTTCTTCTGTTTGTAGTATTTGAATTGGTCCTGAAGATTATAAGTAGCTCATTATTAGTTCACGTTAACAGAAGAGTACAATAATCTCAATACAGTTGACTCAATAGCACCTAAAATTAAGAGTAATCAGCACTCTGAACACAACATTGCATATGAGTAATATGCAAATAATAGGCTGTTGGATTATTGATCATATGTCATCATATTAAATCCCTGTGTCAAATATAGGTGATACGTAATATCTTGTCACAAAAGACGTATACTGACCACAGACTAACCGTAAGGACACCTAAAGGATAAGTCTTCTTGCTGTCAGCAAATCCCATTTAAAAAAAAAAAAAAAAAATCAAAACCAGTAATTCATTTTTCCCACTAACAAGTGTTGTCTGTGTTGCCAAATCCTGATATATAGTAAGTACTCCAAATTAAAAGGTTGGTCCACGCTTCCAGAACGACACATTTAAGCATTTTCTGATCTATCAGCAGGATGACAAACCTTTTTTAAAAAAAATAAGGATGTTATAATCCTCCAATGCTATGGTTAAGGTTTGTTTAATGCTGGAGAAATATCATGGCTTGAGTTAAAAATACTACTTCATTATGTTATATTCGCCAACTTGATGACAGCTGGGTAACAGCCATCATGGTTATAAGTAGCCAATGTTGATGGTTGGTAAGAAATGGGCAACAAACTTTATTCTCCTGTGTTAAAGTTTGATGTTCTGTTGACCCAACCATGCACCCTGACCTCCTCCCTCTTTGGACTTTTTCACTCCAGAATAACCTCACACTGTTTCCTCTTTTGCTCCCAGTGGACAAGAATCACCATTCTTATGGCTGCTAGGTGGCTTTGTCACTTGAATGTAAACTTTTGTAGTTTTTGGTCTTGCTCAAAGAGCTAATACTCTTGTTTTTATTTGGAGGACAGCCTTAATATAGCTTATTCATTATAATTAACTTGGACACTGTAGTTTATTTTGCACTGCACCATTCTTGTAACTACTCTCTAGCGCCTCAAATCTGCAGCTGAAAACAGTCCCCAGTATTTAGTCCTGTCTAACATTTTCAAAAAATACAGAGTCTGACCATTTCAGGAAAATATATAGCTTTTTCAAAATGTGTGTATATATTCGTAACCCATTTTAAAGCTTCATGTCTTTAGTAGGAAGGAGTGGGTTTGGAACTCAGAGCCACAGACAAGCCTTTTGTTTTTGTCATTTCATGGGATTTGATGATAACAAATATTAAAATATTACCACCCTTATCGCTTATTGATCCATTTATGTCTGTAGTTAAAGATCAGGTGCAGCCAGCATCAGATATAGTATAGCTTCATTCATAAACTCCGTCTATATCAGAGAACCAGGTTCCTAAATAGGCCAAGTGGTTAAAAAAACACTCAAGCCCATATAACATGTAAGAAGCCAAGCTCTGGCACAAACACAGAATCCAATCAAACTCAGCCCACATGAACCTTAAACAAAGGCGGAGGTACATTTTCTATCCATGTTGGATGACATTTCCTTGTCCTCCCGTTGCTACCGCTCGTACGTTTGAGTGATCAGACAGCCATTACAAGGTCCAGGTTTATTAGCGAGACCATATAGGCCCAAAGCTTGTGGTTGTGGAAGTGTAATTTCTCCACAGAGTGTCACGTTAACTCTGTTGACTGATCCACACAACAGCTGGTTGAGAGGACCTCTCACACCTCTGTGCAGCAGCCCTGTAACAGAGCGGCAATGTCTGTGGCTGTCTGCGGCGCAACCAGAAAGAAGCCTTGACATGCTTTTCATACCTGGCTTGTTCATACTGGAGCAGGCAGTCACCTATACAAGGCAATTTCCAAGTACTAAATTGGATGAAGTGTCTTGAGTCTGAAGTGTCTCTGCTTCGACTACAGTGTGCTTAACATATATGCAAAAAAAATTCAACTTGTACTGTAATGTATACAGGAAAACTGGCTGAATGTGAACATTTACAATGAGATGCACTTGGATCTGTGTTTACTGTTCAAGTAGAGTAATTATATGAACTAAATCCTCCCATACTTACAGTATTTGCATGTAACATAACTTATTCTCACATCACTTCCATGTTAAGTAGCTAATTGTATCTTATTTGATAGGAAGAGTGTAATCAGACTTATATAATAAATCTCAGATTAAAGGAAGCATGGTTTACATTGAATTCTCGTGGTAGATAACTTACCCTCATTTCACAGTAACAGCGTCATGCAAAATGTATTGGGACCTATTAAGGTCAGAGTTGGATCTGTTTCATCGTTGATCATTTAAGGATGCTCCTCTGCTCTTCCTCTTTGGAATGCCAAATGATATATGATCACTTCTGCACCACTAGTTAATGTACACTATTAGCTCTGTATTTAAACATGATAATGTAATTGATTCACAAATTGATTTATTGATGTTAATTCAAGTGTTTCATGTATTAATCACAGTAAAGAAATTAATTTTCTATATTTTATGAGCTGTTGTGCGATTAACTAATGATATGAATTAATCAACTTTAATAAGAATTCAAACACTATTGTTCAGCTAATTTGTCACTTTGTTCGAGGGAGAATGAACAAGGGCCTCTTGATTTACAACACATAACTCTACCGGACTCTTTGAAGGAATTACGCTGCTTATCCCAGGGCTCTACACAGAGTTATTAGTTGATTAGATAAACCTGTACAATGTAATGCACTCCACCAGAGCAGCCCAGCTATCAGTCCTAACTTTTTTTTATCCTCTACCAGGGTGTGAACAAAATCACTTTTAGGTCACTAGTCAGAAATTTGGACACACTTCCTCAGAAAGCGTGTCCAAACTTTTGACCGACTCTGTATATCAAGATATGGATTACTATCACATTTTATTAGAACTATATTCATCATAATATTCTTGTATGAAAAAACAACTTAGGATCTGTCATTTTTATTTATTTATTATTTATTTGACCAGAAAATCCTCACTGAGATTCAAAAAATCTTTCTCAAGAGTGTCCTGGGTAGGATAGGCAGCAACAACGATGAGTATAGACAAACAACTTAAAATGTGCTACACAATATAAATATAAAATATTGCATTTTCTACTTATATGTTGAATTCAAAGGGAACTGATCCCAACTCTGGCCTGCACCTTTTTGTACAAAGTGTGTCTTTTTGTTTACAGTCTATCCAGTAAAGTGCAGTGCAGTAAACTGTTTTCACTCTTCGCTTTGAGTAAACACCACAATTGTTTTGCACTCCAGTGGAGCCATTTAAGGAGTTCATTAGTGGCTATGTCATGTCTTTAAAGTATTGATCTCTCTAGTCAATGGAAAAATAACAACCAGGTTATAAGCTACTTGTCCATAGCGATGGGCAACATAAATTATTTAAAAAGGGCAGATTCACTGCGGCCATGGAGCCATCAATCATAAGATATGGCAGTGACAAAAAAGCTGAGCTTCACAGGCCCCTCCTATTTCCCCCCAGAACAATTCTATCAGCCAGGTGACTGTGAGGAGGCAGGATGACCTGATGTCACTCACATTGTTGCCTCTGCCTTTGAAGGGCCCAGCTCTCCACTCAGCCCTGGAATGGGATGGCTAAATAGATTCTCTGTGTTTACCGCTGGCCTCCCTCCCAGTGCACACTTCAATTTGTCTAACAATAAAAGGTGGACAGAAGAGTTGGAGTTTCCCAAACAATGGATGAATTTTTTATCGAGTGGTTGAATTGAGTTGCAAGTGGCACAATATTTATTCATAGTGGTTTATTCAGAGAAATTCTGCTGAAAAGTGAACCATACAACAAGTGTAGAGGTTTATGTGAGCTAGATTGTCCTTATCTTGTGATAGCTAAGGGTAAACATGATTAATGAATTATGATTTACATGTCTGATTTTTCCATCTTGGTTTTGTATGTTTGAGTAAGATGCTTAGTGTGGAGCTTAACACACACCTAAATTGTTTCAAGATGTGATTATCCTGTTATAATTTTTATAAGGTCACAAAGACATAAGATCAACAAGGTACAGTGCAAAATATAAATATTATGTTATTGATGTAGCAGATTTCTCTTTCCTGTTCTCACAGCTATGATCACTGATATCTGTGTAATGTCTTGTTGCAATATAAAAATTGACATTTTAAGTTTAACTTTTATAATAGTACTGGACTATTTTTTTTTACCAATTAAAACATTGTATGGATGCTTTTATCCTGTTCTTGTCTTGCGTTTCTACAAAACCAGACATTATATATCTTACTGGATTTCAGTTGTTGTAAAGAGGAGCTAAATTATTGCTAAACAACTTCTCACATGCTAAAAGCAACAATACAATGATAGTACATCAAGTTAATTAGAGTTAAAATGGAAAAACTTTATATTACCATAAATAATGCTGGCCAAATAGTGACTTAAGTTATAACATTTTCTGTTTGTCTCCTAATATTCTTATTTAGGTGTTTGTACTGCAGATATGTCTTTATAAATAACCAGAACAACCTTTCATTCTAAGACCTATAATCTGATAGGATGTGCAGCGGTGATTCATTCGAGCTCTAGTAACTCATGGTCATAATGTGTGTCCTTTGTCTAATATAAATCACCCACCCAAAAACCACTACAGGAAGATGTACCTTAATAGCAACTCATCAGAAAAACATAAGAGCATCATAAATAAAGCCATGAAAAGGCAGCCAAGCAAATAAAAAACACAGGGAGATACTTAAGTGTGGCAGACGTGTCTTTGAGTTTGAGTTTCAAAACGCGACTTTGATTAATAATTGATTATATAAACCCGTGCTACATGAAAGGCAGGAAGAGGTGCCATTCTTGTGAACGGGCCGCCAGTCAAACGGCACTTTGTTGTTTCAAATGCTCCCCTGCATATCAGTACCATGGTCAGTCCTCTAACCAACCCAGAGCTGTGCAACAAAGACAGTCTGACAAAGTGCCGGCACTGCCCTGATGAAACGAGACATGCGGGGATATGAATGACTACATCTAAGGGGTAATTGCTGCAGAGCAGGAGCCTCCTACCTCGTTTCATTTAGTCTATTAGCAATTTATGGCTGGTCTCACTCAGCTCTACGCAGGAGGGGTTTGATCTAAATTCTCATGAGCTTTTAGGTGAGGCTGGGACCCAGTAGAGAGCCTTGGGGGGAAGAAAAGGGTTTCACTTACCACTGTTTTAATTCTCTTTGGCTTATCATTAATTTGTTGTCACATAAGAAAGGTGAGCATCACATTTCATCTAATTAAAGTTAATGGGATTATGATGTCGTTCTCTGAGTCTCTGATCTCCTGCTTTATAGTTGTTTAAGCAACTAAAGGATTGTTCTTCTTAGTTCTTCATCACTCTGATTTTTCTCTTTGTGTGATTATTTATGTACATGACTGACTGAATGACAGTATTTGTACATATAATGGAATTAAATAATCCACTTTACTCTGAGACTGATTATGGTAGAGAATAGGATAGATGTAATACCATTAGTGTTATGGCATATTATTTGATTTAAAAATGTATGGAAAGATAAAACATTCAAGAAATTAAAAAAACAACAAAAACAAACAAACAATGCAGTTGAAATAACGCTGATATCAAGAAATGGTATTCAGTGGTCTGGAAAGATTTTGGCCAGCCGAGTCCCAGTGCTGCTCTGCCTGGTGGTGGAGGTTCGTGTTAGTAAGGGGTTCAGGCCAAATATGAAGGTGTTGGTGCTATCAGATGCCCCACAGGCTAATGCCTGGTGTCAGCCCCCCACCGGCAAGGATGCAGATCTGGAAGTATTGGGGAGGGGTTGTTGTTGACTGGTCCAACAACAACAGGCAAGCAGAGTAGGCAGGCTAACTCTGTGTGATGGCTTCATGCCGTTCTGGCCCGGTGGCCAGCACACCAAGACACTGTGCTCATGTTAGCTGAGACTGCGATATGTTTTTGATTCAGTGATGTCTGAAATTAACGGTTGTTTGGGTTTAACAGCAGTATAGATTAAAGGTATCACTACAATTGTACAGCCTAATGGTGACTGAAGACTCTGTGATATTTACATTATTTTTAACAAGGGTAAGTGTTATTAAAAAAAAAAAAAAAAGTTTTAATAAAACCTAATCTAAAATTTTAACAGTAATTCTCTTATTTGAGCTCTTTAACTTTAATTATCTATCTACTATTTTTATCAGCTATACACTGCATGAACAGATGAAGTGATTATTATTATAACATTTCTTGGGACTGTTAAACTTCCTAAAACACATAACACAATCAAAATCTAGAAGCAAAAGCAAAGTTAAATGATATGAGAACATTGTTCCAGGTCTATGCGAAAACATGAAAACAGAGAGTGCAAAATAGCAGAGCCCTGGCTATATTTCCCCCACCCTTGCCACTCCCCTCCTACTGTGCAAGACCATGTGGCTCCAGTGAATGACAGGTCTGGTGTTCTCTGTGAAACTCTCTGTGGCACCTCCCTCCACGGGGGACTCTGAACCACCAGCCCACAGGAGTGACTCCCACTGGGAGGGCCAAGGCCTTGCGCTTCCTACCCTGGATGACCTCTGACACACCCAGTTTATGCTTGGTGGCCTTGAAGAGACAGTGGTGGGGATTTCTCCCCAGCCAAGCAGCGGGTTGTAATTGATGTGGCAGAGACGTCAGCACTAATCTTTTGCTCTCTGACGGCCTCTCTGTAAGCCCCTCATCCACTCGACTCTGAGACCTGCCGTACCAACCCTGGCAAACTGCTACCTAGTCAATTAGATCTACCCTGTTTTGTGTAAATATATCTCCCGTAGACACCCAACATGTTCAGTTATCTACCCCTGCACATTCAGGGTGATTTCTTAATGCCGCTGCATGCCACTATCAGCAAATGGAAAGCTAGGCTGATATCTCTTCCCCCAGTTGGTTGACTGATTATATATGGAATAGGGAGACACTGTTGATTTTCATATTTGTACGGAGGATGCCTATCTTCCTCTACATACATTGGATCTCACAGTGCATATGGATATTGTAATCACATAGCTGTATATTGTGTGCTACACCTGGGGATACCATTACTAATTTGTTTAAAGTGGTGTGAATACAGTCCAATGTGAAGCATATCACAAGCACTGCTCTGTTATATGTTCACTCAGCCCTCAACAATGTCAGTAACTTTGCTTTAGAGGACAAACCATGTCATGGAAAGAGGTACTACTTGTTACTGTCAGGGGAACATCAGGGACATCATAGCTCTTTTTAAATGGAGCTAAGAGAGGAATGACCGAATCATGTATCAAACATAAATATTCAAAGCTCATTGAGCAGAGCATTTGCATTAAACTATGGTACTGTGTTTAAACTGATAAACACAATACCATATAGAGGACCTATTAACTGCATTATAATGCCTACTGTAGTGCAGATTATGTGGAGAAAAAACAGTACTTACTTAAAAGAGAAGGTGAGGGCTCAGACCAGATTTGGAAAACACTGGATGGATTTTGATGTCAAGTATGCTCTGTAAAGAAAAAAAAGTGTTTTTAGGGGTGTTGACAACCATTAATGTGTGAGTTTAACCAGTGGCATTTTAAAATGCGTCTTAAAACAAATGATGGTTGTATAACTTTGTCATTCCTCTGAGACAGATTGAATCCATTAACTAAAGTTAAAGTCAAAACCAGGACAAAACCCAAAAGTTAACTTATATGTTTCTTTTTCTGAAACACATGAAATGGATCAGATATAGTCCAGGTATAAATAAACCATATTAGATACGGCCTCTTAGTCACTATTATAATAGAACTGTAACAACACAATTGTATACACCTTCAAAAACAATATGATCATATTTGTTTCTCCACTTATTGTATTATGTAGGTATTTACGGAGTAATACCTTTTTAAACATAGAAAAAAACATCACATAAACAGAACAGTTCTACGCAGTAAGGTATACATGTTTTTGAAAATTTTAAAAAAGACCACAGGTATCAGTTTAGTTCTTGATATTGGCCAATATCCCAGTTTTAGATGGAAAACTCAAAAAAATATATTCATGTCTCAGTAAAGGACTTTGGTTTTATTAGCTATCTAAATTAAGTCAATCCAACTAATGATTCCTGTGAAAGTGTTTAAATGAGCACTACATGGAGCAATAAAATGACTGACGCTTGTCAGTTGAGTCCCCCTTACCCGTCGTGATTCAGAGTCTTCTGGAAAAATAGCAAATGTCATTTAAAGGGCCAAATTGCATCCTGATCTAGATGCTTACATGAGACATTCTTAATCTGATTTGGATATAATTCTTCAGACACACATCACATTCATCAAAGAAAGAGTCTGTAATTATGACTTACATAACTTATACATATGTCATAAAATCTCATAATTATGATGAAACAGTATCTTGTAATACAAAAAAAGGACTATTAGACTATTATTAGTCTCAAGTAATAGCTCAAAATGCTGTTGGAGACAGATGTGTAGGGCTTATGGAGCAACCTTAAGTAGTACTACCTCAGGTTGTGTGCTTTTTACTTGATTGATTGCAGTGATTTAAGGTTCCTGCACAGTGTCATTGATGAACAGTCTCTTCACAGTAGAAAAAAGAAAGCTGTCACACTGACAAAAACTTGAGGCTCCCCAGATTCAAAAAAGGATCATCACACTTTCAAAAGATAATTAAAAAACATTCTGAAAATTGTGAATGCAAACATGTGAGCATATTTTTGTCAGAGAGTTGAACTGTTTACCTCAGCTACATGCACCTGACACTTCCTCTTGAGAAGCTAAATTTAAGAGCGCAAACTTTTTCACATTGCTGTCATTACTCACTGATGTCAAACCAAGAAAGAAATGAAAGCAAATTATGTTTTGGAAAAACAAAGAGTTTAACATCATAATTACATGGGTTTCAAATATTTAGGTAAAGCTAAATCATGAGAGAATCCCATCTGTAATGAAAATTCTCCAAATTTAGTTTATTTTGGGAATTCATTACAATTCCAAGTAAGCTGTATGGGTATCCTTTATTCTCTTTTTTCCTTGTTTACTACTGAGAGTATTTTATTTGTATTTTCCTGTTGTGATTCTTCTAAAACGCCATGGATATAAATCCTATACAGTATAGTATGTCAGTAGGCAGGACTGCAGACATGCTTTCTGCACATGGTCCACTGAGAATACTCCAACCTCAAGGGATTCATTATTTATATAATTACTATGACCGAATATTTCAACGTAACAGTTGTGATTATTTTTGCAATAGTAAGGTCAAGCTGGTGAGAAACCGATGGAAATCCAATAAGTCACCTGTGTCTTTCCAAACAGAGTTCTGATCAGGATGCATGTAAATGTATCAAAGAGGGGCCCATAGAAAGCACACACAAGGTTAATCTGCTATGACTGTTGAAATTTCCATGATATGCCTGCTGAATAAAGAATTACAATGGAATGAACCATGCTGTTTATCCAAACTCCTCTTTTTTCATAATAACAGCATGAATTTATAGACCTTTTGTCAATGTACAAATGCATAAAAAGATTTACTGTTGAAATAATGTATTACTGAAGGGAAATGTAGACTGAACACATCCAAGTACTGTTGTTATTGCTTAGGATAAGACCACTGCTAAATAATTTAAACAATAATTTGTAATTTATAGGTTGGAAGCTTTATAAACACTGCATTGTTAAACGCACCAAAATCTACTTTTTGTGAAATAAATATGAATAAATATTCATTTCAAAGCTTTGAGTGGCAAGTGAGTTGCTTTTTACAGTGAATTAAAATCAGCTGTATATAGAAAGCTGAGATGCTCATCACAGTCTCATCCATGAGCAAACCCACTGGCAAACATTGACAACCTCTCCCCATGGCCTCACTCATATTAGACAAACTCTGTCAGAAAAGGAGTCTGCTTCACGTAAATCCTGTTGATTAAACTGAGTCATATAATGTGAAATGGTATTATGCATAAACACAGATATGAATGATAAACAGAGGATATGAATCTTTTTACTCGTAAAGGTGTCTGCCAGTTCAAACCATATAGGCTCTTTCCCTACACAATTTCACATATCTCTTGTTTATTCCAGTTGCATATTTCCAGCTCCAGGTTGAAAGGACTGCTCACAAAAGTTAAGTGGAAATGTAAGAAACAAACGCTAATAATATGGCATTCATAGTATTTTCTCTTTGCTTCCATTTATGTCATTTACAAACCTCACATTGAGAATGAATAGCTTTGACTCACTGTGAGCATCATCAACCTATAAAAAGTTCAACTCTAAGTCACTAACAATGCTCACCTCTCTAAAAAAAAAACTTAAAGTAAATAGGTAATGATTGTAATTATTCTGTGAACAGCCCACAATTTGTTAGTCAATGACATTTCTCGCACATTGTGACAAACTAGCAATGGCTCATTGCAAGCTTCCAACTGTGGCGAAACATAAAATGTTGTCTCAAATGGAGACATGCACTGGGTTACCTTGTCTCACTCTTGTCCATTTCAGTGTTTATCAAAACGTCCAAATATGAGTCAGGAACATCATCAAATGTCTGAAAATATAATAGGTGCAAAATGTCAGGGGAAATAGCCCGACGTTACAGGAAGCGATGCCATTTCCATAAATGTTTAATTGATTGTAATCCTTTGTTGGGGAGACATTTGCACAATGCAAGGGGTTCACACAGAGCAGGATATTGAAATATTGAAGTAAAATAATAATTTTGATCCATCTCTTGCTTAATTGTCAGAAAATGCCTGATAATGGCCTTTTATTTGACGTGATTATCTATCATACATTTAAAGTGGCAGGGAAAAATGAAAGTTGTAATTGGAAGTTGGAAGTGATGAGAGTAAGCTACTATATGTGTGTGTGTGTGTCATCGGTATTCTCAGATATGATTAAGAAGCTGAGAAAAAGCATGAATTGTTAACAACAGTACCTGCCAAGGCCACTCTGATAGCCTTAATTGTTTTCATATGGCCATTCATTAGTGCACATGTGGTTGATTAAGTCATATGTCAGCAGTGAGCAGCCGGGTGAATTGCTCCTGAGCTGTCAGGCCAGAGGGAGGCTGTGAGAGGGACACGGTGACAGTGACTTGTAGTCATTCTCTTCTCTAGCCAGCCAGCCAGCCAGCTCCACACAGAGCCACAAACCACCTCCAAGTCAGGTTTGCAGGAAACCATCTTTGCTTGAGCTGCTCTGCTCGTCGCAGCCATGACAAGATTCACAAATCTCTCCCTTTATTTACACACCATCGCCCCTGCTCCATGTCACGTCAGAGCGGTGTGGTCGCGGGTGACCCCAGGGTAGGGGCTGTCTCCACTGATCCAAGCTTACCCTGCTGGGGGACCAGGCCCTGGTCATGTTACTGTATACACAATGTAACAGCAGCAACATTTGATGCCACCGTACAAATGTTCTCCAAGAAATGAAGAAATGTAGTATTTCAGGCTTTGTGATGGTGCTCTATAAAAAGGTGATGATTCAATATATATAAAAATTCTGTTTAAAACATATTTCTAGTACGTGTCAATGAATATTTGGCCTTTTATGATGATATGATATCCATTAAAAAATGACATTAGAATCCACAATAGATGGACAGAAATACACTACACCTTTTTATATAGCGATTGACTGGATGTTGACTACTTTCATCACAGAGACATAAGATGCGCTACCCACAAGCAAATGTATTACCAAACCAAAAAGCTGCTGGAGGTGTCATGTAAATACCTAACCACAGTTAAAGTAATAGGCTATAAAGTGATCTTTAAGTGGAGTTTTAAGCACCCCCATAATGGCTTTGGCTGCCTTTTAGCAGACCATGTGACTCCCCCAGAGTAGTGATTATGAGTCACGGATGAAGAGGTCTTGTGTGTAGGTCAGCCTGTAAGCCTCACTTTCACCTGCCAATCTTTACTTTCCTCGATACTCCGAGAGCCTTGTTCTTTATACTTATAACTGTCTTACAGCAGGTGGTATCTGGTAAATTATGTCTACAAAACACTTTGACAAAACTTGGGTGTAGCCTCGTGGAATTGCTACTGTGTATAAAAGCCTCATAAACATAAATTAAACAGCCATCTTATTTGGCACATTGTGGCCCAGTTTGAGTGTGTTACTCTATATATTCCATAGATTGTCATCAGAATTTCCCAATAATGTTTGGTGTCGAAGTTTTCTAGCTCTGCTCTGGCCTGTTTTTCCCTTCTTACATTACACAAGGACACTGATGCATGGTGCTTTCTGAATTTTGTATTATGTTAGAGGTCGGAGGGGCGAGTTTCAGGAAGTGTCCTTAATTTCACAGGGTTAAGGAACAGCAGATTCACAGGGAATACAGATCACTTAGCACAAGCCTGTGACCGCCCTGAAGTTGGTGAGCTTTTCTCCCCATTTGTTAACCACATCCTTGGGGCTGCTGAACCGTTGAGACTGCCAAGGTGAACATGCAATCCCAGAAGGAGGCTTTGCTGTCATAGATCAGTGAAACAATGATTCAGCTTCACCCGTGTGTTTATTCGAGTTCACTTGTGCATGTTCTATTATTGTATTAACCCTCATATTGTATGTGTGTGTGCGTGTGCGTGTATGAAACATGCTCTGCTGCTTGAAAAGCCACTCCAGCCCTAAGTTTCACGAGTCCTCAGGCCTCATGATCAAAGCAACGCTATCTGAACTCTGCCATAACCAATGTATACATCCAGTATCTTTGTCATGGGAGACACATGTAATCAATTGGCTTTTCTACACTTATAGAGCATCTGTTGTTTTCAAATAAAGCCATTATAGATGTATGTTTAATAGGAGAAAATTGTCCATGAAAAAATGTATTTTGCGAGGAGTTCGTTATGACACAAGAAAAGTGATTCCTCCTTTTTCCCCCCCAAATCATAGACATCCAAAATAACCAACAATGAGTTAAGCCATTGGATAGACTTCAACAGAATCCACCCATTATTTGCCCAAACTAAAAGGAATTGTACATGTATCAGTGATAATCCGATAATCACGCTGCTCCTAAGCTTTTAATTTGATTAAGTGTGTGAAAATTGAGGGCAGAGAGTCTCTTGGTGGATAACATCACAGACAGCATCTCCTAATTGGTGCTGTAAATTTACATATGGATTCCTGTTTAATGTTTAACCAGTTTTTAATCCACCCAGCTCTGTGATGTCTGCGGTCGGAAACATCTGCGTCAGTCAAATGATGTGTGATTATTCCAAATACTCAGAGGCTCCTTTGATGAAATGGTAACAATTACTGGAGCTTTCAAACAGTTAGATTACAGAAGCATTTTAGTCATGGTGGACAAAACATTCTCGGTTTTCCTCCAGGAATTGAATAGAGCGCTGCTTTTAAAGGGCTTTCAGCTGGAATCCGTACTGGCTAGATTAACAGCAGACAATCATTATCTCCATTATTGTCTTTTTACAGCTCAGTCTTCCCTATTGAAATCGATCATCATCTCCCCTGTGCTGTGCTGAAAAACGACAGATTAAAGTGATCATGTAGTTCATTTTAAAATAAAGTTAATTAAGATGCTGCACATCTGTTTTTTGTCCGTTTCTGCTTGAGGATCCATCTATTGACTTGAGTCATATCTGACAATGCTTATTGGGAAACAACCAACACCTAACAATGCACAGTTAAATTTAAAGACATTCTCAGAGCTTACAGGTCAGCCAATCAATAGTTTTGGATTAAGTGTTACTAGTGAGTTATATGAGGTAATATAGAGGTGTGAGATTTTTCATTACTGTATGCTATCTATACAGTTTTTTTCTTCGCATTTCTTTTTATTTCCTCTAATCCTCACCTCCCTCATTGTTTGTTTTTCCAAAGCCTTATTTTCTTTCCATTTTTAATAAGCTGAACCAAACCATTTTCACTTTTTACAGGCGGTTTCACTCTTTCGGCTCAGAATAAATGGTGACTTTATTTCCATGAAATTCTCAAATGACATAGATTTTACTTTTGCATAAAAGCATGAAGAATGTGCCTAATATCGGCGGCATTCATCTGCTAAGTGGACATTTGCATGGGTGCGAGGGGAAGGGGAGAAGGAGAGAACCACTAGCCTCCTGGGGTGACAGCAGTGCAGGGGGATGACATGTGACAGCTGTGACAGTACTGAAGGGGGGTGGGCAGGCGACTTGCTGCGCCCCTGATCCAATTACGCCACACGGCCCCCTGTCAGACCCAGCAGCTTGACTCCAGCCACTCTGAGGACAGTATTGATCTCTTGTCAGGAGGACCAGTTGCCCTCCCTTATAATCCAGCACCGCTGAACTTTCCGACCAACCCGCCATCACACCCCCACTTACACCCGCCATCCGAGCTGCTAGCTGCTCTCCTGCCAACCACCCTCTTAAATGACTGGTAAAATCGGGTTATGGCATTCAGGTAAGGAGAGAGAGAGGTCAATGCAGCTGTGTGCTAAATACTCCCATAGTTAGGGAGGGAGAGTGTGAAAGTCCGGGTAGTGGTGGCCAGCTCTGAGCTCCGTGCTATACTTGCAGTACTTCACTAATGGTCTGAGAGAATGTTGCCTCTCCTGGCTTGTATGAAAGCATTTGATTTGAGATGATGAAAAGGCCATTGCAATTAGCAGGCCCTAGTTCGTTTTGCCGGAGCCAGGACGGAGTGGTTGAGACAGTGGCAGCTGCCAATAACTTCAGCTTACCAAGAACAGACAATTAGACCAAGGCCTGTTACCACTGCGAGTCCCACATCTCCAGACCTTTGCACTGGCCCTATACCTCTGAGTGCCTGCAGGTCAATAGACAATGATATTGTGAGGAGCAACAGCTTGGAGCAGAGGTTAATCAAACCACAACCACACACACATCTCTTGCATTCAGCTTATTATTCTCACCACAAAGGCCAAGAGCAGGAGAGAAGAAAAAGAAAAGGGATAGCTACTTTTTCTGCATCAATGGGGAAGATGATCTCTCTAGGTTTTCAGATTCTCATTAAATATGTACATAACAGTTGAAACACAGAAGATATTGTGTGATAAATTTTGCTTCACATTTCTCTTCATATTGCTGGGTGATTAGGTCACATTAGAAGACTGTATAATGTAAAATTCTAAATACGTCCTATTATCATCGGCATCACTATCAGTGATAAGGCTAGACAGTATCTTGAAGTACAAAAAAATCACCCAGTATATGGCAAATCGGTGTGATCAACTGATGCCTTGTGTGTATAGAACCATGAAATTGGGCACAATCTGGAAAGAAGCTCATAGTCACTTTCATGGTACATGCAATGTGTATCCAATGTGGAGTGTGAACATTAGCCCGGTCACTCATGCGTTCAGTTGTGACACCAAAGATGTTTGGTCAGAGGTTATGCAGAGGTAGAGTATCCATGTCTAAAAAACTAAATAGACGGCTTTGCAGCAGAGATATGGATTCCATATTCACTCTATCTTATCTACCTGTCATTTTTCTCTATCTCTATCTATCTGTTGTGCAGTGTTTTGTGTTCATTTACAGTACCAGTCAAATGTTTGGACACATCTTCCCATTCCCTTGAATGAGGAAGTGTGTCCAAACTTTTGACTAGTACTGTAGGAAGAGAAATTTCTGCTAAAAGCATAATAATATATAATATAATAATAATAATATATGTCTGAAGGTAAAATAAAGTGTTGTGTCATTTGTCAGCTGCATTACAGTCAAGTACAACTGTAAATTGATGACCTCTCAGCTCAAAGCATAATTTAAATTTAACATTTAAGACAAATGTACAATGGTTTCCTCAAAGTTTCAACAAACTTCTTGACAAATGATAAACCGCTCCATTAAATAATCAATAAATCAGTTTAGATTTTTGGGCTGTTGAAAGAGAACAAGAGAAATGGCTCATTCTTCTGCAGAGCTAGCTTTTCAAAGAAGACTTTTCAATTTCAGCATCCAATTTCCACGTTTCCCTCTAATGCAATACTTACTGTAGTGAGTAAAAATAGGCTTTGTCTGCACCAGTGAGTTGTGATAGGCTGTTGTGTTACTGTCAGACTTATGTTCAGTAAGTGCGTTGCTTTTCTAGGCAAAGTAATCATTCATGTAATTAATCTAGAGGAAACTTGTGAGCAAAATAACCCAGATCTATCGTAGAATCACTAAGTTGCCCCTATGTGATATTTGATTTAAAGCATTCTCGGACAGAGAACGGGATATGGGTGCATTGCCTCTTTGTACTGTGACATAAATCAAGAGTAGTGTTTCAAGGAAATGTTATGTAGAACAGAGTTGTTGGGCAACTGTAGATATTCATATTGTCCCTTTAATTGTGTTTTTATCATTGACAGTATGTATTCCTGTGCATGGTTTTCCAGAGATCAATGAAATGAAAGACAAGCAAATGTGCAATTCCTACTGTCCCACTAAAAGATACTATTACTACAATTCAATAAAGGAACTTCCATTGACATTAATATAAACTAGACATTAATTATTCAGGATGGAGCTAAGAAGTAGCCAAATGTCACTTATTTATGTCAACATTTTTCAGCAGCTTTCTTATGACTGTGTTGTTGCTATTTCAAAAGCAACCCTCTCTTTGAATTTCTTTAATCAAAGTGAAATCTGTTCTTCCGTTATGTTGCCTCACATATAACAAATGTAACGATACCAGACACGGAGTAGCTTTCTCTCAGGGACACATCACTGCACCATGGACCAAATTGGGACACTGTTTCCCTTTTTGGAAAGTGCAATTATGAGTGTTTTCAGACATCCCAGTGACATGAAATCTGTGAACCAACATACCACTAGCACTTTTAAACCAAAGATATTTGTCACACCTACTGTAATGCACCATCGCGTCGCTGAAGAGATGGGTCCTCCAGAGGGGCCCAGGAGGGGAATCAAGGAATCTGTCGAATTAATACACACAGTGAAGATTCCTCCTGTCATCTCAGCTCTCCTTTTCCACTGGCTTTTAAAAGCCATTTAAAGGCAGCAAACTGAGCAGGACAGACAAGCTTGACAGCGACTCTTGAAAGAGCATCTGTCTCCTTTAACACGTAGACAAACTATGATACCGTCTTTTACACATGAGCTTAATTTTAATTAATGAATTGATTTATTTTGTCAGTGACAAAGCCAAATTGCTCAAAAGATGCCAGAAGCAATCTACTGTATATATTGCGTCCTATAAGAGATATGCCAGGCTTAAACATCACTCTGCATAATCCTTTTCCTAATTAGACATGTGCTTGAAATTATTATCAGCATCATTATAGGTGAAATGGACTGCATTTATATAGCACTTTTCTAGTCTACCGACCACTCAAAGCTCTTTACAACACATGCCGACATTCAACCATACATTCATACACCTGATCGCAGAAGCTGCCATGCAAGGTGCCAACCTGCTCATCAGGAGCGATATAGTGCTTTTTATGCAAAGCACTTTATAGAGGTTTCTAATGCTCACTCATCTATTCACACACACAGGTTGGGGTTCAGTATCCTGCCCAAGGACACTTAGACATGCAGACCAGAGGAGCCGGGGATCACACCACCGATCTTCTGATTAGTGGATGACCCGCTCTACCTCCTGAGCCACAGCCCCTCAGGTGCTGATCTACAGTATGATCAGACTTCATTGTTAGGTTGTAAGGAACAAGATGACAGACAGGACATCCTAAATTACTACGATGACTTGAGGAAACCTGAAAGCTGCATTCCTTAAAGAAGTGACAGAGCTTTAATAGAAGTTTAACGCATCATGCTATGCACAAGGCATGACTAAAAGTCAAATTACAAAAGTTTCATGTTGATAAGAACATGGTTCTGAGTGTTATTGTAGATAAGAAACTGTAATGCGCAATCGCAGCAGGGTTTATCAAGATTAACAAGCTGATGACTGCTTCTTATCTACTTTACACTTAATTTTTTTTACCTCCCACCAAACAGCAACTTAATTGTGCCTGTTCCTATATTGAATAAATTTGCTGTTCAGCTAGAATTGTTGGCTGCATTTCATTTAATAAGACAGTCTGGAAAGGATGTGCTAAAACAGAATAAAATCCTTTATCTCACATAATGAAAGATATCTACATTTATTCCATCTTCTCTGCCTGCTGTAAACTTCCTGACAATTGTTCATTAATGATTCCCAGTAAATTCCTTAAAATGGTAATTTGTCATCCTGTCACTTCATTTGTGACCTAAAATTCCTCACTAGAGGCATCATCAAATAAATTAATCACTACCCAGGATCCATTTCTCCCTTGTGCGTGCTATTATACCCGGCTCTCTTGTGTTTCTCTTCATTTACATATATTTAATGGCCCAGTTGTGGTTGGTTGTGCCATGCGACTTGCACAGCTCGTGTCAGGTGAAATATCTCGGCTGCCACAGTCTTTAACAGTGCAAAACCATGTCTTGTTCGTTTTCCTTGAATACCTGAAGCACAGGAGAATAAAAAGGATTAGACATTATATGGAACTGTAAAAATCAAAAGTGCACATTTCGCAGGTTTCATGTTGGGGAATTACATGAAAAAGATGGCACACTTAATTCAAGAAGCCCAGGGTCACATTTTTTTCTGATACAAACATTTGATCTATTTAAATGCTCACAGCAATAAAAATAGAAAATTAGATACACTAAGTTGTCTACATAATTCGGTTTGATTTGAGTGTATCTCATTACGGCACATGTGTACAGTACATTACCCACCAGACAGATTGTTGTGTTCCTTAGGGGAATTATGATGTTGGGTGTGAAGCTCTGACTGGGCAGAGGACTGAGCTCAATATATGAACCAGCAGAGACAGAGAAAACTTGATCTTTGTTTTAACGTTTAACTTTGGTGTCCTGATTTGATTTTGAGGTGGCATTGTGGGAAATCATTTAATTATAAAAGCAGAGTAACATTTCCTAAGAAAACTTGAAAATGTCCACAAAAATATAATAAGTTATTGAATGTGATGATTAGTACTTCCCATACTTAAAACTGAGAAATGTGTTTGTTTTAATACATATATGAGTGTTGAAAGACATTCAGAGTATCTCGCTTACACAACTGTTTTGTGTTGAAAACACAACTGTAGTGTTTTGCACTCTTGTGAATTTTTTTGTAGTGATGCATGAAAATTAATTACATTGTCTCCAGATTTTTTTGACAGATTAAAAAAAAACAGCCCAATTATTTTTACGAGCCAAGAGCATGTCATGTTTGAACTTCCATCCTCATTAAGGGTCCCTAACACCAGAGGATATGTGAATGTGGTAGAAGCATTACCAGAGAAAACAACAACCCCATGTCGCCAAAGGATCCTCTCTCACCCAGCCACCCTGTTAGAACCTCACAGCCCGTTTCAAATGAAATTAGCATAATTAAGAATTAACATGCATTAATTGTTGTACTTAATGCAAACTGAAGCCAAATGTGTCACTTACTGTAGAGGAGCTGCTAAATGCTTTGTCACCTCCATGCTTAGGGGAGTGGTAGACCTCCATGTGTTCAGAGAAGGAGAGCCACTTGTACAGTGAACAGTATGATCTGGCACCATCACTGACACGTATGTAAACAAACATGCCTTCAGCTGTAAAGCTTGCCTGCCATATATGCTTGTTAGTTAAAGGTGTAATCAAGCAGAGTATTGATCAAGGAAGTTTGTGATGTTCCAAAAATGGATTTATGACAAAGGAAGTGCGGCTATAAGAAGTGCAGATTGGTCTAACCAGGGCTCAACCTGGCAATAAAGTCTGGCATTTGGAGAGAGTAAAAAAAAGACTCAGAGGGTCACTTTGGGTGGTGGAGGATCCATCTTTTTTGGTTTTACTTTGTGGTTTGTCAGATGGAAGGACGATCAAAGGGGATTAAACAGATGTTGCTTAAAACCTCAGAACAGGACTGGTGTTCCAGACCAGGGCCTTTATCAATATGGATATTCTATCTTGGTATTTCCATTCTTAAATATCTTGACTTTAAGTTAGAGTCTGGGAAATATTTTATTAGTATTGTTCTATGTTGTATGTCCTATTAATCAAAAGCATCTTAAGGCAAAGATGATTGTAAAATCATAACAGATGTTCCCCAAAAGAGTCATCATTTAAGACGCACTTAGAAATGATTGTAGATTAACAAGAGTCTCCTCCCTGCTTGTAGTCATGTCACTTCAGTTTTTGTTATCTTTGTTCATTTAATTGCATCTTAGTCTATATTTTTATCATTGCCACCAATGATCTTTTAAATGATGTTTGATGTGAAGTGAAATACCAGAAAAACCCTCGCCAAAAAAATAAACAGATTAATTTACTAGCTATTGATCTGCACCAAACTGGCTCCATGTTGTGTATTGTGACAGAATTACATCTGATAACTGCACATTGTCGTCTATGGTAAGGCTGTCATCATCTAATAGATTTTTTAAAATTCTCCTATCTTTTTATTTTAGGGTGCATGTGTTATAGGTAGGTCTGCAAAACTGATGATAGAATGATATCCACAGTTAATGATGTTCATCAAACCTATAAGGTTTACTTTGTGTATAAGAGTGAAGTCTGCCTCAAGCAACAGCTAAATCATCAAAGTTTGGTTTCTTAAACTTCCATACTGTAACAGCACCGTTATAAAAAACAGCAAGCTGAAAGTTCTGAACATTCAGCTTTGTTTTCATACTGAGGGATTCCCAGAATAAAACACTTCTTTGTGTCATTCACAAAACTTACACTTTGTCTCTGATGTATTTGTTATATATATAGACATCACATACAGCAATTTACCAGGAATGTATGTAGCTTGTCTCTTTAAAGACGGTCGGCATTAAGAATCTCTTAACAGCATGCACATGCACTCGCTCTTCAGTGCCGCTTTGGGAAACAATTTTAAAGGCAGGCAAGTAACATTTACAACAGCTCAGCCAATAAACAGTTTGGAAAATTTAATTGTCAGTTTAAGCTTTTTTTTTTTTAATTCTTCCACAATTTTGTCTCCTCTCTGCTGACAAGATAATCACGCTTTCCCTTTATTTTGCAGAAAAAATAAACTTAAAAACCCTTTGTTCCTTTTAACAATTTCGCGCCTCTTGAATTTAGATTTTTTTTTTCTCAAGTGCTTTTGCTGTTTTCCCTTCTTTATAAATGTGAGCAGAACCTCACATTTATAAAGAACTGAGAGGTTTTCCACATTAATCTAGATTTAATATTCGTTTCAAAATACGTTTTCCCTATTAATTAAAAGTAAACCATGTATTGTATGGTACATTATCCCTCTAACGGCCCCATGTGGAGATTATGAAGTGGAAAACTAATGGTGTAGACTTTAGCATTTGGGTTTTGCTTGAGTCATTTACATATCTGTAAGGGGATGTCGATGTATGTGCAAATAAGCAGAACTCTGTGTGTCCCATGTTTTCTCCTCCACCGCCCCTCCTCTCCCTCTCCTCCCCAGTTTACGGAGGAAGTCAAAGAAGAAGTGTTGCCTCTCTCCCCTCAGCTAGAGAAGGTAATGAGATTCTGTGCACCCTCTATTACGAGGAGGATGAGAAATCTGATTATTAAGGAGAGGCATGTGGCAGTAAGAAAAATCTGTTTGTTTTTTTCTTATTGTATCACCCCAAGAAACAAAGGTGACCCCCATGTTCCGTTCATTAAATCTTGCCTCCTCTAATTTATCAAGGTAAACTATCACAGTTTCTGCTGAGCTAATCAGAAATGGGCAAACTTGTTAGGTGTGCCTCAAAAGGACACATCACAGGATTTGGATCTCACCTCTACATACTGAGTGGAGCCTAAGTCATGCTTCCCACTGAACAATGAATGCGTACAGACATTAGCAGAGTCTGATGAGATGTTTCTTCACACAGGAAAGTTCAGGACAATCAGGGTGAATTATGACCTCCATAAAAGTACAACTGTAATTATTTCAAGGACACAGAGTTACTGCAGGTGTGGCTTTCTGATGCAAATATCACAGAAAATATCATTTGTTTTGTATATTTTGAGCCACCTAGTTATTATTTACAGTCTAAAATCTCAATGGAGAAGCATTGCTTCCTTACATTTAGACACATGTATAGTCACTCGTATATCACATGTCAGCTCTGTGAAATCACTTTTTTTTTTTTTTTGCAAAGGAGACATTAACATGGTGAGTGTTTATAACTGTCAGAGAGCAATCATTCAGGGATATGGAAAAAAAGTAATCCTGTGAGTTACAGTGTTACTTTAGTATGATGTCAACACCAAACGATTCAGATCATCATTATTATTATTATTATTATTATTAAGTTTGCTGGAAACTCTAATGTGAAACTTTAAAATCTTGGGATCTATTTTCTCCGTAACATGCACGCAATGTGTCAAAACAGAGCACATGAAAATTTCATTTTCAAAATATTTGCATCCTTAGAATAAATGGGAAGAGAATCTCTTTTTCTCCTGGTGTTGGAGTTGTTAGGAGCTATTTGGAGCTGTTTGGTGTAAGGGGGTTTGCCTAGAGAGATGTGAGAAATGTCCCACACATCAGCAAGCTGAGTCATTGCTGTACGCCTAACTAGCCACGACTCATGCCCGTCCCTCCTCCCAAATGTCACATGAGCTCATGTCAACCAACACTTGTGGCGAAGGGACAGCACGGGAAGCAAATTAAACCGATTGGTTTATACAGTCGTTACGCAGTCGTTAAAGAACAAGTTGCAGAGTTACAAAAGTGGAGAATAACACAACATGTGGTGCTACAATAACTCTACTGCAGGTTTTAGAAACAGGATTATCATTCCCTTACTGGTGTGAAATCAATTTATTTTCGGTTCTTTTCACTAAATCAGAAAATGATAGGTTTGTACTTTAAGTAGTCAGAATAATTGGCTGTCCTAACTTTTCTAATCTAATAATATTTTAATAATAAAAACAGGCATATTTTAATCCTATTGTGAGCTGCTTGGACGCACGAGTTCTGCAGGTAATCTGGTAATCACACCAGCAAACCTATCTCTTCAGCCTCTTGCCTTCTGACTGAGGCCATGATGTGCACAGCATGCTCACAAAGCTTCACTCCCAGTTCAAATGACCCAGCTTAGCTAGCATGGCTGCTGTGACCCTCACATGACAAAGCCCCTGTGTAATTAATATGCACGGTGAAATGCTCCCTGCACAGCCGCTAAAGCGATTGGAATCATGCACAGGAAAAAATGTAATCGTGGATTCTGCATGGTGAACATTTTTAGTGAAGTAGCATCTGATTGCAAGTTTTTTCTCTCTCTCTCTCTCTCTCTCTCTCTCTTTTAACATCCTTTAAGATTGAGATTAAGACTTTCCCCTCAAAGATGCAAATTAATCTTTAAAACTGGACATTTCCCGACATGGGGAGCTCAGTGGGGTGACACCACAGCCCACCGAGTTCATTTTAATCCCTATGGGCAATTATACTTTCAAATGATATCCTGAAGTTAAATCATGTTCACACTTAATTAATTTAAACACTACATTTTAGGCATGAAAGTCTCCTTGTCCTCCTCAAGACAAAACTTGTTTAATAGGACACAGTAGCCTCGGTGATAAGGGTAGTTGTGCTTTGTGCTGTTTATTAATTATGTAGTCTTTCTATTTTGTTGTTTATGTTCATCTCCGGATCTGCGTGTATTTGTGGGGGGTGATTTAGATAAGATGACTTATCATAAAGTAATATACTCTGATGACATTTCTTTGTCTTTTCTTAGCTGATGGAATATCTCATGTGTGGGCTTCATAAGCTCACTGGCATCTGAAAAATAGCTACATCAAACACAAGGGGGGTCAGCAAACATTAGTATAACAACTCTCACAGCAACTCTAACAAATCTAAATTTCTACTGCTCACATTTGAGCACAATTTTCCTGTTTTTATATGTTATATATAATATTAAACCATGTGTTCTAGGAATATCAAAATACATTGTTTAAAATGTTTACAAGTGTGGGGACCACAGTGTTTGCAGAAATGCTGTTGCTGTATATTTGTCTTTTCTAAATGCTGAGTTAATTAATGATATGTGTGGAGTATTGTTTCTCATTTTTATAATGAATGCATTACTGTACTGTCACTGAGCCCATTTTGACAAATAGGTGGGTGGATAGATATAAAAAAACATACATTGGTGGCTGCCAAGGGGTTAGATTTTGAATTAATTGAGGGAAATGAATTCAGCGGTAATAGGCCCTGACAGCAGACTGTGGCAATTCTGATGGCAATGATTGATGGTTGATGCACACACAGGCTTATGACAAATAATGCTTGTTTTGCTCCTGGTGTATTTTAAATCCTACTTGTGTGTTCATTAAAAATAAATACATCAGGTGAAAAATAACTAAATAGTTTCATATAAATAAATGAATGAATGAAATAATGAAAAGATATTCTTTGTCTGACTCCTTGAGTCTTTTCCTACAGATCAAATGCTGTCAATGCTGAGAAGGTAGTGTGTGGTACTAAGTGTGTTCAGGAAGGTGGACCGGCCACCTCCATCTTTGACCCATATGAGAGAGGGAGCCCTATCACCGCTCTCATCACGCTCCTGTAGTCAGAGTCTTCTGACAGTGGCGTAATGCTGATCAGATAGCTGTGTGGAGTCATTGCTTACATGTGTCACAACCGCTGTCCATGATCATGTCAGAGTCATGCTGGGCGCTAGAGCCAGGCTCAAGGCTCAATGGACCTGGCTGGTTTCGCGGCTGACATTTGCCCAGCATGACCAGGCTAGTCAAGCTCCAGTCGCACCCCCGGCTAATGCGCCTCTCCTGGGCCCCGCAGCACAGCGCTGGCAGCTGGAATGTGGGGGCACAGGTGCCGCCAGTCCCTGTTAGCTTTACAGTACCTCCTGGTGAGTCACAAACAATCCCAGCATGTGTCTGCTCTGATACCTCAGTTTATTAAAAGTCTAATGAATAAACAAGTCTTTTGTGTGCATGACCACAGTAGTGATAGTGGTATAAACTAGTGTTCTCTTAGCTGTCTCTGATCGTTTCTATCAAGCAGCAATAACAGCTCTGTGACATCATCAGCAATGACAAATTTATCATTTTTAATTAGCTTGAAGGGAGAGAAATGTTCACAGAAATAATCACATTAGATGCGTCTCCCGTTGATGTGAATCTGTGTTTATGGCTGCCGCACGGTGAAAAATAACTGAGGCCTGTTTATAAAGGCAGATACTGATGTTTTCTGTTGATAGAGCTAAACAGAGGTCTGTGAAACATGGCTGTTAAACCAGATTGATTTATTGGTTCTTTGGGCTGGACACGATTATCTTCTGACTCTGGGGATCAGCCTGCTTTCTAAACAGGACTGGGTCCTGCCACACAGTCATGACAGCTAAATTGTTTCACTCAAGAGGTTGTCCCCTTGTCCCCCTTTACCTAAGCCACTTGTTACAAGAGAGATATGGTATAATTGTACCCAGAGGAACTTGAAAGCCTATATTGTGAGTCTGTTTCTCTTCAAGAGCATAGTCCTTTGTGGCACCTAAAACTGGGAGGAGGAGGAGGAGGAGGAGGAGGAGGGTAGGATATGTATTCCCTCTTTGTTGGAGGCAATATTGGAGCACACTTTTGTTAAGTAGAGCAGCGTTTAGAATCAGTTATTTCCTCTAGAGCTTTTGTCGTGTTGATTGCAATAATGAAACATTTTCATGTGCATTAAGCCCAGATCATAAGTAAAACTTTAATCCAATTCTCCAGTTCCAATTTAAGTCTAAATTACAAGGTTGTGCACTCTTCCAGTGGGAAAATATCACCACTTGGAGTGATATACTTAGCAAGAATGAACTGCACATATCTGAGCTTTTTCTTTTTTCTTTTTTTTTTTTTTTAAGTGCAGGTGAACATGTTGGCGAGAGGAGACAAGAGGGAAGGATCTATAAATGGCTCCTACTCCTTTTGGTGTCTTCAGTGGTGGTCGGGAAGGGAGGGTTACTCACTGACCATTAGTGCGCCCAAGTGCAGTACATTCTGTGGCCTGTCAACTCCTCTACTAATGTGTGAGGAAATAACTCTATTTCTTACCCCAGTGAAAATCACCTGCTCTGACATGACTTAGAGTACACACTGTTCAGATGATTTTTCTTATAGTGAATTTGTTACAAAAGCCTCATGATGATACTGTTAAGTTAACATGTTGTAATAGGTGTATGTAATTAATATCCACAGAAAAAAAGCAAGGATTTTTAATGGAGCACCTTTCAAAACAGTGTTACAATTAAGATGAATAATAATAACAGAAACAGAAAAAACAACATAAAGGGAAGAGAAGCTAATTTTAGGTGAAAAATAATAGTTTTAAGCCAACATTTAAAATATGACAGATCTTAGAGTGTGATCTCTTCAAGCCCGTTGTTTCAAAGTCTCAGAGGCTTACAAGCAAAGACATGATCATCTATAGTCATGAACAGAAATATAACTGGAAACCAAGCCTTACAGTTGATTAGTAAAGTCTTAAAATCCACTCTAAAATGCACAGAAATTATGTAAAGATGACAAAATTGAGGGTAGGTATGTTTATCTTAGGGATAAATAATGACCATAAAAAGAATAATGCATGCATACAATCCCTTCTTCTTCATATTCATACTATATTTGTGCTTTTTCTGCTAGATTAGCATGAAAACTGTGTATCATCGGTGTTTTACTGCTGTGTTAGTATCCTAGTTATGACATTTATTTTATCAAAGAACGAGGTAACAAGAAGGGAGGTTAGTGAAAAGAAACACTGTAATTCTCTCTCTGTCATAGTGAACTTCATGGATAATAATTTTCCTTAAGTAATGTTGAGTGGTATAGAACTAACAAATGACCCTCTCCATGCCCGTGCGTTGCGTTAAGAGGTGCGGAGTGGTGAGAAGAGGGGTGTGTGTGTGTGTGTGTGTAGAGGGGTTAACCCCTGCTGTTCCTGTCTGTCCAACACCCCCCACCAACCCACCCACCCCGACCCTCCACCCCTCCCCCCCCCCCATCCAACCCTCCTCCTCTCTTCTCTCTGCACTCCACTCCTGCATCGGGCCAATACAAACAGCATTATTTATGCTCGGCAAAACACCCCTTAATTACTCATGAACTGGCGCACGCTCCAGAGTCTGCCGCTCCCTACCACCCACCAACAGCCATTAAACACTCCCTAAAAGCTTGCTATTTGATATTAGCACACTTGAGCCTTTGAGAAGAAATTAAAAAATAAATAAATCTGGGAGTGATTTACATATGCACAGCAGCTGATATTTATACTCCGCAGCATGTCCCTGAAGGGCTTGTCTTATTACCTCCGTCCTCGGGTCCTAGCACAGAGACCAGGAAGGCAGGCAGGTGATTAATTCTGTACTTAGGATAAGCCAACAATTCCATAACGTGGAGCAGAGGAGGATTTCTATCAGGCTTTTTGTAGAGAACACTCCATCTCTTTTACTTTGTTGTTTTTCTTTGCTGTTTATGTCTCATATATACTATAATTGTTCCCTGTTAAGAGTAGTTTACGTCTGATTAAGTGATAATGTTGTGCAGAGTCCATTGTATGTGCTGAGATGGTTTGAACATGGTGTTTTATCTGTTGACAAACAGCAGAGTTCCTGTATATTGGATTTGGTTTATTCCCGAGGATTTACCTGCTTTGTGAATATCTGTGAAAATTATTGCATCTTTACATGTTTCTGACCATCTCTGAGGTCCGGTTGCCGAGATGTGCTTGAGCAGCTGTGATAAGCGCCCGACATCTTTGTACTCGTCGCAACACTGAGATCAAAGTCGTCATCGTCTGAAGCCTCTTGTTACATTCCTATCACACACCACACATATCTCACCATTCATGAGCTCTCTGCAATCTCTTACCAAATAGCCAATAACATTTAGCTTGACCATGTCTAGTATTATATAATCATTTAACTTTAAGATAAATTTAACATTGACTGAAATCAGATAAAATTGTGATATAAAAGGCAAACTCATTACACTCTTTAGACCAAATCTCACCATTGTGTTACTTACTTACAGTCACAAAAACATTAATTACTTGTACATCTTGCTTGTATAAACCTCTACTGTAGCTAGACCTTTATTAGTCGAACCAGCAAAAACATTGTGTCAAACTTCGTCTCTAATTACATCATCAGATTCAAACAGTAGAGCCATCAGCTGCTCGCTCGGTGTGTACTATTTAAAACCCCTCTGTGTAATTACTGCTTTAGTCCCATATCCCTATGACATGGCAGTGATAGATCATTATTTTTCCCTGCAATTTGTTATATTCTTTGCAATATAATTGGATCAGATTAATTATTATGATTAATGGATTCTTGAATTTTTGTGTGTAATCATTAATACTGTGGGTTTGAAACAGGCAACATACATATTTAAGGTGCCAAAACTACACAGGCTGTAATGCCTGAGCCTCTCACTTTAACAATTTCATCAGAGACTTTTTCAGTCTGTGTATATGAGTTTTGATTCCATTGTCTTGTCTGTATTATCTAAAAAAATCTATTTTGTTCACTTAGTAAAATATTTCTGAGTAGCTGTTTTTCTCCTAATATCCTTAAATAATCAAATCTAATATCTATTATATATATATAATATATAAACTATTAAATATCCCTTGGCAAAAATAAACTCACTTAATGTGTTACTATTTTGTGACTAATCCAAGATTCCTGCCAAATAATAAATGCAATGTGATTTGCTCTTCTTTGTATCATATCTACAAGCATTATAGTAATGTCACTTTAACAATCAGCAAGCCTGCTGTTTACTACCGCAGACATGGCCAATCAGTTCAATTTAAAGTTTATAACATGATAGTTTATTAATGAGAAGTGAAACTATTATCCGACGCCCTAAATCTATACCACGGCTGCAATTTAGCTCTTCCAAAAAATACTGTCCAGTTATGGTGGATGGACAGTAGTCAATTCCCTGTGCATGGGAATGGCTCATTAACGGGGCGAGGCGAGCGGTGTGCGTTTGTATATGGCTGCCGTTGGTCGACATGTAGAATGGATTTATGGTGTCACTCAGCCCTGGAGAACGACTAATGAGGGTGCGCAGGCTAGCAGCGTCCGAGTGGGGTAATTCCACCCACCATCCATCCAGCAGAGGGGGGTTGGAGCGAGGGAGAGAAGAGGGAGGGAGGGGGAGGTTATGGAAGGAGGACACATCCCTCATTACGTGTGAGTGTCTCAGGAGCTTTCTTTAATATTTTAATAAATAACATCAGCCCAACAAGAAATTAATGAATAGTATCATTAATAATGAGCCCGAGCCTTGTAGTGATAGGACAGATATTAAATTGAACCACTGTGGGGAGATCTCATGAGACTCAGGATTTTTCCAGCAGCAAACAAGGCCAGTGAATGAGGCAGCCGTCCCTCCGTGCCAACAGCTTTTACAACAGGTTGAAAGTAATAAAGGAGGATTTTCCCAGCGATAGAGTTAAGCCCTAGGAAATCTGCTCATGTAGATCGCTATGAAAGGCACAGCCAAATGTGATCCTTAATTAAACTTTAATCAAGATAATGCTGTTTGCAGGAGAAGTAGTTTAAAAAAGGTGTCCCCAGCCCCTGTTTCCATCCAGTCAACCTCCCCGCTTCATATTGTAGCGGTCATAACCCCACTTATCTGCTTCTTAAACTTGTGTGTGTTTGTTTGTTTGTTTTTGTTTGTTTTCATTTGCAAAGCCCGGTATTCTTTCTTTGTATGGTTTTGATTCAGGTTTACATTTGTCAGGATTTCTTGGTATTGTCTTGCTTTATTTGCTCTTAGTTATTTTTGTCCTGCCAGATTATGCAGAAGAAATAGCTATTTTTCTACCTGAATTGGCTTGTTTATCATAATAAAATGTGCCTCTGTGACACAAAGTCATGTTCTTCTGTCAAACTGACATTTCTAAAGAAATGGGAAAGACACATTTTTATCACATGCAGCTATATTCATTCACATGACATCAAGGATTATTAAAAGGTTTTACCTGAGCTAAGAAAACATCAATGTCAACTGAATGGTCTGACTGAATGAGTTAGTGAAGCTGGCTGCACCACTGTAGCATAGAGGCTACAGATGAGTAATGACATTTGTTTTCCACCTTAAAAAATGCTACTTTTACTAAGAAAATGATATGAATTATTTTTATGAAAATCATTTAGCCAGAGAATTACTCAGCAGTTTTATGTTATTGTAATTTATGCCACTTTTTAGCTACTAAATCTCAACTATACCTTCTTGCTAACATATTCCACACATGGCTTTGTGGGTTTACAACATCTTATCTTAAAGGTAAGATACATTAATTTGCACAGAGCAGATTTGAGTCATGTCATGTTCATTTACATAATAATATGCGTTATCAAAGCGGTAAACTACAGTATGAGGCAAAGTGCTTACACTTAATCATTGGTGTGTTACCTTATTACATGAAAAGTTAATGTATGTCTCTGGGATTCTGTATTATTTCCACTATATACTCTACCAGCTAACAGGGGATATTACACACTGTGAGAGTCACTGTGGGAGTTTGCTTTGCTTAATCTGTTTAAGAAAAGGACTGTGACACTTTTTTTTTGCTGCATGTCCAAAGTTGTAGTACATTTAGTCTGAATGTGGTCATGTTACATTCTCCTAATCTGCACATTTAAAAAATAGCTGAGAAATCTGAAATTCAGCCCAACACAATTATCTTTAGTAAACAAAAGTTTTAGAAAACATTAAAATCTTTATAGGATAGAAAGCTTTAATTAACAACAATCATACAATTTTGAATGTACCAGTGAATATCCTTAAGTTAATAAAACCAAAAGCGTTTCATCATTTTGTAGATAGTATCTTTGGAAGTGCTGAAATTTGGCTTGTAATTTCTGCTCTGTTTAGACCATATGTCCCTTACCTACTACCAATATTTATTCATTCCCGGCTGTATAAAAAAATACCAGTATTTCCTTCATAATAAAAAGTGGATTACTGCGAATCACAGGAAAGCATCACCAGCTGTCACAGAGAAATGAGACCATGCTGGCCAGTGTCAATGATTAAAACACACACATTTAGAAATGAATGATTAATTAGAAGAGTTTCATGGAAATGATTCAGTTCTTTGAAAAGTTATTTTGTTTTAAATTGTTACTATTACTTCTTAAATTGTTTGAAGGTGAAACATTAACCTTTTGGTTAACATTTGTTCAACAGGTAGAAAAAATAGCTTGAACAGCATAAAGATTGAAAGTGTTGAATGTATTTAATATTGATCCATCCACCCTAATGGCTAATTCTACAGTAGCTGTATTTAACATTATTTTGTTTTCTTGTATTATCTCATTCATATATATATATATATATATATATATATATATATATATATATATATATATATATATATATATATATATATATATATATATATATACACATACATACATACATACATACATACATACATATGATGTTTGTTTTATTATGAGTAGACATAGTAACATTTTGATGTAACTTCTGGGATTCTCTTACTGTACTTTATGCAAAAGGGGACACTGGTACTTCTAAGTTAAAAATGCTGCGGTCTTCACCACCAGAAGAATTAGCAGTCAGATTTGACTGATTATAGCTCCACCATTGCTTGTTTGGTTGCCTCCTCTAAAAGCAATACTCAGCAGAACATGGCTTTTTCCTCTTCACTTTGTGCTTGCTGCATGAGTAATTACATCCTTGATTTCTGAGGTGCAGTGGTATGGTTTTCACTTTTTTTTTAAAAAAAAAAAAAAAAACAACAACCTAAGATTGATATAGGCTGCTCTTGTAAATGAATATATTTCATAGGTTTTTAAAATAGCCAAATACAAAAAACAATGGCAGCATTGTTCATTCATTTATTTTATTTTATTTTTGTATGCGTCTGTGTTCATATATTGCGCAACTCATGCTTGTGCATGCCGTATAAACACCACAACTACCTTGAGCTGCACCTTTGCAACTCATACAGAATACTGAGGTCGAACAGACAAAGACAAATCACAAGCTTTCCAATTTCCATAGTGCTGTACATCTTTTAATCATAACGACTAAACAATGAACAACACTAGGCTCGTGGCATTGGGTGAACAAGAACACTGAGGCTCCCTTATTTTCCCCCCTTCATGCTGCTGGTGGAATGACTAATGCATGGAGGGTCATGGTGTAAAACTGTTGCCCCAAGGTCAGCATACTGACACTTAATTGTTTGTCCTGTCATGTGTCACTTCCTGGAAATTTCATATCTGACCCTTGTTAGCTCTGTGTTTCTGTTTTAATCCCCAGTGTGACAGAAAGATCAGGACTGTGCTGTGATCAAGATGTGTCAGATTACTGTTGGGTCCTGTCATTTTGATGCAATACAGACTAAAGATGCTTGTCCGTCATGTGTGAGACTGAGCCGTTGTTTCAGTCCTTAAAGGATAGATTCACATTTTATCTAAAAAGACTGTAAATTGAACTGGAAAATACTCGTTGAATTATCTGACTCAGACTGCTGAAGCCTATATGTGGTTTCAGTTTTACATTGGAAGTGTATTGGGAGGAATGATTACGAAAACAGAGAAAACAGTGTTTCAAGGTACATATGGGCACCTGAATATTGTTTAAGACAGATTTGAAAAAAATGTGAAATAATCCTTTAACAGTATTTTCACAGATTATGTCTTAGATATTCATCTCAGTTATTAACAATATAACTGAAGAGAGAAGCTGTAGTGAGTCTAATGTAAATGCTTTATTTGGTCACAGGCCATTAAGAAAACTGCATGTCCTACATGTCCTGATTGCTATATCTAAATACTTGTTTTTGAAAATTACCCACATCATCAAGTCGTAAAGCTGTACTATGTTAAGAGTAGCACTTTATATTATAGATCTATGGTAATGAAATTGACAGTAGCATGCACAGTACATTAGTATAGGTAAAAAAAACTGTCTTTGTTTAACGTCTGTAGTTTGTCCTTGTTCATATGTCTCATTGTCGAACTACCTTTTATGCGCTTTACGTTTTCTAATTTTAAAGCACTTTGAGAATAAGAGAAAGCCAATACAAATTAGATTATAAATGGGAAGGCACATCAATCACAGCTCACATGTAATATTGCTTTTTCACTGGACTGCTACAGTACAGAAGAGTCTGAATCTGCTTTTTATTACATGTTAAGTTCTGTATTTATTTTTTGTGTCACATGTCTTTGTATGAGGGTTCATACTGTGTATACTGTACTGTTTGTGTGAGTAAATGAGTAATACTGTGAGCATAATTCAGCATCACAAACTATTGTCAGTTCCCTGCTCTGTCCTTAAAAGAAAATTCAGATTTATTACAACTTGGTATTACCATATTGGTCTGATTATAAGACAAACACCTCCCTCAATTCCAACACCTGTTTTTGGAAACAGACTTTTTGAAGATAAGGTCGTTTTATAGTCCTCTAATGTTGGATGAGCCCAACTTTTTCAAATGTAGTTCTTAGAATAAAATATCATCTTGTTTTCAGGCCAAGAAGTCAGACTGGGAGAAAAACATGAGCAGTGAGACGATCACACAGGTTTTAAGTAAACCTCCAAGTCATACTTGTTTTGAGAAAAGCAAATGTGAGCAGTACAATTATTCCCAAACTGTCTGTTGTAAAGCACAATGTATTATAAATATAATAACCCAGTGTTAATTGTATCTACACCTATGGTTACTATGAAACTAAGATTCCTGTTGTTGCATGAGCAGCTGCTAGTAGCACGGCTTTATGGCTTTACATGATGCAAATTTGCCAAACTGCAAACAAATATAGATTAAAAGATGGGGCTCAAGTTTTACTCCCGTCAGGCTTGCAGAATGTTGCTGAATGCTGAAAGTTTGCAGGGCACCAAAACATCCAGAACTGCCACTGCAGAGTTGTGCTTCTGTTTTGTTGTGCAGTGAGCGATTATTACTGATATTTTAGCTGCACGTAAGTCCGATTTTATTTCCAAAAAGGTGTTTCTTGCCACATCAGACATGTCAAGTCAGGTTTATTTGTATAGCCATAAATCACAAATTTGCCTCAAGGGGCTTTACAGTCCATACAGCAATACAACATCTTCTGTCCTTAGAGTCTTGATTTCAATAAGGAAAAACTCCCTAAAAAACCCTGTAATGGGGAAAAATTGTCTCCCAGGACGGACAGACATGCAGCAGATGGCATGTGTAAGACATACACTAATTGTAGCTAATTCACCGCATTCTCAGATCTAGTGCGACTTACTTTGGAGAGTACAATGTTATAAGTGATACAAACAGTGACCATAAGTATGAAAACAACACCAAAGTGTTAATAAACTGTCTAAATTATCGTTTAAAGGAGTTTTTCTTTTGTATTCAAGGATGCAACCCTGTCCTTCCTGGGTTTGATTTATTTAAAGGTAAAACAATTCATTGTACGAAAAATGCAATTTTCCTTACAGTCAGCATGTGTTGTATTCCCTTAATGCCAAAGAATACATTGAATTTATTTTCAACCTTATAAAATATCTGCAAAGCTTTTTTTAAATGTTTTGAATGAAGTGTGATTAGCGAGTGATTTTCTTCTACGATTGTATCAGTGAATTGGTAACTTTAATTATGTGTTACCACTACAAACGTCCCTCTGCATTGCTCACATGCTTGTGAACATGAATCTGTACACCTGCTTATAAAACATACAACATACAAACAAAATATGGATCCATTCTGCCAAACGTTGCTCTCCAGCACCAGTAGTAGCAGTCAAAAATCCCACAGGTTGCCTTTACCTCAAATCTGATACATGTAAAATGATTTCCACTCGTATAATGATACAACTGATTAATCTGTGAAGTTATATCACTTGTTTTCTATTTTCACATATTGTATTTTGAAAAGTAATATATACTCTCAAACACAACGGGGCACCTCCCTTTCATACACTACAAATCATCGCAAACTCTATTATCTGTAATTTATGATGTCTTTTTTTCTCACTCCTGCAGTTTCCCATGTGCATCACTGTGAGGTTATCACCCCAGACTTAACAAATGATGTGCTTGTGTTTGTATGAATGTATTGATCAGCGCTCTATTTGGGCAGATATCTTTCTTTATTTAGGATGGCAGGTTTGCAGGCAGGAATGCTGTCTCTCTCCTTCATGCCATGTCTTCAGTTTTTTGCCTCACTGGCTTCCCTAACTGCCCTGCTTTATTGAATAAATTCAAGCTGTCACTTCCCATGCTGGTAGAATAACTCAAACACAACATATAATAATACAGGAAAAGTAGGATAAAATAATCTTGTCATAGCTGTAAAAGTGATTGCTTGAAGCTATAGTCGACAATCAATACACTAATTCCATAATTTATACTCGCAGCAATTGAGGAGGAAGGAAGCTCTGATATGGTATTTCTTGGCTCACTGACCAACTTTGACCTTCAATAGAAGTGAGAGTGGGATTATTGTGTTGTTCAGCTCAAAGAAATCACCGACAAGAGTTGAGAGGCAATGTCTGACATTTTATGTTCAGGACCAAAACCTAAACTGATTAATTCTCGGTAAGCACCAGCTCTTGAGCTTTCACTATCTTTATGACAGCAAATCTGTGACACTCAGCTGACAGAGTGAAACATAAAAGCCGGACAGAGATTTTCTCTAACTTATTTCTTTTATCCTTTCCTTTTATGGAGGGGGAGGTACCTTTCTTTTTCACCCTGGAGCAAGAGGAATTTTTCACTAGTGCTAGAACTCATTATCAGTTCCTCATTCTGTCTGTTTCACTTTTCAGCTGATGCCACTCATATGGTACCCCATTTTCTATCAATTATGGCTTTTTATGGGTCTTTCCAGCCAGCACTTTATGAGTAAGGGCATAGCTGTATGCTGAGCAGTACCTAAATAGCTCTGACCGTAAACTACAATATATACCTGTACATCCTCAGACATTTAACAGATCCACTCTCATTGGCCAACAACACTGTTGCTGTTGTTAGGATGAGATCCATGAAGCCCCATCACGAAATCCATGAAGAGCAGAACACCGGAAGGCATCAGAAGTTTCTGTGAAAAGAAGAAATTGATTGCAATTACCATAGAGATTTTTTCAAGTGTTTTTCTGCCCCCTCTAGTGATGCTAATAACTTAATGATCCCTAAAAATGCATGCAATTTGCCTCAATGGGATTTAACTATTGTATACTTATGTGCTAGAGATTTCCAATCACTGAAAAGTCTGATTGAGCATCAGACATTGTATAGTAAATAACAGCATCAACAGTCAAGGAATATTATGGTTGAATGTTATGACATAAAACTGGAGATTTGAGTGACAGAAGGTTTCTGAGTTCTGTTAAATAAACTTCAGCCAAACTTTTATGTCATGTTGCTGTAAGTGTCTCATGGTTGTTTACATTTAGTGATAAACTACATATACAATGATATTGTAATTGTCTGTGAGCCATAAAAAATCTCCAAGGGTAATATTAACCACAATTACTCTGGTAGACTAAACTAAACACAATCCTGAATTTTAACTGCTGACTTGTTTTTCAACATACAGTCAAATCTGCTCAGACCAGTATCCCAAGGAATTACCATTAATATTAATAAAAAATCAAATAATCTAACAAGCATCCCTTTACAAGATGGGAAAAATCAGGGTGACAGCCTCGATGTAACAAACAAATATAGCCATCTGTTGGTGATATTGACACCTAACTTTTCCATTTCCTCTTAATTCTAATGGCATTATGATTCACAGTTAGATTCATAGTCAAATAGGGGGTTAGTGTTAGTGTGTGTCTAGTTTTCCGGACCACTAAAAAAAATCCCTTAATCTTCAGAATCAACACCGGTAATCTCAAATCCAAACATCATCAACAGCCCTTCCCTTTCAAACCAGAGCTCAGTGTCACCGCATCTTCATCGAGCCAATAATCCAAACCAACGCAGCCCAATTAGAAAAACCCCACAAACACTGACTGTGTAGTCTGTATGGTCTGATGCTAGATAGAAGGTGGTCTAACCCAACGGGTGGGGACAGTGGCCAGTGGGACCCCTGCCAAGTTATTGAGGACAGAAGGAACTGCTGGTGTCATAATGATCACTAAATGTCTGTGGTGTTCGGTTACAGCAGGAGATTGGCAAGGAGGTGCGTGACCTTTGCTATATTGACCTACTGCTTGACTCCTCGTGGGGTGCAGCGTCAACACAACAAACAACATTCAAGAAGGAAAAAGGGAAGAAAATAGAAGTTTGTTCAATGTTAATACATATAAACCTGATATACTGACTTATTTATACATTTAGTACATCTTTGTGGGATATATGCATGCATTTGGTTATTTTACTGTATGTATGTGCATCCAAGCGCAAATACACGCTTTTGTTAATGTGTGTGGTTTTTGGGTGAGGTGATGTGTTGTGGTGTTGGAGTGAAGGGGCTGGGGGGGTGGGGGGTTGTGACAGACACGGCTCTCACCTCACACTTCACGTCCCAAATAGATTAAAATAATTTTTCCCAGATTCTTCCTTTCCCACTGCTGCCTGAAGCAGAATGAGCACTTGTGAGGATAATTAAAATTGATGATATAGAATGACAGAGACATGATTTCTGCCTGCAGCAAGAGGTCTCTGAAGACAGTCTAACCGAACTGTCATGCCACCGCCATTCTGTTTTACATGACTGTTTCACCTTACTAAATTGATCGCAAGTAAATACTCTCTATTGAATTAAAGTATGATGTATCAGTCTGGGGACTGAAGGTTACGTTCTTCTGATGGAAATTGTGCTCTCATGACCCTTTATCATTGTTAAGTTAATGTGAGTGATTTGTGTTGGACTATTGTAGATTTTTACCTCTATTTTAGTTCACCCGCCTCGTGTAGAGTATATCCAGTATGCGTCAACTGACAGACTTTTATTAAACAGTTTATGTTATAAATTAATTCCACCTGTTAAGAGTATTTGTTTCAAGTATTTTTGCGTTTCATATTTAGACTGAATAACATTTGAAATTTCTGTAATATTTAAATAACATCGAGAAATCTGTGTTGTTCTAATACTTCTGTTTGTGTGCAGGTGACAGGATAATGTCAAAGTAATTATCTGAGCGCCAAATAACAAAAGAGGAGAGTGCTCAGCTTTTGATTATTTGTGAGTTTCTAAAGTTTCATAATATTCAAATGAGTTGGTTTGTGAGAAAATGATGGATTGCACAAAATACACAATGAAAGGCAAGTCATGTGTCTATAAATAGACTCCCCTGAAAATGTATGTGTGTCTAATGCAACCAAATGCAGCCAAACATGTTTTTGCCAGCTAACATATTATGTTCATTCGATTATTCACGACACATGTCATTTTAGTCCTGAGCAGCAACGGCTTGCTCCTGTTTCTTGTTTTTTGGAGACACTGAACAGTTGTCAATGAGAAGAGCAGGAAGACATAGAGCTAGACATGAAGCAGGATGGGGGGATGGTAAGACTAAACCCCCGTCAGGGTCCCTCTAAAGATAAATATTGATTGTGGACAGTTTTAATTACTTCCTTAAATTGAGCAATTTTGGTTTTCCCAGTTGGCTCCTGGTGAAAAATCCATGTAGGATCCTACATTGAAGGAGAGGGAGAGGGTTGAGCATGGCGCACCATAAATCACCGCAGATACATAATTCATTGGAAGCGTGTGAAAAGGACAAGACAAGATGCTTTGGATCATTGAAAACAGCATTTCCACAGGTCTTTCCATGTAGTGAGATCTCCCTTCTTTGTTTGTGCAGTCCTCGGAAATGTGTTACCTCGTTCAACTTGCACTCTCATCTGAATGATGCCAGATGATGAATGTGCTTCCTTTCAGTTTTATTTTCATGTATTACTTAATTTATTTTCAGATTGGATCAATTTAAAATACAAAGGGAGTTGTCAAAATAGAAAGCAGCATAAAGATTTTACCCGCTGATAGTACCACTGCTGTGGTGTGGGTTACTATTTCTGACATGCTTTTTGTCCACTCATCTTCAGAAGGGCAAGGTCAGTGCTTATCTGCACTAACGTGTAGGCTACTCTGATTTTGAGGCATCATTTGGCAGGCCATTTCTATTCTAGCATGGGACACACTCTCTCAGACACAGTTTCAATATCTCCTAATTGCAGAACAGACATCACATCTTATAGAATTCATCACACAGAAGTCCTTGACCTGTGGTTAACATCATTGCCCTGCTATTGAAATATCAGGCTGCTAATAGTTTCATTGTCAACCAGGAAGGTATTACTCATTTCAATGAAGATATGTATCAGGGGTTGAAGATGATTACTCTAAATTGCTGTTTGAATCATTTATTATACTGGGTTATCTGATTGATTCCATGTCAGCACTGAACCACACGTTACTTAGACTTAATGTTGGTACTGTATCGCTTTTGTATATGTGCTTTTTACCTTTTAAACCTTCACAAATTAGTCTATGTCATCAAGACTCTGCAGGACAAATTTGATACTTAAATGATGCCTGAAGCAAAATTAAACTTAGGGGTAAAAGGTCAGTAACAGAAAAGTGCCCCTGCAGCTAAAGAATTTTTGATTTTTGAGATTGTTTTCTTTCAACGAAAACAATCTCAAGGTCCATTTGTAGCTTCTTCCTCAGCACAGTAGTGTATAGTATACAGTAGTTTTCCCAGTTGTCATGGAAATATAAATGTTTTAGTTTCCATTTGTCTGAGTTCTTTAAAGTACTTTTCGTCCATGTTGGCGAGATTAAGCAGCACCCTGCGTCTTGTGGCCGCCCTGTGACTATGTGACTCCAGCCTGTAAATGGCAGCGCCCACTCCTCCTTCCTTCCTCAGGACTGACCTGCAGCCTCTCTGTACCTGTGGGAGAGTCAGCACTGCTCCCCTCTGCTCATCTGCCCCAAATTCACACAGCCGGACCCGGTCCCCCGAGACCCAGCTCTCCATATCACCAAATAGATTGGTCACTGGAATTGCACGATTGAGGTTTCTGAACAAGGCATTATTCTGTTGTATTGTAAAGACCCCTACACTGACCTGTGCACGGAGGCATAGGGGGAAGAATTTTTACACTCTGTTTATCAGAGATGCCACCAACAATTGGCTTAGAGTTTTTCCTATCTCTTTGTGGCTGCAAAGAGAAGAGAGTGAGAGGTATGTGCCTGGAGCACTGACCTTAATCTGAAGGGTTGTGCTGTTATAGGCAGAGGTGAGTCTGGTCAGCTGTACTACACTAGCCCATTGTCCATCCATAACATGACATCAGCTGGGGAATGCATACAAAGTGAAGCATTAAATGTAGATACTGCATTTGTAGCGTCTCACGCTCTCAGGAGCCAGTAGAACAGTTTCAAGCTGATGTGGTTTGTTTCAGGTACTTTAGTGATATTTCACAAAATACAGTGTCAATTTCTATTCAGTAGAGATGTGTGAAAATGGTGTAAAAACATAAACAGAACAAATACTACATAGGCAGCAAGAATACTGAAAGACCAGCTTGAGTGCATTTCTCATGCCTTCTACATTATTAGAATACTGCAAACAGAAAAGAGGGAGATCCTGTATGGTCCGTTATTGTTGTTTGATGTGTCTGTGTTTGTAAGGTTGTTTTGGTTATATCTGGCCTGTTTCACATTCTTATTCATGTGAGCGGATCAGCATACTATACATCAATAGTGTAAACACCGCTCAACACTTGGCTCACCCTGCAGAGGACGAGGATTGTTCTTAAACAAACTCAAATGAATAAATAATATGTCAAGGAAGTGCTGATACTCATATCCATAAATTTCCTCTCCAGGCCTCACCATGTCCTCCATGACATCGGTGGGAGTGAGAGTCCCGCCTGTGATTACCTCTTCTTCTTATGCACCAGACTGACAAGCCCATGTCGGAGGGGGGTGTGAGAGCGGAGGGGTAGACGAGCCCCTCACTCTGAGTGCTAATGGATGATTGGAGGCCGGATAGGAGGCTTCAGTTCTTTCTTTTATCCTGGCCTGCTTTTGACCCGGCGAGCCAGCAGTAATCGGCCCGGCAGAGGGGTAATCATTTCCCGCGTGCAGACTCTGATAAGTTGGAACACCTTCCCCGGCAGCGGAGGGAGCTCCTGCGGCCTCCCCGGTTATCGCTCTCTCCCCGGCACCCCTTCAAGAGGCTGCGTTGCCTCCTCTCCCAGGCTCAAAGGCTCCATCAACAGCGGCTCTCTGCTCCGCTTTCATCTGACAGAGCACATAAGCCGGTGAAAGGGAGGGAAAATAAACTGGGTTCTATCTCTCAAATTGTGATCTTATGAATTCGATTTGGTCACTTTTAAAATGTAACTGCACAATTTGTTATTTTCCCCTGTTTCCCTTTCTCTGTTAATATCTGTGGTGATAAATTGCTTCGATTGACAGGCTCTTTTTTTTTTTTTTTTTTTTTTTTGTGCGCCTCTGTATTTGTGATAAGGCGGCAAACCGTGGTCACCTGAAGGGGCTGAGAAGTTCTCTGAGGATCGAGTGCTGTTGCTCAACACCTTTCATGTAAGCCACTGTGAAAATTGTTTGGCTTATTTTGTTGAGGAAAATCCCCATGTTTTGCTTGATTACATTTTGTTATGGTTTTCCTTCCATTTTTCAGAGAACTTCTTAAGCCTGCTGAGATTACTGTTTAATAGGGATGATATTGTGCTGGCTTTATTGGCTATTTGCAGCTGCACCACCGGTTCATTTAATAGCCCCGTCGGTTGTTAAAGGGATTACACAGCTGCCACACTCTAGTGTGTACAGTGGGCCTCTGGTGGAAAAAAAGACTATTGCCTGAAATGAGAAGACGGAAAAGAAAATAATTTTCTGTAGTTTGTCAGAAATGTGTGATCATACATGCAAAGTTTGCCTGCCACATTCAAATTACCTGCTCTCCCCTTTGTGATCTGACTCTGATGATTTCCCATTCCATATCTAAGTGACCTTTAGAAGGCCAGAGGCACTACCCAACATTGATTAAATAAATTGATCCCCACACATTCAAAGGATATTAATTAGACATGGAAAACAAGTGAATGAACACAAATAGCTCTTAGTTTAAATGCAATAGCAAATAAAACATTGAGGGGAATTTGAGAAAGCCCAATAACACATAAAGAGCTGAACTCTCTTGATATAATTTTAAATGGTGAAGCTTTTTCAAAACATTTTACTGTATGATTGAGTTAAAAAATGTGTGGAAAATTAACTTAATGACCTTGTTTTTATTAATTAACATGGTCCTATTATGTCTTTATGTAAATTCTTTCATTAAATATTTTTTTTCCCAAGACAAAACAAATCAGCGTGATTACTGATACACTCTTGTCTTCAGATCAATACATATCCTGACTGAATGTGTCATCTTTGAACCAGGACGCATGCTGAGTTGTCGTACTTTAGTGGTTTGTGACTTGTCCGTGTCAGCAGCAGCTGCCAAATAGGTTTCAATCAAGAGGGCAGAGTCATACAATATGTGGCAAAGCTAACAGCTGTTAACTACACAACCTGCAGGCTATGAACTGCAGCTCTGTCCATTGTCAGTCTTTCCACAGTTAAATATTCCAGGAGGAATTTGTTACAACAAGGCCATACATAACGGGTGAAAACCCTTTACACCAATATTGCTCTCAAAATTGGCAGCATGAGAAGGAGGGACATGAGGGATGCTTGAGAGTGGTAACCTATCCCTCTCAGCCCCCTGGGAGCCACTTGGCCAGCTTTCATCCACATAATTATAATAAATTTGACATTTCATAGATAATATTGATTTCTTTATTTTAGCATTTCACCATAGGTGACAGTCTAGTGTCAAGAATGAAATTTCTATTGATCTTCTGCGCATTAATCCCTCATGTGTATGTGATCATTTTTATAAGACCTTTTACTGCACATAAATCAATATTTCATATTTCCAGCCATGCCAGAGGAGATGTCATATTTGTAAACTGTGTCTTGACACTAGCAATTCCTTTCTTGTTCAGCTGCAACTGTGCAAGACCAGTCAATTTGGGGTGGTGGGAGCAGAGGCGCAAGGGAAGAGGCGAGGAGGGGGGGGGGAGGTACGGGGAAGAGAATTTGTAGTCTGTGGCTTTGGTCTGGGAGGAGCTGAGCCCTTCTTGAGATACGTACTGCAGCACTGATGATGAAATATCATTTTTAGAATTAATTAGCTTCCAAACCGATGGGTGCTGTTAATAATGAAAATAAACTGGCAAATCATTCAAATTGATTGGCTTAGTGCTAGAAAAAGAATATTGAACACTTCTTTAAATTGTCTGTTAATTTCTTTAATTTCTGGCTGTAATTCTTCTTCTCAGAGTGCATAAATCTCACCAGTATGCTGATGTTAATCAATCAAGAAAGGAAACGCACAGTAGATCTGAGTGTACTTAACTTTTGACAAGGAATCTTGTGCATTTTAAATATAGTTTTTATATTTGTTGCATTTAAGACATATTTAAAAGCATTTTCAGTACATTTTTTTTCTTAAGAAGCTACATTTATTGGTATGCTTTAATGATAAGTAAATTGTAATCAAATCATTTTCAGGCAAAATATAGGCATATGGAATATTTTGATCACAGTGGGAATTTGCATGTGCCTCATGTAGAGTATCTTGGAAGTGTCAGGATGAGTGACTTGTTTTCCGTGATAATTTAAAATAAGATTTCTCCACATACAGGAATGTTGCTCTCAGCTGCATATAACATGACAATAGCCATGGAGAATGCACAACTGTTTGGTGAAAAATATGATCACCTGAATGGTGCAGACACCTGACCTTTTCTCAGTCTCCCTTAACATGTCCCTTCCATACAATCAGTTTGAGAGCGCTGCACAAGAAAGGCCAGTCCATTAAGAGAATATGCTAATTTTGCCATCCGCTCCTAATTGATGCCATTTTACCAAGTAAACAAGACTTCTGTCTACAATGGATGTGTTTCTGCCAGTTAAAAGGATATTTCAGATCGGTTTTTCCTGTAATTTTCTCTCTGAGAGCTATTGGTGTGCCATTATTGCGAATTATAAGTCTCTCCTTTTAAAGAGAGGTGCTATTCTTGCTGTCTTTTTTTTTCCTCCTTCTCCTCCTCCTTAAAGGCCATCCACTATTTTTTGTCAGTCACTGGAGAATTTTCATTCACGTGAAAAGGTGTCAGTGCTTGACTGTTTGAGCATGATGACAGACACGCCGTGGAAGTGTGAGTGACTGCCTGACACCATAGAGGTTTGTCAATGATGTCAACGGCACTCTGGCAGCTAACACAGTATTGTCCCAGACACTCTACAGGACAGCACCATAATATGGGACGTAGACGGGGCGTGATGTGTTATCTCCACAACCTCTCTCCCATCCTTCAGTCTTTACCACAGGCCATGACTGAAGGTCTATGAGGATCCCCGATGCGCCGAGTTGCCCAGATTCATCTTCCCTGTCAGCCACGTAATGCTGTATGAGCTTGTTCCTCCATTCAAGTAATGCTGATGAATCTGCTGTCCAGACGCCTTTTGCTCCACTTTGTTGAAACGGCGGGATAGACCCATCACAATGTACCTTTGGGTCTGACCATACACAATCATTTCTCCTCTTTTTTTGCCGAATTGTTCTTTAGCAAAGAGGCTAACAAAGTGTGTGTATGTGTGTATGTATGAGGAGGGGTGCATGGCTGGGCAGGCAAGGTTGACTGGCACTCAGTGCTAAACTGTCTCTCTGAGGAAAGGGCTGTTTAAAAGGCAGGAGCTGGCAGCGGAGCAGACCTCTCAGCTCCCTGTCTAAATACTGCCTCTGTGTGACTGACAGCGAGGAAACAGCACACTGGCATTCTCCTTTCAGCCACTCAGCCACCCTTTAACAAAAGCCACTGGATTTAACATAAAACTGAGTGTCATCTAATACAGAATTGCTGCCTTCATAGCTCTTTAAATTATTTAACATGACAAGCTGTCCCTTTGTTGTTATTGTTGTGCATGTGATATGACCTCGTGGGTTTTTTTGAACATGTTGTCATAACATATGAATTAATATGGATGATTTTAATAAGTGGGATTTTTTGACATTATAAAATACTCATCCTTCACATAGTAAAATACAGTATTTTTCTCTGCCATAATGATACAATCTTATGAAAACTATTCCCGTGTACTTTTGAATTCCACCCCTTAAAAACAACGCAAGTTTCCATCTTTGATTTATTGTTATTTGTTTAGAGATTGACCTTTCTAAATTCAATTTTTAGATATATAAAATGTTCTTTTCTCATACAAGGGGACAAACAAGAGTCATCAACAGGCAAAAGAAGACATTGTAAATGTTGCAAAAGCTTAATAGCACGAAATTAACAATCTATGTGGTTTTGCTGGATTCAATTAGAGGGATATCTTGCTATTTCATGATGCACTTAGGAATGACAAAGCACAGATATAAGTATTGATTTTTTTGTGCCCATAACCAGATAAACAATATGTATATGTATGTATTTGCAGGGCAAATTGAATCAAAATGCACATATTACATTGAGGGCCCTCGAAGACTGACAGCAATTGAATTTGTCAGTCAAGAATTTAGTTAAAGAGTTAAAGACCTTTGATCTAGTAGTGGGCAAAATGATCCTACCATCCAGAGGAGGAGATATTAATGGCATCTTGCCTTTGTTACTGTTGTCTTGGTTTTTTTCATGTGAAATATTTTTTTAAATGCACATTTGCACTCAGTTCTGCAGGATGCATGCCTGTGTCTGTATTTGCTTACTTAGACTCATGAGTGCATGTGCATGTGTGTTTGCATCTGTGTGTATATAAATGTAAATATGCATGTATGTGCCAAAAGAAGAATATCTGCGTGTATGTATTCCTTATGCTCCTATGTGTATGTCTGTGTATGCGACCGTACGCGTGTGTGGATGGGCAAGTGTGAAGGAGGATTGTCTCCAAGAGGCAGAGAGGTAGCAAAGAGAACGATAGCTATGTTTGTGGATTAATAACTATTAATTCTCCTTTTGACTGTAATTGATGCTTAAATCTCTGCCCCCCTCCTCCTCTCGGCAGACCTCTTGTCCCCCCGTCAATTCTGTCCTTCTAATAAGGGCATTATTCCAAGGGATTTCATGCATTCTGATAAATCAAATTAGAAGGCCAGTGACTTAGATAGATTGCAGCAAGTAATTAGAGAATCCTCAATGCCTTTCTCGCTGCCACTCATTTACAAGAGTCTTTGTTATCTACCTATCTAGGCGCAGCATGAGGCGGTGTGTGTTAGCATCACTTTTCCCTCTTAAAATTCCTTCCTTATGTCACTGGAGAGACAGATCCCAGACCATATCTTGTCACCCCGGCTAGCACACCGCACAACGGACAGCGCAGTGGGACAGCCATTAATTGGAGCAACTTGGGTTGGTAAGTACCCACGTGTGTGTCAGTGACATGCAAGAACAAGGAGATGGGCTGACACATGGAGACAGGGGACACCCTGGGATGGGCTGCACCCCACCCCCCCTCAACCCCCAACATCCCCACCCACACCTCCTCACCCACACACACATGCATACTCACACCTCCTCATGCCCCCTCCTTTGCCCCTCGCCCTCTTTCCGTGCCCTCTGGAAACAACACCATGTTCCTGATTCTGAGTCGGTGGTCACTATCCATGTCAGCTGAGCAGCCTTGTTCATGTGCCACAGATGTTGTGTGTGCTCATGTGTGTGTGCGCACATGTGTGTGTGTGTGTGTGCGTATCTACCTGGAAAATTAATACAGTAAATTGTGGTTTCACAGATGAAATGTGTCGCCCATTTGTGGAGCGCAACAGTTTTGTTTTATACTAATAAAAGGCCTTTTATTCAGAATTAAAATGAATTCAAACCAAAAAGAGAAATCACACAGGGAAGAACCATCTGTGTACCTTGCAATCATTTTACAGTCCAAAGTCCTGACAGCTGCACTTCCTCCTCATCTACTGTATCCCCTCTATGACATTTTTCTTCCTTTCTCTTCCACTTTCCCTGCGCCCCTATCGCAAACCTGCTTGGCAGAGTTCACTTTTCTCCTTTAAGAGGATGAATGAAGATAAAAAGCAAAGCAAAATGGAGCACGAGAGGCATCACTTGCTTTGATTCATGATGGCTGCGAGTTTGGCGGTTTCTCTGCGTCCTGCCTGCTTGGCTGCCTGCCTGCTCGCCTGCCCGTCTGCTCCTTCCCGAGCAAGCACTCTAATGGAGAGCTGCAGTGTGCTTGCAGTGACACCGTCAAGCCATCAGGAATGGCTGATTATGGTGCTAAATATTGATCTCTGCCTCACATGTGTCAAAATTCCCCCCACCCTTTAATTAGAATTTCCCCTCCGCGCCATACAGGAACTAACCGAATATATTAAAGGACTTCATGAGGAGGAGGGGAGTGCAGCTAGCGGGGCATAATTGTGACCTCTTGTCTTGCCTCTTCCCTCCTGAGTTTTGAGATGACTCCCAACTGTCTGTCTAATGCTCCCGGCCTTTGTGATAATAAGACTTATTTTCCTCATCTTATCACAGGATGATCGGCTTGCTCTCCTGCACTCCGCTCCTCACTTCCCAGTCTTGTCTCTTCTCTTACCTCTCCCCCCACCCACATCACCTTATTCTGGTATTCTGTCCAGCTGATGTTTTTTTTTTTCTTATAAAAGAAGCTCAATGTTTTGATGAAGTATAAAGTGAAAAACGATTTTATCCTCTTACTTCTATGTATATCTTCACTGTATTGGATGTCTATCTTTGTACATATAACTTACAATGATACTGTGGGCATTACATTCCTTTATTAGACAGTGACAATAGAGAGATGATAGGAAATGAGGAGAAGAGAGATGGGTAACAAAGGTCCTCTGCCAGATTCGATCTGGAAACATTGCAGTTCACTGTCTTAACCTCTAAGCCACAGGGGCGCCCCAAGAGTCCGAGATTGAAGTTTATTTTTCCTGTCAGGTCACAACATTACACCCCAAAATCATAAAATTGCCCCTAAAGGAAAGCCAACACGCTCAAAGTGTCATGGTAAGGCAGCGGTCATTTATCATAAGTGCAAAGAAAGTAGAAACATTAAATCTATTAACACTTCAGTTTGGGATTATACTTGTCAGGTGTTTGAAAGTACTCTGAGTGTCATTAAACTTTTACTGTGCTGAATTATCTGATCATTACATTTTTGAAACATCATTTATGTTTCTCCTCTGGGTATATTATATAACTTGTACTGTTTAATATTAAATCTATTTTTCTATTTTCTGTTCTGCTTACTTGTCACATCTTTCTGGATTTCAAAGCACTAACATGCCACCTTGTTGTTCAATGATTTCCTCCACCTTTCTCTGTCCTTCCTCCATATCTCCAGCTTTTAATCCACCTTTACCTTCTTTTCCCAGCCTCCCCTCTCTCTCTCTCTCTCTGTCTCTCTCTCTCTCCCTCTCTCTCTCTCTCTCTCTCCCCATCCTTTGGTTAGGAGGCACCGGTGGTTATTATAGGACGCTGGAAGGCTTGCCGGCAGTAGCATTCTGGTGAGAGTCAAGTGCCACAAGGTTCCTTTTTCTATTTGTTTGTTTCATGCTACACTGCACCAGCCACTGACCTGTAGTAGCCATGTCGTGCAAGAGGGAGGCAGGTTCATCCAATCAAAGAACGGCTGAAAATTAACAGTGATCTTTCCATTCCTGAAGAGGGACTGTGGCAAAAAGCAATTTCATGACCCTAGTGTGAATTTAGAAAAATTTTTGTACACTTTTTGTTAATTGTGCCATATCTTTTCATCACTTTACGTTTAAGATTATTTAAATATTCTTTTATTTTAGACCAAAAGGATCAGGTTCATGTCACAAATGTTTTCACTCATAACATCATTTTTGTGAATTCCACATCCAAATCTAGCATGGACATCTTGAAATATAATATTTTAATATCACAGATTTGAAGTTTTTTTTCTCAATGAATTCAATCTGATCCCCTGCAATTCAATACATGCAATATTCATAGTTGATCCATTGACTGCTATTCAAGCGGGAACTATTTGAAGAGGGAAAGTTCATGTGCATTTTTGATGGATTGTGCATGTCTTCCCCTACTCTATATGGATAGAGAGCTTGTTTGAAGGTCAGTGATTCTCTTCAGTCAGTCTTCCCTCCACACTCCTTTTTGGGGGAAGAATATCTACAGTCTTCACTCCATATTTTTCAAGTGCTTCTAGGATGACTAGGTTGGATGACCTTGAATCCTCGTGGAGATGAATCTCTTTGAGCTTCCCCCTTTCTCCTGTTCTCACGGAACTCTGACATGAAGGAAGACGACGACCTTCTCCTATCAGGTTTTCATTGAAAATGCCCACTTTTCCCTGCTCCCAACCTTTTCATGTCTTTGATATGTTATGTGTTTTTTCACTGTATGCATGTTCAAGTACATTTCCTTTAACATACATCAATACCGACAATGCATTTGATTTATTCTTCTTTCGTCTTTCCTCTTAACCACATTCACAACTTAATATGCTTAATTATGGTTGACAACCTATTCATTTTCACTGGCCTCTAATTATATCCTTCAATTCCTACATGCGCATTAAAGAACTGGGTTAATACTTAGAAATTTTGTACATTTCTGTGTGCCCGTGCCTTTTGTATTAGCATTCAGGAACAAGAGGTTGAACAGGGGTCGAGTGGATCTTGAGAGCTGGCAGGTGCATTATTGCAGCAGGCTCTGCCTAGCTTGACATGTGTGTGTTCCTAATCTCCTAGTGATATGACAAAGCTGTGTAGGAGCCTGGGCTGGATCTCTTCTGTCTGTTGTGACACCCCCACCCCCCCTCACCCCCCTTTCCTTTTGTCCAACACATACACACACAGACACACATCACATTCCCCTCTTGACCCTTCAGGAATCCACCACTCCATCCACTTGCACCTTCACACTGTAGATGTATACTTTGTAAAAACCATCACTACATGCATCTATTTGTGTTGAGTCTGTATGTGTTCATGCGCGCAACAATTCACGCATACACTAGCATCAAACAAGAGCAGAGGCCTGAGACGCCCTGTAGATAAAGACAACAGTTTGAGTGAATTTCAGGCTTGTTTACCTCCGGTCTGTCAGCGCAAAGTGGTGAAACTGTTGTTGTCGTCGAAGCATTTGACCTAAACTGGTTTGAAAAATCACATTAAAGCAAGCTCTTTCATTTCCTTCTCTAAAGTTGATTTGATCTCTACTGAGAATCAGCTGCTTGGAAGCAAACAGACGCTGAGGGGAGGACTTTGCAGCTGAACATTTCCCAAGTCTGCTTGTTTAATCTAGAGGTGACACAACAGAGGTCTCGGGCTTGGTGCTCGTAATAACTAATTTTCTGGTTGAATCGTCAAAAAAATCCCTCAATAGATGTAGCCGTTTGTCTAAACAAAGCACATAACCTCTATTATAACTATTCTTTTCAATGAACGAGCAGTTTATTGACAAAAAAATTCTCTTTAATGTTTAAGAGACTTTTGTGCCTGTGTTTGAATTCAGTTCACTTCAATTCAGCAAGATTAAATGCTTTGTTTTAAAAGACAGATTAACTGTAACACTGAGAAGATGATAGAAGACCACACACACACACACACACACACACACACACACACATACGATTTGACTCAAAGACATGAACAAATTACATGTGCATGGGTGTGTTTAATGTTTCACTTCACATGGAGCAGCGGCACAAACCATAACACAGGATGAGGGCATATTCTTGCGGGAACTGAGCCAGTGCATCTGATCATGTTGACATTTTACACACTGACATCAGACGGAGGGATAGTTTGTGTCCCTGCGTTCAGTCACATTGTGACTGTGTAAGGTGTAAACGGGGAATGATGAGCAGCATTTTTGGATATTTTCATTAAAAATGTAGCAATATTGCAAAATCAGATCTAAGAATGAATATATGTGTATGTCGGGCTGCTGTGGTGAAATTACGAAGATGAGATTCTTGGTTGAGCATTACTGGTGATACCCTACATGCGTCATCAAAATCAGATTCTTCTCCCGTGTGTTTTTACAGTTTGCTCTGTGGTCTCCTCCAGCCTCGCCCCAGAGACCTAATGCATCATTTGAGGCTCATACAATTCACTGCTTCCCAAGCCACTGGCTCCAACCAGCCTGATGGAGGCATTTTTCGCCACTTAGAAACACGCACTGTGTGTCCGATCCCTTCCTCCTTAATATGTCCTCTATTACCATCAGGCATTTATGCCTGTTTTTTCTACTTCAGTAACCACTGAGCACCGGCTTCATTAAAACTAATTGAATCGGAAACATGTCTGCCCGAGGAAACATTAACCCTTTCTATAAAGGAAATTTCCGATTTCATTTTGTCAATAAGGTCAAAGGACTGAGCCCATGTGTTCAATACAGATACATGCAGTGCCCATAAACTTAAACTGTATAAGGCTATTTAATTTCAATGGAGTGTACAATATATCAACACTGAATGTATTAGCCAGGCGCGTGTGGTTTCTGGTGATTATATGATCATTTGTAAAAATCAGCCTACTTTTCTTCTCCAAATCTATAGTTTCCTGCAGAAACTTGAAGAAACCCCTCTCCAACATAATGTCCTGTCAATTTCATTGCATTATTAATTCTTGTGGTTAGCATAATTGAGTCTTGGTACAAGCATTGCATTAATGGATTTTACTGACCACACTTGAAACAATAATTTGATGGCATCCGTCAGAAATCAATGCGCAATAACAGAGCATACACAGCTGTTTAATCTGAAGTAAATATTTATGAGTGATCTGACTAGGCATCAAGTTCAGTCAATCTTCTTTGAAAGGATCTGTGCAAATGATTAACCTCATTTTACTGGTGCTGTCTGGGCTGGTAATGGCCATTAGAGCTAAGAAGGAGTGAGGCCTTTGATTTTTGGCTCCTCATCATTCACAGCTTGTCGCATCCCTTCATCCTTCATACATGGCTGCTGAATTGATTGTCTGTTTAGTCCTATGAATGATAAAGCTGCTCTGGGCCACAGGCTGAGAGGGACAGACACGGCTCACTTCCATCTATATGCAAGGTGGATTTCTTTTCCTGCCTCGCCACTTGGAAATCAGCTTTTTGCATTATTTATTGGACAATCATCAGCATTTCAATATGGTAAATCAAATAGTCACAGTAATATAACTATAGACAGTCGTATCCAAAGGGCCATCATTCAGCTCATTATTCATTTATTTTGTTTAGAGCTATAGTCGGCAGGACTCATGAGATTCATAAGTTGTGTAATCAACATGTTTTACTGCGGGCTCTGGGAACAGTGTGCTTCACTGGCTGAACAGAAAGAAAGGTAACATGAAAGAAAGTGACGCTACGGTTTGTTGAAGACTGCAGATTAAATGCATTGAATGAATGATAAGTAGCAGAATTATTGACAAGTGGTAAATGACCAAGGACCTCTGAAGAGACGGGAGAAAAGTAACCTGGATGGTAAATAGTAACACGAAAAGCAGAGTGCCCTCACCTATTGAAAAAGTCAGATGAGTTATTTAAAGTTATAATCCTTAAGATTTCAGTCCCAGTTGATTTGTCGTAGTTACCGTGGTAACAGCATGATAGGTTTAATACTGCAAACACTCCTTGAGCAGCTACTTTGTCAGAAATACAACAGTAGAACGGCTGGTGTGCCCGTTTACAGTGCAGCCAAACAAACTCACGTAGTTTTAATAAAGAAGTAAGTCAATAATATTCGCAACCGCAAAAAATGATTTGACGCTGCACACAGCGCAAGGAGTTTTTTTTAGAAGGATATGGTTTACTTGCTGAGGAGTTTGAGGTGTGTACATTGTCACCTGTGACTTTTCACATAACAGTCAGTGGCTGCTGCTTCTTGTTCCGTTACTCCCTTGCAACCCCCCCCCCCCCAAAAAAAAATGCTGAATATTATTGTTTGCTTGCTTTGTAGGAACATTTTTGATGTAAGATTCCAGTTTTCGCTAACCTCTGAGACAAATACATTGTTTTTCCTGTGATCGCTTCACCCATCATTTCTCCAGTTGACTGCTTTTAACACGAACAAGCAATAGTAGGAAAAGTTGGGTTTGCATTAGCAGTAACTTAATACAGCCCTGATGCAGCTCACTTATATAGAGAGAGGTAATAACCGAAGTACAACATATTGAATGGCTGTTGCTAAGAAAATGCTGAGCATAAATAGTATAAAAATGAGGTTTGATTTAATGAAAATCTAATGTATTATAACCTAAACAAATAATTTTCATTTGAAATAAAGTCAAGCAATAAAGAGCATGTTTTAGTCATGAAACTGTGCATATGGATATATTACAAGTCTTGCTGACAAGCCCTCTAATTCTCTGTGCCTCAAAATAACTTTTCCTACCACTCATAAAATGTAAAGAAAGATTTATTATTATTATTATTATTATAGTCAATGTAATTTACTCTAGGCTTATTTTCTAAATCACAGAAAATAACATTTTGTATCTGAAACTTATCTGCTATATGCTGTAGAGAATAGATCCAACGTATATATTTTAATCAACAGACTGTATGTGAGTGTTTAGTTTTTCACAATGTAGCATTGAAGCTTTGTAGCGTGTATCTTTTGCATAATTAACTGCGTCTTTGCTGCTGTGGCAGAAAGAATAACAAATTTCTACTTCATCTAAACGGAAGTCAAGCAGCAGTCGGAGCAGCTGTGAGGTTTCCCCTTTAGATGTTGACCAAGTTCTCATGTAGTGCAAAGGTGAAAGGTCAAGTGTGATCCCACCACAGGGATCAAATAAAGCAGAGGTCTGGCTTTCCCAGCATGATAATTCATACCTTACACTCCCACACTAAACCTTTAAGTCGCACCCAATGAGAAGAGTTGACAAAATTACACATTACAGCCAAAATAAAATATATCTTTGCTCAGTTTAGTTGTTCGGGAACGGCTCCTGACATTTATATTTATGTTAATGGTCAGTTCAAATCGTCCTGCTACAGTCACAGTCAACACACTAACATACCTACAGAAGAGCTGCATCACTCTTCTCCTCAAAAATCCACCAAGCACCACACATGTGAATCTGTCAAATTGCATCACAGAACCAGACAAAAGTGCAGCTTTGTGCAGCAGTGCATGCAACATAATCCGTGATCGTCACAGTGCATGTGTGAGTGTGTGGGGTAGCATCTCATCTTTTGTAGTGTAAATGTGAAGCAGCAGAAGCTGGAGCACAATCTTATAATTTGATGCCTTTTCTCACTTTGTCTACAGGCACTTAGCAGCAGGCTCTGTTCTTGGAGGACGGCCACTTTCACCTGCTGGCTTTGGTTTCAGCACTTTGTTCTCTGAGCAGGAGCTTGAAGACAAGAACAGCAATGTTATGTCTTTTCTATATTCTATCTCTACTTGCACTGACACGGCCATGTCTAACCCTTTGCTAATGCCAAGTGTGGGGAGGAAATTAAGTAATAGGATCTTAATGAATTTAGACTCAAAGTCCTTTATCATATATAATCATGAACAAACACTGACAGAAGTATTAGCTTCATATGTCATGTTTTATTGTGTTGAGATAGACATATTTAAAACCTAACTGTACTTTGAGTCAATAGAGGGAACTTGTGACATTGTAATGCACCATTTCAACAGATCTGCTAAATGTCAGCAAACTGGTTCTGAATGTAATCCCAATTTGCCTTGGAATTAGCACTTTACAGTGACGATCTAATTATTTAGACAATTTATTGCCTGCTGCTAATATCTCGCAAAATAGGCTGTTCCCTTCATCTTGATCATGTGATAAATGTGGAATCAGTGTGGATAAGTCCCAGACATGCCTCAGAGCCAGGCGTCACTTCTCTGTTCTGACAGACTAAAGTAAAGGGTTTGTGACAGCGGCGCTGCTTCAGTGCAGTTTTATATACATTTCTAAACGACTTCCATTTCTGCAATTACAGCCTACAATATGCAGATCTGATGCGCAGCATCATATCAGAGTGGTTTGAGTTGCGATTGTATGAGGGAAATCGGTAAATAGGATTAAAAGATATACACTAGGACTTTTTTTTACCTGCTGTAATCTGTGTGATTTAGCCTAATGGCTAAAGTCAGAGACAGAAGCTGCAGGTAATCAGAGTATCAGATCAGCGCGGAGCTGGACTCATCGGGGGTTTGCGGGAGTTTGACGGTAATAACAGGCGTACTATTAAAATACAATAAAACCAACAATAGACTACACATTACCAACTTATTTAAAACTCCGCAGTCTTTCCACCAAAAAACTTTAACCGCAGAGAAAAGGGAGGAGGCCCATCTTTCTTGTACACTGAAAATTCAAATTACATGGACAGGAGCTGCGCACCAGCTCCTGACTCACCACATAAAGCTGAGCGCAGCCCGGTTTCACGTTCACACGCAAACTCAATGTGTTTTGTTCATCCTTGTATCAGCAGGTTTCAGGTAGTCGGCATTTTATGGTCGTAGAAACTGACTTTAACATAGTTTGTTTCTTGTCTGACGTGTCGGTAGTAAGATACGATAATAAAAAATGAAGAGAAATGATTTCTTAAACAAACGGGGCTGATATAAAAGTGGGCATCATATTTTAATCCTTTGCAACAAGTTAAGTCTGTTCAGAAAGGCGACTATAAACTTTTATTTGCATCAACTTTCGCGACAGCAAAGAGCATCCAGTGAAATAGACTGAATTCTTCTTTAAAAGCATCGTTAAAATTTGTACTTTATGTTGGATCCAAACGAAGAGCAGCGACTCGTATGATTCAATTCTTTTGTCAAATTAGAGGAAAATGGCTTTGAACAGACTGTGATGGGTTAATTAAGGAGTCTTCTTTACATTCCTCAATTATTAGAAATATAGACGCGCATGCAGGAGAAAACTTTTAGATTTTCCTAAAAAATTAAACGTATGTTAAAATGTAATTTTGACTGGAAGATTTGACCAATACAAGCGTAAATTAAACGGGTGAAACTGTGTAATAATAAATAATATGTGCATTTAGGAAGAAATATATTTTGTCTAAAAAAAATAGAGAATTATAAATGATAGAATGAGTAGGCCTATTTCTCACATCCGTCCTTTTAAAAACATAATCTCACATTTAGATGAAGTAAAAGAAAAACTATAATTATTATGTTTAAAATATTTGTTTTAAACAGGCCTGTAAGCGCTGATCACATCATCAAATCTCAAGTTTCAAGTTTGAAATAAAATTGTCTTTCCCGTGCTAAATAATCTTATTTGGCTCAGAATTTTTGAAGAATGAATTAATTTCAGAGAAACTATTTAGCAAAGGATTTGATTTAAAAGTTTTATTTGTAAACATTAAATATTTCTTTCTCTCTAAAGTTTTTTTTTTTTTGAATTGCGGCACCAAACGCGTTACAGAAGTTGTACGTACATCATGATGTCAAAGATGTGGGCCTATCACACACTCATGAACCTCTGATATAAGATGGAGTTGTTGTTTTTTTTCCATTTCCAAACGTGTTAAATCATATAACTACCTAGACGTTTATAAGACATGAAACATAGACAACGTGCTCAGCATGAACTTGGATGGTTTGAAATCGTTTAAATTGCACCATGCTTAGTGTAGCTCTTGGCAATAGAAATAATAAATATATAGAAACGTTTATATTCAACAGCAACAATACTTACAGCACATACAAACAAGGAATGTCTGACAGTTTTACAAACACCATGGGTCCCTCATTTTCTATACAGATGAGATATTTTTCCACATATGCGTCAAAAGGAGTGCCATAACTACGAATCTGTATCAAATCTAGCAGACTACATAGTGTCCGGTATATATTATATATAGACATCACCTCAGCAAGTGCCTATAAAAGAAAACAAAAAAGGGAAACCAAAAAAAAAAAAAACCTGGAACATGCGTTGTCTTTTCTGGATACTTGTGGGATCCTGCCAGAAACACATAGGCACGAGTCAGAAAAGAAAAAGAAAAAACAAAACAAAAACAAAATTAAATCGATTCATTATAACAAACTTTGTACACATGTTATAAACCGATGCATTGGAGGCATCACATAATCTATCATAATATACAGTGTGTGTGCGCGTGTGTCCATATATATAAATGGAATATATTACATCTGAGTATGCTGAATCAGTAGAGCCGATGTTAAATAAACAGGAATTGCAAGACCGGATTAACTTTGTTGACAATTTGTCCACTGGAGAGAAATTCCCCGTCATGATTCACTCGTTTGGCACAAAAAAAGAAAAGAAAAAAAAACATTTTCAAGGGATTAAAAGGCCTACACAGTAATCAAACTCTGTCTCTTCCTCCTGTTAGTCTTTTTTTGTTCTTTTTCTCTTTTTTTCTTGGATGAATCCTTACTCATAATATGGTACGGTTGTTCTATTAGCCTACGGAGCTTGCAAATATTCAGAAATAATAATGTTAAAAATCTCTCAAGTCTGACCCAAGCAGTCTTTTTGAAAGTTCTTTGAGGTCTCGCCATCGAGTCAGACTCAGAAAGGTAGGGTGTCGAGGAAAAGTTTGTCAATTATTGCTGGCGGAGGGACTAGATCTTCTAGTTTTAAGTAAAAGATACGCTGCAGACCTTGGGTACATAGTGTGCGGAGTTCAGGGAGCTTTCCCAAGAGTTTTGACAAGTAGTTTGGACGATTCAATCCACCTCCATTGAACGTCACTTGATCTTTGAGGCAGTTGACTATCTTGTTTTGAAGATCCTCGACTCTCTTGGGTTCCTTAAGCCCGTGTCGCTCTGAAGTAGAAAACACACCAAGAAAAAGAAGAAAAATGAGCCGGAGAATTTATAAATTAGCAATTTTTACACGCGTTATAAAGCAAGGCAGAGCTATAAAGAGGCAAAGGAGCTGCCGCCTTTTACGCACCTGTTACCATGGCCAGCGCTGCGATGCAGGAGAAAGCTGAGATGTCTATGTTCATGCTCTGCAAGTTGGAAGAAAACTCCACGATCGCGTCCACCCACTCTCCAAATCCACGGACGCACTGTAGCCTGTGTAACACCACTCCATTACAAAAAATAAGTTTGCCTTCCACCGGGTTGGACCTGCAATTAATAACAAAAATCCCATTAATTACGCTTGGCAATAAACGCGAATTTAAGAGCCTTCTAATTATTGGGCAGCTAATAAAACCAAACAAAGCAATGAAGCTTGAAGGAGGGGAGGGGGGTTGGTGGTGATTATCTAAAGCCTAGATTGTTTTATTTAGTAATTACGCAGCTCACCTGTACGCCAGCCGCAGGACAAAAAGTTCAAGGAAAGCTGATTCGAAGAGGAGATCCTGATCTTGCTTCGGTAGATCAGAAAAGCCAGGGATCTTCTCCGCCCAGCCCCGGATGATCTCCATGGAGCCCGTCAGGAGATCATAGAACTGCTGAATGTGCTGAGTGTTGTCTCCAGTCATTTGGTAGTCAGGGTTAGCCTGGAACTGGAATTTAATTTAAACAGCGCCTTAATGAGGTCCTTTAAAATATATAATCCGTGAAATTGCAAATGCCCATTTCCAAGAGAGTGAGGGTTCTTTTTTACTATTAAAATTCATGTCTGCCTTTTATTAAGTTCTCTATTTCAACGCAATTTACTTAGAAAAAAAATATGAAGCATTAAAAGTCTGACAGAGTTAAGAAATCAACCACGTGGGCCTTTTACAGGAAACTTTCAAGGTAATATGTTGTCATCTATAAGTAGAACTCATTTAAAAAGGCCGTCAGCCTTGTTCCTTCTGTTTTCACCCAAGATGAAAAGCTGCTGTCTGCTGACTTTTTTTTTTCTTTTTAAGTAGTGTGTGTGTGTGTGTGTGTGTGTGTTTTATTTCTTGTATTGTTGTAGCCTGCTTTACTTACCCTGGAGTAGTCCAAAGCTGACATGGAGGGGTTGGAGTCCACATGGGCCCTAACAAGCGCGCTTATGAGGCTCACCGGTGGCGACGGAGGGGAGGGCTCCTGGGGGCTTTTAGGTTTGGATGGCAGGCGTCCTCTTCGACCTTTCAAATTATCCGTTCGGACAACTGCGTTAGGAAAAATATTCGACATACATAAGCAATCAATATGCACTTCTATTGTCGTGCGTAAATGCTTAATTATGAACAAAATAAACCAACACTTGTATTACGCACACGGTTTTCTCATTATGACAGTGTGGGGAATATAAACTACTGCTCTGAAATGATTGAATGAATGGCCTAAACATACCTTCTCTCACCATTCCGACGACAAGGCACTTCTGGAAGCGGCAGAACTGGCAACGATTTCTCCGGCGTTTGTCAACAGGACAGTTTTTATTTGCTAAACACACGTATTTTGCATTTTTCTGGACGGTGCGCTGGAAAGAAAGAAAAACATAAAGTCACTCCGCGGGCCTATTTTCTAAGACTGTAACATGGAGAACACGGATTGCTGCACAACTGATACCAACATGAAAAAAAATGAAAAGAAGATACCGATATAATATCTATCTCATCTCCCGTTTGGGACTGTGTTGTATGCGTCCAACAAGATGGATAACACCCTCAGCAAATACACATTCATGGCCATTCATATTTTACTTACACTTTGAGATCAGCTATGTGTCGATAAGTGTGATTGTCATCGAAAGTTTTATATTTAGTGCAGCCCGCAATGAAAATGTGCCTCTATGAAATGTTCAAGCTGTGTTGTTATCATTATTTAAGCTGTACAATAAGGACCACACAGCACATCTTTCATGTAATAACAGTCACACTGATTCATCATCGCTGTCATGTCAGCCCACCTTGAAAAATCCTTTGCAGCCCTCGCAGGTTCTCACTCCATAATGCTGGCAGGCTGCGTTGTCCCCACATACCGCACATAGACCCTCGTTTGACGGAGATCCTCGGGACGGGGGCGATGGCACTTGGCTGTCCACCAGCTGGTGCCCGTGGCCGAGCTGCAGGGAGTGAGGAAAGGCCAGACCAGCCTGTTTCCTTATGGCGCTGGGAACCGCGAAGCTCTGGCCGTCCAGGCCGCGGTGCGCGCCCGGGTTATCGTGGCCCATGGAGACGTGCAGCGGCCCGTCGAACCGCATCTGACAGCTGGAAACAGGAGTACCGGGCGGGGACTGCTTGAAGGAGAAGAGCGAAAGCCTGGACACCGGATTCTTGCGTTGGTCCATCATATGAGACGTTGCCGCAACATAGTTCTGGTGAAAACTGTGAAGGGAGCCAGGGTCCTCCCACATGTGATTAGGCTGAACCTGGAAGTTTGGTGTACTCGGGGCATGAGGAGAGGAGGGTTTGAAGTACATAGTGGGCCCAGAGTGAGCCATCATTTCTTCTGACTGAGGTGGCAGGTGGCTCTGCTGGTGGTAGTTGTGCATCTGGACGTCCTCCACCTTGATAGAGGACTGCTCTCCAGAGTGGGGCATCTGATACAGACAGGGCGGTTTAACGTCGTAACCGGTGCTATAGTTGTCCATGAATGTACTGAAACTTGGGAGAGAAGTGGTGGCTGTGATCTCAGTGTTGGTCAAGTCCATGCTAAACTTAACAAACTCGGGTGTTAAGAAGTCGCAGCTGTATTCTCCTGCGGTGTGGTAGCTGTAGCTCTGGGAGGCAGGACTGGCTCCTTGGGGTGATGATCCATACTGAGCCTGAACGCAGGGCATGGCTGGAAACCAGAGAGACAAGAAACAGATGAGAATTTTTCAAATAAATGTTCACATTGTGAAAAAAGGTTTTACTTAAGGGTTTTACTTTTGTTTCCTTTTACACGATGTGTGCTTTACATCAGTTCGCATTTTACAGAATACAGTAAGTCAAAACAATAATAAATCAGCATTTAGTATTTGTAAATAATTCTCATATTTTACCTCAAGTCTTCTGACAGTTTTTCGGTGACACTTGAAATGAGAAACGTCAGGAGTCGTTTGGATGTTCGGGTTCAAGAAGGCGGCTCTGTTCTGGATCTTCCCCTAATAAAACACATAACTTTGACATTTGCTACTTCATAAGATAAAACAATATCTAAAAAAAAAATGAACACGAGATTTCACATGAAGCCAGAATCAACGTGCACAATTGCGCACAAACTGGAAACAGTTTCTACTTGCGCGCGTCATTTTTGCATAATCTCATAAAAATGTTTAATTGGTATCCACAGAATCTGTACATAAAGGCCTATAAATCAAACATAAGTCGTATTTTTTAAATTTGCTCTTATTAAATGTGAGGTTGCTCTGCATGAACAGACCAACTTCGCGCACTTGACATCACTGACAACTTGTCTAGGAAGCAGAAAGTTGAAAATCCTCGTGAAAAATATCAGTCACATTCACAGACATGAACAAGCTCAGCCAGACTCACTTCTGTGTAATTTCAGTTTAAACAGTGGAAGAAGAAGAAAAAAAAAGATTTAAATGTCTCGGAGGAGGCGGCGCAAGTAAAGCGCAGACGGAGATGAGTGAATCTTACCTCTTTCACATCAGGATCGTAGGTTTCAATCCATGCGATAAGCATGTAAAGGGTATTCATCAATTTCGGTAAAAGCTCCAAATCATGAGCGTCGGTACCCAACAACGCCAGGCAGGCAAACCGTGTGACTCCCGCGCACTGACAGCGACACGAGCTTCGACTACCCAGTCTGGCCAATGTGGCTTTGTTTATGTGAGCTCTGGATACCGTGGCCCACGTGTTTCACAGCGCGACGTCATCGGCGTCGCCACAGACATGGACCAATCCGCTTGGGAACTTTCTCAAGCCCCAATTTTTCTGGTGAGTATGTTTGTCTTGTGGTATGTGTTCTATGTTGCTTCCCACATGGACATTAGCAGAGATGTAGTGGAGGGTAAACCCACCTAAACTCCGTTCAGACACCTTTCTGTTTGCGCAAGACTTAAGTCAGGCTTGTTTTAGGCTGGCATTAATCTCTGTGCTATGTGAAGTCATTGTATTTATCACAGGTCTGCGAAGTAAATGATGCAGGATATGATCTTTTTTTTTCTTCAGGTCATGCTGTAGCCACGTTTGTTTTCTCTAATATGAGTAGACAGCACTATCATTGAGTGTAAACGCAGATAATCCATTGAATATCACACATTTCTCTGATACATCAAAGGTTTAACTTAAAGTTTCCAGCAGGCCAACGTGTAATATTCTCCCACCAAACTATTTATAACACTCAGCTCGCAGACTGAACCATCTCTGCGGACTAATATTGAGTGTATTTATTGCCTGATTGTTGTTATTTTTGACTTTGAGATGCGTGTACATTGGCACATCTAGGCACAGTTATGTCACAATGAGGCCGAGATGCCAGACTCACAACACTTGCATCAAATAGGCCTAATGAAGCGGGGGGGTCAATATTATTCTTCGTTATCGTCTTGACAGGATTTCTGTATTTCAATTGTGTTCCAAATTTAGACCTCAAATGGGGTGGGGTTTCGGCGGTGGTGAGCTGCCTATTCATAGCTGCAAGTGTATGTGAGCTGCTGGAGGAGGAAGGGGGGATAATTAGTGGGCCTGTAGCCAGTTGTCATGGGGGAACCAATTTAGTCCCCAGAGAGGGAAACGTGATAGGACGGGCAGAATGGAGAGTGACGCAGAAAACGCTCAAGTTGACGCAGTCGCCAAAATAATCTTTTGGTCTTATTGTTCTACAGCGATGGAGTCACTGATCTCATTGTAATCTTACAGTAACACCTTGGAGCCAATCAAGTTGGCCTAAATTTTTATATGTGCGTACAAGCCTGGGAAGTAATCCAAGGTAAGAAGGGAGCAACTAGAAATATGTAGAGATCCGGGCCCACATGCCTGTAACAACATCTTACGCAGCGTGCTGTTATTTCTAATGGGAAGATACTTTCATATGTGAAGCACAGAACAGCCATCAGTCTCAGTGCAGCTCTTACTGACCTGAGCTCAGTGCACACAATGACAGAATGAGCCAAGAGGGGGTGGAAAACACTGTATACCGTGGTTACACTCACCTCTAGAGGACACTATTGTTCACTACCCATACATCAAGCAGCTTCTGTTTCTTACAATTAACCTTTTAATTAACCTAACCCCATTAAGGCTGTGTTGTCACGCCCAGTCGCTTTCAGGTGGGCTATATGGCAGGATTTGTAAATTACAAAGTCTCCACACTGCACTGTGAATATTCAGAAGCAAAATGATGTAGTAAAAGTATGTCTTTTTTTTGGACAAGTTGTAACTATCTTGACCTCCTTCTTGCCTTTACAGTAATTAGACCACATTTCACCTGCATCTTTTAAGGAGGTTACCTGTCAGTGTGTGATTCAGCCACAAACGTAACTAAAATCTACTGATACAAACAGAAAATGACAACATTCAAACTATTTTGTGTTAAAACATCGATGACAGGTCACACACTGTTTATCTACTGTTATTCATTTAGAGTGAAAACACAATTAGCAGTTTAATTAGCCATTTTACTGAAGAATAATTAACTTCCCATTAATATGCGCAATTAATTGACAGTCATTTGAAAGTGAGAAGTGGGCTTTAAGCGCAAAGAGACTGTATTTTTTAACTTTGTTTGATGTCAGTTGACGCTACACATTTTAGTGTGTGGGTGCGCGACCGTGAGCACCTGTATGTGTGTGTGTGTGTGTGAGAGAGAGAGAGAGAGAGAGAGAGATGCATCTTTTTTATTGGCTTACATTGCAGTTATTAATTTCTCTGCAGGTTATATTGAGAAATCCTTATTAGTGGATAAGATATCATCGTCATCTCAAGGTCACAAGATGTTTATGGATCTAAGTTGCAGTCAGACCAGCGGCTGATCCGCTGCTTTACAAAGCAGCAAAGTGAGCAGAGATTACTGGTTTCCTCTGTAGTCTGATTCGCTGAACCAGATGTCCATCACGAGCAGGCTACTTCCTAATTTGGCTCCAGATAGACGGCTGTTATTGGGAATGGGCTGTTAGATTAAGACAAGACGCATCGGAGTAGTAGTAACTTCAGCGTTTTTTGGGGGAGGGGGGAGGGGGCACTGCAACACGGCAGCAGGTCCACCTTACGTCAGCATTATAGCGAGTAGCCTCCATCGGCATCACCTGGCTTTTGTCCCACAGTGTGTCAACGTGTCCCCATAACTTGTCAGTTTTTTACACAGAGCACGAGGCTGCACAGTTGCAGGTTTTTCCAGATGTGACTCATCCAAAACTTCTAAAAAAGTTTGATATGATTTTCTTTGTGTGTTTTTATTCTAGCATGTGGGGGACTCTACAGTCTCCCTGCTGTGATGAGTTCTTACCATGTCCAATGACAAAGAAGTATTCAGATCCTTGATTGATCCTTGAGTAGTGATACCACAAGAGAGGGGGTAAAGTACATATTGCTCATAATACGTTTGCACTTTTACTTAAGTAAGATTTTGAATGCAGGACTTTTACTAATAATGGAGTATTATTATTATTATTATTATTATTATTATACATCGTTTTATTGCCTCATTAACTTATTATTAACTTAACTGGATGCAATAGGTGAGACAGTTTTTACTGTTAGTTTAACAAAGGAAGTTGTGTTTTGCTTACAGTATCCTTACCTGCGAGGTAATTTGTGGAGTAAGAAGAGGAGTATTTTTCTGTGAAATATAGTGGAGCACAAGTAGAAAATAGTAGAAAATCACCACTATCTGAAAAATGAACTGAAGCACATTTCTGGACAAACTACTAAAATACTTTGGGGAAATCTGCCAAAATGTGCTGCACTCAAGTGCTTTCCACTTCTCTTAATTGCTTAACCACTGTTACTACTTAACATTAGTTTGACTTTTAAGTTATTTCTTTTCTTTCTTTTTTTTTTTTTTGTGAAACTAAAAACTTGGGGGTGGCGGGGAGGAGAGGTTGTTCCGGTCTCTTGAAACTGTATCCTAGGTAGGTAGGTCCCACAAACCTCATTTCATTTCTAAGCACTAGCAGGTATCAAACTTTCTGAGAATTGAACAGCCCGACCCTAAAGGCATCCCTTTGCTCAGTGTCTTCTTTCCATTTCTAGAGTCCCACTTTACAAGCTTAAATGTCTACTTAATATGCTTTAATGCCTGCTCTTTAGAGCCGGGGAGCACTTCATCACTTTTATACACCTTTATATAACACACTGTTAACTAGCAATGCCTTATGGAACAGCTTGTCTTGCAGCTGGAAGGCGCCTCCATGGCATGATGGAGGTACCTGTTCACCATTCACAATGAGACAGTAAAATGGGAATAGAGGCCTCTGCATACTGCTGCTGTCTATATCAGTCAATGATGAATATTCATGAATCACAGTGTCATGACATGCTCTGTAATTGGCAGCAACATTAGTAATGACACTGCTGGTATCAAGTCCCTGCATATTCATGTGGTGGGGCAATATTTCCTCGTGGTGCTGTTTTTTTCTCTCCTCCTGAAAGTGAAAATGTATTCTGAAGCTGCAGGTGTCCCTGGTGCCACAATCAATTGCTGGCTGGATTGTGCCCCCGTGAAAATCAGACAAACCATTAGTTTCTTTGTCAATCTCTTTGATTAATAATATATCTGAATTATAAAAGGTTCAGAGGACTCTAAATAGTTTAAAGTGAATCTCTTTATAATAGTTATGAATGCAGACCTGAAGGACTCCTACATACTATTGTCATTGCCACTGGCTATTAGGTGTTTAAAAGATCACTGGTAAAATGTATTGATTAATTTTGCCTAAAAAGTAACAGATTCACCATTTTTGTGTTCTCTAATGATGCTTCACCATACAGTTTGCCAAGTTGTTTGAGGTGTGAGTAGATTATAACGGCGTCCACAGACATAAGCCTGGTTTCATCGAACTTGTACACTCATAGCGGGCACACAGTGGCAGATTTCTTTTTGTACTGGAATTTGCTGCAACTCCATTTCGGCCCCACTAAAGTGTCCTAGAATGGATGATGAGGGAATTGGATAAAGCTTTGCCTAATCTGCAAGGCTTTCTCCTCCTAAGCAGCTGGATGGGAGGATTTTTCTCCTTGTGGCTTCAGTTTAGCACGGTGCACAATCCAAGCTGTGGTGGAAGGAGGCAGACCTGGTTCTAGACCAGCACGATGGGGCCATATTGAGATGGTGATATTGTCTACAACAAAGTGACTTGCACTAGTTGCGTTTCCCTAAGATAAAGCCCCACAAACATTGGAAAATCAAAGAAAAGATACAATCCAAGATCTGAATGCAGCTTAACTGCCACACTAGGCCTGCTGTATGCAGTTTGTTTCAGCAATGGATTACTTACACTGCATTTTTTGCTGTTCTTTTTCCTCTTTTTTTTTCCTGTTGATCACCAACTGAGCTGTATCTGCGCATTGCAGGAGGAGGGATGGCATTCCACAAGGAGGTAATGGGAACTGCTGTCACTGCTAGAGGAGGCTTGTTAGCATCTCCTAGCTTTTACTCAATTGGCAGAGAAAACAGGTGAGATTTTCTGGAAAATAGTGCAAAGTACCTTAAAAGAATTAGGAGGCCTCAGATTATGATTGATGAATACAAATCTAGAAAGTCGGCTAATATTCCATATAGAGGATATTTTTCAGATACATTATTTCATTCACAGACCATAAATTGAATGAATCAAAAGGAGCTATTCAGAGACTAATAATTTAGTTACTTTGCATCCTTTTCCCTGCTGTTCAGCTCCTCTTCTGTCTAACAGATGACACCTCTGTGTACATGACTAACAGTTGTAGTGAACTTGAGAATGGCTGTCATTTGTCTTTTTCTGCTTTGCTTATTTTAGATAATCCTGAGCCATCATCATCTTTACTAACAAGTCTCGCAATTAGTCAACTTGCTTGTTATCGCGTCTCCGTACAGTCTGTCTGCCTGCCACATGCAGATTTTGTGATTAATCTTGAAAGACAATGTTTTGAAATGTTATTGGGAGTGGAATGTAAATAAGCATATGATGTATTGTTTTTTATTGCTTGATGGTGTCTGACAGCTTTGTCACAGAAAATTCATGGCGTCTTTTTTCTGAAATCCATCATAAGGAATATAGAGACATATGCATAATAATGAAACACATTTATTAATGTGTACTGTCCCCTGGAGTCATATGACAATGAAATGGATGACTGGTTTTCTTTTGCATGGATGCTATAGGCCTGAGTATCGCATGTAGGGGCGGCTGAACAGGTAAAACGGTCTACATAGATGAGCTCCCATCCAGACGAGCTCAGATAAGCCCTTACGGAGCTCACAGGAGTTTGACAGGTTGATCGTTGAAGGAGGAGCCACTGACTCAGGTTTTGCCCTGGATGCACTCAAAGAGAGTAAGCTGCTTTTGTCCACTGGTTTAAAAAACCCACCTCCAACCCTCCAACATGAGCACTATAGTTTATTTTGGGTCAGTCCTGCATAATATACCCCCCCCCCCCTTGCTATGAATACTCACTAAAACGCCAAATAATTATGTATGTCTTGTTTTTTTGTCCTCAGTAAGAATGAATGGGCTCAGTGGGCTGAGAGCCACAAACAGGGTAGAGAAGTCAGACTAAAGCATTGTTGGTTTTGATCTTTTCAAAGGATTTGTTGACAATAAGAAAAATAGAATAATGTCAGTGTTTAAGCAGTCCTTTAAGCTTTAATTGCTTTTATTAATTATGACTAAAAATGTGTTTGTTGTCTTGTGTACAAGGAATGTATTTAGGTTTCATTAGCAAAAAAAGGATAAATCCCAGTTTGTGTTACAGCAGAAGCTCTGTTTTTTGTTGTTGTTGTTTTTTTTTGAGAGGATTTTTTTATGGCAGACTGTTCAGCCCCTGCTTGCGACCACAAATGGGCATTCTCCATCCTGATGTTGCATAACCTCCTTGCCATTGTGATGGAGTTTCTTCCAAGCTGCCTCTCTAGGGCTTGATCTATAAGGCGCTTCACATGTCTGCTATGAAGTCTAGAGCAGCAGCATTTTTGGACGTGGAGGATTTCTCCCCTTGATAAGTACTGGCTGTAGTCCAACCACCAAAAAAAAAAAAAAAAAAAACAAAACAAAACAATTTTGTTCTTCTCCAGTGAAGGAGAGCATCCTCTTGTGGTTACCATTACATACTAAATCAATTATCTATGCTGCTAGTTGGAGGCTTTATTTACTCCGGTTGTCTAATGGTGGTGTAGAGGGGGTTTTGAAACCCTTTTCTTCTAATCCTCAGTCATTCTTCCTTTCTTCTTTTGAAAAGTGGGATTTACAGTCCATCTGGGATGGCAAAGAAGCTTCTATTGGGCAAAGCAAAGACCGATCTCAGTGTTAAAAAATGCTATGAAAGTCATATGATTTCCTTCAAATACGTTTATTTAAAATGTGCAGGAAAAAATATCAATGTTTTCAAGATGTTTGGTTCTTTTAACTGCGTTTTCAAAACATGCAGTTCCCTTTTTGTGGTCCATGCTGTCACACTGGTGGAAATGATTGTTGTTTTTAACCAATGGAATATGTATGGCCTCACAATATTGTTCTCGTCATGAATATTACAGTGGAAAGTTGTGCATATGTGAATAGCGTCTGATCCATTCTAAAGATTTGGGACAATAAGTATCCAAATGTTGATGTGTTTCCTTGGCTCACATTGTCAGATCTCAAAACTGCCCCTGTGCAAGGAGACGATTTCTCATCAGGCACTAGCAGCCAGAGCACCAAGCTCATTCACGGAGGAGTCCGATATCTACAGAAAGCCATCATGAAATTGGATTACAAACAGGTAAATGCTTCATTTTTTCTCCGCAGCTGACACTTATCCGCAGAATTCCTGGTCCCTCTGGTCATATTGCTTTATTTACCCTCCCATGTTCATTTTTCATTCAGGGGAAGCCGTGACATGTTTGCCTTGAATGACTGCCTGCCTGAAATTTCCCGAAGTTGTTTTAAAGAATTCTTACAACTTAGCAAACCTCTGTTGTTATCATATTGTGAATTAATTCATGAAATTATCTCTCAGTAATAGGTGGAAGAAAGCCTTATACGTCCCCTTTTGTCTGTGAATTGTTTAAGACGAGTCACCCGGGTTCAAACTGAAATGTCACCGTTTTCTGTTACATTTCACAGTAGTTGAGAAATCTCATTATTCTCAGCTTGTGTTTTCTTTAGGAGCCTTATTTTTCTATGTGTATGAACATACTAGGGTCCTGGAGGTGAGCAGTAGAAGAGACCAATTAGTGTGATTGCAGGAAATGCAACTGCCTAGTCAGCAGTAAAACAGTAAAATGTAGGCTGTACTACTTGTCTTGGATGACAGAGGCTATTTACCTTCAAAATCTATAATATAGTTCTGTAAGGCTATAAGTTAAAATAGCCAATTACTAACAAAATTATATGAAAAAGATTGGATATTGGAGAAATAAAAAGTTTTGATACTGGTGGGACAATATGAACTGTAATAGGTCATTGCTGTCATTCAAATATATGCAGAGATTCAGTTTAATCTAGTGCTGTAAGTATCTAGATAAAGGTTAAATTAAAGTACCAATTAAAATCAGAGCTGATTAGTCAATTAATTACTTGAAAGAAAATAATCAAATGATTTTGATAATTAAATCATAATTTATATCATTTTTAATGCAAGAGTTAATTCAACCATGAATATTTAATGGATTTCTTAGTCTTCTTTGATAGTAAATTGAATATCTTTGGGTTTTGGACTGTTGTTTGGGCAGAAAAAATACATTTGTAGACGTCACTTTGGACTAATCAAGAAAATAATCAACAATTTATTCAATAAAGACAATAATCATTAGTTCAACCCTGATTCAAATATTTTATTTCTGACAAATGATCCATTTTGACTCTCCTCTCTGCCAGTACATGATTGTGAAAGGAGCCATGTGCAGTCCAGATTGCTGCCTATAACCCCCATCTGTCAGCACCCCTATCCATAATGCTCCAAGTGTACAAGTAAAACTTATAATTCTTCATCCTTCTATTTTCTGATCATTTTTCACCTCATGTGCCACAAAAAGTAGTAAACCTTTCCCTTGATAAAAGGCGTGGAGTTGGGAAGATGGAGAAGTTCAGCTGAATAGTAGTAAACTTTAAAATTACCTTTGGGCTGAGAGGCCCATTGAAGTGTAAGGTAAAGGAAGAGCGGTCCATGGCATCTCTGCACCATCTCGTCTTTGCTCTCTCAGACTTGGGTGAACTCTGGGGCCTTGATTTGATTGGTGCAGCCTTGAATCATAAGCTTTAATTGCACCTGACATTTAAAGCTTCTCTCTGGTATTTAAAGCAGTGTACAGGTGTGGCTCATTACTGAGAAGGGGATTGGAGATTTTCTGATTTCTCTCTCATTGCTGGGCCGTGGCAGCGTCTTAACTCATCATGCTACCTGTCACCATCCCAGAAACCCTCCTTCACTCGCATAAAGCCATATCTGACCCAACTATCGTCAGTCAAACCAGAGTTCAAGCCTATCATATATTAGTGCTGACACCATCATTGAGAGGTAAGCTCCAGGCAATAGTGAATAAAAGAGTGTGATTCTAGAAACATGTGATCCACAGCACATACGACCAACCCCACAGATGTCGTATTTTTCCTCGTATTGCAAGGTGCTGGTTTTGGTTCTCTTCAATGCTCACGAGACACAAGGTGTGAGCCACTCTTTTATTATGATGCTAAAATTCTCCGAAGATGCCTCATGACATCTTTCCTTTAACAGTATATAGTTTGCCGTGCACATTACTATGCACCATGAAAGACAACATTAAGAAATTATAGTACTTATCACAGCTGGAGATGCTGGTAGCAGCAATCTGACTGCAAATTGTAGAAATCTAAATGTTCTGTTAGCTGGTTGTGTGTGATTGCAAAAGTTGTTTTCTTTGTCTAAATGAACAACAAGTGTGAGTAATACTTTTACTATTTTATTTGACTTTTAGACCAAAAGATATTTGTTCTGCAGGAATAAAAGATTTCTCAGAATGCCCCAGAACAAATATATACCAGATGTATGGAGCTGAATTTGTATATGAAGGCAGGTGTGTTGTTATTTACTGTAAACTGTACATTTTAAATACATCACCTAAATCAAAGCAGCACTAAGAGAGCTGATGTCTATATCAGAGTGTGTTTTGTCACAGAGAAGAAAAATAAATAGTGAGTTTTTAATTCTTATTTGACAGTAATCTTCGATTCTAGATCATACCTTCCCTGTAAAATATCTTGTGCCTTACTCACACAACTGTGTAATTGCTGTCTATGTGAGCGTAAACAAATTAGAAACAACATTTTTTTCAAAAAAAAAAAACACAAAATGGCCAGTAGGCATTGCGTTCCAACCAGTCCCAGGATCCATCTTTCTCCAGGCTATATGTGCCTCGTGTTGGCATCACAAAAACAAAGCATATGTTGATTGTTAGCCAGGGTGTACATAGCATGTCCTGTTCACTCAAGGTCTCCCTTGTAGCTGCAAACTCCCAACTTTGTTTCTCTAGGCTATCTGTCAGACTTCATTTAGCATTTGAGGATATGTGGATTCCCATGTACTGCAAAAAGGCAACGTACTTCTAAGGGAATACGGCTACTATCTGAGCAGTGATCTGTCAACCTTATTCATTTAGCAGAAGTAAGTAGGAGAGGGGGGTATTTTACATGAGCTATTTTTATTTGTTCACTTTTAAAATAGCGATTTGCCTCTTTTATACTTCTAGAAACCAGCAACATCTGAGAAAGACAAGCTCTCCATAGCGTTTTGTAACATTAATAAAATTATAAATTCTCTAATAATTACTTTAGAAGGGACAAGGGAATAAAAAAACTAAAAGCATTAGACCATTTACATATATTTAATTTTTCCTCAAGCTGTCTTTTCCACCGCTTTTCCCATACGCAACTGGGTACATTATGGCAGTGACATTTTCTGTCCTGACCTTCTTTACCGGGGATCGGGCTTTGACTGCTTGGGTTCATCTCCTCGGGATTTTCGAGCCATCATGGTCAGATAGCTTCAACGTGTAGACATCCTTTAGCCTTAGAAAACGTAGTCTTTGCAAACATATATATATAAATTAGTAGGAACTGACTAACAGATTGACAGTCTCCGTACATGTAAATGCCACATACAAATATTCTCATAAAAGGGACCTAATAAACTGAAAATATTTGCAAGAAGCAAGTATTTTCTAAATATTCAGTAGTGTTATATGTCTTATAAATACTAAGATTCATCACTGTGACAATTCTGCACCGTATTTAAACTTTTATACTTTTAAGGAAACACGGCCTCTTGTTGTGTGTTTATATACCATTTGACGATGCCTTTCTTCTTTTTGCTAGAGGAGTACTTGACAAAAGCATCTGGGATAATAACTCCATCTCCCGCTGTACCTGTAACAATTTAATTGGACAAGTCAGCCCAGCCAAGCATCTCTGGCTCTATGACTGGGAGACATGAAATTCATTGTCATTATTGTCCCTGTCATTTTGCAGCATTTTGTCCAACCGCAGAGTTCCTCTCACTCCACTGAGTTTTGTACCTCCAGGAGGCTGGAACGAGTGTGAGCCGAGCCGAGGTAGGGACGGGATGGGAGGGAGAGGAGGGAGGAGAGGGGAGGGAAGGGTGGATGGAGGGAGGGGGGTGGGTTACTTCTGTCCTCCAGGGAGCTTTGATGCTCATTTAGCGCTGCTCTGTCATTCGGCCATTTTGGCTTTTAATTGCTGATGATAATTATCATCATCATTATTGTTATCTTCATCGGGGTGTCAGGTTATTATAGCCGTGCTATGCTGTTCATTCATAAATCCTGTTACCGCGATCTGACTAATTCTTGAATTCCTGACATTTAATGTAGTATTAATGCTCCTGTTCTTTGCCCGGTGCCAATCTGTGACAGGCTCACAACAGAGAGCTGTGAATCACGAGGTCAAAGGTCATTAGGAGGCTCAGCAATCACCAAGGATCAGACACTGCCTACTGGTGCTATAGCCCTTCTCAAGCCGAAGCTGGTTGTATGTGTGTGCGTGTGTATGTGTATGTTTTCGTATGCGCGTGCAAACACACCACCGGTGGCATGAGTTTGCTAACCACATATAATGGTCACATTCACCCTACAGAGATGAAGAAGTGGATTCCATGGTCTTCCTAATACATCATGGCAGGGTGCATACTCTTGTATGTAATTCATTCTAAAATGTGGCCTTTAAATCTGTTGTTTTCTTGTTTTTTTACTTTTTGCTTTCAATTTATTTATTTATTTCCCGTAGTGGGGGAATGGCTTCCAGCATGCCGTAGCATTAAGCAGAGCCCACCAGCTAGCTAGCCTCAAGTCGCTCAAACGTAAAATAAATCAGGGCACAAAGGACCCTGCTCATTCCTGCAAAGTAGCAACATTTTCCCTCGCCAACAATGAGGACTTGAACTTCCTTGGCAATAACAAATAGAAAGAAAGTCACCCGAGACACCAACATTAAAAGTGATTAATCATCTCTATTCTCTCTTTACTTTTGAACCAAGGGATTGTCCAGCAATAAATCTTCAAAGATGTACATAAGAATCACTTCCTAATGAAACCAGGCTTTGTTCATTTGTCACCTTTTAGACCCTTTCATTTAAATTACAAAACTTGTGACCTTGTGACTCTGAATATAGATCTCTGGTATTTTAGAGCTGAAGAGGGATTAATCCATAAATCTTGATACTAGATTTCTCTGTTCATTAAAAGGATTCTGCCAAGGGATCCTCAGCTACAACAGAAGATCAGCTGCTGTCAAGAGCTGTTTATTGTCATACTGACATATTGAAAAATGTGATTATTAGGAATGGAAGTGGTTGTTTTCAGTGATCATTCAATGTACTTTTCTTTTTGAAATATAAATATCAATGTTTTATTGTTTTTATTCCCAGTTAGCTTTATAAAATGTGTAAAAAAAATAAATAAATAAAAATGTAGAAACATAAAAAAACATTGTAAAAACTGAGCTTTCTCTAAATGCAAAAATAAAACACTATTACACGTTACACATAAGGGCAAAAGACAGCACACACTGTCAAACAACAGGTTTTTCAGCTCCTACCTCTGAACTCCTGATATATTTAAGGCTTTGATGCATCTAATCCTTATCCCCGCATTCCCTGCCTTTTCCCGAGGACCAGTTCCCCTTCCCAGTGCAGGAAAGGAGATGGGAGGGGTGGTCGGGAGGGAGGGGGGCCTACACTCAGGCCAAAGGGCCACTGTGGCTTTAAATGTGCTCCTTGTGTGGCCAGAGCAGCCATCGCACTGATGCAAAGTGACAGGGACAGATGTGACATATCGGTTCCGACACACTTCCATACCACCAGTCACAGGCTCGGGGTGACTCACATCCCCCTGCTCTGGTCCTGTCCCCCCGCTGCAGGACAACACAACGATGCTCGAATGAACCTCGCCATCGCCCTCACTGCTGCCAGGTATGGGGCTGCCATAGCCAATTACACTGAAGTGGTGCACCTACTGAAGAGGGCAGACCCACAGACGGGGAAGGAGAGGGTCTGCGGAGTGCACTGCAGGGATGTGATCACAGGTAAATCCAACAAAAGCTGTTTCATTCCTTCCTGCCTCACTCTATTCCCACTCTCTCTAGCCCTCACAACAGGGGCCCTCCCAGCACCTCTTACTCAGTGCTAGTTTGCACATAGTCATTGCACATCTAATGCACGGGCTTTTAATATTTTATAAGCGTTTTATGGTGTAGAGGGCTGCTTCAGATCTTGTAGGGAGGAACATAAGACGGAATTAGCGAACTCCAAATGGCCTTACTTACCTTTTAAATGTCATGCATAGGGCCGGCTTTGGAAGAATAAAGCAGTTAAGGGTAAAAGATGGTATTCTGAAACATTTCATGAATAACCAAGATTTGAGGATCTCTACACATGACCACCCCCTGATGTTTTAAAAGATGGAAGTGTGCTCTTGGAGGAGATGTCTCACTTTAATAATGTGAGAGGAGGGCCACACATAGAGAGGGCTTAGACTGAACGGATAATAGAAACAGTTTTGTCATCGGTTCTTTTTTCTTTGTCTTCTTTTTATTTTTTTCTTCTTCCTTACAAAAATATGAATTTCAGGCTTGTGACCCTCGTCATTCCACCTCTCCTCGTCCCCTCTCTTAGCAGTGGCAGTGGCATCACATGTCAAATTAGAAAGGGTAGTCCATCATTCATCTTGTTGTCAAAACAGATCATTTGCCATCCTCATGGTATCTTTTGATATGCGTCCCATTATATACTGTAGCTCGTCAACATCAAGCATCACATTAACAAACATTTCCCTTCCACAATTTCAAAAGACTCCCTCAGTCACTGCCACTGAGCTACTCTGTGACACAAAGAGGCAAGAGGGAAATTAGGTATGTCTGTTTCCTATTAATTACAATCCTGGGAAGTCTCCCATGGACACACTCGAGCCACTCTATTACGGAGAGAGGGGGGCGTTCGCTGATAAATTAATAATCCGGCTTGTCACCAGCCACAGATGAATAGCCCCTGGTGATTGATGCTGTTTTCTTTCATAGGGCAGGAATTTGATGTCAGAGCCAAATGTGTTATCAATGCCACGGGACCTTTTACGAACGTGCTGCGGAAAATGGATGATCAGAAGAACCCCGACATCTGTCAGCCCGGTGCTGGGGTGCACATCGTCATCCTGGGCTATTACAGGTAACTAACGGTGGGCCCCTACGTCTCTGTCACTGTCCCCCTGTATCACCTGCTCCTTAGCGCTGCCGTCTCATCGGTTCATTAGCTAGTGCCAGTAGAGACTCCTCAGCCTCTGGCCACAACAACCAGGCACTGTCTGGCAGCTCTGTTGGTAAGAGTGGCTCTGGGCACACGTTTAGTGGAACAGCTGAGGAGTCTCTTGGCTTGATTTAATCATTTTTGTTAACTGTAAGAGATCTCTTGTATTTCCTGCATGTAATTTAGCAGTCTATCCAGACTTTTGACTAGAGCCCAGCCTGATCAAACATCATTTCCTCTTGTGGAATTTGCAGCTCCGTTCTGATTGGATTGCTCCCTGCCTCGGCCAGAGCTGGGATTTCTGCTTTCTTGTTGATGCATGTTATTTGTGTTTGCAAGGGAGGAAGGCTACTCCCATGACCCAGCCTTCCCCCTCAGCTATTCCTGTGTTAAATTGAGTCAGGGCCACGTGCATGTGTTTTAAACAGGACAATATGTGCACCCCGGGTTGATGCTAGGGGAGCAGCGGCTGGAATTGAAACCAGCTGAATTAATCTCCTGGAAACAGCGCTGACAGGAGCCTGATTATGGGGTGTCCCTTCAACCAGCCCGGCCCGCTTGTGCCCTCCCCTCTCCAGCAGACCAAAGGTTAATGCAGTCTTCTTGTTTGTTCCCCTCCCTGCCCCTGCACCCCTCCCATGCACATAACACACACACACCTTCAGTCCTGACAACATGGAGCTCCTGGATCCCGTCGCGTCATCTTCTTACTGACCTGGGAGAGGACGCTCAAACACACCCACACACAGGGAGCCATTCTTGTGAACATCAACTTCAACCTAACTGAAGTCCACAACTACCTCAGCCAGGACCGAGAAGGTGATTATCAGACTGATATAGACGCAAACTTACTGAATCGTGACCTCTACTCTGTTCAGCAGGTGTTTTTGTTCATTGCATATCCTCATCAAATGTAAAAAACTATATTGAACTCTAAGTAGATTATGTTTAGATCAACATTAAGTTGTCATATCCCATTCAGGACCCTTTGCCCGCAGAACAAGAACAGCTGTGATACTAAGGTATAACTAGCACAACAACGTCAACATAACATTTCTCCCAGGGAAAAAAAAAAAAAAAAAAAAAGAGTCATCACTGTGCACTTACACTTGCGGCACTGTATGCTGGACATTTGAATCAGACCTAATTCATAACAGCCATTTATGATAATAAATACACGTCCAACAATCTCAACAACCCCCCACCACCACCCCCCCATCAACCCACCCACCCTCTCTGATTTACAAATAGCTGATGGAGCAAGCAGCTGACAGAAATAAATGAGCTAATCTGATGGCTGTGTAGGACTTCCACCAGATATTAATTCATCAGGAGGCCACAGAGTGCAGACAGATACAAATTCCTGCTTTAATTATGTATGGAAGCTGTGCTAGAAACAGGAGACGCCTCTACTACCAGGACTATTTCTCAGAGCAACTTTATGAACCCCTCTGATTCCATCATTATTTTGTTTTCCTTTAGATATAATACATGTCCCTCCTGTTTTCCCCAAACACTCGAGACAAAATAGATTTTTTCCGGCTTCATAGCAATGCTCTCACATGAGACATTTGATAATGAACAAGTGGAAAAATAACCTTTGCCACATTAAATTATATTGTTTTCGATTTGCAATTTTTATGAGGCCTTCCTGGAGCCTGTTTGATGTGTTTTGTTCCCACTCGGAGCCTCAAATGGCCCTTGCCGACTGGCAGGCTTATCAAAACCCACGGAGGCTTTATTGAATGAGTGACCAGTGGGTATCTAAACAAAATGCAGGGCTATTGATTTTGGAGAAGTGGTCTAATTGTTTCTACTAGACAAGGGCTTGTCCCGATTATTTGATTGATTAGCTAGATACTGGTCTGCCTCCTCATCCTCCTCCCCTGGCCAGTTAATAGCACTGTAATCCCAATACGCTGCTGTATTTCTAATCCATCATCATTATCATGGCTGTACTCAGCACAAGATTAGTCCATGAGGGTTTTTTTTTTTTTTGCATTCCTCAATATTAGTTCTACCCTCTATATGCTAAAGGAGTAAAATTGTGAAAAAGTAAGCGGGCATAATCCATTTAATCTACAGTAAGGTGCACGAGAGAGATTTTAGGACAGTTACAGATAGTTTGATACACACATGAGAGATAAAGGTGGATATAAACAGAGTAAGAGATAAAGAATAAGACAGAGGAAGGGTTGTTGGGAATCTGTCACAGTGCTTCTCCAGTTCAAGCCTCAGACTGCTATCTGCCCTCAGGCAGTGTGGCCATGGACGGCAGGGTGACATGTGGCGTATGTCTGGGCGAGACCCTGGTAAAAGTCCTGTAGTCACAAAATGAGCAGTGAGAGCCTGAAGCCTGAGAAAAAAAGAAAAAAGGAAGGGGACGGAGAAAAGCGCGGGGGGGATATAAGTGTGAAGTGATGGAGCGAGAAGCCGTGACTGGCGGAGTCCACGCAGTCTCCGTCCTTGCCTGTGGTAGCGCCTGGGTCGGGGTCTTCACTCATTTGTCTAAGAACGTGGAAGGAAAAGGGGATAGGGGGTGTGAAGAAGGGTCATACCAGAGGGGTTTGTCACATTGTGTGGAGGTGACACCTCTGAAGACCTGCTGGCCCCCATAGTGGACAGCCAGTGTCTCCCCCAGTCCTTCCCTGAAGGGAGAAGGGTCTCCATGTCTTCTTACAGTCACACCAGAGTCTCTGCATGTCAAGCAGCAGATCCCTACTTCACTGTACTCAGTTTGACTCCGTACTGGACTATCCACTGACTGGACTGGCATGTTTAAAGACTCTCTTTGTTCAGCTCCTGCAGCCTGGAGTGGACTGTCTTTCTGTTTTCATGGTGAAATCTTTCCACAGCACACAACAGTTCCATTCCCCATCCATGAGTCAGCCGAACAAAGGAGGCATGGTGAGGCTCACTCTGCCTCTGGAATTAAAGAATGAAAAACATTTTTTTCACTGAATGTTTCCAGTCCGATCATTTAGCCCTCATGTCCACAGGAACTTCTCTCCTTTGTTCACTGTGGTAATTTACATTAAAATTCTACAAACTAGGCTTTATTGTTTTCATTCAGCACACTGTACTGACTTGTAAGCATTCAGGAGAAGTGTTAGTTGAACCTTTTCACCCATCAAAATAATCAATTGGACTGTTGAATCTATTGTGCCAGGTCCTCCAAGGTTAATACAACTCAAGAGACGTTTTTATCATGCATAACTTTCATTTTGAACAACTATAAATGGGCATTGTCTTCATCTATGTGCTTTTTATTGCCCATGTGAGGCCTTCTGCTCCACAGCTACTCAGTTGTCATAAATGTTTAAAAAATGCCCTTTGATAACGAGTTTGTCATTGTTTGATTCAGAAATATCAACCGGCCCATTATAGTGGCAGGTATTTTTTCAATCAATACACAATAGCGCATTAATATTTAATTATTTATATGTCACTACAATATAAGAAAAAGTGGATTGTTGAGAAGCAGTAGCTGGAGCTTGTTTATTTCCCTGCTGTAGCAGTGAAATACAGAGAATTCACTTCAACAATGTGCGTGCACACACACACCCACAGTTGTTATCTGCAGGATGCGCATGTGTCTTCATACCGTAGGTGTCCACATGTTTATATTTGCCAACATGCCTGTCTCTGCTGTTTGTCTGAGACAGGAGGAGGAGATGTCTTGGCAGCCTGGAGTGGTTATTGTCTTCTAGTCATAAAACCCAACTCCAAGGACACTCTGTCAATCTGCAGGCAGAACAATGTTGACACGTGACAGTGAACTGCTGACTATCCATGATTAGTCCGACTATGTTAATGCATTCCCTCAGGAAGTGTGCAGTATTGCACCCCCATGCCACCCATAACAATGGCTAAAACTATTATATTGACTACTTTTGTTTAATCTGTTAATATTATCAATTGAAAGCAATTTCATTAAAATTGCTATGAATATCAATTCTTAACATCACCTGTATCATAAATGACTTGACGAACTGACTTGAGAAAATGAATCTTCACCCGCCCAACCCCCAAACCATTTTATGACCCACAAAAATGCTTATTAAACTTCCAGTGCACTGAAATGATTCACTTGGGTATAACTCACATACTGACACAATCAGTGAATATAAACATATAATTAAAAAAAATATTTGGCACTAGTTGTTTCCTTCAGTTTATTTCTGAAGAAACTAGTTTCGGGGGAAAAGGTGGGAAGTTGTGTAAACCACAGTGATTGCTTGTGTGCATTTGAATGTGAAAGTACACTTTAGTGTATATACTGTAGTATAAGGAATGTTTAACCATGTTCAGATTGCATAATTGCATTAGACACTAAATAATTTATCAGTCATTTATATTAATTGTATATTTATATAAATTTTTCAGTATCTTTGATCCCATCCCAGGAGTCCCGTGCAATCAAACTTATCCTAAACTGCTGTCTACAGAAGGATACCTGTGTGCCCAATCAAATATCAAATCCCTGACTTTTCGTTTAGTACCATCATCAGGCAAAAATTTAAATTTGTCAACTACTTTGGTTTATGACTAAATACCAGCAAAACTAATGACATTCCCACCAGCTTCAGTTGTACTTTGGATTTAGTGCTAACTAGCGAATATGGTAAACATTATACCTGACTCAAACGACAGTAGCCATGTTCATTATAATAAAGCAACAAAGCTGTGGCTCATTAATGTGTTCCTTATGGTTTTTGGAGTACAGAGGAATAAGCTATATCAAGATTTGGACATGCAGGCAATACTTCTTTTCTTTCATGGGATTTGTTGACAATAAGAAAAATATAGAATATCACCAGATTTATCTTCTAAGCACCATAAGCCATGAAGTATTAAAGTAAGAAACATGTTTTTCAATATCCTGCAGTAGATAATGACAAGTCAGCTGCTGCAACACCATCAGAAAACTTTCTACAAGAGTTGAAAGCTGACAATGGACAGGTGTGTGTCTTGTAACAGTTCGTGCCCAGACAAAATACGATACAAAGATTCAAAAACATAACAATCTTTGACAAGTTTCAGAGCTAGACAGTAAACTGTCTCAGGTGTTGGTGAGGGAATGAGCCAGTGGTGTGCGAGAAGTGAATGGATCTACTCAAGTAGTAACAGAGCTTGCTGTCATCCTGCGCTGTGTCTCTGTCCTCCTGACAATTCACACTTATCACCAGGACACTCAATGCCATGTTAGACTTCAAATGAACTGTACAATGACCTGCAAATGACAAGCACAGAGAGTTGCAGCCCCCTGCGACTTTGGTGTGAATGAGTTTTAACCCTTTGTTAGCGAGAAAGAGGGGAAGAAAGCATAATCTATGATCCCAATGTTTCTGGAATGTTTAAAAAGGTCAATATGCTGATATTTTTGACAGCGCTTGACCTTTTGTGAAAAAAGTAACAAAACCATTGGAATTGAAATAACTTCTTTGTTTAGTTCTGGCACATAATGTATCACAGTCAAAGCATGCTGTCTCCCTGCAGCATCTGCCCATGAGTGACTTGACTGTTAATCCGTCGTATTGATCTAATATCAAAAGGTGCTATTTAAATGCAGCATAACTCCCCAGGAGCCATGATCTGTCAGTAGACTCTGTTTGGAGTCTGGCTGAATAACTAATGCCTGTTTTGTCTGTTGCTATGTCCAGGTGGCCCAACATCTGGCCTCTACCTACACAGGCAGTCGAAGTGGTCAAGCTCATATAACCCACAAAAAGTAGAGTAGATGTCACAGACATGAGAAGAGTATAAAACAATAGCAATAAAAAAAAGATAAAATAAATAAATAAAAGTCCAAATGCAGTGATTTGTAATGTTTAGGAATTAAAACTTCAAAAGCACCATCTCCATAGTTTTGTAGAAAGTAACAACCAACAAGTTCTGATTAGACGTCGATGGATGACGTAGGGCTGCAGTGCTGTAGCTGATTAATGTACAGGTGACTGATCATGGAGAGCCCTAAAAATGGGTAAATGATGGGAACCCAGTATAAGAGAGACCTTTTAGGGGGCCTGGTCATAAGCTTTGAAGCAGCATTTAGGACCCTTTGTAAGCAATCCATGGACAGAAAAATGTTTGTTTTGGTTTTTTTTTAGCAATAGCTATTCAGTTTATTTACATTCAGTAATTACCTGTCTATATAGTAGAATTTAGTCTTGGTGGCGGAATTCACCATTCCTTGGCTGGGTTCAAATTACCTATCTGTGCATAAGAGATTTACAGGAAACTCAAAAAAAAATAGCATCGTTCATCAAAAATAGCATCTACAAAACATTTTAGGCATTTTTTTTTGACAGCAGATGACTTTTAAATACTGCAGGAAGTAATGGAACAAGAAGGAGCAGCCACAGTGAGATGTTAAATAAAGAGTTGCAGGGGCAGGCATTACATTTCCAACTTCTCAGCAAGATAGCAAATTCTAAGAAGTTGCTAAAAGCAATGACGGGATAATCTGTTATTGCATTTAGATTTTTGAATTTCATTAGTAGACCGTATAACTGCTGTGTTTACTCTCTGTCTGACTCAGAGACAAGCATTTGAAATGATTCAGGTAGAAATCATCGAGGCTTGTGTTTTACCAAGACTTCATTTCCCTGAATCTGTATGATTGATCAACCACATGTGCCACCAATTTAAATCCTAAGCATTACATCTCTAATGAGTCTTCATTGTCATGGGTCCAGTTTCTGTTTTCATTTTGCGGGAATGTTCCTTGAGCTAAATTGCTCTACTCAGGGCGTGGTGCAAAGTACAAGTTCGAGTTACTCATGGGAGGTTTCTGAGGGTGACTCAATCATGGTTGGTCAAGCAGATGTGTTGTAAGTTTTCATTGTTTTCCAAAATATATTCCATTTGTTTGTGTTTAAGTAATTGGTAAAGAGGATGTGGGTACTTAGGCTATCAATGCAACAGTTCGTCTGTAGAGGAAACACTGAGTACCTGTATTTCAGTACACAAGCAACGTTCTGAATCAAAATATGCAACGTGTTTGTTTTGCTGCCTTGCAATACATTTGTATATAACAGTAGATTGTATATATAGTGTTGAGGAGTATGCCATTATTTGACTATACCTTCTATGTTGTCCAGTAACATTCAGGTAACTAAGTGTGAAAAAAAACTTTTGTGCACTGTATTACTATTGATGTATATCCAAAATATTCTGGTTTGTCAAATACAGTGGAAACACAAGACAGAACTGAACACCAAAGCCTCACAGGTTCTTAAAGGTTCAGAGTATTAACCTTATGTGGCCCATTTTTCCATTTCCAATTTGTCTTTTTTCTCCCCATAGCTGCTGCTGCTGCTGCTGCTGCTAATACAGTAAACACAATTCAAAAGACTCATTTGAGAGCGCACATTTTTGAGGATCATTGAGGAGTCATATGAGCCGACACCACCACATCCACATGATATCATATTCTAATAAACACATATTAAAAATATGACAATTATAACAGTAAAATAACCAGCTGATCCTGACACATTGCTAAAGAACTGATCTAAGTGGCACCGCTGTAGAATCAACTAGTTAGATATTTGATCAAATGCAAACACAAGGTGATCACAAGCAGCAAAAGTCAGCCTACACAACAAGTTAAAAGAGAAAATAACAGCGTCGTAGCACTTCCTTGTTGCTGAAATGCATGAGGTCAATGGGAAGCTCCAGGTTAAGGATCATTAAGTTGCTGCAGTGGAAGAAGTGCTTATGCTGTTAAGGAGTATACACAGCCAGTGCAGCAGATGGTGCTGGGCTTCCTGAACATTAAGGCAGCTCAGGGCAAGGAACCCAAAATAAAGTGAGCAGAAGACTAATTTGTTACTGTACTATTTCTAATCTTATTTCATTATTTTTATTTCACTTCGTTTTGGTATCTCTTTTTTTAGTAAAGAAAGGGCTATAGAAATAAAGTTATTATTATTATTATCATTATTATTTGTCCATATACTGACATATGAAATAGTGAACACGGGCTGAAAATCTACAACTTAGCCTGTCATATTGATATGTCTTTTGTTAACATCAACACAGTTTATAAAGACTAATGATTCAGTAGACAAATGTATGCACAATGTGAACTATCACTGTATCAAATTAAGCCTGACACCAGCTTCTGCATTACTATCTATTTATTATGGATGTTTTTGACAGCACTATTCACACTGGCTGTAATCCCAGTACACCTCTCCCCAACCAGCTACTTCAATTCCAGCTCTGGTATTCCCGCGCATGCATTAGATTGACCTCACATTAACCGAGATACATTTGATCTTTAAGAGCCATAAATTGGCTTTTGTCATTACCATAGGTTAATTACTGAGATTTGCTCTGTACCGTTGCTACACTGAGATTGCAATAATAAGCGCCACACAAAAGCCATTCACACTGCCTGCGTGAGCACTAAATAGGCATTGTTTTGATCTTTCTATTCCTGTCGGGAGTTTTGTTTGTACTAGTCTATTATTAGCACTCTACCTTGCAGTACTTTTGATACAGTTTGATTCTGCTGAGCTTAGTTGAAACCTTGCCCTTCCTGTCATTCTCTCCTTAATAAGTTGCAGCCCAGATGTAGGTCTGATTGCTGTCATTGCATTCCTTACAGCACCTTTGTGAGCAGGAAACTACTCTTTGCTTTGGAGGTTTTAAATATGCATTGCAAATGCTATCTCAAGTCACACAGATATTTGATTTTCTGTTATTCAAAAGCTGATAAATTCCTAGATGTTTTTGTAAAAAAAAAAAATTATGAGCCCTATAGCAGTTCTAGAAATACTCACTCACAGTGCCAAAGCGTACTAAAGCAGCAATAGTAAATATTTTCACATTAACAATGGAGAATATATCAACTTGTACATACAAGGGGTCGCTTGTAGTAACAAAAAACAGAATGATCACCTGACTCTGCAGTTTCACCAACTTATTGTGTCTTTTAGCTTCTTGTTTTTTGGCCCACATTTCTATCTTGGTTCATTGGCAGGGGTTCAGACATTAAAACTCTGAGGGGGGCTATGATCACGGGAGACGTATTGTCGTATGTACATGCAGAACATGAAATACGATCCAGAAAGTCCAGATTGAGTAAACAGATCTGTAAATTTATCAGATGCCAAAACACTGCACAGAAGCCTATAATATCACATATAATCACATTCAGCCTATATTGCACTTGGGTTCTATCAACCAGTCCTGGAGTGCTAAATATTTCAAAATACTTTAAATTCACTTCCAAATGAAAGATCATTGTTTGGGTTAAAATAAAAATAAAAAATAAAATAAAAACAGATGGTGTCTCACTAAAAACACCCGCTTTTGTCAGTTGAAAGGGGAGGGAAGCAGGCATTGGTTTCGAGGTGGTCTCGAACCATACTCTTTGCTGACTTTCAACTTGCTGCCAACAAATTTACTAACCATCCACCAACCCCTCCTCCTCGTAATAGGAAAGATCAGCTCACATAGATAGCATGTGAACTACGTCACTTTAGAAATGTTGATATGATACGTTTTGTTGGCATTTTTATGGAGATTATTCTCTATCTTTATTCAAGAGCGTAATATATAAATTCGAGAGCAAACTTTATTGATTTTACGTTCAAATTTTGTAATTTGTCCCTCAAAACCCTCCCCTCGCACTCAAAGAGCCTCTGCTTGCGCTCAGATTTGCTCCGCTTGTGCTCAAACTGTGTGTTCGCACTCAGATACAATGTTGCTCGCGCACATTTCCTGCGCTCAAACTTCAACTCTTCTCCTCGCACTCAGGTTTCTTCTGTGTGCTCGCTAAGTTTCTGCTCACGGATTTCTCCACTGCGCTCTGATTTTTTTGTGTAGCAACAAGCATAGCAACCAGTTAATATTCTACGTATTTCACGTGTTGAAACTTAGATATTCAGCATTTCTGTGGTTTGCAGAAATGTACAATGCCAACGTTTTATTCTGGTGACCAGGTTGTCTCAGCCTCATATCACCACTACAAAACCTGCTCTGAGCAGCGAGCTGACATCTGTGAGACTCAGGAAATGAAAATGTAGCCACAGACAGATTTTTACTGTTGGTATCATGCTGTCTGTTTTGTGAATTGTTTTGGTTTGTGAAAACCTGATGAAGTATCTTAATTTTATCTAAAATTGCAACATCCTTTTTGCATATATATCCATGTATCTAGATTCAATATACCTAGCTTGCCTCTCATTAATATATCATATATGGACACCTTACATCAGCTGCACACACTCTACCTGCCTGTTTGTGTGTGTGAGTGTGTACGTGAGAGTAAACATGCTCAGATCTGATTATTACCAGTTGGCGTTGTTTCTCTGGTGTGCCTTTATGAGAAGAGAAGAGAGGTTTAGATTTCTCACCTTTAATAGAAGCCCTCTGCTGATGATCCTCTTTTAGCTCAGTAACCATGACACTCAGACATTCAGACTGATTTGTAGGATTTATAACAACACTCCAGATGTTGGCTGGAACAGCACATTCATGTTGCTGTTGATTGTATTCGGTCTCCCTGCTAAGCGCTGTTGCCATAGTTCTTTTGACCAAACCTGAGAAAGTTATAGAAATGAAACAGCACATATTGAAACATACATATTCAAAAAGTTTTAAAGTGTTATGAAGATACCGTAATATTTCCTCCACCTCCACATTGACATAGTTCAAGATGTATTCCAATAAAGTCAACTAAAAAATAGAAATAAACCTTGCCACTGACAAATACTGTTAATGGAATTGACTCTGAATTTCTTAGAAATGTCATTAAAATGTTTGGATTACATTAAACTACTATTTATTTTAAAACACATTTATCCGAGTATGCAGATACAGTAAGTCATACCTACATTCATAAGGAACTGGCAGTTAAGTTTATTTTATCTTTTTGCCCGTAAAACTGTTATATTAAAGCTTGTGATGCTAGCCGGTTCACGTTACTGAAGTATTTATGACATAGGACATTTAAGTTTTAACTGTGGGACTTGATTTAGTAAATTACTAGTTTGAAACTAGTTAGTATTCACCTTACACACAATCTTAGAGATGGATTTATGATTAGCTGGTGCAACCCAGTCCTGTACTGTACTATAAGACTGCATAGTATCGTAGTAACACTGTATTAGTGGAAACAATCAGAGTTGTTCCCAAGCTACTGGTGTATGACATATGCGTCTATATTTTGGTCCTGTAATTAGTTCAAACCAGTTCACTTCAGCTTGACAGAAAGTGTATAGACTACCTGTAAACAGAGATTCAGCTAGTGACAGGTGCCTCAAAGTGAATCCCTCCTGCACTACTAATTGAGCTGTGGGCTTGCTGTAGGGGCTTGTGTGGGAGTTTTGTCAACACAATTTCTAAATTAAACACATTTCAGCAACAGCAAACACTGAAGAGACATATTCATAAGAATTTTTCATAATATCTGATATGAAAGGCCTATATTATTCTGCATTAAACCTGCTTGGAAAGATTTTGGGACTTAGAAGATGAAGATTTTGGAGACTTGAAGACTGAGAAGAACTCAAATGTTAGACAACCAGGCAGCGCCTTGTTTCATTTTTACTTTTCCCACTTGTGTTTTTTAAGTGTTTAAACTATAGTTAGTTGGATCATTTGAGAGAGTCAGACAACTGTTGATGAGTGGTGTTTTTAGGGTTTATGTGAAAAGCAAGTCAATAGTAGTTGTAAATATCATGAAGCTTACCACAGTGTGTTTGTTATGGTTGTAAATGAAAAACTAAAGTTCATGGTAATTAGAGGCCTTAATGAAGATCAGCACAAACTGACCTTGGTTCCTTTATAGTAGGCAATGTGATAGGTACCTTAATGAAGAATTTACATGTAGAGTGAAACACATAAATATAATTATGCTGCACCATTTAGTGTGAAAAAGTGTGTTTGAAGCTGTCCTCTCATCTACCATTCTGTGCAGATGTGAGGCTCCATGTGTCTATAAATCCATTGAGACTCTTCATCGCCACAGTGAGGTCCACTACACCCAACCTAACCCGTCTATTAGCTGCTGTACATCAGTACATGCTTTTTAAAAAATAATACTAATAATTCATAGCACACTAACAATTAATTTTGAGAGTTCACATCAGCAAGGAGTACGCTAACATAGAGACATAAAATAATAGAAGAAAAGAAAGATAGACAAACAAAGAAGAAAACCGTAATACATACTGTAATGCTTCTCCAACTTAATCACACATATAAAATAATATGTCTCTCTACATTAATTACTCTTCTTTAAAATCATAATTATCTATATCTGCCACCTTACTCTAACTTCTATATCTTCCCTTTTAAGACATCACAATAAAGGATCCCATATTTCATTAAATGTATCTTATTTCACAGTATGTATGTAATTTTGCCATATATGACACCATCTCCTTCATCCACTTTATTTTTTCAGTAAGATCTATCAGCCTCTTTGCAAACAAAGTAGACATATTAAAGTACATATTGGCCCTGTTTTATATTCAAATCCATATGGTATAAATTCATAATAAATATTCTTGGTTATGAAGGGAGATGTATTGAAACAAACATCAATTATGTGACGTACCTCTTTTCAGAAATGTCTTACCAACCAAAGTTTTCATAGGCAATGAAAGAGTATAAATTTGACATCATTACATTTGGTGTCAGGGTTATCAGATTTGTGAATTTTGACAGGAGTAGCATATGTAAGCATAAGCCAGTTGTATTGAATTATATACACAAGTATTTATTGAAGACTTCTGTGTTTTATCATGTTTTCCTCTAATCATCTGTTAACATTTCAAGTTCTCAGAGAGAGAAAAAAATCTGTATTACTATGATAACTACCTCATTATTATCATTATTGTTATTGAGAAATGAAAGCCCTACTCCCCACAACTTGGAGGTTGTGACCACATTGCAGCTTCACTGTGAAGACGGGGCTAATGTTAAACTAGCTGTTGATGGTCAGTAAATACCTCCAAACTGCAGGCTGTCAGCTTGTTAAACCACAAAGTTTCTTTTTCTGTTTCTACACGTGTTAAACACAGATGTTGCTGAGTTGAGTAATGGAAGTAAAGGAATGAGTAATGTAGCTAATTTTGCCATTGAGTAATTAGTTAAGTAATGTTTTTACATTTTTAAAGAATATATTTTTCACACTGCCAGTCTGAGATTAAAAGGATGTTTTTTGATATTTCCCCTAAAACAATTTCTTCTTCTTTTTTAATAATACTTTTTTAGAAAAAACTATTTAAAATCAATTTACAAGTTGGCACTGTTTTTGACTGCAAAAAGGGAGGACTGAATGTGATTTCAGTCGGACTTGAAGCTCTCCACACTTTCTCTCTTTACTACACACACAAACACATCCTCTTGTGACACCGGCAGTCGTCTCCAGCTCGGTGACAATGATGAATGCAGAACATGAAACACATTAATGCAGCGGATTCTGGTCAATGTCAGGCCTTTCTTCACTGTGTCAAGTTAAACAAACAAGATCAAGCCAAAGTGAATGGTAATTGACCCTCCAGAGATAAGGCCCTTGCTACAGAAGCAGGAGGTCTTGGGTATCTCAATTTTTTTCTAAAATTTGAGATGGACCGACAGAATGTACTCTGGTCACTGTCCAAATGGTCACACTTTTATATGAGGATATAGGCTTCTCATCCCCTTTGCAGAGGTGAATTATTATGAGAAGGTGCCTTGTCTTATATTATTTCTCCGTACAGTACTTTATCAGCAATAGCCTGTCATTGTAATAAGTGGGTTTTACTTGTATGAGATGTCTAAAGCCGTACTGGGACATGTTTAAAGTGTGGAGGCCTCTGACATGGTGATGACACATGCTGTTGAAATCTAACTAATTAGGAAAGTCTCTGATTTTGAACTTCTAGTATTAAATGATGAAACTTGTATACTTACTTTATGTCCCTCAGTGTTACAAGTATCACCCTGCTGCTGTATAATTGGAAGAATGTACCACTAAGCCGTAGTTTACCACACTGTGAAATGTGATGAATTTAAGGTGAAAAGAACAGTTCATTTTTTAAATAATTTTTAAAAATGTAATCATTGACCTCTAGAGAATGTGGAACTCATAGAAGAGTGTGTTTGTGTGTGTGTAATTTGCTTTTAAATACTATCTTAAACACTATTTTGCAGTTGGACAAGATTCTCCAGTTTTGGTGATTTGGAATTTCTCAGATAACCTGATAGATTAAATGTTACTTTATGGGTTGAGGAAATTCTCCTCCTTTTTAAGACAAATAAACAATCATGACCTTAAAAAAATATATCAAAATGTATTGTTGTAAAGCTGAAAACAGAGCAGTCTTTCTTGAAAGTTCATAAGTTCACATGGTTTTTCACAGGAAAGTGCTGCCAGTGTCTGACAACTGATCGGCCAAAACAGACCCTGAACTGGACCTAAAACGTGGTTCACTCTGGACATGACCTAGAATTTAATGTGAACAGCCCACTTAAGTAAAATGTAAGGTGTGTACCATATCTACAAATACATAAAACTGAGGCATAATATTGATAAAATAACTACCAGATATGAAGGAAACATCAGAATTGAACCAGACCATGAACATTGAATACAATGCTAAAGTCAAGAAAAACTTTCTATTTATATTTGAAAAATGTATAAAATATATTTTCAAAAGGATAACTAAAATATTTAATAGTGCTGGCAGCTCTTAACACACACATCATACTGTCTGTATCCATGTGACATGACATATGTCATAGATACAAGACATTCTGACACCATTCTTTAATTTTTCAATACTGTAACAGCTTAAATGTCTTAAAATGAATTAACAAAAGTCACTAACAGTGGAGTAATGCTTTACTTGTTATTCATGGTTGTGGATTATTCTAGAAATATTACAGTATATATATACAAAATATTGCAAATAAACAATATTGTTTATTAAATACACACAACTTTTTTACTGTACTAGTGTGCCATTTGTTAAATATGTCAGGCTTGAAAACAGAATATTCTGTATTATATTCTGTTTGATGGCTGATTTTGAGTCTGCCACTTAGGGAAACACAAGCAAATTAAATAAAGACAACATCCATCAGTTTAAAAAAACACACATTCACATTTGACGACCCGAACATGTGGATTTGGGGAATGAGTTTCATAATTTGTGTTTTATTCCTTTGCAACATTGTTTTATAAGTGTTGAGGTCCCTCGACCAGCATACTTCTTCCAATTCCTACATTTCATTTAAAGAATGCGACCAAATTCAAAACACACTAAAAATACATGTTAAACTACAGATATCCACCTGCATCCCTGCCACCATAATACAGCAGCTTTTTATTGGAACTACTTTCTACTAAAAGAAAAATAGTCCCACTGTTTTCAATTGGTCGAACATCACTAACAAAATTACATTCACCTTCATAGAGGTGGGGTAGTGGCAAAGCTTTCCTTGACACTGAAACCCAAAACTATCTGCATGGTTAGATACCACCAGGGGCAAGAGGCAAGAAATGTGTGTTTTTTTGTGATTTGGGTGAACTGGCTCTTTATCTCTTCAGCTCTTGCTATGGGACTTCGAGACATAATTGGAAAATTATTGCTTCTCTCACTCACTGCCATCAAAACCTGTTCATTATCCACCCCAAAAGGACTCTAAATACTAAATATTTATTAGATTAATTCAGTCAATGCCAAATGAGATACAAATCAACATTAAATGTGTTTAAATATCCTACAGAAGGTGCATGTGATTGGTTTAGAGAAACGTTATTGTCTTGCATTTTATTAAGCTGAATGGCATGTTGTGTTTGATGCTGGCTTTTAATTTCTGTATCTGTCTGTGCAGTTGGTGTTTTTATTACTATTAATTTATCACTTGGGTTTTGTCTGCTTGGCCACTTGCATTTATAGAGTAATAAGGGAATGTATTTAATGTGCCCTGCTTTCAGTTGCAGTGTGAATTGTGAGCATGAATCAAGGGGGTTGATTAAACCATACTGTCCCAGGCTTTTAAGTGTGCTTAATTTCATACCGTCCATAAATAAAGCAATTATTTTCTTATGCATACTGTCAAAGTTAAGGCTTCATGTGTTTGGCTCTGCTGTGACTATTGTAAATGTAGGCTGTTTCAAAGACTTATTGTGCATCTCTAGTTCTCTTCTGGTTAATCCACTTCTAATGTCGACTATGGGTGCTTTCATTAAGAGACGAGCGCCGTTTTTCTTTTAACAAAGCTCAAATTATAAGGGAATTGTATTTTGAATGCACTTAGGAAACTGTTATTCGTAAAGCCAGGGAGTCCTAATGCATATTTTTGTTGGGCTTAATCTACAGATTGTTGTGGCTAGCCGTGTGGGTATTATGCAATGCAAACTCCTCAAAAGAACACAAACAGAGAAATTCTCAAGACTGAGTATGTGGGAGGGCTTATCCAAGCGTCTGTTGCCAGTTTTAACACTCGAGGATACTTCATGTTGAATGGATTTATGCTTTTATTTCTAATCTTCATTGTCTCTCTCATGCAGTTGACCAGAGTCTTGTCTTGATCCTGAGCAAAGCAATGCATAAATTAAGTAAGCTGCTGTGATCACTTTCAGCCTGAAACAGTCTTTGGAATAAATAACAGTGACCAGTTATTATTAGCATATTGTTAGTTTTCCACATCTCACTTTTATATCTTTTCTCTTTGTCTTTGGTGAATATATTTTTGAGCAAAACATCTCACAAACTCACACAATGCCATTTGGCTTCATAACTGCTATTGTGTACACATTCAAATGGCGTTATGTATAATCATGCATGCCTACTGGAGGACCTAAATGCATCGTAATTAGAAAATAATGGGCCGGTGTTCATGGATGGGAGGTTTCTACTTAACATTTTCCCTCGTAGCAAATGGGCTAAAGTCAAAATCAACCTGAATAGGGGCCCGTCAGACCCCAATATAAAAGTTGATCTAGCCTGTTAAAAGAGGGAGATTGTGCACACAGAGGTGTAATAGCCACACTATCTCTATTAAGGCTAACAGCTCCCATCTCCTTCAAGGTGGTCATTTAGTAGTGCTGCTCATTCAGCCTAATCAATGGTTGAAGCCGCAGCGAACCATTAAATAAAAAAAGAGGCTAGAGATGAGGTGCTTCTGATTGGGGTTAATTGGATGTAATTGGAATTTATACTGTACAGTGGACGACTCATTAAGAACACATTTAAAAATAATGTTGTTTGAGCTCAGGTCATTTAACCATTTTTACATTGAAAAAGTGTATGGCAGGAAAAAAACTGATGTAATTCTCACAGTGTCTGCCTACAGAGTGTATGTACAGCTAAATGTAAAATGTCACTTATTGATTTATTAATTATTCACACCTCCCTTGGGTTAAGGTCTCTCTCTTTTTTTTTCTTTTTTTTAAAGTGATTTATTTTAGATAACTATTCTAAACTGTGTTTGATTTGAGGATTCTTTTTAAATTCTTCAATTTTTATTCTTTCTAGAGTTTTTGCCCATGTTGCACCGTGTGTTTTGGACAGCCAGTTTGAAGCACTGTGCCATGAGACGAGCTCAGACGGATGGATTTCGACACTAATCCGTTTGATGTAAGTGAATTTAGGTTCTAATTCATGGGCTTGTGCACTGTATAACAAGCCAGAATCAGCAACACACGGTCCATAAATTCAAGAGGAGAGCACAGAGAGAGAGACAGAGTGTGGGATGAGAGAAGGGGGTAGAAGAATATGGTGTTTAACTGGAAGGCAGTATGTTTTATCAGTCACTGGCACCATTTAGCTGACAAAAATGAGCAGGCCCAGCTCTGGGAATAGGGCCTAGGCAACGGGTGTTCACCAAATCCTCACAAGAAGAATATCAGCACTTCTCACATGCTGCTGCCTGATATCCACTGCTGTAGCTGAAAACTATCTCCATTGTCCAGTTTGATTGCCTGAATCAAACTGATTTACTGCAAATCCATCTGAGCTTTGATAAATCTATTACAGTTTCATTTCGCTGATTTCATTAACGTGAATAAAACCAGCCATGCTTTCTGCATAACTGCCTTTTAATGGCTTGGCCCTGTCACCTGCCTCAGTATTAATCCCTCTGACTTATTGCTCCGCAGAGGGAATGAGTAATGGGTATTTGAATGTGATCAGCACAGTACAATGCAATTAAGGAACCAGTACTGTTCTGTGCCTTTAATCCTGAACTAATTTGAATTGCAGTTTGATAGCACTGTGAATCCTGCATAATTATGTAGGGTGCATATTAAACTCTGTGACAAACCGAAGAGGCCTTTAACTAGCCCTGCCATGAGGAGAGCAGCCAGGAGAGCGACAGTAAGGTAGCCAGCCACAGCACACTGGAAGTCTCAATTACCACTGTCTTGGCTGACAGGTGGAAGCTGGGGGGAAAAGCCTTCATTTGAAAATGGTTGACACTACCGTTTCTTTTTTTTTTAAATCCCCAACCTCAACAATTATGTACAAGTGTCATTTTACCCTCAAAGAACAGATACATCAAGTGTGAATCACAGACGGTCATTATGGTCTGTTCTTCAAGGTCTCCACTGGCACTATAACTTAAAATTTAATCTTTTTCTGTTCATGTTGCTGGTTATTTTTGTAACATAGCTGCTGAAGTAAGTACAGCATGGTAGAAGTATCAAGGGTGTCTTAAAGGGAGCAAATAATGTGATTGTATCCTCATGTGACAGTAGCAGAAAAAAACTAACACTGTTTTAAAGAAGCAATAAATACTTCCATCAGAAGTTGCCTTATGCTATGTACCACAAGTGGTCTGACTTGGGCATATTTCACACTGCCTTAAAATATTCTTAACTGTGAGCTATTCTGCTTCACACAAGATTGAACTAGAGAGTGAAGAACAGAGGGATAGAGTGAGGGGTGAGTAAGAGACGCAGAGACAGAGACAGAGGGGACAAGAGAAAGAAGAGAGAGACACAGAGGGGGCTGCTGGCTAAATTAAGCCATTGTGACTCAAAATCCTCCTTTAATAAGGTTCATGCTGTCTACAACTTCATCATTTTCTCCTGAATGATAATTACTTTATTCAATCATGTTCAAGGTTTTAGTGAAAGCTAGCATTGATTGATTAACTTCAATTACCATGCTTGCATTTGCATAGATAAAAACTGCTTTTCAATTTGTGAGTGGCACGCGGGTGGAAACCCTGCCTTGATATTTGCATTTCAATGTGAACGGTGAAGGATAAAGGTGGGAGCGGGGTATGATCACTGCTAAGCCCTTTCTGGTCGGCTGCGCCAGCATCTATTTTTCCATAAACACCCTTTGTTATGATGTTGGTTTGCTCCCTCCACGCAGAGAGAGCCAGCAGTGAGCTCTGTTTGCAGGCTGGCTTGACGGCTCTGTTGGGGGATTAGGCTGCGTTGCACTACAACTCAGTCGAGAGCTTAGGTGAGCTCGGGCTGTGGCACTGCACTGCTCTCACAACAGTCATATACCACGAACACGAATAGACGACTGTTGGGAAATTTCACACTCCAAGGAATCGTATATGGTCATACTATATCTATAGGCTGACTGAGCTAATGAAGATGCACATGTGTAGAGAGCAAAAGGCAGTGGGAGATAATTACAATTATCACATGTCCATATCAATCCTCATTAACCAGAATGAAAAACATATATGAACCCGCACAAGTTATCTTGACAGACGTCTCCTGCGTTTAACCATCAATTTATTTGAATTCTGTCAACTTTTGTCATGCACCTTATATCTTATCTCGGCTACAAAACTACACACTCATTTTCACTGAGATATCCTCCCTCTTGACAAGCTGATTTTTTTTTTCTTCTTGCCAACTTCAGGTGCTAATGGAAAAACCAACAGATACTTGTAATTGCGCTATTGTAATTGGAAGGCATGAGCACCTAAGTGTGAAAAAAGTCCATAGCCACTTGATCAATGTGAGCTAAAATAAAAAATAATGAGATAAGGTGGTTTTATAATATATAGAATTTCCATTTTTGCTGCAATCCTTGCATGTACTGTACAACTATACAGTGACTGAAATCACAGCTGTGCCACTTATGCATGAGTATTGGGATTACTGTCACCTTTGTCTGCATATTTTTCTTTGATTAATGTCACCCAAATGCTGTGTCTTCCAATTGAGAACCCAGTTCATTTGCATGATTTTTTGTACATGGTGCAAATTTGGGGATAAATTAGTCAGTCTCCCATCTTTGTTGGCAAGGCACTGAGTGATTTTTACTGAAGGGAAGGAGTCTCAGAGCAATACTTCCAGAGAATTACACCTGTGAGATATGCTAATCATTAACACAGCCATAATGACCTTATTTACCTTCATATAAAAGACAGAAATTAGCATTAGGTTCCCTAAATGAACAGGGAGTTAATAATCAAGGCACTCACTTTTACTCCCTATTTGTTAGCTCGAGAGGCTAAAACGGCAGCCTCAATATGTTTAGTTGCAGGCAACCATCAGTCGATGTCTTTAAAACATATTATAGCGCAATCTCCTATTGCTGCCTTGGAGGGGAATTCCCAGATGGTGGGCTATGATTAGGTAGTTCACTTAGCTGTTTAGAAATGAGCATCTGGAAACACAGGTTGAATTAACACCACTGGGTCCCTCATTTTCTCTAAATGAGTGTCATTCAATTAATCTAATTATTAGGCATTCAAAAACTGAAGGACTAATAGATTCCTATTATCCCGTCATTATCATCTCTTACTCACGAGTGCTTACATTTCTGAACAGGCTCACATGTGTTTAGTACCAAATCAAACAGCCTCCAGCTTCGCTCTTATGTTTTCATCTTATCCACCAAAGAGTTGGGAAAATTTACAAACTTGGATACTTTAAATTGTCTCATTTGCATTGTGCTTTGCTTTCTACTGCGCAGTGAGTTTCAATTGTTCTTATTCTTGGTCCTTTCAGATGCAGAGCCCTGCTGGTTTTCATTTTTATCATGTAATCAGGGACTGATTTAGACCTAGAACACCAGCTGAATGAAATTAACTATCTACTAGGACTGAAAACAAGCACTCTTGGTACTGAGGAGCAGGATTGAGAGCCACTTAATTACAGCACTGTATCTGTGACAAAATAAAATATAACACTCGGACAGATCAATGCTTTAGGTTTAAAATTCAAAAATATCAACTCTTAAAGCAATTACAAGTGAGAAAATTGGCAATCACATCAGAGGAGAGCTATTTCAGAACAACTCCCATCCGCTATATCCTACCCAGGACTCCCGTGGCTACTTCTGCTACATTTGTTGCAAACAAAAAGAGGTTGATCTACTGGATTTTGAAAACATCTTCCTCCTGTCACTTCACACTATCTGACATAATGGACGAGCAAAATGGATGATCAGTGTCAGCCCCTCGTCAGCCACCTCCTTTCACATGGATCATGTGATGCAAGCCTAAAGTGGCCCATGTCGTGTCTCTCTGTGCCTCCCACCCCTGCGGAGCCCCCCACCAGCCGGAAGGGCCCTCTCCCCGGGCTGGAGTGTCTCCTGCTGGGACCGCTGAGCCGCTGGCGAGGGAGGGGAGCGAGGAGGGAGGCGGGGGTTACACAGACCTGGAGAACATTGTCAACAGCCCACAACCTCCCCCCTCCACCCCATCCTATTCTCCTATCCTCTGTCCCTTATCACCCTCCCCCACATATAGACAGACACTCTTCCTGCTCTGTCTATGTATGTGTGTGTGTGTGTGTGTGTGTGTCATTTGTCTCCATATGGGCTTCTCTGGTGGATGCGTGTGTCAGAAAAAGAGAGAGAGACTGCATCTGATAGAACCACATCAGCTTGTGTGGTTGTGTATGAATGATTTTCTGTGTGTGTGTGTGTGTGTGTATGTGTGTGTGAGTGAATGACTGAGTGAGTAAACATATCCCAGGGAAGAACTAACCTCATGAACTGAAAAATTGGGGGAAGACATCAACAATAAATGTCAAATACTGTAAAGAGATAATCACACAGAAGATAATTTGCGATAAATTACAGACATATGTCAATTAAATCATCAGCTTGTTAGACTAGATTTGATCCTTTAAATCAGCATCCAAAAGTAACTTTTTATTAACATGAATTTTTTTTTTATATTTTGGAGTGCTTCTTATCTTTTTGTCCATTCATATGAACACACTTCACACCCCCTAAACAGCCCCTCTATCAGCCTCTCTTCAGTCCAGCTCGGTCTATAATGCAAACACTTGATTCACAAAGAAGAGATACCAATTTCTTCTCAGCAAGAGATATATCAAGGATGTTAAACAAAGCAAACAGCTGCATCGAATATTGATGGCGCAAAGCTAAGCCTTCAATTTGAGCCTTCCCTCAGAAGAAAGCAGAACTTAGCTTCAAATATATTCCTGGTAGAAAAGAGAGCGTATTGTGTTATCATGAGAGTCTGTTTACCTAGTGAATCTACATATGGCTATCTAATATCTTTGTGCCATTGAGCAGGTTGGAGGCTGGAGTCCCAGGGGTTTCAAGGCTGGGATTATGCATGGCGGGGGTTGAACTATTGCCCCTGTGTGATTGAAAGACCTCCACCAGTTTAGGCCCTGTTTATTGTACATTTGCATTGCTCAGTTCCACGAGACTGCTGGGAACTATCTGTGGCCAGGCAGCTCATATCGAGGCTGCTATAATTCGGTTTTCCTCCGGATCCCCCTCATGCCTTCCAGCCAGCAGGTGAGGCCGGGGGCTTATAGGCAATCATTTAGTCTGATTGACCAGGATATGCTCTGATCAATATCTCACACCCGGCCCCACATGGTGAGAGAAAACAAATCAAATGTTTGTGTATTTCAAGCCAGTATTTACACTGGCACTCTGGATTAAATACCAAAACACAGTCCTTCATTTGGAGAAAAGAGGGATACCTCATTTAAGTGAAAACCGTAAAATCAGAGATATTGGGCTTTTATATTTTTCCATATGCTTTGTGTCAATCAGTTGCTTTCCGAATCATCTTCTACCAGTGAAGAGCAGAACTATTAACAAAGATAATTGCATTTGGATCCATGCCCTGAAGTGGTCAACTATGCAATTTCACTAATTCATCCTGGTGAAAGGTTGACCTTAAGAAATGTAATTACACACACCTGAGTTACATAAGAGCCCAAGAGGTCTGCAAAACGTTTACTGGTGAAGAAGGTATAATTACCAGAAAACAATTAGCCCATTGTCATGGCAGTTGGCGAGAGAATGCAGTTCCGATGCAGCTCCTGGCTTTAAACAAACAACTGATTATGAAAACGCTGTAGCTAAATCCCATGCTGTCAATATTAAGACCAGAAGAAAGCTAGTCTGATTTGTTAATTTGTTTTTTTTATGTAAGTCTGAAAATCAAATTATAAAAATTTGGGAGAAACATAATACACCTGCCTCTTTTTAAGGTATACAGTGGGGAGCGGCATTAGTTCTACATGACCACGTGGAATTAAGTGGTTTAGAGTAACCTGGTATAAACACAAATCATTTATGAATTTTAATAGGCCCGCCCATGCCTCATAACTATGCATGACTTCATACTTTCATAATTGACAGGAAATATGAACTAGGCTAAGGGTCACCTATTAGAATGACTTTTCATTTAATTTTTTGACAGCCCAATACACAAACGCGGGCTGGATTTCTTGAGCATATTCATGTAGTGCACAGGAACCTTTTCTAGTGAAATCTAGCAGCAATCCCCCGAGGCCAGGACCACCTCTCTTATAATTACACAGTACTACATTTTGTACTAGTGAAGTAGATCTCCCTGAAAGTCGCAAAACGTCTGAACTGTTCAAATGGGAATTCAATTTGTCCATTATAGTATAACACTGCAGGTACATTTCGCAGATTAAAAACAAAACTCACAGAGCCAGAAATGCACACGCCACGGCGCGTTACAGACGAAACAGTGCTGAGTTGACAGGTATGTTGTGAACTGTTATATCACCTTTACTCAGGGAAGTCGAGCGTGCACACTGAGCAAATATAGAGTGTTGCCTTTTGCTCAAGTTCAGCTGTAGGTCAGGATGACCCCCCCTCATCCCTGACACCTACCCTGACCATGGCTGTTCCTTGGCAGAGAGGTGTTCATATACAATAGAACAATATGCAGTGGGAGGTCGAGGAATGTGGGCCCTATCACCCCCCTTTTAGCACAAGCTAAAACTCATTGTATCCCTAAGATGTAAATCTACACCTCTGGGCTATAAAAGTGCTACAAAGAGGGTTCTTGACTGAGTAAATTAACATTCATCCCACTCGCAATTAAGCAGACAGACTGACATTGTAGCTCCTACATCACGGCAACACTGGGGGCTTTGTTGACATGGCGTCTGGACAGAGGAAAAACCAGAGGAAAATATTTTCAACTGAGTCATCGACTGGACATTGGTATCTGGAGACTGGAGTCTGAGTACAAAACAAGACACTTTAAAAGCCTTGCATGAATTTCAGCTTATTAAGATCACCCTCACACCAAAGAGAGCAGAAAGTGTCAACCCCCGGTTTGTTATTTTAATGTGCACTCCTGACCAGTTACACACAGTTTTGAAAAGAAAAACAAAACAGGTTTATATCCATGATCCAACAGCAAGTGCACATGTATCCACAGTTGGACCTAATATGAAAAGTGAATTGGTTTAATTCTACAACAGATGGTGTTGGATGTTCATGTCATTTATAGCTTGCAAAAAGGAGTCAATAACAAGCACAGAGACACAACAGCTTCACGTGAAGCTCATAAAAAAAAAAAATTCTTGTTTCTTATATGGACTAAAAAGCGGAAATAAAATGTCTGCAGAAAATTCCATTTAAAAATAATGAATCTTGGCAAATATTAAACACACGCATACACACACATTGGTTAATACTGGATATAAGAGCACATCACTGAAAGCATGAATACATTACCATCTGCTGCTTTTAATCCCAGACAGTTACAGTAGTGGCATGTTTTGGTAAAAGGATATCATTAATCATGGGTATAATCAGATGACATCAGGTCATGGCCCACTAAGTGTGTTTTCCTCATTATGGTAATATGGAGGAGAGGGGTGTGTTTCCGCTCTTTTTTACTTTGACACTTCTTTTCATGACAACCTACTCTTGATGCTGGAGGAAGAAAAAAAAATTAGGAGCTTGGACACAACACCCATCTCTTTCAATAACTATAATCTGACAAATGGCAACTTAAATCTTAATAGCCTCATTTAATAAGAGACTTTGCAGTTTTAAACTGAATATCACACTTAACTATAGGCTACCAGATTTTAGCTACAAAGAGACAGCAAAGCAAAAGTCCAGGCGTGCTGTAGAGAGAATATTTACAGATTTCTGAATAAGGAAGTAAAGGAGAAGTCTGCTTGCTCATCTTCAAAATGTTTTTTTTTCTGTGTCATAGTTTATGTGGCATCAGATCTTCATTCAAGTCATCCCAACTACAGCTTATGAATAGACTGAAAGCATTTCTGTGGCAGTAGAAAATAAACCCTGAGGCTATTTACTGTCTCCTTGATATATGAAGTTTGTGGTTTTGATTGTGTGTGATTATGTTCTGGGAGAATGACCTTTAGTGGCAACCGTATTGTAATATAATGAGGATGTGTCAGTCGGCAGGAGTACAGTGATGAGACGAGGCCAGGCAACCAGCGCTTAGAGCATCGATCTGCCGGCACCATGAGTGTAGAGGAGAATCTGAAATATTTCAACACCTCCTTCTCCCAATATACAGGTGGATACGAGATCTCATCGAGCTCCTCTGAGGCACTTGAGGCAGCCTGAGCCGTCGGGTACAATAAGAAACAAGACAGAGGTATATGGACCCTCCCTTCTGTGATTAATGATGAGCAATAAATCGCCCATTTTTTCCTGAATCATACACAATAATATCAATAATATTACAAAAAAATGTCTAAAAAAACAGCCATTATTTTTTAAACAAGCATTTCTCCTTTATTTATTAGCTCACTCAGTAAACTACATAAACCTTGCAGATCTATTATAAGATGTAACAGGGAATATGACAATGTTGTATCATACTAATGATGATCAATGTGGACAAGATAAAAAACGGTTGGAGCGGAGGTGAAAGGAGAGGTGGTGCAGATTGATATGTTGATGGATTCTCTTACCTCCACCTTCTCATTAACTCTGGCCTGGGTAATATGACCTGGGAGAGATTTTCTCCTCCTACTTCAGCCCTAACACTGAGTCTCTAAGCCCTGCTTGGTAAGCCCTATCTCATAAAGCACAATTAAGTGGGCCAATCAGACAGGCTTAAAGTCACTCTTCTAGTGCCTTAACTCCATAATTAACCAAAATACATCATCAGCAATGAATCAGCCCCATGGATTTCAATCATAATCATAGTCAATCGTAATTTTGTAATTTGCTGTGACTTTTTCTTCAAGGACTACTTAGTGTGATTTGGGCTAATGGGATTTAAAAATCAATATTTTTTAGTCAGTTTAGTTTTTCCTAAAAAAAAAAAAAAAGAAAAATCTAAACTACACAAATAAGAAATGTGATTTTGAGTTAAATGTAATTCTGTGTGTTGGTTGAGTGTGATTTGAGTATGTAGTGAATAGTTTATCTCTGGGGTGTAAGCCCTAACTATGGAAGCAGAGCACCAGTGAAACATTAATCACCAAAGTATTATGGCTCATATCCTTGGACAGCACATTAATTCAGGTGGCTATTAGGCTGCCTTGCAGCCAACCTTCGAAAAAGGTCCACATTGAAATTCAGTTGACAGTGTACAGTGTGCAGAAAGCTAACTATGGTGGTACTGCATCCCAACAATAAGAAAAACAAATTGCAAATATGAATATATAACCAATATATGAGTATATTTGGAGGAGCGGATGCCGCAACAAAAACCAAGAACAGTGGACTTCAGTGGGCAGTCGGTGTAATCATCCAGGACTGGCACAACAGTCTTCCCTGTATTCCTTGTCAATAGAGACAGACACTCTACCTGCAGATGGAAAATAAAAAAATAAAAAAAAGGCTGAAGAAACACCAATTAGAAAGGCGCTCTCTCCTGCACTCCCTCAGAAAAGCCAGGCTCCGCTAAAGGTCAGCCTGAAATTTGAATGACAGGGCCAAAGTCTTTTACTCATAATTTTTGTGTTTGCAATAGATTTTGGAGCAATTCACAGCCTTAAAGGCCTTAAGTGGAACAGCAATTAATTGTAATGAATAATCTGACAAATCTGGTTGACATATGGCCGCTAATACTCCTCCTTTCTAGAGGGAGCAGTGGAGGGATTAGATTACCTCAAATGATATCTGGGAGCGCTGTGCCATCTGCATGTACAGGGAGAAGCAGCACACGTAAAACAGGACGTGGGTGGAACCGGGGTCTGCTCCCTGCCGCTTGAGTTCCCTCAACCTTACTGATTTGGGAATAGGGCCCGCTTTTTTTCCCTCATCTTATTGAACCAGCTGCCTCTCATGAAGTAAAACGCAATAATGCTGCGGCGTTTCCAAAATCGAACACACAGAGAGAAGTAAACAAACACGACAGAAGTGATAAGTGTTGTGCAAACACATAAACAACAGCACCGTGTCGAGCCATCTGAGCGCAGGGAAGCCATAACTTTATTAAAAGCATTTAAATACACTCAGAAACACCTGCAAAAGACAGGTGAGTTAATCGCTCAGAGAAATATTATTTTAACTTTTTATAGAGCACCTTTTAAGTTTCAGGGCCATTAAATATGTCTTAAGTGCTTTAAATAGTGCCAATACTGTAAGAATAGCCTGGTCCTCAGCGCTGTGAAACAATGTGTTGCTGGGAGTGTGCTGCCATATCAACAGAGCTGATATGGCAGCTGTAATGTCATACTGTAAACTCCTGCTAAAAGCCTGATAAAGAGGCAGCGTTCTGCATGTCTATTAACAGCCAGCTGACATAAGCTACTGAATCAGAGGGGAAATCCTGTTCTCGTAACAAACTTCAACATGCGCAGTTTCTCAGCCATGTACGTATTGTGGAGGAAATCATTCAACTGCAATAGTCATGTTTGATATATAGTATGTCTGGTTCTCTCAATTGAGCTACACAAAACCACAGACACATACTTCAGATATATTTCTTTTAAGATCACAGACAACTTTTTAAAAGGTGTTAAATCTGAGAAAAGAGCCAAATTAAGCTGTAGGCATGCTGTGTGTTTGAAGTAATTCATTGAAAGTCACTGGTGAGCAGAGGTGGAGATCTAAAGACAGCGCATCTGCTCACATCTACCTAACCAGCATTCATGTGACAAAAACTCACCAAGAAAACACAGACTAATCACCTCATCCACAAGCAACGGGTGTCAGCTCAGATATCAGTCACCACTGGCTGCTTTATGATCATCACTTTAACCCCAATGTAACTCTGATACAGAACACTAGATCGGCTCCATTTACTCCACCTGACAGGAGGGGAAGAAAACAACACATAATCATCCTTTTCCTTTTATAAAAATCCATTCTGAGCGGATAGTTCGGGAACCAGGTCTCATATTTAATTGCAGGAATTGAATAAAGAACGTTTTCCATGAGGTGCTGGTGTGTGGCTAGCATAATTGCCAGGGAACAGGTCTTAATTTAAACCGGGGGTAATTATCATGCGGAGCATACCCACCCAGAATGTTTGCATAACTATCACAAGCGTTTTCATAAATGATGCTTTAATTAGTCTTAATTAGAATTTGTTTAAGTCAGCAGGGAATGCAGGGCCCGTGAAATGATGTATGTAATAAGCATCAGGGCCCGCTCTGTTTTTTTCCTTACTTGGGGAATAGAGCTGACAAAATCACATCACATTAAATTGATTCAGTCAGAATTAAAATTCTTATGGTATTAATTAAATGGGGGAAGATCTCATTAGCAGGCTGTGTGGTGAGGGAGAGACCCTCTCTGCCAGCAGATGTGACGGTGTCAGAGCTGCTGTACATGCTCGCCATTAGGGCCCCCAGACAAGGGGAAAGTGAGGGAGGAGGAGAGAGGAGGGAAGGAAGGAGGAGAGGGAGAGAATGACGGCAGGAAAGAGTGGAAGGAAGAGATGGGTAGAGGGAGAGAAAAGAGGGAGTGTGTGTGTGCTGGAAGGAGAAAAAGTGAGAATAAGAGAAAGATAGAAAAAAAGGGGAGAAATGGTAGTGTGTGTCTGTGGCTCTGGGAGGAGGAGGAGGAGGAGGAGGAGGAGAGCGAGGTGGCAGCATATTAATGGGCTGTAGGCTCCTCACCATCTATAGCTTTATTTAGCTTCATTTGGTCTATTTGGCTGGAGGAATTCAATAAGAGGAGAGCTAATGACTTGACCAGATACCCTGTTATCAGCACTGATGAGACACCCTCTCTGCTTGACTCTTTATACAGCTACAGTAGTCTAATAGGCTTCTGGAAGATTGCTACCCAGAGCACAGTACAGTACAGACCTCCCCTCTGGAAATATAGAATGTGAATGTGCCTCAGGGAGCTTTGCTTTGCTGTTACAGGGCTCACCTGATCCCCTTGTTAGGAAGGTAATAGCTATTGACACACTTCTTAAGGAACTGAACTGCAGAATAACAATCCAATTCAGGGGTGTTACTGCACAGAGGATTTCCTCTGTTATCCTATTGTGTTTCTTCAACTTGGCTTTTCATCCCTCAGGTAGCACGTGGTAGCGTCAGGTCAGCAGATAGTGGGGATGTTAAACAATAGACACATTGTTGGACCCCCAGCAGCAACTGTCAGTCTGAGTGAACTGCAACCTTGAGTAGACCGAATAATGTGATAGAAAAAGGGGGGGAAAACACCTAGAGATCATACACACTCATAGCAAATCACTATTTCCTCAGTAGGTTGTTTTTCATCGGTGGATAACAGATATTTCCACTAGGGTGTCAGTAAATGTGGGCTCATGTGTCCTTTAGATTAAATAATACAACGGTGTGGACTCTTTATTGACAATAAAGTCAAAATTTCTAAAAAGAAATCCAAAACGTCTCCGTAAAAAACACCTAAGGCCTACAGTATATGAGGCAGGCATTGTAAACACTGGAAACACTGCCCTGTATAGAATCCAATGAAAATGATAATGGAGGAAACAATGGCCTCAGGCAATGTAGCAGCAACCCAGCACTGCCAGTGTTACAAGGCATCACTTTCCCTTTATTAGGAGTAAGCATGACTGTTAGTAGGCCCTGCATAAATATTTGGGGTAAATACACACTATATCATTTTTCTTCACACTTGAATTGCATTATGATTTCCATGCAGACTCAGGTGAACGGGGGTCAGGGGACTAAATTAAGTGGGTCCTGGAAGCAGCTGCAATGGTTTCTCTCTTTAACCATGCTTGGCTGGTTAAGCTATCAAAAGCTGCTTGTACATGCATCATAAAAAACAGTGTGTGTGTGTTTAAAATGGTATTAAAATGCTGTTGACCCTTAAAATTAGAAAGGGAAACGTGCAACTCTTTGCATGGCAATTATTTCATGTCCATCTAGAGCACAGTAGAGTGGGGACATATGACCGAGGCCCCTTGAAAATTTATTGACGGGCAGGCGGAGAAGTGAGGTGGTTCATTTATGACAATGGGGCGTGATGACATCACACCATAAAAGCCCTCCGCAGGGTTAGATGGCACAAGACGCACGGGTTTGAGTCTTTGTGTTTGCTATGCATGAATATATAAGCGGTAGAGTGGGTCAGTGGTTGACATTGCTTTCCTGTGATGTATTTTGACATCCGCTGCTATGCTGTTTTTTTTGTTTTTTGTTTTTTTTAATGCCAAGGATGAGGACCACTTGAACAACTTACAGAGATCCTGAAGAGAAATAACTTGAAGGATCCTTCTAACAAGATGCTGATTTCATAACATAAATGCTCATTTACTACATATTTCATTTGGATAAACACTGACACTGACTGTATAAGAAAAATCCCTGAAGTTGGCTTTCTTAGGTTTATCAAAAGCATAATTAAAATGCTCTCATGACTTCAGGCTTAGGTTGTGTGATATGATGATACATACTGTAAGACAACAGACATTTATCAACCAGGAGAGATGTTGCTATACTGTTTCTCCAGAGGTAGCTACATCTTTAATGTATCTGGTTGCATCAGGCCGTTGTGGGCAATGTTGCAAATGAATGAGCATGACTTCATGACAATATTGGATTTAAAGGACTTTTTTCATTAATGTGATGAATTATTTGAATTTGTTTGGTGTTTAACTGAGTAGATCAGCTGAAAACAAACATTTGGTTATTTTTACCTATAATTGTTTTTTCAATTTTATGTCTAGAAAATATACTATGTCACATTATCAGTGTTGGATAATAAATGAGTACATTAACTAAACACACTGTTTAAGATTTAGCCTGTAGTTTCCAAACTTTTTGGTTTGTGACCCACTTACAAAAATACAGTGGTGTCCAGTTGTGTCCAGTTGTGGCCCCGTGTCACATTTCAGATGTCAGTGAGTTGTTATCTGTTCCACCAAAAACACATTTCCCTTTAAACTTCTCAGATGGCTTCCTTTAAATAAGTGTTTGCTTCCCAATTATTTCACAAAAACTTTTGTTGCTAATACATTTGTACTTTTACTCAAGTTTTACTTTGAATGCAGGACTTTTACATGTCATGTAGCTCTGGTAACATTGAACTGGTAACAACTGAAGCTTGTTTATTTTGAGGTGCTTTTATAAGCATAATAGCCCAATCATTGGATCTCTTGTCTTACAGTAGATGGCATACATAATATCATTAGCTGTGTGTGCGCTTCTTACGAATTCAGTCACTATTCTCAGTATGTCCAAACTAAATACAGGAACTGTAAGCACAGGCTATTATGATAATTTAGCTCAATTATAATAATAATCTGTTGTATATTCATTAGCCTTTTAATTGGTTAACTCTGGGGACCGCCAGCAATTCCAGTCAGTCAAATAGACTAATGACACACACACACTTGCACGTACATACACACACATATACACATATACAAAGCAGTTCTTCCACACAGGAAGACCTTGCAGAAGTAACCCTCCCCCTGAACTTTTGTAGAGCACTCTCCTTCCAATCGCTCCAGCTTTCAATACAGCTCCCAGTTTTGGCCAGAAAATCAAGCTTTAACTCAGAATTTGCAGCTTTGTCCTTAGCGAGAGGAGGTACCTGTGACATCTGCACTGACATGCTGGAGATAATCCTCCATGTGATTGTCAGACAAATTGCAGACAGGGGAGCATGGCAAGGGACACAGAGGAAATGTTCAATCATGGGCCAGCCCATTCGGGAGCCTCCCTTTTCAGCCTCTCCAGCCCGTGGTTCATCTCTCTTTCGCACTCTCACTCTCTCTTTCTCTACCCACAGCTGCCGGGCTTCCACTGGGAGGGAGCTGTATTATGGCTGGGTTAATTTACTGATTAATATCCAGGCACTAGATCCAGCTTTCCCCAGATGGCCAATTAAAAACTACAACTGGCAGCGCACATAGGCCTGGCAGCAGGTTGCCGTCGGGCCCAGGGCTGGAGGCTGTGACAGAAGGTGTGGGTCCTGTTTGGGCCCGAATAAGAGTCACCGAGTATCGTACTCTTTGACACTCCGCACCAGAAGGACAAACTGAAGCCATAATACTCAGCAGAACAGAGAACTAACTGGGAGGCCACCTAGTGTAGGTATCTATTGTTGCTACATATAAGACCACAGAAACTAAAGCCATCAAAAACAAAAAGTTAAGTTGTTAGACATCATTAAACATAGATTATGATGATACAAAAACATGATATCATACTTTAATAATACTGTAGGTGTAGTAATAAAAAGGTAGTTTTGAGTAATATTTGGTGCAAAAAAATGACATTCCAAGAAATAAGAGCAACAGGTAAAGTAATTATTTGACCTATTACACATATTTACCAAATAATTATTCAAACAAAAAGATAAACTACCTGTAGTGTGTATTAAGAAACAATTAAATTACAGATATGATAAAAACTCATTGTTAAAAAGTGACAAAACTGGTTTTCTTTAATAACCCGGTTACATAGTAGATAAACTTAAATACTGTAACAGTATATTGTAATAAAGTGGTATTAATCAAACAGAAAATCTAGATCTAGATCTGGTGAAATCAAACATCATGAAAATTACCTCACCTAATAATCCACTTTTATCTTATGTATCACATAAAATTGGACATCATTAGTATCTATCAGTGAATAAAAGGGAATTTGTGTTCCCTTTACTATATTACTCATACTTACTGAATTATTACCTATTAAATACTTTGTAACTACCATATTTTTTTATATAACATTTAATGTCAGTCATTTTAAATAATTAGTTTATTATACCACTAATAATTGCTTCCCATATTTTCTATACAATTTTAGTAAATGAAAGGAAGTCTTTCTGTCAAATCACTAAACAATACTGGTTAACTACTGAATTTATGACATAATTTCCAGTTATTAATTAGCAATAATATGCTTACAATTACTTAGTAAATACTATATAATTATTATACTCTAAAATAAAGTGCTCCCAGGCAATATTATTCCTCTCAATGTTATGGCACATTCGCCAAGAAATAGATTTTCACAATCTAGAATATAAATATTTGACATCAGTAATATCTCAATACAAACTGTGCAATATAGTCCAAAAAAAGCTTCCTTCCTACATTCCCCCTGCAAGCTGTGGTACTGCTGAATATTACGACTCTGTAATGTAATCCAGCCTGCAATGGAGCAGTGTTAATTTCACTATAATAACCCTCACATTATGAGACACTGCTATATTTAGACGGAGGCCATTTGAATACAGGTCTTGTCTTGATACTGACACAAACCTTATAAATGGGCTAGGGTCACCATGGAAACACTGTAAATACAATGGCCACGGCTGCTCTGAGAGGAAGGGTAATTAATAACTGAATTACGAAACGGAGATAGAAAGCCAGGCAGACCCATGCAGCTCCCATGCAAGTCCCTTGATAAAGGAGAGTTTAATACAAACAGTTGTACTTCTACTGGGTCAGCTAAACCAGGGATATCTGGGCCATCTCTGTTCAAAGAGAAAAAGGCCACGAACAGAATTGATGGCCCATTTCATTATGTAATTGCCTCTTTAACTTCCTTGTTCTGAGCAATCGCTCTTTAAACTCAAGCTCAAGGTAATATATGCAGAGATATGAGGGTAGTCTCACAGACAGATAATTCAGTAAATAGCTGTAATCTTTGCATCACCTTTAACCACCCTGGAGCTGGCTAATATGTCATCTAAAAACCGTGGTGAGCTAGAAATGAGGTACGGTACATAAAGAACTGGTATGCTACAGACAAGAGTTCTGCATCAACACAGAGCTGAGCTGAATCCTACAGGATCACATAGATCGAAGCAGGACGGTCGCTGCCGCTGTTGTGGATATCAAAAGTGTGGTCCAGTGGTGGAACAAGGCTCCAGACAGCCTTTAAGCTGCCACCCTCAGTGTCGGGGTACAAGGAGCACAAAGCTGGATATGATTACCTACCTACAAGAGAGTGATGCATCCTGCCCTCCAACCCTTGAACTTAAGTTGTACCCTACATAGAATCAAAGTAAACACCAAGCCCCTGTTCAGAGCCTCTGAAGTGGGTAGATGTGAGAACACAACACGAGTGACCCGCTTCCTTTCATTTCCCTCTTCATAAAGAACCCACAAATGAAAAAAAAAAAGCAACGCAATACACAAAGCAGCATTGGGAAGGCTGCGCTCTTATTGAAGGGTCAGTAGTAGGATCACTGGGAGAAGGTCACCAAAGAGCCAAAATTCACACCCCATAATTGAGTAACAGGGGGTCGCTGATTACAAAGCAAGCGGCATAGAGGGACACTGGACAGTGGTTGGAGCTGCGCTCACCTCTGGCTGTACAGAAAAACAAGACAAAGCGCTGAAAGAGGGCTCTGGAAAGACAGAATATTGGATGGTCTTTCCAGGTCCACCACTGTGAGACAGAGTGAAGACTTACTTAACTGAACAGCCAGATCTAACAGGAACCACTATATCAGAGAGACAGAGAGAGATAATTCCCTTTATGTAATTAGATCAATTGGGCATGAAGTGAAGAGGCTTCATCCAAGAGCAGTGTGTGGTTCTGAAGTGGGATCACTGACTGAGCTTTGATTACCTTTTGATTGTTAATGCAAAATTGGATTTAACCACAACTGTACAAATCCCTTATTTTCTAATTAAGAGTTTGGAGGATTGTTTTGTTTTTATTTTGCAATGACTGATGCAGTCATGAATCGCAGTTTTAAGAAAAGCTTGACTTTAATGTGCAACATAAATAGTTTTTATAGCAAACGTGCTTGTCACGTTCAAATCATTAGAGGTAATTAATGGCTTCTCTGATAATTCACCTGAGTGCTTTATGTCCACTTATTCTGCCTATAAATTAACTTTAGGAGGACTCATTCCCTTGTCATTTCAAAACAGGGATTTTCAGCCACCATTTCACAGATATAGCTCCAAATTTAAACTGAAATTTAAATAACACTTTAACTGTAGAGAAATAAAATATACAAAAGAAAAAAAACAACATCCCGGAAGTGCTAATAAAAACAATACATTTCTTAATTATTTCATTGCTGTTTGGCTGAGAGAGGACCCAGAGTCAGAGGCTGGTCCCCCACATGAGGGTCCCCAGGGAGGGGATAGTTCTGTGGCCCAGTGGAGCAGTAGAGTGCCTCTGTCTGTGTCTGTCTCTCCACACCTCCAGTCACAGACAGAGGACGTGCGTGAGGGATGGGCCTCATCGTCCAGGGGAAACGGCTTGTGTCGGCCGCCCACACTGCGCCTCCTCTGTGTGAAATTGGCTGAGAGGATGTAGACATATTCCACGCACTGATCCATGGCTGAGTATAAACAAGAGAGGATCTCGCTTTCCCCTCCTAGAAGGTCAGGAAGCTTCCCCGTGAAACAGTAAGTGACACTGCCTCTTCCGCGCTCGCTAACAGTCTGACCGGTGGAACTTGACCCACCCCCCCCCATCACCCCACCACCAAACAACCCCCCCCCCCCCCCCCCCCCCCCCCCCACCCCCCCTCTTTGCGCCATCACCCTTCTCTGTGATGGTGTCCTGTGTACAGCCAATTCCCCCTCTCTCACTCAGTGGGGTGCACTGATATTTAGTGGCTGGGTACGCCAACTTCATCAACAATTCCAGGGGCAGATACTCAAATTCACATTGAGGGACCGAGCACCAGACAAAGCATTCATCCCGTGACTGAAGATCCATGACCAGCTTGCAACACCTGTAATATCTTAACTTCTAAACACTATTCTGAGTCATATATCATGAGTTCAGATAGACAGATGGGGGGGAGGCATGGAGGGGGGAATCATGTTAAATCCTTGTCTCACCACCAACAATGTCCAAATGGTTGAGAAAGAGGCATGAGATCCGTGCATGAAATCTGATTGCGGCTGCAGTAAAATGGGACTGGGGAAGGCATGAATGTAATTAAAGTGGCTGACACTTTTATGCTGGGTAATGGGAGTCCAGGGCCCAGCTATTCCCTGACGAGCTCCCCTCACAGTATGGAGTACATTTTAATACCACCCTGCACAATGACTTAAATGCAACTCTCAAGGCCTTCATGGAGATGTAATATTGATGTGTAAATAGGATAAATGCCAACATCCTGGGGTTTAAGGGACACAGTAAATAAACACTACCTAATATACAAAATATATAAAACCGCTCAAGCATCTGGATACTGCAGAGCAAGACATGAATGACTGAGAGGGACGGCAAAGCTTTACAAAGTGTAACACTCAATGCCTACCTTTAATATTCCAAAACATGTTGTGGACACAGGGACATAAATATAATTCTTAATTTAAATTCAAGATACACAAAGTTTTTGTGATTCAGCTGCAGGAAAAAATACTCAATGATAAAACTTGTCTTGTGTGTGTGTGTAGCTGTTGGTTATTAACAAAAAATCTAAGAGAAAGAACCTGAACAAAAGAACTTCTCTGTTTGAAATTAAGCTTAATGAAATCACAGTCGGCCCGAAATAGAGAAAACAGATGAGTTGTGTTGCACATCAGCACTAATGTTAGGAAACAAAATACAGAGGGTAGAAAAACAGTTAGGCATTGTCCAATCAGTAATGTATTTGTTAATGTAGGTAGGAAGGAGGGAGCTTTTAGATCACGGTGGGGCAGATAATGAAGAAGTTAATAAGAGGAATGGTACTTTGAAATGTTCTTCAACCACCCAGGTCCCACAATTTAATCTGTAATAAATAATCTGGCATCATTGCAAGATGGCATCTCATAATGGCAAATGAAATATGCTGGTATGATAGGTACAATAAATCTGGATTTTCCTATGGTTCCCTCAGGCTAGGACAATATGCAACTATAGTGCTCTCTGTCAGGAAGAGCAGATCTCAGGGCCGTCATAAAATCTAAATGGGCACTAATTAGGCAAGCCTTCCCTCTCACACTTACTATTTCTATTGACATTTTCGGCGCGCCATCCCCCCCTCCCCCCTGCACTACCATAAGTCACTGAGAGAAGAACTCCCAGGATTGCAGAGCACAGGGCTGTTAAAAGGAAGTTCAACTTAGTGGTAATGAATAAATTTGCCCTCCCATGCAGTACTGTTTCTTTTGTCTTGGACCCAAGCATATTCATGCATCTAAATGGTAAATTGCTTCACAGCACACAACGCCACTGTGGCAGAAATCAGGGCCATAAATATACACAGTAATCACCTTTGATTAGCAACTTCTCATTTGAAAAAGACCAGAGGAAGAAGAAAATGTTTTAATTATCATTTAATTTTCTCCAACATAACAAACACATATTTTGAGTTAATATTAAAATAAATGTTATATTAGAATTATGGCAACTATAAATATCTTATTAGTACTGTATTGTTTAACGCTGTCGATTAAGAACTATGTTTCTACCAGTAACTTCTCTATAGGGAGCAGTGAGCTTGAGGAGTGGCATGGAGTGGTGGGATCAGGTAAATATATACGTATGCATTCCTGCCTGCTTCAAATTAATAAAAACCTAATGCGTGCTTGGCACAGGACTGCTTGTTGAACATATGCTGCAAGCATGGCTAAGCCATCTGGCTCAGAGTCAAGTATTCCCACCAACTGTAGTCTTATGCTACCTGACAGTGGAAAAGCTTTATTCCCTTGGTATCGGGGGCACAAATGGAGAAATATTATTGAAATGATTATCTGCATCAAGACTCAGATTTGGGCTGACATTTCGCTGGCTCTGTGTAATCCGAGGGGTTGTCTAGGAGAGGGCGGAGAGGGGGTTTGCCGGTAAGCCTTGGCGGGATGATTAATGAAGCCAGGATACTGGGTGGACCCAGCCCACCTCCACTCAGACCCAGGGGCCGAGCCCCGCGTATGAAATTGGCCTATGCTGCTCATCTCCCTGGGAGAGAGCCACTGATGATCCTCCCGACACCTCTCTTCCTCCAGTCACCAAAACAGCACTCAAAAGCCATGCCAGATCCAGGCTTAGGAGATACTCTGCTCACACTGTGTGGCTGTGAGGGAGGGCTGCTTGGTAAAGAGCAGCATCCATACACCTGCTCTTCTGTCAAGCACATTTCACTCAAGCCATATTGTTGGGGGGTTTTTTTCAGCGTGACAACTTTTCTGCAGTACTCTACAGAAGCTTCGTATTAATGTTTAGTATTTAAAAGCAGGTGAATTCTTATCTTACAGGAATAATTCTTTATCCTAATATGAACCTTCTGAAGTTTTGCTGACACATGGCACTTTTAACACATTTAGAAAAGAATAATCCAAAATATCATATTATGTGGCAAGTGTTATATATTTCTATATAAAACTGTGCTTACCTTTTAATAACCATGAATCCCTCAGTGCTTTACATCACTGCAGCAGCAGCGTTGTCGAGGCTCTCCCTCAAGCCTTGATGGATGGGCCTGTGAAAGCATTTCAGGACGCTGGTAATCGGATAACAGCGAACCAAATTCTTGACCAAGAGGAGAGAAAAGCAGCGACATGTAGCTCATGAATGAACACAGACTAAGAGGAAGAGCAAGTAATTCAAAAAAGCGAGGAGCATCTTTAATCATTCTCTGTCGATGATTAGTCATAGACAATGTCGCTTTGTTAAAAGTGTAGCGTAATTAATAACTGAAGCAGGACAGAACAATTGAGGGAGCGAGTGTCATGTGTTGTACTACACTAAAGAGGTGGTTTCTAAATAGTGTAAATTAGGTGTTTACCTATTATGATCCAGCCTGTGACACTGCAGCCTCTTTTCCTTGAGAACAAGACCAAAGAGAATGATTAATTGCAAGCTCACGGGTTTTACAGCTTCAAGAGTAAATCAACTTCTAAGAAGTGCTAACTTGCTAAAATATAAACTAATTTTAGGCCCCAGATATTAAAATATAATCCATCTTCTTCCTCCACAGGGAAAGCTAATTAGAAAATGTGACTGGCATAAGAGAGGAGAGGTGGAGGAAAGGTGGGATTAGGCTCGGGAGCAGAAAATCACACCCTCTTGCTAAATCTTGGGATTTCTATACACTTCAAATCAACTATTTCCCATCGTGTCTCGCCATTTGTCACATTTCCAAAACAAAAGCTTGAAAATTATTTTATTCAACAAATAGCGTATAAAGTTGATAATATTTTTTCCCCAAATAACAAATGTTTATGCATTTTCTCTGTATCTCTGGGTTTTTATTTGAACCTGTACCTGGCGTATGTTCACTTTAATACGCTAGCCAATAAACAACAGTTGCCCAAGGCAAAGAGCCTACCTGACAGAGGCTCGACTGGCATTCAGCTCTTGTGTTCTTCGCATGTTTTGACCTTATGCAGTGAAACATCCACAGCCTATTGTACAGTGCAATTTATATGCCTAAGGAACAAAGCAGTTCTAAAAAGGGAAAATCACTAATACTATTAAAGCCTTTTTAGATCAGAAACATGATGAAACTGTTGGAATTTGTTAATAAATACACATGAATAAAAGCTTAATTAACTGATTTTGTTATTTCACTTTTTAAGTCGACCCTGACACATGTCACAGATATTAAAAATGTCAGAGAGACGGTGTTATGTGTAAATATGGGGAAATAAGCACTATGGGAGTACATTGCATCCAACATGACACAGTAGCAGTGTGCAACAGAGCTGAGTAGTCCCAGCCAGCCGAGCTCTCTCGAGTCCCAGAAGACAATCCCCTGAGAGGAGAAATGCTCTGAGTGGTGACAGCTTAAAGGCAATAAGCCAATAATAAAGACCAGCAAAGTGGCCATGGGAGAGATTTCTGTTCCTGCTACCTTCAAAACAACAGAGCAAACAAGTGTCACTCAAGAGTTTGTGACCAGTTGTACAAAAGTTTAAGTTGCTTTTTCTTTCTTTTACACTTTGCTTCCATTCTTTAATTAATGAAAATGTGTCATTTATGGTCTTCTTTCTCAATCTTTCTTCTGCATGCAAGGATATAATTTTTCCAAAACCTGTTCTTTTTAACCCTTTCAGTAACTTTATAATCCATATACAGAGGCACATTGGAAGTATTTTTAGTGCTGTAATAGCTGTCCAATTACTGCCCTGCTGGGTGTCCATTTGGCTGCACCAGATGCATTGAAATGCCTTCCTACTGTCTGTAACTACTCAGAAACACTCAAAAGAAAATCCTCCCAGTGCAAACCTAATTTCATAATGTATGGACATGATAGAAGAGGTGATGGTAAATTTATTTAAAAGCAGGAGTTGTAAAGGACAAAATAGTTTAGCTTTATTCATATTTACTGAAATTGCTCTGTGTGGCATGACAAAAAAAAGAAGAAAGAATAAAAGTGAAAATAATACTAAATCTCAATAAAACATGCAACCAAAAACTAAACGGTTAAATTGCAATTAAAGACAAAGCACTAATTGGAGACTGAGCAGCACATACTGTATGACAGAAAAAAAAGCATTCAATGCATTGTGGCCCAATTCCCTCAACCTATCACACCAAACTTTGTCTTTTCATTCGTCCTCTATGTAATCAACTTTTCTGGTGGAACTTTAGTGCTCGACTCTAACGTTATTCTTACACTTCAGTGCAGTTGCATCCTGTGAGGATGACAGATTTCTGGGCTAGTTTGGGAAGAAGAGTGCTGCAGGGGAAGGCAGTGGCCAGTCTGTGATGGGGGGCCAACCAGGAGAAAACTCATTTGGAATTCAGCACTGCAACATTGCCATCTTTTGGCCAAATGGTATACTCAAAAAAATCCCTGGGATAATCCATCTCCAAACCCATACTGAGGTTCTAAGGCAGCTTGATACAAAGGTACGTAATGGATTTATTCTTTTGCTACATAGAATGGATGCATTATCTTTTGGCTGATAGCAGAATAAATAAAACTCTGAAATGTTTGTTCCTGGAGGTTCCATGAGTAACTTCCAATTAAGTATATTATGATAAAACCGCAAAAATATCGGATGTCCTCCTTAATAAATGTCTTTCAAGACTATACAGCTTTAAAGACACCTATGAATTCAATACTGTAGTCTGGAGCCAGAGCAGCTTCCCAAAAGTAAATGGACATTATGTTCAGTACTGTTTTAATGCTATGATTCAAATATTACATTGACAACATTTCATGTGATGGTGTCCAAAGGCAAATGGACACATGTCTGTTCCATCATCTAATTCTTCTTCTTCTTCTGGGAGTAAATTTACAAACATGTAGTGACCAGAAAGCTTGAGTGGGTGTACTTGTCCTCTACCTGAATAAATATTTGTCTAAACCGCTTGTGCTGTCCTGTTTTCCCACGGTGGTGTATGGGACATCATGGATAAGAGAGAGGATGGGCTCTGACAGAGAGTGACAATTCATCCCTTCATCCCCCCTAACTGACATGTCACATTCTCTGATGACTTTATTGTGCTCCCTGTCACTGCACTTAATCTGTGTGTCAGTCAAGCCGGAGCAGCCCACACCACCACCTCCAGACAGCAACACTAATACCCACCCTTTTAATGACATTAGATTTGGAGTAATGCCATTCAGTATAGCACTGATATTATCTTCTATTTGCATCATTCAGCCAGTGACACAGCCAGAGCTCGGCCAATAGAGAGCTGGTCATTTCCCCATCCATTTCCACTCAGATGACAGATGTCAAGATGGAAACTGGCTATTATTTACTGTAGCCATGTTTTTATCACAGACAGACATGATGTCTCACTTTATTCCAGGCTGTCAACCATTACATCAAAACCTGTCTTTTACTGTGATATTTCAAGTACAACAGTACAAAGTATGCATTTATTTTATCTTGTTTTATTGTTTGCTTTTTGTTATTATTAAAATGATTCATTTTGAACTCGCGGAGCTAGCATAGCCATCTGTTTTATCCCGAAAAGACAAAAAAAAAAAAAAACACAGCAAATCATTATCACCTACCCATTAAATCACAACATATTGCTCTATTTGTCACTTCCTTTGAGTTGATAATGTCTTTTGTATTCTAGGTATGTGTCTCAATGTAGTGGGATTAATAATACCTGCTAAGGCGGGCCAAGTGCTGCTCAGGAAAATATTCCTCCTCTCAATAAGCATCTGTACAATCCTCTTCAGGTGCTATAATGACATTGTAATGAATATGCCACAAATGATTTTGAGTGATTCAAACTACCTCTGCAGTGTGTTCAGTCCTCCTGTCATGGAGAATGAGTAAGCAGAATTACCAGCACATCAGCATTAGAGGTAACAAAATTTCTTTTTCTTTTTTTTATACTGACACTGTATTTTCTCTCCCATAAGAGCTCCTGTGCCTAATTAAATGTATTTAGCATCATAAATATTCCACTGGGACAGGTTGACACAGTGAATTAATGTCTCGTCTCAATACCGGAGCCTCTCTATTGGCTGTGGAGAGAAAGTTAGCCTGATGCCAGGTAAATGCTACAGCCTGCATGTCTTGTTATAAATCAGCGGTGCATTTGTTTTCTAATGCTGTGGAACTGAAAATACATTGATACTGATTAAGTCACATGATTAAGTTGGTAGGAGGTGAAAAGGGACTTCTGAGCTACCTTTTGATTAATCACTATTAAATGGACAGCAACTGATTTAAAATTTCAGGCAGCTCAATTTAAATTCTGTAGCTGTAACATTTAGCATTTTTCTTTATGATTTCTTTCATTTTTTTTGTCTTGATTTATAGTGTTGTTAAGAGTTTAGAGCTTGCTTTTCTTTACCACACTAACAAAGCAGACATATCTGTCATAACATGGAAAATAGTTTCAGTATTACTTAGGATGCTTGATAGAGAGATAAAAGAGAACAAAATTCACTATGTATGTCTTGATTATGGAGTTCTAATCTACATTACTGAGGGTCTGCTGGTGCAAAATCACTACCTCGTATGGTTTGCAGTGTCACAGAGAAGAAAGTGTCCTGCTGTGCCAGTGTGCACCAGCCATAAGCCGATCACTGCTGCTAGCTGGGGTATTTCTGTGATATAGCCCCACCTCACCTTGCTGGTACATTCACCAGTGTCCTCTGCTTAACAATGCCCTCCACAAACCCCTTAGGAAGACAGCCGGGAATTTTGGATGACTTCCTTGGGGTTTGAAGCCCTTCCCAAGTCGTCACCCTTGAAGAGGGAAACGTTTCACAGCTTATTTGCTGCGCTTTTTCCTTGCATGAGCAGCGAGGAAAAGTGTACTAGTCTGTTAAGCCACCACCAGAACAAATAGGTACAGCTGCCAGACTCGGCTGAGGGGGCTGTAGAGGATAGAATTACACGATATTATGTTCATTTTAAATCTAGATATTTTTCCTAATTTTCTCACATTTTCTCTTGCCTGTGAAAATGCATAGACATCACTTTTCTCTCCTCAACACGTGTAATTGCAAATTTGCAAGAGCTAAACTAATTTTACGACACAGGAACACCTGTATTCATCTCCATATTAATAGAAAACAGGAAGTATAAATCCCAATTTTCCAGCAGCCAGTGTCAGTGAAGATGTTCCTTGAGGGAGAAGGCTGTCTCCTCTCCATTAAAATATTGGTGCTCTCCCCCCGCTTTCTTGCTAGAGCGTCCCTTCTGAGCCGAAATCAGATATCATAATTATGAATGGCACCCAATCTACATCACTGGGCTTGACACCTCTAATATCCATATATGCCAATGCACATTTAAGTTTCCACTGTTAAGGTGTTCTCTACGTTGAGTTATAGTACTGTGTGGCGCCGCTCTAGAATAGAGGCCCCTGTGAGTCTCATTTAAAGGTTTGACTAATAGGCTCATTTGGATTAGGCACACTGCCCTGAAATATCCCTTAGAAAAGAGGAGAACAAACTTTTACGCTTCTCTTGAAGCTACTGAAAATCTGTTAATCTCCACAGTCAACCTCGGTGATTAACAGAGGAGGAAAACTTGTCTCTGTTATGAATCAGCACATTATCATTAATATATTAAAACTAGGAGATATTTAGCACTGTTCTCTAAAACATTACTAAGCTATTTAGTGTTTTTGAGTGTCACTCTGGAGCTGTATCTATGTTTCTGCATCCTTCTGTGTGTGTATGTCATTACACCATGGACAGGAAAGCACAGGAGCCATTGTCAGGTCAGGCTCTACAAAGCTACAGCTGATGTAGGTGGTCTATGTTGCCTCATTAGTAACAACATGAGCAGTGGTCTAATGAACTTAAGACAATGCTAATTAATGGAAGAGAACAAAGGCTTAACATTTTTAGAAAGTGTGAAGCACTGAGTCTGCTTGTATGACAGCATTTAAGCCACCTTAATCCGCTTGTGATGCGGCGCATGCTGCCTCGACCTTGCGGTGCCTCGACCGCACAGCGCCGGGGCAGGTCAGAAGGAGCAGCTCCATACTTCAGCTGATAGAGTCACCTGTGACAATCCTTTATGGGCTGATAAAGTAAAGGAAGTCTCTCAAGGAACAGTGCACTGACTTGGCGGAGGGTGTCCCCAGGGAGCAGGTGTCAGGGTTGTCTATCAGAAGGCTGAAAGGAGAAAAGGGACGTGTTACTGGGCTCTATTGTATCCCGGTTGTCATTGACTGATCGGGTCCATTTAGCTGGCTTTCACAGTGAATGAAACCACCTGAATAGATGAAAGCGAGACAGCCTTCCCGACAAACAAGGAGCCCTGGAATATTCATGGAGGATCTGTGAGGAAAAGATTAATGTATTAGAAATTAAAATGGGGCCCGGACGTATGATCTTGCTCTAACACTTGGCCAGACCTGTGTCACCCGCCGCTAGCGCCTGAAGTCGGCACATGCCGCTGCCAAGGTGGAGAGGAATCATTAAGCACCCTGCCATTGTGTGAGCAGAATAATCAAACTTCACCCCCCCATTCTTTCCCACAGCACTGACAATGAATAATTCTGGAGCCATTTGCAATGTTAACGGCACCTATCTGGGCCATCCATGCCTTTATGATAAGAGCTCCAAATATGCATTTCAACAGTCTGAACAGAAGCTGCTTCACCGGCATTTCAAAGGACACCTGTCAGTCATCTGAAAGAGCTGTCAGTCTCTGTCATGCAACGGTGCCAGTGAAATGGCCCAAAAGATAATCTTTACTCTCTCTCTTTCTCTCTCTCCACCTCTCTCTTTCAGATCAGAGCAGTTACATTTGCAATGGAGTGACAAGTGATTTACACTGGAAAATGGATTGTGTTTAAACTGAAAAAAGGAGTTTATTCTTTTAGGCAGTGTTATTCTTTGCTGGTGTACAGCTGTATCAAATATGCTATCATAAATGTGATCTGGGGCTACACTGAATGTCATTATGTGTGATACCATGAGCACTAGACGGGCTACTGAGCTCAAAGGTGACTTTTGATAATTCCTATCTCTCTAAACAGAGCCCTGTGTCTGTGAGGAGTAGGAGTGGGCATGGGTGGGATCAAACAGGTTTGTGTTTTCCAAAAAGTTTGACCTTCTATTGTTTTCTCCTATTGTTTTTGTTGGAATGCGTCTTCCAATGGAGATCACTCCTGTGTGGTTCACCACTACCCGACTATCTCTTTATAGATTTTTACTTCACAAAATCTCTATTTTTCACTCTCACCACTGTCTCACATGAAAGATGTGGTTTCTTTACTCCATGAATTAGTTTCAGATTTTACTTGCATGGCCACATGGTTTGCGAGGAGGCAAGTGAAGCCCCGTGCCCCCCCCCCACCCACCCCCCTCCCGCCCTTCCTCATGTAGGCCAGTAATTTGTTAAGCACGACTAACTTGTGCGCCACCAGCTGTTGGTGATATTTACAGCTGAGTGCAGAGGATGTGTCTGGACCGAGGCTTGCAGGGCCAGAGCAGCACTAGACCCAGTCCCACTTCCCTTATGGCCACTCCATGGGCTAGGACAGCCAGCTCTCACAGCAGAGCCTGTGATGCCATGCAATCACAATACAGAGGTGCACAGAATGACACAAAACTAATTTTTGCATACCCCAGGCAGCTTGCCAGTGCAAGACACTGGTGCATGATCTTTAAAAAATCTCCTCTGATGCTCTCCAGTTAAGGAGAAACCCTTAGTATTGCCTGACGCTGCACCCCTCTCCTAATCATGAAGGGATCACAGATAAGATGTGGAACATTATATCATGCATACCAGACATCAATATTTTGATCACTGAAGTCCACTACAACTGCCTGAAACTGTCTTCAGTGTGGTCTGGGAAATCTGCCAAAAGTCAGAGTCACTTTAGTTCATCAAGCACAAGCCTTTTACAAAGCTCTGTGGAAACCCTTATGCTTACCCATCCCAAATTCTTTGTTGTTTTCCAGCAAAGCAGGCCATTTTCACACAGAACAAACAGCAATTTGACAAGCAATTTGAATTTTGGGCACTCCTCTTTGTCACATAGTTTCCACACCATGTCCGTTCCTCCAACAATCTCTCTATTGTGGCTCGAGGAGGACATGGTTCAAGAAGTGAGTCACTCCATGAATGTTCACTTTCATTTCAGAGTGCAGTAGGCCGGCATAATCCCTGATACTGAACCCTGACTCACCAGGTCTTTTTTAGATTGAGCGTTCTGTCCTTCTTCCATTGTGAAAAAGGACTTGCACTCGCACTTTTGACTAGATAAAGTTCAACCACACACTCACTGATGAAATTACATGTGTCAGAAAGACAACAAGGCTGTTGTGAACAAAAACATTACGAGGGAAACCCACTGAAGACAAATGAGCACACGTTCAAATAATTCAGGAGTGAATGAACTGTTATGAGTTAATCAAATGAAGTGAATAAACGAACAAAGGGGAGTAGTTATCTTGTCTGCGTTTTTTTTTTTTTTCCATTTTGAAATCCTCACACAAATGAATGTCAATAGATGTGCCTGTACAACAGCTTTCTTACAAATTATTCAGTGACTACGATTTTGCAGTTGAAAAAGTCACCAGAAAGCCATTTACCTGAGTCACAAATGAGTATGTAATTGAATCCTTAGGGAAAATAACTCAGCTTAACTACTGGAAATAATGTGTAAATTCAATACATTTCCTAATGAGCTCATTTGAGTTTGCTGCAATTATATTTGCTAGTCTATGTGCAGATAGGATACTGCAGCTGAGTTGAGGTGAATAAAACCACAGCTCCCTTGTATTCATTAAAATTAGCATATGGACCTGTCAACACTTCTCAGAGGCACGTTGTAACAATGCCATTTAGCCCTGCATCAAGCAATGCCAATGGAATGAATGCATGTGGTGGGTAAATGCCTCCCCACCCCTAGCGACAGGGGTGGAATAGGACTGGCAATGCTGGCTCTGACGCACAAAAGAGGCTGCGTTTTAACAGCCAGGGCCTGGCCTCTGACCAGGGGCCATCCACATCAACACTGCTTACACTCCACCATACCTCCCAGCTACTGGCCCAGCCAACCAGCTCCGTACACACACTGAGACAGACAGGGAGAGGAGGAAGACAAGAGAAATGAAGACCGCCAGTGTGTGTGTGTGTGTGTGTGTGTGTGTGTGTAGGTGGAGAGATAGAGTTGGGGGGCAAGGAGCAGAGAAGAGGAGATAGAAATAAAGATACGTAGGCAAAGTGTGGTGTTGTATCTTCCTTGTAAAAGTTTGCTATTGATCTGCCTTCACTGTGTTTTTAGTTTATAACAATACCAAAGCTTAAAAAAATAATTAATCCCTGTAAACATCCAGAGTATATCTGTGGATAAACTTAAAAAATATTCTTATCAAAAGGTGCCAGAAACGAGAAGCCCATGGAAAAGAGCTCCTTTATTGTTGTTTGTCATCGTTACACTGAAGCTGCCAGTGAGAGGTATTGTTGCTCAGTGGAGCACACGAGGCCCTAGTTGCATTGTTGTGCCAGGATTTTAAAACAGGCGCGAGTTATCAATAGACCACAGACTATTCAATTCACTCAGCTGTGCCTCTCGATACACTTCACAACCTCACACGCCGAACAGCCAGCCATGATCTCACACAATTGGGCCGCTTTACTGACAAACACTTTTGTTTCCAGATGGATCCAGGTCTATGTCTAATGGATAGACAGTGCCATCACTCCACAAGCTTCTCACTTTCAGCTCAGTATCATCAGTCTGACAACACTATTTCAATTAATGAAATCTCATTAGAGTTTGCCATTATGGATATTAGTGGCCAGACTGTATTAAGACATAATTAACCCTGCAATGTGCTTATGACAGCAGAATGGAATGGTCTGTGGATTCAGCCCCGTGCAAGAGGACAGGGAAATATGAGACAGGCGGAGGAGAAGACAAGGCCTCAGCTGTGCTCTGCACTGATCTACACACTGTGATTACCTGGAGCAGAAAACCGAATGTAAAGGCCTTGGGCTGGCTTTGATATTTTCCATCGTTTGTTTGTCTGCTATGACCTGGACTACGTCTAACAGACCTAGACTGGAGGTCAGTAGGAATCAAGGGAGAGGAGAGGAGAGGAGAGGAGAGGAGAGGAGAGGAGAGGAGAGGAGAGGAGAGGAGAGGAGAGGTTAAAATTGAAAATAACAGTCAAAAATTATAATTTACCAGAGATACTTACTCTCACAGGGCTCTCCTCTCTCTGTGTTTCATAATCCTTTCCTCTCTCCCTCTACCTGATCCGCACACACCTCCACACTCATTATGGATACCTTTGTCCAGTATTGGGTGCCATTACCACTCCCATCCCAGCACTAAAGAACTGGGACCAACTTTATTCTGTCAGGGCACCTGTTAAAAGATTACCTATTCACACTCCTGTAGAACAGACCCTTAATGAGGATGAAGGGAGACTCCTCCAGTTTGCCTTCACTTTTTGACAAACTATATGCAATACAGTGTAGATGAAAAAAAGCTATTTTGTCTGGATAAAGACAGAAACAAATGAGTAGGAAAGTATCAGATATTAAAGGAGATCTTCGATTTTATACATCAAATTCTGTTTACATGTCTTGGGAGTATGTATGTGAGAAAAGTTGTATAAAGCCTTGTGTGGCTTATTTATCAGACTTTGCACCGCAAAGGGAGCGGTGCAAAGTCTGATAAATAAGTATCAAGTGATCAGCATCATTTGAGGATGAAGACTACAAGTTCCTAAACGGAAAAAAAATCGGATGGTGTGGAGTTAGAGAGAAGTAAGGTTACCAGACTTCTGCTCTGCTTGAGGTTAGCGACTCACGGCTACACTTGATGCTACTAGCATAACATACCTGAATTGGCACAGTGGAATATATCGAGATAAGTTGCATTATGGGTAATGTAAGGTGGGTGATTTGACAAGGAAGAAGAATGCATGGAATAAAAAAAAAGAGATGATGCTGCTGCATTGATTTTGACCCTTTTTTTAACTGGACATTGTGAGTCTGACAATGTTATGAGAGGTCCAGTATGCATATTGCATGCACACATAGAATAAGGCTTTCTCTTGTCTTGGTTGACCTGCCTTTTTAATTTCACATGGACATCAGGGGAAGTGGCTTTCAACTGGCAGATAGATGTGGTGGTTCTTTAACAAAGAGGACCAAAGGGTGACAACATTTATTCAAGCACTATGACTGAAGACAAGACTTGAAAATCAGAGACTCTCAAAATTTTTAATTATTTAGAGCTGTGGTTCCCCTTAAGGGATCGCAATATAAATCTGAGGGGTTACGAGATGATTACAATATAGGAAAGCAGAAAGAAAAATAATTCTGCTTCACAAAATTATGTTAATTTTATCATACTTCCACCTTTGTTTTTTTTCTTGTGAATTACTGGATAACGATATATCTTTGGGTCTCAAATGAAACATGAAAAGCATATAGATCCTTGGTTAAAGTATCAGTGATAAGGGGTCCAAGTAGACATTGCTTCCTTTTGAAGGAGTGAAAAGTCAAAAAGGTTGGGAACCACTGATTTAAAGGCACTGAATGGGTATGTTTACAAAATTACTATAACAAAATAACAAACAAACAATAAACAAAAGAAACTTTCTGGCACTACAACTGACTCTGTTAACCATGAGCTTACCAATCCAGCTATGAGTGTTTATATGAAAGAGGTGGGAATTTATAATTACCAATACCAACCAATACAACATCAATCAAGAGTAGCATCTTTTATTTGATATGGGAAGAAATTGTTTATACATTAGGGACATTAGGACATTAATGAAGATTATAATGTTTGTATTGAAACTATTTTATAGAGGTATTGATTCTTCATAGTCATTTTGGAGGAATTGTTGAAATTATGTGGAAAAAATAAATGAAAAATCTGTCACAAAAAACAATATCTCTGAGGATGATACCAGCTGTAATTAATAACAACAACAACAACAATAATAAACTATAAACTGTTCATTAAATAAGGAAGAAAGTTTAAAATAAAACCAGTATAACAACCAATTAAACTCCACATTAAGGGGAAAAGTTAGATGATGGATCAAGTTCAGCTACTGTATTGGAATTTAACTGCATTTTTAATCTGCCATAGCTTTCAATGACAGCTCACAACCGTTTTCTCCAAACATTGTTTTTGTGTGTAGAGTAATACAGCCGAGCTCAAATTTCTCTCATCCCTTCAAGCGCAAAATACAAAAGGCCTAGGCTGCCACTACCTGATTCAATCAAGTGTGTTACATTGTATACCCATGGGCAACAAGGCGACTTGTATTTTAATTAATAATGTAATACCCCGGTCTCAAAGGCTTGGCCCTTGGCATTCTGCTTTTTTTTTTTTTTTTTTGTAAATACTCTCAAGATCCCAGCAAAGATGCTGGGAGCATTTTTCTACACACTCCAACTCATACAACCGGATTTGATACATAATGCTTGAAACTAACTCTCTAGTTTTTTTTTTCCCAACATTGTGTGAGTGAAGAGAGTAGTGTTTTTTTAGTGGCAACATGTAAAAGCTCAGGAACCAAGAAAAGGACATTGTGGTACATGTCATCTTTTGAGAAAAGATGAATTTAGAAAAAGAAACAGGAGAAGGAAGAAGAATATTAGAAAATGACCTAAAATGAAACTGCATTTAAATAGCACTTCTCTACCAACCACTCAAAGCGCTTTACAACACATGCAAACATTCACACACTGATGACAGAGGCTGCCACGCAAGGAGCCAACCTGCTCATCAGGATCAATATAGCGCTTTACTATGTTTCTAGTGCTCACTCAACCATTCACACCAATTCACCATGCAATTTGAGGTTCAGTATCTTGCCCAAGGACACTTGGACATGCAGACTAGAGGAGCAGGGGGGATCAAACCACCAACCTTCTGATTAGTGCAGGACTCACTCTTCTTCCTGAACCACAGCCGCACATTGTGTGAATGAAAGTTAGTGTTAAGGGCTATGAAGAGAGAGACATGGCCGTGGGTGTTGAGTTGTAAGGAATAACAAGCACAGTGAAGGGTAAACACACGCTTCTTTGGAGATCCTGGACCCGAAATAACCCTGAGGGAACTCAAGGGTTTGTGGGATACGGGGCTGTGTTCAACCTTTCTCTGCAGCCACACACACCCGAACAACAGGAAATGATGGCCCTTTTACAGTATGCCATGAGAAGTACTGACTCATTTGTTCACATGTAACTAACTAAACATATAAAAATAAACAGCTGAATGACTCACATTAAGTCATGCAAAACATTGAAAATGACTTGAAATGATCTTTTTAGCCACACTGATCCAAGCTTTTATTATAGCATTGCAGATGTAATTTGAGACTATAAATGTATTTTATTTGCAGAAACAGATCAATAATCTCACAATGATTTACATTACAAACATTTTATCCTTTGTTGTTTTTAAAGTATTCAAAATTTAAAAGCACAACTGATAATACATCAACTATAAAATACTTTTCTTAAATCACAAATTAAATGTTTAATAGAACAAACATTTTAATTAGTTAACATGAGCACAGCCACAAGTAAATCTAAAGTGATTATTCTTGCCCTCAGAGAAAGGCTGTCTCCCTGCGCTCTGTCAAAAGGTCAATTATGGCCCCAAACCGGCATGCAGTGACAGTGACCTGGAAGCGCTACTGATGACCCCACATCCAGGGGCCCAAAAGAGTTGATCATCTAACATGCAGGCTGCCTGGAGCCATGGAAATCTGACATTTGTCCTTATTCAAATGAACACAAACAATATGCATCTCATGCTTCTCCCTAACCTGTGCCAAATCTAAGGCATAGGGACCAGCAGTCTTAATGCATTGTCCTCCAATCCGAGCTCTTCCCTGTGAATACAACAAACACACAGAGCCCGCAGGAAGAGCAGGTTGCAAAAAGGCACCGTCTGCTATGGATCTACACTAACATTGGTCATTATAGTTCTAGTCTACAAGACTGGGGTCACAGAATAGAATGGGGGTTATATAATAATGGTAAATGTTAAGGATGAGAAGAATATGTGTGCTGCAAAAGAAGAAATTACTTTTCTTTGTTTATGTTTTTCACGTTGAAAATGTTCATTTGAACATATCAAAGTCCTTATCTAAATCAAAGTTAAATAATAAGGACAATGATATTCTGTATTTTTCTTTTTGTCAACAAATCCCTTGAAAAGACCAAAACAAACAGCACATTAGTCTGTCTCAATATTTTCCAACTTCCCAAGCCTTTCGGTAGCAGTTGGCCCCAAGCCCATTCATTCCTCTTTTAAAAAAGGGTCATGTGTATATACTGGGCACTGAAGTTTTCAGCATATGTTTCACAAACAAGAAGAAATAGCAAATTTGTTGGAGACTATTGTTGGGGCTCTAGTGAGTATATACTGTACAGCAGCAGGACATGTATGTGAACTCAAAAACTAAACTGCAGTGGGCGTGTTCATGGTAATGACGCAACATGTCACCCAGTTCAATGTCATGGGTCAATAATGAGTTTTTAATGACAACAGTGGAGGTCTGTGACACAGAGGTTCAAGGTAAATCAGGCTTTGGCTACACAGCCATTTGTAAGTGAAATCAATTTATTGATGGTTTTATGGTCTTTTTATTGGATTTGTTGACAATAAGAAAATCATAGAATATAACCAGACTTATCCTTTGAGTTTGGTCAAATATGACAAATACCCATAATGCACTGCCGCTTCACATGAGGCCAACATAAGCTGGTGCTGGTTTACTACACTGGAGTAAAAGCTTTTGCAAAAAAACACCTCAATAAGAAGGTTATTGCCATAACACCGGTGCATACACAGTAAATTCCCCTTGAATAGCACTTGCCTGAAGCAACACCTACCATGGTAAATGTTTATCCATGTGGACTTCCCATCTCATGCTGTTTTGTCTGTGTGTGCAGAAGGTAGCGGCCTGGCCTGGAACTGTATGACACAGAGCAAAGGCTCTCATGTCTTCAGGGCATTCCACAGAGCATGATCATGAAAAGCAGAAACATGAAGAAAACTGCAAAAGGTTGAGCCATGGAAACGTCTTTCTTCTGCACGTCAGTTAATTTCCTCTTTCTCCCTTTGGTTCCACATCACTTTTCTATTATGTTTTGAACACAGTGAAAACATAATACAAATCATGCTGCTGGAAAAAAAATCTAATCATTAGACCCTCAAATGAAAAAATGGATACCAGTGAAAAATGTAAGGGAATTGTTATTTTTCACATTCTAATTCACATCACAAGGAAGAAAAGAAACACATGCTGTATATCAGATTGGTTTGGTGCCTTTTGCCCCAAGCCATGCAGCACACACTGATATTAGTTTTAAATACAGATTGCTGGCAATAATAGAACAGAAGTGTCCATGCCTGCCACATAGGCCCAGTCTGAAGTGCCTCATATTGCTGCCTTGCCAAGACAGCTTCAATCAAAAAGCTCAAATGAATGTAGTTCTTTGGGCTCTGTCAACTGTAAACTGTTATTGATCCCAACAAATGAAATTTGTTCACGTTGATCGATCAAACACATTATCTGTGTTTTCCAGTCTATTACCAGCAAGTGGAAACTCAGGAGGCATCAATAAATAGAGTTGGGTCACCCCGGGTAGATTCCTTTCAAGCTATGAGAGCTGTAAAAACAGGCGACCAAACATAAGTACTTGTACTTAAAGGTAATGGACCTGCATCATGACTAAACACTAAATGCCTGGGGTGTCGAGATGTGGAAAGCACTTCTGTAGCACCTTCAAGGGAGACACTTGTGTATGTACTGTATACTTGCCCTCCTCTCTTCTGCCCCTGTTAATAATACCCCCCCAACCCCTCTCCCCAATCTCGCTCCCCTACACATGAAAGCCTTCCAGCTGGCACCCAACGCCTGTACTTGGCAGGTTGGGGGGGAACACGAGAATTAAACCTATATCGCCCCAGCTACCAGTTCTCAAATATCAGTGGAGTCCAGCACTTCACCAGGGACTGCTGAGAGGAAAGCATGTCAATGGAACAAAAAGCTCCTTCTGGCACTGCTGACTGCTGTTACAGGAGTGAAGTTTTCATAAGGAAGTAGGTACAAATGATCCTACGAAGACGAAATCCAACGGTTTGGGTACAACAGTGCTGTATCTAATGTGCTAATGTGCTGTTTCATACCTGATTATGAAGCAACTACAGACAAAACATCTGGTCCGTTTCCCTTGCTATTTTGGCATCAAGATTTTCTGCTAAATTATAAGTTGTCCCTGTGACTAAGAGAAATGCAATGAGCTAGACCCACTCCTATATACTGTAAAAACACATTCAATGTAGCCAATTGATTACACTTAGCAAAAAGTAATGCAGTCTAATACAATGGCCCAGCCCAGTTTTTGTTAAAACTTTTTTTTAGAAAGCTGTTAATTGAACTTTATGGTCATTTTGTAGGCTGGTTTGTGGCACTGAGAGGTGTTTCTAGTATTTAGTCCGCCCGTGTTGGTATAAATAAGGTGTAAAAATAATAGACACACCTCTCAGTATGATGTAAATTGAATAAACTGGCAACTGAGTATAAGTTGCTGTCTTGATCTGTGATCCTAACAAGTGTTCATAACTACACCTAAAGGAAATTACGTCTGTAACCATCAAATTACACTTGCTTGTGTTAGTTTATTTTAGCACATTTGGTGCACATCCACCCACCAGGCAGCAAGTGGCTGTTGAGCTACAGTAAAAATGTGATCAGTATGAAATACATTGCATTGAATCAAGAAATGTTTTAGTTAGTTACTTATTTCTCTCTCTCTCTCTCTCAGGTATACTAACTTGCAACTACCTTTGCAAGATATTATACTTGTTTTACTTTCGCTTCACAAATCTCAGCTGAACTGAACTAAAACTATCATCCTTTCACATTTCTTCAGACTAACAGGAAAGTGACAGCTTGTCCACAAACCAGGGGCAGCCTTACTAGAAATAGGAATATCCGCCCCTCTACAGTGATAGAGCAGCTCTGATAGCTCCTTTATTATGGAAAATTATTTTAAACAGCATAAAACGGCGGAGGCTCATTTTTTCCATGTTTCTGCCACTATCACTCCAGCTATTGATAAGATGTCTAAATTTATTGCAGAATAATTCTGCAGGAAAAGAGATAAAAGGTTGTTGAATAAAATATGAGGCGAAGGCTGTAAATTGTAGCAATGCATATCATTTCATTCAAATGTAGGACGCAATTACCATCTGCTACACTCATCAGTCCCCTCCTTTATGACTTAATTATATGTTTAATGCTATCAGATCAAGGAAAGGGCAAAACAGATGAATGAGAGAGAAAGAGAAAAGATTCCGCAACAAGACAAAAGGCAGATGAAAAGTAACATAAAAGGATGGAATTGATTTCATTCACCAGGAAATAGAAAAAGTTAATTTAGATACAATGTTCCCTCATCTCCTGTGCCTTTGTAAGATAATAAACCCAGCGTGTTGCCAATAGGTTTCATACCAGTCAAACAAAAGAAGTCAAGTTGCTCAAAACTGCAAGTCTTCCTGCATTCATTTTCAGAAGATGGAAACTTGGTGAAACGTTCAATGTGTTATATGATCACTGCAATAATTTCAGTACACACAGATGTTGCCATGACATTGATGCATTGACTACATCAAACATACTACATAAAAGGTTTAGCAGTAAGGAGTCATCGAAAGGCTACATGTATTTTCTTTTGACACAAGAGAGGTTTTTATGACACCTGCGTGTTTTAGTTAGTCTTTTGTATAATATTTATCATACTAAACATTATTTTTGTGTTATTTTAGTGCAGTGAAACTACCCTGTTGTATTCTCTTCTGTATGACTCCATTGCCACAACTTCACAATACCAAAACTTTTTGTTTGGATGCAAATCGTGTAAGGCAGTGTTCACAAAGAAAACTGGGGTTGTCCAAATGGCTGTGGGGTAAAAAGCTAGCCAGTGGGCATCCCAGGTGCCAGCGGGCACTGTCCTAACTGTGTACCTTTAGCCAGAACTCATTATAGAGTGACATTTAGGACTGCTGCTGTCCATGCCAAGTCAGCCCTCTGGATTGAGACAAATTATGTAGTTATTTTTTATGTCAGACATTAAGTCATGTCCAGTGGGAGCCAAATTAGTATCACCTTCATGTCACCTGGGGAAAAAATTGATAAAGGCTGTGGACTTCTTAAACAGGGGCGTTATTTAGCTTATTGGGTTCTGTTCTTAAAAACAAGACTGAATTGAATTATGGCCTGATCTACAGAGACTTAAAGAGTGATATGAAATGTTAGAAGTAAATATGTGATCAGAAAAATGATTTTGGTTTGAAAAATTCTTCCTATAAAATGTATTTACTGATGCACACGTTCAGTAATTCACTAAACAAACAAGTCCTATTCAGTTCTTTCTCTCTTTCTTTCTTTCTTTCTTTCTTTCTTTCTTTCTTTCTTTCTTTCTTTCTTTCTTGTCACACCAGACATTGTCAAAGAGAATTTTCTACCTGTACCCTGCAAAAGGTGAGATGATTTCCTTCGCTTCCTTTGTGGTATTCTTTCCAAACCTGAAGAAAAACAAAAAAGAACTGAATGAGTGACAAAGAAAAAAAATAGAATTGGCCATTAATCCTTCATTAAGGATTCAAAAATGTTATACCGAATAAAAACAAGCATGATGTCATGATACGTTTTATGATTATGTTTAAAACTAAATCTCAATATCCAGTAAAAAAAAACAAAAAAAACAAAAAAAAAACAAAAAAAATATTACTTAGGTGGCTTAATTTTGTTCCATTTTTCTCAACTTTACTTTATATATACAAATGGAATTGCTTTATCTGACAACATTAGTCCGTATTACAGACTGTCATCCCAGCAGATAGAGCACAACATGAACAGAACAAAAGCTCCATCTGGTGGACTAAAACCAGTACAACTAAAAAAGCATTCCAGTATGTTCCCAGGTTCTTCTGCTGGCCAGGCTATTTACTGGTTGGGCTACAGATAAATTGCAATAAGCTCTTGAAATGATGAAATATGTGTAAGAGAATATATCATAAGACAATCAATTAAATGCATTTGTTTGAGAAAAGAGTAAATGTTTTATGATCATTTATTGGGAGGAACGTTTACTGTATAATGTGAGAATCCTGTGAATCCATCAAACAAAGGACATAAGCAATTGAACCATGTTGAAAGAGTCACTAAGTGGGCAGTTGCAGGTATCTCACAAAGCATGAAATGAATCAAAGTTGTTTATCTTCTTTGTATTATTGAACAAATTGTAGATAATTACTCATCTGATGTATTCAGAGTAAAGCATTCATATGATGCATACCGTCTGGATATTTTCCACACAAACTTCAAGATGTAACAAACATAAAGGAAAAAAAGGGATGTAATTGATTATAAGTTAATTGTGCAAAGGTCTCCCTGATGGGAACCATCTGTCAAAACAAGCTGTACATTCACTAATTCTAATCATAATTAATTAAATGGCTAACAAATTACATACATCATAGTTAGTACAGGGGGGGAAACTACCACAGGAACTGTTATGAAACAAATTAGCTTTAACAATGAAAGAAAATTACATCACATAACTAAATATTACATTCGTTTCCGCGAGCCACAATTCTTAATGAATTCTCTAATTAATTTAATACACACAATGTGCATAATTTGGAGCTGAAAATGTCAGTGGGTCAGACTTAACCATATTGTTGCTGGCTGTCTGTTTCAACGAGTGCCATATTAGCACAACATGACCTCTATGTAAATTACACAGACCAACTGTTGTAATTTTAATTCCAGGGTCTAATTAACATGTTCTAAAGATATCATACGAGTACATTTAGCTCATTTTACACATGCCGGTGTCAATGTAAGATTTCCATTTGCCTCAATTTTCTATACTCCCTTTGATAGAAGATGTCATGACAGCTTATGTCACAGATGTCAATCATGAAAGAAATGGTTACTTTTTTTTTCATGTTGGTGTTAAGTGTTGAACTTTGTGAGGCTGACTCACTGCTCTTAAAACTCAAGACTACTGGAGCTGTGAGTATTTATAAGACACTATGATTGAGCTAATTCAGCAAGCACTTACATGTCAATTACAACAGTATTTCCAAAAGAGGTGGCATTTTAATTGTGACTATCATGCTGAGGTCAACAGGCTCTACATGTAATCAGTCAGTAAGAGTTACTGGCTAAAAAAAAAGAAGAAAAAAATGTCTCCCTCACTGAATCATTTGTGATTTCAGAGTGAAAGAATACCCCACAGTTCAAAATGGCAGAGTAATGATCTCTAGTCACAAAGAACTGTTATCAAGTGTTTTTTCAGGTTGTAATGGCCCTATGGAGACAGTTAGATACAGTTTTTCCTCAGAGAAGCTGTGGAGGTCTATCTGCACTGATAGGTCAAATAAAAAACTTCCTGCACTTCAAATACTGAATATTTTCATTAATGATTTAAATCTGCTGATTGATTTCTAAACTAATGCATACATTTTTTATACAAAATCCCAATTTTCCTGAACTGAGGTTGTCCTCAAATGGTTTATTTTTGTCTGACCAACAAATCAAAACCAAAAGATGTTCAATTTAAATGTGATATAAAACCAAGAAAAACAGCAAATCTTCACATTGACGAGGCTCAAACAAACAGATATTTGGCACTTTTGCTTGGAAAATCATTGAAACAGTTAATCAACTATGAAAATTGTTGCCGACTAATCATTTCAGCTCCATATTCAAGAGCAATGCAGACACCTGTAAGTGTGCACACTGTGTCACTGCAGGTAATGTCAGTATGAATGAAATCGTCTTTAATTACACACCAGTGATTGACTTTCACTGTTATATGCTCCGTCGCCTCTGTATTTGCAAGTGTTTTTCCAAACCATGTGCCCATTCAGTTTAGAGAAAATACAATCAAATTTACCAAATGATGCCATCATTGAGTGTGAATGCAGAAATGGTTGAATAAATGAATAAATTGCCCAGTGGATGGAACATATAAGCTAACACATGCATTGCAGGGCTTGGGGGCTATCCTGAGGCCAATCATTTAGCTAACACACTAATGAAAGCGTGTGTAGTGTGGCTAAGGGCAGCCACCATGGGAGGTACCACTCCCCTCCCTCCTCATGTTGGGGACTGTTAATAGGCTGGATGGAGCCAATGGGACTCCCAGGAGAGGGTCTGTTGATGAAGAGGAAAACCTGTCGTCGCCCTCACTAATCACTGCCTAATGGCTGCAGTAACACAGGTTTTACAAATGTGATTGCACATGTGTGCCTGTACGTGTGTGTAAATGTGCTGTGTGTGGAGAATTATGGAAGTATTATAATATTGATCATTCTACGTGTTCATTGGAGAATATATTGATTTTCTATTGTTGGACGTGTGCATATTTTGCTATCAAAGATTGGTGAAACAGCAATTTATATAACAAATGCATAAATAGTCAGCAATGTGAAAGTGCTACAGGGTTATTGTTAGATTCCCATACACATCATTAAAGGTACAGTAGCTGGAGCTGGACTGGAACCTGCTATCACTCTCAAACTATCTGACATGTCTTTTAATACAATTAGAAAATACATACATTGGAGCTGAAAAAATTAGCTGATTAATCAATTAGTCAATCAACAGAAAACTAATCTGCAATAATTTTGATTCTTTTGAATAAAGTTAGTCATTTTTTTTTTATCAAAAATGCTAACCATTCTTTGGTTCCAGTGTCTCCAGTGGAAAGATTTCCTTTTTTGCCTGTTTCACAGTAAACTGAAAATCTTTGGGTTTTGGACTGTTGATTGGACAAAACAACCATCGACATTTAACATCATCTTAGACTCTGGCAAATTGTAATTAACATGTTTGTATTTTGTTTTTTGTTGTTTTACAGTTGGTTGACTCATAGAGTAAGCGATTAATGTGATTCATGACTAGGCCTATAATTAATATCAGCAGATTAACCAACAGTTAAATAGCCCTAAAATAATTGTGTTAATTCTTGTGTACAACATTAATATTGAACAGAAATAACAGTAAAACAGGCCTATATTTTCAGTACGGCAAACAGTCACATTTTTTAGTAATAACTGAAAACACCAGAGAAAAAAATGTAAATAAGTCCAGGAATGTTGCGTTTTATCCTGAACAAAGTCTGATATGTTATTGTATATTACAATATTTATAATAGTCGTAAAAGAAAACCTCAACCTAAACTAACCCTGTATGTGAACCATAAATTCATGATTTAAAAAAACACATAATGGGGCTTTAAATTGAATATCCTACTTTGGGTTAACTGCTGGACAAACAAATAAGCAATTAAAAGACATCGGAAACTGAAGTCTGATGATGGAAAAGTATCATTTTTGACTAATTGATTGATATATAAAAATATATATATAAAAAAAGATGTTTGGTTGCAGCTATTTAGACATTTCTCATTATGACAACTCTGAGTCTGATTAACAGGTGTTTGAATTGTGCTTTAAAGGAAGAAACACTCGCGCAAATGCATATAATGTGTACGTTGACAGCACACATACACTGCTGATTCATCACAGTGGTAAAGCTAGTTATGCAACATGTTGAGGTGTGTTAAATGTCGGTTCATTGTGTAGTTCAGGTTTGCTTCCATTAGAGCAATTTTTCTTGACAGAAAGTACAACAAACAGTCAAACTTAAACGTTTGTGCTCAACCCACATGTATGACAGCTACTACTGGCAAGTTGCTACTTTTTGCCAACTTAAATGTAAAGCTGTCAACTCTTACTGCGCGTCTACACAGCAAGCGTTTCAGACGCCTTTTTGCACGCGCACGTCACACGCCACATATGTGATCGATGCAGCTGTCTGCACCGGGTCCGTGCAGGCTGGCCGCGTCTCACGGGCGAATCCGCGACCTGAAGCGTTCATTTACGCTCCAAGTTTATTTTCCTCCGTGTGTTGAGCTGTGAGCGCTTCCGACACATAGGTGACCTACGCTCAACGCTGCACCTGAACGCCTCCAGTGTAGATACACAGAGGGAGCTTACTGCTGCTGTTGCTCTGCTGACGTGCTGCTCACGGTGCGTTTGCTGCCCAGACACGAGTGAGTTAAGAAAACGCTTCCGATTAAGACCTACAAAGTAAAGTTTGGTTAAAGGACGGGTTCAAAAGTTTTCAAGTCTGTCTTAAAACAACATTCAGGTGCCCAAATGAACATTTAAACTGTTTTTTTCTTGCTGTAATCATTCCTCCTGTTCATACTGAGTATTAGACGATCCTTCACACACTTACAGTGATGGGGGACAAAATCCACAGTCCTCCTTCTGTGCAAACATTTATTTAAACATTTATCTGAAGCTAATATGAAGCCATCGATAATAGTCAACTCAGGTAGATATCTTCAACATTACAGTCTTTTTAGTGCCACACTCTCTCTTTTTGTTACTATACGTCCACTGCAGCTCAACAGAGAAACACTGTCTGAGGAATTTGATGCTAAAAAGACTGTAAAAGTGTCAGATATCCACGTGACATGACTAATTCAGGCTGTTGAAGCCTCATATGGGCATCAGATAAATTTTTTTTTAAAAAAAAAACATTTTTGCACAGGAGAAGGAGGCCAGTGGATTTTGATTTTTATGTTCTAGATGCATTATGATGGGGTCTTCTGATGGTCAGTATGAAAAACCTGTTTGTGTTCATTTGGGCACCTGACTGATGTTTTAAGACAGGACTTGAAAAACTGTGAACCTGTCCTTTAACTTCTCATCTAAATTGGTACGCTGAAGGCTTTATTTTGAACATGGATGTATTATAAGCTAATACATGCATGATTTTGGAGGTGAAACACCACACTTCCTGCACTGTTCGCGGTGAACTTGCCGTCAGCTCCGCGTATGCCGAGACTTGCCTGCATATATCTGTCCAATCAGAGAGGACCGATAAGGTGGAAGTCGGCAGCTACGTCCTCATACAAAGCTGTGTATCAGTTAAAGTTGTGGCGTGGAGTTTTAGCGAAGAAACTGGGAACTTTAGCCAAGTTTCTCTCAGCCCGGAGGAAGTCGGCGCATTTTGCGAGACCACCATAATGTCACCGGGCGGTTGCAGAAGACGGGAAGGATACGGTATGGCAACATAACTTTATAGTGTAGCTTTGTGCTGGGCCGCGGGTGTTAAAGCCTGCTGTATATTTCTGACTGTCAACACTGACTGCCGCTGCTGCTCCATGCAATATTTCTAGCATGCCACGCAGGCAGCTAACTTCTCCAAAGTCAAGAAAACCTTGCCTACAACTCAGTAGTGGCTCACTCACTATGATACTTTGACATTTTCTATATGCTCCCTTTTTTTTAGAAAAACCTGAGAATGATGAAAGTTAGGAGATACTTGAGGGGCAGTGGGAGGGTACTCGCATTTGTGTTCATTGCCTCAGTCATTTGGCTGCTGTTTGACATGGCTGCACTCCGCATATCAATAAACGACGTGAACAGTCAGCTGCTTAAGGAGCGAGTAATAAAAGAAAGACAGGTTTTTAAGCAGCAGTCCAGGGTGACAGAGCTGGTTAAAAGGGGGTTCAGACACCCGGTGCAGAGGGTGGACTTGGCTATGACACATGCGGGCAAAGGGCCACTCAGTTCAGGTGTCAAACTAGCCCAAGTGTACAGACGGGGAGGGAAGAAACAGGACCAAATGTTGGGGGACACAAAGCAGAGCCATCTGCAACAAGCAGGAGATAAGCTTCAGAAGAGTGATCACTCTGAATCTGTAGTTTCTAAACATAAAGAGGGAGCTGCACTACAAAATGGCCCATCGAAGCAGGGTGTTGCTGCTAAAAAAGCAGTAAATTTGGATCAGAATGGACCAAAAGTAGAGAAAAGTGGAGTCATAGATGGCTCTAATAAAGTGACTTTGCCAGTAGTGCCATCTAATTTAACCCAAGTGCCACCTGGTGTTCAGGAAAACAAAGCCATTAAAACCAGAGATGCCGTGCAAAATACTCTGGACAAAAAGGATATAAAGACAAATGTAAAAGTCAAGGATGAACCGAAGACTGGCTCAAAAGTGAGCCAGCTTCAGGCCGAGGAGGCACACCCTGTTAAAACAACACCTCCAAACAAGGATGTGAAAGGAAAGGAGGTTGAGATAAAAAAGGAGGAAAAACAAGTCAGGAAGTTTGTCAAGAGTGATGTGAATGCGGCGAAACAACCCCCGAAACCTACAATCAAGCTCCCAGCAGGAGACGACTCCAAGGATAACTTCACTGCTGTCAGAAAACCAGGTGTCCACAAAGTGCTCTCTCTGGATTTGACTCACGCTCCTAGAAATGCCAACGCAGTGGGCCAGTTCGGCCAGGCAGTGATTGTTGGCAGTGAAGAAGACGCAGAAGTGAAGAGGAGATGGAACGAAGGGCATTTTAACGTCTACCTGAGTGACAAGATCCCGGTGGACCGTGCCATTCCAGACACCAGGCCCGAGATGTGAGTCTCTTCTGCACACACTACATCTCAAATCACTATGATTGACAAGCTAAATTATCTTTCTTTTTTTCTGCTGTGTTTTCCAGGTGTGCACAGAATCTTGTCCACGATGACTTACCTTCCACCAGTGTGATTTTCTGTTTTGTGGATGAAGTGTGGTCCACGCTCCTGCGCTCCGTGCACAGCGTTCTCAATAGATCTCCGCCACACCTCCTCAAAGAGATCATTCTCGTAGACGATTTCAGCACCAAAGGTAAAAGTGTTCTGAACGCTTCACAAGTAGAGCCTATTACCTTGAATTCATCTCCACAGGTGGATGAATTTGCCAACAGCAGCAAGCACCAAAATACTTCCTTTATTTTATTCCTTTTGGCTTGTCTGCAGCGCCTAGTATGCCCAAAAAACATCACATCTACTAGCACTGGACCTGTACTTGTCTTCATACAGTTCCCTGTTTAAAGCCTATAATTGGTAGGCAAAGTAATTCAGTAATAGTAATGATAAATAGCTTAATAAAATCAGTATTGAAATATCTTGTCACTTCTACTCACAAATATCCATTTGCTTTTCTGAGTGTAGTTTTTTTTTTTTTTTTTTTTTTTGCTGAAACTTTTGTTCATTCATAATGATTAATCAGATTTTCAGCTATTAAACAGCATGTGACTGAACAGCCTTCTGGTACTTTTAGCATATTTAGTTTTATATAAACATTAACAGGGCTGCAACTCATGATTATTTCCATTACTGATTAATCTTTCCATATTTTGATTAATTAATTTATTGTTTAGTATGGAAACCAATGAAAAACGGCCATCACAAGTTCCCAGAAGTGACATCTTCAAATGATCGAAACCCCCCCCCCCCCCCCCCCCAAAAAAAAAGCATTAAGAGATAGATATAAAAAAGCATTACATAGAAAATACCCCAAAATTATTTGATTTCGATGGTTTATGTAAGTTTTACCTCAGTAGTTCAATGAGGCTCATTGATAAGTGTTTATTGTTTGTGTCCTTTCACTCTGTATTCTTTATTTATCTGCTGTCAGTGTTGTAAAATGACAAATCACTATGCAGTATTTTCACCACTCTCCTTTACTCCCACAGACTATCTAAAGGAGCAGCTGGATAAATATATGTCACAGTTTCCCAAAGTGCGAATCATTCGTTTAAAGGAGCGACAGGGCCTGATCAGGGCCAGGCTGGCCGGAGCGGCCGTTGCCAAGGGTAAGCACTGTTATGATGAATCATTTTAGTAAGAAATGTTTTTAACGTATCATTTATGTACAAAGGTGATAGAGGTGTGCATGAGGGAACATGACCCATTTAAAAGAACAGTAACAGAATTCACATGAATGTGTAAAAACATGTGACATAATCGTACCCCTGAAAGCTAATTTTAAGAATAGTATGAGAGTGATGTGATTAAGGTGCTGAGCTAAACACACACAGTGTAAAGGAGTGTTTATTTACATTTTGGTGCAATCATGTACCTCTATGCAATCTAATCATACACAAAGCCTGAAGTCAGAGGCTAAAATACAGGCTAAACCTATTAATATAAGTTAATTTAAATGTGTGTTGTCTTGCACAGACCTGTAACTGTATGGAATAATGTATCATGCTAATCAGTGTGACATGGATTAAAAAAAAAAAGACTGTTTTGAAAGTTTTACTGCTTTATAGTTCTCTCAGCTCTGGCACTTGCAAATGAGCAAATCTGATATTCAAGACACAAGATGTAAAACTAGAAACAGAAGAAGTGAATATTCATAAAATCCTGTAGGCTTGAGGTATTATAATAACAAGCAGTAAAGATTTTTCAGGTCCATTTGCTGTAAAGTTGGAATAAAGACACACATTAACAGTGTAATGGTCACTTTTTGATTTTGTCCTCTCTGTTTGTGAAACTCCAAACTGACACAGATAAATGCATATTAGGTAAGTGAAAGGTACAGGAAGTCTGTAATCCAGTCTCTGTTGACTTTTTAGACAGTTTGACAGTCTGCACCTTCATTTGTACGAGTGCGCCCATTTTAGTAGACGTGTGCATGAAGTAGCAGATGGTGAACGGTCATTTATATAATAAACATCCTTGTAATAAATACAGTGGCTGAAACACAAGAGCAATAACATTGAGTTACTGCACGTTATTTTTCAAGAGAAACCAAATTTCAGACACCTGCTCTCTCATTGCATGTTGTTATGTTATTATTTGCATACGTGAACAACCGACTGCTTGTCAAAAAACTCTTTGAAAAGTCTTACAGGGGGTTCACTGTTGATAAGATGGATGGTTATTTGTTTAACTGCAGCAGGATGTTTGCTTTTGTTTTAGGCGAGGTTCTTACCTTCCTTGACTCCCACGTTGAGTGTAACGTGGGCTGGCTGGAGCCACTGCTGGAGAGAGTCTATCTGGATCGCAAGAAGGTGCCCTGTCCAGTCATTGAAGTCATCAGTGATAAAGACATGAGGTGACTTGAGTGGCAGAGTAGCCACATATATTGGCATGTGCATGCATATATTATATATGAGATGTGATCATGTTGTCATTATGATGTTGGAGCTTCTGTTCTGGCTCTTTCTTTACAGTTATATGCTGGTTGATAACTTCCAGAGAGGTATTTTCAAATGGCCTTTGGTGTTTGGCTGGAGTGCATTGCCAGATGAGTATATTAAGAAGAATAACATGACCATTGCAGATCCCATCAGGTACCTAAGCAGAGTTCAAGACAAGGGGGGATTTCCATGCTGTTATATTTAATTTATGATTATTTATGAGTCTTGGTTTAAACTTAGGTTCAGTTATTTTTATGTACTTTATATCCTCTATTCTGTTTTTATCTTTCAGATGTCCAGTTATGGCTGGAGGGCTTTTCTCCATAGATAAAAAATACTTCTATGAACTTGGTGCCTATGATCCTGGTCTGGATGTGTGGGGCGGGGAGAACATGGAGATTTCATTTAAGGTATATCAGTCATAATTGGAATTCGGTAGAACTTCTTTCACATGACCACAAATCCTAAAATGATCCTGCATGTCACCACTTGAACAGATCTGGATGTGTGGAGGGGAAATAGAGATTATCCCCTGCTCTCGAGTGGGACACATCTTCCGAGGACAGAACCCTTACAAATTCCCCAAGGACAGGCAGAAGACAGTGGAGCGTAACCTGGCGAGGGTGGCAGAAGTCTGGCTGGATGAATACAAAGACCTTTTCTACGGTCATGGCTACCACCACCTGCTGGATAAAAATGTCATTGACATCGGCAACCTCACAGAGCAGATCGACCTGAGGAACAGGCTCAAATGCAAATCCTTCAAGTGGTACCTGGAAAATGTGTATCCCGATATGCAGGCTCCCTTAGTCAAAGCTGAGGGCCTGGTAAGTGGATGCAACACACAATGCTCTGGGTTCACTTAAACTTTATTTACATTGCCCTAATTGATCAGTTCCAAATCAAAGCTTGTAACGCTTTCCTTCCATAACGTCATTATTATCCGTGCTGAGAACCCAAACAGAAGCCTCTTTCATACATGCATCCTTTTTAAATTAATCTGACAGCAATTTAACATGTTAATCTGATTTCTGAAGCATCTGAATCACATCATGTTCCCTCTTCTTAGAACACTGTAAGGAATTTATTACCTCAATCGCCATCTCTTATGCACAAAGAAAAATAAATCCAGTTTATTAAACTATGAAACACTGTGGAAGTTGAAGTTGCTGAGGAAATTCCTCACATATCACATCAGCCTAAAAATTTTCTTCCTGCAGTGAAGCCAGCAATGTTATGTATTCCATTTCTGAAAAGGGCTAGCGGCTGTGATTTCTTTTTTATGTATGTCTTCAAACGAGTAAACAAATGTTTGCAGTGCTGTTGCTTCACCCCTGAAGTTTTTATCATCTCATGTTTCCCTGTAGGTCTTCAATCGTGGCTTAAGAAAATGCCTCAGTCTGCAGAAAGACTCTCTGTCCTTTGAGATCTGTGATCTCAGCAAGCAGGTAGGCTTGCACATCTGGCCTCATGACTGTGATAATTATGGGCGGGTGGGGGGCATAACACACAAATATCCAGGGGTTGACCTAAGCCAGCACAAATGCAATCAGATTCCGGAGACAGGATCCAAGCCACGATAAACAAGGGTGGAGTCCAAGATGAGACCAAGACTTTCTAAATGTGGTCATCTTGGATTCAGAGCAGTCCCAAATGAGCCATCTTTTAAAATCTTTTATTTTTCATGGAGCTTAATATCATGCTATTCACTATTCCCTCTATGTCAATCTTCTCTATTTCTCTCTTATATCACAGAGTCAGCACTTTAATTACACCTGGATGAGGCATGTTCGCCAGCAGGACCATTGTATCGCTCCTCAAACCAAAGAAAGCAGCATCACTTTAAAATTATGTGATAATGTCAAGTCTGAACTCCGCTGGTTCCACAAATCCTCCAACTCGGCACTGGTAGGTTGACCTTGGGTGTGCCATTCGCTTTCTCCACCATATTTGCTTTTCTTTCCTTCACCACTCTGTCATTTTAGAAATTCTAGGTCTCTGAAAGACAACAGTTGATTTGCTTCAACAACAGACTCACTTGGAAGCAAATTATATATAACTGTCAGTTTATAAATGAGTGTCGGTGACCTCTCTGGGCACATGGAAAGATTGTGTAACTCACTTAAGTCAAAACAAAAAGAAATTACAATTTGATTTAAAAAAAAAAAAAAAAAAAAAAAAAAAACTACTTTAGGAGGAAGAGGAGGAAAATAAACATCCAAACAGATTACAAATGGGGGTGATTATCCAAAAGAAATTGGGATGAAAAGATGGAATAATTATCTAAAATTAATTGATAAACAGGTGAAATAGTTATCTAAAAGTAAAAAGTTTGAATAATTAGCTAAAAGTCAAGGGATGTGGAGGTACGTCACAGAAAAACATTGGGAACCACAGATTTAGAAGGTAAAGCTTTGTTCATTAATTATGTTTCCTGTTTTGTCTTTGTCTAGGCGGAGCACCTCATGGCGGAGTTCGTTTCCCGGCACATGTGCCTGGAGGCGGGGCATCAGGGTGACACTCTTCACCTCAGCCCATGTGAACCCGTGAACGCCTTCCAAAAATGGCAGTTCACACATTACCACGCTCAATCAAGAGACTGAATGACTTATAAGTGTTCAAACATGCACTCAATACCGTCAGTGGCCTCATACTACAGTACAGTCTGTGGTCCAGCTTCAACACAGGACTCTCCAAAGACAATGGGGAAACGCTTTGGTGGCAGTGATGTGTGTGTGTGCTGTGAAGCAGAGGGTGTGGGGATGTGCAATGTTTTTGACTTTCTTTTCTTTTTTTTTATTATTATGATACCAACCTCAACTGAGCTTGAGTTTAAACATTAGTGCCAGAATCCTCTGTCTGTTTAGGAAGGTTTGGTCTGGATGGTACTAATTTTAGGAAAGTTCCTCTACTCTGGCATTTAGGGAAAAGATCACACATGTGCCTCTTAGATGAATGCTTTAAAAATGGGCTTCATGTGAATGTACTTTGAAGAACAATTCATCTGATAAGTTTTGTGGCACAAAATTATGATTTCACTACCAAAGATGTAAGGATATTAAAAATGCCTCGTAGATCTGAAATGTAAAAACTTATTTTCTTGTCGTGTTTGCTCTGCTGGGACTGAATAATGAGTTATATTGCATGTGATTTAGAATTTATTAATTTGTATAAAACACATTTTTGGTGAGACATCTGCTGTATTTTTTTTTCCAGATGTCATCTTCTTTTCATTTGATGAGGCTCTTGGGTGAAAAAACTGTTTCTCTGGTTTTAAATGCTGCATTATCTAGGTTGGAGGTTTTGTTGTGCAAACTGTATGAATTTCTTTTTTTCACTAGAGGGAAGTGTTGGTCTAAAACACCTGATAAACCTGTGCTGTGATTTAATGATTTTTCTAAGCTGTTATCAAGCTCTTACACACACAAATGGATGAAAATGCTTTTTCTAAGAAAGTAGAAATAAAATGACTTAGGAATAAGACTTTCTCTTTATTTAACATTTTTCTTTGTCCACCAGTCATTGAGACAAGTATTGTATGTTTTATGTTTAGGTATCACTTGATACTTTCAGTCACAGTTTCACTACCTCTGCACTCCAAAGGTTAAGACAGTTAACTTATTGATACCAGCCAGCATCTTAGTTATTATAGCTAGTAGGATTATAAAGCCCTGAGCTTCTTACAGTATGTATTTAATCTGTTGTTCAAATACCTGCTTTACATAACAAGATGTTTTCTTCTTAAAGCCACTGAAATTAAAAACATGGGCATTCATCTCCAATCACATTACACAACAGATATAAATAGTGTTCTTTATATAGAAATCCTATTAGTCTTGGCATTGTATGTAACATTTGTGTGATCTTGTGAGTCAATCAGGGATTTTCAATAAGCATATGCGATCTACAAGTTGATGTTAAATTTAGATGTGAAAATTGGTTCCCATATGGCAAAGATGTACAGTCATTTTCCGTCAGTGTTGTCTTGTTGTTATGCATCATGTCCGGGCAGTTTTTATTCTCACAAATTCATCATCATATGCTCAAAGGCTTCTATCTTCTGGCGGGTGTTTCCTCTGCGAATCCTACGGTAGGACACGGTGCTGTATTTGGAGGAGGTGAGGTGGTCGAAGGCTTTGTGGTGGTCGGGGCTGGATTTCTTCGGCAGAGTGGAGTGGCCTGGACTGGGGTCTTGCTGGGACCCTGTAGGAACATGCAAGTTGTTGTCCGGCTCTGGCTCTCTGCCACCATCACCTGACATCAGGTGCTCAGCACTAGACATCTGGTTTGGGGCCTCTGGTCCCCCACTCAACCTCATAAAACTCTCCCCCTTAGACACATCAAAGGGTTCAAGGTTTGGCATCTGTGCCTCTGACATCTGAACTGGTAGATTCTCTGAAAAGTAAAGAAAGGAAAAAACATCTTTTGTGTTCTGTAAACAAAATCCTCTCTCTCGAAATTGATTGATTAATACTATATTTGTCTTACCTTCCCCTGATGATATATTCTGTCCATGCTGTGTTCGCATGTCTGCCGCTGTGCTGTTTAGTTGCAGAGACTCTCCACAGGTGCTCACTGACTTCTCTGGGGTTGGATTACTCTCTGCTCCTGGATCTGCAGGATCTGATTGATTCACTGGTTCAGTTTTTGGTGTCTGGAGCTCCTCGCGTTCCTCCTCTCGTTCAGTCAGAATGACCTGCGGCGTCACTTCCATCTCCATCTCTGAATTTTGAAGGTCAGTAATGACTTCTGCTCCTGGATCATCCTCCCCCTGTGGTGCATCACCTGCCTCACTGTTAACAAGACGCCGGAACCCTTTAACACCAAAATCAAAAGGTATGTTTGCTTTTATGTCTTCATGAACTTGGTCCTCGTCACTGTAGAACACAGAGTCATCTCCCTCCTCTAGTGACCACGCATTTCTTTCCTCAGGCTCCTCCAGGGTCTGAAGGGCCTCAAGAGTGATCCCGCCAATGATCTCCAACACCTGGGATGCCATCGCGTCTTCCTCTTCTGTGAGTCTCAGGGCCTTTGAAAGCATTGTGCTCTTTTCCATCTCCATGCGTCTGCTTTTCTTTCCTCTGTGACGTTGACAATAGTCCAACTGCCCCGATGCTCTTATTGTAGTTGCTTTTTGCAGATCCTCTGTTGAATCAAAAGTCAAACAGCCTCAGGCCTGGCATTGTTATATTATCTGGTTGCTGCTGCAGAAGAGCATTCCAAGTGTGTTAGCAAAATACTTCTTATCCTACACTGTCGGAGCAAAGAGGGAATCCATCCTGCATTTCAGTCTGTGCTGCAGGGTCAAGCTCTCTAGTATGCTCTCTTGTGCTTGTACCATGTAATTCTGTGTGCGTGCTGAATCAATGAAGAACAAGGTTTTTGTTGTGGGCCCAACAAAGGTTTCTTTGTGACTCTGTGGCATTTGCATATGGAGTGATTGTACTGATTCTTTAATCTTTCCTGGATGACCACCTTCATTTCTGTAATGTTTTTAATCTGGATTAACATTCTCCTATAGGTTTACTTTATTTTACTGCACATGTGTTTTTGCGCATGTCCTGTAGCTGTAATCCTGTTATATCTTGAGGTTAAAGTGCAAAAAGAATTTAAGTAATCTTAAGTAATGCACCTGAAATGCTGATGTAACATTCCAGTATGTTAAACAGACACATTCAAATCAGCACTTTCCTTAATAATTACTTTTAAAATATCTAAGGTGTTTATAGATAATAAATGGTTATATGTTTTTTTAAGGCCAGAGTAAGAGGTCATGCAAAAATTCACCAACTTTTTTCAGTTTTAAAATAAAGTGCATCAGAAAATTAATCCAATGGATTAACAAACCATTATTCTCTCTCTCTCTCTCTCTCTCTCTCTCTCTCTCTCTCTCTCTCTCTCTCTCTCTCTCTTTATCTACATTTGTCTCTCGTTCTCTGTCTGGCTGTCTGTCTCTAGCAGCAGCAGGAAACTAAGGAGGTGTGACTATCGCACAGGAAATGTGTGGGCTTTCTATTCTGTTTTAGCTTCAAACTCTTGTGCTTTTGAAAATGTTTGTTTCTTTTTGCAAGTACATTAAATTAAAATCTTCCGTCTAGCTCCCTCTTTAATTAGCCATACCTCTCCTGTTTGAATTATAACTTTAAAATGAGCTTGCTTTATTATATATTATAAGAAAAACAGTGTTGGCTTTATAAAACTTCACAAATTTATTTTTATTTTCTCCTGCATACAGACCATCTTTGTTTGAAAAGATAAAGCATAAGTCAAAAATGCAGAATTACATTGTCTTGCCACTGAAAGTAAAATATACAAATTACAGTACATTCAGAATTTACAAAAAAAATGTTTCAGTGTTTCAAACACCTGAAAATAATTTATATACAGCCTGAAAATGATTTTGGACATGAAAATAGTAAAGTAGTACTTCTCGCACCCACATCCTGTTTTCAGCTGAGCAGCTATCTGTACAGTATTGGTTTTGGTTTTGACTACCTGAATGTGATAGATTTGCTATGTAAATGTTTTTCTGGTTCACCATAGTCTGATCTCAAAATTCACATTGCTACATGAATGCATCTGCTGCACCTCAGTCTGCAGAGATTAATGCTGATCACCCTCTGTGATTATGGCATGAAAAAAAAAACAATTTTTCATTCAAGCTAGTAGGATACATAATCTCATCTATCATACATTGCAGCGTGTTATACATGCCATTCATTCAAACACTTGTTGAAAGGAAAAGCATTTTCACATTTCCATAATGCTCTTGTGCTACCAAGCCAAATGTTGAGCCAGGCAGGTTCATCTTAAAGACTCAAGACCTTCTTGAGAAAACTTTGACACTGACATATGCCAAGTGCCAAATTGTCCATTTTCTCTGTTTTCCCATAAAGGAAAAAACATATTCTTTAAAGGATTAACACAACTTTCAAAGTGTTGGAAACACTTCATTACAATGTCTTTTTTCTTTCTGCAATTTCTGCAGAACATGAGAAATCTTGTCAACCCTTAGTATCAAGTAGAACAACAAGTCACTGAGAATTTGTTCCTATGTCCTCTTCTTCAACCGATCGCTGCAGTCCAGGAAGTAATTTGAAGATGTGTTTTCGAATACTTCTATTCCTGCCTTTCCTGGGCAGGGTACCAAACAAGGAGGAGATTCTTTTTTCATCCCAGCTAGGAGAGAGGGAGCCGCTGCTGCCGGCCATACTGGAGCTGCTGGAGCGACTGAGGGCTTGATGATGATTGCTTGATCCTGATGAAAACCTCCTGGACATGTTCTGTGTCGTAAACTCTGGGAAGAAGCAGCCATCTTCATTGATGCTGGCTGCACTGCAGGGGGTAGGTGAGTTCAGATCCCCAAACACACTGGCCTGGTCACTGTCATCAGTCATCATGCTCCTGTAGCTACTGTCACTTGAAAAACGGAGGCCACGGCGGCCTTTGGGGGAGCTCAGAGGTCCTGGAGAGTCCATTGAGAGGTGGAGACTGCTGTCATTCAAGTTACCTGAAAACAACAAAACAGAGATTCTGTCAGTAAAAGCTGCAGCTGACAGATGTGCAGATGCAGATGTGTACAGTAGGAAGCTCATCAGCAGCGCCCCACGCTTCATTTTTTCAGGGGAACTCCTTCATGTGATTTGTGTCAAGTTTACACTTCATTTCACATTATAAAAAAGTGTAGCGTTTGCGAGGCTACAGTGCATGTGAGAAAGGAAGTACTGTGGTGGGACAGCTGAGAACAAATTTCTCACCTCGCGTTAAGCGTTGTTCCTGTAATTTGAGTGCTTGCAGCTCCATCAATTTCTCACGTAGTGAATGCTGAAAGAGCAAAAACATCATGTTTACATCTCCCGTAATATCCTCCCAGTTAAAGTGTGCAGAATATTTACATGCAAAGATACTGTTTCATTTTAAATCACACAGTGCTGATGTGGCGTGACTCTCATACAGTGGTGTAGTAGCTTTTGCTCTTTCATTATTGCCAGCTGAGTTTGTGTAGTTTCAGTGATACAACTGTTTGTAGGCTGCTTAATACAACCACGCAGCTACAGTATGTCAACAACAAACATGGATGGGGTCATACCTTAAGCATGTTCATCTTTTTCTCCAGCTCAATTAACTTCACCACACTCCCACATACAGTCTCCATCCTGGAATGACAAACACATAATTGCATACATGTTCGCTAGAAAATACTCTGCATGATTTTGTTGGTAAATATTTCAACGTAGATGATTTGTCCTCTGTTGTGCTTTGTTGTATGAGCATGGCAATCTGGGAAGTTTTCATTTTTATCACTTACTTTAGCTTGTTGGTTGACTCTCTTATCAGATCAAGTACGTGCTGGTGAGAAGAACCTTCAATGCTGACCCCATTGATAGTGACAATAACATCTCCTACAATAAATGAGGACACAAAAGAAGGAACTAATTTATTTGAGAGGACAACACAACTTTGTGTTGTACTTCTGCATCAGCATGTATCTGCGTAGGTGGCTGGAAGGGGAACGGGTACATATGTGGTAAGTGACATATCTGTCACTCTACACCAGAGAGGTAAAATAAGGTCCAACCGTTCTATATGTGTGTGAACGCCTATGTAGGGCTTGTAAAGGAGGATGTGGGTATTTACCTGCAGTCAAGCCAGCATTCTCAGCAGCGCTGTCCTCCTGCACCCTGCACACGAACGTGCACATCTCTACCGCAGAGCTGTTTTTCAGCTGCAGGCCATAAGTCTGCAACAAGCAACACCTTTGTCTCAAAAGCAGCCAAGATAATACTTTTGCACAAAAAACCCTTTTGAATACAGAATAGACTGAACATGACAATACCTGTGCCTTATCTTAATGTTAATGAAACATGATGAGACCCACCTGAATATCAAAACCAAATGTTTCATTGTCTTGCTTTTCCAGTGAAATTGTGCTCCTGTGCAAAAGAGAACAGACAGAAAATAAATATTTTAGGGTCTGATTTTTATGCACTCTTTCAATTAAAAATCTACTGCAAAAAATTGTAGTATTCGCATATTTGTATGCCATAACTGTATGATAAATTGCACATCAAATCTGATATGCTTACCTTTGTGGGTCGGAGTAGTCAACCAGTGAGTTGGAGGGATTTTGTGCAGTCTGCAAATGGAGAAATGCAAATTGCTCTTTAAAACAATATAATAGATATATGAGTTGCAAACTTCTCGGTCAATTATAGAAGTTGTTCTGTGTGAGAACTTGTTGATCCTACAGTGTTAGCTCAAAAGATTAAAATTGTTCAAAGGCTTTTGGGCACTGACAAGGTGCTGCTGTTCTGTGGAAACAAAGTTGGTGATAAATAGCTGCTCAGTATGAAGCAATCTTGAATAAAAACCTCAGCTATGATCAAGTTTTTATGTGTTACATGATATTTAATGAATGGTTACTCTACACTAAATTACAAAGTATATCATAGTTGACTTATTGTCTCACCTTGTTTACTCTGGAGAGAGTGCCTGTGTTCTGCCGTTGTCGGTCACTGTTTCCCCTCAGTGATCGCCTGTACCACAGAGACTTATTCTTCCTCTGAGAATTATCCAGAATGTGATTTTCTTGGCTGCCCTGGCGCTGAAGTGTATTGAAATTCATGATGGACTGCACGGTAGAGTAGTCCTCAAAGCACCATCATGTCTTGCTGCAGCAGTTCTTCAATAACTGTGTGGCCCTGCCCTTCTGTGCAGCAAACATTAAAATGCGCCAAAGCGGAAATCCACGTCATGTGATGGTTGTGGTGGACCTGCATCTGCAGATCACAGTCGCATACCTATTTTCCTGTTCACCTCATTTAACTTTTTTGTTCTTCTTTTTCTTGAGAATGTCTGGCCCACTGTTTTGAATAGAAAAGAGAAAGGAGGATGTTCAAACTTTTCTTATTAATCCCCCCTCAAATAGTCCCTTCTCTTTTTTGCAGTCTTAGCAATTCGATTTATGGTCAGAAATCAGCAATGCATGTGAAACTGCCACCTCACCCCTTTATCAGCACCTGCGCCCAGCCTTTCTCACTCTCAGTTTCTCAATGGGCTAAGCTTCAGTCTGAGCCTGAGTCCTATGCTCTGCCAAGCAGGGAGACAAAAGGCTGATTTAGCTTGAGGCCAGTGTCACGCTCCCCGAGCAGACATCATGGGTCATTGGGCCGAAGGCATCAGACATGGTTGGATCAAAAGAGCAGTCAGAGAGACAATGGCCAATGAGTTAAAGAAAACTTAACCACAGCGGACAAACCTTATCCTACTACCACACCCATGCTTTCAAAAGGTACTTTGTTTAATCTGCACAAAGGCTGACTCTGGTGTGACCAGGAAATCAGAGGGTCATTTTACTTAGATCCACAGTATATGAACCCAGTTAAAAGACTCCTTAACTAGCAGATTGCCTCACAGCAATCCCTCTCTACCCCACTGACCCTCAGCAGAACTGTTGGCCAAGCGACCACGAGACTGTCTGGAACTCAGATGTCCCATTTCACCAGGACATTACAAATCTACATTCCCCATTTTTCAAGCATTGAAAGCATCTGTTTTGTTCTCATTGCTGATAGCAGCCTATGCACTCTCTTGTGCTGTGGAATTTTGTAGCTGATTTCACTGGCAGTTTTCAGGTTGAAGAAGAGAAGAACCAGAGAGAAGTCTGTTTGAGGTTTATCTGGTACGCTTTAATGAAGAAAAGGCCTTGCGAGGGAGATAGACTGAGAAGCACCGTCGATCAGACGATGTTCCCAAACTCATCTGAACCCTGACAGTCCAAAACCCAGCCTTTAAGTGAGTCAACGCATTTTAGATCATCAGTGCCGAATCATAACCCTTAGACCTAAATTCGTATCTTTGCTTTTGTCTCGACTCATCTGGCGACGGCCTGCGTTCTGGCCTTGGTTCGCCATGACGCTCCTGGTTTATTAAACAATGCATGTTATCTTCTGTCTGAGAGAACAGAAGAGTACAGCTTGACATTTTGTTGTCCTGGTCAGTTATGGATTATCCATATCATCTTGCTGCTTAATAAAGGTAGGAAAGACACAACAGAAAAAGCATATGGATGCACTCTCATCATTGCTTCTGTAATATGTGAGGATCTCTCCTAAAGTTTTAACTGGCTTGAATTATCAAAAAGCTCAAATTAAAATGTGGGGAAGTTTTCAAAGTGGTTCCAAAAATCTCCCTTGTGAGTTTGTCTTGAATGACAGTAAACATTAAGACAACTCACAGCACAATCTTGAGGTGATGATTCATCTGCAAAGTGCTGATGGCCTCTAAGTTATACTTCTGTTTCCGCTGTCTAACGGTCATATCCATATCACGAACAGTGTAAACTAATAGAGTAGCATAAAAGAAAGCAGAGATGAGTCATGTCAGTTAAGATAAATGTGTGACAAGAGATAAAATGACCTGTTTCACATTGGTTTTTCCAGGAAATGCTGATCTGCATGTAGTAATTTGCACCTCTCTGCACAATCAGTGCTTTCGACATTCGAATAGTAATGTGACATATTTTATACTAAAGCAGAAACTATTTATCTTAAATTAAAGAAATTAAAACAGTCAACTCCATAAAAAACTGTTTATTGACCCACTGATATCACTTACAGTAATTCTATACAGAATAAATAGTGCAAAAGAAAAGATATGATGCAATGGCATTACATCCACATCTGAGCAACCACAGAAAACAGTTTTATATAGGTCAAATGTATGGATCTAAGTAAGTAGAGGGTTTAAAAATCAAAAATGGATCTTGTTTTATGAAAGCAATATCACATTTGTGAATATTCAGTTATGTCCTACAATGCAGACAAAAATTGCACAAGGTGATCACTCCTCTCTGGAGTGAGTAATTTAAGTCTTTTTATATACTTTTACAATCACTTCTTCATTCATCTCTGGGTCACCTGTCTGATTCTTGGAGAAGCAGATATGACACAATGGACAAAATATAATCTTGGTCAGCATAGATTCAACTTCAGATAAAAAAATATATATTGTAGGTTGTTTTTTTTTTCAATGGACACAGGCAGAACTCAACACTTTAATACTGCATTTAAAATATTTCCTATCTGTACTCTTTGCAACATAAAGTCAAATGATTAAATGATTGAAGACATCTTATCATTTCACTGACAAACAAAACATGAACATTTGCACATGAACTGATATATTGTCAAGATAGAAACAGGCTCCTGTACATTAGCTTATCTTCAAGAGGCAACACTGCTGATGCTACATGTATCATACAGTAATCCTGAAACCTTCATAACAGGAGGATACCTACACTGATACAAGTGAGCTATATGGAAATATGTCATTGTCTTAGCAACTAAAAAAAGTAAACATTAACTGAAAATATACAGCTATACATGAATTAAAAAGCAATGGATATGAAACAGGGGAAAGTTTTCTCCACAGCACCAGTTTCACAAACACTACAGTGAAATTCAGATTCACATCTTTAAATACACAATCACTTTACATGATATAAAACACATACACATGCACACAATGGCACATCTGTACATATGTAGGTGAATACAAGCCCACATGGGAGACAGATGTAGCAACGTGTGCTTTCCCTTGTCTGACAGGCATTAGTCATCATATCTGCACTCTAAAAACTGTGCTGTCCTCCTTATGATTTACTAGCAATGCACAATATCCTCTGTTGTACTACATTTGCATCTAGATCAGCCTTTTTTCTCTGTTCTGTGTATTGTTGATCTTTATATATTTGTATAAAGATGTAATACATGATTTGCGAAATTTCCCTGTTTATAAAAACACAAACAGCGCCTTGACCCAATGTTAATGACGGTGAAATTGAATGTGTTGTTTTACTGATGTTTGCATGGGGTAGTTTAGGTTGTAGAATTTAAATTAGTAACATGATTCCAGTTACAGTTTGAATAAATATATTCAAGGAAATTAAAACAAACATTTTCACATTCATGGATGAGCTTTTGATTGTTAACAAGCTAGCATTCAACTGTCAGGAAGCAGCAACTGAAAGCTTTATATGTGCAAAATTTACAGTAGTTCATAACTTTACTTCTCTTCACATACAGAACAAGACTAAAACGCCTATAGACAGTCTACCGATCCGATGACGCTGTCAAAAATATGTAGACAAATTTGCAATTTTCACCACTGATCAGTCAAAATATTTAACATTTGGCCTGAAGGTGGCGCCAGAAAAAAAGTAGAGCTGTTACCTAAATCAAAATGGTTTACTGTGATAATTTAGGATATCTCAAAACTCAGCATGTCAGGTTTAGCTCTCATTAGCATCAGCTGGATTCAGGTTGATCCTCAGGGGAACACGAATGTCTGTACCAAAAGTCTAGATCTTCAAATAAAATACTTGTTGAGGCATTTGGACCAACCGGTGGACCACCTGTCACATAGAGCCACGTTGCGTTGCTAAAAATCAATAATCAGAAGCTGATCACAGTAAAAACTCACTAAGGTATATGTAGTTGAAGGATCTCTTCCACTTGGAAATGCACAGCTGTACACCTGTTAAATGTGGAGTAATCTTTCTTTTCACAGAGCTTTCAACAAACCATTTATCTACAATAGTACAGTAATAACTATGCAAAAGCACTTAAAACACTTTGAAGTACAGATGATCAGGTACAGTCTGTATGTGAGTCATTTAAAAACTGGTTAGGTTATCTTATCCAGTATCCTTCGTGATTGTCAGTCAGCACACTAAAATACTGTGTTTGCTACATGATATGGCACAAAAACATCACAATGTGCAATTTTTTAGGTTTTGGGCACTTGAATGTCCGAGGTAGCAAAATAAAACATGTTTTATTCGATATGGCTCTTCCTACCAAAAGTTCAGATGTTTGGTTCAAATGACCAACATACATTATAGGTGTCTATGTGTAAAGCTGCCACAGACACCTCCTACGATACTTTGGCACTGACAACAACCTGAAAAAGCGCTCTGACGGTTAACATTGTGGTCATTTCCTGAAGAGGGTAGCCTCAGGCAGTTAGTGAGGCAGTTTCTCCCTTGTTTGCTCCCAGTTCGTCTTTTTGCACCAGTGCTGGTCTTCAGGGCAACAAATCAAATTAATCTTTGACGTCCTTAGTGACAGACAGCTGAGCCACAGTTTTCTTGACCCGCAGAGCAGTGAGTCGAGCAGCGGGGTTGGCGTACCAGCACTCTCTCATCAGTTTGCCCATCACACGCAGAGCCTGGTATGTCAACAAAGAGACCCAAACAAATCATTTATATAACAGTGTGTGTCACCAAATTTAGACAGCAGACTTCTCACCTTAAATAACATAAATACCAAGAGCTTCAATTATATGTACACTGAATCTCCTGCTGGCAGTTATCAAAAATGAACAACTTAACCTCTTGTTTTTGTTTTGTACATTTAACGTAAACTTTCTGGATTAAGACTTTATATCAGAAGCAGAGATAGCCACAATTGTTTCCTGTTCATGGCTTGAAATGAGTGGAAACACATCCAACCAATGAGGGGCGTAAGATAAGAGGCTGTTCTGTCAATCACTCCTTGTCAGATACCTAATGGGGTCGATGCAGGAAAAGTGTCGTCTCTCCTGTGTTAGTATGACTGTGAAGATTTGAGTCCTTTCTTCCTAAACTTACTCTATGTAAGCTTTACCAACAAACTCTGGTTTCATACAACTATTTTTGTAATTTTGGCCATAATTTCAATCTGTAAGGATAACATTGGACTGACCAAATTAATTGCTAAGATCTGGGAATGTTAAATAATAAATGGTAAAATAAAGTATGACAGGGCAAGAAACACAAGCAGTCAGACGATCAAATAAGTTTTAAATGCAATTTAATTTCACAGTTTTCCGATGCAATGAGGTATTATTACCTATAGTTCAGGTGTGATCACTTTCTTTTTATTTTATAATTAAAGTGGTTTAGATAATTAGCCTAAACCGTTGTTTACAGTCTCATCTGACTGTTCATGTTTCTTGCCCCATTGGACAGATTGATGTCACAAAGTTACCAAATCAAATACTCCCAGATCCAGTTACTGTTGTGAGTATCAGAGTTGAGAATAGAGATGGAAATTATGAATCACTGATGAAACGAATTGTTTCACTCAGTTCAGTTCAAAGATTGTTATCTTGTAGTTAATTTATTCCTAAACTAACAGACCACATCACAGTTCAAATGACTGTTTCTGTTTTCAGTTTATTAGTAAGTTCAGTTTGTTTTGTTCAGTTCAGCACAAAAGAGGGTGATAAAGGTATTGTTATATCTAAATAAAATGATCCTTTAAGCATTTGGCATATTATGTCTGATATTACAGTTTTACACACACTAGCGATGAGTTAGCATTATAGTATTAGTTGCTTTACATGGTGATGATACATCAGACATACTGAGTCTTCCCCATCTCACCTCACAGCTCTGCCACTGGTTAGGAATGTTGGGTCTCAGTTTCTGATCGCACACCACCTTCTTCATGTCTTCAATGGACGGATCTGAAGGCACCAGGTCGTAATAAGGCAGCTGGTAATCTTCATGAAGTCCTGTGAAAAAGACAAAGACGGGCATTTTGTTTATAGTGCTTTCAATGATGCACAAGACTGATGATGTTCAGAGTACTGAGAAACAAGGATATAAATCACCCTGAAATAGTGAACACAAAACAACAAAACAATAACTTGGCTGTTATTGGGATGATTACAGATTCATCAGTGCTCATGTATGTACCATTAGTGCCACAGATCAGTTTTGCAGATGACTTCCGTATTAAATATTTTTCAGAAATATCAATTTATGAGTGTCTGTATGTGTGCGTGTGCATCATTCAAAGTACCTCTAATAGAGCATCTCCGGGCCAGTTCCCACAACACCAGGCCTAGAGAATAGATATCAGCACGCTTGAATGACTCAAAGCTGTTCATATTGATTGTCTCATCCAGGATTTCTGGGGCCATGTATCTGCAGAGGACAAAATGATTAAGACCTATTAGAACAAAAAGCCCTGCACTTCTTGGAATATTTTCCTAATCTACAACAACTACTGAAAAAACAAGCTCAGTTCATTAATCTGAACGTGAACAGACTGCAGAGAGTCAACAATTACTTATCTGGGAACTTGCTGCTTTGTTAGGAACCAAAACTTCTCCTCTAAAAGCAGAACTAAAAGCATTTCTGGTTTACATTTGATAGTGATATCAGTCTAAGGGATACTATATGCTATACAGTTTGAATTTTGTGTGCTTTTGATAGCAGTACTAGGAGATGCCAAAGTCTAAAATCTTTTAATCCTTTTAAGTGTTCTAGCTGTATCATTCCTGCATCAATCCTCTTTGAATTCTCATTCAAAATAACTTTACGTTTCATGACTTTTGTCCAGAATTTTTCTCAACAAACCATAAAACATTATTACGCTGTGTGCACACAGAAAACATTTCTCTGTTAACAAATACAGCATATTACTTTCGGCATCACTAGAAGGACTGAATTGGCTTTGTACAGTGTGTTCTTGGTTTAGGGGCTTAACATCAAAACAGTCTCTAGGAAGTTCACTACAAGATGTTTCAAGCTTTTAGTTTCTTTAAACATGTTGATTTCCTGATTATCATGTAAACTCGGAGGAAATCTTGCACATCAAATACACTGGAAGAGGTTTGCAGTCACTACCAGTTTCAGTTCCTGTCAGGTGGACTTTCTTTTTTTGTTTGTGTTTATTATGTGCAGCACTCTGACGTAAATCCAACCTCTTAGTTCCCACTCGGTGGTTAGATGGTATGTCTATAGTGTTCGTGGTGGAGTCGTGCTTAACAGCCAAACCGAGATCTGCGATAACTGCCATGCCACTCTTCTTCACCAGGACATTTTTAGACTTCAGGTCTCTGTGAGCGATGGCAGGCTTCCCTAGGACACAAATAAGATTAAAGGCCCAATAAATTTGCTTTTTATTTAGACAAATATTTTTGATCTTTTAATGATGAATGTAAAAAAAAAAATGCACCACTGTTTTGTAGCACTCTGATGTGTATCTAACCATAATATAGCCACTGATACATATCACTGAAACAGATGATTCCCTGTGTTATTACAGTAATGTTGACACAATAAGCTGACGAATAATTAGTCAGCCAACAGAAAATGAATCACAAAAAAATTTCACAATCAGTTCATCTTTTACGTCATTTATCAAGCAAAAGCACCAAATATTTGCTGATTCCAGTTTCTCCGGTGTGAGGGTTCGCAGCTGTTCGCAGTGTTGATCAGAAAACTGAGAAGACTTCTGGAGACATCTTCTTGGAATATTTTTTGGCATTTCACAAACTAAACAATGAATTATCAAAAAAGTAATAGAAAGGTTAAATGATAATGGAATTAATCATTAGTGGCAGCCGCAAAATAAAGGCTACTACTACTGTTTTGAGAATATACAGGCTGACCATTAGAGTAGGAATTCTTCTGTTATGTCCATTTTTTCAGTATTTCAGTAAACACCGGGTTTATTGTGTATCCTTTGAATCGTGCAATATGAGGTAATTGTCTTAGTTCAATCATACAGCCTTACCCTGTGTGCCAATGATTTCCATGTGGAGATGTGCCAGGCCGCTGGCTATGGACAAAGCAAGGATGACCATGCCTTCGAGAGAGACTGTGTACCTGTTCAGGTAGTCAAACAGGGAGCCATGCTCATGGTACTCTGACACCAACCACAGCTGAGTCCATGAGCCGTTATCTGCAGCACACAGCAAATAATGTAGCTGGAACACTTGTCTCATAATTATAACATATAAACAATATTATACCTATAGAAGTCATTATATATCCAAAGGGTTTAGACACCTTTGTTGTCAGCAGCAATGAAGCCCAGGATGTTTTCATGCCTGAGCATGATCGTCTGATAAATCTCTGCTTCACGGAACCAGGACCTCTCGTCCCTGGAGGAGAAAATCTTTACAGCAACATCCTCTCCTCGCCACCTGCCCCGCCACACCTCTCCAAATCGACCCTTCCCAATGGTCTCCTGCAGGACAATGGTTCGAGCTATGGTTCTCTGGACCAGTAATGGCAGCCCTGCAAGACAAGCAGATTTCCACCAGGCGGAGCATGAGCAGCAGAGAACATGTTTGGTTTCTGCTTCTGCAAATCACAGATGAAGGAGTGCTATATGTAAATCACACAACAATGAAACCTGAAGAGTTTCTGTTTTTACTTGCTTCAGTTCAATTGCAGTACAGTGGAGATTAACCCAGAATGAATGGAACAGCGAATAGTCGTCATCATGAATCATCATATCAACTAAGTCGGCTTACCTGATCCTGAGCCCGAGGTGCTCATGTCATAGATAAGATCTTTGAGACATTTGTCAGGTGACATGAGCATCTGGTCATCCAGAGGCTCCTCAGGGTCCTGCTTATGGGCTCTGCTGTAGGCACAGCGTTGGCCCTGCACAACAAACACACCCAGTACGATCCCCATACACAGCAGGCAAGAGGGCACGAGGATCACCACAGACAGCTGCAGCCTGCTCCAGCCAGGATCTTCCAAAGGCCTCTCTGTTAACACACACATACACATACACACACACACACACACACACACACACACACACACACACCACACACACACACACACACACACACACATATATATATATACACACACAACATGACAATGTAAATCACCAAAGTTAATATTTTTAGCATATTGCTGTTTACCAAATTGCTTATTCGATTCTTAGGACAAAAAGTCAGTTGAATGAGTAGACATTTGCAACTATATTTACAGTATTGTCACTGAGCACCCTCTGGTGGACAAATATGGTAATGGACTGAGATAGTTGTCTCATGTAGATGACATACATTGTCATAGTTGTATAGGTACTGTTGAAATATGAAGACAGCCTTGTCTGATGTACTGAGTTGGAGAAAAACACTTTTCTGCCATCACACAAGCCAAAATGAAGACATCAGCCAGCTGACAATATTAAAACTTAGGGAAATGGAAATTATACAATTGGCAGATGCAAAGTTATGTCTGCCAACAAATGTGTTTTGCATTCAAGTTGCCAGAAATGTTCCTCACTCTTCCATAAATGTCATTGATCAAGAGTAATGAAGAGAAACAGAGGCAGGATCTTCTTCGAACAGTGAAAATGAAAGTGTCATGCAATGACATGCAATGAGCAAAAACAGGCACTTTGTGTTTGCCTTAAATTGTGGGTTTGGCAAAACAAAATAACCTGGCATTCCTATCGCTGACCTTCATTTTTGTCTGTGGGTGGACAGAAAAGACCTGGACACAAACAAAAGTGGCAGAGCTGGTGGGCACCGTGATAATGTGAAATTTCCACACACGCTGACAAAATATTGCACCGAGAACATTGTGATAGCATGAAAGCACTTGCAAAGGGTAGGTTTGGGGAATTATGAAACCTCATACATGTATTGGCTATGATTACAGAGACCAATTACTCGTAATATAATAATACAGACTTTAAAAAATCAGATTTTCTATTAGTAGTAACATTTTTGCACAATAAAGTTTTCCATGTTTCTTTACCCTTTTGATCCTCTCAAATCCCTAAAGTAAGAAATGTCCTCAACAAAATATGCAACATCTGCAGATGTCCCAATGTGCAAAGCAACACATCTTGAACTAGATCACAATTTCCTAAGACATCTTTAGCCTTTTACCTAAAAACATATCCAGCTATGTGTCCAACTGGAGTCCAGCAGATATGATGCAAAACAAGACATTACTCTCCTCTGCTCCAGTGGCAAGACTGTTTCTCGGCAAACATGCATGTTACTTTTCAGTTGTTGTTTTTTTTTTTTTTGACACAAAGGCAAATAAAATAGTTGGAAAATTAGACTTCGAAGAAGACAGCACAGTAGATATCCCTGTCAAAGTGTGACAGGTAGAACAAAAAACACAAAACCTCTAATTATTACCGCTAACTGCACTGTATCTCTGTCTAAGAACCTTAATAGAAGTCACGGCAAGAGCACTGATGAACATAAAGTCTGAAACAACACATGGATGAGCTCACATGCTGATGTTTAGTGGAACAACGGAATAGATTGATTCTTGTTGTCCTCATTCACAGTCAACACCATAACAGCCTCAGGGTGCTGTATCAACAGACAACAGTGGTTATTTCACACTGTGACCAGGAGTAAACATTTACAAAAGCAAAAAAAATGCAGGAGCAGGAAACGTGGGTTTTACTTGTCCAAAACGTGCATACTGAGGTTCCCCTCAATTTTAAAAAGCATTTCTGCTCTGTTGTTTAAGTTTTTCAACCTTCAACTCTACTCATTTGGTTCACTCTCACCGTTCTCATCAACCCCTTTCCCAGCAGCAGCAAGCAGATGTTTTCAGCTAAAAAGCACTGATAAACCCACTGTATGCTCCCTGCTCAGCACCAAACAGCAGGCAGACACAGTTAGTGTCCAGCTGATGAACATAGTGGAGTGTTCGGCGGCTAAAGAAACAGATATATTTCCCACAGGTGTTTGTGGAGACAAAAATAGAGCTATAAAGTAGAGTGAATATTGTAGTTATTCATCATGTGGTCAAAAACTCTAAATGAATGCTAATGTTGAGTCTATTGGACGTGTAGACAGGCAGCGTTGCTACCATATCTACTTCACAAAGCCACAATATGTCAACTATATGGAATTTTCAGTTTCTAATGGTTCTGTCAGGTGGCAAAAAAAACTGATTAATGGAGATTCTACCAATCTGATTTACATCAGGAATTGTCCATTTTACATGGGCCCATAAAGTATTACAATGCACTCAAACTGGAAGTATCAGAAGGAAAAACTGTTATGCTTTAGTTTATTTATTGCTATAACATGAACAGTTTTGCTATGTGTAACCTCTGTCTGACCTCTCAGCATTTTCCATTGAGTTGTATATCCACAGGTGTAAGTAATCCCCCTCAGCTTTAGGGCCAACTTCCACCCAGCAGACCCAGTGAGAGGCTTTTAACTTGCACTAGGACTACATGCCTGACAAAGTATTTATAAATCAGGAGAGGGAGGGGAGGATCACTAACCGTCGTCCCATGGCCTCTGCCAGCTTTGTTATGTCACAGGATCTAGTAGGATCAGCATCTACCTCGTCTAGCCGAGTCCAGAATGAGTGGGAAATCCCACAGTGATTGGGCTGGTGTTGTTGTTGACTGCATACTGTAACTACTGAGCAGAGGAATCCATTTTCTTATTTTTTATGCCTTTTTATGTAACCTGGTTTGTCTTTCCTATTGTGGGTAAAAAAAAAAAGGGCTCCATAGAATTAATCAAAACTAAAACAAAACTAGTTAATATTTGCCAAGATAATGTTTGTTTCTTTTCTTGTTTGCACAACATCAAATAAAACATAAAAGTTAGATTAAATTATAACAGGGTAAAATACAAGGAAATATTCATACAATCACAAAAGATGTGCAGGCAGAGCCAAAGAGCCAAAATGCTTCCACTAAATCACAACATCATATTCCAGGAAAAAAACAGCTACAATCAGTATTCTGGGACTCAACCAAAATCTACAATATTGATCAAAATCGTAGGGTATTTAGAGTTGACAGTAAGGATTTTTTTCAACATATTATCTTTAATCTCTGAGGATAAGTTTACAAAATTACTAGAAATTTAATTCCAGATTTTAGGACCTCTTAGAAATTGTGAATTGGATGTTAGCAGTTCTTGAAAGTGCAAGCTGAAGGTGAGGACTGTTCCTGGTTTCATGGTTGTGAATGATGTTAAGTATGCTGAAATAATCCTTAGAGACAGAAGGCAGAGTGTTACTGAAATAGAGCTAAATGAACTGCGCAACCTGAAGTTTGTTCATCTGAGAAAAAATGAGATTGGCAGACCTTTGGCAAACTTTACAGAAAGGGAATCTGTGGAGTCCCTGTATTCTACACAGAATAATCTTTTCTATAATCTTCTGTAATTCTGTAGGGTGCATACTTGCCCAAGTGTTATTGCAATAATTTATAGGAGGGTAAATAACGGAAAAATATATTCATAATGTAGCGCTGAAATGATGCAAGTATCCTGTTTCTTATTGGACTCAAGCTTAGCTTTATCGCACTTATTCATGTCGTTCTCTGCTGACTACATTGCTGCTTGTGTTATATCAGCTCTCAGATGTATGTCGCTTTGGATAAAAGTGTCTGCTAAATGAAATTGTAAATTGTTTTGCCAATAATCCCAATGTTTGTTTCTATTTTAGGTGAAATCATATTAATATGTGACTTCCAGCTCAACTTATCTATAATTACTCAAAGGAATCATGTGGAAGTGCCACTCTCCAAAAGTAGATACTCCATTTAAACATTTATAGATTTCTTTTATATCACTTGGGCCAAAATAAAAATGAAATTAGTTTTCTTAACATTAAGTGGAAGATTATTCATCTTAAGCCATTTAGATATATGGTTTAGTCCAAGTAGCACTATATGTTTAAGCCATCTTGAGATAACATAATAATAATCACATTGACTGTACCTGGATCTAAGTGCAGAGTCTTGTTGTTGCAGAAGTCAGTGAAGCAGCAGTTCCTCTTGGAGACATTGGGGGAGCTGTAGCAGAAAACCTGACCCTTCATCTCGGAGGGCGACAGGCAGGACTTGTCTGTCTCTTCTTTCCCGTCAATCAACATCACAGAGTTCCAGCAGGCACCGTCTGCCCCCGTCTCGCAGGTGTGGTTGGCGCACAGCTGGCACACACATCTCAGACCTGCAACACATCGCGTTACTCAAGATGGTTAGATTATTCTTTCCACAGAGACTTTCCAGCACAACACAACACAACTTATTTCATTTATTTGTTACACTAAACATGTAGTATCATTCACAGAATTCCATGGCCTGTAGTCTTGAACTCTTTAGGAGCAGAATGCTACTGTTATGTAAGGAGGTCCATGCTCTTAAATGCCTGGAGGTGGAGGAACCAGAGTAATGCCTCTTAGTTTAACACCCAGATAATCTTGTGTTCTACTTGGAGCTGCTGTCATGCTTTGTTTGATAAGACTGAGTGATTGATAAGCAAGGCTGCACTCCCCATCACTGGAAAAACCTAGAGATAAATGATAAGAATCTGATTTGATTAAACAATTTTTAACAGAGAGAGTAACACCATTAAAAAAAAACATACTAATATAAGCAACATCTACACAGTATTCAGGTATTAATGATATAATACAGTTGTAATCTTAAACTTCATTGACATAACTAACGTTTTTGATAAGTTGAAGTATTTTTCCATTAATCCATTCCATTAATATTAAGTCATAATCTCTTCATAATCTCATGCAGTTCAGAAAAAAACGTCAAGTTTCATGTTGTGTTTATTGGTTTATATAAATTCCAATATAAACTGTGGCTGCTGTCTGAAACTCATGTCCTGTGTGCAGTTAATGGTTGGCATGCCTGTAACGTTCCCCAGCAAAAATCATTTTTGTCAGGAAAATTCACAGCTGATGCAAAGCATCTTGTGACAGCATGTCACCTCTTCACAGGATTATAGCTGCCAGTTTCACATCACCTTTTCTTTATACATCATATTTTGTCATGTACCAACAAACAGGTGAAAATTGCTTTATAATAACTTCTAAAGACGTAGATGTCTCATATCAACCTGGTTGACATGAAAATAGAAAGTCTGGATGCAGTTGACCTTTGGCACCTGTCAAAATGTTCTTCACCATTAAACACGAAGCCCAATCTGCCAATTTCAAACATATTCACATGAGTAGTGAATGTCATGAAAGGAAATGTTATTCATATTGCACATGATGAAAAGATATTATATGTCGCCACACACTTTGAGTCACAGGATAAATAGGAATAACAGGAATAAAAATAATACAGGAAAAAAAACATAAAAAGTGCTTGTGATAAAAATGAATGCATGAAAAATTTCTTGAGCATCTGTCCAGTTTAAATGTTTTTACAGAGGGAACTCAAAAGCCACAAACTCTCTGTGATTTCAGCCTGAATTTGTGAAACATTAAAACATACTGTGGTTAAAGAACTTAAACAGTCATCTTGATCCCTACAGGCTAGTAAATCTACAGTCAATCTACAGAGTTATTTATGAACGGTGCGAGTATTTTGTTAAAAGTGCAGCAGCGGCATTTTTGACCCCTCAAAGCCATTTAATCATCATGTATTCTATTGCAATAGTCTTTCCAAGAAGGAAAAAAGCATGAGTAAATATTCTGCAGTTGTTGATAGACAAGAACTGACATTGAACATGGTACATTTCACAACTAGAGGGAAACAACATTAAGACACTTTCTTGAGATGATGGTCAAAGTTCATGCTGTGATCACAAGTGACTCCTACTTTCGTAATTGTTGTTTGTATTCAGTGTTCATTATCCAATGGATGGGTTCAGTGGTAGGATGTGTGTAGTCCTTGAGAGTTGAATTTCAAACCAGTGAGGACAAGCTGCTTGTTTATGTAGCTTAAATGGAAGGTACAGCTGTCATCAATGTGGGAATGAAAATAATTAAAAAAGAGAAGCGAGTGGGACCACAGATTGAACCCTGGAGCACACCACAAAGGAGTGGGCCAGATAATGAAACATACTTAGACAGGGAAGACAGTTGAAACTTTCCTAATTAATAGGAAAAATAACCCTTTTTCTGAAACACTCAATTGCAAGTATTGACAGAAACTCAGTTGGATTGTTCAATACTTTCTGACCTCCCTTCCAGAGTTTGTCTGTGGCACTCTGCCCCCAGGCACATTTGTTTCTACTAAAGACATAAAAACAGGTCACAGGTAATTTCCTTTTTTTAGCAAACAATATTTACATGGAAATACACAGTGCATTTTTGAGAACTTTTTCAGCCATTGGTTGATAGGCATTTAGTGCACCAGTGAGTATTTAAAAAAGTGCAATAGTTTATTGTAATGAGGAAGTATTCACAAAACATCCAAAGGGAGAAAGTAAAAACTCTTAAAACAAGCTCCTAAATTTGAGTGGAGTTAAAGGTAGTCCAGAGGACTCCTACAGTAGTCAGTTTCTGCATGCAATGCACCTCACAGTGTCAGCATTTTGTAAGAATATAATGATTATAAACTTTTAAAAGCATATTTTGATGGTTTGGTGAGTTAATAAGGGTCCAATCAGCTCAACTATAAATAAACAATCCAGAGCTCTGCACTACTTTGACCCTGGAAAATGCAGTTTACAGTGCTGATGAACTTAAAAATAATTATAAATAATAAATATTTCAGCCTTGTGTCAGAATCACTCTTTTTTTTAAAAAAAAAAAAAGTGCTCTTTAGAGCCAGTTTGTTCAACAGTTTGTTAAGTAAATAATCAGCAATTGAAATATATACAATACCAGTAAAAGACACACTTTCTCATTCAAGGGAATGGGAAGGAGTGTCCAAACTTTATATAGTATTGTGCAAATGTTTTAGCCATTTATTCTGCAGTATGACAATGACCCCAAACATACAGCCAGAGTCACAAAGAACTATCTTCAAGGAGAGAACAAGGAGTCTTGCAACAGATGGGATGGCCCCCACAGAGCCTTGATCTCAACATCATCCAGTCAGTCTGGGATTACATGAGGAGACAGAAGCAGCTGAGACGCCTGAATCCACAGAAGAACTGAAACAAGTACTCCAAGATGCAGGAACAACCTGTTCAACATGTTCCTTGAAAAACTGTGTGCAGGTATACTGAGGGGAATTGGGGCTGTAAAGCATGGTCACACAAAATATTGATTTCATTTAGGTTTTTTCTGTTTATTGCATTTTGCTGTATAAAAATAACTGATAAATAAAACCTATTTACAGCCTTTTCAAAAGCATACTTAAAGATTTGTTTAGTCAACCAGAAAACAAAATATCACAGTATCAACACACAGGTGGTGTTTGATGCCAGATACAATCTACTTGATAGGTACATTATACATTGATTCATGTATAAAATCTATCACAGAGCTTATAAAATATATTTGAAATTAAATCAATCAATCTACAGTATCTTTATTCCCTGTCGCGCTCTTTTGTATTGATAATCACTGTCAGCCATCACTGTAGACATAGTGAATTGGTTTATTGATGAAACATGATGTCACCCATAGCAACAGGGTCCACCTCACCCCTTCTCTTAGTTTAGGAGTTCTCTCCATTCTTTAAGTAGTAGATTGTTTTGAGCAGCTTTGTGCATCAGTCTTAAAGAGGAAACTTTTATGTTAGGATCTTTTAGCTCCATTTAAGGAGGACTCCTAGTTGTAAAATAAGACCCTTTGTTAATGTGGCCAGTTCAAGGGACGCCTGACTGGAATTTGAGAAAAAGAATAATGTTTTACAGCTTACACAGGAGTTGCTTGGCAACAACTTCCTCAAGGACAATGAGTATTAAATGAAGTTTGAATATATTGCTCTGTAACTGAGGTATAATAATATTAGTTTTTGAAGCTTTTTAAAAAAACAAATGACTAACTGGTATAACTATTGAATATTTATTTTCTCTGATCATATATTGCAACTGGGAAATAATATATCATTAGTATTTAGTATAGTATAGTAGTTTCTGCATTGTTTGGATGCTTTGACAGAGACAAAAGACCCCTTTCTTTTGGAACAGGTGCTACAACCCAGCTGTTCAGTTTGCAGAACAGCAAATGAACACTTAAAGTGGCATCATGTTATCAAAACATAACAATCAGCTTAATCACATAATGGTGTCTACAAAGTCATTTCATGGTGATAAGAAAAATGAAATCATATTCACAAACTATTACCAGGTAGTGTGTTTACTACTCCATATCTTGCTGTCAGCTGCATCAGGCCATAGATTTTCCGTCACATCACATTTACTGTAATATTCTCCCTGATGAGACACCTTGAATAAAACATCTTTGACTGACAAATTCAACCTTGGCATCTCTCTGCACTGATGTCATCACAGGTCACTTGCCTCAGTGAGTGTGACCTGACATGGTTTCTATTGCCATGCTGAAAATAAATCCTCACTTGCCTTGAGGAATGGTGAGTATAGCAGAGGTAGATCTTTGATATTCTTGGATGGGATTAGAGCTTTTCCTGAAGGTTGCACTATAGTCTGACTGAACTTGAACCTCACGTTGTTATGCTAGACAACTTGAGGTTGAAGTTTTTGACATTCAACAAGTGTCCAACCTGGTGTGTCCCTTTACATGTGTCTTCATGCAAATTATGGAATCAAACGTTTTGGACCTATGCATAATTCCATGAACCGACACAACAGAAACAGATTACTCTTCCTTATGAACAAGATCAAGAATATTGTGAGCAGAAGACTCATGGGAGTAGAAGACAGATGAAATCTGCACTCAGTGTCTAGCCTTGTGTTAAATCAAAGTTGATAAAATGCTTAAAGTCTTAAGTCTTGCAATGAAAGTGGACCAATTTGACTGAAAATGAGCATCAAACAAAGGCAAGGCAAGTGTATTTAAATAGCACATTTCAGCAAAAAGGCAATTCAAAGGGCTTTACATAAAACATTAAAAGCATTGAGACAAAGTGCAAAAGAAACACGCCACAAAAGGACATTTAAATACAATTAAAAACAGTCAGTGCTAAGAGAATAGAAAATAAAAATAAGCTAAATAGAATAAAATAGGTATAAAATACAATAATAAAAGTGCAGTGCAGTGTAAGAAATGAATTTTTTTTTATTTAATAAAAGGCAGCGGCAAACAGAGAGTCTTCAGCCTTGATCTAAAAGAACTGAGAGTTGCAGCAGACCTGCAGTTTTATGGGTGTTTGTTCCAGATATGTGGAGCATAAAAGCTAACTGTTTCTTCATGTTTAGTTTTGACTCTGGGAGCAGAAAGCAGACCTGTCCCAGACAACGTGAAAGATCTGGTTAGTTCATAATGTAGCAGAATCTCAGAAATTATTAGTATTAGTATTAGTATTAGTATTAGTATGTATTTTGGCCCTAAACCATTCAGTGCTTTATAAATCAACAGCAATATATGGAAATTGATTATTTAATAGACAGGAAACCAGTGTAAAGACTTCAGAACTGAAGTGATGTGATCTACTTTTTTGGTCTCAGTGAGGTCTTGAGCAGCAGAATTTTGAATCAGCTGCAGCTGTCTGATCGATTTTTTTAGGGAGACCTGTGACGACAGCGTTACAGTAGTCGAGTCTACTGAAGATAAATGCATGGACAAGTTTTTCCAAATCCTGCTGACACACTAATCCTTGATATATTCTTAAGGTGATAATAGGCTGACCTTGTAATTGTCTTAATGTTGTTGGTGAAATTCAGGTCTGAGTCCATGGCTTGGTGTGTGGTTTTAACATTACCAATTGAAGCTGAGAACTGTCTTTTAATCTTCTTCTCTTAAGTTTTGTCTTTGTTAAATTGAAGAAAATTCTGGCACATCCAATCGTTGATTTGTTCAATGCACTTACTCAGTGTTTGTAATAGACCATAGTCCCCTGGTAAAATGGTTATGTAAATTTGTGTGTTGTCTACATAAGTATTAGCATATTTTGTTGTTTCCTATAATCTGAGACAGTGTTAGTATATAAATGTTAAATAGAAGAGGCCCCAAAATGAAGCCTTGGGGAACTTGCACATGTCATTTTTGTCCGCTCAAATGTGTAATTAAACCAATTTAATACTGTGCCAGAAAGTCCCACTCAGTTTTCCAGTTGGTCTGGTAATATGTAGTAGTCGACCGTGTTGAATACAGCACTGAGATGCAGTAATGTCAAGACTGAAATTCTGCCACTGTCTGTGTTTACGTGGATGTCACTGAAGACCTTAACAATAGCAGTCTCAGTGCTGGTGGTGTGGTCGAAATCAAACAAACAAAGGGTAGTCAACCTGAGGCCAGGCAGATTCTTAGATTTAGAGCAGAAGAATTTAGAGTAGTATAGTGCTGAGAGGCTTTTACTTTTGCAGAACCTTTTTACCACAGAGGTCTTCAGCAAGAATTGATGAATGGTATGAAAGGTCCCACTTAAGCATCATATTGCCATTGAAGCTATTACATGAGACAGAACACAGCCCAGCACTGCATTAGGGCTGCAACTAAAAATTATTTTCATTATTGATTACCCCATCAATTATCTTCTCTATTAATCAATTAGTTGTTTGGTCCATAAATGTCAGAAAATGGTGAAATGGTGACTTAATTTCTTTAACTAGAGGGACAAGATAAGGGTTTCCATTGTCACCTTTGCTTTTTGTGATGGTGATCAAACCATTGGTGTCATGTGTATGAAACAATAGAAACATTAGAGGACTGAAGATTAATAATAACAAACACAAATATCCCTATATGCAGATGACATAATTCTATTTATATAACAGATCTAGAAATTTCAATATCATATTTATATATTACAGCAAATAATTTGGAAGCTATTCAGGATATAAGATAAATTTTAACAAATCTAATGCTTGCCTCTTCATATGTCTTGTCCTTTTCACTGGACACCAGGGAGTTTGAAATACTTGGGAATAAATATTACACAGCATTTAGATAATCTGTTCAAAGAAAACTATACCCCTCTCATAGATAAGATCAAATTGATTTGTGATTTGTGTAAATGATCCACTCTACCATTATCTGTTAGGAAGAAAAAATCTTATAAGAATGAATGTTTGAATGATTTGATTTTCTTTTTCAAATGTTACCATGTTATTTATCTGCAGCACTTTTTAAATCTCTGAACAAACACATTTCAAAATGGTGCAATAAAAAACAAGGATTAGTTCAATGACTCTCATGAAGTCAGAGCCCATGGGGGTCCTGGTCTCCCCAGTCTACAGTATTACATTTGGTCAGCCCTATTAAGAAATTTAGTGTCATGGTCATTGGGGAGATGGGGTTCAGTGTGGGTTTGGATGGAAGCCAACCTTCTCAATCCTTTGCCTTTGGCCTCTGTTATATTTAGAAAAAACTTCAGTTAGATAAAAGACATGGATCAATGTTTCACTGTTTCCAACACACGCTTGGAGTATTGTGTTAATAAAGTAAGTATTATACGTCCCTCTATTCCCCTTTCCATCAGAATCCAATATATGCAAATGTACAAACTTGAATATAAAACTTTGATTTGTTTAATAAAAACATGCAATTAAAAGCATTAATTGATTTAAGAACAGAATATGGCATACCTAGCACAGACTATAAATATCTACATATTCAGAATGTTGTCTGTTCACTTATCAAAGAAAATAAGTTGCAAAGGTTTAAAGGTAAAAAAAAGCTATTTTTATGATATTCTATCTAAAGGAAGTTATTCATCAATCCTAACTTTATCAAAGATTTGGGGAAAAGATCTAGATGGTTTTAGATGAAAATACCTGGCTAAACGTTTGTGAAAGAATACATTTCTCATTTAGAAGTAACAAATCAAGAAAGATAACCTTAATAAGTTTATCTATAAATTCTATATCACTCTTATAAAGATGCATGAAATTTCCAAAGATAATTCACCAAACTGCCCCAGATGTAAAACTGTAAAAGGAACATGCACGCATCCGGCAATATGATCTGTTGAGAAGTTTCTGGAATTCAATTCACTCCTTCAATAAGTTTTGAAAATTTGATTTCAACCTTTGTTTCTATTTATTAAATGGCATGCCAGATTTTCAATTAGATAAAAAAATGCAGAGAATGAATTACTATAACATATTTTGCTAGGAAAAGCATACTTCTATTTTGGGAAAAATTAATTTCCTCCAACTTTTAAGCTGTTCCTAGACCAAATACCAGAATTTTTACCCTAAGAGAGAATAACTCTAGAAAAAACATAGTCAAAAACAAGTATATTTTTTTCTATACTGAAAGCATATTGTTTGTAAAATGATTATGTTTAAGGTATATTTCTACACATATGTGCTTTTCTGATGGTATACTTGCAATGTATTTTTGGTACTTTAGTACATGCATAGTGTGGTGGTCATTGATGTGTAATCTATAACCTATATAACCTAATCTATAACCTATACTTAAGTACACACCTGAGATGTTTAGGTAACTTAGGTTGTACTTTAGTAAATTCATTAAAAGTGTACTATTTGGTAGGAAAAAGTAACCAACAACACATCAATAGTATAATTTAATTATATTTAAACACATCTTGAATACAGCTTTTAACACACTAAGTACAACTTGAGTGGCTTCTATTTAACACAGCTTTGGTGTACTTTCTGAATAAATAAAGGGATACTAAGGCATATTAAGTGGTAAAAAGGTTTCAGAAAATATACTTAATTATCCTGTCTTTATTTTGTTTTGTTTACTTGGGCATATGGGGGTAGAGGGAAGGGATGGAGGATATGAGGATACTCATACTGAAGCCTGTGTCTATACACTGTCATCAAAGACTAAAGAAACTGGAAAATATTCAATTTGAGAAGCTGAAATCAGAAAATTTGAAATGTTCCTCTTAAAATGACTCAAAACAATTAATTGATTGTCAAAATAGTTGACAATTAATTTAATAGTTGTCAACTAATCGATAAATCCACTAGCTGAAGCTCTATACAGTATGTACCTAGAATATTGTTCATTTGAAAACTGTATTATCAGTATGCATTATACAACCTGTTACCTGGAATGAGCACATCTTAGAGAAGAAGCACTCTGTTGATTAGCTGAATTTGTGTGTTCAATTACATCTTACAAGGGAAAGTGCACATTAAATTGGCTGCTGATAAAACAAGAAATGCCTGTTGACTGACAGAGCTGTCCTTGGGGCTAAACATGCACATTCAGTCATCATGTTTCACTCTGGAATGGGTCAAAGTTAGAGCTAATACTCATATTAAGACTGAACCATTATCACAATAAAAAAGGGTCATCACAGTGCACTTGGTGTTGTCCTAAACTAAGCTTTCAGTCACACACCCATCCATCAGGGTACACACCAGGACAATGCAGGTGGAAGACAGACAGCACTGAGTGCAGACATTCCTCTTTATATGCTGTTCTTACTTGTACTTCTGGTCTAACAGGTGAGTGACTGCTGATATTTACCAGCAGTTACTTACAACTCTTTTATGATGTATTTGATCATATCAGATGCAACATCACTGGGGAAAACAGTATGTAAATACTTGAAAGCAAATTAGATATGAAGCATTTCCTGAAAAGCACAACTAATATCTTTGGGATGCAAATGTACCAACATAAAAATCTATGTTTGTTTGTTGAAGGGGGCAATTTACTTTCTTAGATAACAGATAGCCTATTTTAGGTTATTTAAGGTACAGGGCATAAGCCTAATGGAAATGTACTTATATATACTTTTAAAAGTACAATACAAGATTAAACTTGAATTTATATAAAATGATTCAAAGTCACATAAACTTAAGTCATGGTGTTTGGTCACATAACCCATCAAAGAGCTTTCTCAGAATAAAATATGGGTAATTTAAAAAGTCAACTGAATCAACTAATTATCCCAGCAAACTTGCGTTGTAGTGTGGATGTGGTGGACAGTTAAATAACTCATATGAAACCTTCAATCACACAATAGTTAAGTGTAATTCAGCAGATGGATACATTTAATCAACATAATGCAAACTGAGTGAGTGGGAGCTGCCTACTGTACCTGCAGTCAGTTGGGCGAAGGACAGGAAGATCAACGCCGCTTGAAAGCTATGCTTCCTGGGACAAGTCATGGCAAGAGCCGCATCTGCTCCCTCTCTCCGACGCACCGTTTTTACGCAGCTACTCTACAAAAAACGCAACGCTACACATCGCGGTGAAGTCTAGTCGGCCATGCAACCCGCACAAACGAAGCCTCACGCAGCAGACGAACGGGAGGAAAATCTGTGAAACGCAACGAGAGGTTCGCTCCGCCTCTGTTGACTGGAATTTAAGAGGATTAGCGCTGCAGACCTCTGATAAAGACATGTGAATGAGAGCCAGAGAGAAAGTGTCTGATGCACATCCATTTAACTGCTGCAGGTCCAGTGAAACACCCCCTCCTGTCTGCTCACTTCACTGTGGGTGTCAGTCACTTGTTTACTGAATTCTTGCTGTAGAGGAAAACACAAAACCACATTACACACAAAATTAGGTACAAGGAGATTATGAACTCCCTCCTGAGCACAGCAGACACATAAATAATCCCAAGGTTGATATAAATATTACTGCGTTTTGGAAAGATGGACTGACTCTTTCCATCTCCCTGCGTACACATGTCTTAGCCAATAAATGGTCTACAGGAACATTCATGTGTTTCCAAGAGACTAGCTATAGCTAAGTTAGTCTGATTCTGTTGGGCTCATTGAGCAGCAACTACACATGGTAGCTGTATCATATGCGTATGTATTTCATTATCAATTAACCTGTCAATTATTTTCTCAATTAATTATTATTTTTCTCAATTCATTTATTATTAATTAAATTCATCTTTAAGTCTATAAAACATCAGAAAGTACTGAAAAATGTTATAATTTTATTCAAGTCTTCAAATGTCTTGTCTTGTTGGATCAAAATTGAAAGAGTTTTCCTTCATGTACGACACAGGAAAGCTTCAAATCCTCATTTTTAGTTATCAAAATGACTAAAACCATCGATGGATTATCAAAATATATGCAGGTTAATTTTCTGTTAATTGACTAATCACTGCATCTCTAATGCAAAGAGACGAACCAGTACTCCTATGCTGTTTTTGTAGTAATATGTTTGAGGTCATTTGACTTCACAGAACATTATTTCACATGAGCCCAATATAAACTAAAATAATTATTAATAAAAACCTCTAGATTTTGACACAGGGCTCCCGTACAAGACTTGTTGATATTGTACTTCAGTGGTGCTGGTTTTGCTATAAATTCGCAATCAAATTACAAAATACACATTGACAATCAGTCCACATGAGCCATTTGTGGCTCCTGAGGGACTGGCAGTTGCCCACTTTGCCTGGTTGATAATCCGGCCTTGAAAGCGGCCTATCTTGCACCCCTGTGGCCATTGTAATTCTTTTCCCTGGATGTGAACAGAGCACAGGTCAGCAAAATTGAAGAAACCAGGCTCGACAGATACTACTGCTAACATCCTGTCCAACCAAGCAAAGAGCAAGAACTCTCAGGTGAATACTGAATCACTCTGCTGTACATTCAAAGCTCTGCAGAGTTTCAGCTCGACTCACCTGCATAAAAAGGTTATTTACTGCAGGCCATGTGTGATCATTGCTCCTTAGCAACAACAGGTGCCAATGTCACCAGGGAGAGAGAATGAGTGAACTGAGCTTGATGCCTAAGATTATGTGCACAATACAGAGGCACTAAAAATAAGGTTTTATGTATTAACAGCAAAGTCAAGGCAGAAAAATAGTGAGAGTTGTTGATGACTACTGAATCAAGGCACATCAGCTCTATTATGGGTTCTGCAAATACCACAAATGTAACGCCTGCTTCCACTGCACCACTTGTAATGGTTAGAAGGTTAAATGTTAAGCCATAGAAAGGTTTTATCTTGTACAGATACAGTGAATGTCAATTTTAAATGTCATTTTAGCCAGTTAAAAATCAATATCACTCAAGGCTGACTTCAAAAACAGATTTCTAATAGCAGACTGTTGACCATTTGTAGGGCTTTCTAGATTTAGGTTTGTATTTTTGTTTTCATTGTTTAAATGTGTTGTTACCTATGAATGTGAGACCATAATGTATTTAGTCAGTGCAGCAGAGAATGACCAAATAACGTAAAGCACTGGTAACTGTTCCTCGTCCTCGTCAATCACACAATTCATAAAAATGTATTGATTACAGCCTTTCTGGGAGGGGAAAGGGCTTACCGTTTCTGCCTCTCAGTACTAATGTACATAACAAATAAACAAACCAAGTATAGAACCTCAAGGAAAATGGGATGGGATTCAGGTTGTCAGTCCGTCCTCTGTGCACTGTGGCTACGGGATGGATCGAATGACACTGAATATGATGTTGACGCATGTGAGCGGGGCGTCTTGGCGTCTCAGCAGTCAGCTCGAGCATATTAATCAGTCAGCGAACCATCAGGAGCCCAGTTTTTTTCTTTGACATCTACCAAGATATCTGCTGCGCGGACAGTTTCAGTTTACAGCTGGCACTGAAAATGTCCGGGCCTTTGACCTTTTCCAAAGGAATATAAATTAACTTGTTGCATGCGTATTGCAGATGTCAAGCTTTTTACAGTAAGGGATAGATTAATGTGCATTATTTATTGTATTACACTGAATGAACTCACAACAAACAAACATGTCTACCTATAATGACAAAAATAGAGGCAGCAACTAGCCATTTTGAATTTTTGGAAAGTTTTAAAGCTTCAATATTTTGCTTCAGCTGTGAATAATTTGGTCACTACTATAAGCTGTTTGCTGCATTTCCTGTTAAATTTGTGAATTACAAGAGTCGTTGGAACGTGGGATTGGACAGAGTATGAAACTATAAATGGTACATATGGTACCAAAATACAAATTACCAACATTACTGGTTAGAGGTTAAAGACCTTGAATAACTGTAATAATACTGTTATCATCATGAACATCAACGCCCAGGCAAAGTAAAATCAAAATAAGCAGTGAAATCAAAAAGTAAAAAAAAAAAAAATCTACTGAATACATCATCAAGACAAATGAGACAGATAAAATACAGTTTTTTCTATTTAATCAATAGAAATCACTAGTTGATATAAAATGTTAAAGAAATTAAAAAAGGCTGAAGTTTGACTTCATTTACTTGACAATGCACGCATTAAGACAACAATGCACGCGTTAAGACAGTATACAGGCTTTACAGGCTTACTCACAGGCCTCTGGAGGAATAGAGTTCAGCATCATCTAGCAGATATTTTATTTGTTCTTTTAGCATTTGTCTCTGTAAAGCTGAAGAAACAAAACATAGAACAGGTACATAATTCATTGTAAAATCTACGGTGATATATAAAAGGTTTGCGGCAGAGTACCTTTAGTTGGACGATATCTCAGGAAAAGAATAGTTCCATTGATGTAGTGTATACAACTAAATGTTACATGATTGATGAAACCCCAAGAACCCTCCTGACAGCATTGTAAACAGCAGTGCATGAGAAACAAAGTAAAACATACTGCAACACTCCTTGTTGTGATCACTGTTTATCAAAGTACGCAGATTAACTTGGCAAGTTGATGTCTTTTTCCAAATAAATCCACCACAATGCAAATGAACAATGCGGCACAATTAAAAAGAGAAACAGTGAAATTGCTAAACATAATATGTTCAGACAGTCTTCAAACTAAAAATGTGTCAAAATCTAACAAAAGCAAGTCTACTCAAATGCCCGGGTAACTGTTTCTTCCTTGAAGAACTTCGCTAACAGTCCAGCTCCTATGTTATGAGATGAATAGATATTTTCCTATTTCCAAGACCACTGGCAGAAATGCCTGGTAAGCCATCTTTGGATGCCAAAATGTGTCCCGCCAAGTCTTTTAAAATAAATATAGGTCTGTGCCACTATAAGGGCACTGAACCAATCAAAGTCTCTTGTCTTCTGAGATTTCTATAGATGGTCCACCCTCTGGATGTCTTCAAAGGCCTTTAGTTTAGTGTGTGTGCCCCTTCTTCTCAAGGCAGGCTCAAATGTCTGTTTTGATTTTGTCCAGAGAGTTGTCGATCTTTGTCAGAGTCTTTTTGATGCGTAATGCTGTTAACCTGGCTGATGGATTCTGGTACCAGCACTCCTTCATGAGTTTAGCCATGGAGGTTAAAGTCTGGAAATAAATGAGAAAAAATGAATTGATCAGTATGTCAAGTGTCAACATTAGAAAAGTGAATATTAATGAAAGGCTTTTAGTATAAGAAACACGTTGGGCTGTGCGATTTGATCAAAATCTCATATCCCGATAATAATAAACAGTTTCTGGTCTGTGTCTGTCCATCTTTTGCACAGATTAAATGACTCTTAAAATGCAAAAGATGGACAGACTAGTATGATTTGCGACACAATGAAATAAACGATAGAGCATAACATGAAATGACTTTGAATAGACTTTTTTTCTATTGTCACACAATATATATTTCATCATATCACACAACCCAAAGGTGCTTTGAAAATACTCACCGGGTCTGAGAACCATCTGTTTGGGATGTTGGGCCGCTGCTGGTCCACACACACAACCTTCTTCATATCCTCAAAACTTGGATCACTGGGGACCACGTCATGAAAAGGCGGCTTGTAGTCTTCTACGATGCCTGCACGAAGAGAAGAGCACGAAGCAATTCATTTTAAAGATCAAATCACTTTAAACAAAGTGCACAATGCGATTTATAGTGACAAATGAGTATCATACAGAATTCATTAATTCACAGTGTTGTCCTTAACTTTCACTTAAGTGCAGCCTAGGGGAAAAACGGAAGTTACTGTGTCAGGGGTAAATCAATATCCTAAATGTTACTGAAAGCCTTTTTCTTACTATAAAGCGATAAACCCATTTGACAGTGAAAGGAGGAAGTAGGTTTTATTTCACATCAGATGCCTCTGGCTTCTCTGCAGACCAGACAGTGAATGTGGGTGTGTGTACCAAGGCCAAATCTTCCCATCGACAGCAGAAAAGTTTTTACTTTGTCTTAATGAAAGCAATTATTCTGTATTAAAGGGTAGACTCACAGTTTTTCAAGTCTTAAAACAACAGTCAGGAGCTCAAATGGACAATGGAACAGGGCTTTGCTTGCTGTAATTATTCCTCCTGTTCAGAAATCCCCTCCACTTGCACTTTCCAATGTAAGTGATGAGGGACAAAATCCGCAGTCCTCATTTTGATCATAAAAGGGGTTTAAAAGTTTATCTGAAGATAATATGAGGCTACAGTTGTCTGAGTTAGTCAAACAGAGTGGAGATCTTCCACAGTATTTTTAGTGAAAAATTCCCTCTTTGTTTCTTGATGGACAGTGTTTTCCTGTTCAGCTGCAGTGGAAGGATGGTGACAAAAAGACGGAATATGGCACTAAAAAGACTAATAAAAAGACTTTTTGGCTGGATTAGACTAATTTGGATGACTGAAATTGCATGTTATCTTTAAATGAGCTTGTAAATACTTTTTTTGTACGGAAGGAGGACTGTGGATTTTGTCCCCCATCACTTACATTGAAAGTGCATTATGAAGAGATATATTAAAGGCCAGTATGAACAGAGGTGGTGAAAAAAAACATGCATCAGTGTTCATTTGGGTACCTGACTACTGTTATAGGACATATTTAAAAAATTTGAAACTGAAAAACTGGTGCAATATCACTGTGATACATTCACAAGGCTTTCTTTATTTACCAAACTCACAATCTGCCAGGCTTTTTTTTCTGATCACTAACACTAACGTGATATTCATAGGTATTATTCTGTTTATTGGGAATCATGACCTTCAATTTTATGGATTTGAGGAAAATATATGATATAAATGTCACGAGTCAAAAAGCATATGTAAAACATGTACTGACCATTGCTGACTGTCCTCCTGGCGATCTCCCACAGGACGAGGCCCAGGGCCCAGATGTCCACTCTTTTGTAGGACTCAAAGCAGTCCATCTGAATGGAGTCATCAAGCACCTCAGGGGCCATGTAACGCTTTGTGCCCACTTTCGGGTTGTTCCCCACATCCAGCTCATTGGTGTCTTGAAAATGCATGACAGCCAGACCTAGCATGAAAACAAAAAACACGTTTTCCATCTAGGACGACTGGGGTGCAGACAAAACACTGAACACATGCTGATTTAAATGCTGACACCCTTGTGTCTTCGTAAACAGACCTGTTCCCCTACACAGGATGTACTCCTACATCATAACAACTCGCTTCCGAGACAAACAACTGCTACCGTGTTTTTTAAGACAGCAAAATGCGTCATCTGGAACAGACTTTAATACATCAGGCCAGTAAACATGTCAAGCCTATTGCCATGTTAGGGCCGGTACCTGGATTCGTTTTTATTCAAGTATCTGCAAATGGAACATTAGTGTATTAGATAAAATGGTCCAAGTTCTTCCAAATGTGTTTTTGGTTAAGGTCCGGGTGGCACATTTAGCAGTGGTTGTTCTTCCTAAATTGACAACAAGTAAGGCTAAGTGGATAGATTGATATTACTGCAGATGCATCTCTTGCAACATTCATGAAACATAAGATACAATTAACTCCTTCAGGAGCTTGAGGGTGGTGAAAAATGATAATAAGTGAAATATTCAAACCCAGTACTTTCTGTTTGTTATGGCTGCCCCATCCAAACTAATGGAAATATTCAAGATATCTTGTGCATCATTTTCTACACATTTACCAAAATTCAGTCTGATATATTTGTATCTTTGGAAACTCTGGGATCTCGATGAGAATTTAAAATTAAGTTTAGTGGGATTGAACTACATTTGTCATGACTGGCTCACCAGTGAAGGGATTAAAAATACATCCTATCCACATCCTGAAAGCAAATATTTAAATTAATCTTTTACAACTCACCGAGGTCAGCGATACAGCACTGCCCGTTCTTTTTAACCAATATATTTTTGCTCTTGAGGTCTCGGTGGGCGATGGCTGGTTTGCCCTGAGTGCCGAAGATCTCAACGTGGAGATGTGCCAGACCACTTGCAATGGAGAGCGCCATGCGGAGGCAGCTGGACGCGTCAAGGGTGCTGAGTTGAAGGTAATCATATAGGGAGCCCATCTCGTGGAAGTGAGTGATCAGCCACAGCTGCGTACTAGAGTTCCTCGAAGTCATGTCTGAGGCTATGAAGCCTGAGTTGAGACAAATGAAAATAATGTTAAAGGTTTTGATCCTACACATGCACGGTAACATGTACAGGGACATGTTTGGAAACTAGAGCTCAATAAATGGTAAGGAAAGAAAGTGGAATGGTCTGCTCTCATGTTTCTTACTTTTAAAATAAGATATAAAGACCTTGCTTAAGCAGGGTTTAATTAGCAATTATACATATATATGCATTTATGGGCCGGGTGTCTCAGAGTCTGATCATGTGTTACGTACCCAGAATGTTCTCGTGTCTCAGCAGCACTGTGTTGTAGATCTCAGTCTCTCTGAACCAGGACTTCTCATCTCTGGAGGAGAAGATTTTGACAGCAATACTCTCTCCCTGCCACTGGCCTCTCCAGACTTCACCGTAACGGCCCTTACCTGGTGTGGAGAAACATGGGAGAAATGACCAAACGGCTCAGACAGACACACCTTTCGCAATGATGTAGAGGCGTGAAAAAAAACCTGTTTGCTGTTGGTGAGAAGAGGTGACCAAGTGTTGGGTCTGGAAAAGTGTGAACGCAGGTTCTAATAACTACATTATTATGGAGAGTTATTGTTGTGGACAACTGCTATAGTAAACCTGTTTCAACTGTAAAGAGAGAATTAATGTTGCATCCGGAAAAAAAATGATAAAACAAAAAAACTTCAATAAAAGTGCTAGAACCAAATTTAAACAGTTGTTGATTTCAAAATGTTTGATTTAATAACACTTGTGTTTTGTATAATGTGTAACTTTACAATTTTACACTTGTATGAATCACTAGCTTAACTGTTAACATGTAATCAAATGTGTCTGTCATGAGAAAATACTGGGACTCTGCAGACCCTCGTTTAACCTTGGAAATCCTCAACAGGAAACATTTTCCAGCACAAGATGCTATAAAAATCAGTCTGCTAGCTGCCCCGCACCAAACAGCAGACAATGTAACGGATTGACTAGTGAAAAAAGTCACATTCAGAAGTCGGTGGAAACAAAACAAGGTTAAAAAAAGATGGAGAGTACTGGAGTTACATTTATCAGGGTGGCAGAAAAATTATCCTAAATGAATGCTGATGTATCTCCTTGATGTATTTAGACAACAGTTTACTACCACATTCACTGTGGCAACTTTTTAAGCCTGTAATATCTGAGTATGATGACCCCTACAAAAAAAAAACATGCAGATAACCTTGAACACTGATAACTATGGCAATGTTTTATGTCCGTAAGAAATTATGTTTGCTGTTGGCAATATTTTCTCTGCAACCACTCTCAAAAATAAAAATCTGTGCTACTTTGGCTCTGGGGACTTGATTGCTGGGACTGTTGTACATGCTTTCTGGCTCCTTTTCATAATATCCTCACAGCGCTGGCCTGTTTTGCAACCCAAATATTTACTTCAAATTAAAAAAAAAAAAGACATGCTCACAACAACAGCCAGGTGCCCATATGAACACTGAAACTGGTTTTGCTTGCTGTAATCATTCCTTCTGTTCAGCTAATAAGAGATCCTATCCCAAGGCACTTCCTGTGTCAGTGATGAAGGACAAAATCCATGGTCTGCGCTCTGAGCAAAAATATAATCCAAAATTAATCTGATACTATTGTTGCAAAACATACTTGAAAAATTGAAGGGTATGTTTGTTGTGGATTAAGTATTTGTAATGCATGTAGTGGATGCTCTTAGAACATCCATCGGGAAGCAGAAAAAAATGTATTAGGATCAGATAAAATATGATAAAATATGATTTACAAACCACGTTGAAGGCTTATCAGAGGCATGTTGCTACACAGCAGTTTATACTCCTTTGTGGCAGATTTTAACTCTGGAAAGTCAGCAATAATTTGCTCCTCCTTCTCAAAACATCTAAGTAAACAGAATTAGCACTCTACACTGTAGAAGGCCTTCTGTCTATATACTCTGCTCTGCTGTTCTGAGGAAAAAAAAAAGCTGAGCCAGGATCAACTTTATTTGTGGGACTTTGCCACATTTCTTTCCCCAAAGCCCTCTGTACTGGCACCCCCACTGTGCTGACACAAAGGTCTCATTGAAATGAATGAGGAGGCTGCATATTTTTACACAGTGCTAATGTCAATAACAACACAGTGTTTAAGTGAACACTTACCCACGCACTCATTGAGTGTGATTTGTCGAGCGACGGTTCTCTGAACAAGGAAAGGGAGTCCTGAGCCACTTCCTGAAGTGCAGGAGTGATCCAGCAGATCCTTAGAAAGAGAAAAACAGAAGGAAAATAGTTAAGGGCTTGTATGTTTAAATGTGTGTGTGTGTATATATCTATTTACATGTGTGCCTGTACATTTTTCAAGTGAGCCATCTGAATGAAAACCTTCCTGCAGTAATCTTGTGGCTAGAGCCTAAAAATGATGAAATAGGGAGCATCTGGGACTCAGATGGAAGCTAACAAGCAGGACGCCTTTGATGTGGCATCCACAAGGGATGGAGGGGGGCAAGCTGTGTGTGTGCCAGGATATTGTTTGTGTGTGTGTGTGTACGTGTGAATGTGTGTCTGTGCTGGAGGTGCAGGGTGCCCCCTGCTGAGTAAACAACAGAAGTGCCACCCCCTCCCTGGTGACTGGTGTGGGCGCTGGAGATTTTATCTAATCCAAGGGCCAGACTCCCAAACAGGCGCAATGCTGCTAAGCCTTTTATTTTTATCTCAGCTATAAGACATGCAGCATCCAAGCACCGACACAGGAGGGCAGTGCGGAGCAACGGAGCCAGCAGCTGCTGAGACAAACAAACGACTAGAATTGAAAACAACAGAGAAGAGTGATGCCTCAGATAAACAGATGCATAATGCAAGAGACAATTTGGAATCACAACACAGGAATGCAAGACATAGGACATAAAATGAATGAGTTGCTCTGCGGAGAGTTTAAATCCCTCTCTTTGGTACAGGAGGATTGTTTTTTAGGAGAGTGTATTTGGGCCAGGCTGTTAAGCAGCAGAATGCAATCAGAACGCAGCAATATCATTATAATCAGAGACGACTTCTGGGCGGCAGGATGTAGAGGGACGAGCACATGTGTTTCAGTCCGATTTGCTTTTCACAGCCACACCACTGTTCCTAATAACCTCTCTCATACATGTGGTGCTGCCAAGCACTTTTTAATTATGCTGAAACAAACATTATGTGGCTCCATATTTGGGCGTTTCATTGCCAAGAGCATAGATGGACTTTGAAAATAGCTTGACTGAGAGCCAAAATCAGCTATCTCTCTCTCTCTCTCTCTCTCTCAAACAAACAAACTCACACACACATATATATATATGTGTGTGTGTGTGTGTGTGTGTGTGTGTGTGTGTGTGTGTGTATATATGTGTGTATATATATATATATATATATATGTGTGTATATATATATATATATATATATATATATATATATATATATATATATATATATATATATATATATATATATATATATATACACACACACACACACACACACACACACACACACACACACACACACACACACACATCCATGAGTGATCATACTTTAACAGTTGCACATTCTATTTCCAAGTTACTTAATAGAATATATGTGATAATCTGAGATTTGAAGAGTTTAAATATGCTCACAAAAAGTGATTCTCTTTTCCACGAGAACGGAAGAAGACATACGATTATAACTTCAGATGTGACATAAATGTTTTCAATCCGAACACTTTAGTTTCTTATTGTACAGAGTATGGTCTTGTGAGGATATGAAATCAGAACGGACAGTAACAACCATGTATTTTTTTAGGGCTCAAGCCAGACTGTGAGCTGTCTCTGCTGAACTTGATTACACAGTGTGCGAGCCAGTGAATGTGCTGGGTTGTCTTTCAGACTAAACGCTAACCACAGGACTCCACCTAAACTCTGGATCAGTTTAGTGGGCCTCAAAACATAAACCACTCTGCAGAAAACTCACAATCCATGGTTGAGGGGAGAGAAGATAAATAGAAAAAGACATTCCACTAACGGACAGGAAAAATGACGAGGAAGAGGCAAAACAAGTTTTAGACTTTAAAGACTTTTTTTTTAAATTCCAGCAACAGCACTAACACCCACACACACATTTTTGTTATATAAATGCAGCTACCATATATTTAATGTTTCTACATAACGATTACCAAACAATCAGTGTGCTAATTTAACATGACAACATTCTGGGAATTATTTGTGCTCTCTATTTAGTGATTTACTCATTTAATGAGTTGCAGAGAGTAACGTTTACAACTTAACAACAACGGATCCAGATGACTGGTTTTATTACAACTTGAATTTATGCTTTTTAAAAACTGCTCCATACTGTCAGTACATGCGTGCCATGTTTAGGGTTAATGGCATTTGGCATAAAAGGCTAAACTCTCTAAAAACAATAACAGTTCCAAGTTTTATCGTGCCAATTATAACGTCTGTATCATGTTATCTTGTGGAAATAGTTCAAATGTGTACAAAGAAGAGGAGGAAGTCTCCATAAATCCTAATCAAACATTGTTCTTGCTCATCAGATGAATCCCTTAAGTTAACGAAACACATAGTTTCAGATGGGGTTTCCATTTCTGTTGTTGGTGCACATATTTGCACTTCAGCATGACTTTAAAAGGGATTCTCTGTAATCCAAGTGTGAAGAAAAGAGCTCCCTTACCACCCACAATCATCAACAAGACTGAAAGCTGCTATCACACTCGAAATGGTTTCACAAGACAACTAAATGTAAAATACTGATGTGTCCTTGTATGGTAAAATATTTGTTAACATCAGTATTTAAACAAAGCAGACAAACCGGCCATTATTTTCAATTCTGATCAGACGAGAAGTCTAAAGAAGACACACTTTGTCATTCAAAACTAATACTTTATATGTTAAAAACTGACCGAACTTGTATTTGACAGATCCTGAAGTTATTTAATATTACATAATCTGTTAAAGAGTCCTGCTCTATATTTTCTAACATAATACAGCTGTGAGTACAGTGCACATTTACGGTGAGGTACATTAAGTTTGTAAAACCAACATCATTTAGGTATCCGTTCCACCCAGTGTTTTCTTCCCAGGTGCACTGTACATACTTCAAAGTTTTTCCACACAGAAGGTATTTTGTGCCTCACTAGAAGTTGTGGATAATTTACAAAACCTACAGTATATGGCAGCTGGCATAGAAAGGAAAATTAATGGGTTAAAATAAAGAGCAGAAGTTTGATTGGGTTTAATATTGCACATACTGAACCACTACTTTGTATCCGCTACTCACCGCCAGAGTGCTCTCCCCCACGTTGGATGCTATAAGGCCATCAATAGTTCCATATTCGGCATCTCGAGATGTTAGTCTCTCCATTTGGTTGTGGTGGATGCGTCTAAACACCAGGATAGCAATAGCAGAGAGGATGATGAGGACGATGATGGGCGCCACAATGACGATAACCAGCGTGGTCACACTGTAGCTGGATAGCTCTTCAGCTGCAAGGGAAGAGGAAAATTTACTTTGATCAGGTCATCATTTTGGACATTTTTAGAACACAAAATAAAGCTTGTTTTTTGTGGCTTTTGCCTGTCAGGAGAGTGAGTATAGTCGCAAGAAGTAAACAAACTGGAGCATCGACTAGAACTTAACTATGATTCAAAGAAAAGTGATTATAGTTAAGTACATTGGAGAGGAAACTTTTCATTGCTGTAGCTTTTTCCCCTGACTGGACCACACATGCTGAGGCTCGACAATACAAAAATCACAGGTTTGCAGCACTCTGAAGACCATCTGAAGAAACCAGCTGAGGGTGGGAGCACACACAGAACACAAATGCATATAAGTGTTCACACACACGCACACACACATACACACAGAGTGGATCTCATCAAGTCAGCAGAGGCCAGCCCAAGGAACTGACCACCATTCACACTTTCCAAACATTCCAAGGGAAAGACTGCTCAGCTCTGCCCGCAGCACAGACAATGATCCCCTTTTCTCAACTCGCATAATGAACTCTTTCTCCCATAAAGACATAACTAGCAACACATTCTAGGAGCTCACTAGACTTAAACCAAACACATAAGGATTGATTGATTCATAAGGATGCATTTAGCTAGAGAAATTCATACGGAATTTTTTATTTTTTTTCCCCATACAATTGTATTTCCAGCAACCGTTCACATCAGAGTGAGAGCCAGAATATTTTTCTGAATATTCAGTTAATTCTCTAGAATTAATAAGTTATCTGGAAATCATGTGAATTGTTGAGATGAACTGTTAAGATGTGGTGAACCGCACCCAACTGGAGCCTTGAGTAAGATCAACACAAATAATTCTTATTTGCTGATATTATCTCAAGTATTAGTGTGGCATTTTTGAGTCTTGTCATCACCATGAGGTTGCCAGGTAACCAGCAGAGACTCCAGGAAGTCATTGCTCCAAGCCAAGAAACAGTTAAACACATAACCCCTGGTAAAACCACAAATTATCGTTTTTACACTTCTGTTTTTGTAGGGATTAAGCAAAAGAGAAGCCAGCAGTTTCCAGTCTTTGTTCTAAGATGAGTAAAGCTAACAGGCTGCTAGCTGTAGCTTCGTATTCAGTGGACTGTTATGAGAGTGGCATGGATCTTTTCATCTAACTCTCGACGAGAGAGCGAATAAGCACATTTCCTGTGTGACCAGAAAGAGAGAGCTAAGATATTTCAGGTGCAACCATTTATTTATGCAATATAAAAAGACTGTTATGGAGGGAAAAGTACAGGTTAATGGAAAAAAGGGCAACAACAGCTCTCTGCATCTGCCTCTCCATAATTCCCAGGTGGCTTCACCCCCTGAGCTCCTGTCAGCCAGCTCTGACAGCCTCTGAGAGGACAGAGAGGAAGTGAACCATGACTAAAGAATATTCAAAACCTCCCTCTGGTTGCCCACTGTCTCCCCCATTTCTGTTTCATAAGGTGCCAGGAGTGTGACTGCACAGAGGTGTAATTCAGGTCAACAGAAAACATCCACAACAGCCGTGGCACACAGTTTCACTGCTGATGGCGGAGCCCCTCTCAGTAGAGAATGCTGAAGAGGGATGAATAAATTTGACTCTAACACAGCAATAACTAACCCATGTGGCCTACTCTGAAAAGATGAAATCTAGGAAGCACTTTCTGTGGAAGGGTGTTTTGGTTTAAAAAAAAAAAAAAAAAAAAAGGTTCAATACTGACATCAACAGATGGAGCTCTTGAGTGTCACCTTGACAAAAGGTGCAGAAAAGAGTGCTCAGACTGCATTCTGGGTAGTATAGTACTGTACCTTTGACAGGTAGCTCTACGGTGCTGTTCATGTTACACAGGCGTCCGTGGCAGCATTCCACAATCTGGTCTCTGGAGGGTGGGGTCTTGCAAGTCAATGTGCTCTGCTCGTAGACTTTAAAGCAACCTTTCTGGTACACCAGGGAGCCGGCGTTGACAGTCAGAGATGAGAAACACTGGTGGCCCATGCAGCGATTCCCTGTCGCACATGAGCTGCCCTCGCACACACACTCATGCTCCTCTTTCGCAAGGGGCTTCACTTCCTCTTCTGCAAAGGATTCATGTAAATGATTTAGTTGGTTAGAGGGTAAAACCTCAAACAAAGAAAAATAAAGCTATTCCTGCAGTACAAACATATCTGTTGTGTTTTATGGCTTTTAAAACATAAATGCAAGTAGATTTTTGTCATTTTTGCACAGTCTTAAGTGACATAAGGTCTATAGTGAATGGTAGCCAAGAGAAATATGTACAATGTGTACAAAGTCACCTTTCCCTGGAGCTTGCACAGTGACATTCATGTTACACAGATGGCCCTGGCAGCATTTGACAACGTGGGCCGATGAGGGTGGCGTGGCACAGGTGGCTCTGCCTTCCTTGTCGTCCCTCAGGCAGCCCTTCTGTTGGACAGCCGCCCCATCAATCATCTTCAGAGAGGAGAAACAGTGCTGGCCTGTGCATCGATGGTCATGCTCACACTCACCGCCCTCGCAAAAACACTCCTGGTCTCTGAGGACTGGTCTGCCAGCAGACGGTTCAACATCTGATAAGAGGAAACAGAGATATGGGGGGAAATCCATTAGAGCGATACCATTAGTATGCCATTATATTAAATGGCATTTACTCAGATGAGAAAACATGCGAGTTGAAAAAGTCTTTCTGTCGGCCAGTCATTGCAGTGGATACTCAAGTAAGTTTATGAGTTTCGACAGAAAATGATTTCCATATTTGAAATCTAACACTGACTTTAGTCTTTTCCACATACAGATTTTCTCCCAACCTGTTTTTTTGCATGAATGTTGTATTTCTTATCTTTTCAAAACTCTGCCTGTATGATAACTCAATATTTTCCATAAACTGACTTTCAGCTTGTTGCATAGAAATGATATGATCATTGCATGGTATTGTTATACAAATTTCTGTTGTTTTAAATAATGGTTATGAGCAAGCTTTAAGTAAAAACAAACATAAAAATAGTTATCAAAGGTTTTTGGTGATGTAATGCAGAACAGTGGAATAAAAATCATTGAACTGAACAGAAATATGGTTATTTTTAATGCGAATTTACATACATTTAACGTATTAGAATATATATCGAAGTAGGAAATACTGTACATCCATAAAGCATTGATATTGTGATATTTGATTTCAACCACATCGCCCAGTCCTAATGGAAATACAGCTGAAAATGCTTCCTGATTAACAAGTCAACAAGAAAGGTCCTGGGCAGATTTGTAAAATTATTTCCTCAATTTGTTGCTAGGCTTGTTAATAAGGCTGTTCTGCAGCAAAATCTGAAGTGTCACACATGTCTGAGCTTGCTACCAGTACAAGACCCTCTGCAACCGCAAATTGCCAACCTGTGAAGAAAACACTGAGAAAACGCGAAATGTGGAGCAAGGTAAAAGATAATAAGATGACAAAATGACCCCTTTTTCATTCCCCTGTATTCTAAAAAGACTGAGTGGTTAATGTCAGATAATTAACTCTTTCAAATGGAAATGAAAACAAAAATCCTGGTTCTCCTGACTGACTTTCAGGCAGGATATTTTTCACACAATGTTATAATGCTCCCAATGCAAATGCCTCACCTTTCACTTGTGACTGCAAGGAGATGTTCATGTTACACAAATCCCCATAGCAGCACTCCACCACCAGCTCAGCGGTTGGTGGGCTTTCACACCGCAAGGAGCCGGCTTCATTACCCACAATGCAGCCCTTTTGGAGGACCGAAGTCCCATTTACTGTGGAGAGGGAGGTGAAGCACTGCTGGCCGAAACACCGCTCCCCGTCGATACAAGACGATCCGTCACACAAACATTCAGAGTTTCTTACACTGCTCTCACCTAGAAAAGAAAAGAAATGATGAGAATTCGTCCTTGTATATAAGAGTGCAGCAATGGAACAACAATCATATGCAAATAACATTCCTCTTCATTTTTTGTGACAGTAAATGATCAGTGCTTATCCCTCTTGTAAGTATGCATGTGTATACGTAGAGTGGCTTGCTCCACTTTTCACTGCATTCTGAATGTGCGTACCGCGTTGATTGTTTAAAATAACTGAGACAGCATATTAGAGCGAGACAGACTGAGCAGGGTGAGGAGAGGGAGGAAAAGAAAACTGTGTGAATGATTGGTCTATGCATGTAAGATGCTTGAGGGGGATAGAGAAAGACATAGAGGCTAAGAGATTGTGTGTATGTTAACTGGAATAAAAGAAATAAAAGAGAAAGTGAGAACACAGACATCCACTACACACCTTTCTAGATGTGCTCACGACTCAGTGTTTGAGCTGCTGTAACGTAACTAAACTCATCTATAGTTAGTGAGAGAGCTAAATTCCTTCACTTTACCTACAGCTCTCTCTTTTAGGTTTGAAGTGTGGCAGCATGCTGGAAGAGGAAGATGCTTACCTTCCAAGCTAGAGCAGGGAAGGACCAGGACGATGAAAACTAAAAGAAACATGTCCCCAGCCATCATTGTAGACCTAGAGGGAGAAAAAAAAACAGACAGACACAACAAAACTGCTTCATCAATATGGGTGTTTTTCCAGGCAAAAAGGTCGGCAATTGCCTCACAAATACAGGATTGTGATTTCTACATTGATGCATTAAAATACCTTTCATACATCTGTAAAGCATCTTTGGGGTCAGTGAGACAGAAGACCGAGAGACACAGATAGGTAATGACAGGATTTGCTGTCGACCTTAGAGTATTAGAGAGAGCAATTTTACAGAGGAAGACCTTTCTTTTTTCAGAAAAAAAAAAAGAGTCAAAACCAAGTTTAAAATGCTCAAGTAAAGTGGGTCTCATGCCTTCCTGTTGTCCTGGCAACAAGGCACTGAGTGGCAAGCAATGGGGAGACTGGTGCTCTCCTATTGGCTGCTTCTGTGCGTGCATGAGTGTGTGTGTTGATGTTTGTGTGTGTGTGCGCGTGCGTCGGTGTGTGTGTGTGTGTGTGTGTGTGTGTGTGTGTGTGTGTGTGTGTGTGTGTTGGAGGGACAGGCTGCTTGGCACAGAGGGGAGAGGAGCAGACAGACGTGAAGGGAGGAGGAAGAGGAGGAGAAAGAGGAGAGGAGCACAGCGGGGAGAATGAGTGTGGGTGCCCACATACTATCGTTTAAAGACCTGGAGACAGTCTAATCCTTCAATATTTAATGTGTCTGCAGGAACGTCCACATACGCCTAGCAGTTGTTTATTTGTGTTTTTTTTCTCCACGGTGGCAGTTTTTTTTTTTTTTTTTACAGACCACCAGTTTAACTCACACTGTAAGCTCTAGGGGGAAAAAAATCCCCCTCCTCCCCCCAAAAAACTACCCATTTTACAAAGATGATATGTGAGTTTTGTGGAGACATCATAGCTTGGAGCGTGCCCCGTTTATGCCATACTAAGCACCGCGGCCGTTATCTTGGCAGCATGTGTGTGTGTGCCTGAGTGCATCTGTGCCACTGATAAATACACCAGTCCCCCCCCCTCTCCCTCCCTCCCCAAAGCCTTTGTGCCCGTCTCCCAGACATAAATGATTAAGCACGTAATGTTAGCATTAGCCTAACAGCGGCGTCTGTACGGGCCGCTCACACACAGACCACATGCTGCTCCTTTAATCAGAGCACAAAACAGAGGCTGCCACACAGAGATAATCAGGAGCTCTGTCTGCTCCCTTCGGACCAGGGGAGAGAGGGGAGCAGCGATGGGGGCAGGGAGCGGGCAGGAGACGGTAAGGGAGGTATAGCCAGGGGGCAACTGGGGGACAGCGGGTCAGTAAAGGGCAGAGAACAGGGGGCCAGTGTGGAAAAGACAGTGTGGGTCAGGGTGGGTTGCAACAGTGAGGTAGGCTACAGGGAGGGAACTGGGACAAAGACGTGTCTGGTGTCAGTGCCCAGGGGGACAGTGGGAAGAACAGCACCATGCTGGCGGGAGACGGTCGGCTGGGCCACGGTGAAGCCAAGGGGCCGGGGGGAAACGGGACAAAGAGACGAACAAGAGGAGTCAGAGACAATAGGCTGGAGCGCGGCGTTATTGAGTACAAGAGCCTTGAAAAAAAAAAAAAAGAAGTGATTTTGTCTGACTGAGTTATCTTGATATTGACTCACATCACTCATGTAGAGAGACAACAAAGAGCACAATATCCTGACTCACACACGGCTGACAGATCGATAACTCACCTCAATTAACTAGTAGAGTGTGTCACGAAGCTCCACTTAATGGCCTCAGTTAGTGTAGGTAAATGATTTGCTGCATTGTTGTTTACATTTGCTGCTGAAAGACCCTCAACGGGACACTGAAATGAACTCCCTCTCAATTCCTCTCACCCACGCACACACTTTTTCTTAAGTAAGCTATCAAGAGCTGTCTCCAAAACATGTGTACGCATGTATTTGCCAAATGCTAATTCTACTGTATGTACTACACTGCTTATTTTCACATAAGCACCCATATCTATCCACACATGAGGCATGGCTAGCTGGTAACATATCAAACTAGCTAACAGCTTTGCTTGATGAATATGCAGCCAGGACTTGTCCTGATACTGGAAACCTCAGAAGGGATTCTTGGGAGGGAGAGAGTCAGGGCTCGCATCTGCAGAACTGATTGCGATCTGAGCAGACAACTTTATGGCGCTGTGTGTATGTGTGTGTTGCAGCCCTCTATCCCTGCGTATTGAATTCTCTGGCAGTCTTCTGCAGTATGTGTTCACAGAGCTGACATCCTGCCAAGGGTGTGCTCTCATTTCCCCCCTTCTATCTGTCTCAACCCCCATCTTTCCTTTTATTCCCTCTTCCTATATCCTGATGTGGTGTTGAAATAGTAAACCGGTATATAAAACCACATCGTAATTATAACTTAATACTTTTTCAATGTTCAATTATTGGTGTTGGAGCTGATAATCTAATCGGTCTTATTATAGCATAATGCGAAGGGAAATTTCACACAAGCTTGAGAAGATGGCCAAGTGTTATTTTACATATGAGCAGTGTGAAAGTTGCTTGTTTTAACATCTATTAAGCTGATCCCTTCAATTTAACTCCCTTCTTAAACCTCTGAAAGGTCAGGCAGTTCATATTCGTTGCCATTTAGGAGTGTCTTGAGCCAGTGTTTTGCAGTACAACTACAGTACATTTACTGTATGTAGTGGACTAAAACAAGTATGAGCTGTATTTTTTTTTGAATAACAATGTTTCAAATGATATAATGTGTAATTCTCAAATTATAAAAAGAAAATAATGAGTTATCACCCAACTCTGCAGCTCTCCTCAGCTCTACAAAGCTTTATGGAGTTTCAGTTCATCATTTAGCCGTTCAGCTGCAACTTTACTGTTCTGGTTCACTCTCATAGCAGTTTTTGGCAAAAAACGTATAACAACCTACTGTACACTACTTGTTCAGCACCAGACAGCAAACAGACACAGTTAGCAACTAGCTGGTGAACACTGTCAACAATTTAGCAGTTACAGAGCCAGATATTTTTCACATGAGCTGGTAGAGACCAAAAACAGAGCTAAAAGAGAGTGAATATTTGACTTTCATTCACCAGGTTCCCAGAGACACAACTCAAAAAGTAATGATAATGTTGCTCTGTAACTCCTGGATGTGTACTTATGAGGTGATATGTCAATGTTGTGTTCACAACTTGTTTCCACTTCCCCCATGTAGCCAAAAAAACAACAAAAAAAACAAAAATCAGTGATCACAGGTACAGTTTTGAGGTACTTGTATTTGGGTATTTCCATTTCACGCTGCTTCACAGTTCTACTTCACAACATTTAAGAGACAGAGATTTATTTATTTAGATTTATTTATTTGACAGCTAGATACTTTGTAGATTAAGTCTGGTGATATTCAAAACACCAAAACCAACAATGAATTGATCCTACTAACATATTGTCTGTGCAGTCAAAGCCTGATGTAGCTTATTCCACAGTGCGGTAGAGCGCCATTGTCCTCAAAAAACTATTAGCAAACTGTGTGACGTGTTCCTTAATTATGATGAACATGGGTAGTTCATTTCGAGTTGATCACATATACACAATCCTGGTGGTGTAAACCCCCACTAATGCACCAAATCCACAGCTTAAAACTGTCTACAAAAATGTTTGAGTCATGTTGGTAAAAATGACAGTCCCCAGCTGTAGAAGCAAATTATTTGGTCTTTTTATTAAATCAAGTATCTATTTGTGACCCCTTATTAAACAAATATATCTTCTGAAGAAACCAATCTCCTTGGGCTAAACAGACCTTTAAGATTTCACGTACAAGATCCTTTATCATCTTTAAAAAAAAATAATGCAGTATGAAAGGAGGCATTCTGCATAATGATTCATTTGACTTTTTAAAGTGGGTGACAATTCTTGTACTCTGCTTTTACCTAAGTAAAGTATCTGAATACTACTTCTTCCTGTATCATGATATCTGTGCCTCTGAGATTTGAAAGTACTAAGCTTGCACATGGAAATATAAAAACCACACGGAGCTCAACACAAGATGCCCCAAGTGTGTACAGCACTAGAGAAATAGTTGAAATAGATTTGGCCCGGTGAAAAGTATGTTAGGGTTGACTCCTGCTGAGTGCTGCTGGAGGGACTTGAAAGTGATCCTACATCAGCACTCGCACTTTGTGACGCCACATTTCCTTCCCAGACTCTTTCCAGTGATCCCACTCCAGAGGGCTATCTTGATAAGCTCTTCTATAAGAAGTTGAACAGTACTTAAAGTAATTTGATAGAGATGATTAAACATGCCACTCAAATGCAGTGATTTACTCATCTTCAAATGCCATATTAAAGCTATGTCACCTAAAAACAACAGATGGTTATAACAGATGGTTATAACCATCTGTTGTTTTTAGGTGACATTTTAAAACTGATTGTTAAAATATCTTAACAGTAAAGAGAATTGTAATAGTCTAGTTGGATGCTTTATTAATTTGGTCTGTTTTATATTCAGGTCAGGAAGAAGGAGAGAATGACAAAACACTTCTTTGCCTGATGAGCTTGGTGTTTCACTAAGGTTGAGGAGGGAGGAGGCTGGAAGCCCTGCAGGAGCTGCTGAGTCATCATGCTGGCAAAGAGGGAGACGAGAGGTGGAATCTGTGTCTGAGCTGGCAGCCTGGCACAGTTACCATGGCACAAATAGCCTGGGCACCGAGGAAACTGCAGCAAACTGCAGGGCGGCAAGGGAAGAAACAGGCAGAGACTGGAGCGATGCAGAGCCTGCTGTTTGTGTCCCCGTCACTGTCCCCGACCCAGACCTAGACAGCCAAAGTGCCAGCATGCCATCAGGGACACACAGATGGTTCGCTCCTAGGTGGATGTGGGTGTAATACAGACCTGAGGGTGAAAGTCGTCCTCTTTGCAGTAGCCCACATTCATATTCGCGCTAAGGCTCAGCAAATCAACACATTCACCTCGGTCTAAAAAACACTCTCTGCCCACAGTCAAATACAACACTATGGATGACTAAAACTAAGTCAGAGAAAAAGGAAACAACATAAACTTTTAGAAGGGAATGAGACACACAGACAGACAGACAAAGTGCAATATAACCTTCCATAAAAAGAAGGGTCGACACTACTGACTCATATGTCAGTGTTGGGTTTAAATATTCAACCATCAGGAAGACAAATGCACAAATCAAATAAAAACCTGGACTCCCAAAATAAAGGGCTATTTTACATCGTGCCAACACTTTTCATAAACTTTGGCTGTGTTAGAAATTCTTTATCAATGATATTAAACACATTATTTGTTGTTATGACTTGTGTCATAGTGTCATCTATTAAAAAAATCTGGAGGCAAACAAATTTAGGGCAGATCTGATGAGCCCTGTCATCTAGGACACCAGTCATCTCTGGTGGGAGGGCTGTTGTGTAGCTTTCGTTTGGCTTAAGGCCCCTGCACACTGTGAGATATCTCTTGCAGGTTCATTGCATTTCACACTGTGCAAGATGGGTCTAATAAAATCTTGGTCACAGATCTGTGTCAGACCGTACAACATCAATTTTGAGGCATGTCAGATTGTACAATGACTGGCTGATGAATTGTTGGGCTGTAAATAGAAAAAAAGAACAGTGTGTGCAGTGGTGCTCCGCCATTGCAAAATCATGAGTGCTGCTGCTAAAATTTCACACGATCATTAATATCAATAGGGTGCTAATGATTTTCACTCGCACACTGTGCAAGCATGATAAGACCCTACCTTGTTATAGAATTGTTTTGGGTCATCCCCCCTCTCCTCATTCTTCAAAGGACATCCACGTGAAAGGTATTGTTATAAGAGTAGCGTAGCTCTGTTAAGGAAAAGGGCAGCATGTGTAGTTGAGCAAATAGAGTGAGTGGCAGAAAGGAAGGTGAAAAGTTAGCAGTAAGTTCTCAATCTGGCAGTAAATGTACAGCACAGGCTACAGTGTGTCGGTTAATAAATGCTGCGGCTTCTCAAGATCTAGAACAGACTCGTCTATCAAAGGGAGTTAGCCTTGAAGTTAGCAACAATGCATTAGCCTAACCTGACCAAGCTCACTTAAGGTAGACTAGGAATTCTCATTTTAATGTCTATCACAGCTGCTCTTAAACAGAGAACGGAGAGATGTGTGGCTGTTGAGTGTATTCTGAGTTTCAGCCACTCCAAAAAAACCACACTTGGGTATTGGCACCATTGCTGAAATATTTTGAACTCAACGCCGTACTAGTATTTCCTTGTGATCTAGTCTTGTATAATGGTAAAATATAAGTTGGGCATTGTTTCTTTGTGCAACATTAGTGCTGTCAAACAATCAGAAAATAACATTTTATTTCTCTGATTCACTGCTTTGTTCTAGCTACCGCCACTCCCTCTGTTATTCACTCTAGCTCACTCAGTCACCACTGCTTTCCTTCTTGTGCGCGCATTCGCAGTTTGCTTACACTCTGTGTCTCTTTTTCCTCTCATCTTGTATGAATCGGGAAGCCGACAAAGTCTAACTTTACTTTTAAAGTTATCAAACGAAGAGAAATGTCCTTCCCTCGTCCTAGTAATGTCTTTTACTCTCTCATGGCAGGGTTTTACAGCTCTGGAGCGATCAGTCTCTCTTCCATCTTCACAGTTGCTCATTACACAGCGCAATGCTATAACGCTAAATGGTAAACATGTGGCCGTGGGTGTCTTCAGTCTGATCACTGGCTTACATGATTGGCCACCGCAGGATGTAGTCAGGTTACGTTTCAGCAAAAGTTGATTCTGGTTCAACTTCTTGCCTGACGGCCGCTGTGTTTTTTTGCTGAACCCCATGCGGTCCCCACTCCCGCAGCCTAAATGCACTACCCCCGTTCAAATGAATGGGAGGACTGTCGTTTTTCCCGCATTGCCGGATTTGGTGTGAATGCGGCCTTTCACAATGTCAGGAATGTAATCAAATGCAAATGCCCCCTCGCTAATGCCCAATTCTCACTAACACATTCATTGCAGCAGGCAACAGCATAGCAGGTTTTTGTTCCTTGGATACAGCGCAACCGAGAATGTGCACACACACTCACACATACAGTGTATTTGGCCTAGATCAAATGTAATCAGAGACAATAGTTGCCTTTTCTTCCTGATGTAATCCCACCCTACCTTCCACCTCTGCACCAACACCACCACCCTGACACATACTGCAACACTCTAAAAATCAGATGAGCGTTTTTCATTTCACTTTTGTTTTGAATAAAATTTCATGATAAAGTTTGATTTGTTTGCCGACAAGACAGAACACCCAAAGGCAATAGAGACAGAAGAGACAGAAGACAACTAAAGATAGAAAGACTGGGGGCTTGCGAGAGTCTAACATCAAGACAATGCAAAAAGTTCTAAATTATCATAAGACACAACATCACCCACGCAAAAGAAGCTAAACTTGAGCAAGTATCGCCACAAGGATAGCAGTTTTGTGGTTGTCGCGAGGCTTTATTATGGCTTTGTGTTGCGTGAGTTCTCGTGAGACACAACTTGGAAGGTTTTACAGCATTGTGAAGAAGATACTGTTAACAAGTGTTCTACGCAATGGTCACCATAGCAATTAGACATTCATTTTCACACAGCCATCAAAACATTTGAAACAGCCAATTCAAACACCATCTTTATGGCCCACAGCTATGTTTGCCAACAGAGGAATGCACAAACACTTACCCTCCAAAGACCATCTCACAAAGTTCACTGCCCTGTGGCAATACTTTTCTCAAAAAGGACACCTTGATTTGTATTGCAGTACACCCTTAACACATTTCTCTCCTTGTGAAACAAGTAAATCAAGCGAACCAACCAAAGAACTGTGTGTGCTGATACTCAAAGCTCAGGGAATATTTAGCCTTGATTGATTCTGTGCCCACTGAGCTACAGGAGTCAGAGGGCTAAAATGTTACCCCTCCCTGTGTGACCCACAAACATTGACCAAACCATTCACCACCGTGATGATAATCACTCAGCAAACAGCTAGCAACAAAACAATAAACGTGTATACAGCACTATGCTCCATAGAGCAGGTGCCTTGAGCTATTACTTCCTGCTGCCAATGGACTCTTTATGGCCCAGACATATCCTGGTCTTCTAGGGCTAGTAGTAACAGTTTTTAATGATGAAGTCAGAAATGAAAAGTTACAAAACAGTTCATGCACAAGGGCTGAGTAATAGTTCACTATCGTTGTTTTGTTGATATTTTGATGATCAGAGCTAAAAAACAGTTATCTTCATTATCAACTTAACTACCAAAAACTTAAATTAATCAATTAATTGTTTGGTCTGTAGGAATATGGGCCGATACCGAGAACCAATCCAATACCAGCATAATGTAAAGTTCTTTAACCTCTCTGTATGGAGCTGATTCAAGATATGTGTGCACTAATGTGAGGCTGGAACTACAGATCGAGACACGTCATACAAAGATCAAAACTGACAAGCTGGACAACATAGTTTCTTTGTAGTGTTTCTTTTTTACTCCCATGGCCAAAAGATCTTAAAAACAGATATGACAGTCCTCATTTCTTGGGCCTTTTTTTTTTTTTTTTTTTTTTTTTTTTTTTTAAATCAAGCTTTGTTAAACAAGTAATGTAATGTATTTAGTCACAGCAAAATTTCAAAATAAACTCCCAACGAGAAAGTGCAGAAAACGTCTCTATATAATGTTGCAGATAACAATATGATATGGAGTAGATTTTGATAACATCAGCTGTAAACCGTAAAAGTCACTGTCAACACTTCAGGTTCACAGTATAAGGCTTACCTTAAATGCATGCAGAAAACTGCATTTAATCGACCAACTCCTGATTTGCTTGATAATTTCAGAATTGGCAACAATATCGATTTAGTGGATTGGATCAGATCATTCCTGCTATCCCATAAGACATTTTAAAGCAGGAGATTTTCACATTTGAGTGACTGGAACCGGCATTTTGTTGGCATTTTTGCTTTAAAAATAACTTAAACCATTAATCAATCATCGTGAGTAAATGATCTCATGATGATATGATCATATTCTTTATGTCCAAATTGATGATTCATAGCAAATTCTAATTAAGACATTTTCTATTTGCAGAGCTGATTTCATTGAACGTAAACTACATTACATTTAATCTAACTTTGCAAACAATTTTCAGATAATATATATATTTATATATAGACATGGAAAAAATATTCACATCAATATGAATTTCAGTCATATTGCTGGATGTACTTGCATGTCAAAACCATTAAATGACTGAAACATTATAAATACTCCATTTGGTTCAAACATGGGAAATCGACTGGACTAAGTCAAGTAAACCCTGATCAACGTGACTCCAAATTACAACCATCATAACAGCACTACTTCAGTTTACAACCTTACAACCCATGAGATAAAACATTTTGTAAACAGAGTGCCCACACCAAATAAGAGCCCATGCCTGGGACTGGGAATGAGATCAGTGAGAGACAGCAGCCATAACTCCCCCCCTCTCCTAACAGCTGAGCAATAAGACAAGAGCACTGAAGCGATTGAAGAGCTCATACAATGTGTATTGCAGACTGTCTCCAGTGCTGTCTGGGTTTAGTGTGGAGAGAAGAGACGAGAGGAGCCACGAGCACTGCAGATCTGTGTGTGTGTGTGCATCTGTGCAGACAGTAGTGTCTCATCTCCCTTCTCTCTGTCTCCACTGGTCTTCATCCACATTTGAACACAGAATAAGAGAGATCAATAAGTCTGTGCAGGCTAGAGCCACCAGAAGGAGTTCAAGCTCACAAACTGCAAACAAAACAAGACTAAAATCTGGCAGATACACAGGCAGTCTTTTATCTCATTCTCTTTTCCCCTCCAACTTCCCGTGTCCTGCTGAGACTGCAGTGCCCGCAAGTCCCAGACAGCTCTTCTCATCGCGATATGTTTGGGCTGATAATTATTAAAAGGCTCAAGGATTTTTTGACTAAAAATATCACTGCAGACAGAGGGCCCCTTTCTATAAAATTGGACATGAGCATAGAGCAGAAGAAAATTCAACCCACATGCGGTGTTCCTCTGCAGTCTGCTGCCTCATCTGATGCCAGATCTGTTGCTAGTCAAACTTTATAGTAAGTCAGCATATATACACACGCACACGGATGCACGTGTGCGCGCACACACACACACACACACGTAGACACATGGCCAAAATCTGCGGCAAGATAGCTGACAGATTCACATAAAGGTTGCTACTCTGACGCTAGACTTCAAGCCAAGTCCTTCCCCCTTTCTATCCTTTCAGCTGACGCCTCCCACCCGCATACACACATTCATATACTGTGTCTCAAACACACACACACATACACACACACACACACACAGACAGACATATCTCCTCCCTCCTCCCTCCCTTTCTTCCCTAACTTGAGAGCCACCTACATGGAAGAGCGACGAGCCTCAGACTCTTGCTCAGACTTGAAGCAGTCTATCTTGGTCTCATAACTGCAGTTCTCTCGTTAATGACAGACTGTGTAACCTGATTCCACACACACACACACATATGCATATATACACAGACACAAACACACACACACACACAGCACCCAACCCCCACCACTCGCTCAGGGTTTTATTTTTTTGAGCTAGCGCTTCCCTCTCCCTCCACTTGCATATTGTTCCAACCCAAACTGCCAGCTGCTTCTGACAGCCAAATTACTGTGCACGAAGAGATGATTGCTATCGAAGGTCTATCACCCCACCTACCCCCCCCTTCCCATCCAAACCCCAACGTCTCCCACCCCCCTTCTCTTCGCCTCATGCTTTCTGAAGTGCTCAGACCTCTGTGGGCAAATTATACACTTTATGGCTTTCAGAAAGGAACGGTTATGACAGTGTTCTAATGTAGAGGCCACGATGTCTGCAGCCAAAGAATTCAAGAGTCATAATTTGGAAATGAAAACTTGAATGAGGTCTGTTTAAGAGTCAGTCACCTTCAGGTTACTATGAAAGACGATTGCTAATAGTTAAGTTCAGGATGGCGTGTTTGAAACAAGGTTTGTGATTATTTCTACTGTCAAATCACTCTGATGATATTTTTTCTAATCAATTAATTTCACAGAGTCCAACAGCCAATCACCCAAACATATTATTCAATTTATGAAAAAGAAAAGCCACAAATCATCTACAGGTGGGGGTGTTTGCATTTTCCTTAATAAATTATGATAAACAATTAACAGAATTGTTGTCGATTCATTTTCTGTTGGTCGTCTAATTCATTAATGTTGTTTCAGTTGTTCAAAGCAACTTGTTGACAGTGAGAAACTTGGTAAACAATATAAATCATTAGACAGCTACTGCATGTTTCCCAAAAAATAATCCTCTTAAAAAAACAAACAAAAAAAACAGACACATTTGGGAAACAAATTCAAGAGGAAAATGTTGTTGTCTGCTGCGTCTGTGCTTTTAAAACATCCTATTGTTTGGGATGCACTGAGACAGATAACCTCCTAACTGGCTGTAGACTGCATTACCACAGATAGGCTGTTTGAAACAATGACACTGCCCCCAAAAGCATACAATAACATTGTTGTAGACCAAGAGAAGAGAGGGCTAATCACAACGACAACAACAATCAGGCCGTTGCCTCAGCTGAAGAGAACAAACCCCCCCCCCCCAAGATCCCCTTGGAACTGAACCATATCTCAGGCCAGACTGTGTGACGTCCTATTATCTGACCACTATCAGCCAGACTCCATGATGCAAGCCGCTGAGAACGCCGGGGCGCCCACAAAGAAGCCAGACCTCAGTGACTGGTCAGCTATGGGGTTTGCATTCTCCAGACTGTCAACCAACCACAAAAACAAACAGCCGCTAACTAACAGCCCCTCTAATAGTCATTGACCAGTACATCGTCAATTTCTTTCCATCCCATAATACGCCTGCTAAAAAAAAGGGAAAGAAAAGCTTTGTTATCTCTAACTCTCACCTACAATCCTTGTATTACAGCTTCACCTGATGGAGGTCATTAGTATTCAAACTCATACATGCTGATTAAGTCTCCTGTTCCAGACACTATTACTGCACATGTTTGACTGTCAGGTTGTCGTGCGTATACGTTGGCAGTGTATCAACCGAGCGGTTTAAGTGTGTCACTGTTAATTCTTTGTAAAAAAATTTAAAAAAGGAGCTTGGCTGTGCTCTGCTCATTCACACAGGCAACTCCAAAAAAGAAAAAAAAAAAGAATCAAGCTCTCCCCAGACATTTAGGCCACTAAATGAGGCATAAAAAAAACTTGATTAGTATGTGGGAATGTGATTTTTTGTTGTTGTTGTTGGTGGGAGAAAGGATCTAGCACATTGTCTGAGTGGATTCTGAGAGGAACAATCCGGTGTGAGACATTCCCATTCACACATCTTTTAAAAAAAAAAAATCAGCATAATTATCTCTGAATGTTTTCAGGCAGCATTAACACCTTTCTAATGAAGTTTACACCCCTCTCATCAGCAGGTCTAGTGGCTTTATGTTTGATTTCCTGCAATCTTATCACATTCCATTTCCTGTTTGGTCTAACTGGGAAGGAGGGAGGAGGAGGAGGAGGAGGGGAGCATGTCAACAAATACTTTTACATGTTGTGTAGGAATTGGTAATATGTAAGTGCTTCTTCTTTATCAACTAGTTTCAAACTGAACCCCAGATCACTGTAAGTGTTTTTCAACCCACCCCCCTCCTCCTCCAAAGACTGCAGGATTGTGATGTTAAAAAAGTGCTCAGCATGAGATGATGAGACACACGATCAAGCAGAGCAGACCCTCCCAAAGACTGTTTGCATGACAATAAATTTAAAAAGTCACAACTAGTTGCGATTCTGTGAGCTTGATTTAATCGCTAAATTCAAATTACAACCATTTAAAAAAAAAAAAAAAAAAAAAGTCGCAGTGGTGAAACGATGAGACTTTTCTTTTCAGTCATTTTGGCCTTTAGCTCATCACCCATTTATCAACAACTAGACCAAAAAAAAAAATCATCTTCCTGACTCGGCCACCCCAAAAAATAATAGGCTCACCTACATAAAGGGACTCCTCTGCCAAATCATATGTAGGCATTTGTTCATATAGTCTAAACTGAGGAAAATAAATAAATACATGTGTGGCGACAATGATTAAATAGGGCAAGATTTTACCAAGAAAAGCACAGAGAGAGAGAGAGAGAGAGAGAGAGAGAGAGAGAGAGAGAGGAGAGAGAGACAAGATTTCGTCTGGGAGCACGTCACCAGCTCATCAGCAAACTTCTAACCGCGTACACGAAAATGTCTATTACAAAATAATACTGACGGTAAAATCACAGGCCTGCGTCAATTACAATTAATTTTTTAATGATAGGAGGAGATTAAACTTACCTTGCGGGTAATTTTTTCAAAGTGCTTTATGAGGAATCGTCAACTGGCGCAGGTCTAACTATTCTGCCATCTCCCGAGATTTCACCGACAATACCCGATTTGTTTTCCAAAGTCTGAGCAGCAGAGCCGACTACATGACGCCAACATTATCGTCCGTCGTCCGCTCGGTGAACGAAAAAAAAAACAAAGTGAGGAATTCACTCGGTTTTCTTGTTCGGGAGTGATAAAGAATGAGGATACATGTTGTAACGCTGTCCTTCTTTACACATTAGCGCTGTCTGGACTTCACAACTCGCACTACGTCGGCGGCAGCACGAAGGCAAACAGCCAGGATTGGAGGAGGAAGTTACTATCAACTCACTGCAATTAACCTGCGCACGAGACAGGATAAACACACGCTTTTCCGGCTAGACGTTTCAAAATAAGTGTATGTGTAATTGAGCAGCTCTGTCTTTCAGTTTTTGTTATTTTCAGGTGTAGAAGAAGAATTCATATATTTGAATAATAAAAAAAAAGAAGATACTCCATCACAACCACAGTAATAGTTGTGGATACAATGTACCACATTCATGCACATGCATTCAACATATGCAGAAGTATCATGAACTCTCTCTCTCTGTCTCAAATTCAAATAACTTTATTGGCATGACAGATCAGAAACCTATTTAACCAAAGCAGTACAGAAATTTATAAATATTGACAGAAGATTAATACGATCATATGCAAATATCAACAATAATTATTTTCTCATTATTGCTTTTCTACCCACATAGATAAGTTTCTGAAGATCAAGGTGGATAAACTCAGGATATATATGATTTATTTTTTCAAAGAAAACCTTTCTCAAATCTTTATACTTGCCACCGTATAATAGAAAGTGATTCTGTCTCAACTTCTCTCTTTCTGTCTGTCTCTCTCTCATACACATTCAAATTCAAATTGAAATTTGTTTTATTTGCATATATGACAGAACAATAATACTGGCAAAGTATCAAGAGTCAATGAAACAAAATAACATTGTTGGATGATTGATATATATTAATTATATACAGTATATCTATGTATTATATGTATTATGTGTGTGCCTAGGTCGTTCAATGTCCCTCAGGTTGTGGCATGTTGATACATATTTTACATACATATTTTTTAAATTTGTCTCTCTCTTTTCTTCCTTTTCTGTCTCATTTTATTATGTAGTGCATTTGGAAATAGAGGTCGAAAAAGCCAAATGTCACTGTCTTCAGTGTTGCAATCTGCTGTGTTGCTGTGCATGTGTCAATAAAACCTCTTGAATCTTGAATCTTAAACTAAATAGTGGTGGAATATAACTAAAAGAATACTGTAGTTATGGATACATTAGAGGTACTTTTGCTTTAATTAAGTAGTTTAATTCTACTCAACTACATTTGATGCTGCAAGAATTGTGAACCAGAAGTGATCCAGGAAAGACTGCCTTTGCTGTTAGTGAAGCAATCTAACAGAGTAATCTGCAGTCTCACCTAAAAATCATATGTACTTTACATGTTACTTTAAGAACCTTCTCACTAATCATTATCTGCCTGCTTGTGGCTGCTTTCACTGAGCTTGCACATTTTATATTGTCTAATTTCTGCTGTATTGATGTGTTTGTCCATCCTTGTTACTTTACTTGTGATTTCATTGAACTATAAACAATGCATTGTTGTAAAAAAAAAAAAAAAAAAAAGTATATGCGCAGCCAACCTACTCTGTATTAATAAAGATTACGTAATATAAATAAACATTTCAGAGGGAAATATCGTACATTTTGCTACATTTATTTGAGAGCCACTCAAATATACTTCAACCAACAGTTACATGCTACTTGTACATGAATCCATCAATAATAATTCAACAATATACTAATACTCACAAGGGCTATTATTTTTCTGAATTGAGTACTTTTATTTTTGATACTTTAAGTACGTATATTTCGTTTGTAATGCTTACATACTTTTACTTAAAGTACCCTTCCACTCAAAATTGTGTTTTCTTTATTGTTTTGCACTGGATGTTTAAGTTTGAATGATTCATAAGTCACGTTCGTCTTCTGAAGGTACTGCACACCTTAAATTTGGAACCTTCAAGGACCTTCAATATTAGATAATATAACAGGATTGATTTAAGACCCTTGTCATGTCAGATGATATTGTGCTTCAGTGGTGTATATTCCCAAACAAATTTTCAGTCAAATTAGGACAAGCCAGATTAGATACTGTAGCCTGCAGCTTTCAGGCCTTCAGGCAGTTGCCTCCTTTTTCTAGTTGGTAATCCAACTTTGCTATATAGTTAAGTCTACAACAGTGGATCATATGTTATAAGATAATTGCATGTTTTGTATGAACAATCTGAATCCGCAGAGTAGTTATACTACAGTGTGAAATAAAGGTAGTGAATATAATACCCTCCAGTGATACACTATGCTTTTATTCTGAAGCAAAAGCGTACATTTCCTGTCACAGACTTATTCTCTCTGGGCAGCTTGACGAGTAATTAAAGGACTATTGCTATTTAATTTGCTCTACGCATGTTCCAGACTTAATATTACAGGTTTGAAGGCTTCAATTATTTGGGCATTCAGACAATAAAAACTGATGTTAAATATCAAACATGATCAGTAAACTAAGAAATGCCATCATTTCAAAATGTGCCTGCAGAATAATGTCCTCTGAGAAATTTCTACTTAGAATACATAAAGAGATCATTTTACTTCCCTTCATTTGCAGACTTTTATTAGCTATTGCATATAGTTTTTTCTAAAACGTTTGAGTCATTACTTTGGTCATTGTAACTGCAGACTATTGTGCCTGCAACTCATTCAGTATGGGTGAAAAAAATCTTAGGTTAAAAGATAGACCAATATTCAGACAGCTCATGTAGTAATAGAGACAAACCATTAAGCGGTAAGTCACTGTCAAAGTACTAATGGAGATTATAGGGTACTGTTATAAAAATAAAAATAAAAAAAGATTCATCTGTAATAAAACCACTGAATATCTTTTCAAATAGCAATAAATGGCTACAGTACTCGCATTAAAAGGGAAAAGTCTAATTTCACAGTAATAACCCTTTCTTCCACAAAGACCTCAATATCTGTCTTTTCTGAGTGTTTAATGCAACAATGATATTTTAACCATTACTCAACACTGTCAACACCTTACAGAACTTTGACAGCATTTCAATGTAAATATAACACAGCACATCGCATAAACAAGGTATAATGTAGTGATAGCCTAAAAGTGTTGAAAATGTGTTTCCTGTAATAGAGTTTCTATTTTTTTCTACTTTTTTTTTTTATTATAAAGCATATAGATGAATGATGTGAAAATGTAACAAAGGTGTTCGAGAACATTTTTTTAATTGAAACTTTATCATAACAAATCCCATTTAATCACAGTCCAAATGTTGTCCAAACCATTGTGAATTAAAATTATAATCAAGTCTTGTAACAGGAAATACAAAATACACAGACAAGGTCAATGACACTAAAATAATAATAATCTAACAATTTAAACCTCAGGCATCATGTAATTGAAATCACATGATTTCACACATGTGATGCCATATATTAGGGACAGGGAACGAAGGATTCAGAGTAAGCTATCTATCTGGCTAGCTAGCTAACTACCTTTTAGCATAGACTTTTCAGCCTCCCAATGAGTGTCCCACATTTCAGCCTGAACTGTCCCACTTTAGGAAAGGCTCATAACCTGGGGCAACTTTGTATAAGAAACACTTTTATATTTGCTATTCCTTCTCCAAATGTGATATCTTCATTCTCAGAAAACTTCCTGGGGATTTCAGAATGGTATTGGGTGCAGATATAATTATTGGCTTCATATCGAAATATATTGCTGGAGTGCCAAATGCAAACATTTTTCCACATTACTCAAATTCACCCTACATGATAGGGTCTTTTTGTTTTGAAGAGATTTTAGAAAATTAAAAAACCAACAACAACAAAAACTGTACCCATTATTATCATAACGTTAAAATAAAAATACATTTTACACACCGCCACACACTAAAAGCTGATTTATGGAAGGTCGCTTGACACTTTTGATAAGTGCTTGTCAACAGAAATTAAACAGTCGGTTTCAGTCGTCTCAATGGTAACCACACGCTATCATGGATGAAAACATGGACATTACAAGTTATCTAAAACTACAGACAAAAATATCAATAAGGAAGTTCAGTGAAAACTACAATCTTCATGGCGACGTTAGCGACACTACCCAATCACACTGCGCGACAAAACATGACGGTGTCCGCGACATAACAAAATTCTCCAATTGCGCGACATGAAAATGTCGAGCGAAAACTTTTTTCTGTAGATACATCGGTTGTCGGTGGTCGAGCGATACTCATCAAAACTATCGAGCGACCTACCATAAATCAGACTGTTGACCTGAACTATCTAAGGAACCCGTTATACATATTTAACGGGCACTTGGCACCTAATCAGACAATATTTTCCATATAGAAGGAGAACAGCAACTGCTCTCCAGACTGTAAAGTCCGTTTCCAAGGCAACGCGGATCCAAGTTCCAAACAGAGTCAACGCTTCGCACACAGCAGTTTTTCTCTGCGTCCAAAATGTATTCAGAGTAAGTAAGAGACTAGCTGATGTAGTTAAGCAAGACTTGTGTGTAATTGCGGTGTTTTGAACTTCTTCTTAAGACTAATTAGCGCCGTCACCTGACCACTCGCTAAGCTAAACTTAAGGCTTGCTTGACAAATTGACGGCAGCCAGCTAGCTTAGCTAAGTTACTGTTAACGTTCATGAAGTAACAGGTAACCTAACGGCTAATGACGATGCTTGCTCGTACAAGGTAACGCCGGAGAAGTTGACAATGTGCTGGGTTTTGTTTCCATTTCCACTAGAAATTCCCCAGTTCTCATGAGTAACGATCTCCAACCGACAACGTCTGGCAAGTACAACCGTTCATATTAACCTAGTTTAATTGGTTCTTTCACGTTATAGCATGTGTAGTCTGCAGGGAGACTCTTCTGCTGGGAAGATGCTGCTATTTTACCCCTTACATTGATGAAATGTTACGTTACAGGTGTTTTTCATATGAAGCAGTAATTTTTCTTTCTTCACTTTGTATGTGTGTGTGTGTGTGTGTTTGTGTTTTAACAATACAGGTATGAAGACAGGGTACTATGGCATAAATGGCCAGATCTCCCAGATCCCAGGACTTTCCCCAGCTGTCAGCTCAATTTGTGAGGAGAAGGCCCGTGGGAGGAGAGGAGGAGTCCTAGACAGTGATTCTGACTATGTCAAGCTTGCAAAACAAGGAGGACACAAGGGTAGAGCAATCCTGTTTGCCTTGTGCCTACACATATCCATCTGACTGGATTAGGTAGATAGATAGATAGATAGATAGATAGATAGATAGATAGATAGATAGATAGACAGATAAATAGATAGATACTTTATTAATTCCCAAAGGGAATTTCAAATTGTCCATAGCTCATCCCATTACAACAAAACAATACAAAAAAAAATCTCTGTTTGGATTATGCCTTTTGCCTACATTTATTTTTGTCTTTTTGTATTCATCCTTGTTTAACAGGACTCCTGTGGCATGAGGAGTCATTTGCTTCTCAACCTATTTCCTACAAACCTCCAAATTGGTTCTGCACCTCATCAGAAGACAACAGAAAACCCAGGTACTTGTCACATTTGACGTATTATTAGGATGCACACCCAGTAGTGGCCACAGTTATGATTAAAATACTTCAACTTGCTTCTTATATTGTTAATATTCTACCACTTCCAATGGTAAAAGTCTACCTGAAAAAAAAACAGTCAGGTGCCCAAATGAACATTGAAATAGTTTTTTCTTGCCATAATCATTCCTGCTGTTCATACTGACTTTCAGAAGATCCTTCATAAAACACTTTTAATGTAAGTGATAGGTCCCAAATCCACAAGCCTCCTTCTGTGCAAAAATGTATTTAAAAAAGTTTATCTGAACCTAATATGAGGCTTAAGTCATCCAAAAGAGTCAAATCAAGTAGATATCTTTCAATGTTACTGTTTTTAGTGCCAAAGTCCCTCTTTAATACTTCCACTGCAGCACAGCAGGGAAACACTGTCCAAGGAAACACAAAGAGGGAAATTTATGCTAAAAAGATTGTAAATGTCACAGATATAAACTTGATATTACTAATTCTCACTGCTGAAGCCTCATATAAGCTTCAGATAAACTTTAAAATGCATTTTTGCACAAAATGACTGTTGACACTATGTGCATTTTGGCCCCTCATCACTTACATTAAATCCCATTTGAAGGGGATCTTTTAACAGCCAGTGTGAATAGGAAGAATGATTACAGCAAGGAAAACCTCTTTCAGTGTTCATATGGGTACCTGAGAGATTTGAAATTGAACAATGCTACTGCACTATTATACTACTACCATTGCTACTACCTGCTGCTAAATTCTAATAACACAAAAAATTACAGTTTTATTTCTGTAGCACCTGTAACAAGCTTTCAAAGTCCTGTGAAATAAATGGAAAAAATAAACAGCAATAATTAGCTGTTATAAAAGAAAGGTTTCTCTTCATTTTCTTCATTATCTATTCCAGCTATCAATAGGTGACAGATACATTTCATATCTCTATATGGTGTTTTTTCCATCAGCCTAATTACCATTGAAAAGAAGAAAAGCCCTGGAGCTTTTCAACACATGGAACCTCCTTTTGGGACTGACAATATGTCAGCATGGGAGAGAGATGATAGCAGCAATGGCGAAGAGAAGGTAAACAGAGAACTGCCAAGATATTTAGAAAGACATTTAGCCACATAAGCCACCACAGTATTATTCTGTGTATCAATATTCTGTGCTGCTTTACTCTGTTCTGAAACTGTTTTATAAGAAAAAAGGTTGTTAGTGTTACTGTAATGTTACACACTTCATTTATTTGTTACTTGTTCTGGCAGACCTTCTTTGTGGTGAAGGTCCATGTTTCTCAATGATTAACTGTCAAACTAATAGGATACTGTCAAATTCTATGAAGAAAAGAGATTATGATTATAATTATGTTACCCTGTTTTTTTTAATTAATATTCACAAAATAACCATCACATACTGTGTTCTGCAGGACAACAATGTTCATAACAACCAGATGGAGGATTTGCAGTCATCCAGTCATCATGAGACCAGCAAATTCAAGAGGATGTGAGTTGCTGTTTACACAAGATGGCGCTGTTGTTTTGTATCATATTCATTGAAGGTGGCTGGCCGGTCTCAGAAGGCCACCTTTTAAAATTCTCAGAAAAAGATTATATTCACAGACTAATGATCTTAATGATCGTATTATATCAGCCCATGTCAGCCATTTTTAATTGAAAGTATGTGAACGAAAGGAAAACATGGGTATTTGAGTCATTACTGTAAAGCAGTTGTATAATACAAAACATACTTAACCTAAACTATAATTATAAGTTTTTATGTGCAGTTTAGTTAAGTATGCATATAAATGTTATTAAAACGGTACTTAAGTGGCCTGTTTCTGTGATGTTTGGCATGTTGACTGTGAGCAATTTCATAGTCTACAGGTGTTTTGTCAGCTTGTTTGGGTTTCAACATTATATAATTTCATTAATATTTCAGTCATAGCAAGTCTGAAACAACATTTGAACATTAACGTATTTCAGTGGGAAGTTTTAGTACATTCTGGCCTCCATGTTGTGGTGACTTGGCAGAAATGCTCATGGGCGTGCTGCAGTCAGGTCAAAAGAAACGGCACATGGAGTAATGGCCTCTGGATGTTCACCTGACTGTTTGCTTTGGCTCACAGCTGGTCGGTGTCGGTGCTGTGTGTTCCCTGTAGCTTTGGGAAAATGTCAATGACTTGTCAAGAACTGAAAATAACCTCTTATACAACACTGCAGAGACGAGAACATAAAGACTATGATCATAGCGTGCGTATGGTTATGACACTGCTGTTATCATATTGTGAGTACACAAAGGGTCCTATGCAAAAAAGTGGAGAAAAAAAATCATATTTGTTAAAACAAGCAAAACAAAGAGCAAATGAGGTGAAATGATATCACCTGTTTCTGGAACAAATCATCTTGTTTACAGTTACAGTCTTGCTGCAAGACACTGACTTTGAGAGCCAAGAGAACAGCAGAGTCTAGAAACGTCCCGAAAACAAGAGTAACTTACTGAGTGAAAATAATTATCGCTTTGTTTAAAGAAAGACAATTATTGGAGGCAAAGTTGGTGCTTCGCTACAAGATGGAGACAAAACTGACAAATGTAAAGACCAGTTGATGTCTTTGTGCTATGTTTTGTTGAATGAGTTGCCAGATTTTATCTCCGTATACAATGTTCGGCTCATATTCAGTGTTTAAACTGAGTCTCTCTCAATAAATGGTGATGACTTTATATAACATTTGTAACTACAAAAGCAGCATCGTTTGATCCCAAAACTGTGTTTCTGTTACATTTGTGCGCCAACAGAATATTTGACAAGAAACCAGCTCCCGTCGACATGTCGAAGCTGCTGAGTTTTGGTTACGCAGATGACAACAAACCAACAGCCAACACTTTTGTGTCAAGTAAGTGGCGCGCTGTTTCTGAATCTAAGTTACTTCCAGGTAATTATTATATAAATCATTTCTTTTATGTCTTTTTCATTATGCTTTCAAAATCCACATCTAGTATAATAAAAGTGAACGAAGCCAAGCTGGTGAGCAGTGTGTGGATTTTATGTGACTTCATAAATGAAAGTACATTACGAAATGAAAGGTTTCAGACATTAAAAATGTATGATGCTTCTTGACAATGCCATGTAGGGATGAAAATCTTGCATTATTATGTATTATATATCACTATATATTATTAATGAATGTTGTGATAGTGATGACGTGAATGTGTTTTCTATGTCAACAGATTAGAAGACTGCCAGTGTGTGGGACAAGGAGGCACCGTTTTAAATGCTTCCAACAGGATTAGATGTCATCCTCTTTTCTGACAACAGTTTACTTTTATGTAGTCATGCTGAGCCACATCAAATGTTACTTAGTTTCACTTGTGTTGTCATTTCACACGTGTTCCTCAAGTATGAAACTGTTTCACTGAATTAAAGTTAGGACCTTTTATTTATTGTGTCTGTTAGCGGTGCCACGTTAACTGCGTTTCTTAAGTAAGGAAGGCACAAGTTGAGTCCTGTGTTAAGTTTTTTTGCTCTGTCTGTAACTCTGTAAAAGGTAGTTTATCGTAAGAAATGTTTGATAGTTCAAATAAATTCAAAGTGGTTCAACATTTATCTTATCATTAATCTTTTTTACTTTTGACTTTTAAACCAACAGTGGTATTTGCTCTCACAGACTGAAATTTGAATGTAAATAATTTGTTACCTAATACAGTAAGTAAATACGCAAATGATACCCTGATTTCTGCAACACAGTAGAAACATAATATTGCTCTTTAGGCAAATGATAAAATGCATTATTTGGTTTAGTTGTTTTTTGCAGGACTCTTGTACACTGATGAGCATTTCTGTTGGCTCTTTAACATGCCAGCGTTGGAAGTTATCTCTGTTCTGTGGAATTTCTGTATTTCATAATGTCCAGTAGACACAGCAGCTCATGTTATTGGCAGGTTTACTCATAAACAGCAGTTTACGTCATACCAGTTCTATTGGTCGCCGCCGGTATGGTTTGCTTTTTGAAGGTTGACAGACACTGTGGAACTGGGACAATCATTTCCTATTTAATTGATCTTGCTCTGTTTATTTAGGCTGGGGGATGTTTTTGTGAGAGCGAAGACTCCTCTTTCTTGGACCAATCAGTGGCAAGGTCAGGGGTCACCACTATATCAGCTCTGCAGTGAGACATAACTCTTATTCGGAAAAACAGCCGCATTTAGTATTTGAAGGATTTACAGAAGAACAGACTTTAAAACTTGATTTCACTTTGTCTCCTGCAATCATGGCACCAATTCTACTGAACTGTATGGGAAATGATCACAAAGAGTACATCAAGTAAGTATTTTGGAACCTCGGCTAAGTTTGAAATTAGCCGTTTTTCCTTCTTGCTCTTAAAAAAAAAAGCCTTTTTTCTTCAACATAATTATCATCATGTTCAATCAGAGCACATACTTAGTACACATTTAGGGCTCAGTTTAGCTTTCGGTCCATGTTTTAATATGCTGCACTAAATTGCTCTTAGAGAATCAGTCCAAGTGAAAAATCCCTACTTGGACACCATGGAGGAGGATATTCTCTACCACTTCAGCTTGAGCACCAAGACACACAACCTCCCTGAAATGTTTGGAGATATTAAGGTTTGTGACATGAAGCTAGAGTAAAGAAACATTTGGTTTTAACGACTCAATACAGATGCTAGAAACCAGAATGCAAGAGTCATCTCTCTTCGCCTTTGTTTCCTTTAGTTTGTGTGCGTTGGTGGCAGTGCGAATCGAATGAAGGCCTTCGCTCAGTTCATCCACCAGGAGCTGGAACTGCCTGGAAACCCAGAAGATATCAGAGATATCTGTGAGGGAACTGATCGCTACTGCATGTATAAAGTGGGACCAGTGCTCTCTATAAGTGTAAGTATTCCACAACCAGTTTGCACAGAACAATACATGCTTCAAATATTACATTAGTGGTGTAAGGATTAGTCCTTTCCCCTTGTTTGAAAATAATTTGTACCCTGATCTTGTTTCCATCTCAGCATGGTATGGGTGTTCCCTCAATCTCCATCATGCTGCATGAGCTCATCAAACTGCTGCACCATGCCCAGTGCCGTGATGTGGTTCTGTTTCGCCTGGGAACATCTGGTGGAGTCGGTAAGAACATTTTTCCCGTTTTGAAAGTGATGGAAAACATTATTTTCACAAACCGATAATTATGGTGTAAAAAAAGAGAGATCACTCCCTGTTCGTCCTCGAATGACTCCTCTATCCATTTTTAAAAATGTTCTATCTGCCGTGGTTTACAGGTCTGGCTCCAGGGACCGTGGTGGTTACAGATAAAGCGGTTGACTACTCCTTCCGGCCCCAGTTTGAGCAGGTGGTTCTGGGTAAAGTTATCACCCGCAGCACCGAGTTGGACGAAGGGGTGGCCAAGGAGCTTCTGCAGTACTCCACCGAGCTGCAAAACATTCCAACAGTGATCGGAAACACCATGTGCACCCATGATTTCTATGAAGGTACGAACAGCATCTCATGCTCAGGTTGTTTGTTACACCTATGGTACCAATGGAAAACGTCAACAGCTTACATCCATCGCTCAGGTAGTGACACATCCTGTGCTGTGTCTCTCTAGGTCAAGGCCGACTTGACGGTGCTCTGTGCTCCTTCTCACATGAAGAAAAACTGGAGTATCTGAGGAAAGCTCATGAGGCCGGAGTGAGGAATATTGAAATGGAGTCCACCGTCTTTGCTGCTATGTGCCGTGTGTGTGGTCTCAAAGGTATTTTTATTATTCGTTACATAATGTAGAATCTTCTGTATAGCTCTGCAGCTCATTAATAGGTTTGCAACCCATTGATGTCCAGATTCATGATTAAAGATACATTTTGGAGAGTAAATGCCTGCTTTCTTTTATTAGTTACTTAGATATTAGTCATTAAAAAGATAAAAGTTGTGTGTCTTACTTCTACTGCCTCACCTGACTTTGATCCAATGACTTTCAACATGAGGAACAAGAACATTTCAAACATAATACTAAATGTCTGTTATTCTCTTTTTTTACCCCACAGCGGCTGTGATCTGTGTAGCACTGCTGAACCGCTTCGAGGGAGACCAGATTACATCTCCTCATGATGTTCTGGTGGAGTACCAACAGAGACCTCAGATCCTGGTGTCCTACTTTATCAAGAAACGCCTGGGACAGATTGTCTAAGACCCCAACGCCTATTATCGCAACCCCTGACCTCCCAAATGAGTGTATATAGCTTTGACTGATATGTGTATGTACTGTACTTTACATGTTGATATGTGCATTCGACTCTTATTTAAAAAGTTGTTAAGATTTGTATGATTTCTTTGATGAAGCTAAAATATTATGTATGTTATGTATGTATTGTGTATTTTACTATTTAATAGTTTGCAACCTATGTATGGTAATAATGATTTTCTAGATAATGTGTTCTGTGTGTTGATTTTAGTATTTGACTTTTCAACTTCTGGTAGTTTGTTTGTCTGTCAACAGTGAGGAACTATTGATTATGTTTTGGTTGTTGTCCAAGTGCGCAACCTCTAGATAATAATCAAGCTAACAGATAAGCTAACAGATATAGATACCGATATAAGCATTTGAATAATTGGAATAAAAGTCAAGTGCAATAACACATTATGAGATGTGCACCAGTAGTGAAGGTCTGCAATCTGTTTAGTGATGTTTTAGTTTTTCCTGCTGTTAGATGAGAAGCACATACAAATCCTTTCCTTTATGATACAAAAAAGTGTTATTAAATGTTATTAATGTTATTAAAGTTATTAAATACTCAGAGACGTATATTACATTTAGTAGTTTCTGTCATACAAGCTTGTTTATGCAATGTAAACCTCACATAAGAAGTCAATAAATATTGATCAGTGTGAAGAGGGGTCATTTTCATTTGTGGAGTCAGAGATACTGTATGATAGTTATGGTTCGTGAAGTGCTGTAGAGTATAAAACCTAAAATAAAAACTAATAATAGGGATTTTATTGTGTCATTTGGTGGTCAATACTGTAGCTGGAAAAAGTACCTCATGAGTCAGACTTGCTGTTGTAACTGTCCAGCTGTGAATCTGATAGTTGCACATTCAGCTCAGTAAAATGTATTACTTATAATTCATATGATGCTCAGTGCCAGAACAAGGCTCACTTGGACTTGACGTATGATCCCAAGCAACACCTCAGTCATAATTTGAGTACGGATTTGGTGTCTCGTCGAGGAGGTTTGGGAGGCTTGATAACAGACAGGACCTCTTTGGCGTACTGGCTGTGTTGCAGACCAGCATCCCGCAGAGCCTGTTCAACCCGCAATCTTGGATCAGACACAATCTGGAAAACAGATGTTAAAAAAAACAACAAAAAAAAAACATCCACAGTAAATAATACATTTCCTGCTGTTTCATACTATGCCTCACATTTAAGGTTAACATTGTTTGATTTTACGGGTTTACTACATGTCATATTCAAAACAAGATTAATCATTAATCCTTCACAGTTTGGTTTTGGGGAAGAACATTTCCACAATTTGACAATCATTAGTCATTGCCTGTAACACAATAACCAACAATACTAACGTGTTCTCTACAGCAATCACAAAATCCCCCACCTACACACACACACACACACACACACACACACACACAACTCTTCAGTACACTGATTGACTAGGTGGCCCTGAGATGGGTCAAGGCTATGTAAAGGTCTCTGTGACAAGGACAAACATTGTTTGACTAGCCAGTTGACTTGCATAATTTTTTACCATTGCACGGGTCACCGGTCATTCTCACCCAAGACCATAAGCATAAATTTGGGTATGGGTGGTAAGGACATGTCCCTACCAATAACAAAGATGTTGCTGGATTACCCCTACCAATATTTTTACCAATCTCAAACAATCTGCTTTAACTCCACATATTGTTAATGGTAAGGTCTCTGCAGAGTTGCCAGGTTTGTGTGTTTTCTACAAAAAATAGTGTGCTATTATGATAAATAGTGAAAGAGGAGACAATTGTGCAATGATTGGAAGATCAGCCGTTCGATCCCCAGTTCCTGCAGTGTGCATGTCGAAGTGTCCTCAGGCAAAACACTGAACCCCAAATTACTCCAGAAGGCTGTGCCATGTGTGTGTGAGTGTGTGTGAATGATTAGAAACTCCTGATGAGCACCCACCTTGCATGGCAGCCTCAGACACCAGCATATGAATGTGTGTGTGTGTGTGTAAAGCGCTTTGAATGGTTGGAAGACTAGGATGGCACTATATAAATGCAGTCCATTTAGTATTTACCATACTCGACATAATGATCTGGCAACCCTCAACTTCAAGCTGTACACATTGTTGACTGGCTGCAGCCCGGCAACAGCAGCAGTAGTGGAGTCGGTGAGGTGGAGGATCTGAAGCGGTTAGTATTTATAGTTTAAATGTTCCAAATGTCACAGAATTTAAAATACATTTGATATTATATTTAATTTTAATTTTGTTAGCTAATTTGTGACTGTTGCTAAGACATGCTGTTTAATTAAAACAGTTTTATTACTGTTGGTGGAAATTCCTACCAAAAGGAAATGAAGACATCTGGTCCTTTTTAAAGAAGAACTAAAGTGTCAGTAACTGCTGAGCTTTGTTAATAAGAATGTTCTGTAATTAATCCAAACATTAATCTTTGAAATTAAAGAGAAATAATTAGTATTTAATGCCATCTCTTCTCTTTTCCATGAGTGGATCAAGAGCAGAGTTATTATTGCATATGTGTCACTAAGACATGAACATTATTCATAAACTAAATTAACTGTAGCTTGTCCAACTGATCCGTTTGTGACTGTCAGGCATCATTTCATTATGTAAATCCTGTCAGCAGCAGCCTGAGCAGCACAGAGACACACAGACAGGTGAGCTGCAGCCTCTCGGGTGAGCTCTGATGTCACAGTGAAAGATCTAACCGCAAGTTCAGGAGTTGACTGAAAAGTAATACAAATAGAAGTTATAGATACTTTAAAGAGAGGTTTGAGCATCACGCCATGTCATGAAACTGTCAACTGTTAATGAACTGAAAGAAGGGCAGAATCTCAGGTGAGGTTTGAAAACCTTGCAGCAGCGAGTTACAGAGCAGTATGTTACCTACAGGTACCTATACATTTATTCTATTGTAATATGTATTGTGTCTATGATATGTTGTTTTTAAATATTCATTTTGGTCTCCGATTTGTAGTTAGGTAGTCTATCAATATAATATGTATGTAAAAATCAGAGAGAATAAAAAAATCATGATCCAAGTCTGGTATCAGGCAGCAAATACATATTCAGTGAAATAAACATTTTGCAGTCAGACTCTTTACGTGTGTACGTGCATGTGCACATGTGCCTATAAAAGAGAACAGAGTGATAAAGTGCAAGTACATGTACACAATTATTTTGGCAGTCCAACATATGTCAAACAAATGTCCCTGCCAAAGTTAAAACCAAACCTCGGCTCTTGCTCAAGATAACACAAAACATAAACAACTGGATTTAATCAAGGAATCTTGAGAAAGAGGCCTTGTAGGCTCTAAATATCTAGAGCATAGATAAGGAGTTTGGGGTAAATGACCATGCAGCTGCAGAGGTTTTGTAATCACACAAACAAAAGGTAAAGGTGCTTGGAGGGTAGATGTTATCATGCCTCACCTGTGTGTCTGTGTATGTGTTTATGCTGTAGAGGGGCTTTTGGAGCTCAAACTCTTTTATATTCAAGTGTCGACTCCTCCAAGCCTCAGTATCTGCCATCATCCTCTCTGGGTCTACCTCTGCCACTACCCCAACCTAAGATAATAGGGAAAAAAACATGTAATGTAGTGATAACATACAATTGTTTTCTTACTTGCTGCCAAAGGGTGGCAGTGATGCCTCAACTCAGATAAGGATGAGTTCAGGTTTTCCCTTGTGGGTCATTTCAACTGACTGAGAAAATCAGTGTGGTTAAAAGAGTGAAGAACAGATAATGATCCACCTGCTTTCTGAGAGCGTCCAGACGATTCTGCCTCTCTTCTTCTTCTCTCAGCTGCTCGGCCTCCCTCGCCTCTCTCTCCTCTATGCGCCGCTGCAACAAATCTGCCCGAAACCGCACCCTAAGGGGAGCATAAAGGGTGAGGACGTCAGACCTAAACAGTCCTTCTCTTCCTCTGCCGATGCCACGACCAACATTACCAATCACTCCTGACACAGCAGGCCTCCAGGCTGTGGAGGGTTTTATGGAGCTGCCAGTGTGCAGCTCCCTCTCCCATCATGTGTTTTTATCTTCTCAGACCTCACGATTCTCATTCCTGCCAGAGTTCATTCTCACAGCCGAAATCAACAACATTATCTGGTATTAACACCAGTCCCTGTGAGGGTCTGAAGAGCGCAGAGAAATGCTATGCTAAACCATGCCAAACCGGAGATGTCTGAGTGCTCAGGATGCTCTCCAAAGCCTGACTAGCACAGTGCTGGTTTGTGTCAGTTGGGTGTGGTTTCCACTCCATTTAAATTTGCAGGCTCTGTGCAGCAAGTAAATAAAATACCACATGTATCAACAGCATCATGAAAAATGTAGACTAATGAACAGGTATTTCACATGGCTTGAATCCAAATTAAATTAAACTAAATTAGATTAAATTAAAGTTTACTACAGTATCCCAACCTCCTGCTGCTTGTGTAGTTAACAGGGAGAGTCAGCATTATTCCTGCCACCTTATGTGCCACCTGGACTCCAACTAACCAGGTTTTCCCACCCTCGACGCTACCTTACAAGTGGCACACCAACACAGCTGAATTGAATGCAGTCTCTGTTGCACCTATAACCACGCCCATCAGGGATGTCACAGTGTACTGACACACCTAGGAGTACACTTCGACATCACTGTGGCAAGTTAGACCACTAAAAGTCAGCAAAAATAAGATTTTAAGCTGATGATGAAGTGTAAGACCAAGTAAATCAGGAGTCATAAAATACAGAGGTTAAAGGATTGGGTCAAGTCTGTCTATAAACAACAGTCAGGTGTCTAAACCACCAAAAGAGGATTTCCTCACTGTAATCGTTCGTCCTGTTCATACAGGCCATAAAAAGATTCCCTTAAAATGCATTTTCAATGTTTTCAAGGTGAAAGGTAAAATTCACCCTCAGATACATTTTTTTTTACATCATCAGTCTGTGATGTTTGATGCAATTCAGGAGCTATTTGGAGGCAAGATGTGGTATTTCATCACTCTCCCTCTTGTGCCTTGTGTACTTCTATTTCAGTTCACTGGATATTCCAGAAAATTTGTGTTGCACTTCCAAATCAAAATCGAAGCAGCAGAGGCTGAAATGTCCTGACTTATTTCAGAGTACAGGTCAAGCTAAAAAGATTCTGGATCCTACATTTCCCATGATTCAACAAAAAGTACCTTTTTGCTTTTTTGCCCTCGCTTCCTGGTGTCTTCTAAACTTCACATCTCCAGTTTAGTGATGCAGACTTTCTGTTATAACTTTCTAGTCTTCGAGCCCAAGCTGAGAGAACCCTGATGACATCACTGTGACATCATCATCAAGGTTATTCACTGAGACTCTCAACCTAGCTTCTGTACAAATATTTCTCAGGCTACGTACTACTCCTTATGACTAGTGAACTGATCTGGACATGTAAACATTTTAACTCCAAGAGAACCGAGTGAATTTGTGTGACATTAAAAGAATAAAGTAACTTTGATATTGGATATATCAACACAAAAACATAAAATATGTATTTTTAATTTACCTGTAATTGTAAGTGGTTGTAAGCCCATAAACAAGGTGATCAATACCATGCCTGCTAACATGCTGCAAACATGTTATTTAAGGGTTCTGGATTCTCTTTTCTCTTTTTTGATGAACTAAGCAATGAAAGCTTGAGGTCCCACAGCGCAACACTCACCTCTCTTTATCTCGCCTCGCCTGTTCTTCCATGTCGCTCCTTAGATTAGCAAGTCTCTCCTGATCTCTCTTCTCCAACACCTCCCTTCTCTTCTGCTGCTTTAAATAAAACTGCTGGACCTGGGGTGTAGAAAAGCGAGGGGGGGGGGCACACTTTACAAAGAATGACAACAAAAAGTTAACAGTAGCCTCGCTCCCACTAATCTGACTCCCACAGAACTCTTAGGATCATCATGTCCTATTGATTGTGACAAAGTTGGAATCAGATAAGTGTAAACAGAGAGAATGAGATGATATTTCAATGTCTGGCAGACTGTTGTGCTAAATTATATGGAATCCAATGCAGCCTAAATGCTCTCATTAATCAGAGTGTCTCAGGTTTCCTAAGCTCTCCTAGCAGACCCCTGAGGAGAGAGTTGTCAGACACACACATGCATATTCTGGAGTTGTTGTACCTGTGAGGACTATAACTAAATTGAATAATCAAAATATCCATATAACTTTAACAACATATGCTTTCAATTTGATCTCCGTGTGTGCCTACATGTAGCCACAAATGGTAAGCAACCTGAAGCAAAAGTTTGTGTATTTTTACTGAATGGCTGCTACATATTGAAAACCCTGTGATGTCAGACATAAGGTTTTATATTATATGGAGCCTCCAATGCTATTTTTTTAAACTTATGTTATGTGAACTAGTTATTTAAAAGGGTGCACAGGTTTGGAACAGCTAACAAGCATATATAAAATACCCCTCCATAACTTTTGAGTCATTGTTTGTCTTGTAGACATTTGACCAGATTGTTTTCTGTGAGAAGTCCCAAATGAAAAAGTTTTAAGTTGACATGCCGCTTATAATTAGTGCTTTTGACAAGTTGTTTCTCTTCTGTGAAGTTGTTGTGGGCTGACTGCTTGGGATCTAGCTCAGCTACTCTCATAACTTTTGAGGATTTTCCTACCACATAATGAACATCCATCTAAATCTATAGATTTTTTCAAACCAGGTTATTGATCATGAAGTTTTTGACATGGTCTTATCTGTAAAGTCTTTCCATTAATTAAGCATACATTTTCTGTTAAAATAGCAGATGTTTCCTGCTGAGGACACTCCAGTGCTTGATTAACAAGTTCTCTCTTTTCTGAGATGGCTGCGTGGATCTGAAGTGGATAAGCTCTATAACAGTGAGGTAAACAATTATACTTTTACCAAAACATGAGTAATTTATGCTAATAACATATGGATATTGTGAGAACAGGATAGGAAACATTATCTTTTTGGGAGCTATCTTTGTATCTATTAAGCCTAGAGAGAATATATGCTGTTATGTACCTGTTGGTGGAGATCTTTTAATGTATCCAATGTAATAAACTTATTTTGGATATTGATTCTCATAGTGTGCACACATGCACCATTATATCTATAAATATAACTTCACAATAATTGTGCATAACATATTATGACAAGAGTTTGTGTGTAACCCATTTCTCCCTGATAACACAGAAATCTTATAATCCATGAAATAGACTATTGCATACAACTTTATGTATAAGGCAAGTGCTGTAGGTACTACTGTGTAATGAAATACTTTACTTTTTCTTTCTGCTGTAACCTGATGGTGGCCTCTTTTTCCTGCTCCCTCTTTAACTTTGCCTCCTCTTCCTCTTGTTGTCTGGCAGCTATAGCTGCCTCCAGCTTTGCCACCTCCTCCTGCTGGGCCTGCCATTGCTGCAGCTACAAAAACACACATGCAAATATAGCAACAAAAAACAGGTTATTGTCCATCATCAGCTGTCCTGAAAGACTCACTCACAGGAAGATAACCAGCTGAGCCCCAACACCGAAGTGTGGCATGAACTTTAGAAGAGGTGTCAAAACTGCCTTTCATGCATCACTTCAGGACCCGTCAAAGCACTGAATGGTAAAGAAAACCTTTGTGATTGAGCCCTATGAAAAACAGAACTTATTCTAGTGAGGAAAAATACAGTAAAAAGTATACATAATTCCAAAAACACAAGCTTTAAAAGAGTAATTTATTAAAGCATTACTTTCAGCCCAAATTGAAGTCCAAGTATCTCTATTGTCAGTATATGAATATGAACAGTATATGAGAACAATGAAATGGCAAAGCATCTCCCTGAGCCATGTAGTGCAAAATAGATAAATAGTTGGGGATTGGGACAGTATGGGAGGGGTGTGGGTTGGGGAGTTTTGTTTAGCAGCTTGACTGCTAAGGAGTAAAAAACTGGTCATCATTGTGGTAGTCCATTCTGGTAGTCAGATAGACCTGTATCTTCTTCCTGAGGACAGGAGGTCAAACAAGTGATGGACTGGATGCGATTGTTCTCTGATGCTGTGAGTTTGGCGTAGGCAGCAGGAAGTGTAGATGGTGTTGATGGCTGGTAACTGGACCCTGATGATTTCCCAGCGGTCTTTATTACTCCTTGAAGAACTTGCTGCTCCACCATTGTCTAACAAGTGAACCATACTGACACACAGTATGTCAGCACACTTAGGATGGCACAGGGGTAGAAATTCACCAGATGCTTCAGCGGTAGGTTTGCTTTCTTGAGTTTTCTCAGTTAAAAGAGGTGCTTGTTGAGCTTTCCCAATCACTGAGGTGGTATTGGTGCACCAGGACAGTTCCTCAGTCACTGTCAGGCCCTGGAACTTGATTTTGGAGAACTTTTCCACAGCCATTTATGTAGAGTGAGGTATAGTTATGTTGTGACCTGCGAAAGTCCACAATCACTTCTTTGGTTTTCTTGATATTCAGAGCCAGGTTGTGACTGTTACACCATAATGCCAGCTTTTGTATTTCACTTCCGGTATGCAGAATCATCTTTGTTTGAGATGAAGCTGAGCACTGTGGTATCATCTGCGAATTTAATGATGGAGTTAGAAGGATAGGAGGGGGAGCAGTCATGTGTGCAAAGGGTGTAAAGTAGTGGGCTTAGCACACATCCCTGTGGAGTACCAGTGCTTAGGGATAAAGTGGATGATACGTGCTTGCCGAGTCTGAAAGACTGCGTGCGGTTTCTTAAGAAGTCCAATACCCAGTTGCATAATGAGGTATTAAGCCCCAGATCCTGTTATTTGGTATTAAGTTTATTTGATTTTTTTTTAAGCACAAAAATTTGTTTAGTTCTTATGAACAAAGAAAATCAGCTTGATAACTATGTACTTGTCATTATCCAATCAAGTTGTAAAGGCTTATGAAATTACGAGCTTGCATGAACTCATGGAAATGCAGGGTTTTCACAAGGAGGCTGCCTTCACTCACCCGGCTAGACAGTGAAGACAGTCCGCTTAAACTTTCAGCACACGCACACACACACACACACAGTCCAACATTTTCTGGGGAGTGAGTGACAGGTTCGTTATGCAGCAGCCTCTCTGTGGCGTGCCGGGTATTAAAGTGCTGCATTCCGAGCGGGCAGACAGATTCACAGATCTATCAGAGGAGGGCTTAGGAATCCCTGTAGGAATGAACTGCAAATTAACATGGTCTCACACACATTAGCACCAGCGGTATCTTCAAGTCAATCACACTTGGTGTCCGACTGAGAAGCAGCAGCAGCTGTGTGTTGGAGAGAGGACTTAGAACAATCCCGCCTCTAATCCACTTCCGTTTGACACTGTTGAAGTTGGAGCTACAACAAGCTTCGTCTTTAAAAATCAAAACATTGTCTCACGCAGACATTTAGAGCTCAGTTTTCTTGAAACTGGGTGCAATGTGCGATTTTCATGAACAGAAGAGCAATCCTGAATGGTGATGTTGACAGCATTGTGCCAATATTTGTCCCGAGTATGCTGTAAGTACTTAAGTGTTTTTCAGTGCTTGTGTGTGTTTACAGCACCAGTCAAAAGTCTGGACACACTTTCCCCATTCACTTGAATGAGAAAGTGTGTCCAAACCTTTGACTGGTGCTATATAATGTCGACGTTGGCATTAATTCCAATATTGCTTTGTGTAATATAATCTTGTAACTGTGAAAGGTCACTGTAATGATTCCAAAGACTACTGGTGTTCCCCCAAGCAATAACACTAGACCTATACAAAACCTCAACAGCACACAGTTTAAATTTAAATTTAGATTAAAAAGATGCTTTTCTTGCAACATTTATTTCTGGCCTTAGGAACAAAGTGCTGAAGTGTATAAAAGAAACCGTAATTTTGGAACCTGAGCAATGCTGAGTGTTTAGGTGTTATGTTTAATCTCACAGTTTATTACTTACTCAATGAAGTGTTATGTTGTAGTCTACTTGGAACATTAATATACATTGAAACTATCCACATTTTAGAGTCTGAAATGGTTTCAGGGGTCTAAGACGTTGACCATGTCATCACAACATCCCTGGTTTGAGTCCAGCTGGGGACCCCCTCTGTCCCCCTCATTTCCTATCACATCTCTACTATCAAATTAAGGAAAAAAGTCATCAAAAATGTATACAAAGTCCAAAAACAATGTTTATGTCTCTACTGATCAGTGGAAATTCTGCCCCATAACATTTCTCAACCTGTGTGACAGTAGTCGTGTATAGATTTCGTGCTTTGTAAGCAGAAGAAACTTAAAAAAAATCAAATTAAAGATGCACACATAATTGAACCATACTTCAAGCTCCGGTCTGGCCCAGATAAGATACCTGTTTGTTTGATGCAGGAAACCTTGAGAGATGGGGTGTGTAAACAACCTGGTGAGTGTGTCTGCAAAGCATATTTTGAGACATGCAAACAAGCATGCGTTTAATCTAAGGTTCAGTTGCAAGTCACCCAAGATCACAGAATAATCTGAAATGTATCTTTATAGCTTGAACACTGTGAGAACCCAAGAACCACTATGGAGCATATTTTATATGTCTTTTTTGTTTAGGTAGAAATGAAAATGCATTTTAGGGAGTACAAAGGAAAATAAAATGGTCATTATGTGCAGTCTACAGTAATTTGTCACTGGAATTTCATTTTCTGTGAATTCAAAGAGAAATAGTGCACCCTCTTTTTTTCATGGCAGCACAAAAAAAGACTGCAGAGATGTCAGAATAACAAAAGAAGGATGGTCTCTTTATCTGCACGCTGCAGCCTGCTAAAAGCCTTTGTTAATATAACTGTACAGTGATGTCGTCTGTCAGGGGGCGTTGCAGCAGTCATCATAACTTTCTATTGCAAGTCATTTATTGACAGACTTTAGATGTATAACAGATGAGGAAGGAACTCCTGCAAAAAAACCAAATGTTGAACCACTAGTATCATTGCGGTGAAACATAGCAGCAAACTAGAGAGAATGAGTGGTGTATTAATTATAATGACTAGAACAACCCTCCATATGTGCAACCACTCTACTGAGTGTCATTAATGACACATGAGATTTACAGAATCTTCCAAGGGACAAGGACTGCTATCCATTAGGAGATATGAAAAATGAAACCATGCAATTATCTTTGTATTGCCATAGCTGGCATGATAAGAATTTTCCTGAGGTTCATAAAAGGTTCATCACGTTGCAGAGGAAAAATTATACACATATGAGCAATTAACTCCTCAGAGATTTGTCAGCTGACACACTGTGCGGCCCACACACTATCTCTATACACTGAAACTCTGCTGGGTCCATCCAGCCACCAGAAGGACAACAAGCTATACTCGCTAGTCACTCAGTGATGGGATTCGTTAACAGACACAGTTCCTATAGACTTAACTGATTACTGCAGGAAGGTCACACAGATCATCTGGGCATAAGTCAATCTGTAATAATGCTGTTCACACTGCAAAGGACTCTGGAGATCAGGAAATGAAAAAGGGTTCTTGCAATAAAAGGAACCCTCTCGTCTTATGAAAATCTTTCTTCCTTCTATTGTTGTGTCGCTTTTCCTGTTGGCCCGCTCATCCCTTTCCCACCTGAGCATGTTGCAACAATCTGCCATCCCCTGCAGGCGTTATTTACTCATGTGGAAAACACAATCGCTCATCAAAGATGCCTGGGAGTGAGATATAAGTGGGAGGCAAAATGAAAGCAAGGATGGTATAAAAGGCTGGAATGAACAGTAACACCAAGAACAATGGCAGCTAATTACAGCACCGAGAATATGGAAGAACAAACAGATGATGATTTGAAAAGAAGAGTCTGTCTTTCAGTGATAAATTGGAACAAAATAAGCCATATCTCAGGCGTAAAATGTTAGTTAGTTATCTTAATCATCCATTTCACCTCTCATGACAAACACCATCTACCAGATCTCTCCTGTATATCTTGTTCTGAAACTAAACAACTGCTATATGATCAGTTATTACATGTGGATCAAGGATCAGATTGCAAGGCCAATCTGTGGTCCTCAAGAATAAGCAGTGGTTTATGTGACAGACATGCCCTTCACAACAGGGGATACAAGGTAACTCAGAAGACAGCTGAGCTGGCTGGCAGTACAAGATCCCTAATGAGGTCAGAACCAAACTGCCACTGACCAAAAAACTCCCAAAATATGCCATCATCAGAACCAATTTAGGCACACAGAAGGTGGTTATTTGAATAATCACTAATAGAAAATATAACTACATGTAGTGAGTCATTTACTACCTTTGCCAACAAGCATCATTACAGGAGTTATTTATCTTCTTTATTTGTTACAAAAATGCTGTAGCTTAAACTAATGAACCTCTGGAAGAGCAGTTGCAGGAGGGTCTGTGTTAGATATGTTTGTATGTTCACTTTAATGAAGCATCATCTCAGCTACACTATGTCAAATACACAATGTAGCAAAGCAAAGTTAAACAAGTGAGGGTGGACCACTCATAAATTATGGATCATGAATGCGACCATAAATCCTCCATGAAATATAAATTTTGACCAATTTAGTAGTGGCCTGCACCTACACTGCAAGCCAATGCCAGTATTCTGCTAAATCATATTATACATGTAATAAATAGGAATAAAAAGGGAGTTTATCCTTGGAGGGGTGAGTGACTCACAGCAGAGTCAGGAGAGTTCCTTGGGTCAGAGGGAGCAGCTGCAGAAAGCAAAGCGTTAAGAAAGCAGATGCAGCGGGGAGAGAATCCATCTTGTCTCGCCGCTGTCGCTGCGCTGGGATGATAAAGGCAGTGGAAAGAGAGATTGGATGCAAACAGGCATCCATCGGAGCCTCTACGCAAATTCAAATATGTGCACACGGCATGCATAAACAGAAAACGTGGATGTGGAAAAGTCATGGGAATGAAAATGCCTGTGTGATTTTCTTTTTCTTATTGCCTCAGACAGCCATGAAAAAAAAACTAAGTGTGTTTGCCACAGTTAGAAGTATGTAGTATATGTTCTACTGGAGGTTTACAGAAATCACTGGAAGTCAGAGGCTCCTGTTCTTCCCAATGATACTTTAAGAAAGAGCATACAGAGACACCGTCTTGAAAGAAAATGTATTTCATCATTTTAAATACCTATGATATCTTTTTTTCTAACACAACTTCATTACACCACAGTCAGTGCATCTGAAGTTGCCAAAACTGAATGCAAAGTGATCATTGCCCTTGAATATGCCTCTGTAATTAATGACAGTGTAGCGCAAAGGATGAAGTGAAAACTCTTAAATTAAATGTAATAATCAGCAGCACAATAAAAAACAAGTTAGGAAAAAAAAACAATACAATATAACAATACAACACACATCCTGTCTACAGTGTTGCTCCTAAAGGTGGAAACTCTTCCAGGAGTTAAAGAGAACAAGTAGCTTCTCACTGTGGCAAATACACTGTTGAGTTGCTTTTCATGAAGAAATGATAGCACTGCGGAAAAATACACTGATATTAACCTTAAAGACACTGCTTGAAGTTGGATATTTTAGGTCTGGCTTCCAGTCTGTGCAGAAACATGTTTATCCAAACAACATTTGAACATTTAAGTGAGACGCAGATGTGGAAAATAAACTATTGCACAAAGCAAGTGGTACAAGCAGTGCCCTTTATGCCTGAGAGAGACTGAGCATTTTCATGGTCATATATTGTGTTCTGTTCCCATTGTCCAGGCTTGCATGGGGGATTTGACAAAAAGATCCCAACGGTAGTCTTGTTTGTTTGTATTGCAACATACTTGGGTTGACCTCCAATGAATTCTCTCCACATACAGTTGATATTAAGGGTGGAAAGTTAAATTAAATAATGGATTAGGCTTATATGTCCTCATGACCAGTGAAGTAATACATAATACTAATTAAGAAATATTTCTATAGGACAATTCATGCATAAAATGTAACACAAACTGTTTAACATACAAGCAAATAATCTACTATTTACAGTTCACTTAAAAAAAACAAGATAAAATAGCCATTAGGTAAAAACATTGTAGGAGAAAGCAATGTCCAGAAGTAACTGTTTCAAGACAAGAGACTACATTTTGGGAAACTGGGGATGGAAAAACATGGACAATATAGATTATTGATTTATGTAAAGGAAGAGAGAATGTGAACTCCACTAGATCTCAAAGAATCAAACTGAGGTCCTTGTTCCTGCAGGGCTGCATGTGCTGGTCTTTGACAAAACTAGACTCAGTGCTTATGTCGCGCACCAACCCTACCTCAGCACATCAGAGCACATCTTCTTATCTGATCAGCCACAGGACATAAGCACCATTTTTTAAAATAAACTGGCAAGCAAAGCAAATTCAATTTGTACAGTACTGCATCTACAATGCATGGATTTGTTCACATGAGTAACTTGTTTGTTGTGAGAATGTGAACAAGTACTCCTCGGAGACAGCAACATCATGTTTGCGAGACCATTACTTATTAGCTTGTTTGCATTCACGGCCCATCCCAAGTGGCAGCTAAAGCGAAAGATGCTGTCAGGCATCCTGGCATGTTATGCAGCATCGTCAGCAGATATACTGTACACTAGAAGGCATTCTGATGCTGCTGCCTGTCTGGTCCCTCACACGTCTCCCACAGCAACTATCACATCTACACATGTTCTTCAGAGGAATATATCACGATAAAAATCATGAAACCAGTTCAATACTGTCCACTCCACTAGTGGATGTGAGTGAATGTGCCTTATAAATAAGAAAGGTATAAAAGTAGACCTAAGAGACCCCATACTGGCTAAACTGCAGAACAATGTTTTATATTATAGTTATAGGTCCACTTCCTGGTGGGATTAAACATGGTGTGGAGGCACACACTGTAGCATAATTGCCGACATAAAAAGTACCGTCTCATAAAGTTGGAAATGTTCCTGAAATATGTGACAACTCCTGATGTGAAGGTGTACCAGACACTGACCTTGTCTCTGAGGTGTGAGCAGATGTCCTGCTGGTGTTGGCGGTCTCTGTGGAGCTTCAGCTCCTCCTGGTGGGCATGCCTCGCTTCCTGCAGGGTGACCAGAGCTTTAGCAAGCAGCTCTTCCTGGTCCTGCTGCCACTGCTGGGTCACCACTCTCAGCTGTGTCCGGGTGAAGCGCTGCCAGTCCCACACACGTTCATACTCTATCTGGAAGAACAACATTGATGGATGAGGTATTGTTTGTACATGAGGTGACACAAAAAGGCATTGCTGGATGTCTACATTGGTCAATGTCTTATTTATTCTTGGAAACATGAAACAACAATCCCACCTAGAACAAAAATTGAAAGAAGAATATGAAGAGCACAATGTGTAAGATTGAGTTACTGCAAACCCAAATGGCAAATACTGCTGTATTGTACTCTTGTACCAAATTGATGACATGCAAACAGAAAACCACAAACACCTCTACATGATATACTGTCTATAATAATAGCAGCAGGACCGAAGGGAAAAAGTCTTTGTCAGATCTGACTCTGCTGGTGTATAAAATGGTCCTTCTCTCCTGGCTGTGAAATGTCCTGAAGGAAAACAGTTCCTTTCTGCGTGAGGGCTGCCTGTAGCTATTCATCATTGTGTCAGCACTCACAGAGGCTGCATCACTTGGCTGCTTCATTGTAACAGAGGGAATGATATTCATCTATGGGCTAATAGCGGCTAACTGACGGTGGGAAGGCATTAGACGGCTGACTGGTTTTATTGAAAATGAGTGAGCTGACAGACCTGCCAACGGAACAGAAGTGGCAGAAGCAGTGAAGCAGATCCTGTTTATTAATGCACAACTTTAGAACTTAAAGAAGATCCACCCTTTGTTCTTCATTTTCTCCCACCCTCTCCTTTAGTACCCTTGCCTCCCTTGTATTGTTGGAAGTGAGAGAGTTTGCGTGTTTGCACTTAACATGCAATGTGTGTTTGCACACAGGCATGCGTGCACTTGAGCCAACACATTGCAGACAGCTTGTAAAGTACAGTATTGCTACATGCTGTATGTGGAAGCATCTGCTGCACTTTGCCTGCAGTACACAGTGCTGTCTCCATGAAGACTGAACCATACAAAGAGGAGAAGATAAAAATGTCTCCCCTCTGATATGGCCAGACAGGGTAAGAGGTATGAATTATTTTCACTATTGTCATGGCACAATTTGGAGTTATATGTGATCCTGCTGGTACTCTCTTGGCCTCCTACTTATCATGAGACAACATCAAAGAGGAAGTCATAATAGACCAGATAGAGCCCCATCCAGCAGAGGGAGATCTGCACTTTAAACTACAGTAGATGGAGTACCACAGTCTGTCAGAGTGATACTAAGAAACAAAAAGAGAAAAAAGAAAAAGGATGACAGGACACAAAAACCATGTCTGCACACTGCCACCTTTAAAGTGGCACTTTGCAGAGACAGTGATATGTACTTGGATTGCAGGTCACGATCAAACAAGAAATGATTTTGTTCATATAGCTTGGGATTAAGAGAGCAAAGTAAATCAATGTCACTAATGCAACTATCCAGTCAAACTCTGCCCTTCGTTTCTTTGGGTATTTCAATCAGTGAAAGAAACTGAAATGACAGTTCTTCCAAGTAAAGCTAAAGTAAAAACTCCTGAAAAGGGGTCTCCCTTAAACAATCCGCAATCCTTTCTACAAAAATAGGAAATTACTCAAAACAGCTGGTCCTGCAAGCAAATGAGGAGCACATAGGAGCTGATTTATCATCGAGGCTTTTAAATTATCACATTGCACAAACCCTTTAACTGTGGTAATATGTCATCCCTGCTTCTGTGCAACGGCACTGTTTTATCTGGCATTAGTATTTAAAGAACACTGACAAAGGCAGGAGAAAATGATGCTATCATCCTGAAATTATTACGTGTAGATGGAGCTGAATGGCAGGTGATCGAAATATTAAGGCTCAAGCGGGAACAGCCTTCAGCAATCTAATTGAAAGCAAAACATAAGAAAGCACAGAGCAGAGAAACAATTCTGTAAAAGTGCTAACCATAGAGTTTTCTATCAAACCATATGTCTGCAAGAACAATGAGAATTATTTTTCCCACAATAAATACAAGGGAAATATGCGCCCAAAGCAAACTGCTGCATGATTCTTTTTTTTCCCACTATATTTCTAATGGAGCCAAGTATTCACAGGCACAGAGCTCAATTCATCTAGAGGATCATCCTTTGAGCTTACTGGATACTAATCAATGTCATGCTTGTTGACTTCATTTAGATGTCAGATGACGAAGATGCAAAAGAACATCTATTTGAAATCAGGATGTTTTTAAACGCATCTAAAAAAGCCTGTTGGAAATCAGGATTTTTTTGTACAATTTTTTTTTTTTTTTTTTACAAATTAATAATCAGAGAAACATTTATACAGTTAATCAGTGGGGTTTCAGCAAACCAATCTGTAGTTCAAACTGATTATTCACTGCATGCAGGCCAGCTTAATTATGACTAATAGCTGAATTAGGTGGAGTCTGCACTACATCAACTCTGGGTCTGTTTCTGAGGAAGTGAAGAGTGTCTCTCTCCTTCTCCCCCCCCCCCCCCCCCATGCCTCCCTCCACCCTCCCATCCCACACACACACACACACACACACAAGGCTGAGCGATCACAGCTCTAAATGCAGCTCCCAGCTGGAACTGATATGAGGACAGGGCAGGTCTCTGGGTGCGGGTGAGGGAGGAGAGCAGGGCTGGCGGTTGTCATGGCGATGCTAGGCGGTGGTGTGAGCGAGATGTCCACAGACGGTGACATGGCACATCCTGCACTGCGCTGAACAGATCATTGTCTAGGCTTATCTGTCTGTTCAGTTCAGGGTAGTGAGCTGCATTGATCAGGGAGCCTGGGAGTCACACTGCAAGGATGCTTCAGACTGGGGAAGGGAGATTTTACACGGGTGTCTGTGGGAGTGTGTGTGTGCATGAATATACAGGATGTTACAGCAGGCATGTACAGTATGTGTGTGTGTTTTGTGTGCTGTACAAAAATGAGGGAAAAAATATGATGGGGAGAGTTGGGAAGTGGTGGCATAAATGTTAGAGAACAGGCTTCTCTAATCCTGTCAAGGGATCCCCTGCAGGATAAATCTGGCCCTTGAGCAAGGCACTTAACCCCCGACTGCTCAGTGGTCAGCAGATCAATGCTTGTATTGGACAGCTTCCTGGTGTGAATGTGTGTGAGAGTGAACAGAGCTCTCATGAAAAGAAAGCATCATGCATCCTAAATGTTGTATACACAATGCACCAGGCCAAGACAGAACAGTGTGTGTGTGTGTGTGTGTGCATCCCTAATTGTTTTTGATAAACAAATAAATCAATAATGCTTTTTGTTTTTCTTCAGCAAACAATGCCAAGGTACTGACCAGCTCGTGTCTAGTTTTGTCAGGGAAGAGTCTCTGAAGCATGTCTGTACAGAGCGCTCTGTGGTTGGGAACGTCATGAGTGTACTGAGACAATAAGAACTGGAAGCGTAGGTGGTCATCTGCACGCCAGCCACAGAACCTGGAACAGATTCAACAGAGGTTCGACCCAGAGAATATGATAGTAAAGCAAAAGAACAAAACAATGTTTCCTTTCCTTCATTTGACTTCACTTGAGCGTACATTTATTAATTGCATTTCATTCAGGGATGTAAACAGTAATTTATAGCGACCATATGGAAATCAAGTTATGAAGTGGCTCTGAGACATTGATATAATCAACTTCCTGTTGTCTTGTTTAACAGCTTGTTTCCAGAGAGAGAAGAGACTGTGTGTCTATATGCTGCTGATGTCCTGCTGAGTTTTTAATCTCATTTTAATCTGCCCAGTTACACCAGAATTCTGCCTCTACACGTACTATATTTATCAAAACAGATTGCTGAAAATCATTAAAAGCCCACTTCTATTAAGGCTGAGTGAGATGTCGAAGGGATTGTCGTCATACTTTTATTTTATATTGTCTGGAAAAATAACAATTTTCTAATTCAATCAATGTGTGAGCACTTGGAATAATAAACAACGATTTTTTTTTTTTTTACATTAGAGCTTCAGGCCTACCTGTCATTTTTTTGAAGTTGCTCTTGAAGACTCTGCAGCCGGCTCCGGTACCTTTCTGACAGGGAGTGAAAGGCCTGGATCAGGAAGTCCTTCAGCTCTGGGTAGGGACAGTCTGAATCCAAAACCTCCTCTGGAATGTTCTCTATGTTCACCAGAATATCTGAAGTCGTAAGATATTTCTGCAGAGGACAATATGGCCATCTTTGAGGAACATAAGGACATGTTTAGACATTTGCTTTGGTATGACAATGTGGCACAGTAAAGCAATCACTTCTTACACTTAAGTGTGACAGTCAAGCTGGGAAATTGGTGATTGGCGGGAGAGCAGGGAGAAACTTACCTCCAAACCAAGGGCTATGATTTCCTCCTCCAAGGTCAGGTACTCTGCTTGAAGCTTTGCAATTATGTCAACTTGCTGGTCTTTCACAAAGTTTATCTGGTAGTTCAAGGATGAAACTATTAAAAATACTCTTGAAAGTAAGCTTGGACAACAAACATTATAGTCACAGTCAGCCCATACATTATCCAGGGAGTCAAATTGGCAAATATGAACTGTCACTTAATACCAAATGGACTAAATGTGTCTTGCTTTGACTTTCCAGGAATTCCTCTGATATCCATAATGGTTTAAAAAAAGAAAGACTCTTATGAAATTCTTACAGCTTAAACTAATTTGGGACTGTAGGATTACACAGAGCAGGCTCAAGAGATCATAGCTATCCTCTGCAATACTCTCTTCCCTCTCTCATTATACTATGTCTCCTTACATCAACTCAGTGGTCACAGTACTGATTGAATGCAGCGCCTCCCTGTTCTCTCACTCGTCTAGATTCAGAAACATCTGTCATCAGGGTGATTTAGTAATAGCAAGTAATCAGTAATTAGGCCCTGCTTATATTCCAAGATACCACATATCAAAAGGAAGAAAACAGCGTGTTGGAAATGGAGACATGCTTATCAAATAATAATGATTAGGCCTGCTTAATGATTTTAGAAAAGGAGTATATGTTAAAAAATAGAATTAATGAGTAGCTATTATATTATATATATTTATAAATAGTACACAAATAGTCACATCTAAAGACTATTTCCCCCATAATCACTGAGAAACTCCTCAGTAATGGTTGGGAACCATTCAAAAAAGTAGCGCAATGAAAGTAATTGCTTCTCTCAATTCTCAAGTGGCATGTGCTGCGAGTCCTCCATTCTGTAGGTTTCATGTTCGGTTCAGCACTCTTAACTGAAGACCTCTATCAAAGTTTCCTTTAGTCTCTTTTCCGGTGTCTTGCTGTTGGCCTTCACAGCGTGATCACATCATGTGTCCCTTCTTTTATAGCTGTAGCTATCTTGCCAAATGTGATTTTGATCACTCATTTTGGACAGTGGATACTTAACTGTTCATTCACTTCATAGGATCAGCAAAGGCAAGTGAATGTCCCATTTTTTGGTGGATTTCATCAGATATAATGTACATTTTCTGATGATAAATCCTGAGCTTTGTTATTTTTTTGTGATGTGATATTACTTTAATGTGGTGCTATAACTTCAGTAATGGTAGTTAATGTCAACCTGTTATGTGAATGAGTGAATATTCAAACAATTTGACATTTGAGAGGAAGCAGGATCACAACATCCAATTTATAGATGTGCACTATGTTCTTATAACTGCAACAACTTTTAAGTATGTTGCAGTACTCAACACCCACTAGCCAGAAACAATCAAATCTTAAAATTAGATAATTTTTTTTTTAATTAAATCTGAAAGTCAGAGAGAATCAGTCGCCAGTATCGTGAGTTAGTTTATATATATACACATGCATACATATATATGTATATACAATATATATCCCTAAAAACCTTAAAAGCCTTGTTGTCCGATTTATTTTAAGTGATAAAATGAAAATCAGAGAAAAGGGGATAAAAGACATGAAGCACAAGAAAAAGACAAAAAGTAGAGGCATTGTGGTCGGGTGTGGAAGGGGGGGGTTATCCTGTTGTGAACATGCAAGCAGGTGGGTGAGGGCTGGGGACCAACAAGAGTAGGGGGGGTCATGGGAAAGAAACAAGCATGAGTGAGCTACACAGAGGAGACAAAATAGCTGGCAGACAGTTCATTCCAAGTATCTTCCGTCTTTAAAGACCCCCGCTTACTCCTTAATCTTGCCATTCATCTCTGGAGCTTGCAAAAAGCTTTCTGGAGTCAAAGGCAGAACTGGTGACTTAGGGACTGTGGATATCTAACAAACAAGAGATTAATGAAAAGTGAATATGGGCGCCCTAGTGGCTTCATGGTTAAGACATATTCTACAAAACCACAATGTCTATGGCTGAACTCCCAGCTGGGTGACCCATGTTGCATGTCATACCCGTCTCTCTCTCCTTAGTTTCCTGCCTCTACACCGTCTGTCAAATAAAAGCAAAAAGCCTGACAAAAATGTCTTTTTAAAAAAAAAAAAAAGTGAATACAACACCATGTGCAAGCTGAGATCTTTGTGCGAACAAGCAGGAGAGTGGTTTATTTAAACTTCTGTTGGATGTGACAGACTGTTGTTGTTGTTTTGGTACATGTGGAGAGTGAGCTCAGCTAAGATTAACTGCTGAAGGCTTTTTTTACTATACTGACAGGATAAAATGCTGCAAAACGGTTCGCTAACAACCAAGGACATGAGTTGCAGAATCCAAGTATTCTCTAAAGATGAAAGACTATGAATCTATTTTCCTTGAGATTGATTTAGAAGTCTTGTCATTCTTTGTGATACTCGCTTCCTACAAATCAAGCCCATTTAAGGTTTGTCTTTGTAGAAGTTACTGTGGCGTCCTGCAGTGGACATTCAGACATGTCTCTATTTGATAACACACAGATACCTGTTGTTTTACTGGTTCCCACTTTGATGGATGGCCAGTAAGTTTCTGATGTTGTACTTCGCCCAGTCTGAAGCACAAGTCATCCCTGAGCTGATGAACAGGCTGCACAGTAGAAGTCCTAAATGCTTCCCGCTCCCTCTCTAGGAACAGCTCTGAACACAGGAAACATATTAGTACAGTACTTACAGTTTAAAGAGAACACACTGATGGTGATACACAGTAACTATTTACCATAATCTTGAAGTGAGAAGATGGCAGTGTCTGTTATGCTGTTTGGTCTGATCTGCTCTAGAAAATCATGGATGTCATTCTCAGCCTTCTCCCTGTTGCATGGGAGAAGAGAAAGATGTGTTAAATATGACCGCATTATTTTGTTTATTATAGCTAATAACGGAACCTATTTTTATACAGTCTATGAACGTAATCCATCAAGACAGCAAGATAATGGAATTTGGTTCAAATGTTTGCTGTAAAAAAAATCTAATTTTGGACACATCTATGCCCAAGGTTTAGTTAGGAGTATTGCTAAGCCAACCTACCAACCGCATATTGTGTGCACAAGATAATAACTTGTGTGCATAATATAGTATCTTGTGGGCACACATTTGGGATCTCTACCAAGCTAGCAAACTAGCCTACACTTTGCTTGTTCCCCACCAGATCAAATATTCCAGCTGTTACAATAAAAGGACCAATTTGACAAGACAATGACTTCGCTATGAACTGACCTAGTATTCTCATTATTGAATACAAATACTGGAATGATTCGTTTTTGAGATATAGGAGAAGGATGGGGAGCGAGGTCTGTCCTTCCATTTGTCCATCACACACACACTATCTCGGACTCAGCCAGCAGAATCTTCCTTTGACATTAGAGACATTAAACTGGGGACATGATGTCTTGCTGCTGTGGGCAGCATTACACCAACTGGCCTACAGAGGGTACTACAGTAATTGTTTGCTTCTTACTCACTGGCCCGAGGGGTGACATGATTGTGAATAAAGAAAGAGTAACCATAGAGATAGACTTGCCTGTTTTCCCATTTGACAAGGTAGCTTTCGAATCCCAAGGTAATTTAACTAGATATACAGTATGTGTAGAGAGTTGCAAGCAATGGCACATCTTTATGACTGGGCTCATTACCGAGGCTCACGCTTGTGTACATCATTAACCTTGGGTGGCTCAGACACAGTCATTACGCAGCCAAACACACTGCACCCCAGAGCTAGCGCTGCCCTTCTCACTTCACAAGGCATGACACCGCTGGGGCCCCAGACCCACACTTCTGCCTCAGCAGGCAGAGGAAAAAAAAGCTGCCTTTTCTCCATTCAGTATACCCCCCTGTCTCCACACAGCTATAACCCCCCCTTCTCTCTTTCTCTCCCCTTGCTAAACTAATTCAGTGTCATCACTGCAAGAAAACCAGCTCAAATCTTCCTTTTCTTCCCTTCTGTTTTCTCCCTGGTAGATTTTTCTCTTTGGGCTTAATTTTGCCCCCCTTTTTACGCTTGCCTTTCTACCCTTTTTTTTCATATAGATTCTTGTCTGGGCTCAATGGTTGTGTGGTGTAATAGCAGATTCAGAAAACTGCAGCAGATAATGACAGGGAGTAAATGGGGGCTCTTACTCAGCCTTTTGCAGCCGGGGGCACTCTCTGCTCCACACCTGTCTGTGCTGCCGTAATATGGAGCTCTCCTTGGTCGCCTTGGCTCCACAGCGAGTCTTCTGGACCTATAAGACGAGGTATAAGGAATAAACTACTCCTATGGAGCTGAAATATTCACTGAAAACAGTCTCTGAAGTGTTTGCTTTTAAATGCACTTTAGCCAAGCCATTCATTCCCTCCTACAAATAATTAACTTTATCTGGACAAAGCTGTATCTGGAGTGCTGAATAAATGCAAGGATGGTGAAACATGAAATAGGGAATTTTCTTATAGTTAAAAGTAAATTGTTGTTTTTCTGCATATCGGGGATATTTTTCAGTCTATAAGCATTATTGTGTGTGAAAGGCTCATAAACTCAGGTAATTCAAGTGAAACAATATTAGTGTTGAAGCACAAGAGCAAAATAAACAGCAGAAAATTAAAATAATCAAGCAGAAACATGCATGACACGCATGAGGCATGTTATTAGGAGAGCAGAGGGTGAAGGGGTGGCGGTGGGGTGGGGATAAAAGTCTTAATCTACTCTCATTTGTTTTCCTTTTTCATCATGAAAGAACAAGGCCTCCTTCACAGCAGTCTCAGTGCGGCAATTCATTGTCTTCTATCAATGTTTTTGTACACAGGCCACTGGCTCAGATAATTGTACAAAAGAAAATCTCACACAGCTAATACATGGGTACAATCTATTTCATAATAATAGGGAATACAAAGGAGCACGATGTTGATTTACGTCAATGACAGTCTATCTAAGTGTCAAGCTGCCTGTGCTGCTGTTGCCAAAAAAAGTTTGAATATATTGTGCTGGACATTTACCCTGGGGGTGATGTCCATTTTTATAGTTATTAGGATCTACAGTGTTCAATCTGACACTAGTGCTGGTCTGGAAGAAACTGTCAAAATGATGCCATCCCATACTTCTTACAGACAATGTATGGTAGTTGATCTTCATTTGGTTGAGCTATGTAATAACTCAAACAAAGTACAAGATTTGTGCATGGAGTTGAACTTCTAGTGAGATTTCTATTCTCAGTCCAAATAACTCTAATGCATTCAAATCCACACTCATCACTCACACATTAATCATTAAAACACAGTGTCCAGTCAGATATCCATTCATATTTTATCAAGAAAAGATCTTTTATTCACGTGATATGTGTATCTACCACGCCACATTGTAATGTACATTTTTAGGCATATAACATTATATATCTCTCATTTTATAATCTTTTAATCCAGCCACCTAAGATTTACAGTCTGATCATGATGACTCTCTAGGTTTCACAACCTTGACACTGTAAAACAAAATGTCTTGTGTTATTTTCAAGATCCCGGATATAACATTTCAGGGCTCTCAAAGTGAAAATGTCCTTAAAATCTACAAACACTTATAAATCTGGCTGGATAAAAGACTTTCTTTTAAGAACCATTTGGAGCAATAGAGTTGAAGGTCAAAAATATATTCTTTTAAGAGCAAATTATGCTGCCCTTTTGCCAGTCTGAAGACCATTGTATGGTTAAAAAAAGATGTCAGTACTTGACTGTAGGGACACTGGGAATAGCCATGGTTCTCCATAAGATCACAGTGCACTGTATTTTATACATTTCTCACTTACCACAGGCCGTTTTCACTGCAGACAGTTTGACTTAGTAGGAAAAGCACAGGTGTTACTAATAACACTAATGATGACTCCATTTTCTCTGTAATCAGGCTTCCCCATAAGCTGTGACAATGCAAATGAGTCAGCATGCACAATACCAGGACCCTGAAACTGAAGCAGCTAAATGGAATTCAGCCATAGATAATTGTATTATTTATACCTGTGACATGTCCAAATGTCTCCCATTAAAAGGACATATTGTATCTATATTAAAAAGGGGGGAGAATAGCTGAATTCCTAAAATAACAGGAACGTCTCGAAAGGAATAAAAAATTTTGTATTTTAACTTGTAAATGACTGTCTGGGGGATGAATATCATGTTTTGTTTGAATGTAAAAACGCAGCATTGTTGAGAATTTAATGAAGTATCTGCCAAAATATTTTGTAAGCCATCCATCTATGTTTAAACGTATATTATTATTGCAGACAGATAAACCAAGGATAGTATGTAAATTAGTGGCATTTTTGAATAATGTTCTGCTTGTCTTTATTTGACTTAGTCTATGCTAAAGATATATTCTGGTTATTTACTATTGTACTGCCATTTTGATTTATGTTTGTACTCCATATCACAATGTGTGGTGTAGAGTAAATAAAATCTGAATCTGAAAAGCATATTGTTTTATACAATATTTACATCCCCTATACGACTCTGCTTTAAAAACTGCCTTTTAATCTTTGCTCTCCGATTACATCAAAACTGTAGGTCAGGTCACATAATTGTTTTAACTTAAGTTGTCCCACATGTTTAATCTAAACTTTATATATCTTGTTTTAACGGTCCTGTGTGCCCACACAGGTGCATTTTACTCTGACTTCTGCTCAGATTGTAGTTGAGTGGCTCTATGCTGGAATTACTGAGGCCAAAATTTCATGAACCAGTAAGAACAACAAAGGTGTAACTTTTCTCACATAAACAGGTACGATAAAATTAATAGGGGGATCCCAAAGATGTCAATCAAGCTCAGTCTTTACATGTTCACATCATGGTGGGCCATGCATCCATCCACTCAAAGCCTTAAATACAATGCTCTTTACAAATGCAATGATATTAAAAAAAATACATTTGTATTTTAAAGAGATTTCAAGCTTAATGTCACAGGCTTGTCTACACAGAAGGCATTTCAACTGTGTTTTTCAGTCGTTTTTCAAATGCATCTGATGGTTCAGACACAGCTCTGTTTTAATCAACTCAGCCAATAAAGCCACAGATATAATCATTATGTGATAACTATATCACAAATATTGGAACTAATAACCTTATAAACAGTGCTTTATAGGCCTAGTTTTGTACTGAACTGAAGATAACAACGTGAACGAGCAGCAGACTGAACATAGGAATCAGTGCCGGCAGTATGAACGGTGACACATTCACTTGCTGTTGTACATGAGGAAGTGTATTTGAATTGTGAATGTAATGAATGAACCACATAGTGACTATGCATCTTTGAACTGAACTGAACAAAACGACTCAAATCAGCAAAGTGATTCATAATTTTTAACAGCTTCTTAAATTTTTGGCTTTGTGGTTATTCTGCGAGAGAGAGATAATTTCTGAGCGTATGTACATGGATTGGCAACATAACAATTATATAGTAAAGACACATCCACAGGATTGTTGTGTTTCAATTATGCCTCTTCATATTTTCTAATTGGGCCATGGTGCTTTAGTAATAGCACAGACACATCACTATAGTTGAATATGTAGAATCACTAGGAAAATGTGGCAATATTGTATTTGCATGCAGCTCATATAATTATATTCAAAACAGTATTAGATAGACTACATTTCTTCTCTCTAATTTGTTAACCTTCAGTGTTGAATAATTTTTACTGTAGCACGAGGTAGCCTCTCATTTCAGTAGATGCATCTACCAATTTTCAGTACAGATGAACGCACATTTGTTTCACATTTTTGTACAGTGCTACTAAGGATAGAATCTTATCAAGAGGAAAAATGTCAAGGTTTCAGTATCTGAAGCAGATAATGCTGCCAGTCTCTTCCTGGAGAGCACAAATGATCCCATGCTTGAGGCGACTCATGGTCATTTATTTACCCTCCATCACATCACCAATGGGAGATGCACAGAAAGCCTGCCTTTCAGGCTGGAGACTGAATGTGAACATAGCCTGTCTTATCTAGGTTATGCAGAGAGCAGGGTTGGAAGAAGCCACAGACTAACGTAATGATACTAAAAGGCTCCTGCTGCCACAGTTTACCAATTAAAACACCGCAGGTCTAACAGCCTAATCTCCATTGCCCCTAGCATTAACTTTTTGCTCTGCTCCGAGTCAGACAACTATGAACTTCAAACAGTTTTATAGTAAACCCCAGGCAGCCTAATGAATATTCATGAGACTGGCAATGCTATTGTGTATGGCACTGATATTACTGCTGTGTTTCATGTTGTTGGACAAACTATAAAGGTTATGCAATGCCTGCTTTATATGGAATGAAATCCCTTTACAGTATGTGGTGTGTAAGAAAGAGGAGAGAAAGGTAGACAAACCAACAGAAATTACACTGTTTACTACTACGGGAGACATGCTGTTTTATCACCTCGCTTTAAAATCAGGTTTTGTCAGTTGAAGCTCCTCCTGCGGTGGCTAATGAGGACTGTTTGTTCGCTGTTTGCATTTAATATCGTTGTTGCACATTCTTCTTCATTTGCTGCTGAATCACCATATTATTAAGTGATATGGGAATTGATTTTATAATTACATTGCTGCACAGGCATGATATTGATAATTACCCAAATTTACCTTTTGTCCAATTAAATCAGACTCTGCACGTTTGGCATCAACAATGGCTTGTAGTCTTTTATATTCAGCTGGTTTGTACTTTGAGCTGCCAAGACCATTTCTCAGTCGCACAGTCAGTTTTTCTGCATGGATGAAAGCAAATGATATGGCTGAATTAGGATCATTGGGATTGTTGAAAAGCTCATCGCTTTTGATGTCTGAAGTAAAGTCTTAATGCTGACTTCAGCAAAGGAAGAAATGAAGGAAAAGACAGAGAGGCAGTACAAGCTGAGCACTAATGGATTGTGTGGGTAATTCAGAAATGACTGCATGTGGGGTGGGGGGGGGGCAATGCAAACTAAGAGACAGTTTTTTTTGAGTATCAGCTGTGACTCAAAGAGACAGGTGAAAAAACAAGCGATGCTGCATCTGACAAAGACATCAAAGACCTGGAGAATTTATCACAGGAACTTCAGGTCATATCTGTTAAGCAGGTCAATGGGCCACAAGTCAGCAATGTTTCAGACCCAAAAAAACTGACTCACCCACATCTTCGGCTTTGTAGTTTGTGATGAACGTATGCAGATGTCTTCCACTCATCACTCAAGTGCTGCATTTGCATCTACTATACAATATGTGAAGATTGGTACAGTGCCTGCAAAATGAGGATATAAATCACTGCATGTAAGGCTACAGGAGTTGTGCAACGCTGTGGGCTCAGACCAAATTTACTGTCCTATCGCACAACACAAAAACTAAAACATTACAATCAAGGTCTTCATGACATTGTGAGAATATTCGTCAACTCTGGCACGTTTTAGTGTATGGGAGTAGACAGATGGTGCACTCAGTGAGATCAGATATGCCACTGGAATATCACAATGTCTTTGCTTTGGATTAAGTATTGAAAAATTCGGGCCACAAAGGCATTGTGTCCGTTAAGGCATGCAGTGTGAAGGGTGGATTTGAAGTACGCAGGAATGGATTGAATCTGTGAGTGAAATGAAAACTGACGTTCTGTTCTGGACCAATCGAAGATATCTTGCTATTTTTTGCTCATGTCTCCAGCAGACATTAAGGCTTTGTTTTTTCTTCTTTTACAGCATTCAATTTTATTTTTTTATCAACACCAAATGGTGAGCAAAGGTTAGGATTTCAGAGCGTAATAGCAGCCTAACATTAGCTGCTGATTTTCACAGGAGTATCGTCCATAATTTATAGGGCCAATCACCTAAACTACTGTTGGCTATAGTTTAGAGCTGAAATATATTAATTAGTTAGTTATTTTTGTATTTATTGGGACCATATACAGTGTTAAACATAAATGTTACCATTTGATGTACAATACCATACATTAGCCTATAGCTAATTTTCATCTGCAGTCCCCTAGTCCCTTATTAATTGTTTCACTTATTTTTTAAGTAAAAAATTCTTAAATTCATTAGTCTCATATCTCATATATTTTGGTGCGTATGATAGTAAACATGGTTGGGGCTTTTGATTGTTTTTCGGACGAGCCTAGCAATTTAAATATGTCTGCTTGGCCTCTAAAAAATGGTGATAGGCATTTTTCACAAACTATTAGGTTAATCTAGAAAATAATCGATCAATAATTGAAAATTATATAGTTGCAGCCCGTCTATAGTTCAACAATAATACTGAGAAACGCAACGTTATCCAAACATAGAGAGAAGATCAGCTGACGGCGTAACGAAGGAGCATTTAGGCTAATTTATTGTTTGACAAAAGTTTGGTTTGCAAGTCAAACAGTTTAAAATATGACAAACCTAGTGAACAGAAACACATATCATGGCAGTGTGATATAATTTAATGCAACACACATGACTGGTATCAAGCTTTTTGCTGTGAGATTAAAACGTTTATCCACACCTTAGCTTACCTTGTAGTATCCCTCTCCTAACAGTGCGTGTATAGGTAGACAAAATTTGTAACCAAGGCAACTATCGCCTCCGTCTGCCATTGGCTAATTCAACAAAACGGACCTCCTCGGAAACGCCCCCTTCTCCCATCTGAACCAATCAGGAGTGCTCGTTGCTCTCCCACATTCCCACTGACGTCATGCACGCTCGCATTGCCTGGGACTGCTGGTGGAGGCAGGGGAGCAGCGGAGCGGAGGGGTTCGTCTTCCACTCGGCTATGGAGGCGAGTTTCACTCTTGCACATGCATGGGACTAAGCGACGGGACTTTACCGATGAAGTTACGTGTTCCAATGTAGATCCGAGCCGCAGCTCAGCCAGCGAAACAACAGTCCTCCAAAAGGTATTTAACTGTTTTCTTTTTTTCCCTTCGCTCTTTGACTAATTGCTGAATAATTTTGGGGAGAAATGTTGAGGGGAGAAAAAAACATGAAAGCATCTGTGCGCAAGGCAGGAGTGTATGGACTGCTACTTTTACTCAGAAAGTCTTGCATTCACTGAGGAGAAAGTGGCTGGCCTTTGTGTGTGTGTGTATGTGTGTGTGGCACAAAGATAGCTTTTTGTAGGCTTCTTCACAGTGGGCGAGAATCTAATACTAAGCTAATTTTTTTCTTGTGACCAATTCATCGCCAACAACGCACACCTTTGAGAGACCTTCACGCGCTGTCTTCGATGTCGTCCTGTAACCGTTAGGTTCAAACTCCAGCATAATATGTACATAAACTGTTTCGGGCGTCAGTTTCCCCGCTGGTGAAGAAACTCACATTTCCCAAAATATTGTCCTTGAAAACGTGCCGCTAAGAAGTGAAAGAGAGAGAGAGAAAAAAAGGGGGCAGGTGAGCTTAGAGTGTGGGAATCTCTGGTATGCGAGGTCGCCGAGAGGCGGAGATCCAGACTCTGCTCCCACAAGATAAGCTTACCTTTACCCTCACGTCCACCCGCTACATTCAAAGTACGCCATATTTAATGACCTTAATCTGCATTTTAAGTAGGGGCGTTTCTTTTAAAACGTGAACCATGACAGAATAGTCTTGCTTTGCAATGTGCAAGATCAGCCTACCTTTCAGGACAAGATAGACTCACCTTTATTATCCCTGAGGCTGTAAAAGCTGTGTAGCCGAGGATATAAGAGGACATTACACAACCCTATTGCGTGCTAGTGCCATATATTTCATCCTGGTTAATAAGATAGTTTTCATAAAACCTATAGGCTATCAAACAGTCAGCATTTATACACTCAGACAAGGCTCATGTCCATACCTGGCTTTGATTTAAATTCACCATAATATAAATGTCTCACATAAAACCTGCTCAATCTTCAACTCGTATTTCTAATATTCCAGGACTTATATATGACCATATGCTTTAATCCTTCTGTGTCTGGATAAACCCAAGCGGTGAAAAGACTGAAGAACCAGTTTTATTAATTTTGTTATGATGGATAATCACCAAAGGACAAGTCTTACACCCCTATTATTAGATGATCGATGCTGGGAGCACTGTCTCAGGTCTCTCTCCAGTTGCCATGCAGGTGTTGGAAAGGTGATTTTAACTGCATCAGCGATGTGACCACAGTGCAAGTTAATTTCATTTCAGCCAATTAGCAGCGGAAAAAAGGCATACAGCAATTGAGATCATATGTGAACTCCCTTCTTACACTGCCTCGATCGCACACAGTCATACACAAACACACACACACACACACACACACACACACACACACACACACTCAAGCCCAGAGGAATCTCTAGGTTACTCTCCTCGTGATTCACATTACTGCACAAGACTGCCTCACAGCTGACAACCATTGAGGCTGGTTTATTGTGGAGCTGAAGCAACAGCGGGATGTTAGTGTAAAGTCTCTTTCTGTTTTTGTTTTTGAGTAGTTTCTGCTTGTACTCTAAGCAGCGACAGTGTGTTTGGCACGAGGAGAGAGGTTTTAGCATGTCAGACATTCAGCCAACCGGTTGTCAGTTTCATTTGTCATGCTGCTTGCCGCCGTATAAATAGTGATGCATGCTTGTGAAACTTTTTGTATTGATTATGTGAGTAGATGTACCCAAAAAAAAAAAAAGTTTGCACAAGAACAACCTTGTGCCTCAATCAAAAACGCAAACATGTTTGCAAAAGACTGTATTGGTGGGATTGTTTGATCCAGTCGTCACGGTGAGTTCTTTTTAATGGGAACTGACAACAGTTGAATAGTTTAGCGCCCTTTGGTAGGCCTCTCCCCCTGTGTTCATTTTTCACCTCCCGATTCTGGACCAACATCAAGGCTTAAGGCCTCACCCCTATGTTTCATGTTGGATTTACTTCTTTTTTTTTTTTTTGTTGTCGCTATGATCACAAGTCATTCCCACCCCCACCCTCCCCCTCTCTCTCTCTCTCTCTCTCTCTCTCTCTCTCTCTCTCTCTCTCTCTTTTAAGAAAGGGAAAGTATTTCCAGTCTTGGCCTCACAGCCTGGATGATTGGGCACAAAATGGTTATTTGCCTTGTGCATGCTTGTGTGTATGTAAGTAAAGTGCTGAAGTATCAGCCTCTTCTCTCAGCCAGTCAAAGGAAGGTCAGCATCCCTTGTGGACAATTACTGTAAGTCAGTCGAGTGCTCTTTAAAAGTAGAGCTTTTACTGAGTGGCAGTCAGCTTTTTTGTGTTTGATTTATTCCATTACCAACCCTTGAATGCGTCATTAAAAAAAAAAAGAAGATATTTGTGTATTCATTCCACATAAATGCAGAATGCGTGAGTATACATATACAGTACTATGCACACTTGAGTGAGTGGATATGATAAAGTGATCATTTGCTGTGCATTTTTAGATTATGCTAAAAGACCTTTACTGAATAACTTGTCAGAGTTTGCATAATGATGCAAATTTTTCCAAAAGTGTAAAAGATATTAAGTAGAAATGCCTTTTTTTTGAGTTGGGGAGGACTCTCAACTACTTCTGCATGACTCCGCTGTGGGATGATAATAATAGGTCATAGTAGTAATCAACCAATGAGGAGTTTGTATTCATCCTTTGGCGTGGAAATTGTTTTCATCAAATCCACCCCACATAGCTTCTTTCCAACCCACATTTTCATGGTGTGGTCTGAAGAGAGTTGATCTTTCTCTCCTGCCTGCCTCGAGAGCAAACCACACGTATTAAAGTAGGGAATTTCCATTTTGAGCTTTGTTCTATCACTTTGGGAGGCTTGCGGAATGAAATCATACCAATTATTGATAAATTGCATTGTTAAGATTTAACACAAGTATCAGTAAGCAGGAGGACTACAAGGTTACAACTGTTAATCATGAATTTCAACACAGCCCACTCCTATTTTGTTGTTTCGCCGTGAATTCATATCATATCTATGACTAAAACAAATTAAGGAACCATGCTGCATATATAGAGTGTATTCAGCCTTGCAATCACTTGTGTGGATAAGCCTTGACATGTGCAGCTGCTGGCTGATGGTTGATTTAACTGGAAATGTAGATAGATTCCTGAAAGAGTCCCAGATTTCATGCTTTGGTTGGATCCCAGACAGCTAAAGATAATACAGAACACAAAGCATGTCAGCGCTTTTGGAGCTTAGGTGCACAATAGATTTTTTTCCAGTAAAATAGCCCTCCATGGGCCTGACATGCTGAGTCTGAAAGACGGCCCCTCGCCAGTGTCTGCTATGTGGACAGCAGCAGTGAAGGGGCAGGGCTTTTCCACTGTCGTTTGCTCGACATGTAGCCTTACTACTACTCTCAAACACTACATCTATCTGAGCCCATCTGGCAGCAGATTTACCTCAACAGGACACGTAATACCTTGTTGAATATTTCAAAATGCTATTCACATTATCACCACGGGCAAAAGGTTCTCTCTTTACTGATGGTAAAAGGAAGAGTGGTCCAGGACTCCATCCCAGTGAAGTGCATGACATAACAAATAAGCACCACTGGAAAACATTACCATAGCCTTTATGGTCGTGAAAGTACGACGGGGCCAAGAGTGACACTTAATGCTGAAGAGTGAATTTTTCAGCCAGATGCCAGGCTGGATATATCTAGTGTCTACATATAAGGGTCTTTATACAACAAGCTCTCATTTGAAAATGAGGACACTATGAGACATTTCTTGGGCAGCAACTTATGATTGTTTCTGTTATTGAGAACACATCAATCATTTTTGTTTAATTGATTATTAACTGTATGCAATAGAAGAATATGGTTTCAAAAAGATGTCTAAAGCACTTGTTTTCATTATTGATTTATCTGCTGATTATTTTATTGATTAATGGTTTGGTCTTAAAAACGTCAGATGGTGAAATGGTGAAAAGATACTGTTATAATTTTCCTGGAGTCAAAGGTGACGTCTTCAGATGTCTTGTTTTGTCCGTCCAACAGTCCACTACCAAATGATAATCATTTTACAATCATAAAAGAGTAAATAAACCAGAAATTTGAGAAGCTGAGTTTTGGCATTTTTTCCAAGTTTCCCTCCACTCAAAAACACGTTTTTCTTCTTGTTCCTACATTTGGATGTTTTAAGCTTCACTGTGCAGGGTGATGTATGCACAGAGTTCGACACTAGAAGACACATTCATCTGCTGAAGAGGGAAAGTTTCTCTGCACTCATTGAAAAATCTCATTTTAAGAGGAAGACCTATGAGCATGATTTGGGACATCACAACTAGTTTTGAAGCCAGTTCTGGTCCAGTATTCAACTTATACAAGTGTGATGTGGAAACTTGAAGCCTCCAGTGCACAAACTCTGGGCTTGTGAAGTAGGAGACATCTTGTGTCCAGCAGTTAAACTTCTGAAATGAAATATATTTGCATATTCATAGATTTCAGGATTTTTAATGAGAGAGAAGGAGTAAATGTGTTTTTAAGGATTTTAATGTCATAATTAAACTTATTTTCTAGAAAAACCACATCAGACACACATTATTATTCGAAGCAGAGTATTTTGCGCTCTCTTGACATATGTGCCAAGGGAATTTTCAAAAAATGACTTATTGATTTTTTTTTTAAAAAGTCGATTAACCAATTGATTAATTGACTAATCGTTGCAGCTCTAAGATCTTTACAATGGCATAAAAAGGAGAAAATTGGTAAACTATCCCATTAGTTGATTATCAAATCTATATATTAATTCTTTGCTATTGACTAATTTCTTAATGGTCTAATTGTTTCAGCACTTTTCTGCATAAGCTACAAACATAAACTGTGACTGTGTCCTTCTTGGTTTAGACTTGTTTTAAAGCTCAAATTGCTTGTTTGTGGGATCAGGTGTCATCCCAGAGTGGTATGTGTGTGCTCGGTGGCTGGATTTAGTCAGAAGGTGAAGGCATCTCGCCAATGTCAGGTTACATTCTAGTGACCATGCGGGCTGATGTCAGAGGGTTACGCCTGTTCCCAGATTACAACTGAAAACTGAAACGATCTGCAAGGTTTGTCTACTTCACCTGTTTCCATAAAAGTCTGCCAAGAAGCAGAAGGTTCAGTTCTTAAATGTCAAGGCATTTAAAAGACTGCCACAAAGTAAAATTGACTCAGGAAAAAAGGGGAAAAAAAGAGTAGTTGACATTGAAGATAAACAAATACAGTTCAAGCACATGACATTTCAAATGACATTTAATGTCTAAGCTTTGCATTGGTTGTAGAGTCGAGAGGCAGATGTGGACTGTGTGTTATCAAAGATTATACTGTATCTGTTCTTCCTCTGTCAGAGTAACTTGTTATCGTAACATCAAAGCTGTCAAACCTGTAGCCGTGAGGCAATAGTGCACAAATTGATACAATTTAAACAAGTCAGATTCTACTTTTTTACAAGCTTAGTTAGCAAACCTCCTCCAAGAAGAAGAGAAATATCCCAGAATGACCTGCAAATTTCGAAGTCTTAAGAGTTGAGTTACTAAACTATGACTGCTGTGCTACCAGCTTACAAAACCCATCCAACCTGTTAAAGAGCTTTCTCCGAAGTGGTCTCTCCCCTGCATGCACCAGTAACCCTGAACAATACCAACCCCTCTTATTTTTGGATGGACTTTCATTCCCTGGTGCTCACACATCATTTAAGATTTCCAATTGTAGCAGAAATAAACCCCAAAATGCTGGAAAAAAACCCCACTTATACACAGTAGAAAAGGTGCACAATCTTTTCTGGCCCCGGGCATGAGAAATAACATATTGTTTTGTCGTACATAGGATATAAGAAAAAACTTGCAGAAGTATCTCAGTTTGATATGATGAACGTGATGGCGCCCACACTTGTACTCTATAGCACCCTAAGGATATAAATTCTAGGCAATACCTCAAATAAAATCGTACGTACCTCTGCATAACTGCAAAGTCATACACATCCTCCATGAATCATCCCAGAGTACAAGTAAAGGGGAATTTATTTTACTAAGTTGTGGGGTGTGATTTATTTTTTCAATTAAATCCCCTTTGATAGATTATCCATATGGTGCCATCTTGCAGAAAGCCTACATTCCCTGCAGTATGCAGTGACAGTGCAGTCTGAGATATTTGCCTTTTTGTCAGTCTGTGTCCCAGGAATGTTTGTTAAACTACAGCAGTAGATATTAAAAAAAGTTTGGATATCCAAAACAGTGTATACTCACCTGAACTAGATCATTATTTTAAAAGGCCAGCTGGTGCTGCCTGGCTGACCTGACATTTACTTCCTTCTGTCTTTCTGCATCAATGCATGTCAATGTCCCGTTGCTTAAGCTACAGGAATTGATTTCATTTTTTAAAATTATTTTTCTTTCAGTTCCATTTGAATGCAGATGATTTTAATTTACTCTGTTGTAAGTAATCTTATAGTAAATATGAATTCTCTTCCTACAAGTCCTTGGCCATTTTGTTTAACTTTATAGCAGGTGGAAACCTGTGTTGATTTGATCTATCATTTTATAGGCAATACCCATAAAAGTTATTTTTACCTCATAAATATTTGGCCATAGCCTCTTTAGCTTCATTATTTATAGTAAGTAGCCTGCCATTGCAGAAGCATCTCACATGCAACAACCCCCCGCTGCAGGGCAACTATAAAATAATCAACGAACAGACAAGCAGTGATTGTAACAAGTCTGCTCATGATTTAATTATGTACTTAAAAATATATATAATTTTAACTTTATTGTCAATCACAGAAAGAGAAAGTTAAAGTTGATTATTAAGGAGGAGCTCATAGTCGGCTAATACTAGGTCACCTGCTGAGGGGGGCTCGACCGATCTGAGGTGTACAAAATTATACGTGAGGTTTACCTCGGGACATTTAGAGATCACATTCCAACCAGCAAGCCAGAACGAGTGGAGGCCCATAAAAGTTATAATACAGTGTTGGAGTGAGTGTTTCGTCAGTCAACTTAAGCATTAGGACATGCTTAACCTCATTGTGAGGGGTCAAATGAACTAGACTGTCACTCTTGCAAATGTTGAGAAAAAATGTTGCTCAAAAATGGTGTCATGGAGTCATTTTTCACATTTGCACATGCATAGTAGTAAACAAGTAAACTTTATTTATAAAGCGATTTCAAAACCACAGTTATAAGGTGCTGTACAATACAAAAAACTGAGAAAATAATAGAAAGAAATATCAATATGAAAAACAATAAAACCGTAAAACTACACGAAAGTCAGATACACGAACAGTAAAAACAATAAAAGCTACACAGATGGCGATCACACATTATGGTGAAAAATGCTTACAAAACAGGTGAGTTTTTGACAGCTTATCAACTGACTCAGCGTTTTTCTATAACTAGGAGAAGATGGTTCCAGAAGTTTGGGGGGGTGGGCACAGCTGCAAAAGGACAGTCACCTTCAGTTTGAAGCCTGGATTTGAGGACAGCCAGAAGGAATTGTATATATTGTACAGTGAAACGTTTGCCCCATGTAGCCCGACTGTCAAGAACAACTTTGCAGTAAAGAATTTGATCATATTTATTACCTCATACCGATTGGATTAGCTCAGGACATTCCTAAACAGTAGCATAACTTATTGATGATCTGGCTTGTTTCATTCAGGAGGAATTTACTGCCAGTCACCATGATTCTGTTTGAATGTTTGTTCGTGCTGTTATCAGTAGCTGCACTCAAATTTGAATGGATAGCAGCACATTGTTCCACAGCCAATGTCTCTCCATTGTTAAGCACAGAGCATTGAGTAGGCAGAGCCTGTGCAGTGTCTGCTTATCCATATCCCTCTTAAAGCTGATTTTCATAATACTTCACAGGAATAGGAGTTCCCTCTCTTGCTATCTGTTTCTCCCAAGTTCACCCCGATTCTGAAGCCAGTGTCACATAGAGGAATTAAATCTTTCACTCTCAAATATTTTTATTCTAGTCGTCTGAAACAGCCTGTTCAATGATCAACTTTTTTTTTAGCAAAGCTTGAAGCCAGAGTGTATCAGGACAGATGTAGAACCTGGAGGCCGTCATTAAAAATGAAGAGAAAAGTGGTTTTGTGTCAATATAAAATGATCACATTTATATCCTAAAGCAGAAACATCAGCAGAAAAGTCTCCTCAGCCAGGTGGAAAAAAATGTTTGCATATATATCAGTATTGGAAAAAATGAGATGGAAAATATTGGCGTATTGGATAATGGTAAAAAAAAAAAAAAAAAATCCAATATCGTGCATCCCTACGAAATAATATTGGTGACGCAGGTTTATAGTGAAGGGACTTGAACAGCGATTTGCACATCCTCCCAAAGTCAGGGTGTAGCCACTAACCAGCTGTAGGAGGCGAAGAGGAGCCTCAGTGAAGCCAGACACACAGACAACAGAAGCTGCTGCAGCATCATGTCCGGAAATGACACCGAAACACTCAGCATAGGTTTTTTTTTCCTGTTCATCTGTCTCAGGTGCTGTGAAAAAAACACTTACAATGGCAGGGAAAACCCTGATTTTTATAAACTGCATCCACGTTTTGGCAAATTCCACGATATTCTTCATTTTACAGTTGATATTATTATCAAATGTCAGTGTTTTCTGCATGGTGGGAATCATATGCACCGTATTGTCCTCACTGGTTTTCCATCACACTTTCATACCTTGTAGAATTTACAAAGAGCGAGTCACGTCGAGCTTCACCTCATCCTTTAAAGGGCGGGTACAGTTTTCTTTTGAGTTTTTGAGGGTTTTTTTTTTATCATTCTGTAGCTTCACATTAATGTTTCATATATATTCAAATCCAAAAATTCAAGTTATGTTCCCAAGCCTTTCTAAATGACACATGACCTGATGTAGCTTTCTACATGATGACATTGCAACAACATATAAACCAATATTAATGACACACACACACAGTTGGAGCACTCACTGTTGCTGCTGCTCAAAGTTTAAAAAAAAAAAAAAATCAACTCTGAGCTCTCCTCCCGCCAGTAAGCGGCTCCGGATCAGAGCAGAATCCGTTGTGACTCACAGGTCTTATCTGTCCCTCAGCTTTGCTCCCAGGTCTCTCTCCTCCAGAGCTCCCAGCACTCCCAGTAGCTGCCTGTCCCGAAGCTCTGACTGGTGCATTTATAAACATCTTACACACTCAAACTCAGCACTGCAACATCGCTCATAGTATATCTGGACAATTTTTCATGCTCTAACTTACAGCAAGCAATTACCCTAGGAAGACACTGTCAGCGAACTGTGTGTGTGTGTGTGTGTGTGTGTGTGTGTGTGTGTTTGGGGGGTGAGGGGGTGTGGCAGGGCATCAGCGCTCTAGCTCTAACCCACATCACCGCTTTTTGCAAACAGCTGAGTGGGCGTTTCCATTTGAAAAACCCGGAAAGGAAAGCAGGCCTTTAAGTGTAGAATCCAAAATGTGACAGATTTTGGATCAAACTGGACAGAGTTTTGCCAGAGTTGTCATCCATTTGTGTTTTCACTTTGTGTCCATTCATTTGGGGGTCAGAATCTGTTTGGACAGACTGTAATCAGTCTTAATAGGTGGTGAATGAGCTCAGTTATTCACCTCAGAGACACACATTTACACTATTAGAGACAGGACACGGCAAATAACAGGACATTTGTTATTGCATTGCATTGTATTTCTGTGGAACTTCTCTCAGAATCCTGTTTGACATGTAATCCAAACATGTTCATTTGATGACTATCTGATATGCTTTGCAATGGAAAAATGTTTGACTCAGCAACAGGAAGTTGATAAAACTGCATCATCAGTTTGAACTGAACTGTCAAATGAGGTTAAGAAATTAACAACACCCACCGCCACGATCACATTCTTTTTTTAATCATACTTTTATTTGTCCTCATCAATTAGCACAGCACATAAAATCCCCTGTTAAATTCAACTTCTCTGCAGACGTACAGTGTTATGCTGTAATTTCTTCTTGGGAAGCTTCTGAAGTCGTTGTGTTTGCGTTGTAATTTTATGCAGAGAGGATTTGGTGTGTTAAATGTATTTTGTCTAACAATGTGTGACAGGATGAAGCTTGTCTGTTTAGCACAAATACTGATTCTATTTCAAGGATTTACATCCATTAAGAATAATTTATATCCCGTTCTGTCACAACATATTACTGCTGGTGACATGTCGGAAACAACTGATGTGCCTGCAGTTGAGCCTCTCTGCTCCACATTAGTTGAGGTATTTATTGTGAGGAAATGATGAAGAGGGTGAATGTTCATAGTAGGAAGCTGTGCGTGGAAAGTTAGTCCTGTGTTTTTTTACTGTTGCACAGTGCAAACATGGAGTATTTGGTTTGCAGATATCTTCCTTCCTTGTCCTCTTGGAGTATATCTAGCGAGATAAAGTGCAGCTCGGGGAGTATGTAGTATGCAAACAGTGTGTGGCGTTAGTGTGTTGCATAGACTCTACAATGACTGTGTTTCCTGCCTTTTACTCATAGCCGTGCCCTGCCCCGTGGATACACATGCTGAGATCGGCCGCAGGTTATTGCAACATTTGTTGGGTGAAGTTCAAGGTATGAGGTGGGCAAGGGTGCAGCTTCTGAATGGTTTCCTTTTTCATGTCCAGTCAGTTGAAACGGTGGAGGCAATCTTTATTGGATTACTATCTCTCATCTGCACACCATCATACATCTCACCTTGTTTGATCCTGTATCAACAGAAGAATATGTATGTCCCTATTTAAAGGGAGGCTACATCACTCTCTGTAGCCTATTCATGATAATGGTCGATGGAGTGATTGTGTGTGCGTGTTTGACTGTTTTTGCTCTGGAAAGGAGGTGTTTCTTTGCTTTTGGGTGTGTCAATATAAGCGTTTTCAGCTGTTGAGAGCAGTAGAAAGTCAAACATCTAGGGATCTAATAATAACTTTTTGTGTTTTGCCACTGGCAAGTCCATCATTCAGGATGCTTAGCGAAAAGTCCTCAAAATAATCCATATGTGACACCTACCAAGACATCACAGAAAATGGATACTTGATGGGTGTACTGTCTTGGTAAATAGTTAATCAGTAATATGTAGTATGTGTTGGACCATTATATTCTCAAACCAGCCCAGAGCAATTACTTCTGTCAGGGCTTCAGCTTCTGACCATGTGTTTGGACTAATAGGGTGTGCAGTAGGGGATTTCAGAAATTGTTTCATAATTCAGTGACTGTAATAAAAACATAATGCTGCTGTTGTGAATGCTTTATGACTTGATGCAAACTTGTTTTTTTTTGTTTTTTTTCTTTTTTACCTCCGACTTCTGGGGATTTGTTGGGGCTGAAATATGTTATTTATCATCCTGGTAAATCCTGATAAATTACTCTGGACCATAAATGTTAGTTTTATACAGAGAAGTAAATACAGTGTTTGAAAGACGCTATTAAAATTTCAGTGTGTACAATTTAGTGGCATCTAGCGGTGAAGTTGCAACCAACTGAAAACCCCTACCCTTTTTAGCATGTAGGATAAACTACGGTGGACAGGAAACTCACGAAAAACACAGAAGTCCCCCTCTCTAGAGCCAGTGTTTGGTTTGTCCTTTCTGGGCTACTGTAGAAACTTGGCAGTGCAACATGGTGGCCTCTGTGGAAGAGGACCCACTCCCTATGTAGATATAAAAGGCTGATTCTAAGGTAACGAAAACGCAACTATTCTTATTTTCATGGGATTATACACTGAGTAAAACAAACTTATCAATATTATATTCCATTTTTGCCAAGTAAATTCTACAGACTGCACCTTTAAATATTGTGGTGTTTGGGGACTATGTTGTTGAGAGATTAGTAATGGGACTGTATGGCTGCTATGTTGACTGATTGTAAATTTGTTTGTTTGGGTGAAACCTGAACAGCCTCATGGTTTACCACAGTCAATCCAGTTTACATAGATATCACGCACATAGTTTGTTTAATCATTTCATGTTTGTTTAAGACATCCTGAGGACTGAATATGTTAAAATCCTTTCAGACGTGCGCTCCTTTGCGTTAATCTGATGTCAGTTTAACATCACGTCACAATGGCAAACTTACAAGGTCCTAGCTAGTAACACTTTTTTTTAACACTTTTAACACATCACAAATCTCAATGCTGTCAGATTAATGTAAAGAAAAGTGAGAAAGAGAGAAATTGACTTCTTGTTCTGTCTTCTAAGATCACTGTTATACATTATCTCAATCTTCATCTCTCTTCAGACTGTCAGTTTAATAAATTCTGGGAACGCTGGGAGAGAGATAAGTCTTTTTTTTTTTTTTCAAATATTACTGTAAATATTATTTAATTGCTGAAAATGCAGAGACAGGAAATGGAGGTAGAGAGAGAGAGAGGTCTGACATGCAACAAAGGTCTGTGGCAGGAATCGAACCAGCTTCTCATATCAGATCAGTTTATAAAAACAATTGTCTGTTTTGTCGGTTTATACAATAGAAGCATTTTACTACATACAGCTTGTGAGCTAATAGGAATGAACCTAGATCTTAGCATCCTGTCATTCAGTACTCGTGCATGTCGAACTTGATCAAACAGGCGGCAGAATTCTCTCTATGATCATTTTAAATTATGAAACTGATGCAAAAAAAAAAAAAAATGAAAATGTACTAGTGGATTCACTGGAGCGGTTCCTCATGCTCATGAGGTCATTAATTAAGACTTCAACGGCAGAACAAGTTTTAAAATCCACCAGTGATTCAGCCTGTGAAAGAGCAAAAAAAAAAAACATAAACCAGGCCTCATCCCTCCTAATCATAACATTTGAAGTCTTCTGCTTTCTCTCACCAGGTGATAAATATTGTGTTAGCATGCAGCTCTTTCTGCAAATATCCTGTCATGTCTGATAGATGAAGCCAAGAATGTTTTGTGTTCCACTTCTGGAAAAAAAAGAAGGACTTGAGGGGTGTAAAGGTTTAGAGGGATATTAAACTTAATACACAGTAAAATACTTAGCTCACTGCACAAAACGTGGCTCTCAGATTTGCTACTTTATACTTCATGAATTGCCAAGTTTGGTTTGATACGTCAACTTTAAATTGAGTTTTAAGAAGATGACAATTGACACACATCAATAGCACTTATCTGTTGTTTTCTTTCCAAAAGGAGGTGCAGTAAATGTAGCCTGATGTAGACTCTCCAGCAGCTTTCAGCTCTGTTTGTGCTGTAAATTTCCCAGCCCCCTTTTTTAGCTCCGCTAAATCGGAGCAATCAGCATTTGAAGTACTCCTTTCCCTGAGACTCCCTGCAATTGAAATTCAGGCTAATGTATAATTATTTCTCCGCTCATCTCCATTTGTCTGCGTGACCTGGTGTCACTCAGCCTCCTGAAGACAAATCTTCCTCCTGCTGACTGACAGATGGTGAGTCTTCATTTGCAGGGACACCTCATGTTCGTGGCAGTTTATCTCTTCTTGAAGCAAAAGTGAGAAATAAAAGGAGAACACCAGACTGCCTGACTAATCTTCAGACTTAACATGCCCTTTAGTCACCTGGTTAGTGTTTGATTTCTACGGTAACTTGATTTCTTAAATGTGAAACACGGCTAGATTGTTGCCAACTTCTCAGTCATTTATATGCTCAACCAGATTGTTTTTAACAGTGTCTATACAACAAACACTAGACAGTTAGTTTCAATTTGACAGCAGTACAGTCAGATATTATTCATAGCGGTGTGCCATTGTTTCCAAAATAATGAAATTGAAAGTCAAAATAAAAGAGAAACTGAAATAAATGAGTCTTAATAAGCTCATTAAAACTGTTTAGCAGCAGGCTATTTGTAAATTTCAGACACTTCAGCCAAGAAAACTGTGTGTTCCCCCTCTATAGAGCCTGACCTCTCAACCACAACATCAGTACAAATACTAAGACCAGGAGAGTAAGCAGTTCTTCAGGCCTCAGAATGATAAATTACAAATACACTTGAAATATGCAGCCTCGCTCAGAAATATGCCCCGAGTGCGAGATTACTGACCAGCTTCGTGTCGACACAAGTTCTACAATCTGTAAATGTGTTTGTTGCGACGCATGTAAATGAGCTCTCTGCTCTTTCCCTGCTTTAACCTGATTTCCTCTTGGTAACCTGGTTTCATGTGTGCATGTAAACGTAGTCTGTGTGACGGCTAATATTAGATTTGCTGCTGCAGTGCTCCCCGGGGAAGGTGACACAAAGCACAGGTGGTTTTCAGAAGGATCAGAGGACTGATTGAATTCATGTCTATCAAAAAATGGCTTTTTAGCTCATTCATAAAGATTTGACATCTAAATAGGCACTTTTTTTCACACATTCACTTACATTTCCTCCTTTCCTTTAATGCACCATAAACTACATGTACTTTTGGCAGACTGAGTCATGGAAATAGGGGTTGTGTAAGGAGCTCCGAGGAGTGGCCGGAGACTGAGGTCAGTAGAGCAAACCACGTGATCCGATGAGTCAGGGTGGGGTCAGACTAAGACTTTTCTTGGCAGACTCGGAGACATTGAGGATTACAGTACTTTAAAGGGGAGATTTAGCTTTGACTAGCATGTCTAGTAAAACAGATGTATATTATTCCATGCTGAATAGTCAGACAAATCTATTACTGAAAGAAATATTGTTTAAAATAATCAGATTTTGTTTTGAAAGTCACAGTCATTAGCTGCGCTCAAAGATCTTGTCACATGGTCGTATATGGTATGTTTGTTTTCTGCTCAGTCAAGGGAAATAACCATGATGGTAATAATTAGACACTAGTTTGCCTCTTTATTTCGACCAGAATGAGGTCATCTTTGCTCTGTGGGAACGACGTAGTGTGTTCCTCAGGCATTAACCTAATGACAGCCTTGAAAGCTGCACAGATTGGGTTTGCCTTCTTAACTTTCTCACCTACTTCTCAGCCTTATGCTGGCTTCTCCGGACTCTCTAAAGGTTTGACATACCAATGTTTTTTTTTTTAACAGCCAGCCAGGCAGTTCAGTGAGGTTATTTTCCCCCTTCAGCATTTAGAGGGGGAAACACAAAGAGAAATGTTGAAGAACCAGTCAGCTGTGTGCTTATAAGACTGTGGTAGGTTGGCAGCAGCAGCAGCAGCAGCAGTGTTGTCTTCAGTCTTTATCTCAGAGCTGCTGAGAACTCCAAGCTAAGCAGAGTGAAATCATTCTGGACCAAATGTAATGGGGAATTTCAGAGGTAGGCTCAGATACAAATCACTGTTTTACTTTGCTTAGATAGGGTTTGCTTTCCTTTTTTTTTTTTTTGTATGTTATTTTTTCTGTGGTTCCATTTCCTACATGTCTGCTTAGTGTGCATTTTCCTACAAGGCAAGTTTAGACTGCTTAGAAATATTCATTTGGCTAGATTATATACACAGATTCTGGTAAATCTGTAAGGCTACTAAGTCACTTTTGATTGATGGTGGTGTTTTATCATGCAGTGAAGGGTTATAGAAAGGTCAAGCATGATGAGGGCCATTTTATACTTAATCTGTGGTGATTTCAAAGACGGTTATCATGACAATGCCAAGCTTTCATAGCTGTACACCTCTTTTTATCCTTTATTGAAGAGAAAGATGAAAGCGTTTTATCCACCCTGACTGGGTTGGCAGCTTCTATCAGTTTTTAAAATTTGCTCTCTGTCCCGTCTGTGTTGCTCTCCTCGGTGTTGTACAGAAGTCAGGGAGGAGGAGCTCTGTCAAATTTGAAACCCTTTTTTTTTTCTCCTTTTCCTCTTGCTGTGTTTTCTGGGAATAAAGGGCCGTGTCCTTGATTCAAAGGCTGGAGCTGAGGTGGGAGGGAGGCGGGTGGGCGGTATGTTGCAATACTATGAATGAGCAGGAAAGGAATTTGGGAGACTGACAGCGGGATACATGGAATATCCTGCATGGACTAACAAACTTGGTAGTAGTAAGACCTTCTCTGTCATTTAACACCAAGGCTGGCACATGACTCTATTCAGCTCAGACACCTTGAAATGCTCACTCTGCCTTGGTGACAGACTCCCAGAATACCTCAGGGTCACATTTAGTTGAAATGTCTGGGGAGTGGAGGGAAGGGGGGGGGACCTCCCACGTATTTCATGCAACCCCTGCTGCCTCATCCATGGCCAAAAACTTTTGTATTCTCACTGTAAACAATCCCGACCAGCTCACACAAACTGACTGTCAGCCTGAGCTAAACGATTCCTTACTCGCCTCCGTGTCTTAGTACAGTCACATTCAAGTTGGCCGGTGCATTTACATGACAGTGTATGACCCTTTAACCCTTTAAAAAATGATGTCTGTCTGCACAAAATTGACTCACTCAGTAGAGCTACTGTGTATTGGGCCTTCTAGTCACCCTCAGGCTATTAATCCAATAATGGATTAAGCCACTTTAATGGAGGGAGTATTAAGTTGTAATGCTAGCGGCAAGGCAATTTTGTAAATTACCATATGGTTATTTCATGGTGGTTTTAGCAGCTAATATTCCACAACATATTCATACTAACATGCAGCACCTTGGCTCCAAAGCGGTCTGGTTTAGTAAAGTAAATCATGTAGGTCAAGATATATGTGTAGAAAACAAGGGGTGGAATGTGTCTTTATATCCGTAGAGATGACAGCAGCAGTGGATCTCTAACGCAGTAAAAGTCATAGTGAAATTCCCCGTTTCCCTGAAGTCACACAGCCCCTGTGTTATTAGACCCCCTTTTTTTTGTTCGCTTTTGTCTTCTGCTGCTTCAACCTTGTGCTTTGAGGCAGCCATCACAGCCTTTTTGCTGCCCTGTCTGGGCTCAACAGGCTCTTTCTAGTAAATATGGATCCACCTTGAGCAGTGTTCCCTTGACACTCTCCCTGTCAACAGATATAATGAGACCATAACTATTCGTTCCGCTTTCTCATTTCAATCCTGGACAAGAGGCCAGAGAGAGCGAAGGAGACAAGAACACCTTATCTCTTCTGTCGGACTGCTGACTTGTTTTTTTTTGTTTCTTTTTTTCTTTCAAAGGCCTGCTCCTACTCATCTTCTGTAAGCCCTCCACTATACTATATTCACATACACACACACACACACTTGATATTTTAGCACAGCTTTTGTATTGTCAAGAGTAGAATTTCCATTCTTTTGCGGCTTCACTACAATCGTTGGCTGTCGTCTGTTGTTGTCTGTGTTGTATCTTTTAATGTCACTGTTTTACATACACAGATCCTTATTTAACTCGTGTGTTGCCTCTAGGCCATATGGCATTGATTTGCACTGTCACAGACAAGAAACACTGACAGTCTTTCGGGCCATATGGCGTGTGTGGGTGTGTGTTTGTGCGTATTGCTGGTGATGGCATGTGACCATTGATAGTTACTTCTCAGCATCACTTGCCTGCGTGTACCAGCGAGGGGTTGATTCAAGTGTGTGTTTTTGTCAGTGGAGTGTGCACACAGTCTGCTGTACGTGTACAAGATTTGTGAGTTGTTTTTTTTTTTGCTGCAGAGTGCCTGTGGTGACCAGCTCGTGGTTATGTGTGTGTGTATGTGTGTGTTTGTATGCACAGGAGGAATGCCAGTTCCTGAGCAGAGCCCAGTGACGGAGGAGGGGCTTCTGCTGACCATCCGCAACGGTTCAACTGGCCACAACATGGAGGCTGACAACACCGCCAACAACATCCTGGCCTCCGTTAAAGAACAGGTAACGCGTTTCTTCCCTTCATAATCCGCCCATTGACTCATTTTATATCTCTCATATTACGGCCCTGTTGAAGCTTTTATGAACCATTTATGTACAGTGACATTTATTGAATGCTAAATTGTCTGGTGACTCACACTTCGTACTAAGATGCAATCCACTGGGCAAACTATGTCGACATTTCTTTCACGCACACTCTTATCACTGTAATCATATCAACTTACCTCTGTGGCACATAGCCCAAAGTACAACATGGTCATTTCTCTGCATGCAGGATGGCGAACAGATTTTTTGTTTATAGCAGAACGGCGCTTGGAATGGACTTTGTTTACTGTCTTGTAGAAAGATTGAAGTTGAATAAGCTTGACTAGGAGCTTTTTTTTGTTGTTTATTGCCTGCAGTCACGGCCTGGCTTTTATCAATGGAAAACCAGGAAGACACATCTCTTGTAAGGGTTTATGAGCCTATGGAGAGACATGCCTATTATCTTAACACTCCTCGGTAACATTTCATACACCTTTTCTTTTTCTTTTGGTTGACGGTTGAGTTGAGCTATAATTGGAAATGAATGGAAAGCTTCCTCTGGTCTTTATTACCAAATACAAAGGTGTGTCCATTAGGCTTTTTCTGTAAGAAAGTGGCTATTGTTTACATGAGTAAGGAAGGAAGGAAGGAAGGAGGGAGCACCTGTCGATGTCACTTCCTTCCCCAGAGTATTCCTTAGTGGCTCGTCCGGTTAGAGCAGATATCCATGCAGACGAGCAGGAAGAGCAAGTAGCCTGGCGGAGCTTTTGCTTCTAGAGTGACTGGCTGAGGACATGCCTCAGAGGGGGATTCCTGCTGAAAGAGTCGAGCCCGTAAAATGATCGTTCTCTTCAGTCTTTAACAGAGTTGGAAAAGCAAATAAGAGGGTGAGTGAAAGAGAGAGAAAAGATGGAGGAAGTCCGAGACTAGGCTAGTGTGTGTGTGTGTTTTTTTTGTTGTTTTTTTTCTCCCCTTTCTGGTGCTTTTGCGTGAGGTTTTCCTGTGATTGTTGAGAGGCAGACCTTCGAGGGATCCCGCTCTCGTAAGCATGCGAGTCTGCTGTGCTGTAGCTGTGGTCGCGGTTAGGGCTGGGGCTGGGGCTTAAGATGACTGAGTGTTTGGTAAGTGTTTACTCTATTGCTCTATCTTTTTTCATGTATTTTTTTCCCTGTCTTTTCATTGGATGGTTTCCTTTCCCTGTCTCTTTTTTTTCCATTCATTTGTCTTTCTCTCTCTTTCCAAACTTTTTTTTTTTTTCTTTTTTGCTGTCACTGCTGTAGTTACAGCTGTGCAGGCTTTGCCCAGATGCCCAAACAAGGACAGATTCACTAACATATTATGATTGCATTCTTTCTGTGTGTTCATTTGCTTGGACTTGTGTCTTCTGTCTTTCTTCACTCCTAAGTACTAACAAGCGCCAGTCTTTTTGCTGTTAATTTGAGGGTTTTGTTGTGTTGCACTACTGTTCCTGGTTATTACGGTCCCGTCTTTGCTCTGTGCTTCTGCTTTAATAGCACTGATCCACCGTCTGGATGACAAATCCATAATGGTTTATTACAGGCCCCATTTAAGTGTTTAAATGTCAATGTTTTTTCTTGCTGCACTTTCATACTTTCATACAAGCTATTTTTTTCCAAGCTTGACTCAAATGCAAAACCAAAGAATGCATTATAGTTCAGAATTAATTTGAACAAATTCTCCGTCTTCAGTATTTATCGTCTTATTAAAATTTGATTTGACCAAATCTGTTGTTTCATGGATTATGTAGAACCTAGTTTTTTATGTGTTTCATTTTAAGTGTAATTGAAGCAATGGGAGGCTGTGGCACTCATCCAGACGCTTTGTGTGTGCAGATTCAACAATAATGATGCTTTTGTGTGTCTCGTCAATTTCTTTTACTTTGTTTATTTTTTCATTATTCCAAAAACCACAGAGGTTTTTGGTATTTATTTGTATTTGTATTGAAAAACTGGTGGAGAAAACCAATAGCCGGTTGTTCAGATGAGAATCATTTAGCAAAATACAACTTGAAAGCACAAACATTGTCGTTATCGTTTTATTGTTTATTACTGTTGTTATTTTTATTTTCTTATTAAATCAAGGAACTCTGGCAGAATAATCAGCAGCTTTTTTTTTTTCTTTGCTTTCTCTTCCCATTTCTCTTTTAACTATCTGCTATTGAAAACACAATCTGAGCTATAATCTCTTCATTCTAAACTGCAGTAGGAAACAACAGCTCTTTGGTGTATGAGAACATAAAATCTTGGCAAAATATATTTAAAACCATTTGTGTAATTGTTTTAAATTGCATTTTCTCTGACTGTAAAAACTGACACAACAAGCCTTAAGCCTTTATGGGGTGATTTTTTTTCTTGAAAGTATAATTGATTTAATGGCATCTGACATGGATGACAGACACTGCTTGACTAGATGTCAGATGCTGCCTCGGTGCCACGACAACAGTATGTTACAACAGCAAATGTGACAACCTATTTCCTTTAGTTTTAATTCACAGTAAATGTGTCTTCTGTGCTATAAATCCTGGTTCTCTTTTACTTCATTGACTCTAAAAGGGTTCTTATCATACAGTGCAGATGCTTTCATACAGAGGAGAGTAAAATCTGTCCTGTTGTCTGTTTCAGGACAACAGTGCCATCATCCACAGGGCACAAGTGGTCACTGAATGGTTTGATGTGTATGAAAATTATTTGAGTCATATGCTGTGGCCTTCACTGTCATCAGAACTTAATTGAACCCTTAAAGGAGATTTGGGACCAACGTGTTAAACAGCGTGGGCCACTACGATCATCAAAACACCAAGTGAAGGAATATCATTTGGAAGAATGGTGTTAAATCCTTCCAGTAGAGTTTCAGAGACTTGGTGAATCTTGACCAATAAGCACTGAAGCTAAAGGCCTTTGGTGGTCGAGAACTTTACTAAGTCACTTTATTTGTCATCTATATATCTGTATATCAAATCTGATTTTTGTTAAGCATAAATTTGAATCAAAGTTGAGGCATTATTGTGAAAAATCTAAAAAAAATAATACAACAGTTAAATTTAGTGTGGACTAAATGATAAAAACAATGAGTTTAATGGGGAAAGAAAAGTCAGGAGAGAGCATGAAAAGCATATAACTGACAATATGATAATAAAAGTGATAAAAGCCCGAATATCAAAGTGCAACTTTTAAGGACCCACCCGCAGTAGAAAGAATGCAAGAGTTTGTGACATAACATTTTCAGTGTTTTTGTGTGTCTGAGTTAAATCAATATAGACTCATCTCCTACAGCTTTTCGGAAAAAACTGCAGTGTTGACTAATAAAGCCTGATGGGTGTTAATAAATCAGTGTTTTGTGTTTGCAACTGCACAAGCATTACTGTAAAATAGCTCTATAAAAAATAGATAGCCATCACTGGTGGAAACTACACACTGGTGGTTTTGATATTAACAGATAAATATCAGAATCCACGTCAGTATCAATTTCAGCTTTATATGATTATTGAATTGCATTTAACAATTATGAGACACAAGAAAAAACATTCATTATCCTGCATCCTTGGCAAGTTGCTGTGCCCTCCAGCTATGTTATTAATTCTGAATACATGATAGACATTTGAAAGTACAGTTGATACATTTCATAAATCAGCTGTATACTACTGTACAGATGTGATTATGATTGCTATCTTTCACATGATGCATCTTCAAAATGCTTTATAACATTGCTGATGTTGAAATTGGCGACACTAGCGCCACCCCGCGAAGCTAAAGCCTTGCATACCGTACACGTTGCCTTTTTACTGGTGGGTGTAAAACACTGCTGACATTTTGCTAATGATTAACATTACGCTATTTATCAGACATCAATTCTTCTTCTCTAAAACAGCACTTGCCAGTGGCTGTGTGGACTGCTGTTTTGGAGAGGGGAAGAAGAATTGATTTCTAGGAAAAGTGCCATTTTATCTGGGTGTGAAACTACTTTAAAGTTTATTAATAAATTACATGGTATTGAATCAGTGCATAGACTCGTGTACTCACCGTTATCTGATCCAGCATTTTAGGCAGTATCTGAGGCATTTCCACTACTATCGGTATTGTCAGAACAACTATAATATATTTGGATTGGTAGAAATAAGAAGCTACTACATTTGTCAGTTTTTCATACATGCTGTTGACAGAATATGCAGAAATAGTTTTCACTTTTTCTATTTAAAGTATTACCCTGCTTTTGCTACTCACTGTGCCACTAAAGGTCAGTTTATGCTCAATCAGAACTAGTTTGTATGATGGCCACACTTGACAGTGGAGAGAAAAGTCATCAAAGAGAAGGGGGAGACGTGATATTGTTTAAAAGAGGGATAATGGTCTCTCTTGGAAGGCATTCATAGTGTTGCACTCGGTTGTTCACATGAAAAGTGACAGAGATTGTTGTGTCAAGAATGAAAAAACACAGCTAGAAGTTCAAACCCTGGCTGCTTTCTCACCTCAGCGCAGCTGGCCAATCACGGCATGAAGTGAATGTGAATGTTGGATCGTCTGTTTTGGAAAGTTACACAAATGGCTTTATGCCTTATCTAATATTGGAAAGGTGTATGTGTGTATGTTTGTGTGTGTGTGTGTGTGTGTGTGGGAGGAGGGAGGAAGTCTCTGAAACTATTCAACCATCTGACAAGCAGTTCTGATGAAGTGCACTGGGACCTTAAGGCTGTTATGGTCTCATCTGGCCAGGCTTGCTATGGGAGAAACAGGGTGGATCCTTTTAGAGCTGCAAACAGCTGAAGAACTCCTCCAGCTGGATACTGCAGCTTCTTACTTTTGCATTCTTGTCATTTAGTTTGTATCCATTGTACCTTTTTTACAAGGAGTGCAGGTACAGGTGCAGTGTAGCGTGCGCTGAAGTGTGTTGATGGCCACATTCAATCAAGTGGCTTTTAACCACTTGGCCATCATCAGTTTACAGCTGTTTAATGAGTAAAATGGTTGAGTGCATTGTGTCTGAGCTAACCCTATGTGTATTTACATGCACATAAAAAAACACCATATCATTGCCCGATTAGGAAACCTCTCTAGAGTACCTGAGTATATCCAGTGTGAAGAAGCTATGTTTATAATGACATTTTCTTTTCTGTCTGGTTGAAATACTTTAACAACTGAACACACTGATGTGTGTCGACAGATACTATATGAGATGTGATAAAAACTCGATGCATGGAATATATTTTATAGACTGATCTGTGAAGTAATTGGCTTGAAAATTTGACCTGTTGTTACTTTGCTCAGCTTTGAGTTGATGTGACTGTCCTAAGCTATGTTTCTATCCAAATTGCACGCAAATTTCAAGAATTACAACACAATGGTAAATGCAAATCAATGTGTGTTTCTGACAGTTACAATTATGTAAATATTGGGAGAAGAGTGCCCAAAGATTACATCAGCAGAAGGCCAATTATGAAAGCTGAGATATTTTTGAAAACAAACAACAACGCAACTTTGCAACACATCCAGAATGCAAAACCAACCTGTTTTTTTTTGTTTTTCTCTTTTTGGATTGGCTTCCCTCAAAGGTTGGGCAAGATACCGGTTGTGTGGCTTGAATATATTACCTCAAATCCATATCTTAATTAATTGTCACATTTATCTTTATCAAGATAAATGAAACAATATTTTTTCAATACATTTGTTTTGTTACATTATCTCTGTTTGAGTTAAACCGGGCACTGGTAGTTAATTACATGTTTAGAGTGAACCCACACAAAGGACACAATCACACACTGTGCAGCTGTGCAGTGGGCGGTTGTGGCTCAGGAGGTAGAGCGGCTTGTCCACTAATCAGAAGGTCGGCGGTTCGATCTCTGGCTCCTCCAGTCCTCATGTCGAAATGTCCTTAGGCAAGACACTGAACCGCTGAATTGCTCCTTATGGTTGCACCATCCTGTTTGGATGGGTGAATGAGCATGAGTAATACTGTGAAGTGCTGTATTGCTCCAGATGAGCAGGTTGGCTCCTCACATGGCAGCCTCTGCCATCAGAATATGAATGTGTGTGAACGGGTGAATGTTGGCATGTGCTGTAAAGTGCTTTGAGTGGTCGGTAGACCAAAAAAGCGCTATAGAAATGCGGTCCGTTTGCAGTAACTGACAGTGATTAGTCAAGGTTACATAAGATTCATTGTACTTTCAGGTGGATCAAAGGGGTAGGCATTGACAGCGTGTCTAAAGGATTTAATCTGACAAATATACCAACATGACTTTTATCAGGTCAATGTGAGACTCGATCTCTTTTTTTCTTTGAATTTCTGTCTATTACCCAGTCCTAGCTGGTTGTCATAGAGAAGGAGGATATTAGACCAGAAATTATTCTTAATATAAAAAAGAAAGTTGAGTTTTCCATTCCGGTGTGAACCATCTACCACAATGAAGATTACAGAATAATATTATTACTGCTAAAAAAAGGTAGAAATTACAGGCATTTCCTTTCAAGTGTTCTTACACACATAACTTAAATGCACACACTGTAGCATATGGATGAAAATATGTATAGGTTGTAGATGTATCCTGGCACTTACACCGGGTACCATATTCAACAGCCTTTGAGGAGAAGCCAATTTCGAAACAGATATACTGGAGCCTTTGCGTCGTCTAGTGAGGGAGCCTGTGGCACCCACTGAGCAGCCATCAATGAATGTGAGGTCAGTTCTTTAAAGAGCATCTTATTGATCACTCTACCCTCATCTCTGCTTCTTACCGCATCTCCCAGGAGAGGAATAGCTGCTGGAATGAGAGGGGGGGTGCTTTAGTTGTGTCAACTTTGATTTCATCCTCACTCCTTAATGTAAACACACACCTCAGTATGCCTATTTTTAGTTATGTTAGCATTACAGCAGCAGCAGGCTGGGGAAATGGAAAGAATGGCAGGGATGGTAGGTGATGATGAGGCCTGTGCCTTGATGGATTAAAGGGTTAGGCTGGCAGTTTTTCTATATTTTTTCTTATTGTTTCTTGTTGTGCTGTGTCACAATCTCTTGACTTTATACTGAAGTTCTGAGAGAAATTTATGATGTAACGCAAGGTCAAGACTGTCTGTGTCCGCGGTCACGTGTCTATGTTGTATGTGTGTTTACTGTCAGAGAGTACTGATGGCGTCATGTGTGGCTGCCCTTTCTCTGTCTGTCTTCCCTGATTTCTATTCTCTTCTTTTCTCGCTCTTGTCTTCTCTACACTTGCTGTCATTATCCAGGATTTGTTGCTATTTCCCAGCCCCCCTGCTAACCAGCTAACGTTAGCTCCACCTGGCTAGCCGGTTAGCTAGCAGAGCTGCCCTGCTGGCTCTGTCCCCTAATCTCGCTGGCCTATTTCTCTTCACTATCCCTCATCAGACTGTCAATATTTACTTACTGGACCGACAATATCTGGACATCACTTTCCCTGGCTGCACTCCTCATCATACAAAATCATCGCAACCATGAGTCGCCAACGTCATTCCTGTTTGTGCTCTGTGCTAAAGCTACATCCGACTATGAACCCACTTGTCAACTGCTATTGGACCTCTTTTTTAGTTTATTAACCTTAACCCCCTTTTATTTCATGGTACACTTGTTTTTTTTCTCTAGCCTAGCTTTTCCCCTCACCTCCATTATTCTCCCACTGAACTTCTGCTTCTCAACAAAAACTACCAGTTATCCCCCGATGAACGTATATCTGCTCGCTCTGCTGGCATCCTCCTCCGCTGCTGATGCCTTCATCATTGCCTCATCTTTCTCCTCATGTCTATTCCTGCTTGGCGATTGAAACATACACACTGATGGTCCAAGAATGCAGCCGCCTGACTTCTTACTCACACAAAAATCCTGGCACCGCATCACCCCAGTCCTAAAAGAGCTTCATTGGCTTCCTGTATCCTACTGGATCACCTTCAAAATCCTGGTCCAACCACCCACCCCCACCCCCCCTCATATCTCACGGACTTCTTCTCCCCCTACCAATATTCTTAGTCCCTCAGATCCACCTCTGCTGGCCTTCTCTCTAGGTTGTGAAACTCTCTCCCCCAAGACATCAGAGACTCAAAGTCCTTTGCTGTTTTCCAAACCCGACAAGACTCATCTCTTCTCCACCGCCTTTTCTTAGCACCCCCCCCTTTCCCCATCCTTGTGTATCTGTGTTTTGTTTGTCTGCTTTTTGTCTCACTTATGTTGCCCCTTAGTGTTTAGTGTATAGTGTTTAGCAACTTTGAGTACTTGAAAAGTGCTATATAAGTCTAATTTATTATTATTATTATTATTATTATTATTAAGAGGTTGTGAAATGTAGCACTGCCACACAGGGAACTTCTGTTCTGAGAGTGACAATCTTTTTGATTATCCATTTTCCATAAACTATTGCCTGCTGTAGGCATTGCCTTCAGGGCGAAGTAACATGTCACCCAGTGCAACCGTGTAGCTCATTGACGTGTTTTTAATTGTTTTTGGACAACGGGTGTCAACAGCACAGAGGAACAAGACGCATATCAGGCTTCCAATAGTTGTAAGTAGGGTGACTTCTTGTTGGTTTAGCTCTGCACATGGGATTTGTTGACAAGAAGAAAAATATAGAAAATCAACAGCCTCATTGTTTAACTTAACCTTTGAATTGACAAGGCTTATTACAAGACCATCACACATTTGCAGTTGTAAAGGTCTCAACATACAAAACAGTTTCTTTTGTATGTCGAGTTCTTTTATAACTGTGTGTTTTCTGCTAAGATAAAAACAGGTTTTACCTTGAGAAACGGGTGGTTGATGTCCAATATCAACAACACCTCAGGTTTCATTATGAGAGATGAAAGCAGTTTTGTTTTTGTTGTCAACATTTATCAGCCGTACACTTGCCACATTTTGTACTAAGATCGTGTCTTTCTGTATTTGTATTTCTGTGTGTGCTTGTGTTTTGTTTTGTTTTTTTTTTTTTTTTTTTTTTTTGTTTTTTTTAAAAAAGGGTCATGACCAGACGCAGTTCACATTCGGTGCCTTTCATACAGCAATAAAAGTTTCAGACGGGGGGGGGGGAAGAGGAAGGTGATTTAATTCCTCCTTCTTTCTGTGTTGTGGAGAGATTTGTCCCCTTAACATAAATGTAACTATGGTCAAATTAGTCCTTGCAATTTAAGGAGCTGTTGAGCAGATCATTTGCAGCATACATTAACATATCATGATTGTGGTTCTTTGCCCTTGGAAACACCGTGTTTTGGTATGCTCCTTTTCCTCCTCCATTATGAGGCTTTGCCTCAGAGTAATGCTGTTATTAGCTGTGCCTGGACATGTCTATATGCACCACAGACACTGGCAAAGAGGGCCTCTTAGGCATGCCGCACTATGGTGTTTCAACACACCGCCTCCCAGAAAACACCACAGTGGAATTTTCCCACTTTGTTGGAGTCTATTACACACGAAAAATCTGTCTGCCTCCTGCTTCTCCCTGGCAAACTGGAGTTACACTCTGTGACCCTGTTTTCATCCGAATCAGGCACAGACGCACACAGACAGACTCCAGCTTTCTTTGTGAAGCTCATGAGCTGACCTTGCTTTGAGTGCTACAACTCCAGCATCCTCTTAAAGGCTTGATGAGCTGGCTGAAATATTATGCACTTGAGATACCGAGCAGGCCTCTGTCTTGTTTTAATGAAGCCAAAGTCAACTTTGTCTAAGTGACCCAGCTTAAGGAGTTAATAGCTGGGGTCATGGCAAAGCTTCAAGACAGTGTTTTTATCATTCCATTTCCATGCCATGTTTTCATTTCTATGCCATAAGTGCAGCAGAAAGGTTGATTTCTCCCTGCGGACGATAGTGCCTGTTCCATCTCCATAAGCGAAATAAGGACTCTAATTACAATCGACTAGTGATTTTCTCCACTCCTCTGGGTCTTATCTGCCTTCCTGTCCCTAGCGCTGCCACTGTGACACAAGCAAGGAGAAATCTAGAGGCATAAGCATTCTGGCCTTGATTATAGTCATAAAAATGGAAGCCTAGCTCCAAGCAATTACCCCATGGGGGAGCAGAACAAGCATGAGAAGGAAAGAGTACAGCAGATTCAGAGGGGGGAGGGATACACAGGTGAAGGAGAGAGCTCAGATATACGGAGAAAAGACAAAAACGCTCACATACAGAAGGAGGAGAGCGCAGAGGGTGGTGAGTAAAGTGAAACGGACAAAAGAGAGAGTGAGCATGATGGAGAGAGGCAGAATCAGAGAGGCTGTCACCTGTGAATGGCACCCCAAATGCGCTGTGGCAGGGGGCTGTCAACGCAGAGGAAAGCAGAAAAGAAGGAGAAGAGGAAGAGGAGATAATCTGCTCCCAATGTGACATGATGTCAAAGGAGTGGTGTGTCTTGGCCTGGCACTGCCGCTGTCGTTTTGAACCCGGCCCTGGGAGATCTCTCCCCACCTAACCTGTTAATACTCATCATCATCACTGTCATCATCATCATTATCGCTGTAATCAGTGCCACTGTCAACAGCACACTGAGGACACGGTCAGTGGGGAGCAGGAGTTATGCTCAGAAGGTGGAGGCTTGGTAAATACTGTTGAAAGGAAGTTGACTAGGTGAATCACCAATAAGGTTCAGGTCTCTGTATCATCCTTTGCCCAAACATATCTCAGATGAGTTAGTCTAAATGACTGATACTGAGGTAAGCGCACAAGTCACTGCATTCTCACTGCAGTAACCTGCAGATTGGCAGTCCTGGGATTGCTACTCTCTTCATTTTGGCCCCGAGCAATGTTCTTGTTGTCTGACACACAACGTTGGTGATCTCTCCGTGGAATTGTATGTTCACAGGTCTACATGAATTGCACTGGCTATGTAATTGCACTGCTGCAGCATTTTGGCTTTTTGTTCCAATCGAGGAGATACAGATTGCCTTGTGTGAATTGTTATTGTGTGAATAAATCTCATTTACTGGCACTATGCCTCGGCTGTTTTATCAGCAGCATCACATAAAAGCTTTTGTTGAGGTTTGAATAGCTCGTAGCTGGACAAAACAAGCAGTAACTTGACTACAAAACTTAAATCAAAAGGAAAAAAAACAGTCATTTTAAAAATGCAGGGAAAGTCTTGTACTTGCAAGGTTGCAGCTGTAAATTTAGTTTTTGAATATAGGCTTTTACACTGGACTAAAAGCACAAATTGTAAGATGGTGTTAGATTTAAGCCTTTTTTCTTTTAAATGAGAAATTTTGTCTATGGCTACACAGAACTTTCATTTTTAAATAATGCCACACATTGCTGGTTCCACTTGAATTAGTAATGGTGCACAAATTGTGCTTTTAAAGTGTAATTATGTGCGTCACGCTGCGAATGCTAATGAGGCAGAAATGCAAAGGCATTTACTTTGCTGATTTAAGTTAGAGGAAAAAAGATCAGCCTTGCCATCATGCTCAAACCACCTGTGCCAGTCATAAAAATGTTTTAACTAAACAAATGAACTATCTCAACAAAAAGAATTTGCTTGGAAACAAATTTTAAAATAAAAAAAAATATCTAATGTTGTTAGATTTATTCATAAGAGTGACACAGATTTTCTGTCACTTTCCTCTTTGTGTAGTCTACCCGCTATTTCTTTGTTAATTACAGTCTTTTGTTGTCAATCTCTTGTGTGGCAAGCAGCCTCACTGCTGTACACGCAAATACTGATGACAGCTCCTTTTAATAGCATTCACCACACAAATGACAGTTTCTGTAATGGCATTTTAATTACCAGCCAAATTGTAACTTCTTTCTCATGTTCAAATCACGAAAAGGAGCCAGCGTGTTATGTCTTAAATGCCACCAACGTAATATTATTTTTAGAGTGATGAAGTCAGGAGCGTGCGGTTATATTCAGAGCTTTTTAATCAGGTGCAGCAAGTAATGTTTCACCATCTCCGTTGTCCCGTCTGTTGATAATCCCTCATCCTTATAGAAGGCTTAGGGTTATCTGATGGTGATGACAGAAGTGATAATTTTATTTTGAAGAGGTGGGAATAATGTTTTGCAACAGCAAGCTTCATAATCTGAGGAGGTTTCAATCACTGTTAAAGTCTGTGTAAAGAAAAATGAGAGATTTCTTTTTAAACAAATTAGACATGTTAGAAAATAAAGGCTGAAAACATGTGAAAAGAACTATGTGATACTTATTTGTGGAGTTTGAGCTGTTTTTCACCTTTTCTGTGTCAGGATGATTTGGGCGGGCCTGAAATAGTGGATCTACGATGTAGAGGGATCCCCCGTGTCCCTCCATGACATAAACACTAGAGCGCACGTACTTAGTTTTTACTCGTTGTACTATTTTTACATCTGGTACTTTTACAAACTTTCATCAGAGACAACTCGGATTCACTTCAGATAATCTGCTGTTACTGGTTAATGGGGCCATTTCTGGTCAACGTTAACAATCAAGGAGTTATTTTAAACCCACCTGAAGAGTTTGTTAACAGGTGAGGCCACCAGCGCTTCAGCTTTAGCACTAGCCGTGTGGCTAAGAGGACAGGTAGAGTCAAGGGACGCAGCTCTAGCAGACCTCCCTCAATTCTGATGTCTGAAAGGTGTAACAGTAGGAGGTTTCTGAAGCTGATTCTGTGTTTCCAAAAGGACAACACAGGTAATCAAACATTAATACTCATGTTCATGTTGTCTAGGTATCCAGCTATAATGTATACATACACACACATAACATGGTGGGACCAATGATTGAACATGGGGAGCCAGTTATGAATCAGATCTGCACCAGAAAACTGAATCTTGTAGGAACCCAATTTCTGCAACAAGATTGTCCCGCTTTGCTCTCAACAAAAGAATTAAAAAAAAAAAATCATTTCAGCAGATCTGCAACTTTCCTGCTGTAAAGGCTTGTAATGCTGCATTAGAAATCCTGGCAGAAATTATGTTCTATTATGAACTTGGTTTTCCATTATCTGAGTGTGAATGATTTTTCAATTTTCTATTTGTAGGCTCTTGTCACATTATCAGCTTATACAATATAAAAGCTCTGCTGCAGCTATGGGTGCTAAAGCAATTTTCTCCCTCCGGTACACCTACTGTATAGCTTTGACTGCAGCTATACACTCTCAGCATGGCACTTTGTTTTTAAATGCCTCTCTATCCAACATGGCTATTATAATTCTGCTATGGTGGCATGACGCTGCAGCCAATTTCTTAAAACCTTAGTATTTTAACAAGGTGACTTTGTGGCAGTTTTAGTAAGTAATTTCACTGGTTCTTCCAGGTCTGGTCACACAGGCTGTTATGAGGCCTCGCTCACACCTCAGACCTCGTTTTCTGTTCCTGCTGCTGCAGAAATCCTTTAACCTCTGCTGTCATTCTCCCACTGCGCAGCAGAGTCAGGCTCTCGTTGGAATGCGTCTGCCACACTGCAGTGAGGGTGCAGAGCTGTCAAGCCTCATTGCCACTTAATGAACAAACATATTTCTGGTAGATTCTCATCTTTGGTTAAGAGGAAAAGCTATCTGTGCTAGTTATGCGAAATGAATCCTAACATCACAAATTAACATGCAGCTGTGTCTTTCTAGGCCGAAGTCCAAATCAGAATGATACCAAAACACAAATTTTCAACGCTCTTAACCACAGACCCACATGGGTTGCACTGGGATAAGATTTTTAGTCTTAATTAATAGAGGGATTTGGACACTCATTACCAGGGATTAGGCAAAGATTTCTCTGAATACCTCAGTTATTATTCTGTCATATAACAGAAAGAGTTGTCAAGGATTTTAGCATAATATTGACCAGCAGTGCATCGCGTTATCCTAATTTATAATAGTACATATGGTAGGTTCCCTTATTTTACACACATGAGGAAAAATAATGATGGTCAATAACCAGGTTGTATCCATGGTGAATCTCACATTCATACATGCTAATTAGATAAATGGTGTCACAAATCTTGGTTTTGTGAATCATTTGGACAAAAGTAAACCAACACTAGCTACAAATGTATGTTGTGTATCATACACTCACCACCACCATCGTTAGGTACACATGTGCAGTCTAAGGCAATCCAATGCAACAGCTCTGCCATGAAATCTACTTTTATGAAGCTTATACATTGTCAGTTTTTGTTGACATTGTCAGAAAGGTGATAATTCTACTTTATGTTTATTATTGAGGTTGCAGTGGGTGGTGGTGGTGTACTGGGGTCAATTATTGAATGTTCCCTAATGTTTTGTGCACTCCATTAACATACACGAGGAGGGCAAAATGTAAGGAATACTTTTTAATATAATGCACTCCAGTACGCCACCACCACCCACTGCAACCAAGCATAAAGTAGAATTATCACCTTTCTGACAACGTCAACAAAAACTGAAAATGTATAAGCTTTGTACATGTAGAAATTATGGCAGAGCTGTTATTTTATATTTCATTAGATCGCACAGGTGTACCTAATGAAGTGGCCGGTGAGCATATATTAGCATTTTGAACATAAGAATAGACGACGGTGCAAATGGGGTAAGTGTTTGTTCCTGAAACTTTTTTTGTTTAGTTTATTAAAGGCATAGTTGTAGCAAACTATGATTCCAGTTATAAAATTTCATTTTTACTTACAAGAGAAAAAAAAAACTTCAATCAATCTTCCCAATCATGCCCCCATAAAAGCATTAGATATGCATTAAAAGGTATTGAATAATCTATTCGAGTACCTCCTTAGAATAGAAAATTGTAAGCAGAAATGCACAGCAGGTTATAATATAGAGTACAATATAATATGCTGACAACTTTATTTGCAGTTGTTCAGTAGGGAAGAACTTTTGCAGGGGAGAAACAACAATTGAGTCTTCCACCAATTTATATGTCAAGGATGTCTCAAACTCATGTAGAGTGGAGACACGCTTTTATTACATCACAGACAATCTGTCTTATCTGGGTCGAAGAGCCTCGCTTGATTTACCACACAGTCTGGAGCCTCTCTTTTTGAAGGGTGAAGGGTTTCTACTTTTTACTTCATACTTTCAAAAATATGTTTGCTCATTTTATGACTTCGTTGGACAGACAACAGTAGAGAGGTGACGCTAACGGGGAGCGTTGCTGTTCATGGTCAGTGCTTTAACCCCATGGCCACCAGGGTGCCCCATTTCATTGACTTATGTCATGTGAGGCATTAATGCTGTTAAGAGCGCATGTGTGAGTCGCAATATGCCACCTTTTTTTTTTTTTGGCTGTATGGCATTTAGGGTTTATGAGTACGTAAGCCTTTCTTATCTATGCTGGACTATAGTTTGTGCTGAATCAGCAGTGGGAAGAAGCCACTTCAGGCATTTCAGATGGGTCGTGTATTGTCAGCACCCATAAAGATGAAATGGGAGCGTGTACATTGGTAGCGTGGTCTGCTGTCGTGTGTCATCTGTTTTTTTTTAGGCCACGCTGAGGACACAAGGGGACAGGATCTGAATCAGCTCTAGGACTACAGGCAGATCAGGCCCAACATGCTCATTGTAATGGCAAATAAAGGCATTAGGGGCCTTGTTGGTACAGGAAAGCCAGCCACCCATTGTCCCTGTCCTCTCCTTCCACTATGAGCCTGGTACCAACCAAGGCTGGGCCCACACCCGTTAAATAAGCACAGAGCTTGTTTAATGGTCATTACCGCTGTGCTCGACCTGACTTGTGGATCGTTATGCTGAATAGATGTGTCCTATTCTGTGTAGGGGCCAAGCATGGTAAATGCAATGAACTGCATGGGGCAGTGAGTACTCTCTCTCCATGACTAATATGAGCCCTACTTATGAGCTGTGGTCCTTGTCCCTGTTTCATCAGACCAGAGCCCATTTTGGCACATGGCCCTGTGCTATGACAAGTTAATTATGGATATATTGGATCCATATTCATAATAGTCTTAATGAGTCATATATAATAAGGAAAGTGTATTGAAATGTGTGAGATAAAGAGAGATTTTTTTTTTTTTTTTTGCTAGTGAAAGCTTGAGGATGTGATGCTACCGAAGGCAATAAACTCAGCATGACAGGAAGGGTGTATTGTTGTTGTTTAATGGATGATTACAGGATCAGAGAGAGCAGGTCACCTGACTCTTGCCATCTTCCTGTTTCTCAGTCATCCTAACTGACAAAAGACCAATCCAAACATAAAGAAACTGCAATGTTATAAGATAGATTATAAAATCTATTGATGTATGTAACAAAAACCATACAACCAACACAATGATTCTACAACTGAGATCAGGCCCCTGCAAACCAATTTGTAAAGGCATGGAGGACAGAGCTCCATGCAGGAAGCTCTGGACCAGCTCCACGCTCGTCCATAGTAAGAGGACAGCAGGGTTTGGGCATGAATGCAGGCAGGATGCCCGGCTACTATAGGCTTGGAGCAGTTCTGAATATCAGTAGTGACAGAGACCTCTGTGCCTTATGGCTGCAGCAGATGCCTCGCTCTGCTTTGCTTGATCAAGATCATAGACCATCTAATTGGTATGGGGATTGAAGGTTGGTCACTATGTGTGTGTGTGTGTGTGTGTGTGTGTGTGTGTGTGTGTGCGTGTGTGAGAGAGAGAAATACTAAGAAAGCCGTATCTGTTTATTTCTCTCTCTCTTGACTGCATGTATCAGTGTATAATGAGATGTGTGCAGCCTAAGATGAAGTCCCTGGACTTGAGAAGGTGACACACTGCCAAACAGAACAATTGGATTATGAGCTTAAAAGAAAGAGGGCACAGAAATGGTGGGCCAAGAATAGTGATATTAAGGAAATCTCCTTCTTTGTTCAGGCAGTAAACAAAACGGTTTGGTCCGTCTCTCACCATAATTTTTCATTAGCATTTGCTACATATTTATACATGGCGGCTTGCATACTGTAACTTCGCAAGTGCTCCCATTGAAGGTAAGTTTTGTCTTTAAGCTGAGTGCATGTATCCGTGTGTGTGTGTTTATACTAGAGCCTGACGTAATTCACTCATCGGATATTGTATTGACAATACCAATCCACGAACCAATCCAGATTCCATTGTCTGATGTTTTGAGAAGAAGAGAAGCAGAGCTCACAGGCGCCGTTACGAAGAAGTGTAGAAGAGACTTGGTGTGCACAGAACACAACCTAAGAAAGAAGAAGGGAAGATGGCAGCCTACGGGCCTGGTCCAGAATACAGAGAGCGTAAAAAGCCGGGGAGTACAGCTGACACCCCGCAGGAGCTGCAAGTGAGTCAGTGGGAAGGAGACACTGCTCACCGCACACGGCACGTTACACCCGCAGGCGGCTGCAGGGAAAAGGGACACGCTTCATGGGAAAGCGGAGGGGTGAATGTGCGCTTCATCCCTCCTTCAATTAAGTCCCGCTTTCATATTTGCTTTTGAACTGTTGCACGTGACGAGGTGGCACGAGTCCATACAGTTACTCCAAAGGCAGCGGAGAAATAGATAGAAGCTATATACTGAATAGAAAAGAGGCCTTCCTTTATGTTTATTTCCTTCTGCTTTTTGTTTGATACATTTGGTTTATTTGCATTTATATTTGTTTTGTGTTTGCAGTGGATTAAATTAACAGATTACTTTGGCTCATCCATGTTAGTTAATATATCTGGACTTCCACCGTACATGATATGAACTCTTGATGCAGTAGGAAACTGTGACAGATGAATCTGTTGATTTGGTTTCACACTCTGTTTTTGCCATTTGGAGACACCAAGAGGCAGTCGGGGGCTCGAGACCCCTCGCGTGCTGCAGCCAAAGCTAAAGCAGGAAGACTTTCTCTCTCTCTCTTAGATGTACTGGACACAGGACTAGTTTTATAATCTACTAAGAGACTTAGACTTTTAACCTGGGTTTTAAATCTGTTCTTGTGTTTTAGCTTATAATAAATGCATTTGTTTTTAATCTCAGTCTCTGTCTGCATGCTGTTTTGGGTCAGTACAACTCCCCAGTAGAAATGATTGGATTTTTTTCTTTAAAGTCGCACTCCACACCCGTGGCAAATATCGCCTTGGAATAAATTTAATTTTAATGCATTCGTGTATATGTTTTGCCCTTTTTAATAAGAAATGCTGTGTGGTCTACTACAGCCTCATGTAACCTCACATACGACAAAAACAACGATGATGATAATATTCAAGAAAAAAGAGCTCTGGTATCAGTATTGGCAGATATGCAAATTCATGTATCGGATCGGAACTGAAACAAAGTGAATCGGTGCATCTCTAGTTTATACTGTATTAATACCATTTATACTCTTATATCACTGTTTCAAATCAGCCAGTGCTCCTGTACTAGCATGTCTAGTGGGAGTGAATTTTATTTAAATATTTGACTGTTCAGATTTTCTCTCTCCTCCCTCTTTTTATCTGTGTGTGTCCATGTGGATTTTACCCCTCTCTCTTGCACAGTGGTGTCAGACTCGCACACTGGAGTGATTCCAGATTTGTATCGAGTAGCAGCGAGACTGTATTTGAATCATGTCTTTCTCTTTCCTTTGTATGCCTCGACTCGTATCCCTAGTTTACTTTGTTAAGTCATCTTATTACCACAGTGCTTTAAATGCATATTAGTTTCTGGCTTCTTTTGTGTGTGTTTGTGTAGAAATGTTGTTCTAATAGTTCAATCTTTCTGACTGCCTCTTGTGGGAAACAGTTCAACTCCAACTCCAACTAGCACTGCCACATTGCATCACGTTGTAAGGTTCAGTCATGGGGTTTAGTGAGAGAACAGTTTAATATTGGTGGTGACCTTCAGGCTCTGTGTGTGTTTCTGCGAGGACTCGGTTGAATATGTGCCAGATCAAGAGTTCAGATCTAAAGATGTATAGCAGTTTCTTAAAATGAAATCTGTATCGAAAGCAGCCCATTAATTGAATAAGCCCTTCTTCACATGATCTGCACATACCTTGTGACAGAATACATTTCAATACAAAGTATTTTGACTGTTCATAGAGTCTTATCTGTTCCTCTCTCAAGACCGGAAAGAAGAATGATTGGTTGGAATGAAAGGTTGAAATTGGCAATTGTAATGGAGCTGAGTCTCTCAGCAGGAGTTATGTGTCACACACAATGTGGGCTCAGGGGATTGTGGGCTTGTTTTTTTCCCCTCAAAGTAAATCAAGGTTGCGGCTGCTCTATCTCTGTCCTGTCTTGAGAGCTGTATCTGCACTCTCTTACCTCGCGGGTTTGTATTGTATCAAGAGTAAGCAGACATTTGGATGACCCCTACCATTTCCTGGAGAGTCTGCCTCTTAACTCTGGCCTGTGCCGAGTGATAAAATGATTAGGATAATGATCTGAAAGATGGATGTGCTCAATCAGTTTTGGTACACAGGAGAATTAAACTGCTTTCTCAAGTGCTCAGAAAGGGGCGCCTCAAAAAGCCCAAAGTTGAAGGATTAAAGTTATATGAACATTAAACATCTAACAATAAGTGAAAATTCAAGAGAAGATAATGGTAATTGACTAAAATAATTTAACTGTTTGGTTCCACCAAATATATTTCAAGGCATTGCATAAAATCTTTAACAGAAAAAGCATATATCATAATGGATATATACTTTTTTTAATGCTAAGTTTTCCCTGGTATAGTTACACCTCTTATGTGGCGAGAGAAAACATCGATGTTGTTGAAGCTTGTAACAGAATTTCTGAGTGTTTCTCCTTCATACTAGATATCAGCCTCACCTCAGCCATATTGGATTTGTATTTGCTGTGCTAAGTTGCTGCTATTGCAAGCTAAATATCTCCAGCTGCTCATTGAAAGCTGATGAACTCCTGGGAGGCTTTTATTGTGAAGCAGCTACACGAAATGCATCGTATTTGTCATACAGAGTAGCGGGTTCTTTGTTAGCGGCACTATTGTTCAATAAATCTGATCTACACAACAAGATGTGGAGCCATTCTTCACGCCTCTGTCGGTGGAGTGGTTTTGAATACTGCAAAAGAAGAATGTTACTTGAGGAAGCAGCCCGAGCGAGCTGCAGGGTCTTACTGTGGTTTAGGTGAAACGACACACCTCCAACTTGTCATGATGGTAAACAATAAATGTTACTGTACCGTTATTTATTTATTTCAGCATGTATATGAAGCATATTTAGAAAAAAAAATTCCTTCAAGATAGATAAAGGTCTTTCTTATCTTGTTCGTGCCATATGCAAGATCTAGTTATGCTCGCCAGCGGCACAGCCTGGGTATCCCAGCCATTATCAACAAGAAAACAAGGCTTTGCATTTTTTCCCCTCCTTCATGATCCTGCTGACTGCAGCCAAGCTCCACATATCTACAACTGAGGTGAAGGAGAGGAGACTAGTAGAGAGTATAAAGCAGCAGTTTGGGGGGAGGGGTGAGTAGAGCATGTCTACAATACAGAGAGAAATCTCAGTGCATCCTCAGAGAACATTGGTGTGAAAAGTAGGCTGGTCCAAGTGCTGTAGAGTGACTGAACTTCCTCGGACAGATCACAAAAGAACCTAAGAGCTGGTCTGTGTGTCTGTGTGTGTGTATGCAGCTAGCTGTGAGTGTAATTGACTGCGGTAATCGACATTACATGGGGCAGCTAAGGATAGCAAGGCAAGGAACCTGCTGTGTGCACATAGTGTAATGGTGAGTGAGGCCTTTTTGCAGGAAATACACAAGTGTTAGCGTTGGGCTGCAGATAACTCTTTACACTGGCATGGTGGTGTTGAGGATGAAAAAAAATGGTATTTGTAAGGCATGCAAATTAGTGTGTGTGTGTGCGCGCACGCAATAATTTTTCTGTGTATATAAGACCCTGTGTGTGTCTTATGAGTGTCATAATGCAGTGCTTGGAGCTAGAGAGCTGTGCAAGTAATAGCCTCGCTCAGACTAGATAATTAGTCAAATGCTGATTTCTCCGACTCCCATAGGAACAGTGCCACCAAGGCTAAATATCACCCACTGAAGTGGTGCTTATCTCTGTGTGGGCTGGATGAAATGGCAGTACTATATAGCCTGTGCGTATGCGTGTCTACACGTCAGTTTGTGTATTGGGATGTACATGGTCTCTATTTTTAAGCTACTCATTAGAAAACATTTTTCTTTTGGACTTAGCTCATTTGCAGTGCCTTAAGCTTCTATGTTTGTGTCATCATTAACCAACATGCCATGATGAAGTACAGCGCTGTTGGAGCAGGCTGTCAAACTGTCATCCCGCCTCCCTCATATTGACTTTCACATTTGTCGTATATGTCAATATAAGTATGTAAAGCTCACTCTGATGAGAATGCATTTCTGACCTTCAGTTTCTGTCTCTTTTTTTAAATTTTTTTATTTTTATCGTTTTTATGTGCAGGAGCTCCAGTTTGAACGGCTAACCAGAGAGCTGGAAGTGGAGAGACAGATTGTGGCCAATCAGCTGGAAAGATGCAGACTCGGGGCTGAGTCGCCAGGCGCTGGTAGCAGCAGGTAATGAGAAGCTGGACACACACACAGCCACAATCCAACACATGGCTTTTTCATCCCTCACAGCAGTGGCCATATTCTATAGTGTAACCTTATGGCATAGTGATGAAGCAGCTGAGTGTGCTCTTATCTGATTGGACTGTAAACCTAATCATTTTCTCCTCCTGTCTGTTATAGCTATGTAGTTTGAAATGGAAAAACTGCTCCAGTGTTATCTAAACTAATCATGGTCACATCATTTAGCAAATTAAATGTGCTGGATTAAGTCCTGTTAATTGACTTAAGTAGCCCATAAGGTGAGCAGAAATTAAAATTAAATACAAATGAGTTTGTAGGGGAAAATAATGAGCCAATGTTTATCAGTGACAGCATACATGTTTGTGAATGCGCATGATACCGGGGTGTCGTACGCTCACTGAAGCGCTGCTGTCAGTGTAGAGCAGCTTTTGAGTTTGTTCTGGGAACTCATTCCCGCTTCATCAGCTGAGATTCAAGGCTTTTTGATCATCACACCTCAGTGACCACACATTCTGTCCTATCTGCTGCGGCTCAGACATAAAGAAGTTCATTCGTACAGCTCAATGCCACATACGATATCCTGATGAGCTCCACAGGCCTGCTGTGAAGAAAGGTTTGACACCAGTCTTATATAATGGCATGTCCTGATGGTTGGCCTTAGTGCCATTAGATACAGAAGCTGTAGAGATGCAGCGATACACAGAATTTTAATTGACATTGACTAATAACAGCTGTAAAAAAAAAAACAATAGAGGTTTTTGTCCAATATTAATTATACTGCTGATATTTAGTGGTGCCTTTTAAGGAGTATGACACCTAATGCAACTGTAAGATTAGCAGCAGAATAACAGTCATCTACCAAAAAAAATGAGATTATGTAAAAGAAAATACATTTAATATTGATTTGTACATCTTTTATTTTACAAGAAGTATCAATTCAAGTTGTGGTAAGATGGTTTGAAAAACTGTTTTTTGTAACATTCATTCAAGAATCACTGTTTTCACTTGTAGTTGCACTTATTCACATATTCAAAGGTGGTAATGGAAACATTTGACTACATGTTAGTGCTGTGAGAATAACGTGTGGATGCTTTGTCCAATTTTTTTGGTGGCTGTGAAGGTATTGATTTTCTTTTTTTCCTGAACACAGTGATATGACAGCACTTTCTGGCAGTTAGGTAGTTGAACGGCATTTAAATTGTGTATTTTTTTCCACCAACCTCGCACACTGGATTATTATTGAATCAGAGTGCTCTTCCATACACAGCGCAGTAAAAGGTACCGATAACATACTAGACACAAAAGGTCCTGTTGAGTACGTCATCTAATCATCTCAGAACATCTGTTTCTCCTTTTACCTTTCCTCCTTGCAATATTTAAAATGTTTCCACTGACAGAAAAGTACCTAAATGTTTTATGTAGAGCCATTTTTTGAAAATCTGACCAACTCCACATATGCATATGTATGCTGTTTCTTAAGAGCATGGGCTCATGTCTAAAGAAATGGAATTTTTATTTGCACATTGTTCATAAATGGTCACCTGATTTGTAGTCTGAAGCCAGGTTTGAGGCGCATTAACTCTTAAATGAACCGTGATATAATTGGGATATATCTGGATATATGACACTTAGTCTCAATAAGGGCTGTAATGGCGCTGTGTGATCTTTTTCTGGCTGTGAGATAATAAGCCCTTTGCCCTTACATGATGCATTCTTGCACTACAGCCTGCATACCTACAAATAAAACAAACACCCACCTACTACCAGCAGATTGCAGTACTCAGGAATAAGAGTGTCCATTTCCCCTTTCTCCCTTTTCAGAAAGGCGCAGGTATGGAGCAGCTTCAAGTGCTACCAAAAAGGTCCAGTCAACAGCTCTCCGAAAATATACACAGCCAGGCTATTTACTTTTGTTTCTTTTTTTTTAAAGAACTATATTTTAGACATCAATTTTAGTGCTTCCAGCCATGCCAAAGATCCACGCGACATTTTGGAGTGGCACCTCAACATTGGTATTTTTCACAGAGATCGTTGGTTCAAACAAGCCAAATGTCAAAATGCCAGTAAATATTGAACATGACTTTGACAGGGGTAAGTACGCAACTGCCAAAACCATTTTCAATTAGCCATAATAATATAATTCACTGACATAATTTCAAGGCGTCTTGTTGTGACTGTTATTTTTATGATCCTTGATGTGATATTCTGCCTTCATAAGGCCGTTGCAGTGCAAAAGCTAACAATGTCAATTGCACTTCACTATCTGTGTAGCTTTCTATTATGCTAAGCAACATCATTGTCATGATGTTGAGTGGCTGGCCAATAATGAGTCTTTAATTTATTTATTTCTACATAACACAGCTACAGATTTGTTGTTATTTTCCTGTTTTATTAATTCATTTTAGTAAGAAGCTTTTTTTTAATCTGCTCCTCTTGGCTTTGTAAATTTGCATAATTGGTGAGTAAAAGCAGTTTGATTTTAGACTGAAGTGTTTTGGATACAACCCCTAACAACTATCAGTAATGTTTTCGAAGATACACGTTCAGTTGCAAACAGCCCCACTAAAAATAAAAACTCTCAGAAGCAAAAATAAAGGTTGAATAATGGCTAAATAATCAGGCCTCTCCAGCATACACTGAACTATCCAGTTTTTTTATAATCATATTTTTATAGTTAACCAACTTTCCCACCAACTTTCCCTACATTCAGAAATTATTGCTGGAAGACTTAATCACATTTTTTTAAAGTACATGTAAACACATTGACTTTCCCTCTGGGAGACTGGTACCCTTTCAGCACCTCCCAGGGACCCTGTAAAGAAAACTTGCGACACCATTTACACACCTTTTTTAAAGCCAGACAAGGACAAATGAAATGGCTGTCAATGGACATTTGTGTGTGAATGGAGATCAGCTTTAACCGTTGAGGTCACACTGCTTGACTCAATAGCTCAGCGGGACAGCAGCACACTTAAGGGTTCTGATGGGAGCCATTACATTTCCTGACACCTCTGGAGTTGACCACCCCCCTGCATTTCTACAGCCATACAGAGAATGGTCATGAAATTTGACCTCTGGCAAAGATGCAACCTCCCTACCCAGCCAGTCTCTTACTTGCCAAAGAGAATGATTGGAAATAAAGTTTCCTTTCAGAGTTCGGCCTGTTGTTTATCAGCATCAGCAGTTTTACAGTGGCTTTGCCCTGCCAGCTAGATAGCCAGCCAGTCGGCATGCAGCACGCATGGTGCATCATCATTATGGCAGCCATTCTTCCACTTCATCTGCCATGGTTCAGTGGAGCACAACTCACCCAACTTCCTCTTTTTAATTGCCTGCGTGCTTATTAAAATTCTGAGAGTTTCACTTCTTAAAGCTCATTGAGTGTCACCTTAGATGGAAAAAATGACAGCAGTTGCAACATCAGGTGCTTGATAGTAATGAGCAATAATTAGAGAAGAGTAAAAAGAAAAGGGCGGGAGCACTGCTCCGAGGTCACCTGCTTGGCTTCAATTTGTCATAATAATCAGCCCTAGAAAAATGGCTCAGAGAAAGTGCTTTCCTTCCAGTCAAAAAGTATTTTCATAGGTACTTACAGAAGTTGTAATTATTATGTGACTGTTAAGATCAAGATGTGTCTCGCATCACGTCTGTTCTTCACTTAACTTTCTGCCTTAGCTATGATCACTTGATTGCAGTAAGATTACTGTAATATTCCTTTTTTTTTTAAATATATTTATTCAGTTATGTAGTTTTGATAAGCTGTGAAGATATATTTACAGATTACAGTTTTTATTTTCTGAAAATGACAAGTTATGATTATAAGTTTTCAGTTTGTTTCAGTTTTAATTGTAGGGAAAGTTGCATTTTTTTAAGCCCTCTACGGTAAAATTAAAGAAAATGGTTTGTAAATTGTCACTCAAAAAACTGTTTTTCTTTTTCCACGATTTAACTTGGGCAACAGTCCGTAAAGAAAGTACTGGTGAAACCTTGAGTAAAGAGAGACTAACAAGAAATGATGTTTTAAACTGAATGATTGAGCACTCTATTCAAAGTAGTGCTGGAAAGAAAAACTTTTAATCATGTATCAGGACGAAGAGGAGAATTAAGAGCCACAAACGTGCTACAGGGTGGATTGTGTTATTTCCTCTCAGCTTTTTACAATACCTCCTGTATATGTCAACACCTTGATTGCAGGAACATGTGTAACGGTGCAGCCCCACTGTACGCGACCAATTCGTATAAACTTGCGTCCGCTGTCCCCCACCGGCCGCATAGCCAGTACACACAGCTATTGAAAGTCACCAGTACTGCAGCTTGGCTGTCTTGATGTGAACACCGTTTGAACTTTTGTTTTTGAATTTTTAAGTTTGTCCCATCCTCTCGTCGCACCGCCAGCTTGTTCCACATCACCAGATATCCCTGCGTGCTTTTTGCAGTGAATTAATCGCTTCCCTTAGACAATGAATGAGTGTGGAGTTTGTTTACAGTCACTTTGTGTACACCGTTTCCTGTTGTGAAGGTTTGGTCTAAACATACACTCACCACAGTTGACCTGTTTTCTCATCATGGAGGAAGGCTGGGAATAACAATAACTCCCACTCTCCTATTCGGTGAGATGGGGCACTTCACCAGTAAAAAAAAAATTGCAGCTAACTGCTGGAGTTTGCAACTTCCTTGTAGCATTCTCGCTGTCAGGGATGGTAAGCAATCTCACATTTCCTGACCAGAATTTAAATCCTCATATGTTAATTCACATGACATTGGGTAACACACTAGAAAATGGCAAAATAAAAATGTCAGGCATGTTGAGTAGTGAGTGTGAGGTCCCACTGACATGAGAACAAGACTGCAGTAGGACAATTAAAAGGTGGTGACTGTATACAGATTCTGAAAATGAATTAATTTGTGCCATTGTCGAGTGAGTACTTGGTCTCATGCTTTCTAGCTCTGAGCTTGCCCTGAGGTATCATCCTTTGTCCACTGATCCAGGACCATTCATCATCAATCACTACACACTGTCACTTATACAGTTCTGCCATTAGCCTGAGTCGGTCCGCTTTAACAGCGCCACACCATGCCAACCTGTGATAAAACACTTCTCCACTACAGTCTCAAAGCAAGAGATAACCGTGGCAAGCCATGCAGCTACGGTCCTGCTCACTGGCAGGGGCCAACTGCGGCCAACCTGTAACGACCCCCCTTCTCCCTCTCAAACAGGCGGTGTGTTGCAGACTCATCTCATGTCTGTGCAGGAGATCAGAGAAAAGCTGTTTTGTTTTGTTTTTTAAAAGTCTTTGTTAAGCTCCCAGTACTTTTGTAGTTTCTCTCCTGTGTTCCTGTTTTGTACTTTCAGATTTCTGCTTTATTTCACTGTTCCTGATCCCTTTCAGCTGTATCAAAGCTGTGTTACCACTGATGAAAACCTTGCTTTTGTGGCTTCATATTGAAAGCTTTTTAAATGCCTAAATAACATGAGACTTGTGGAGAATTTATAGGGAATGAAATGTGTTTATAACCAAATTAGTGGAGCCTCGTTAGTGATGTTATTCTACAATTAAAATGGGTTGAGACAACATGATATGGAGGTAATTGGGGTTAGAAACAATTCTAGGAGGAATAGTAGAAGCAGCCACAGTGATGATGACATTTGATGAAGAGCTGTAGACAACAGGCTCTTATTGCATTTTCTGAAAACCAGCACACTTCCAACAGGTAACCTTGCCGTGCTGTGTAATGGAGAAACACTCGTAGCGTGCCAGCTCGACTCAAGTGCTCCCAGCATGGCTCGACACAACTACCCTCAAAACAATGGAAAAGTCTGGTATCCTCAGTGATGTGGCTGAGTAATAGTCACAAAGTATGATTGTTCTCTTTTTGGACCATTATTGTCCCACATTATTCTTTGGAGACCGAGTGTGTGTGTCTGAGATTCTCTTTGTTCTGGAATATACACTGGCATGCATTTCAGGATTATGTCAGGATGTCAGGACGATGCGAGCCTGTACACCGAGTGTGTGTCAGTGCATTGTATGATCACTACCGATTTATCTCTAGGAGCTTGCCTCCCATCAGGGGGTTTCAGCTCCCATCAGGATGGAATCCATCCCCCGGCCGTTTGTACTTTTTGACTTAGCATGTTTACTAAAGCTGCAGGTGAAAAACAGCTTCCAGTCCCTCATCTATATCTTTGTTGTCAGTGCTGACGGGTCCTCAAACAGAATACTAGCTGTCACCAAGGGCACCTTTAGGTCTTGATAAACACAGTCGACAGGAATGGGCTTTACATCCGAGTTGCAAACGATAAATCTTTACCGAGGTGCTATACTCTGAACTTTTAGCTGTTTTATCTCAAACACAGTGACCCTGACCTAAAAATCCCAAGGAAAGAGTGCATGAGGCCCCAAGGTGTCTCATCAGATTATTTCACTCTTGTCATTCAGTGTGGTGTCTCTGGTCTGTAGTGCCTATATTCACTCTCTTATCTCCTGTTTTCCTCTGTACAGCTCGTCCGAGAAGTCCCTGCCTTGGAGAACTGCAGGTATGTTAACACAAGCACTAAAATGATTGCACATCTTGCATGCATTCGAACCACATTTGGTGTCTTCTACACTAATCGATAAGAGTCTTCAGGAAAACATGCCCTCCATCTCACCCTGTGATTAGCCATAAAATAACCTAAAAATAATGCATGCTGCAGTTTTTGTCAAACAATTGATGTAGAAGAACAACCTACTGTTCACACCATAGAGTTTTAGTGTAATGCAGTGTGTCACACGGCCAACTACTTTCATTGAACACTTGCTGTGGACACCATTGAATACTAAAACACACTTATTTAGGTTGCCTGCTTACAGGTTTGAAACAAGCTGTGGCTCTTGAAACCTCTAGTCAGCGGTCAGTAATCACTGCCAGACATTAACAGCCATCTGCTTGTATATCCTGGGTTTACCTTTTATAAGGCTCATATTAACTATTAGTGGAGTAGACACTTCTGTTCAGTATCATTATGATAAAATACTGACCTGTGTAGCATCAGTAAGGCAGAATTATCCATTGCTTTTTAAATTATTATTTAATATTGGCAGAGAGGACTGTGTGTATGTCAGTATCTTTTTATTGGGTAGGTGTGTGTGTGTGCAGTACAGGCATGCTTTAGATTTCCACAGTAATCATTGCTACCATGAGCCTTTTCAACCAAGCTTACAGTAATTGACAGCCTGAGGCGTTTTTTTGCTCTAATATTTATCTAAGCTATTTCTGCCCAGTCAGACACAACACCATCAGTGATTGAGAGTAAAAGTATTTCACTCAGAGCCCTTTGGTCTCTGTTTGTTTATCTCACATCCCTGAAAGCTCTTCAAGAGAGAAAAGATAATGAATTGAGTTTACTAATGTTTTTCATGGCTTATTAATTGCATAGTGGAACTTAGTAAATTTCTGCAATGGTCATTAATCTTTTATTGTCGATCCTGTCAGAGAAGCCTATGGGGGGTTGTACATATGCACTGGGAATATTAATACTACACTGTTTTCTCATTTGCTGCCCACTCCCCATTTCCTTACTGAATGCATTTTACTGTTTTGCTTTGTATTGATTTCTCATTGTGCTGTAGATGACTAATGATAGTCAGATGCGGTAATGTACTTTTTCCCAATCTAAACGAATTAAAGTCTAAATGTGTGGCACGGAGCGTAATGGGCCGTGTTTATCTGCAAGGTTTTATTGGCCTCATGAGCCACCGTATGTCGCCACCGTCTGAGAGTTTGGGATAGAAGTGTTACTGTGGAAACGAGCCTTTTAGCCGCAGGAAATGTCAATGCAGTCACACCTCATGTCCACTGCAAGTAGAGGACAAAAAAAAAACAGAATAAAAGCTCTCTCTCTCTCTCTCTCTCTCTCTCTCTCTCTCTCTCTCTGTTTCTGTCTTTCTGTTCAGCTGCTTACTCTCTCTCTGTCTTTCTTTTTCAGATACCTTACAGACATTCTCTCAGTCAATATGTCTTACGTGTTAGCATCATGTACAAAAACAACTCTAAGTCATTTTTGAGGTCATAGTAACATTTATTTAATACGTCTTTTATACAGAAAGCCTAACAATGACACAAGTCAATATGTTTAAGTCCAGTAAAGTACTTTACCTATAAAATAATATATGAGAGAAACAGGCATTCAATTCTTTTGAGACACAGCAAGCTGACTGTATGGTCGCTGCTTGACCGTGTATTCTGTAGTTTTATCCAATACATTATTAATGGACAAGAACATGTATTTGGAGGCTACAGGGTGCTTAGACCGCTGCTAGTGGGGTTAAAAAAAGAAAGGGCTAGCTCTGGAGATATAAATTCATCTAGAAAATAAGTTTGAACATGTATCACTGAGAGGATCAATGTGAGGACTGACAATACTCTTGAGAGAGAGAAAAAAAAAAACGCTATATCCAGAACGATCATGTGAAAACGGTCAACATGGATTTGTTGCATATGGGAGACATAAGTGCAAGTGCCAGAAAACCCTGTCATACACTCATATTTGCAGCCAGTAATGTTTCATCTTCAGTGATTGAAAAGGGGTTCTCTCTCTCTCTCTCTCTCTCTCTCTCTCTCTCTCTCTCTCTCTCTCTCTCTCTCTCTCTCTCTCTCTCTCTCTATCTCTCTCTCTATCTCTCTCTCTCTCTCTCTCTCTCTTCCTCCACCTCCTCCGTTCTGGCTTTTTGGCATCTCATTTATCAAACAGGGTCAAGACTCATTATAAATTACTGTGGTCTAAAACGACACGCTGTGTGCCAGACGTAGAAGTCACAGCCAGAATGGAAGGAGACAAAATACTTGTTCAGTGATGTCATTACTCTGGTGTAGAGGGACACAGAAATGCTTGAAATAAAATTTTAATGATTTTAAATGTGATCTTTTTCGTGATCTTTCCTCGCCCCCGTATGTCACCCTTACCCAGCGTACAAGTCCTTTGCCCTTTTGCTCCTTAACTGTAACAAGGAGATGGATATTTTGTGAAAGATACAGGCAGAGAAAGAGAAAGATGGCACAAAAGAGAGAGTGAATGGGTGAAAGCAAGACTTAACTTAAACTTAAAGTCAAGGTGTTGAGGTTGAGGAAGAGGGGAGATGGATATTTTTACAGCAGGCCCTGCTAAATGTGTATTTTGACAACTGGACCCCACTTGAACCTGGCTTGAGCGAATCCCATTTATAAATGGGCAAATGCCCTTAGAGAGCCAGCAGTGGGATCACATGATGCTGTCAAACACACTAGGCCTCTGTGTCAACAGATTTATGCAACAGGTCAGCTCGGACAACAAGCTTCATGGGATTCAACTCTCATTCACACTCCAGCTAGCCAGGCAGGATTTGAAAGACCCTGGCTGCCAATGTTTGCCTCCCTGTTCCCCTCCACTTGCTGCCTATTGTTCTAGCGATTGCAGACTAACCCATTGACACTGGTCACGCTCAACTCGATTGTGATTATGGTGAAACATAACATTGTGCGCGGGGACATTAGAGGGCTAATTCCATTTCCTGTTTGCCACACAGGTTGTTGTCATGCATGAGGAGACAGAGATGTAGGGAAATGTTAGAGCAGCGAAACTATTTGGGGGGAATGGCTGTATACACAGTTTTCATCACTTTGAAGTGAAATGCTACCCAATTTCGCCTGCCCAAATTAGCAGGGCATTAAATGTAATGACACCAACTGTACACAAGCATGAAACTAATGTTGCAGAAATGATTATGTTATTGTTTCCTCTCAACTCCAAATATTGTTGACTTGCTTTAATGACTGTTGGAATCTTCCAATCCATTGCCAAAACTCTGTAATAGTTTCTGACACAAAGCTCTTCCTCCCTGTCTGACTCCCTGTGCTCTGTGGTGTCTTTCCCAGATGCCGCCGCCCCAGGGGACACCAAGTCTCGAGTGACTGACAGCTCCCAGTCGTCCAGCTACCGCATCAGGACTGAGTCAGAGCAGGTGTCTCTGTACTCCCCGGAGCAGTCCTCCCTCCATGAAAGTGAGGGTCTGTTATTGCCTTCTCTCTATCTTCTGCACTCCTATTTTCTTTGACTCACATTCTCTTTTTCTTTCCTCGGCATTGTCACTTATTCAACAATAAACCGTGTCTTTTACATGGAGACAATGGAATAGAAGCACTGCTGGGTCTTTGTGGTAGTCACATACAGGTGCTAGATACTTCAGGTGTATTTAAAATGGCCAACACGTTACAACCCACATTGGTTTTCATCAGGGTCATTGTCAGCAATGTCTTTACTTCTCTTTTGATGACACAGAAAGCCTTTTTCATCTTTCACTGTCGTCATTCCATACTGATACTTAATACTTTGAGCGACAGTAATACAACTGATCACAGCTTATAAAAGGCTGAGTGATGTACCATGGATACACTGAATCATAGGGTGAAAGAACAGTTATCCCCCTGCTGTGCCATTTGTCATTAGTAATGCTGTCTAGGTAAAGGTCATGTCTATTATGAAACCATTTATGGTGTGTCCATCTCCTGCTCCTCTAACCATTCCCTTTCCTCTCCTCTCCTCTCCTCTCCATTTCATTTTTGTCTTTTTCTGCCATTCTCTCTCAGGGTCCGCAGGGAATTCGCGTAGCTCTACTCAGATGAACTCATACTCGGACAGCGGCTACCAGGATGCTAGCAGCGGCTACCTCAGCAGCCAGAACCTGGGCAAGGGTGAGCTGAGGATGCAGCACTCCTTCCCTGGCGCCAGTCCTAGCACAGGCACCCTGATGAGGAACGCCAGGGCCGAGGGCCAGGCTTCAGCCCAGGTACTGCCAGCAACTGCACACATAACATATTGCTGTTATCAGGAACAAAAAAAAATCCATTCATATCTGTAATGAACATTTTTCTGAATAACATTAGCATATATTTTATTTTAATTAAACAGTCGTTAATTAACAGTCCAAAATTGCTGTACCTTGTTTTTTCTGTGAAGATATCAATGTAATGCTTAAAGACACAGAAGGTGCACAGTGCACTGAGCGCCATAGACACAATCATGCTTCATATAGCATCGTACACAGAGACCACTGAGAAACCAAATGGCATTGTGACACACTCCACAGGGGATGGAAACAGAAAATAAATATGGCCTAGAGTAAAGTCATGCCCTGTAATTAAATGGTTTATGTAATGTTGTGTTATTTAGCATTTCATTATCTTTGCACAAGTCAATTTATAGCTGAGTACAGCATAATTGGTAAGGATTTTTATTGCTCCTTAAGGACTGAAGTAACAAATGCATTAAGCCTTTTCTTTTTATTCCTGACTTATAGGTTCCAGCAGTCACAACAGCAGTGCCTGGCCGTGCAATGCGGAGGGTAAGCTCAGTGCCTTCTCGCTCTCACTCGCCGGCCTACGCCAGCAGTATGTCCCCCTCCCGCGGCTCCCTGCGTACCTCAGTTGGCAGTGCCTACGGCTCACCTATTGTAACTGAACCCAAACCCCTCTCCAGCATCTTCTCAACCACCTTGCCCTCTGCTCAACGCACCAGTGCCACTGGTGGCGGCGGCGGCAGCGGCTCACCCTACTCCACCCAGAAAAACTCACCTGCTGCACTACGGCGCATGGGCTCCACAAACTCACGATCGGGCAGCGCTAGCCGTACAACCTCGCCCTATCAGGCTTCTGCAGGATCATCATCGGGCCGCATGGGCTCGCCTCTGACAATGGTAGACAACATCAACCCTCCACTGACTAAGCAGCCTAGTCTCACTCACTCATCGTCTCCAGTCAGAGCTAGTATGACCGCTGTGCCCCAGCACTACAGTTCCACTCTGCCCCGTGCCATGCTCCATAACACCGACCCCTACGGACCCCAGAGTTACGACATTTACGAGAGGATGACGCGACCTGACAGCCTCACAGGTGCTCAAATGCATACACACACACACACACACACACTATTTTCAACTGTCTGTATAGTTTTGTAACATTGTTATAGATAAAAAAAAAGTCTAAGGGCAGTACAGTCAAATCAGAGAAAAGAAGTGTGCCTGGAGTTTTCCTCCCTGTTTGGCCTCCCTGGCCTGCTGTGTGAATCACCATGTGTCATTGTGTGTGTGTGTGTGTGTGTGTGTGCGTGTGTGTGTGTGTGGTGTATGCGCCAAACTCTCATGTGGACTCACAGCACATCTATGACCACTGGAAGGAGCACAGGGTTGTCATCCATATTGGTTTGTTAGTTAGTTCAAGTTTTACCTTTTAAAAAGCCTGATGATAAATAGAAACATTGATAGAATGAACAGTAAAAACACATGAAACAGATATTTTGCATAGCTTTTATTAACATGTAAAACTTGAGTGAATCGATTTTGTTAGCTACCACATAACTGCTTGTAATGAATTCTTCTCAACTTCTTGAGTAGAGGGTTTTTAAAATATTTGGACGGTGTTGTGTTTTTTTTTGTTGGCTGTGCTCCACATATTGAATCTGAAAGGAAGCAGTGACTGTGAGGTCAGTGGTTGTCCTGGAGTTCAGCCAAAACATAGTTCCTGCCTGAAAGCAAACATTAGCTCAAAGAGTGTAGTAGACTGCTAATCATAATAGTTTGGCTGTTAACAATATAATAGGAAACCAAATCTAGCAGCCTTAATGTAGTAGCTTGGATAGCTAATATGTGGCCATGTAGTATAGATTGGGAAGAGACATTGAAGTGATATTATAAAGATCTGGAAAACCACAGAAGACATTTCTCCTTCACGTTTAAGTGACTTTTAAACATCACATAAAGACTTGCAGAACATTTGGTTAATGTATTACGAATGATGGCCTTAGTGGCCATTTTTAAAATACTCCATTAACCATTATGACACTGCGTTCTTGTTTTTTTTTTTTTTTTTTTTTTTTGTGGGAGATTATTTGACTTTACCTGAAATAATCAATAATGTCTTTCAGCCAGTATCAGTGTCATTTTCGGTCAACTCTTGAGCTGACTAGCAAGTGTAGCTAACCTAGAATGGTGGTTAATGTTGAGAATATGTGGTGTTTACAGTAAGTAAGTAATTTAACTTTTTACACGATGAAGTGTGCCTATGTAAAAAAAAAAAAAATTGAAAAGGCAGAGAAAATAATTACAACCACACATAATGGAGTTTTTTCTAAACCCATTATTTTGATGAGTGCATTATCATGGCTATATCAGGGGCATTAACTGAGTAAATATGAGGGGTGTGTGTGTGTAATTTATTCAAAATAATTGCAGATATCAGGAAAGATAAACATTTGTAGAACCTACCTGCCCAACCTAGTTTGTGTGTCATCCTTTTAGTACTAAAGACAAGAGCACAACAAGGGCAGGCTAATGTTTTCTAGCATGTATCTCTATCTGTATCTAAAGTAGGAGCCAAACAGACAGAACAGGAGGAGGCCAGGCTCTGCTCATTCATTCTCAATGCTTTATTTTTAAAGGTACCTATTGTAGATAAGAACCTAGTATTGATGAATAATGAAAATTACAGTTATTACATAGCACAGGTATAGTGAAAATCACAAAGTTTTTCACATTTCAGTCTGAAGGTTTTTCAGTCAGAGGAAGAAATAAAAGTCATTTGAAGCTGGTAATAGCAGGGCACTCCTGTGTAAAAAAAAAAAAAAAAAAAAACAAACACATTTTTATTTTCTTCCAAAAGCTAAAAAGAAGCACTTATTCAACACATCACTGTATTATCGTTACAAGGTTAATGGACTGTTTTCTGCTTGTCTTCATGCTGCCTGGGGATATCCTCAGATGCCCTGGTTGATGATGACGTTCAAGGTGAACATTTTTTGTTGATGTGTTTCATCCGTTTCCCATCATCCTGTGTGTGTTGTGATCCATGTCGGTGCTGCATGTGCACATTTTTATTTGTTCTTAGGTAAATAATCATCGACAACTAATTACCATTTTTACCATTGAATGTGCACCTGTTTATCATAGTGTTATAAGCTTTTAGGGTCAGGCGTTGTGCTATGTAGGTCAGGGCAATATGGCCAACAATATGGTCACAGTATGTTTTTCATATGTCCAGAATTATCCTAATATACTTGCCGCTTAATTTGAAGTTTAGAGGTGTATTCAGCTTTAGATTGAAACACAAATCATAATGTTAAGAACAGCTTTAACATTTAAGCCTCAACAAAGAAATTAAAACAATATTATTAAAGACAAAAAATTAACTTGCATAAAAAAATACATAAATTAGACAAATGTCCTTGTTTCTGTTTAAGTAGAACTCTCACAAGAAGCTTGTTTTGTCCTTGAATCAGCCATGCTGTTAGCTCTGTATACTCGTGGTGGTAGTTTTTTTCAGATGGAGGAAGAGGTTTGTTGTTTCCCAGCTCGCCTGCAACGAATATCAATTTGCTCTTTATTGGACATTAGAAATCCAAACCATTTCCAGATCAGAGAAGCTGTGTGACTGCTCTTTGCTACAATTTCTTTGTCCCATGGAAACATTTGAGCCTCTTAACAGTCCCTTATTTTCACATGTATCTGCAGGGTTCTTGTTAGTGGGCAGTTTTGTTTTTTTTTTTTTTTTTTCTCGTCCTTGTTTCGGGGGTTTACTCATGTCAGCTACACAACCCTGTTGCTGTAGCCTGATTGGATGATTGTACAGAGCTTGCAAAACAGTTCCATTTATCAGAGATTACGCTCAATAGTTTATCATTGTTATCATTATATCTTTTTTCTTTTTTTTTTTTTAAATATTTGTTAAAATTTCAAGATTGTTTTATTGCTTGACCCCACTATACACACAAACACACACACACTCTTGCTATGACTGATTATATCTCAAGCAGATGCAGATGGGTTTTCAGTCTCTGTCTTCTGAGCAGTGAGAAACCAGTTTTTCTCTCTCTCTCTCTCTCTCTCACTGGTAGACCATCCCTCCCCTGTCCTCCTCCTCCCATCTCTCTCCAACGCCTTCACTCTTCCTCCTGTTTTTCCTTTTTAAGGCCGGTTTATGCTAGAAAGGATCTAGTTGTTAGGATCTAGTGTTGTCCGACCACATCAGTAGGCAAAAATGTTTATAGTTGTTCTGACTGGCCGCGCTCGAAGGCAGGGTAAAAAAGACGACCGTCACAGAGAGGGGCGAGACATGATAATCATCTAAATATGGAGAAATAATGCACAATTTCAAACAGACTATCCCGGAAGGCATTCATAGTGCAGCACTCGATTTTACGTTCGAAAAGCCAAAATTATTGTGTACAAAAAGAAGTTCAAACCCCCGTACATTCTCATCTCCACAATCCTGGCTGATCGCTGCATGAAGTGAGTGTGTTTCGGAGAAGTTCCAGAAATTGTCGGAACTTTCCCTTCCAATTCCAGTGTTGGAAAGGTGTGTGTGTGTGTGTGTAGGGGGGGTGGGGGGTGGGGGGGTGTTCGAAACTATTCAATCATCTGACAAGTGGTCCTGATGGAGTATACTGGCGCCTTCACTCTACTCCCCCCTCCCACCCCCCTTCTCACTGTCTCCCTTTCTCTCGTGTACACTTGACTGGAGTCTAGCCTCTAACACAATCAGTTGTCACAAGTGTTCGATGAGCCATAGTAGAGGGAATTAGGATGATCACATGATCAGACTCAATTTCAAGCATTTGGCTAACACCATCTGACAGCCTAACCTTGATATTGTAGCTGTTGGTGGTTTTCTGTCACTATCTATCCATACGATGTTTTGCCTCCTCTCCTCACCTCTTTCTGGCTCTGTCGCGCACATTTTGTGGTTTTCCATCTTTTCTGTTCAACAGACTACTATTCCCTCTTCTTGTGTTTTCTGTCTTTACTCCTCTCTAGTTTCTTTCTTCTCTTTTCTTTCCCCTATTGTCCCTCCACCCACCTGGCTCCCCTCACTGCACTGTCATTGGCAGGAAGTCATACCTCTCTGCCGCTGAAAAATGGAAAATTAAGACAAATTGTCCCTGATAATGTGCTCATTACACTCAATTCCCATTTCAGGGCAGAGTGGGACTGAGAGAGGAAGAGCAGGGGGAGATGGTGCATCTGCATGTGTGGCTTCTCGACCTGCCAGCCAAACCACCGTAGTTTTAACAGTGGTACACTCAATACTATGTGTAATGGTTTTCTGGTGATCATCCCAGTTCTTCTTACTGTGTTCTGTTTGTTTGTAGAGGGGTTTTTCGAGTTATTTTTGTCAAGGAATGCAGTCAGCTGCATCCATTTAAGTGTTTGTTTCTCCAGAATAAGCATGCGCCAAGCCACCACCGCCCTTCATCTAGCCTGTGCCAAATGTAATCTGTTAAAGCCACGGTGAGAGGGCTGAGGGGCAGAATTAAATGACTATAACGCACCAGAAATGTGGGCCATTCATCCTCAATAGACAGCAGTATGTTATTTCTTTTCTTCTTGTTACAATTTGCAGATGCTTTTAGAAGTGACTGCAGCCTTTCTATCAGGGGAGCAGAATAAAGAAGGCAGACGGATTAGCCTCTTCTAAGGTTGTTTGAATGTTGCTACTTTCAGGAGTCAGGCTGCTAAGAGGGAGAGATATGCATGAAGGCTCCTGTGCCTGGGAGAGTGTCCCCCCCTCTCACTTGGTCACAGCTGTGCCAAAAGCCCCGTTGATGTGGCTAGGCTTTACATGGGATGAGATGTCTCTGGTGGTCGTAGACGGCCTCATTAACCCTCTCTTCATTTTCATCCTTTTCTTGCCCTCCCCGTCTTATAGTCTCTTCTACTTCGTTCTCTGTTGCTCGAGCCTTTTTCCTTATATTTTACCGCTACCTCCTCCTCTGTCACATCCTCAACCCCCCCTTTAAACCTTTGAACAAGAGAAGCTGAACTGACTTCCTGCCAAGCTGCTTCTAGTGGCTATTGTGTGCATTGCCACAGATTTAAAGGCTTCCTAGGCTATTGAGTGTGCCATTACAGCACACAGCAGCAGCATTACTCTGTTTTACTCCTTACCCCGCTCAACCTGCCTGCCATTTCAGTGCACTTGTTCATATGTTGTCCATAGTTAAGTTCAACCATTTCAAGCTTCAAAGCTATTTGCTTATTTAATAGAACCTATTGATAAGTCTATAATTCTGCACAGTTGACTGATATAGTGAAACTACAGTATATATTGCAGTTACAGTGGGTTAATTTAGCAAAAAGCCATGAGAGTCCACATTTAAAGCTAAAATATATTCACCCCAGAGTGCCTAAAACCCTCTAAGCTGCTTTAAAAGCATTGCATCGAGTGGCTTATTGCTTTTATTAAATGATGTTGTTTTTTTAAGTTGTTTTTTTCCACCAAGCAATTCCTTAACAATGAATAACAACCTTGTAGCAGGTGTGGAGTGGGCTCGGGTATTAAACAATGCAGAGTGGCTCAGGAACAGGTGGGGTGCTATTGGCAGGGGGCTACCCTGTTTCATAGGCTAAACAAGCTTTAATACTTTTTTGTTTTTTTTGCAGAGAAATGATGGGGTTGTTAAAACACAAACACCATTAAAAACCTCAGTAAATCACAAAAACACATTCAGGTTATAGGTCAAAAAACAGGCAACGAAAACATTCTTGAGAAAAGCGTCAACTTTTAACATTTTACTTGATGAAATAAAGGACATCAGGCATTACAGACGCCCTTGGAAACTGACAAACCAGATCAGCCAGTGATTAAAATGGAGAGCCTTTATTTAAAATATGAACTGGAAGTGATGATGTACAGTATGTGCAGAATTTGACATTAGAATAGTGTTTTCACATTCATCAAGTTTCTCCGTGCTTATCTTAAATCTGAGTTTAAGACCTAAAAACATGATTTATGATAACAACTACTTTGGAGTCAATCATAGTCCAATGTGAAACTTACGCAAGCAGGATGTAGAAACCTGAAGCCTCCAGTGCACATTCAGTGTGTCCAGCAGTTAAACTTTTGAAATGAAAAATATTTGCACATTCATAGATTTTGGATTGTTTGTGGAGGGAGATAAATGTAATGTGTACTTCAGATTTTTTAAATGTTTTTATTAGAAAAACTGTATCGGACACAAATTATTATTCAAAGCAGAGTATGTCTTAAAACATGTTTGGAAGAGATCCTTAAGCTGTGAAATAATATTTTGGCACCCTGGTTGGGTAATGATTAAGGGGCATTCCACATGGCAATGTCCGTGTTTCGATTCCTGGCCAGGGGACCCCCGTTACGTGTTATTCCTCCTCCCCTTCTCCAACTCGTATCTCACTGTACTGACTCAAAAATGAAGAGAAAATGCCAAAAGAAATAAACAAAAAAAAAAGATGACATAATCTTGCCAGTTAAGTTAGTTTTTTGTCAACACTGCTTGAGATGGAATAGTTTGTATTTGCACTGCTCGCCTGCACAAAATATATCTGTTCCCAGTTCCCAGTCTGTATCATTCCCAGTGTCTGTGTGTTTGTTTGTATGTGGGGTCCGCACATCAGCTCAGTCTCCAGCTGAGTTAATCCCAAGTAATCAGCCGAGAAGGATACCATTCAACAGAGATTTCCCCTGAACCTCCAGATGACCACTCCACCACTGCCTGATAGCTAAACGAACAGTGAGCTGAGATTTTCACTCAGAATATTAAAGTAATATGGGCTCACCATGGCTACAGTCTCAGTCTGTATATACTCTGGGCTGCAACCATCTGTTTAATTAACATTAATTATTAATTTAGTATATTGATTCTTGTAAGATTTCATTATGCAGCTACAAATTGGCAGGGCCTTTCATCCAGGTCCCTGATGCCCCCCCAGAGTTCGCCTGGCTTCTATACTTCTAAAGACTTCAGGGGTCAACCTCAGTATGGCCTCGTATCTACATCTGGATTTTTCCTTCGCCTTGCTCCCAGAGGCCCCGTACTCTCAAAGGAGGCAAACATGCTTGCTTTTTAATGTCCTCCATCTCAAACTGTGACAAGAATCCCTCATTTAGCTTGTTCTGCATGGCAGAATTGTGGTTTAGCAGCAGTCTGCGTCTGAGCTCATGCAGTTGGAGAGGACCCAAGTGATGTCTGGAGGCTCGTGAAATGTGCAATGAGCAGTTAGTTGCCAACTGTATACCAGTCCACTGGGGTTCACAGTTTAGTGAGCTTCATTGATGTGAGGCTGAACACAAACACAAACGAAGGCATGCAGATCACTTAAATGTGTGAGTTTATTTGACAAAAATGGACATAAAGGAAAGCAAATCTTACCATGTCCACATTGTTTTCTACTTTTAATTGTATTTGTGTTTTTTCTTTTTTTTTCAGCTTCGAATAGGAGTGTAGTCCACAACTCATTCATGCTGTCTTCACATCTTTACAGTGATAGCATGACCTTTTATCCTGCCTCTTAATAAAAATTGATATGTCACAACATCATATTTATCCCCAAGTTAAATTAAATAAGGAGACTGATTGGCTGAAGCATGCCATGCAATTGTCGTCAATTTTCAAGCATGAGCTCTCAGGTGATTTAGTAGAAACTTTGCAGCCTGCTACCTCATGTGCAGCAATATTAAAATCCTGTCTCACCCTTAATGGCATTTTGTGCCATGTTTTAATCATCTTTTTTTTTATTATTATTATTAAAGGGGACCTGTTATACTCATTTCCTGCTTTGTTTTTATTCTGGTACTCCAATAAGAGTAGCTTTGCATGATTCACAGTTCAAAAACATCTTATTTATCTCATACTGACCCTTTATGTAGCTCCTCAGTTCTACCTCTCTCTTGAACAGGCAGTCTTAGCGCCTGTCTCTTTAAGGCTCACCCTCCCGATGAGCCCACTCTGTTCTGATTGGCCAGCTTTCTGGAGGCCTGTAGAGGGGCAGCACGCATCAGTCGTTAAGTTACTGCTGATGAAAACCCAACATTTCCTGCTTAATATATTAAAAAACTTTTAAATGACTAAATAATGGGAACCTTTTATTGTGAAGAATTCATAGGAAATTAAACGTGTTTATCATCAAATTAGTTTCATTAGTGGCGCTAAATAATGGTCGACACAAGTTCTGGAGATATTTGTAGCTCTTTGTTCAGCGAATCAGTTAGAAATAATGCAGGGAAGAATAGCATAAGCAGAAACAGCCACTGTGATGATGATGTTTTATGAAGAGCTGCAGACAACCAGCACACCTCCAACAGGTAAACAACTTATTTTACTTTGCTGTGCTGTGTAATGGAAAAACACTCACAGCATGCCAGCTGGATACGAGTGTTCCCAGCATGGCTCAGCGCCTCTACCCCCCAAACAATGGAAAAACGAGTACAGCTGACCAACACCACACTGCAGCACTTGTGGGCATGCTGTGCCTGTAGCAGATGACCATAGAAAGAAATCTTTCATGAGATGACGTCACCTCATTTCAGAAGTAGAAAAAAATGTTAGAAACCCAGTATTCAGAGCAATCTGAAGCCTGAGCTTTTTGCTCTCAGAGATTACCTTTACACATGTTTACCTCTTTATTTGAAACTTTGGCCACATTTAATATGAACATCCGATATTGTAACAATATATATATGACAGAAAATAAGGAAACACACAATAAGTCCCCTTTAATGTTATTTTGTTTCAATGTGGATTTTTCCTGTTTTCTACGAGTTTAAGCCTTATACACTGCGGTCATTGGGTCCACCACTATTCCCTTAATTGCATCTGTGTTTCCCTCAGTTGCGTCTTCTCCTTGCTCCCACTGAAAATGTGATGAGAGGTTCAAGGAAAAGATGTGAGTAACGAGTAAAATGAGGGAACACTTCTAGAGAAATGAGATGTCCTTCCCTTTGAACCGCCATGAAGGCAACAACAGTTTCTGATAGAACAGCACAGCTGGATCAGCTATCAGTCGGCTTTAACAGCTCTGTAGTGACTTTTGATGGCTTGGAGTTCGTACTTGCACACATGCACGGTCCAAATAAAAGCGCACAGTTATCGCCACCAGTGCAGCAATGAATTCTTTCTGTATGTTTCCCCTTAAACTGACAAACAGTGGAACTCACTATTCTTACATCTGCATTTATTGATATTCTTATTGTATATTCCTTATTTAGTAATCCTGGTAATAATTAGAATGTCTTACACCTCCTCTCCCTGACTATAATATCATCCATGATGTAGATTAAAAGTAAAGAATCACAAAAACAGATCATGAAAAGAAAAAAATCAGGCGTGAACACAGCAATCGCACTCAGGTGCGGACCAAAACAACCACACCAAGACCCTTTTGAAGAGGTGTTCTTGGTTGATTTCTTTTTTTTTTTATGTTTTTTTTTTTTATGTTTTTCTACCTTCCTTGCACTTACTGCTTTCAATTCATTTCCATCCTCTATGAAAGTCAACTTAGCAAACCTGAAACTTGCTACACAGTGAGGTCACAGTGAACATCACATCTGCTTTTATTTTTGTCAGGGTTGCAGTATCGTTTTATGGAAATGGAGAGCAGACCATGCAAATCTGTAAACTGTATTACCATGCAACAATGACAATAACTTTGACAACAATAAAAACAGACATTGTTCACTGTGATTCATTACCTAACTAGCAAGGATCAAGTCTGTTAAAATGGATTTTCACACCATAACAATGGATGGAAACCAATTGGGGGGAGGGGGGGCACATAGCATGCTGTGAGCATTTTATGTAATATGAAGCAGAAACATTGATGTGGTTCTTTAACCTCCAACATCCTTTTTCTTTTAATCTTTTGCTTATTTTTCACCTTGATATGTTTTAGACATTTAACTAATACTATTATTTGAAAAAAAAAAACAGTAAATAAGCTGGAAGACATTCCGTGTCTTGCTCAGTGACACTTTGACAGGACATATGGGAGTAGACTGACAGATTTTGACTCAAACCTTTGACACTTTTGGCACAGTTATGAGACTGTCTGTAATTACTAGACTGCTCTGCTGCTAGCTACTTAACATCTAACCACTCTCCTACATCCCCAGGAATACGGAGCTCATATGCCAGTCAACACAGCCAGCTAGGTCAGGACTTAAGGTCAGCCATGTCCCCAGACCGCCACATCGCACCAATCTACGAGGATCGGACGTTCCAGGGCCCATTGTACCGCAGCCCCAGCCACACCCAGCAGGGTACCCTCTACAGGAGCCCCTCAGGTATTATTTCTATGGTAAAAGGAGGGTAAAAAGCCTCATGTATGGACAGTAACAAACCACCCACAGATTACATGTTGCTTTTGTAACACAATATCTAAGACACACCTACCCCTGCGTATTGTCTTAATTGCCTCTGATCACCTGTCACCTTATAATGGCATTGGAAACATTTATCGTTTTATATTATACTCTATAGTTTATTTCCTTGAGTCGCAAATCACACTCTTTTTATATCATTTGGAGTCTGTCCATCTGTTACATGCATTACATTAATACTACTTCTTCTTCTTCTTCTTCTTCTTGGCATTTTACTCACAAAGCTCTTATTGTACTTACAGTAACATAATAAGTGTAGCTGTTGTCAACTTGAGTACTTCACCTGTTTCACTGTCTCTCCTCTGCTCCGCTGTGTGTTCAGCACACACATAGAGGGCTCGGCCCTACCCGCGGTGAGAAAGAGAAGAGGAGATGGGCAGCGAGCTTCCAGCGACCATAAATGACAACAAAGCGGAGTGGAGACTATGTTTATGTTAGTCACCTAATTTATGTGCACATGTTTCATTTCAGCTAAGTGTGAGAGTCTCTACTTCATTTTGCTGTCATTTATGGTTGCATTACTCTCCTCTGCTCTCTGTGGTTTAGCACGGGCAGGGCTTAGCCCTCCGTGCAGCGCAGCAGAAGACAGACAGTGATCCAGGTGAGTTGACGACAGCTACACTCTTTACATGATTGTAAGTGCAATAAAAGCTTTGCCGTAAAAAGCAAAGAAGAGTAATTTGATTTAATCTGCGGAAAGGATGGACAGACGGGAAGAGGGGAGGGGACCAAAAACTATTTGGTAATTGAATTTACAGAAAATGTGCTATATCAGGATATCGAGATATGAAATAACTTATATTGGGATATGAGATTTTGGGCATATCGCACGGCCCTACACTGACATGTATGTTCTTAATTTTAGGACTAAAGTGATCCCATTTAAAGATGATTATTTCAAGTAATTGTCAGTACATTTTATAGAGGGAGGGGTTTGATCCATAATGTTTTAGGTCTTCCATGGTTAACAGCTCATAACACTAAAGGTACATTTTTGTCCCATTTTATTTATTTGACTTTGTAAACTGGATTGTTGGATTGTGAATGCAACAAGGAGTGGTTTGACATTTTAGCAAATATGTTTATTTTCTTTTTTTTTTTCTCTTTTTTTTTACTGAAAGTAAGATGAGAAGATTTATACTAGTCTCATATGAAGCTACAGCCAGGCGCTATCACATTGTCTCATTGTTATGACAAGACTCCAGGAAGTAACTGCACCTAGCCACAAAATAAACAGGGGCTCATAATCTTCTGTAGAACCGCAAATTTGTTTTTGCACTTCGTTTTTTGAAGGGATTAAGCAAACAAGATACAACATGTTCATTAATGAGCTGTAGAGGTGCTGGTAGACAGCTTTTGTTGCCTTTGGATGGAGCCATACTGGCTGTTTCCCCATTTCCAGTCTTTATGCTAAGCTAAGCTAAGCATCTGCTCTTCATCTTTAGTGATTTGACACGAGAGATATCGATCCTCTCATCTAACTCTTTTCAAGAAAGTGAATAACCCTATTTCCCTATATATTGAACTAGTCCTTTTTTACAACAAAATGGCAACATAAGTGATACACAAATAACCTTTACAGCTCAGTGACCTCGGACCCACAGGCCAGTGCAGTACCAGCACACCAGTCTGTGAGGAAATGACAGAAGAATATTTATCTAACTTGTTGAATATGCGTAATGACCTTGTACTTTGTCTGATACATCATCAGTACCCCCTGCTATTGCTAACTAATTAGACACACAAGTGTTGACAACTTTTTAGAGCCCCCTGACCAACACTGACAACATAAGGTGTGTGTGTGGTCAAGATAAGCCCAAATTTTCATTTGGGGCAGACATATCTTCACATCAAGAGCACTTTGTTTTTATTATCTAGTGCAGATGCTTCTTTGGTCTTAAAATCTTTGTCTTTTCCATTTAATCTGGGGCCTCTTGTCTCCATTGTTTTGTTGTCCTCGAGGAACACAATTTCCCTGCCCATCTGCCCTTTAGCGCTACGTATGTTGTGTCTTTCTTTCTTGCTTTTTCCCTCTTGCTCTCTATTTTTCTTTCCCTCTGTCATCCTCTCCTTCCCATCCTCCCTCCACTGCCAGGCAGAATGGGTGAGACATGAGTTAATAGGCAGGTACTGATATGTCATCCCACCACAAAGGAGTCCATTACCCGTGTGTCACACCGAGAATGAGAAGAAGGATGAAGGGGCCAGGGTATAGCTTGGTTACCTACATCCACAGGCTGCTCTTTTACAGCTCTCCTGATGTTGGCATTCTCCTCTCATCGTCACCCCTGCCTCGGATACATAGCTTAGTTTTCGCTGACAAACACTCCCCATGCAGCCTTCTCCTTGGCTCGCTGGAGATCTGCTTAGGCCAATAAGTCGACTAATAACTGCTATTGATGCCGTGAAGAAGCCACTATAATGTGTTTATGTGGGCTATATTGAGAAAAAGACAAATGGAGCGAAGCTGGAGGGGGTGTTCAATATGGAGTCTTTGTAAGAGCTACCACACTAGAAAAATCCAATTGTATCCCAGAGTTTTCTTTGTAATGTTGTGAAATGAAATTTCAATGGGCCATATCCCCTCACCAGCTTCCCATGCATTCTTTTTTTTCTGGAAGTTTGCACATTACTTTTTGTGTAAGTGGAAGCAAGATTTAAATGTTGATTAGAAATATTGATCCTTGGCTGAAAAATGTGAAATGGGATCCAAATATTTCTGCAAAAAATACGTTATGTTTGTAATTTGTCTTCCATAGTCTTTGTGACAGTGATTCCTTCCATAAGGCTGCATTTTAGGAGATAACCATATGGCAGGATAGCGTTGCTGCCCAACATAGAGGTGCACTGATGTGAGAAATTGTGTTTTTGGAGCAGCCCCATGAGTTGACGTCTTGGTTTCTGGTAGGAGGGAGTTTGAGCACGCACATGCCCAGTCCTGTTGGATGCCTGATAGAGATCTGACCAGTGGAGCAGTCACGCTGCCACACATCACGTGGCTCCGGTGAGAAGGAGGGCTAGAGCCAGCCAGCTTGTTTATGCAGTTCTGTGTTTGTGACCCATTGTGTTAAAAAACTGGGTCATAATATCACTTGAAGCGAATGAAAACAGGAAAGATGACTGAAGCGATATGCTGTCAGACTGAATATTGGACCTTGTCTGGAAGGATGACTTCTCTGCATGCTTTTGTTTGTGATGCTGCTGCTTTACTAGTGTGTCTCTGACTGTTTGTTGGAGCAGGTCATGTTTTACCATTGCCTCTCTGCTGCGTTTGGCGAAATTAGCCTAAGAATACAGTGGCGCAAAGGAGCAAGAAAACGCTAAGGAAAGGATTTGCAGATCATCGAGCAGGTTGAGTTTTTTTTTGTTTTTGTTTTTTTTCTGGACTCTTTGAAAACCAGCAGGATCCCTCCTGGCTAAACGCAATCTTGTAAAAACAAAAGCAACAAGGAAACAGGCCTTTGAAGAAGACTTCTGTTTTTTGGGAGCTGTGTTTTATCCTCATCATTAATTGGTTCCAGATTTGAGAATTTGCTGAGTCTGTCAGAACGGCTGCATGTTTGTATTTTCAGCTTGGTTTTTAAGTTATATGCTACTCATGTGCAGAGCTCAGAGTTTATCTGAAAAGGTCTGAAACGCTGCTAATCTCCACTAATCTGGCTTTGTGAGTTTGCATGTGTGTTCTGTTTACATTTTCTTTTCGTTTTTTTTGCCCCCCCCCCCCCCCCAGGTGTGGGGAGTCTCCAGCGGACGTCCAGCCAGCGCAGCACCATGACCTACCAAAGAAACAACTATGCTCTTAACACAGCAGCCACCTATGCTGATCCATATCGCTCAGCACAGTACCGGCCCTCCGATCCCAACTATGCTCGTCAGGCTGTTGTCATGGATGATGGTGCCACCCGCTCCCCCTCCATAGACAGCATCCAGAAGGATCCCAGGTAGGCACTGGTCAACATTTTTAAACTATAGCACTAGATGTAGTCGGTGGTTAGTAACCAGCATAGTGTAGCACGACCCTGTGATCCAAAGAGACTGCTTATGCTTACAAGGCACTGCTGTTCTGCTGGGTCAACAGTGGTGTCCTCTTACTATTCAAACAGTGAGCTCCCCGGGTAGTCGCATGCAGCTCTACTATGCCTGGCCACCTAACAATGGATTCTCACACACACTGAAGTACTGCATCTGCTCTTCTTGCAGTATAGACGTGTGTGTAAGTGTAGAGAGAGGGTTGACCTCTGTGGTAAGCACCTAACCTTGCACATTGGGAGCTTTGTTTGCACTTTATGTCGCTGTAGTGCAACTACTTGAAGTGAGTGTAACAACAGGGGGAGTGTCGTGACCCAGGTCTGTTCAGGAAGTGCATCAGGGTAAAATTTCCCCAATAATATTTGTTTAACAGGATTCCTGTCGAGGGAAATATACAAGTATTAATCTTTCAGCTTTGGCTTTGTGCTCTGACACAATCAAGATAAAAAACGGTTTGACCAGCCTGGAGTGTTGCTGTACATTATTCACGTTCAGGAAGGAAAAAAGTGTTTCTCCTACAACTCAAACCCAAATAATCAAATTCGTCACCTGGATTTGGATGCATGTAACTGCTACTCTTTTCCACTGTAACTATATATATTTTTTGGAAATAAAAAAGGAGACAAAAGAAATTAATAAAAGTAACACATGTAAAAAATGCTCCCTTAAGTGTATTTCAAGAACAGTCTACGAGATGCATTCCCTCACCTCTGTGAAGAAAATGGAACTGAAAAAAGTTTTACCTTTCTGTAATGTACTGCATACAGAAATGCAATAATCCAAGTGTGACCAATGTGGATTGTCATATAGAGCCAGATGTGAATGTAATTTCCTGGGCTTATCAGGTTGCCCTGAGGTGCTGAAGTATTCATTTTGAGAGAAACTGAGCCTGAGGTTTTTAAGGGAACACTCTTCATTGATGCTTCTGTTGTCATGCTGATACTTTTGTGTGTGTGTGTGTGTGTCCCCCTCCCACCACTAACGGTGTTTCTAGAGAGTTTGCGTGGCGTGACCCAGAGCTAACGGAGGTGATTCACATGCTGCAGCACCACTTCCCCTCGGTGCAGGCCAACGCAGCCGCCTACCTGCAGCACCTGTGCTTTGGTGATAACAGAGTGAAAACTGAGGTATGCGTTACTGTGTCTTGGTCTTGGTCATCATCTATAATCCATCTTAACATCTGATAATTATTAGGCTACTCATTATCTCCAGTTTTTGTGTATTTATCAGTAGCATTTGTATCGTGTTTAAAAGGAAACTGCAGTTTATTGCAATTTGGGTCATTTGTTTTGTAGTTCTAGCCATTGGTTCTATTGGTTATTTGCTTAGATCTCAAAATGCAGTGACATAGTTGAAAATTGGTCCAACTGGGAAACAATCACAATCAACAATCAGATATGTTGTTAAAAAAACAAAAAAAACTAGCTAATCTTTATCGTCAATTCAAAACGGTGGTCTTAGATCACACTGTGAGACACATCAGACGACCGAAAGTCTTCTGCAAAACCAGAAATTTAAGACCAAATTCGAACAATGTGACAACCCCGTCTACAAACAAACCAATCAGAACAACATGAAATGATACAGAATATACTGGCCAGCACAACATTTCATAAGTGCAGTTTTTTTAAATACAGTTTGGGGTGGGGGGCAACACACTGGCTCTCCTTAATACATCCACGGTGGTGCCGTCTGCCACAGATTGTAACCAAGATTTTATTAGATCTGTCTCACACAGCTTGACATGCAATGAACGATCGTTGTTGTTGCACAGTCTAAAGGTGCCCTTAGTCAAATTTATTTTGAGGAGAAAACCAAAGCAAACCGTAAAATTACATCCAAACCTGTCAGTTTTCAGATATTCATCACAGCTTTTAAACAGACATCCTGGTTCAACTTGGACCTACTGTACACACTGTAGTTGTGGTTGCTCACTTTTCCTGTGCAATGAGACATTATTAGCAACATTATGACTCTGCTCACTTTTGGTTTTGCCCTCAAATGAAGTGCTTGCTAATCCGGCCAAATTGTCATCTTGTTTACAACCTGACCAATAGCGCCTATTTTTAGCTACAACTCCATGTGCAGCCGATCATTTGTGTAGCCAGTTCCAGGGCGTGTCCATGTGTGTATATTTGTCAGCCAAACCCTGGTCTTTCCATTGACTGTTCAGTCATTCTGTAGATTCCCTCTGGATGTTCACAGTTTAGCAGGCAACTTTAAGAAGACGTCAGTACAAGTTAGTGGAGGAGGGGGGAAAAAAGGCAGGTCACCACACCTGAGCAGGGGCTTCACAACCATCATAGAGAATAAATTCACAGAAAGACACTCAAAGATACGTTCACATTCACCAGTAATGCTATGAAAAAAAAACTGTAGAAAACAGCAACAGTTACAAAAAACTAAACAGACATACAAGCGTCCGTCGTTAAAACACTTTTTTTGCCCTCAAACTTTAAAGGTCAAGTTTGTCCATTTTTACATTAATATGTTTTGGTGAAAACATTTACACTTTGAGAGGAAGGCACAGGAACACAAATAAGACATCAGATATAAAGAATGTTTTATTCTCAGATGCTAAATGTCAACATGTCACAGTAACAGTTCAGACCACATGATGAAAATCCGGAAGCTTATTTTTATTTCTTGGCACGCTTCATTCTTTGCCCTCGATGAAAATGTAAATGTAGTCTTTCCATCTCCTGTGGTTAAGGCTTTTTCTGCGGTCATAGATTAGCATTACTTTTCTAAATTATTTGTACGTTGTATGAATACATTCCTTGTGTGTAGATTCTCTTGTCACATGAATAAATGCATGATTTTGCACTCTGCAGTATGTAAACTGAAAAAAAAAAAAGTGCTGTGAGCGGTCTGCTTTTCCTACCTGATAATGGTGTGTGATGGCTCTCGTTCACTTTATTCACAGGTTTGTCGACTTGGCGGAATCAAATATTTGGTGGACCTACTAGACCACAAGGTCCTCGAGGTCCAGAAGAACTCTTGTGGAGCTCTGAGGAACCTTGTTTATGGTAAAGCGATGGATGACAACAAGACAGCTGTGAGGAATGCAGGAGGTATCCCTGCTCTACTCCGCCTGCTGAGAAAGACTGTAGATGCTGAAGTACGGGAGCTTGTCACAGGTAAGTCAGTATGTGAGGCCACTGTATGAGCCGTGTAGTGAATTCTAAGCATGATGGTGTTTTTCCTCCCATATCTTCGAGAATTTGTGCGTGTGGTATCCATACTGCTGCTCTATCCCTCCACTCCACTATGTGACAGGACAGGAACATCACATAGCTTGGGCAGAAGCTGCTGAATTATTTACCTGACAAACCTGAGGATGTTTTGGAGAGATAGTTCGGGTGTGTGTTTATTGGGTTGCTCATGAGTCTTGATGTGGTCTCTAAAGTGTTTGATGTGTCTAATTGTTGTCTGAGGCTTATTAACCATACAATATTGCTCCTAGAGATAAGGTGTGAATTAATATACTCTGACTAAACAATTAGAACGCTTACTGTGGTGTATTTTAAGATTAGGATTGTCGCAGTCACCAAGTCGTAGAGGCTTTTCCTTAAGTTAGTAAAGTAAAAACCCCATTTCCACAGGTGTTACGTCCCAAAAATGTCGAGGGGATTAAAGGAGTAACAATAAAATTAGCCCAGGGGGGAAAGGAAGAGAGAGAAATGGATGTGTGAATGAAATAAATTATTTATAATGTAAACAAACGATCACTCTTTCACAGGAATTTCCAGTGAGGCTAACAGAAAGTGAACTTCCTCTTTAAAAGGAAGAGGCCAGTCTACATAAAATAGAGTTAAGCCAAAGTCAGAAGTGATCACCACCCTCCCTTCAAAAAGGAGTAAACCTATGGTTAACCATCACACCGCACAAATGCTCCCAAGTGACCCACTGGCCCTGTCTGCAGCTCTCCTCAAGCTTTTAAGCTCCAGGCCTTGATATCTTGATTGATCACCGGTGTGATCCACCACCCACAGCAGGAGTGAGGAGGGCTGAACCTGTAGAGACACAGGAGAGAAAAAACACACAGACGCCCACGACACTAACAGCCATAACAACAGGGTTCATAGTCTTTATTAAATAGGCTGCACAGTGTTCATTCTGTCTGCAAACTCCCTGATGGTCTGCTTGTCAGTCTCATTGGATGGTGTGAGGCTCACTTGTATTTGTGTGTCGTCTGACTTCTGCAAACAGGTTATAAATCTGTGTGTTGTTTAGGATGAGGGTGGAGAACTACAGAAATAAGCAAGGCAAGACATTTGGCTCCCAGGTGGCTGAGTCAGCTGTTTGTGCTCCGCTTCAGCCCCCGCTCTAACATGGTCTCAGGTTACAGTCCAGTGGTCTCCTGAAGGAAAACAATACAGCCGTAACATGAACGCAACGCTCTGCAGCATTTATGTATTGTTTGGAAAGAGATTGTCTTCAGTTTCCTGTTTTAATTACGTGTCTGTTTACTTAGCTTAAGGAGAAAATAATCAACTTTTTAAAGAGCACAGAAACATCATTTGTCTCCGCTCGTACTTTTGCTTGCATTGAAGCAGAATTAAGTACACAAGGATAACTGAAAACAAACCACTGAAATGTCCTTCTCCGCTCCCTTCATTTAAATTTCAAAAATCTGCTGCCCAATCAGAGTCAGCAGCTTTAATGTGAGCTCTGTTAAAGTTTTTCCTTTTCATCCACTAGTCAGTGAGCCTGCTGTGTGTAATTGGTAGTGCAGGCCCCAGTATGGGGAGCAATTAGAATAGGTCAGCAGTGCTGCATCACCTCTGGTTAATTACGGCTGATGAGAACAATCCACATAAAGAGCTTTCAGCTAGATGACAAGGGCATCCTACACCAAAGCTCTAAGTGGAGCAGACAGAAATCATTGGCTAGTACTTCACCAACAGCTCCCTTCTACTTGTAATGCATTGTTTGGGCAATATTTATAATTTCAATCATTCAATAATTTGAGTCATTCAAAGGTAGTTAGCTAGAGACACTCCGGGGTTCCCATTGTGCCGGCGGCTCCTTCTCGACTCCCCTGGGAGGTCCAGGTGTCGGCTATGCTTCATTAGGGCTAGCTGCAAGAACAGGCCACCCCCCTAGCTCCGGGTCAGGGGTCATGTTGTGGGGACACAGAATGCAATCTCAGCCCCTTTTACCTGCGTCGTCTCTCAGCAGTTGTTGTGGTTATAGCTCTTTCCTCAAACAGCCCCCTTCTATCTAAAGGCCAAACCTCACAGCGCTGTCATTAGCCGTAATTGCCGTGATACCTGAATCTGGCACGTACATGTGCTCACACACATACACACACACACACACACACACAACAGCAATGTTTTGTTACCCTGTGTTAGATATTGCATCACTTCTCTTATCTTGGTTTTTCTTTGGCAAACTCAACTACACGCTTAATCACAATTTCATTGTTTGAGTTTTGAGAGTGTGTGTGTTGCTCTTACACAGATGAGTGTATTCAAAGATAATTATTTGTTCTTAAAGAAAAATATGTGTTTTAATATAAAGAGTCAACTGTTGACACACTCGCTGCAAAAAATATATATATATAAAAATTCTGTACATCTTGATTGTTTAGGTGATAAGCATACAAACCCTGTGTCTCTAGTTGTATATAATCATAGTCTTCCTCCTGCATTATTATCATCAGTAACTTCACAGTCATATTGTAGCCTTTGTCGTCTGGGGTGGTTGAGCTGCAGTGAATGAGAGTACAAACTATCGACTGACAAATGCATAAGATTATAACCTATTTATACAAACTCTAAACCTGCAGACCTAAAGAATACAACTCAGTGTAATGTAAATTATAAGTGCTGAATGAAGATTACATATTTTAACATCCTGTCATTGCTTTTTCTGTTATTTTGCTCCAGTCATGTTCTTTATCCATATAAAAATGTATAAAGTATAAAAAGTTTTTTTTCCAGTTAGTCACACTACTTTGCAAAAGACATTAAACTACTTCCACTTTAGACAAAGATTAACAGAATAGCATCAACACACCCAGTTGCCAAGTGTTGGCATCGAATGCTGTGTTTTTGTTTGAGAACAAAGGATGGAGAGGACTTCTGATCAAATGAAAAATGAGAAACTTAATTTGATCCAAAATTAAATACACTTCTAGCCGTGAGCAGCTATACACTGACTTCGACTGAGAAATGAGAAACACCCACTATCCACAAAAGTACATACCAAGCTGCCTTTGTGAGGTTTAGTCGATGCAGCATTGACAGGTTTCCAGTTCAGCTCCCAAAAATTGATAGGTTAATAAACTGGACAGTTTTTGAATGATCAGCAGCTTTTGATTGATTGAAGTAAATGCCCAGCCAGGTACTGCACCTGGAAAAGCTGATGACATGCTGATATCATGGCTTCAGAAAAAAGTCAATTGTCATTCACAAGATTAATTTAAACTCTGTGCACCTTGAGAAGAGACGCTTCAGAGATGCGTTTAGTCATCAAAAGTTAAAAAAGCACTGTTAAACAAAAAACTACATGTAAATTAGTGAGGTTTGTAGTTGTAGCATTTAGGAGATTGGACAGATTGAAACAAGTTATCAATCTGTCTATGAGTTATTGGACTGAATCCAGAGATTAGACATGGACAAGACCTAGTTGTTATCTGGATCACTGTAAATACACAAGTTTACATTTATGACCATGTACATCATGTTATACTTGTCAGCTTGATAAGCATAATCAAAATTAGAGTTAGAGGGAAAAACACAGGGTTGGTTACAATCTGTGACTGTTGTTTACGCTGCAACATAATTAACAAACGCACCCGACCTCAATGAGCTAGCACCACCAAACACAGTATTAACACTCAAGTTCAAGCGAACTGTATACTGAGTCTGTTTGAGCAGCCTTTTATATGCTCATAATATAAATTGAGAGTATATCCGATTTTTTTTTTTTTTTTAAAGTTGCTGCTGGCACTTGAAGTTTTTTCTTTGCTTTGCTTTACACCGGCATTGTCAGCCCGCTGTTTTGTTTGTGGCAGAAGAAAAAGCAAAGGTGAGGACGACAAACAAGGATAAATTGCACTGAATGGATGATATTATTGATTTTCTGCATGAAAAATCTAGTGAATGGTTGCTGATAAGGGTCAACTGCTCCAGACACAATACAGAAACAGTGGGCAACGGTCAGTGAGGGCTCAGCCGTGCTGCCTAACTGACTGCTGGCTAGGTGTGTCAAAGATCTCCGACTACTGTCATACAAATTCATTCCCTTCTGGCCAGTTAGTGCCTGATCAGTGATCTTTTGACATTCAGCCTCTCTGTTTTGCATGAAAGCCCCAGAATCTGCTACGGCCAAGCTACCTCAAGCCAAAAGAAATATCCATCCAGTATTCAGTTCTTGGATCAATGGTTCAGCAGCTGTTACAGACATCCTAGCTTCATCTTTTTTTTTTCTTTTTCACCATCTCTCTATTGCACCTGTAACTTTGAGTCTAAATCTGATTAGACAATTGGCCTTGGCGGTATAACATGGTTTAACTTGGGTCAGTGTTTCTAAGCAAGGTCAAGGCACCTGAAAACATGCCACTGAGCAGAGAACAAGGTTTAAAGCTCTGTTTACACACATACACACACACACACACATAAACACACAGATCTGCTCTATCTGACTGTCAGATATGATGTATGGCTATTGCTGCTTGTGTTGCACCACTGACAACGTTGTCAGTCATACCTCGGTGAATTTGCCTGTTGATTTCTCCGCCATGCCACCTCCTCCTCCTCCTCCACAGGACAAGTCTGAAATCCTGCGGGGAATGCTCATTCCTACAAATTGACATTTAAATGGGCGTGGAGGAACGTGGAGGTAGGGGAGTGGATTGTGAAATTAAAAAGACCAGGAAAGCTGGTCAACAGGCATGAGAACTTTATGTGTTATCAGCACATTAGCGGCGCTATTTCAGGGCGATCATTGTGTGTCTCGAGTGTCCCGTGAGAAAGGCAAACACAGAGCAAGGAGCAGCTCTCAATCACCGCAGATGCATTTGATTGAAATGTATCCCACTGCCTGAGTATAGCAGAGACGTTCTAACCTACCTGATGCTACGGCTTCAAGCGTGCCGCCACACACACGCACACACTGCTGGCAAGCTCCGATAAGAAGCCCACGCTGCATTTCAACTTTCAAGAGAGTATCATTTGACTCTCAGCTTTGTTTTGATATTAATGATTATGAAATAAGTAATGAAAGTTTTCGCTCATTTAAGGATTTTAATGAGTTTTACAGCACTTTGATGCAATATTAATAAAGATAACAGTGGGTGAAATAACTAGAAGAGGCATAGACACATATCTGTCTGTATAGCTTATAGCTTGCAAGCAGCGTTTGTGAATGGGGCTCCTGCGGCCATGTTATATACTATTATCATCTCCACTGGTTCAGTTAAAGAGAGAGGGGGTATCAGCATGTTGAGAGGGCATAAACAGTGTGGTTGAGAAAGTAGAAGTCAGGAAAGTTAGTTTTGGTGTTTTTCTTTTCTTTTTTTTTTACCTCTGTCAATGAGATGTCCTTGTTTACAAGCCAAAGATACAAACACAGAGTTTAGTATAATGACTTGCCCTGGTCTGTTGGTCATGTTCTGTATTTAGAAAACCAAGGTTAGTGTCTTGTAGAGCAAAAAAAACAGCAAAACAGGAGGCAAACATGCATCATGTAGCCATGAAGCAATAACATTCAGACCCACTAACACACACACACACACATACACCGTACGTGTATGTTGCAGTTTGTTGTGGCAACATTCTCGAGTATTAGCCGTGTGTGTGTGTTTGTGTGTAGCCCTGCGTCTTTACAGTAGATTGCAGCTCATGCAGCATTAGCCTCCTCCAAGGTTAGCGGTGCCCTGCAGGAGTCAGCCTGTGCCTTAGTATAAGCCTAGCAGCAAGAGCCGTCTAATTAGAAGAACATGCTACATACTGGCTAATCCTTGACAGATGCAGCATCAAAGGCTGCTAGGACTGTGCATGATTATCAGTGGTTACCAAAAGTATATTTTGAATTGAGTGAAATGATAGCATAATTTCTGGAGACTGTACATTATTTATATTTCATTTCATATGATTGAGCCAATGCCATATGGTTCCCCGCCCCGTCCTCCTTTTTTTTTTTTTTTTTTTTTTCATTCTAAGCAAATAATCTTCACCCTAAGGATATTCTGCTGAGAGGAAATTTGATGTGAATATCTGATGCCTTCATGCTAGAGCCGTGGTTTTGTGTGTGAAGAGGAGTATTTTCACTTGTGCTCTCTCTCTCTCTCTCTCTCTCTCTCTCTCTCTCTCTCTCTCTCTCTTTCTGTGTGTGTGTGTGTGTGTGTGTGTGTGTGTGTGTGAGCTTCTTATCGTGTGGCAGCATGTTTTCCTCTTGGCTAAATGTGTTTGTGTGTATGTGTGTGTGTGTGTTTGTTTATTCGTGGACACATCCACACACACACTGAGCTATTAAAAGCCCAGACTGTTGTTAGTATCCTTGTTGGGTTACCCTAACTGCACATGACAAGTGACATAACTGGAGGCTTGCGTGCCTTGTTTCTTAATAGCTGTGTTGTGGTGCGCCGGTGTCTTCACAGGGGTGCTGTGGAACCTGTCGTCATGTGACGCCGTCAAGATGACAATCATCCGGGACGCCTTAACGACTCTGACCAACACTGTGATCATCCCTCACTCTGGATGGAGCAGCTCCACCTTCGACGACGACCACAAGCTGAAGTTCCACTCGTCGCTGGTGCTGAGGAACACCACAGGTTGTCTGAGGTAACCACCTGATGCACACATTTGGCACTAGCACCCCACGGTGGAAAACTGATGCTATTGCATTTTAGTGTGGAATGAGCTCATACAAATAGCTATGTTGGGGAAAAAAACCCAAACAGTAAACCTACTGTAAGTTGTTTTTAGAGACCAACAAGGAGTCACATATGCACACATGAGGTGTGTATTTTGTCATTCAGGGGTTTAATATACAAATATTTAACATAAAATAGTCATGTTTTAGTCAAATAGCTTGAATCTTGACATTTGTTTCAAAGCCGTCCTCATTTCATAGACTATTGCACTCAAAAATGATATAATATTTCCATCTTCTCTCCTGTGGTGTCTTCCTTTGAAGACGTGCTGCATGTGGAGCTCAACCTTTCATTGGTGACAACCAGTTGAACTGTGTGTCTGTGTGTGTGTGTGTGTGTGTGTGCGTGCTCATGTGCTTGTGAGCACACTTGGTTAGTTCCTTATTTACTCAGCAAAGTGCCATAATGATTTCAGTCAGACCACACACACACACTTCATACATTATGGATGGTGTATGGGGATGGTAAAACCCACATTACACATCCAAGTGGAACACACACACACACACAGCTGTCATTTTGTGTATTTGCATATGCTCATTTGTTTGTTGAGCAAAGCCCCAAATCAAAGGCCTAATTTGTGTGTGTGCTTTTTAAGGAACCTGAGTTCAGCTGGGGAGGAGGCCAGAAAACAGATGCGCACTTGTGAGGGTCTGGTTGATTCACTACTCTATGTCATCAAAGCCTGTGTAAACACTTCTGACTTCGACAGCAAGGTATGGACAAAGACACACACACACACAAACACACACACACAAATACAAACACTTAGCCAAGAGGAAAACATGCTGCCACATGATAAGAGGCTCTGGGGGAAATCCTACTCACCCTGCTTGAATCATTTTATTGCCTGTGTCTAACTGACCTTACCAGCAGCCAACAGCAACTATTTCATATGCCTCGTCACCTGAAGCACAACCCATAATGCGCAACGTTTGACATTCAAATTCCAATAGACCAGCTCACTGACCCAGAATACAGTATACAATACAATATATATTAGGGACCGTACCATTATTATAAGAAGGGGGAAGGTTATGTGTTGTCATCCCAGATTTATAGTTTATTTCTTTCACTCTGTTGAGATTTATTGTAAAGAGAAAAAAAATCAGGTTTGTGAAACAGAATAGATGTGGATCATTGTAGTTATTAGTGAATGAATGTTATTTCTCACCAGAGCGTTTTTCACTGGCCTGCAGCACTTTCACCTTTTACTGCATCAAGTTAAATGTGTCATAAACATATAAGTTCAGCCTCATATGTTGCCAACTTGCTCTGTAATGAGTGGATTTAAATGAAACATGCTGACTGTTGTTGTTTACAGTTCGCAACGTTAATGTGCAGGTAATTAACGCCTGTGTGTTTTCTTCAGTCAAGGAGAACTAAACACACACTTCATTATCTGTTCTTCCACAATAAACACAATGTTGATTATACACCTCAGCTTGTCTCTAAAACTAAATCGGCTGTACACAGAATCAGAGCTGGTGCCTGTTCCCAGTTTGATCATTTGGTGGCTGTTTATTTAGCAGCTAGTTTTATTTAAATCATTGTAAACTGTATATTAAATGTGTTTGCAATACATATATTATTTTGAGATGTTTGGGAAATTACATTCTTTTCTACACCACAACAAAAAAAAAAAATTATAAATTGAAATATAAGATTCAGCTTCCCTCCACATGCCTGTAATTTGTCTGTTAACATCTTCCTGTGGCAACAGTTGAAATTAAATCACATCTCCCTGACATGCATCTGCGCACTGTAAAACAACATAGAAAGTCAAGTGGCTCATGTGTAATGTGGAGACTGCGTCCCCTGGGAACCGGGTCCTTTAATTTTATCAAAAATATGTGCTCATTGACATTCTGTGAAGCAAAGCCTGCACAGAACTCAAACAGCGTGGAATTAAATCCATTTGCTTTGGTCTAAATATTCTTTTCAACAGGAGACCCTTGGGTTCCATATCAAATTGATTTGTAACACAGCAAAAAAGCAGGCCTGTGTGTACCACACATTGGCTGTAGATACTGTAGCGTGCCGCACAGAGTTTATTGTATTGTAGCTTTTGTCATGGTGATTTAGAAAGCCGCTGCTATAACCACCCAACCAAGCCCATGTCTCATTCTGCCTGCCATCAGATTGTGGAGAACTGTATTTGCACTCTAAGGAACCTGTCATATCGTCTGGAGCTGGAATTGCCGCCGTCCCGACTGGTGGGGGGGCAGGAACTCGACGGCTTACTGGGCAGCGAGTCGCCCAGTAAAGAGGTGGATTCCAGCTGTTGGGGCAGGAAGAAAAAGAAGAAAAAAAAGAGCTTGCAAGAAGACACAGTGAGTGTGTTTTTAAATAGATGAGAGAGCAAGCAGGTTTAATTGTTCAAACTTATTAAGCAATTGTTATCAAGTTCAAGGGAATTTCATTGTTAATGGAATGAAAACATGTACAAACCACACTAAAAAACTCTTTCTGAAAAGTTCCAACAAAAAAAAAAGTCTGCATAAGGGCTTTGTTACAGTCTGACTAAACTCAATGATTTGTTTGTTCAGTGGGATGGAGTGGGACCCATCCCTGGCTTCTCCAAGTCTCCCAAGGGGGCCGAGATGCTCTGGCACCCTGCAGTGGTTAAGCCTTACTTGACATTGCTGGCTGAGAGCTCGAATCCTGCCACCCTGGAGGGCGCCGCTGGATCCCTTCAGAACCTGTCAGCTGGTAACTGGAAGGTGCGGTATGGATATCTGCGCACACACACAAACACACACACTTTCTCTTTTGTCTTTATATAAACTGTTACATGTGATATCCTGGGAGACAAAGCGTCTATTCAAGTGGTTAAAAAGGATTTAACAGCTCACCTGCTCTGTGTCAGTCAGACTGATGTTTGGTTTACACTTGGCGTACACACACACATTTACTAAAATGTGCACCTGAAGACCATCGCTTTTTCCCATGTGGTATCTAGAACCTTTTTGAAGTTTTAATGTGTTTTTTCCTGTGTTTGTGAACAGTTTGCAGCATACATCCGTGCAGCAGTGCGTAAGGAGAAAGGACTGCCCATCCTAGTGGAGCTGCTGCGGATGGATAACGACCGGGTGGTGTGTTCAGTTGCCACGGCGCTGAGAAACATGGCACTGGATGTCAGGAACAAGGAGCTCATAGGTCAGGAGTCATACTGTGAAACTTTTCAGATTGTGCTGTGTCTGTCGGGCTGAGTAATAAGACACACAAATACACTGAGATATATTGATGCGCATTACAAATGATTTAGCTGCTAAGTAGTAAAGTAAATAGGATTCATAGAGAGGTTTAAAGGTATTCTACAGATACACAATAGACTGTGCAAGATGTATTGTGTTGTAGACATTTCACAGTATAATAATATGCACATTTAACAGTTTCATGCTTTGCATAATATTCCTTCTGACAACATGAACATCCTTTTTTTAAAAAAACTTATTTTAATTGGGTGCAGAAACAAAACCCAATGCCTTTTGTAACCACTTTAACTACTGCTTATTATTTTTCATTTCATCACACCTCAGCCCTTTCTGTGCAATGAAAAACAAGTTTTTATGTGCTCTCTATGTGGAATTAATGAGGAATTACAGTTCCAGCAAGGCAGGGGTGACATCTGTAGGCAGAGGGGGAAGGTGTTGCAGTGTTAGTTTAAGGTGGTTTGGTTTTGTTTGTGTGTGTGTATGTGTGTGTGTGTGTGTTTATGAGTTTTTACTGCATGTATTCAGGTCCCCAGGCTGGGCAGCTCTGCAGAAAAGGAGATAGGGGAAACAATCTTTTTTTTTTTTTTTTACACCTGGATGTGCACACGCAGGTGCCCTTGTGATGATAACGCAATGTCATTTAGGAAAACTGCCTACCTCGTTGCAGTATCGAGCAAAAAAATATCATTTATGATGAAGCACATAATGTAGTTTAAGTCACTGTGGCAGGCATCCACTTATACATTATGTAACATGTTAAAAAATGTACTGATTGTGGTATATGTGGCAACTTCCCCCTCCTCTTTCTGTACATGCACCTCTTTCTTACCCACAAACCTGCTGTATGTCATAACGTATTAGCTGCATGTCTCACTTTCCCTCCTCCCTTTCAGGGAAGTACGCGATGAGGGACTTGGTCAACCGTCTCCCCGGGGGAAACACCACCCTGCTGTCAGACGAGACCGTGGCAGCCATCTGTTGCACCCTGCACGAGGTCACCAGCAAAAACATGGAGAACGCTAAGGCCTTGGCCGACACGGGCGGCATCGAGAAGTTGGTCAACATCACCAAGGGCAGAGGAGACAGGTGTGCTACAGCAACACTTATTTGTCCCAACGCTTTTAGCGAGGGTGTCGAGTTCAAATTGATACAAACCTGACTCCCATACATGTGCACACGCTCAAACAAACTGCTAGAACGGTCATCAGACGTACGTGGCTGGTGGCCAGCTCGCACAGAGTGTTCTGGACATTGGATACTGGGAGTTTTACACAAACACACAAACACACACACACACACACACACACAAACACAAATATTTAAATTCTCAGAGAAGGAGAAGCTGTAGCCACGGGGAAGGTGGTTTTGTGTGCATTGAGGTTTCAGTTCCCGGTGGAATGATGGAAAAACGGCTATTTCTAGCCTGCTATATATTCAGTTTTGTACCAGGTCAAAACACACTCCCCCCTTCAATCATACTGTCCTGTAATACTCACAATGTGATTTAAAACAAGGGTCCAGTGATTCAGGAATACTTAGGAAAGACATATGTATGTATTTGTTTTCCAGGTATTCGATGAAGGTGGTTAAGGCAGCTGCTCAGGTGCTGAACACACTGTGGCAGTATCGGGATCTGCGCACCATCTATAAGAAGGTACTGGCATGTTTAGGCTTGAAGGTTTGACTTGGTGTGATTTTTAGTCATTACTGCGCTGGAACACATCATCACTCTTTTCTCACCATTAATGGAATTTGATTTTTACCACAGAATTGCAAGAACTAAATTATGTAACTCTAAATTACATTCACTGACATGTTAATGACATTATTGGTGAGACTAACATAAATCAGGCCTAAAACTATTAAAAGTTGCATTTAAATTTACAATACACACAACATGTAGAGAAAAACATTTATGAAAAAAACACTGTATCACACTTATTAAAGTAATAGTGAACATGTGTGAAACATGTTTGGATTTTAACTGAAAAGAAAGATTTCATGCAAATACCAAAGATCAGATAAACAACTGCTTCACCAATATGACCTTTTTTTTTTTTTTTACAAAACATGTAAACAGACTTTGATGTGTAAAATCACCGGAGTTCCCCTTTTAAAGAAAGTGTGCCTTTTTCAAGAATATTACTGTGGACTACATAGCTCATGTGATGCAACACAGGAATTTTTCAAACATTCTCCATGTGACCAAATTAAAAAAAAGTACCACAGACCTCTCTGTGCTTCCTCACAGGATGGATGGAACCAGAACCATTTCCTAACTCCAGTGTCAACACTTGAACGGGACCGGTTCAAGTCCCAGCCCACCCTCCCCACCAGCACCATTCGGGTGTCCCCAGTCAACCATCCTGGTAGGTTCAGTTAACAGCTGACCTCAACAAACGAAAATATCCACCGCCACTGCCGATGAAACAGGAAAACCTCTGGAATTGAATGTTAAAATGTGTTTTTCTCTTCACAGCTGCCAGTGCCACGTCGTCTCCTGCAATGCTGGGAATCAAAGAGCATAGAGACACTATCAGAGATTATCAGAGAGCACAGTCAACTATGCAATTTTATAATTACCAAGGGGACAACAGTATTCATAAAAACCAGTATACAGGTACTGAAACAAAGCACACATCTGAAACCCATTGAAAGTTGCATAACACTGCTCTTTAAAATCTTAATTGAAATCATATCCACTTCCTGCACCAGACTGTAATCACATGCTACCCTCTGGCCGTCTCTGTGTAGGGAATTATCTGTTTCATCCCTCATAATGCTCCAAGCAGATTCCACGGTCACTCTCCTCTCCCTGCCAAGACAGTCCTCTCTTATCAACGCCACCAAAGCCTGCCAACTCCGAGAGAGACAGACAGTCTGTCAGTTTAGTGTCGAGCTCTTCAGAGCTGTTTTGTGATGGAGATGGCCTACACAGCAGTAAAGTGGACCCGGGTAGCCAGTGCTGGACACTACAATGGCGCCATTGTGTAGTGGGCCCAAGTCACAGCAGGCAGACAGGGGGCAGTGAGTGGGTACCCAGACATACTACAGCCAGACGAGCGCTCTCGCCAGCCTATGCCGGGTTGGCAGGAGAGTAGGAAGGGCAGAGTAAACAAAATGAGCCGCAGCCTCAACAGTTCCATGCACTACATAGCGAAGTGGAAATTGAGTTTCTGGATTCCACCGGTTGGATAAAGTGCCAACAAAAATACCCATCCCATGGGCTATGTAAACAACAGAACAGCAGTGGCCAACGCTATTATTTGGTGTTATTTCTCACCCCAGTACAGCATAGCACTTCTTGATCCTACTCTATCTAAATACAGACATCTGCCCTATGGGGATGTGCAGACTTTTTCACTGATATGAAATGAAGTGTATTTGCATCTTTTTTTTTCTTTTTTTTAAACTTTTACTTTTTTTCCCAGGGTCTGGAAAGCCTTCTCCATATTACTACTCATCACCCACAAGAGAAGAGCCCAGAAGAACACAGGTAAATATAATCATCCTGCATAAATGTTTGCTGCTACTTAACAGGCTCTGCAGGTGCGTTTGCTGCTGTGACTCATCCCTGCTGTTGTAGCTATTCGGGGGAATTTTAACAACACAAATAAAATCAGTGTTTACCGTTTAGTTTGGGTCTGTTCATACAATTATTTTTATGCATATGATGTTGTAGTTTAAAACTTCCACGGACAATGACTCACAACACACCCCTAAAATGACATAACATAATAGCTTCACATTACAACCAAACAAAAACACACGTTCAGGGCATGAAGCATTGAGGCAAAGTGCATGAGTGTGTAGTTTTTACTGTTATTATTATTTAGGTACAATCACAGTGCTTCACTCAGGTGTTGGTAGAAGGATCCAACATTTTTGCATATTATAAGTCAGAAATAAATCAGTGTTTCAATATTAAAATGTTTGCGGAGGTCTAGATGAACAATTATTGTCAGTAATGTAAGAAAATTGTAGAATATCACACTCACAGTTCTTCACAACTGAAGGTGACGTCTTTGTATGACTTGATTTGGTCCTAACAACACTCTAAAACCCAACCCATATATTCAATTTACAATGATTCAAAGAAAGAAAAGCAGCAAATTCTCACTTTTTGCAATGAGAATATTCATCATATTTGTTTAATAAATGACTTAAATGATTGTTTCAAACGTTATTTCAATAAATTATCAAATTTGTCATTGATTAAATTTGTGACTATGGACGAGTCCATTGCTTGACTAATTGTTTCAGGCCTTCATTACTCACACTAAGAAAAGAAAACTCTAGGTGTGAACCCATCCTTGGGAATCAATGTTTTCTTCCAGGAAGTGTTTGATAGTATCGGTACAAGGCGCTTGTTTGAAAGCCCTCCGCTGTTCTGTATCCACCTGGCGAGGACGACCAGCTCTTCCACCTCACTTGACTAATACAAAGAGACTGACACGTATTCCACGGTGGATAAAAGGCGATGCTGGGAACGACCCAGCACATCAGCTATTGTCTGAGGGAGAGTGAATGTGACTGCTGGGATTGGGATGGTCTGGGTGCATCTCAGGCACCTGTCACTGTGGGACACGTCCATGCGTGCCCATTCAGATAACAGACGCAGCGAGAAGGAGGGAGTAGATCGGTAGGGGTTCTCTTGTGGCCTACGTCCCGTCACATTTAGACCAGTTAATGTGTGAAGACAGTCATTACCCCATTTCTACCATTTACCTTGAAGCAGTTTTCTGTCGCATTAGTGGCGAGAGATGTGTGGGCTGGAAGGTGATTGATTAATGTGGCTGAAAAATCTCCAGACAAAAGTGCATTTTGCTGAAACTGCTGAGATGTTCGTATTTGTTGATACATTTTATTACCATCAAGTGGGAGCTTGGTTTGAGGTATTTTTCATGGGGTTTTTTTTTGTGTGTATGTGTATGTTTCTGACAGTGATGGAAGAGGTATTCACATCCGTCACTAAAAGGAAAAGTTTTACGTTTTGGGATATACTTTTATTTTCCTTCTTGACAAGAATTTGATGTGATCGATATCGTCACCGTGAGGTTTCCTGGCAACCGACGGAGACTGCAGGAAGTGACTACGCCTGACCAAGAAATAGTCTCATATATAACCCATATAAGTGTTGTATTTAGACTTGGGTTTTTGTACGGATTAAACATTCAAAATATGACATGTTAATTAGTGAGCTTTAGAGGTGCTGGTAGGTGGATTCATTATCTGGAGAGAGAGAGTCAGTCATAATGTTAAGCTGCTGGTTGTAACTTCACAGTTGGTATCAAGGTTTTCATCTAACTCTTTGCAAGAAAGTGAATAAGCCTGTTTCCCAAAATGTCAAAATATATTAAAAGTAGCAAAACTGCAATAGAAGAACACTCAATTACAACTAAAATTCAGCTGATTTTAACTTAATATACTTTCACCTAACAATCCATCATTAATATGTTTTAAATGAAGATTGCAAAGTCAAAATAAAGCTGTAAAATAAAAGTAATGAAGTAAAACATGACATTTCCCTCTGAAACCCCTTCCAGGCAAGTTTTAAGATGTAAATAATATTATGCTTTGCATAATAATTTTTGGTTTTTCCACGAAATCTGTTCAAATACCTTGTTAGAAATTCTTTAAAAAATTACATCTATTTCCTTTCCTTTAATGCAAAATCCAGAATCTATAAATATGCAAATATTATTCATTACAAAAGTTGAACAGCTGGATGCAAGATGTCTCCTATTTCACTGTAAGTCTATTCTCAGTGTTTGTTTGGAGGTTTCAGGTTTCCACATCACATTTGTGGAAATTGCATATTGAACTACGATTCAAACCAAACTAATCATGATGTCACAAATCCTGCTCGTAGGTCTTAAACTCAGATTTTCACTGAGCTCAGAGAAACTTTTTACCTTCAGCAGATGAAAGTGAAAACATCCTCCTAGTGTTAAACTCATCACATACATCATTCTGCACAGTGAAGCTCAAACATCCAACTGAAATAACAATAAACAAAATACATTTTTGAGCAGAGTTGGACTTGAACTACTTTAGTAAATGATAGTCACTTGCTACTTCTGGTTCTTTATCACATTCCAGTAAAAACCAGCTCATCACAGCCTCTTTTTCCTTTGCAGCCTGTGTATTACACAGAGGAGCCGGGGAGGAGGAACTACGATACATACAGAATGTACATGCAGCATCCCCACGGCTACGACGACCCCTATTTGGAGGAAGTCATCACCTACCCGCCCACAGTCGACTACAGTTCCCAGCCTCACGGGCTGAAATCCACCACCAACTACGTGGACTTTTACGCTAGCACACGGAGGCCTTCTTACAGGGCAGAGCAGTACCCCGGCTCTCCTGACTCCTGGGTATAGGTCTGGAAATGCTCCTGTGTTTCAGTTAACAACCTTCTTTTCATCCCTGACTCTCATTCCAGGGCTTTGAACGAGGTGGGGCAGTGGGGGGTGTTGTCTTCACCCCGCAGCAGAAGCAACGAAGAAACCAGGGAACACACAAGAAACAGACAAACATTTTCATGAACTTGGCTTTATAAGTGTGTTTGTTTTAAAAGTGGACGTGTTTGTACGGAGGGGAGTTCAACTGAGCGATAGCAGATGGAAGGATGGTATGTGTGCCAAAGAAGGAAATCAAGGAATGTTTTTTTTTTTTTTTAAGTTATTTTTTATTCAGTAAAAAGGAAGATGGAAATCATGCTGGGGAGGGGGAGGGGGGGGAAATGGGGAAGGGGATTGGGGTGGGAGAGGGTGGAGGGGGGATTCTGCTGAGAGAGACGAAACCAGACATTATCGTGAGAGAGACGTGCGTCCTGCTCTGTCTAGATGTTAGTTTTATTTTCTTTATGAAACTCTTAGCTGTGATAGCATGGTGAAGGTGTGAGTCATGTGAGCGAGGGTCCGCGATAAAGAGTCAAGACGGGGGGAAATGTGTATGTGCTGAAGCCAAAATGGATCATGAACTCATATCTGTAAAACAATGGAGAAAAAAAACAAACAAACAAACAAATAAAAAATATTAGTAAACTAATGATGTTAGATTGTACAGAGGGATCAAATTGTATCTGTACTTAATGTTGAAGCTGTGTAATGCCATGGAGTCTTGTACATTTCTTTCATTTTATTGTAAATATAGAAAAAAAAAACATGTTACCTGGTTTACACTCATCCGCACTGGTTAAAAAAGGAAACTTGTGCCATGTTAAAACTCTATAGATATATAAATATGAAGAAATTATGTGGGGAAAAAAGATGGCATCATAACACAATCATGCTCTAATAAAAAGGTCAGTTTTGTTTTTTAAACTGTGTAATTGCTTCTTTTCACATTTCTTGTCCTCTTCTTCATCTCATACACACACACACAAACAGAAATAACTCTGCTTTTAAACAGTTTTTTTTCCCCTTGTATTTATTCTTCTCTTCTGTGGAGGGGAAAAAATGTTTCATTACATTGTATTTACTCAGGTACATGAACAGAGAGGCAGACCAGCTCTGAACCAGCTGACCTGTGTTTCATAAACTGCACGTCTGAGGAGCCCTGAAGCACAACAATGATCTGTAACTCACTCTGAACTTTCACCCTGCATGTGGAGATGGGCAAAAGCATTTTAGTGTGTGTGTGTCTGGGATCAACAGAAAAAGCTAACTTTTTTTTTTTTTTGAAAAAGGGTGCTTATTTTGTCAATAATGTTGTCTACCAAGTCCACATAAACCAAACCATAAACCTGCACTTTGTGTGAAAGCTTTTTTTAAAAGCAAGTTCAAGACCATGTCTGCAAAGCACATACACAGGGAGTGAATATCGTGAATAGGCCTGAGTACATGCAGGTAAGCAGAATATGAAAACCACTGAAAAACATGTCAGCAGCATCACTTTCACTTCTCTAAAAATTAAATAACTACATCTTTTTCCGACAAAAACGCCTATTTCACAGCAGAAACTTTGACTAGTCAGCTGGAAAAGCACAGGTGTTCCTGTCTCTCAGCCAAAACTATGAACATTTAAGCATCATTGAAACTTAATACTGACCTAGTTGCCGTTTAAAATTAAGACTCACTCCTGAAAAAAATATTAAAAAAAAAAAAAACAGTTACCTATGTAGATTATAAACTGCGTGGATGTAATTGTAAATCTATTATCAATCTGCGTCTGTTTCCTGTTTCACTTCATTATTAAAACGCTGAGTGAGCATCAGTCTAACACTCACACATGGAGGCGTTTCTCTGGCTGCGGGCTTCCTGTTGCCACACAGGACGTCATCTCTGTTAGAGCATAAAAACAACGGAGTGGGCGTAGAGAAGAGTTTAGTGCTTTTCTTTGCTTTTTCTCCTCTGGAAACTTTTCAACATGGTGCAACAACTATCCAAACACGGAGCGATGGAGGCTCCTCTGCTGAAAGCTGGTCACCGTCCGGCAGGTAAACGGTTGTTTTCACTATTTGCAGATGATCTCTTTCATTTAAAAAAAAAAAAATACATTGAGTCGGACGCTGTTGTTTTCACTGCTCGACCCAGATACAGAGCCGAGCGAAGCGTGACGTTCAATCATCTCCTCCTTTTTTTTTTTGTTCACTCTAGTTTGATACAAAGCTGCAAAATCAGATCGTCGTTTTGTTAATTGCTGTGATAATCGCATCAATCTGGGTTTTTTTGCAACCCAGATTTATTCAGATACTCGTTTTTTGTTTTTTGTTTCTTTTCAAGCAGGCCTCTGGTGAAAGTCACACTGTGTTCTCACTAGTTGAAGCCTGAACGCAAGTTAATGCATGCGTGATGCTTCACCGCGGAGATCTATAGATAACTCTACTTTCTCTTTAATGTCTTTGCTTTCGCTCATTAATGATGCAGCGTCACTTTAAAAAAAAAAAAAAAATTCAAGTTTGAAATGTTTTGTTATTTGCTCCTTTTGCATGTTTAATTCCATTTTTTAATTCGCATTTTGCTTCTTAATGGAGTCTGTTTGGAGGTTTAAGCAGCATTTTATCTTTCATGCTGTAATGTCTAAAAGGTTTTAGGTTAGTGGTTTTTGTCCACTTGTGACCCCTCCTAACAGGTTATGTATGACCTTAGTGTGGATATGACTTGTAAGCATTTAAACCAGAGACTGATCTCCACCACTTTTATGTCAGATTGTTTAATTTAAAGGACTTTTACAGCCCTGAAGAGATAAAAGTATCCAGTCTCTCATCAGGAAAAAACACAAAAGAGTTTCCTGCATGAGCTGCAACTAAATTAATATTCATTATCAATTCATCTGCTGATGATTTCCTCAATTTATAATTTTGTGGGTCAGGAAACGGACAATCTCTGAAATTGAGTTTAGTATCACGTGTGATGCATAAAAACTTTTCACATTTGACAAACTTCAACCTGCTGATACCTGATATTTTTTCTGAAAAAAGTGATTTAAATGACTATTCAAATATAAAAATAGATGAAGACTAATTTTGCCAGTTCATGGCCTCATCATTGCATCTTTATTTGAAATTCTGTTAGTGTGTTAGTGTGATTATTTCATAGGTTTGCAGAGTGTTTCGGATCCTCTGCATGTTGTAATCTTTTAAAAATCTGCATGAATGAGTAAGCATCTGTGCTTACTACTTACTCCAGCTGATTTCCCCATGTAAAATAAATTAATACAGTTTTATTCTCTGGGTCAACAGTGAAAGCTGGAGGTAAACGGGTGGCCAAAAAAAGCTTGGAAGAGACTGGCACCCATGGGACCCCGGAGAAGGATACAAAGAGGTCTGATAAACTGAGGTAGGCTTTCAGACGACAACAACATTGGTCACCATGGCTGCTAGTGCATGTTTTAAGTATCTCTCCACTCTAACACACCTGATTCTTATTATTAACCCGTTATCAAGCCCTTGACAAGCTTCAGCTGCTTGATAACGAGTTAGATAATTAGAAGCAGGTGTGTTGGAGTGGAGCGATTCCTAAAAAAATATGCAGACATCTAATGAACATTTTCCACAGCAGACATTTTGAAAAGCACAGGTGGATCTGATAACATTGACGATGGCTCGGTTCCACTGAAGTGTTCATTGAACCATCGTGCACTACACTAGTGGCAGGAATTTGAAAAAAGCTAAATGGGATTCAGCCATTACTAATGTGCTTTTTCTGCTCTTACATGTCAACATATCTCCTGTAAAAATATGTCTTTAAAGGGTTATTGTAACTAACTTCTCTGAATTTGAACACCAAGCGAGAGAAATAAACATTCTAACCTGTGATTGTTGAATGTCCAGCATCATTTTGACCATGTCTATTATTAAATTTGATTAAACTCTGATCCTGCAGCAGCAGGTCCCTCGCCACCTCCAGCAGGATGCAACAAGTTGGCGTACTTCTGGCAGGAACTCTTGACAAGGTAAACAAACATTCCTCTTTTGGAAAAAGTCTGTTCCAACTGAACAAACCGGATTCATTACAATGCCTCTCGGGGGGGGGGGGCCTGCAGGGCATTGTGAATAATAAACTCTCGCCTGTAATCTTCACAGCTGAGCCATGACTTTCCAGAGACGCCAGTGAGTGTGAGACACAGCAAGGTGCTCCCCGCCGTGGAGAAGCACCATTCGCACCGTACTTTCTTCATCCAGCAGCCAAGGAAGTGTTGAACGACATGTTTTGAAGGGATCCGTGTTAAGTCGACTGTGAAACACAAACATGAAGCGTTACACACGTGTGTGGGGAGGCTGACAGGTTGTCTGTGAAACGTCAGTGACTTTTTAGATGAAACATTAGCTCTTTTTTTCTGCCTGTGCTTGTTTGTGAGGATACTATAAACCGGTGTCACTGTCTTTCCTTGTTAAGAGATAAATGCTGGACTCGTATTAACCAGCTGATGAAAAACACATGGCATTTGGGTAGAAGTAAGTTTAAAGTGAGAGTTTGAGGGGAGGGGATTGTAAAGTGAGATTCTTGAGACTCTTGTGTTTTTGTTTGTTTTCTCAGTGAAACCTCACTTTGTATTGCTTGGCACTTATTAGATTTAATAAAAAATATATTGCATGGCATCATTAGATCTGTTTTTCTTGCAATAAGCCTCAATGACCAGTAGGTGTCAGCAAATAACTATTTACAATCTTGAAAGCTCGAATAAAGCCAGATAATCTTTTATTCCACAAATCAAAGTTGCATGAAACCTAATTTCAGTTTTCTTTTTTTTTTTTTTTTTCAAGCATCAGTTCATTAGAAATGTTTGTCCATTCAATAACTTTTATAAATGGCACCAATAACTGGAGTTAGTTGTAGTGTTCTAACAGAACTACCCCTCCATGTTGCCAAAAAAACAACTCCTTATGACTTTTGATTTGAAGGTTCATTGGGATGTTTTCAGTGTGCAGACACTGACTCAGAGTTAACTGGCAGAGCTCTTTGATAACTTCTCATAAAGGCTAGCTAGGTCTTGCCTGTTGACATGAACCACAGAACCTGCTGAGCTTTGCTTAAGGGCAAATTGCTCAAAGTGAAGCATCTATAAAAAGAAAAATTTTTTTTTTTTAATAAAGTTGCCCCAGTTTGTGGTAGTGAAGAAACAGTCAACTCAGCTATTAAATGAACTTAAAATATAATGTAAGTACAAGGTCCCATCATTTCAAGGTAAAATTGACTTGTGACCATTCTGTGTCCATATGCATGAAACAACAGGGTCAACCGGTGATTTGTTTTCTTTAGGACAGAATTCAGAAACTATGCAATCCTCATCAACACTTTTTTTTCTGAAAAGGGGAGACAGCAAAAAACATTTGGGTGCCTCATCATATATTTGTCATACCAAAACACAAAAGAGGCTGTGTTGTGTCATTACGACTGTGGTTCAGCTCAACTCTGTGCGTGAGAAAACTGAAAACGCTTACAGGTGAGTGATTCTTTAATCATTCTGTGAGAAACAGGCTTGGGGTGAACTGTAAATGAGATGGAAGAAGGGAGATAGGAGAGATGGATGGCCCACTGGATTATAAACAGTTTCCTGGTTTCCACTTAAAATTCCTCAGCCTGCTTATAGTGAACCATTTCACTCTCTTGTGTCTGTCATGTCATGTTTGTGCTGAGGAATAAACCCTGATGGGTGGCAAGAAACATTGAGAAGCTTAAACACCACCCTCGTTAACTTTTTTATGGACATATTTTCCAAGCGAGGTATAGTGTGAAGAATTGTTTTTCAGCAGCTATCAGATTCTAGTGCTGGCTTGTTCTTTATCCTTCAACCTGCACGAATGAATTCATTATTGTTTTTGGGTTGTTGTTTTGTTAAATTTTCATTTTAACATTCAAATGGCTGATCCCACATGCAATTACAGACAAATTTCTTTTAAATAGAGCTTTTTCACAGCAGATATTTTGACTTGTCATGGTAGGAAAAGCACACGTGCTCCTAATAACACTAATGATGGCTCAGTTAAGTCATGACATTGAGCCAGCATTCACAACACCAAGACCCTGAAACCAAAATAGCTAAATCTAATTCAGCCATTATTAATTTTAGTATTTACACCTGTTTTTTTTCTATTGAGACGTATCAAAATGTGTGTCTGAGGGAAAAAGGCCTATTTTACTAAAAAAACAAAAACAACCTTTCACAGATCGTGATATAAAATAAAAGACAATATATTGTAAAACAAAGTGCATTTAGTTTTCTGTTGATCCTGTCCTAATGTCCAGCTTAAACATACAGAGGGACAAATACAATACCTCAGCTGGACATGCAGAGACCTCATTGGATAAAATCTCTTATCAACTCAAAATGAACTTTGCCTTTCAGAATGTAAGCATCGTCACACTTAACTTTCTGATATAAAGAATGCACGTATAGTACCGCACCCATGTGTTAGAGGCCTTTTGTGCTTTTTGATTTACAAGCTGTTCGAGATACCGTACCTGACTATCCGCTATATTTTATACATACCTGACATTGCTGAGCCTTTGTTGCAGAGTTATGTTTCCATAGAAATCTCTGCAAGAAAAAAAACACACAGAAGTCTGTCCCTAATCGTCCAACAGGTTGAGCATGCATGTGTATGTATGTGTTTTTTTTTATGTGTTTTTGCCTCCATTCTTATGTGTTATGTGTGCGTCATGGTCCTTTTTTGTTTGTATCAGAAAGTCCACAAACAATATGTGCTCGTTTGTTCGACAAGAAAGTACTTGATGACAGCCTTGTACACACAATGTGCCGACCTTAAATTCTCTGTGATGCTCATGCTGTTCGCACATGCCTTTGATACCATCTGTGTGTGGAGTTCAGAGACCTCCTCGGCTCTGTTTGAGTGGAGCAGTTGGTGGTCCTCTGACTTGCAGACATGGTGCATTTCTCTGCCAGTATCTGCCCATTTGCAGCCATCTGAGGAGCCTCGCTGACCCTGTAACGCCCACCACACTGCTGAGAAAACACTGCGCATCGACTGTACCTCACACAGAGGAGTGGGATGACTGAGACCATGTGGTTTGCAGCCCCAAAATGTATTCTTATGGAGGATTATCTCCTTAAATTTAATCTTACATGATGAACAATACAGAATTACTTTTTTTTTTTTAAATCTATGACTTTATGACATTGTTGATCATGTGTCTGCTGTGACAAATTTTGCATGAGACATGCTGCATAAAATATTGTTACCTCATGAGGTCGCCATAGACTAAAGTGTGCTGTGAGCTTCGCTGACCAGACCAGAGTGAGTCCAACATTGCAGGAAGGGTTGCACTTTGTTTTTGTCCAATTTCAGTTTGCATCCTTGAAGGTTTTGCTTGATTAATAGTTCATTAAACAGGTTTTTTTTTCTTTTACCTGCATGTTGAACACATTGTACTCTGTCTATAGAAATTACATTTAAAAGAAGCTATATGGTGATATGTATTAATAAATGCTAAGGTCAAGAAGCCAATAGTAAGTTCTGATTAAACGGTACACAGACAACTACAAAAGACCAAGTGCTACAATGCAAATTTTTTCCGA